>LR990517.1:25315582-27824445 GCA_905147745.2 Phlogophora meticulosa | reverse complement strand
TAAGATAACTTTAAAGACCTCGTGATATTAAATAGCGAAGCAGTTTATTTTAGGTCGTCAATTGAATCGCAATAATAGTTCATAGTAGGCCTCCAGAACGGTTAGAGCTTTATATAAACTTTTAAGTGACTAACGACATAAAATTGTCATCGTCAAACTCCCGATTCGCAATTCTTCATCGGGACATAATCTTCTAAAATTCCACGTCACTACAATTCTGGTTCGGCAAGTCCTCTTCAGTCTCTTGAATAACACTTACGCAAAATAAAAAAAAAAAACCCAACAACGCACGTGCGGTCATCGTAACCGATAAAAGAAAATGTTTTGCTTGCCATGGTCGATTGCGCGTTCGTATACGCAGAACAAGAGCAAGCGCGACACCGTTGGATGTGCAGTTAAGGCACATGAACGCACACTTCCCTACACTTAGTAGGTGGTTAAGGGCTGTATAACGAATACGTGTTAGAATGGCGGCGAAACACATCTCATTTGGAAAATACTAATTTATTTAAATCAAACCTAGCGCTGACAAGTTTAGGCTGGTTTACATCGACGCAGTATTTTACATGTACATGTTGTAATGTCAAATTTATGGTACATGAGTACATACTTGTGGACTGATACATACGTCTCAGTGGTGGTAGGTGACCTTATGGCCGGTCTTTACCGGCCATGAATTTTCCTAAAGACACGTTTTAAAAAAATCAGTTTCTACGAAATAAAAAGGGCATACGGTACCTTTTTTATGTGGAATGAGGCATGTAATATGCCCCGGTACATTACAAGTTTGCTGAAATAAAATGTGGTAAAAACGAAAACATATGTACATATGTAAATGTGCTACATGTTTGACTGACAAATTCCTCATCATTAGAAATCTACTTGAGGTATTGAAAATAAATATACAACAGACGCCAGCACAGCAAGCTATCCCAAACGGGCATTTTTTTCCAATTGAACATGAACCTTTCGTAATAACGTTGAAAAACTATCAAAGAAATTTGACAGCTTGGGGTAGCTTGATGTGCTGGCCCTCTGTACCTATGTGTAAAAAAATGGTGAAAGGTATTTTTTTTTAGTCGGTCAGCAAGAAAAATCTGTTTCTGTTGGCCGTTAAAATAAAATACCAGAAGCCTGGTCAGCAACAAAATCAAGGATTACCAGCAAAATAAGTAGATATTTGATTTGATTCAAAATATTTATTTGCAGAAAAAAACAGTCCTTATACAAAAATATTATTTGGTCAGCAGGATTGTACCACCGGATAGATATTTCTACGTCTAATTATTGAATTCCCTATGACATCAATGTTGATGATGCCCTACTAACCTAAGACAGTCGTTGGGCCCTAATACTGTATGTCCACTCTGTGATTCCTTGCTTTGAAGCCACAAGCCTTTTTTTTATTATTTATTTATTTAATACTTTAAGCACACAAATGTACAGAGGAGGACTTAATTTATTATCATTTATTTTTATTTATTATCTGCCTTGCCTTTTCTCAACTATGTTGGGATCAGCTTCTAGTCTAACCGGATGCAGCTGAATACCAGTATTTTACATGGAGCGACTGCCTATCTAAACACCACAACCTAGTTACTGGTTACATACCACTTGGTAAGATTGGTTGTCAGACTTCCGGTCTTCTGACTACCCATAACGACTTTCACAGATCTACAAATGACAGCCGGAACCAACGGCTTAAAGTGCTTTCCGAGGCACGGGAGACTCTCGATAGGTTACGAACGGTCACCCATGCATAGACTGGACTTCGGCAAGCATAGGCGATGCACTGCGATACACTTTCGATCGGCGGTTGTTTTTATTTAGCCACGAGCTCCTCCTTATCTATTCACGTATTCTCTATGACACAATCAACGAAACAGCGCGGAATGAACTCGAAGTCGACGTGATATCAACTGTCAAAATACGAACTCTCAAGAACCGTACGGAATCTTTTCGATTAGGGGAAGATTGTGTTCGGGTAAAATTTAGCAAAACATGTATTGAAAAATGCGGGATATAATTGTTTTTAGCATATATGTTACCGGAAATGTATTAAAGGAAATATATGCGATTCCGAGATGATACGGTATCGAAGCAAGGAATCACAAAGAATAAGGGCCCTGTTCAAATTAAGTTATTTTGGCCGATCACAAGAAGCAGTGTTTAGGCTAGCCTGCTGACCGGCTATTAGCAGCGCGTGCTGAAAAATAACATTACTTACCTAAAGAATTTTATCGGGCGCAACTATCGTGGCAGTTTGTGTGAAAACCTTTGTTACTTCTTACCTTGCGAACCGCAAGAGCGGTCGACATACTATAGCGTCCTCTATAATGTAATTAAATTACCTCCAAAATGTTATTGAAGAAACCAAATTGTAAAAATTCTCCCTTTATGATTAATAGAAAAACAGCTCAATACAGTTTATTTGCTGGTGAAACACATTTTGGAGCTGACCAAAGCTTCGGACATTAGCGGACCGTTTAAATGATAGCCTTTATTTAATACTATATTAAAGGTAAATTGCAGAATCCAGGCGTCTTTCCTGCACCTACAAAAATCTTACGTGAGTATTCGGTAGAAATTCAAGCTCTTTTTCCCTAGCACAGGCATTGTTGTCATCAGAAGGAGAAGAAGTGTGGCTTGTATCAATAAAATCCTCACCGCCAATCATCTTAGATATAATGTAAAGAAAGACTAACCTGTTCGTGCGTAAGAATCGTTTTAGACACCATCATAGCGTTCTCCAAGGACTTGGCTGCGTGGAAGAAAGCACGATTCCTCTTATGAAAATTCGCTGCTTGTATGTGGCACTCCTTGGCGTTAGCCAGATCTTTAGCAATCCGGTAGGCTTGAGCTGAAAGATATTAGGTATTATGGAAACTGAATTTTTCAAAATTAGAATCAAATAGAAACTAGTTTTTAAAACTTACCGGCCAGGGTATACTCTTCCGCCGCTGTATCAAAGTCCGGCTTCCAGCGGAAAACGTTGGTCCTCGAACTGTCAAGTACATTTGAATTAGGTACCATTATGTGTAAATACGAGAGCATATAAAAAAATACACGCACACAATAAACCAAATTATTTGGCTTAGCTGCATAGCTACATCAAAAATAACGTTTCATTGTCAGTTAAAATTTTAATGAAACTATTTCATTTTAATTATCTTTGGTTCCAATTATATACATATGAAAAATATAGAGTTTCTTGACTATTTTTCCATACAAACCCACCCTCCGAACGGAAGGTGCATCTAGAATCAGTTATTCGCGTTTTCTTGCAAATTCTGTAGTTCAAAAGTGCCATTTGTTGGTTAAATTAAAATATTTAATTTGACATTGACTTTAATTATATTTGTTTCAATCATTCTAATGGCATTCATAATTTGGTTTAGTTGATGCTTTCAGGCACAAAGCGAGCAAAATGCAAAATAAAATTAAAAATAAACAAGTGGTACAAAAACAACTCGGCGGCAACAAAAGAACATTGCAAAGCAATAAAAAGCTGTGTAAAACCATAAAACATTTGTCGCAAACAATTAGTTTCGCAGCTCAGCAACTCAACGCAACATAAAACAATTATAGCATGTACTAATTGATAGCATGAACGCACCGCTGCCAGACGGAAGCCTCCCCTAACAGGTGGAAACCACCCCTGCCTCCCCTTTGTTGCGAAATCAATACTCTTAGACTGTTCAATATGCACGTGTGTGGGTATGGGTATGGTGATGTAGATTGTTTTAAACTATCGCGTCATTAAAGTAGTGGCATTAGCGGAGGTGGAGAATTCGCCTATTAGAAAAGTTCTCAGTAGAAGCTCAAGTATAGATCTATGCCCAGTTAAAATAATAGCCTCAGCCCATGTAACATGGGAATTCTATATAATATAACGGGCGACATGTGGATGGACTACACATACAATTATTATTTTAATTATTTTGCATGTGATTTTAAATCGATTCTAATTTCATAAAATTAAGCTCATGTAACTGGAAGAACACACTGGCTCCTGTACACATACAGGTGTTTTACGAGTCTGACTAGATATTTTGTAAAACTTTTTCATGCCACGAAATAATTTTATTATTTATACACCTCTACCTACTCCATTGGGTAATTTTGGTGTGATGTTAAGCCTGATATAAATACAGATCTATCTTTAGAATTCGGTCAATGACTAGTAATATCGCAGCGATAGACAATGCAGCTTGATTAACTGGAGATGGTTGATTTTTATTCCTCAGTGGGGTTTACGGCTCTTAACTAATGCAATGTTTTGTTACTGAACAGGTACATTTTATTGTTATATCCGTTACATTAGAGATTAAAAACAAATTAATCGCGTAACTGCTAATTTGCAAGTTCTGCATTTGCTGTTACTAGGGCAGTATAGCAAGATATACCCCGGTAAACCTAAGTGCGGCCAATGGAATCCCCATACTACGAATGCTCCATACCCTGCTGCACGTTTACTGACACAATACGTTGCACAATGCGTTATCACATATTGCCGAAGAAATAAGTATGTACATCAGTGGCGAAGAGTCCATACAACTCGATACCCGGCTTCCCTTTGGAGCTTCGTAAGACCAACACAGCCGCCATTGAAAAATGGCAAAGTCAATAGTGTCTATTATAATATACGTATTGTTACAGAAAGTATATTGTTAGATGGTTAATGTATATCCATAACATTCTAATAATAAGAAGTGAATTAATATTTTTTAATGTTCGGCTTCCCTTTTACAAAACTTGACGCGTCACCACTGATGTACGTACATACGTTTGAATATATTTATAACTTATTTGGCATAATGCGCATAATCAGCCCATTCAGCAAATTCCCACCATCATTATGGGTGCAGATCAATCTGTACCCGAGTTGGGCCGCCGCCGTCGGCTCTGCACGCACCCAACGTGCCGCGCCGAAGCGACGGCGTCCCAACTTGTTCGCGGTGCCGCGCTGACGGCGGCCCAACATGTTCGCCGCTTTGGTGCCACGCGGTCGAACTAAACTGTTGGACAACATCCCCCTGACGCGACACTAAATTTGATTGCCGACAAAAAAGACCTTTTTTCATGTTCACTGAGCGAGTTCGCAAGGGTTAAGTTAAATGTGTAATGATGATTTCATTCGTAAATGTTGGCGTAATGAGTTGTGTATTATTTCATGAATTGTTTAACTACACTACCGTACCGGACACTTATTGTGTACCAGGTGGTATATGTGACATGCCTTGAAATGTTTGGTTTAAGGACATGACTTCAGCTGACTTCAGACTAAGAACAGCTTCCTCACAAATATTAACTTCTGCATAGGCAGGCAAGGCGTAATAATAATGACTAAAGCCGCTCAGTGGTTGTACTAAAGCCGCTCAGTGGTTGTACTAAAGCCGCTCAGTGGTTGTACTAAAGCCGCTCAGTGGTTGTACTAAAGCCGCTCAGTGGTAAAAACTCGATGGTTTTGCACATTGCGCTTTCTGCTCTTCTTCGCCACATAAACTTTAAGTATGCCAAATGTTAGACACCGCGCGTGCACGCAATTTTCAGCGCATAGTTTCATAGGCCAAATCAAGATAATTATTTAGCATGAAACGTGATGTGTGATAATACAATCTCATAGGATAGCATTCTCAATGTTAAATTAATACCAATTCCCTATAACTTGTTTTCTAGCCAAAATAGATTTTTCTATTAAGCCTTTTAAGTCCTCATTACGGTATACTTCTTCAATTAATAAACATTATTATATGTTCATATTTCTGAGACTAGTATTTCTGGGAACTGATCAAGTTCATTATCAATCCCTTATCTATGATCACAAGAGGATATTTATACAAAATACCCAAAGGACAACCCGAAAGCTGCTCAAAGTGAGCAATGGAAATATGCAGCTCACAACTGCAAATGTAACAAGATAATGTCGACTGAATATACATTGGATGATAATGAAAGTCAAAGAAGTCCCCACGTGTCCAGCATCCGGGGAGGCAGTAACAAGTTTCCATCTGGTGGCAGACGTGCCGCATGTAGGCATGCATTGCGGAGACGGGAAATCCAAAGAAAAAAGACAATGCAGACGAGGAGCAACTTGCAGACGAATCTATCAGACAAATGATGGGCCGCTGCAGGACAACTGGTAGATTTGCAGAGACACTGACTTGCCAGTAGCCCACTAGAAGGATCCACTAAATGGGGAACTGGCCAAAATAATCCATCACAGAAGAACTGGTCGTCCACCTGGCACCGGCATCTCCGAAGCTAGATACAATAGTTTACAGTTACCATTTTATATTTTAATTTGCCTTGTAGCTATTTCTGCTTGTTTAGAATTTAACTCTAACATGTTGAACACATACCGTGAAATTATAACTCTTTTGATTGAATTATACCCATATAGTGCAATACACTTGTAAAATAACAATTGTTTATGCTTTCTGACCAGAAATCTTCCAAATTTTTTAAGGGTCAAAGCTTGGAAAGCCTGAAACACATTCTGCAACATTTTATTTATATGAATACAAGGTGACAGATATTGGTATGGAGTGTGGGTTTTTCATATATTTCTGCCATTCTCCAAGGAATTTAAAGTGTGGGTATCCATAGTTACAACCGTAGCTGTAATTTTCAACAATAACTTTGTCTAATTTGGCTATCTTGGGCACTGTATCATAATTGGTGCATCAGACCAGATACAAAGACAATAATTGAATACGTAACAAGACAATGATGCTAATTTTGTTCATCAATCGTTAAATAGAATGTTCGTATTCTAAAGATTGACACAAAAACTGCAGCAAAATAAACAGAACATTTTGTAAAATTCTGTTTCAACAAGCAGATGTGGAGAACAAAGAAAAAACGGCACATACCATGATCGATTGATTGTCTGTGCAAGTTATTCAGGCACAGTACTAACATAAACATGTAAATAAACTTAAATTTGAACAAAATAACATAATCATTGAAAAAAATAAGAAAAAAAACTAAATGGGTTTGTTAATAAATTTCGACTTACGCTCTCTCGGCCGCCTTAATATGCTCCAACGCCTCTGCTATTTTAGCTGCCATCGCAAACAAATCACTTGAATTACCAGATATTTATTTAATTCAATTCGACAGCACTGTGATGCTGAGACTTGTGAGAAATCAATAAGAGCGGATAGTGAACGCGTAGACGCTAACAATCTCCAATGGCGAATGTGTGAGTGGCGTTATGCGTCAGTCAGAGTTGCCAACCCGTAGCAGAAATATACCAACCTTAGCAAAATTTTACCCCAATATTTTTTAAATCCCCCTTAAAAACTCCCAACCACAGATAGTCGTAAGTAAAATAGATGTAGTGCCCTACACCCAAATGCGTTCTTGACTCATAAAAGATAACGCATTCATATTGTTTGTATTTTTTTTTAATAAATGAACACCTATAAGTAGGTACCTACCTACCAATTGTTAAACAACACACATCAAAAATGTCTAAGGATCAAGTACATTTTGAGTATAGCCGCAATTGAGGATTATTATTTCAAGTTTTTTGGATTGTTATCGATTCTTTTTAATGAATTTCACGATTTCAATAATGATTTTTCTTTAAATTTAAACTAAAAATTGAAAATCAACTGACATACAGGATTCCCATAAAAGTGTGTAATAGCATTCCTACAATAACAGTACAATTTCTGCATCGGAGCTGAAAGAAATTGCTACGATGTGGAGCCACGACATCATCTGACACGCGAAGAGATTATGAGACCGTCGGAATGTTGCAAGATGGTTCCAGGCAACGTACTGTCGTTCGTGACACTACACAGAGCGTCATAAGCCGCTTCTGGACACGCTATTGTATCACAGGCAGCGCGGCCGAGCGCAAAGGAGGACGATGTCACATCACCACTCGCAGACAGGACTGGTACAGAATACTGCTCGATGGAATCGAATTTTGGCTACGAGGCTCCACAGCTTATCAAGCTTCCAGACTTAGAGGTGAAATCGTTTACGAGAAGTGGGCCTGCGTTACCGGATGCCACTCAGAGTTCAACCTATTGCACCACGCAGTCACAAAATTGGGAGGAAGAAGACTGGCGTTGTGCTTGCTTTTCCAATAAATATTTGGACGTCAAGAACTTGAAATTTGTATTTGAAATTTGGTCAGAAAATTTATTCAAACAGGGGAAACAATAATGTTTTGGGACGGTATTTAGATAAAACCGATCTCATTTGGATCAGAGGCAACCTCAATGCTCAAATGTATACAGAGAGGGTTGTTTCAGACGTGATCATTACTTTGCGACACCAGTTGTGTGATTTATTTCGACGAATGTACGACAATGTTCGTCCAAACTCGGCAACAGTCGTAACATGACCTCTCACATCAACGTTCTGCCGTAGCCTGCTCAATCGCCTGACCTCAACCCGATTGAGCACGCTTGGGATATGCTCCAAAGAAGAACTCTGCCGAGTATGGATGCCGTGCATACCCTACAAAAATGATTGTGTGGTTTTATGAAACCACGGTATAAGTGAACTTTTTTTCGCATTATAGACATTAACTTTACTTCATCGTCATTCATTTTGCACTATTCTTGGCTTTTTCCTCGTTGCTGAGTTTTTCGGACTCACTAGCTGTGCCATTGTTTATCGAAATAAAAAAATAGCAACGTTTTCATTAAACACTGATAAAAACAAACAAATAGCGTGGAGCACTGGCACAAATTAAAAATAGTATATACACTACACGGTCAGCTGATCCGAACCATAGGCGCCGCCATATTGGGCTCGGCTGCTCTTTCGAGCGCCTTTCGCTTTACCCGTACTCCGCGGCCGACCGTTACTTGACATGCTATAGATGGACGAAAAAGTTTGAGGCGATGTAATAAAAGTTTCACTTTAATAACTTTTTGACTTGATAGAAAGAACGTAGGTGGCCATTCCTTAAAGTGATTTTGATGAACGGATTTTAAGCATTCCAAATCGATGTGATTGTGTGCATCGTGTCAATGGTGGAAAAACAGATTATCTTCCCAAAAAAAACCTCAGTTTTGTCTTTTCTTGTCATTTAATTGACGACATTGACTTAGGTTTATTTCCCACAACCACATTCAGTAACCAGTATGGCGCACATAGAGTGACTGACTATCTGACCTCCACAACCCAGTTACGGCAACACGAGTCCCCTTGGTAAGACTGGTTGTCATACTTTTGGGTTTTTCACTACTCGAAACGACTGTCAAAGATCTAGAAATGAGACAACAGGTACAAACGGCTTAACTTGCTTTCCTAGGCATGAAGTCTTGATATAGACCGACCTCGGCAAGCGTAGCTTTACATGCGATCAACCGGTACTTCTGCTTTTATTTAGCCACGAACTCTTTAATCTAAAATGCTTCAATGAATTAAACCAAAATGTATTATTGAATTGTTAATACCCAGAATGTCTATATCATAATCGTCTGTGGTACTACTGTTGAAACTATTTTAGAGGTAATTCGATTATTTTCGATCTTATCGAAAATAATCGAATTTCAATTAAAATGGATCTTCAATCTTCGATCTTTGTCATTTTTAATGATGGCAAATAAAGAGAATGTACGCCTTACGGGAGCGTTGGAAACGGTCAGAGTTCATAACGGCACAGCAAACTTAGTTATGTTTCACCAGTTTTTAAAGGTGGCAATCTATTTATACTGTTGTTTGATTAAAATTATTACAGGTTTATTTAATAATAATAATAATAATATAATAATTTATTAAATAAGTACTTTGTACATGATATACACAGTTGTCTTATACAATTAGATGGTACAATAGAACCAGTACAACACATAAAATGGGTCATAGGATTCCCTTTCCTAAACTAGGCAGAAAATCTGTCTGTATCTTAGGAAAGAGTATCCATTCACAGGGAGTCTTATTACGGTTACAAAAATATTGGTACGTGCAGTAGGTGAACAAAGTACTTATATTAGATTAAGGAATAAAAAGGAAAACAAAAAGATTAAATATAAATAAAATAAAATGAGTATGTGTGGATGTGGTGCGTGTAAGTGTGTAGGTGTTTGAGGGTGTGTGGATGTGTGTGTATTTGGGCGTATGTGTATGTGAGTAAGTGGATGTGTTATGTTCTGTGTGTAAACCTATCTCTTTACTGTACAGTGGTTAGAAGCTCTTCGGTATCACTATATGTCAATGTCAGTAACCAGGAATTTAGCTTGTTTTTTAATTCACCCTTACTCAAGACGTAAATATTGAATTTTTTATGGGCTTTATTATACAGCCTAGCCCTTAGGCCGTTTAACTGACGTCTTGCAAAGGCAGTCCTGCAGGCGACAGCTGGACATAAAGGAAAGCCACGACGACGCAGACTGACAAGCTGCCTATTGAAAGAGATCATAGAGTGCTTGTAGAGGATGGATCTTAAGACGTACAATTTTCTAACAGTTAAGACATTGCATTCTGAATATAGCATATGTGTAGGGTAGTCACGAGGTTTGAAGTGAATTACTTTTAGCACAGCCCTTTGGGCTCTTTCTAGTATTAGTAGCTTAGTTTTATGAGTCCCTCCCCACACAGGGATACAGTACATAAGGATTGTTTGACACAGAGCTAGATAAACCATTCGGAGAGTATTTTTATCCGCTGAAAATCTTAAATTTAAAAAAATATAAATTAGTCTTCTCGTGCGAGACGTTAATGACTCCAATTGAGTGGTCCAGTCTAATTTCTCATCGACGAAGACTCCAAGATATTTTATAGATTCCACCATAGACAATGAGAGACACTTACAATCTTCTGTCTTTTGATGACAGCTATGTGCTTTAAGGTTTCCGGTTTCTTCAGCTGGTTTTGATGTATGCATGTATTTGAAGACCACACACATATTATTTGCTCGTATTATTATTTATTATTTCGTGGACTGCTTGCTAGATTTGCCATGGAATGGCGCAGTAGTGATTGTTGTTCTTTTTTTACATATTTTGTTGTGGGTAATTTTAAGTATTACCAACACTTGTCTATAAGAACATTATTACTAACAAATTGGACTCCATGGTCTGAAATAAACTGTTTTATTATTATTATTTATTATTATATTTTCCCACAAAAACCTGTACCTCAAAATCCCCATTTGAACACTTCTTCTCCCTGAATTTAGGGTAAAACCCCAATGCTGCCAACACTGTTTTGACCGTTTGACATTTACTACTAATGGAAGCTTCTACCATGTTCGATTATTTTAGCGCCAAAATTTGAATTTACTCATCCAGCATTATACTCTATTTACAGTGAAATTAGACAAATAACGACTAAATATCGATGGTTAATATGTTATATTGCTAAAATGACTGCATTTTGGTGTTAAATTGATATGTTAATAGTAATATTTTTACTATTAATACTGTAAACAGAAGACATTTCTTTGTCTTTATCCGGAGCTTACAACGCCGAAAGGGAAATAACGAAGACGTTACAATTAAATGTATCTACTGATAATATGAATGCAATATTAATGTTTTAGTATTAATACTTTTCACTTTCTAAATCGGATATATTAACTAGGTATACCTAACCGTTATTTGCATTAACATTACCTGAGCGCAATGTTAATGCAAATAATGGTTATTATATTAAAATAACTTATTATGAGCTAAAAAAGTAACCTTATTAGTTAATGTACATAGTTGTGAGTAAATTAATTTTTTTTTTTTTTAAAGAGAAGACTTTAATACTTATGATATGAAATTTAGGGCCTTAGGCAATGAAAATATACGATAACAAGAATTTAATTGAGTAAAATCTGTAAAATAACATTACCTCGATGATTTTGTTCTTGATTACGAAATCAAGCGAGAAATGAATGATTTTCGTAAGATTTTGGCAGTCAATCATAACTTTAAGATAAATATTTAAATAATATTAATACAATAAGTATCCTGAGCGTAGGGCCAGACAGACAAAAACGGTGCAGACGCAAAAATATGTACAAAAAGTGGTCACTGTTTTTTTTTTGTCGGCTGAGTTTTTTATATTTTTTTTATTTTCAGATCGTAAATATCATGCCACGTGTAGCCTCTGCCTTTGATTTCCTTAGTTATAAGGGTTCAGAGATAATAGTAACATTGTTTGCTGGCTTTGTCCCTACCAACCCCTCGTCTTCAGTCCATCAATTCCGTCTTCTCAGTTTATCAAATATTCGTAAAAATGAAAGCGAAACCCTCTCACATCACTTCTATCTCAAACACCATCAAAAAGAAATCACTCAGCTTACTCCAACAAGAGTATCGAAAGTGTAATAAATATATGTATTTTTTTTAAATAGGTTACTATGGTAACACTGTCATTCTGGCCAAATTAACCCGTCAAAGGAAACGAGGGGGAACTGTATTGAATCTATACAAGTTAACGGTTTCTTTATTGTATTCGTTTCAATGGCTGCGCTACTCTTACAAAACTAGTTATTTTCTACTTCATGATGAAAGCTTATTCTTCAGTTTATTTCTCTTGGTTTTTTGTCGCTTGCTGGAGATACAAGTCTCAGAACCTGATTATTTGCATACCTGTGGGAAAGGACTATAGGTACCTACAGTTCATTCCCACAGGCAATTTTAAATGGGTACTGTACTATAGTACAGTACCCATTTAAAATTGCCATTGCAAATTGTGTTCATTGTGTGAAATATTGTAGGTACAACAGTATACTGTTGTACCTACAATATTTCACACAATGAACACATTGAGGGAACGCACAATAAAAGAATGGGTTATTTCACAATATTCTCTTCCGTTATACAATATCGAGTATCGTATGACTAAGCTCGAAAGGGCCCAGGCAGCTACACATTACATTAGTTCTTTAAAAAACTTTTTTTCTACTCTGCTGCCTCCTTGCTCAAAGAATACAAGTTCTCTATGACCGCCTACAGTATATAGTATACAGTAACCAGTAACAGTTTGAGTAGACAACACACCTTTAACCTCTGTGTAGTAGTTTACCCTATAACACTAAACAACTCTCCCTCTATACATCATCATACTCCTGCTCTTATCCATACATCTCTATTTGCCGTCATCTCAATAGTCACCTCCTTCCTAGTCATATTATCTTTCACACTATTCACCCATTGTTTCTTTGGTCTCCCTCTACTCTTGTAGCCCTCCACATTCATACGGAAAATTGTCTTTACAATATGATCCTCATTCCTACGCATCAAATGCTTATACCATGACAGCCGATTTCCACACAACTTCATGTTCGACGGCGCCACTTGTCACGGTCACAAGTTGTCAATAGTTATTTGTTCAACAAGAGAGCATTGTGAATCAAAATAATTAACATTGTAGGTAGAGGTACCAATTCAATAAAATGGAACATTTTAAAAGTTAAAAGTAAAATTACTGCAATTCTGCAAATTAAAAGTAACAGATTTGTTTGGCAACGTATGTTTCAATATGCACGTTAAGTTTTGTTTTTTAAGTAGCTCTCAACATTGAGTAAATACTCCACATTGTAGATGATCGCCTCGTCTGTGATAAATATAAAAAATAAGATAGCAACACCGTCTCCAAAAAACTGCTTGCGCCCTTTTTAAGTCTCCATTCATTGAAGACATGGTATGCTTTCAGATATTTCTCGCGAGACTTCTCAGGTAGGAAAATTAATTATGCATTAATAACTTGTTGTTATAACTCTTCCGGTGTTAAAATACTGTTCTCGTCTTATTTTACGATTATTTTAATATTTTTTAACTTATTCAACTCTTTACGTCCAGTCAATCGCTCAGCCACTGCGCCAACCGTGCCGTAAAACAAATATTACATTGAGATACCTACTGTTACAAAAAAGCAGTGCGACCGGTCACATCAAATTGACATAGTGTTAACGGTATCAATACAGTTTACAGTGTTGTATAGTGACTACAATTAAACAACTGGTTACCGTTCCAACATGGATATAATAACGTTGACAGTATTATGTTACAAGGTACTACCTACTACTGTTAAGTACCTAGTACTAACTCCATTTTGTTTGCATTGCGCACTTTATTCCCACGTAGCGATGGCGCTTAACGTCCGCCTTGATTCAGATAAGCGCAACTGAAAAATGAATTCTTAATATTTGAATGGGTGGTGAAATTTAAATTTCGAAGCTCCTTGTCAAGGAGGGTACGTATGTACAGAGATCAGCATAGCTATCCCAATGAGTCAAATTAATTTTATAGATTTTCAACTTTATTTCAAAACAATAAGGTTCTTGTTCAATTGGGAAAATTTATAATTGTACCCCCGGAACAAGACAGTTCATCTTATCCCTGGTATAAAAAACGCGTCTACAATTGCCAGTCATTGGTATTGTACGTATTTTAATGGGTATTATCATTTTTAGTCTAGGTAATATTTAAAATCACTTTAAAAATAATACTTACAGTTTCATGCCCATTTTTCTCCATTCGAGACTACCTTTTGCGAGGTAATAATAGATGGTAGTAGATTAAATATTGTAGGTGCGCTCTAGCTGCTACTACCGATAATCTTCAACTGACATAATAAATAATACCAGTGTTAAAATAATATTTTACTGTGGTGCCAACTGTTATTGGAATGAGGTTGTTAGAATAAGTTAATTGTAAATTTTAAACTGCCTGTCAGGCTTAACTTTTATATCTCAGGTGCTAATTTTAATTCTCTTTTAAAAGAATGTATTATTATGTTCAGGTACCTTCTTATTTCCTGATTATTAAAACCAGAAACACACCTCTTAACAACTCTCATCCCATTATTATAATAATGACGTAATAATATGAATTTGTGACGAGGGACAGGGGTCTTGGCTAAATACAACAATGAACGAATGCACAGGTTAATCGAGGGTTAAGCTGCGCTTGCAGAGCTGAGCTGACCCTCCATCGTATGTCAAAACCCCTCCGTGCCTAGAAACCACGTTAAACCGTTGGTCTTGACTGTCATTATAGATCTTTGACAGTCGTTACAGGTAGACATCTCATTCAAAAATATAGCGACTTAGGAGATATGAAGAACAGGGTGTAAAGTTCCTCATCCATCAGAGAAAAGGATCATGCGACCAAATCGGTGTTGTGTCTAGTGGGCTACTGTTCGACGGTTCTTTTTATATAATATGCTCAGTCGCGTAGATAACTTTAATATCGCATTGTAGGAGACACCACATTTAGTTCGTATGTGGCGAGATAGATGTCGCTACACAACAAATAATAAAAAGAATTTAACAATTGTCGCGTCCGCCACTATTTTATACAGCTTATCTTGCTTACTGGCTGCAAATATTTGTGCGTGCGCACGTACATACATGCAAAAAGATACAACAAAGTTCGTCGCACACCCTCTTTTCGTAGGGAGCTGATTGAGTAAGTGGTGTTTTCTTGTTATTTTATTTGCACTGTAATGTAGCTACTGACTGTAAAAAAATATCGGCATGTCATAAAAATGGTAAGTTCATTGGCTATGGCTTAAGCTTACGTTGAGATTAGGACTTACTAAGATAGACCCTTATGTCCTTGCCTAAACTTTAGGCCTTAGAGACTCTAGTAACTCAAAAGTGTACCTACGTGCATATTACTGTATAATTTCCAGGTAAATTTTATAGAAATAGAGAATATTTAGTTCACAGAAATGTGCGCAGTAAAGCTAACCTCTAGCCTTGAGGCCTTGGAGTTTCCTCATCTGTAATTTCTCAGAGCAGCCTGGAATCTGGATTTGTGACGATAGGCTCGCCCCTGCATATCAAAAAATATCTATCCAAGTAATGTATTGTATTAAGTATAGTCAGTCATCTAGTACCCATAACACAAGCTGTGCTTAGCTTGGGGCTAGATGATGCTGTGTGGATTGTCCAGCATTATTCATTTATTATTTTAAATTTATTGAAAATACCATTGGGCTAAGTAGAAATCGTGATTGTACAATTTGAATTATGTTAAAAACTTGAGAGGTGTCAAGGGACATCCGGATGGAACGAAGTTCCTTTTGTTATTATTTATTATGTATGTGCGCCACATAGGTCGTCAATAAGAGACGTAAAGTAGTTACAATCTTCATCATCCGCCTAGCCTTTTCCCAACTACATATGTTGGGGTCGGCTTCCAGTCTAACTGGATGCAGCTGAATACCAGTGTTTTACATGGAGCGACTGCCTATCTGACCTCCACAACTAGCTTAACCTTCGATCAACCCGAGCGGCTGTTTTTTAATTTAGCCACGAGCTCCTCTTAATTATTTTTTTAATTTAGCTACTTTTAATTAGTTACAATCTTATAAGTTCAAAATATAATTTAATCAGATTTATATTGGAAAAGGTGCCTAAGTGGGATGGATATTTTTAAGCAAATAACTAGATGATAAGAAATGTCAGTAAAAATACCATTTCCCATTATCTCCAAAGTTTACAAAGCTGAAAATCTGAAATAAATATTGTTGATGGCAATTTACGCAAATATTACATGATAAATAAAACGGATTCTTTAACTAGCACAGTTTATGAGTAATTTACCTTGTTGGTCGAGTGGTCCCAAGCGCGACTGCGGAACGTGAGGATCTTGGGATCGGTTCCCAGGTCATTCAAAGTGATAGGTATTGTGTTTTTCCAATAGGAATTTCTTATTAGCAGCCCGAAGTCTGTATTTGTGCCCTGTTGAAGGCAATAGGCTCGCCCCTTATTATATTGGACTTAAACATAACCGGCGATATGTGGGTGTTACCTCTGCCCAACCCTTCGAGAAATACAGGCGTAGTGTTATGTTAATCAACTAATTAAATACCCAGACCACCGCTTGGTGGTATGGAAATTTAATTAGTTGATACCAAATTATTTAATTTGCGATTACAAAAACTTTTAACCCTCAGGGCTCTTTTTTGTAACCCCCGGTGGGCGAATCCGACTCGCTCATTACTGGTCGTTTTTTTTTAATATATGGTCGTTACGTGTGTATGTTCGTGTGTATTGTTATTTTGATCGGGTTAATTGAATGACGGAAGAACTTTATAGAACTGACTTAGAACGCAGATGCCCAAAGGGCACGTGATCATGACCTTTTCCGATCTAAAACGGATAAAGCTGACCCGATTTCTGAGTCGACGCCTCCGCTGCGCCTTCTACTTTTAACCGTATCGATAAATAAATGGGTATAATCGTTTTATTCTGGACCAATAAAGGGCTCATATGGAGGGAAGTGTTAATATTTTTTTTTTATTACGACGACCTATGTGGCGCAGCGGGCGAGGAGGTTGCGGGTTGGATTCCCGCCTTGGGACAAATGTTTGTACGATCTACAAAGATTTGTTCCGGGTGTTCTGGGTATTTACCATGTACGAGTATAATAATAAATATCTATCTATATAATGTATTGTATTAAGTATATCAGTCATCTAGTACCCATAACACAAGCTCTGCTTAGCTTGGGGCTAGATGGTGCTGTGTGGACTGTCCAGCATTATTTATTTATTGACTTATTTATTTATTTTCAAACTCCTCCGCTGTTCTTTTCTGATTATTTTCGTTGCAAGATCCAAGACAGTTGAATCGTCTCTCCGGGACTCGTCGGGCTTCATTGTCTCTACGCTTTTCTGGTGGTCACCACTGTAGATTCTGGTTTTCAGGAGTTGCAGTGGTATGGGAATAGTGTGGTGGGCTTGTCCCATAACAAAGAAAAAAAGGGTTTCATATACTGCTGCTGCTGTTGCTGCTGGTAATAGATAAGAACTTAAAATACTAATGTTAGTAACATACTTACAAAATAACATGTAAAAATACATAAAAATCAATACTTCGCACCAATGACGACCGATGTGGCGCGGTGGGCGAAGGTCCGCCTGCGACGCAAGAGGCTTGCTATGCTGTTTAACCCTAAGTCACTACTTATATGTGCTGGTGATTGATGATTCAATTAGTTGTTTACACGTTGCTAACCTTGTGGGGAACTAGTTATAAGCTAATCGTTTCGACGGCGAAGGACCGCCTGTGACGCAGTTGCGGGATCGATTACCGCCTTGGGACAAATGTCTGTACGATCTACAAATATTTGTTCTAGGTGTTCTGGGTATTTCCTATGTATAATAAAAATATCTATGTATGTAATGTATTGTATTAACTATATCAGTCATCTAGTACCCATAACACAAGCTCTGCTTAGCTTGGGGCTAGATGGTGCTGTGTGGACTGTCCAGCAATATTTATATTTATTTATTTATTATATAATTGGTCGCTATCATTTTCAGAATACTACGACCCAGCTATCAGCTACCTAGGTGTATATGGCTATCCAGTTTAAATTACAGTGTATAATAGTGTCCTGGGTTGATTACAGGAACGTTCAAAGTGTTATTGGGTTTTTTCATCTGGAATTTCTCAGTATACATGAATATGTATATAATATTATATATAATGTAATGTTGGCGCCGTGGCTGCGCGATTGACTGCCGCATTGCGTGTCGTGGGTTCGATTCCCGCACGGAACAAAAATTTGTATGGCCTACAAGTAGTTGTTCCGGATCTGGCTGTTTATGTATGTTATGACTTTAAATGTTTGTAAACGCACCCACGACATAGGAGAAATTCCTAGTGAGGGGCAATTTTTTTTTTCAAAAATAAAAAATAAAATAAAATAACTGGTGAAATTTAGGTGTACTTACCTAAACTTCCTGAGAATACAGGCCTAATGATTTTATTTAATATTATTAGAAGGAAAGATATAATAGTATATTTGTTTATATTTGTTTTATTATTTATTTTGCCTTGATTTCCAGATACAAAGACGAGGTGGGTGGTAACTAGCTTAAACTGACCTAGAATAACGCGGCGTTTCAATTTAATAAGAGGCCAGCTTATACTGGTTTTCTACCTACTGAAGTACTGAACTAAGCTTCATAAGATGATATATATAATTTACTGTGGCGTAGGTAATACCTTTCCTGTACAGTCTAATACACAATCACGACAACCAATCATCACTCCTGTATACCCGTAAGGGTAAGGCAGACTTAACCCTTAGAGAGTGTACCTGTAGTGCACGGAAATTTCGCTTAGAATATTCTGTCTCGCTGGTCTTGTGGTCGCAAGCACTAATACTGAGCATGTGTCCCTGAGTTCGATCCCCGGATCGGACAAAGCTATTGGGTATCCATCTGAACTTTTTCAGTATTAGTCTGGATTTGTGCCCAGTTGATAACAATAAAATTTGAAAAGTTCAGTAGTACCTATTTCATTTTCATCCATATTTTTCGCAGGTTTGAATCTACATTACAAGCGTAGAATATCAATGATGTACTTATAACATTATCTAAAAGTATAGCATTAAAAACTACTATCTAAATCATCATTCTATTCCGAACCGGCTGAATATTCTACAACATAAGTTAGCTAACATAACGCCCACGTTTCAGATGCATCGAGGGTCGGCGTTGCGAGTCTGCGCGGTGTCGAACCGAAGCCTCCCGAATCATCCCGAACGCCATGCCCTTTAAAACTAGGTCGTCTCGGTATTGATTGGTACAGCTCTTTAATAAACTGCGCGGCTCGGAGCACTGAGCAAAACAAGATGGCGGCCGCACCCCATGGCAACGAGAGCTACGGAAAATGGAATTGAATACTCGTAAAGCTTCGTAGCCGAATGGCTAATATGAAGTCTTTTTATCAGATCAAATCGAGTGTGTTAAACAGGTTTATTGGTTTCTATTGAAGAGTTGAAGGTATACTGTATCGTTATCATTTTGGAATGTCCGTCTGTCTGTCCAGATTGGCACTATATCGATGCGAATTGGATAAGAGAAGTAAATATTCTATGACGCGCTAAACCATGACATACGTAGTAAAATAATGAAAGACATAATAATTAGGGGTCGTCACCTACGTAGCCTTTTCCCAACTATGTTGGGGTCTGCTTTCTTTTCTTCTCGGGTCTTTTTTCTGCTTTTAGTCTAACCGGATGCAGCTGAATACTAGTATTTTTCATGGAGCGACCGCCTGCCCTCCACAAACCACTTACAGTGTAACGACCCTTGGACTGTCTGACTGGTTGTCAGACTTTTCGAAATTCTGACTACCAGAAACGACTGCCAATGATCTACAAATGACAACCAGGGACTTAACATGCTTTTTGCGACACGCTCGTCCTTGCCTCGGAAAGTACTTACTTTACTTTCAAACGACCCGTGCGGCTGTGAGATGAAAAGTGTAATAATATTAACAGTAACATTCATTTTAACTCCGGGTATCCTCACAATCCTTCACCGATGTCAGTAATGTCTAAGATAAACTTAGATAGTACTCAAATGGATTAAAACGGTAACCACGTACTCGAATTTGAACCCTCGTGAATGAGAGGTGAGATCTTAACCACTGAGCCTGCTACGGCAATCACCCTATAAAATAAATTTAATTAATGGACACTTTGATTTGTACTAAAAAAAGACAAAAAGTCATCCCAAACGGTATTTTTTTCCAATTAAACATGAACCTTATACTCTTGTAATAAAGTAGAAAATCCATCAAATAATTTTGAAAGATTGGGGTGGTTTGGTGTGCTAGCCTCTGTACATAATTATATCCTTTGTAAGAAAGTAATGAACCTTTCAACCACCACTATTCTATATTTATAAATAACAGCGTCGGAGCACGGTATCGGCGATATTTCAATTCTCTCTCATTTTATCTTCGTCTCGCCGCCGATGACAGCGATCTACGTCAGCAGACAGCTAGACACCCACGACAAGAACAAAGGACGATCAATATAGGTATCTACTACCTACACATTATTACACATAAATAATGTATATAGATATTGTTTTCCAGCAATTTACCGAGTGTTTCTCAAAGCTTAATTGGTAGGTATTAAGATACACTCGTCAGAATTTCCCCCGAATCTAAATAGAATCATGTAAGTGTAAATCGAATAGAGAACTGGATTCTATTTAGAAAAAAGCTACACCAATTACTAATCGAAGCAATATCAACTGTATATGTCTCGAAATAGAGTAGCAAATCCGCTTGCCAAATGGCCGGTGGCTCTCAAAATATGATTTTTTCTTTTTCAATACATCCAACAAGGGGTCGCTCAGTATGCAGGTGTGCAGGGTTTTGCAAAACTCTCTAATAAGTAGTCATGACCCTTACTGTTCAACTAACTGGTAGATGTGGGGATGTGTGTGTGTCGAGGCGTGCGAGCTTTGTTGCTATACCCGACAAAACTCAAGAGTAGGATAACGTTTTGATTAAGTTCTCTATATACAAAGTTGGGCATTATGCTTAATTAATGTTTGGTACAAAACTTATCAATACCATTTCGTGGAATCTAACGCCTTCTATGTGGTAAAATATCAAATTAATATCTGCCTCGTTGGTTTAGTTACTACCGCGTTCAATGCCACGTTGGTCTTGTGGTCGCAAGCGCTACCGCTGAGTATGAGGTCTTCAGTTCGATTCCCAGGTCGAACGAATTATTATTGTGTTTTTCTGAGTCCAGAGTCTGGATTTGTGCCCGATTATTGGCAATAGGGTCGCGCCTTATTACATGGGACTTAAACATAACTGGCGAAACGTGGGTGTATTGTAGGGTACACCTCTGCCTATTCCTTCGAGGATTACAGGCGTGATGTTATTCGTTTATATAATTTTAGACTTTTTTTTTAAGGCATGCTTGACTGCCTAATCAAAATTTAAAATTTTCGTCAAAAAAAGTTCATTCTTCCGGCGAACGCCCTAATAACGGTTTAACCCTGCCTGCCTTGTCGAGGATTAAAAATCCTGTTAGTAACATGGTGTCGTCTATGATACCAACAAAGGGCGTTGGGCGCCTCGATATTGTAGCCGGTACCACGAGACAAGACCAGTACAAGCGAGTACTAGAAACTCGGCTACAGACACAGGTCGAAGAATGGTTCCCTGTGATGAGTCGTAGATTTTTATGCACAATTCGTCACCATGTGACATTACGTCACCAGAAGTATTACTACATTATTGGCTGAATAAAACGTTACTGTTTTGCCCTGGCCGGGCACTCACTGGACATGAACCCCATAAAGAACATGTCGGAAATCACCACCAAGCGCCAGTTGATAGAAACTAATTAAATATTTATTTATTTATTTATTATGGCACTCCAACGACAAAGTCACAAAAACATTCGTACATACAGGATTTCTTAAATAATACTATAGTGACTTTGTCACTTAAAGGTGTGCACAGCTTTTATATTGTGATACAATGTTAATGGGACAGTAGTGAAAATTGTACACAAAGCATTGTAGAATCATTAAATGAAATCATTAAAATATTTGAAATATTACCATACACGATTAAAATTACTGTATTAAATTAGATTAGGTTATGAATAAACAAATAAATATTTATAAACATCTGAATACTGAACTCCAACAAAACGCAAAAAGCATGCTCTTTATACAGTTATGAAGAGCATGCCGCGACGCAAAGCTACTACAATCACTAAAGAAATGATTAATTTTGTTAGATTTCCATTATGACATAAACATATTTTTTTACGACAAAAAATAAGTAGATTCACTTAAGAAACTTGTTGTTTTTATGACGTTACTATTAAACTCTTATAAACAAAAAATACCAAAGGTACTTTAAACCAATTGTTTGGTTAAAAAAATCAGTTCAAATAGAAAACACAAAAGTCTGAGTACTGTCCCTAATAATATAATTTGTGCATCCATGGTAAGTCTGAAACTAACAACCCGCCTTTGGCGAGCGCGGAAGTTACCGCTCGTACCGTCTTTGAATGTGGCGTCCTTTGTGTTATTATTCACTTCAATTTTGGGGAACATTGGGTTCTAAGACACATGTTTCTTGCCTAGATAAGGAGACAGACGTTCGACTGCCGACTGTGCCACTATTGTCTAACGTCTCTACCTTGTATATATATTTAATAATTAATTCATATATTTATAATTACATTTACACAGACTTATATACAAACAAGTTCTCACCATATTTTATCTATCTCTCAAAATATACACAAACACATTCCCCCTCATAGTTATTTTAACAGACACATGGATTTTCTAGTAGTAAGTAGTTTTTCTTAATAATAATATACTGTGCTCGTCATACAACTACCGATATTTGTTCAAATTATAGGCGAGGACGCTGGCACCCTAAACACAAGTTAAATCTTACTCTGGGTGCCAGAGTTCATCGAAAACACTCTTTATTTTAGTTGTTACGCTGCATAGTGTTTAGTGTTTACCTAAGTGTTCGTGTACAATGGAAGATAATTTTTTTTTTTTTTTTTGTATTGTATTAAGTATATCAGTCATCTAGTACTCATAACACAAGCTCTGCTTAGCTCGGGGCTAGATGATGCTGTGTGGATTGTCCAGCATTATTTATTTACTTATTGTTCCTATTGGTTGTACAGTACAAAATAAATAAATAATTACTATCTACATAACATACATAATCGACATTTGACGACCGATGTGGCGCGGCGGGCGAAGGTCCGCCTGCGACGCAAGAGGTTGCGGGTTCGATTCCCGCCTTGGGACAAATGTTTGTACGATCTACAAATATTTGTTCCGGGTGTTCTGGGCATTTGCTATATATAATAAAAATATCTATCTATGTAATGTATTGTATTAAGTATATCAGTCATCTAGGACCCATAACACAAGCTCTGCTTAGCTTGGGGCTAGATGATGCTGTGTAGATTGTCCAGCAATATTTATTTATTTTATTTATTTATTTAATCCTCAAACTTTGTGCCGTGGTGCACGTATATTAACACCCACATTTCGCCAGTTATGTTTATAGTCGAGCAATGCCAACCGGGCACAAATCCAAAGAACGGGCTGCTAATGAGAAAATTGCCCGATCTGGAAATCGAACGATTGGAACCACCAGACCAACCAGACAGGTATTAATTTCAATTAATAACCATGCAACTTTAATGATGTCATTAATTTATGTAATTAATTTAAAAATCACGAAACCCTTTTATCCCGTCCGATAAATCTACGATAACAAAATCATTCAATTGTGTTCATGTCGACGTTGCAGCGATACCGATCAATACCCCACCCGCTTACTTGGTAATAATTGAACAACTACGATATGAATCACCCTTTATTCCCGATTACTTTTAACGGTACTAGAAGGTGACCACCTTGGAAAACGACCCCACAGTGCTAGCTTAACAATGGGGTACCTTGACATAAGCTACCGAGCTACCGATAGGCATAACGGCGGCGTGGGAATCGAAACACACTCCCTCGACCTAGGGGAGTGCGTTCTCACGTGAAACAGCACCTGCGGTAGGGTCCTCCGCCCGGTAATAATATGCGAGTAGCTCATTGAGGGGTTGATTTGCGATGTTGGAACAAAATTGCGTAATTTGCTCATGTCGTTTGTACTAAATAACAGTCAATTACAACCAGCTTGCGGCTTGCTCGCGATACCCACACATAAACTTCATCAAAGTAGAGCTTCGATCAACAATGTAAAGAAATAAAAAGTAGCATTCCGACTATTCGAATTTCATTTCAATTACAAACACATTTTTCCAATCAATTCGCGTAAACAATCTTACCAATTCGCAAAATAAATGTTTACCCACCCCTGGCCTTGGCAGTTGGACAACAACGTGATCCCATAAGGGTTTCGTTTTATTCTTTTGCGAAATGTAACCCTAAAAACACGCCGCATTAAACGGTTCTTGAATCTCGATTGGAGAGAAAGAGACAGATGATTATTGATGTGATGGTATGTTATCTACGCGGTTTTTAAATGATTTTAAGTTCTCTAATGAACAGTCAAAGTGACTTCAAACTTTTCAAAGTGAAAGAGGGTCTCGCTCAGGTAGGGACCTCATAACCTCTTTGTAGTTCGACTTTGAAGAGGTCGTTGAAGTAAAACTTATTCTTGAGAGCTAAGATTATTATCTTATCTACGATTTGTTGTGACTGACTTTATAAAAGGTATGTGTCATATAATAATTCGATCTTTGAAATAGCATTATATTAAAATCGAGTCGATTAGTCTTTCTTTGAAGAATTAATATCCAGTCTAAGTAGTGCTTTAGTATAGCCGAAAAATTATTATGATAAACTAGTTTTTATTTTAACAAAACTTTTTTGACTTTTTTCTATCTTTTTCTTAAACTTAAATGGCAAAATGTGGGTGTTACTATAGGCCATCTCTGTCCATCCGGAAATACAGGCCAGATGTTATATTAAAAAAAAAAAACAATACTAGAATACGTTTTATAAGCGCTGTAAATGTATTTATATAAACTATCCAGGCTTAAAAACATCAAGACTCGTGCATCTGACATCAAAAATTCACAATAAACACTCAAACACAAAGAAAGAAAAAAAGGTTAAGAAAAAAAGGATGGCTTGTGCCACCACACTTACGGTAGCATACGGTCGATCGATACATATTGCCTGTAGCTGCGTACAACTACAAATTTCTTTTAATTAAAATTTATATATCTCTTAGTACATAATTATGTAAAAAACCGTTAATTTATAAATATGCGCGCTACTTCTGTGCTGTTTACGTTGGTACACGCATCAATATTATACGTTCCCAATTTAAACAGACCTTGTATTGTATTCTTAACTACCCACAAGGAGAGATCAGCTTATACTGGAAATGTAAAGTCTGATTTGTGTTGTCGTGTGATTTGTGATAATAGTCCTTAATGACTTTGACCTCGTGGAAGTTATTGAGTCTTACCTGCTCATGCTAATTATCTCTTACTTGTCTGTGACAGTATAACTTGATATTCAAGTATAAGTAAATCCCCACAGTAATATAAGACTTTTCGTGCCAATAAGTATACCAGTTGCTAATCAAAATGGAGGTAAATTCACAGTAGTACCACCATGCGAATATACACCCACGCGACGTATACAGACAACAACTCATCAAGCAAACTGTCACATTTTTCCAATTGAACATGAACCTTATCCCTTTGTCATACAGTCCATTGACATGACAGCACGGTTGGCGCAGTGGCTGAGCGATCGACTGCTGCGCCGCGTGTCGTGGGTTCGATTCCTGCACGGAACAAATATTTGTATGGCCTACAGATAGTTGTTCCGGGTCTGGCTGTTCGTGTGTGTGACTTTAAATGTTTGTAAACGCACCTACGACACAGGAGAAATTCCTAGTGTGGGGCAACGTTTTTAAAAAAAAAACAAGAAGATCAGAGACACGCGCTGTCCACCCGTCGCATTCTATTCAGCTAATATTGATATTTTGTAACAGACAGTCACTGCCTCGTGTGTCTAGTGAAGTCATGAGGTCTGGATACCCGTGTCGAACAATGTGCTACTGAGATTTTACATTAGGAATTTTTCAGTAACAGCACGAAGTCTGGATGCGTGCCCGGTTGATGGTATTAGGCTCACCCCCTAATACTCGGGTTTTAAACATTACTGGGACAAAAAAAAGAAAGTTGAAAAACCATCATAGAAATTTGACAAATTTGGGTAGTTTTATGAGCTGGCCTCTGTACTTAGGTATTCCAAGTATTTGGATATTCAATTATGTGGATACATCTTAGAAAAACAACAAACAAGTTGAACTGTGGAGGGTATTATCATATTTACGATTGCGGTTTCCATATTATTGTATCGTAAAAAAAAACAGTTGCATTCAATCATTTTACATAATCGTGATTAATAAAATGATATGCAATGCTAGCACTGTACTACTATGGTGCAATGTGTAAAAAAGATGGCGGAGACATTTATTAATTCTATCTTTTTTTTAAGTAAACATTTATAAGGTATTATATTTAAGGTGTGCTTGAAGTTGGTGTCCACTTGTGTAATTAAAGTTATAACAAGCAATATTAAAATTCCCTAAGTGATCATAGAAATAATTCCTTAACAAAACATTTGTTATTGTTCCATGTCTTTGCATAATATAATAAAAAAATCTTAGCAATAACCACGGCAGCTCTATTAATTATCCATACCACCCTCCAAGCAAACGTACTACACAATAACAGTATTACGAGCCATTGAAGTAACTGTACACACAAAGACTTCAGAAATAATAATAAGTATTGGTTGTTCGCCGCCCGCTGCAGCCGTGTGTCCCCCACGTCTCAAGGTTCCCACGCGCTGCGCGGGCGCACCTGGCCCTCGCGCCGACGCCGCCGCCCCTGTAGGTGTTGTTAATTGATCCGAGTATGAAAAAAAGTTTGAAGTGAAGCTGTGACGTCATGGTTGTTGTGAAGTTTTTTTGAGAGCGCGTGGCGGGTGCCCGTTAGAATAACTGTAGAAAGTGTAGAGACGTAGTAGGATGCTGCGTACGGAGAGTCGGAGCTTTATTGCGCGCTGTCACTTCTGTAGGATATATGTATTTCGTTTCATGGAATATATACATGGGGACTTATAAAACTTCAAAAGTCATGTGCACATTTCCAGTTGGTCACTTCCTATGAAGAAGTACCTGCAAGAAACTCCACGGTCAGTCTTTTAATAATAATTGTTGTCCACAATCTTTATATGACAGTTGACAGTGATGCGGATGAATTTTTCGATGCCCTGTCATTATTTATTTTATTTTTAAATTCGTGCCAACTTCTTTTTTTAGAGTCTGTGTGGTCTTTGCTATCTGCAGCACAGGTTCTTGGGGATGTCCCTTCCCCTTCTTATATCTTCCACTCTTGTTTATACCAGTTCTGCTTAATACTGCGCTTTATGGCTTCTATTACATATACATACGGATACAGTCCTAGGTAATGGAGAGCAGTGAACCATACAAATCGTTTCGTACCGGTTTCCTTTCGGAGCTTCGGAAAAGCAATTTTAACGCCATTGAAAAATAATATAATCAGTAGTGTCTAGTATTTCCAAACATCAAAGGTAGTAGGTAAAGGTAATCTAATAAACCCAAAACGATAAACCCAAATTTTGGGTGCTAATGTAAACTGCTCGTTTCCTGTTACAAAATTCAGTCGGTGGATACACAATTATCTCCTATTTAGTACACTAAGGGGTGGTTATTATATTACAAATATAAATAAAACCATCACCATTGACGTAGTATGCCCTATAAAATAAATAATAAAACGCGAAATCGTACCTCACTATTAAACGATAAGCGTAAAAAACGTGTCGATTTGAGAATCTCCTCCTTTGTTCGCCAGTTAAAAATTGATAAAATAAATACTTTTTCTTTTCTTCGTCTTACGACGCGTCGCCACTGCTGGAATTACTGCCTGACAGGAATAGGTCTCCGCCGATTTAGTAATATATTTATTTATCGAACGTCTTTACATTTGCACGTCTAAAACCATTTGCTATTCCTAAAACAAATGGCGCGCTCTTTATTTTCGAATTCTAAAATCAATTGAGTGTTCGAATCCAGCCAGAACTAATAAATTATTCCGGCCAGTATTCTATTTGGCATTCAAACGTCACATAACAATAATAGAAATAAAAGCGAATTCGAGAGAGAACTTTGTAAGGGGAAATTCCCTATTTATAAGAACGTTCGCATTCTAATATTTAAACTGAGATTAGAATCTGTCAAAATACGTCTTCTTTTTTATACTTTTTGACATTGATGAGATTGCGACTTGATTTTGGGCAGGTTTAATTACGGGAATTGGCATTCTTATTAAAAGATACTACATCATGTAACTTAGCCGTAGAAAACTACCTACGGCAAAGTAATATGATGTAGTATCTACATCAATCAGCTCTTACTCATAGAAAAAAATAGTATCAAAGATATATATAGAGTTATCAAAGTTTGGGATGATAACATCATCCTCTGCCTATCTTTTCTCCAACAACATTAGGGTAAGTATCAGGTCTAAAACGATGGTACAGCTGAATACCAGTAATTGACGAAACAGACCAGTTACTGGGCAACACGATACCCATTTGGTAAGACTGGCTGTCTGACTTGCGGGTTTCTATTATATTTGTAACAAACCCTCGGTTGCGTTGTATAATATAATGGTTGGCAAAGAGGTGAATTCTAACAAACGCCTAAACAATTTTGCCTAGATGTTCTATAACTTTTTATATTACACCAAACTGTTCCTAAGAAACAAACTCTGTAAACAAAAGCAGGTTGGCGTAGCGCGTAGACCGTAGCTCTCGTAGCTCGTAGCACATATACCTACTGGTGAGCTCGTAGCATCTCGTAGCTTCAATAAAGCAACAATTATCGTATTTGACAGTCTTTCTTGTTTTCAGGATCCACGTTAGAATTTAATTACAGACTGTCTGGGATAAGCAGCTTCGCAATATTTAAGGACACAGGGATAATGGTATTTACAGAACACTTTTTCTGGAATGGTATAACGCACTTTCGTCTATGAAGTTGAACTTGGGCTATCCTATGGTGTTCTAGCAAATTAACTTCTAAAGATAAAGATAATTTTAATGGGTGTGAAGGATAGCAAAATTGTAACAAGTTCAACCATATACGCCACTTCTGTGATAGGCATGTTGCCGTCAGCAAGGCCGGTTAGATGTTGCCTCTTTTATTTTATTTTATAGTTTATTTTTGTTACATTATCTTTTGTGAGTTGTGTATTTGTGGGTACTCCACATATTTGACGACACGGTTGGCGCAGAGGCTGAGCGATTGGCTGCTGCGTGTCGCGGGTTCGATCTACGCACGGAACAAATATTTGTATGGCCTACAGGTAGTTGTTCCGGGTCTGGCTGTTTGTGTATGTGAGTTTAAATGTTTGTAAACGCACCCACGATACAGGAGAAATTCCTAGTGTGGGGCAACCTTTTGTTAAAAAAATAAAAAATAAAAAATAAATATGAGTTAATGTTGCTCGAAATAAATGTTTTTTGTTTATTATTATTTCACCATGTGGGCATGCAAACAATACACATAAGTGCACTAATCTAAAAAATATTTTTATTTAGGAACTCATTTATTTGATAGTGACCTTTCACTACCAAATAGTTCCATATTCTTTTTTTTAAATGATGAAAGCGGCAGATCTTTCCAACCCTTCCATATTTTGTTGAAAATTAATGAAAATACTTTCAAACGAAACTTTTATACGAGTAGTTTTTTAAGGGCACCGTTTATACGGCTAGGATGGCGGTGACTTCTGAGATGGCCACTGAGATCTCATCTGAGATCACCCCAAACAAATTGGGATATGGGCAGGAGAAAGATGATGGTTTATAAGGTCTTCCTGTTAAAGTAAACAACAACTACGCGCCGAGAGCACCCGCTGTGGTGTACGGGTTGATAAAATAAATAATAAATAATACTGGATAATCCACACAGCATCATCTAGCCCCAATCTAAGCAGAGCTTGTGTTATGGGTACTAGATGACTGATATACTTAATACGATACATGACATAGATATATATTTTTTTATTCTACATAGCAAATACCCAGAACACCCGGAACAAAAGTTTGTAGATCGTACAAACATTTCTCCCAAGGCGGTAATCGATCCCGCAACTGCGTCACAGGCGGACCTTCGCCGTCGAAACGATTAGCTTATAACTATTTCCCCACAAGGTTAGCAACGTGTAAACAACTAATTGAATCATCAATCACCAGCACATATAAGTAGAGACTTAGGGTGAAACAGCATAATACAATTCACATCGTTATTTTCACATTTTGTTTGACTTAGCGAGGTCGGTAGCATAAATAACAAATGAGCGTCGCGTTCGCGGCGGCCGTGTCATTTGTAACTTACCATTAGTTTCTGCAAGGCGCATAGTGCTGGTGTGTTTGAAGCTAAACTTCTACCCCATAAGATAACACCATATTTAAGCCACGCCTAACGCGTAATACGTAACTAAGGTCAGTAAAGTTTATTTTCCATCCCGCTAAGGGTTTATGAAAACTTTGGCAGTTTACCCCTTACTTTTTGAATGTGTCACTTCTAAGTGATGTGTGTCTACATTGGTAACCACTTCTTATTCGTAAAAAGTTTATATTTATGGGTATTCCCTGGCGAAGCTGAATTGTTATTTTTAAAAGAGGAAAATAAGAAGGAGGTTATCAATTCGGCACGTTTTTGTGTCGTGTATGGCCACGTATAACTTTTTACAGTGTAGTCAGATATCGATATTTTTTTAACTAGGTAGAGTATATTTAAAAGATGATGCCAATGAAGTTTTAAAACTTAAATCCAATTTTTATGAAGTCGGTTGATTCTTTTAGTGAATAAGTTTATTTTCGTCTATTTTGTAGATTACGATTATCTAATTTATTTTACAGTCGTCTTTTGTTAATTCGAAACTCAAAGGACTTTTAAAATATTACGAACTATTGAGAGTTTGAAATATCAAAAGGTTCGAAATTTTCGAGAGAAAAAAATATGAAATTTCAAATTATTGCGCAATAATAAATTATTATTATTGCTTTTTTTTTAGTTAGCCTTTTTTGTCCCACTCCTGGGCAAAGGCCTCCCCCATTCCTTCCGCGTCTCTCTAAGGTTTACTACTTCTCACCAATTCGCGAGCAAGCCATCCAAGGCGTCCGCCATCTTCTCCTCGGTCTGCCGCGGCCCGATCTAGCTGTCTCAGGGTTCCAGTCTAATAATAATAGTAGTAAATATTATTTATTAACTACAATTTTTTTAACTAAATCAAAAGGTTAGAAGTACGTACATATACATACATACATAATGTGAATTACTTATTAGTCTTTCGAAAGAAGTCGACAATGTCAGTTTGCTTGAAAGCACATCGCGGAGACTGATCGATAGCTTTCTCAGAAATAGTGCCTGAAATACTGTTTCATTAGTGTCGTTTTGTAGACAGAAGCTTTTGCATATGTGTCGAATGAGGCTCGTGCAACGATGATACAAGTTTAAACTTGTCTCAAAATGGACCTCTATACAATCTAATAAATTTGAATTGTCGAGTGTGTAACGCCTGTGAGTTAGTATGTTAGTATTAACTTATTAAGTGTTTAAAAATGTATCCTTTTATTTTTTAATATAAAGAGGTGTTCAAGGGAACTCGTGGTAACTTCGAATTAAAAAAAGTTTCAAGTTATCGCTGTTTTGAATTAACGATAGGCGACTGTATCGGCTACTAGTTAGGTTAGACAAGTGTAGTGACAATCCTAAGACAAGTGACTTCCTATGGCGAAAATGGCCGACGGTATAAAGGTCTATTCCTCACCTGGGCGACTTTTAAGTGTTCTTTCGCTATCACCCGTCAATAATATAATCTATACAAATAGATAAAATTGATGAGGAGCTCGTGGCTAAATAAAAACAGCCGCACGGGTTGATCGAAGGTTAAGCTACGCTTGCCAAGGTTAGTCTGTGGATGGGTGACCGTTCGTAACATATCGAGATTCCTCCGTGCCTCGGAAAGCACGTTAAGCCGTTGGTCCCGGCTGTCATTTGTAGATCTTTGACAGTCTTTACGGGTAGTCAGAAGCCCGAAAGTCTGACAAACAGTCTTACCAAGGGGTATCGTGTTGCCCAGCAACTGGGTTGTGGAGGTCAGATAGGCAGTCGCTCCATGTAAAATACTGGTATTCAGCTGCATCCGGTTAGACTGGAAGCCAAACCCAGCATAGTTGGGAAAAGGCTAAGCAGATGATGAAATAGATAAAATTGAAGTGTTTTGGGTAATGTAAAAATATTGTTTTTTTACTAAATGCATATGAATGTTTATACAGTAGTTGTAACAATTTTTAAAACTTTTGTCTGGCTGTGTGAGGTAATATCCGAAACTGATTTTAGACTAGCTTTGCCATAGACTTCATAGTGCGCAGAACCCTATTTTTTTTTTCTGAAATTAAAATAAATTCCTTCACACATCAGCTATCTGCCAGTGAGAGTCCCGTCAATATCTGTCCAGCCGTTTCGAAGATTACTTTTAAAACCACCTTCGATGATTATATTCGCGGGTGATCAAAGGACAGTAATGAGCTTAGGTCACCTGTGTGATCTTAGTGCAATAGACCGGCTAAAAATGCTTTCTTTACGGTGCGGCTGTTATTACTGAGCCACCAGGGAACAAAACAACTCTTTACAAATAAAAAACATAATATAATTCCCAAATTGAAAACGTTAGTGGGAGGTGTCGTAAGTAAGAAAGGGCGACACCTACTCGCCGCGTCGCCGGCGCACGCGCACCCCTGCTTTCCCACGAGCGCCACATCTGTCCACTCCCTTACCAACATCTTAAGAATGGAATAAATTTTTCTCTCTGCAGTGATTTCATCGGACCCCATTCACTGGCGCGTTCCCGTAGGAGACACATCTCACTCTACCAGTTTTCGGTCTTCGGGCGAGTTCGGGTTCCAGCTCGGATCATAGTGTCGTGCGCAAGTTCTTAAGAAATCAGTGTCCTGAGTACAAATTTCAAAATGTATTCTTCTATGAATATGCAGCGGCAGAATTTTGTGATCGGACATCCTACAAGTGAGTTTTAGAATAATTTCATTTGTTTATTAGTTATTAATTTATTATATGAACTATTGAATTGTGTGTGAACATGAGTTTCTTGTGATTTAGAATTGATCGTTTTTGGTGAATTTCAATAGTTTTAACTACGCGGACAAAGAAACTGTGCAAGTGACCTTTATTTTGAAAGCTAACAACACATCCGTGCATATTAAATTTCTCCATGAAAAGAATAATAATTATAGTAACGGGTTTTTGCGAATTCCTTTTCAAAGCTAACGGACCCTAGAGTTCGGAGATGTATCAAAGACATGAATAAAAGAATAATAATTGTTATTCTTTTCGTTGAGAATATGAAGATAAGGAATACAAATACGATCATCTTGATTCACGTTTAAATGAAACGTTTTTTTTTATTTCTTTCTCAAATAAAAAAGAAAAAGTTCTTACTGAATCTAATTCTAATTGAATCTAATTCTAAGTCAGCAACATTGGGTTAAGTAACGATGCCCTGTTATTTTAATGAAGTGTCTATAAGTGTTTATATAATTTCGTGACGATTTTGGCGGTGATTTGCTCATTTCCGTAATGGGCCAGTGGTTAAAGCCTCGCCCTCACATGCACTAGGTTGTGGGTACAATTTTGGGCAAGTAATGATATTTATTTCCAATTCATACGCTCTTTCTAAGTTTATACGATACAGGATAAATTCCTGGTGTGAGGCAAAGCTTTTCTTAAAAAAAAAAAAACTTGAGAGGTGTCAAGGCAAACCCGGATGGAACGAATTTCTTTCGATTAATTAGTGAAGGAATTGTATTTTTTTTTAAGTTAATATGTATAAAAAGCCTGTGTACACTTAACAAAAATTGTCGTCGCGACACCATACTGTTCAATGCGAAATAGAAAGACGAAACGAAAATGGCTTGCTTTCTATGAGAGAGAGAGAGAGACAGACAGAGAAACACGCGCACGCCGCACGGCTTACAACTATAGCAAAAAGTGTCGTTACAACTTTTCGTCTTGATTTTTTTTCGTCTAGCCCCCTTATGCAACGCGCGATAAGGAACTTGTTACTGTAAGGACATTAATAATATTAATACCAGCCGGTATTAATATTATTAACTAACGGACCCTAGGGTTCGGAGATGTATCAAAGACATGAATAAAAGAATAATAATTGTTATTCTTTTCGTTGAGAATATGAAGATAAGGAATACAAATACGATCATCTTGATTCACGTTTAAATGAAACGTTTTTTTTTATTTCTTTCTCAAATAAAAAAGAAAAAGTTCTTACTGAATCTAATTCTAATTGAATCTAATTCTAAGTCAGCAACATTGGGTTAAGTAACGATGCCCTGTTATTTTAATGAAGTGTCTATAAGTGTTTATATAATTTCGTGACGATTTTGGCGGTGATTTGCTCATTTCCGTAATGGGCCAGTGGTTAAAGCCTCGCCCTCACATGCACTAGGTTGTGGGTACAATTTTGGGCAAGTAATGATATTTATTTCCAATTCATACGCTCTTTCTAAGTTTATACGATACAGGATAAATTCCTAGTGTGAGGCAAAGCTTTTCTTAAAAAAAAAAACTTGAGAGGTGTCAAGGGACGACCGGATGGAACGAAGTTCCTTTCGATTAATTAGTGAAAGAATTGTATTTTTTTTTAAAGTTAATATGTATAAGAAACCTGTGTACACTCAACAAAAATTGTCGTCGCGACACCACACTGTTCAATGCGTAATAGAAAGACGAAACAAAAATGGCTTGCTTTCTATGAGAGAGAGAGAGAGAGAGACAGACAGAGAAACACGCGCACGCCGCACGGCTTACAACTATAGCAAAGTGTCGTTACAACCTTTCGTCTTAATTTTTTCCGTCTAGCCCCCTTACGCAACGCGCGATAAGGAACTTGTTACTGTAAGGACATTAATAATATTAATACCAGCCGGTATTAATTTTATTAATATCCTTAAAAGTCTCAAAATAATAATAATAAAATGTAGGTACATCGAGCTAACCAAATCTGCCAAATTTTCCCAAGTTAATATGAAACTTATTCGTTTGCAATAAAGTTCAAATTTATCTAAAAAATGACAGATTACGGTAGGTTAATTTTCTGGCTCCGTACATGCATAAAAGAGGGGTCGTCAGTGGTAACTGGTTTGTGGAGGTCAGATAGGCAGTCGCTCCATGTAAAATACTGGTATTCAGCTGCATCCGTCCACTTGAAGCCGACCTCATCATAGATGAGAAGGCTATGATGATGATGATGATGCAAAAAGAGGGAGCAGAATTCGTATACATTTTGAAACAATTTTTCATTAGTTGCTATATTGTTGAAGAGATTGAAACACCTGGTTTTCAGGAAGAAATGATCGACGCTTCTCAAATTAAATGTACGTAAGTCAATTGATGCGATCGGCTGCTTGAAATTCACCTAACCAACAGTTCCATGTGCCACTGTGACTTTTTCAATTCATATGTACTTTCTAAGTTTATCTTGGACATCACTGACTTCGGTGAAAGAAAACATCGTGAGGAAACCTGGACTTATATAATTAATATACGTCTGAAATCGCCAACCCGTCTTGAGCAAGCGTGGTGATCAATGCTCATGCCTTCTGTGTATGAGAAGAGGCCTTTGTCCTGCAGTGGGACATTAATAGGCTGGTATTATTATTATTTCACAGTTCTAATAAGTAGTCTCATTAACATTCGTTCCAGAAACCGTACCTTAGGTATATTACTATTGAGTGTTATTTTCTTTAACGGATAGAATAAGAAATAAGTATGTAAGAGGAAGTCTGAAAGTGGCGCCTGTGACTGAGAAGTTGTGTGGAAACGGCTGCCATGCGATGGGCATGAGGATCGTGTCGTGAGAATAATGTCGAGTTTGAATGTATGCATGTAATGAATGTATACAAGAGTAGAGGGAGACCAAAGAAAGTATGTAAAGATTGTATGGAAGATTATATGGTTGGAAACAAAGGGACTATTGAAATGACGGCCAATGAAGATGTTTGGAAGAAGACTGCGCGCTGACTAAATAAGGAATAAGGGCAGGGGAGGATGATGTTATAAATTTATTTTTATTCCTGCCGTTAATTATGAGATTATAAGCGATAACTGTCGCTGATAATTTTCTTTGATAATATACCATACATCGTTATTCTATTTTGTACTCATTTTTGTTTTGTTTGTTTATAATCTGATGCGTAACTTTTTATATTTGTTCTTAATTTGATCGTGGCTCGTGGCTAAATAAATACAGCCGCACGGGTTGATCGAAGGTTAAGCTACGCTTGCCGAGGTCAGTCTGTGGATGAGTGACCGATCGTTTCATATCGAGACTCCTCCGTGCCTCGGAAGGCACGTTAAGCCGTTGGTCCCGGCTGTTATTTGTAGATCTTTGACCGTCGTTTCGGGTAGTCAAACCCCTTAAAGTCTGACAATCAATCTTACCAATCTTGCCCAGGAACTGGGTTGTGGAGGTCAGATAGGCAGTCGCTCCATGTAAAATATTGGTATACAGCTGCATCCGGTGAGACTGGAAGCCGACCCCAACATAGTTGGGAAAAGGCTAGGCAGATGATGATGTTCTCAATTTGATTATTCGATTAAACAAATTTCTACCAACATTTGCGAGGAACGTCAGTTACCTAACATCTTAACGTATTAATTGTACTTAGTATTGATTGACCCAATGACTTGTTTGTGGGAACTATGTCAGTTAATTGATTCTATAAATCTCTAACTAGTAAGTAGTGTGGATACACCAGTTTATACACCACAGATATAACGTTCATTTTACAGTATTACGTGACTAGGTTATCGACAATAACATTCAAATATCCTGCAACGTATTAATTTTGAAGGAAACAATTTCTTTGATACAATTGCTAGTAAAGTGGCTCTTATTGCACCGCTATTGAGCTCACAATGCAGTGTATTCAGCAAGCGTGAGTTGCCGCAATTACTTAAGAAAGATAGTGTGCCACAGATGCTACTAGTTACAGATGTTCATTACTTTTTTTTTTGGAATGGGCATCTCGCAGTTTATCCTTTAGGGATATCTACTGCTTAACCGAACTTTCCTGTGGGGGGCTTAATTAAAATTAAGGCCTCCAGCCAGGCGTAAAAACTTAAAACTAAGCGACCGATCGCTAAGGGCACCCCCTGTCGGGTACGAACCTCGGCTTAGGACGTCGCTGAAGAGGACAGGCTGGATCAAATAGATATATTACTTAGGGACATTTTAAACATTTACCAGCTTAGCTTCGCGGGCTGGCTCTAGCAAAGGGTCGGGAGGAACTTTTTAAATCTAAGCAAAGAGCTTTTATGCTTTTGATGTCGTTCTCCCTCCTTATGGCTCTCTGGCACGTGACACTATACCACGTATGTTAAGAAATTGTTTATAGTTTATGATCGATTTTTTTCAATTCTGTCTCCTGGTTTAGATCCATTTTTGTTCGGTTGTCGCATATTTTCATGTCGTGATTTCGTTTTATTTTGAGTAACTGTGCTGTATCGAGTTTTGACGAGCAAGATGTCTGCCATTGATCTAAGGTCCACTCACATAAATTGACGATTGTAATGAAAGTATTTTATAATTTAACAATGAAACATAAAAGACAGCTGTGAGGTTTAAACAAATGTGTCTAGTCACATGAACATACATTTGGGGTATTTCAGGAAACCCTTATAGGCAAGCTTCAAAAACTTTATTGGTACGTTCTGTAATGAACCAGCCTGTATGCTATCATTTTCCTATAGTTTATTATATGACGACCGTTGTGGCGCGGCGGGCGAAGGTCCGCCTGCGACGCAAGAGGTTGCGGGTTCGATTCCCGCCTTGGGACAAATGTTTGTACGATCTACAAATATTTGTTTCGGGTGTTCTGGCTATTTACTATGTATAATAAAAAATTATCTATCTATGTAATGTATTGTATTAAGTATATCAGTTATCTAGTACCCATAACACAAGCTCTGCTTAGCTTGGGGCTAGATGATGCTGTGTGGATTGTCCAGCATTATTTATTATTATTATTTATGATGTATTAGTTAATAGGATAGCTTAAAATAATTGTATACCTTTATATTTACCAATTTGATCTTAATTTACTGTGTTTGAGAAACTTAAGACGTACTGAACTTAAAACTCAAGTTTTTACGGTAGTAAAAACTTGAGTTTTAAGTTACGAGAACAAAAAATATTATAACTGGTAAGTTATAATATTTTTTGTTCAGAAAGAAATAGCAAAAAAATACTGAACTGGGCTACCAAAAACCTGTTACGAATATATTTAATTAATAGAAATTACTCAAAAATAGGTAAAAACAAAAACGGTGAAAAAAGATGAAAATACTTATATTTTGACGCCATGTTCTTTCACGGAGAACCTTTCATTTGCTTTTGTCTTTATATCTAAAGTTTACATTACTGTCTAAGTATTACAACACTCATGTGCAAACATAATGCATGAGTAGTTTTGTTTCTAGAGTAGGTACTTTGTACGGCGACATACATTTATAATGAGACGCAATAGCGTAGGGTCAAGGAGGAAAAATATTACGCATTATAATCTAAGCTATAAACTCGCGCCCTAATATTGCAGCGAATTGTCACCGCAGCTCGGTCCGTATATATTCCGAGTCCCTCCCCTCCACACTCGTTAACTACCGCAGTTTCGTTCCCGACCTCAAAGAAAATGGACGACGATGTGGCTGTGGGTGCTGTTGTGTATCTTTGTGCTGCAGCTGTGTGTAGATGCGTTCGTGTCCACGCGCTGGGAACCACGCGCAAATCCTTTGTTGCGGGACCAAAAACCGACACCGATCGGGAAATGGCGGAAAGGTCGTGAAACCATCAACCAGTATAGCCGTGAAGCACTGCACCCGTGTTTCACGGCTATTCACCAACCATAGACACTTTTCTATTTAGGTTGATAAACCTTATTTACTGACACGTTCTTAGAAATGACTCACATTTCTATATCTATTTCGCTGACAGTAACAAAAAGAAATTAAAACAGTCAGAAATAAGATAACATTAAGAAATATGAAAGTAATTATTTTATTTAACAGGATAAGTACTCATCGTTCTGCCATTAAAACGTATTTGGCCCATGTCTTATAACTATCAACTTAGGTTAATCCGCAGTCGACTTAATTAAGTCAAACCTCAACATTCTTTTAATTTTCTGTCTAAAGTCAATACTTCTGACAGAAAATTAAATATACTAATGAATGAATTTTAAAGAGTGGCCTAAAAAAAGTACACAAAGTAAATCTATAAGTAGTCTATTCGTTATACGCAATCGCAGTTCAGATTATTGCGCTTTAAAATATAGCATATATCGTCATTTCTTCATTGATCAATACAGCTATATTTTGTACTTATAGCTTGGTGTTGTGTGTAAAATGTATGTTGAGCGATATTGTTGTATAATATAATATTTGTGGATTATAGCGTAGCACTGACCTTAAGACATGCGTAATATTTACCCACAGTACCAGTGGCGTGCACAAAGAATTTATTCAGGGTATGCACAAAAATAAATCTTACCAGTTTCAGTTTTTTGTACCTACCTTAGGTAGTACTTATGTATTCTTTTTTGAGAGCATTTTTGTTGACCTTGGCAATTTAATTATGTTGACCATACAATACATAGATATACAACACAACATCCTTCCTATTCTTCTTTCCTTCCTGACGTCGCTAAGTTCGTACAAACAATTACTAACCTATTTATAAAACCATCAGATATATCAATTCGCAAACGACGAAATAACAATCAATTTTGTGGAATCAAATAAAGAACTAAGCACTAATAATATCAATTTTATCCTTAATCTCATAAGAGGAATGCCTACAACTCAAATTACATCGTAAATAATATCGGCTGAACAGCCCCGGATCGACGATTTGTTGGAACCGGGCCAAAAACTTGAAAATGGCACCCCTCTCTCTCAAGTGCTTGAGATGAATCGTTAAAAAAATACTCACCAATAACCCGATACCATGAATTCAATACATGATTCTGTACCAACCAGCGTTGAAACTTTTCTTCGACTTTTTCCATTTCTTTTCACGTTAATGTTTTTTTTTACACAAAAATAAACTTGAAACTGTAAAGAATCATGGTTTCTCTCTAACCCCATAAGATTTTTAATGAAATAAGTGAAATATTAACATTTTGATTAAAACATGCATTGGCTTAAATATAAAGATGATTTTTTCATGAATTATTTAATTATTAAAGCAAAAATACCCCAGACACAATACGTAAACATTAAAACGAAAAAAATAAAAAAAAATCCTGGACAGTCCACACAGCATCATCTAGCCCCAAGCTAAGCAGAGCTTGTGTTATGGGTACTAGATGACAGATATACTTAATACAATACATTACGTACATAGATATTTTATTATACATAGTAAATACCCAGAACACCCTGAACACCCACCACAAAATGGAGGAATAATATCAACGCTGGGTTATCCAGGATCATCTACCGAACTCATGATATCAGGCCGGTGGCCTTTCCACCCTCCCACCCTTAATGCGTGGCATTTTTTGTGACCGGGAGCATAAGAACTATTTCTAAATGTGCACTCTTTATTAGCTAATACTTTTTCATTGGTTTTGTATACTACTGTCTCAGCTCTTGTAACCCCTAGCTGTAGGTGCGACAGAGACAGACTGACAGAGACATTACGCACCTCCACTATGCACGCGTCCAAAAATCGACTTTGTGTGTTCAAAAACCAACTGGACGTTTTGAAATCAAATGAATAATAATTGATAGAACAATGTGTGCTGGATGCTAGGCGCTTTGCGCAACAAGTTCTATTTTTTCCAACATATATAATATATCTTGATGCCCCTTAAAACTGCCGCCCGGGGTAGGAGCCCCAAATGCTATAACCAAATATTATTATACTTTATCCAGAATTCTTAAAAGATCGTAATTATTATCTACATCACTCATCGTTGTGCCATTAAAGTGTATTTCAATTTGACACAAAGTTCTTTTTATCTCATAATTCTTCAACCAATCATTCATACATAATTCGCAAGCAACACATTTCTATTGCATTTATTCAGCTGACGGTTCATAATAATTTATTTCTCTAAGATTTACATAATCACTTATCGAGAAACAATGTTTTATTACTTAAAATTAATTATAAAAGTCCAGGGCGCACGTCGCACAGATATTCAATTGCTACTTTAATAAATCTGAGTAAGTGGGAACATCGAAAACAGATCGATACGACCTTGGTCGAACGTTTTGTCTCAATGAGTACTGTTATTAAGCACCGTGCACATTACACTAGATGATATTTTAACTTTCATCTTTCTCCCCGCCACAACTAATCAAATCCAACAAAAACATCCCACGTTATTAATTAGCATCCCACACCGGCATTGCACAGGAGCCTGCAGTGTGTGTGTGTGTGTGTCCTACGTACCACTCCGTTTTGTTTGCGTACACCACTACATTTGCATCATCCCTCAAACACCGCTCCTATCCAATGATGAGCGATCTGTCGGCGGCCAGTGATACCAACCTTAAAAATATTTTCCCACCCCTAGAGCTAAACCCAAAAACCCTTTAAATCACCAAAATTACTTAAACCTCCCTAAAAAACCAATTGAAAAGCTTAGTATCTTTTTGGCTATATTTCTGTAACTCTTAAGCTTGTACTCGCTTTCAACTTGTCTTCAAAAAACGACATTAAATCAAATTGCTGTTTAAGTTTGTCACAATGCAGCGAAACTAAAAAACCTGATAACATAGTTAACAAAATAGACAGAAAGTTGCAAATAAATCGATTACCCTTAAAATAATAAAGTCCCTTAAAACACACACCATTCAATGACTAACCCCCTTAGTTAGGGGAAAAACCCCTAAGTTGGAAACCCTTTTCAGTCGTAGACATACGTACACGTTATGGTTTGGATATGCGCACCTGTGTCGGTGGACGCTGTAATGTCGACACAACGATCGATACGGTCATCCAGAACTTAGCAGTCGCGATACTGACACGGCCCGCTTCGCTACTGTGCATTGTACTCCCGCCCAATATTACTGAGTTCAACAAGTGAAGTGAAAACCGCGCAAAATGTCGGATGTTGAAGAGAGAGATGAGGTAAATATTTTTTTTGTTGTTATTTGCGTTTGTTGTTACATTTAATTGCTGGCGTTACGTCCTGGATTCGATGTCCGGGTCGCGAAAAGTGATATTGGTTTGTTAAATCAGTCATTACTTAGTGGCAGCCCGGGGTCGGGATTTGTGGCCGGTACTATAGGTAAACTTCTCCCTAACCCTTCTAGAAATATAGGCGTGATCATTGATTTGATATTTGTGATTGTTTACCTCATAATTTCGATGGAAAGTATGGTTTTTACCGTTGTGAGGTAAAGAGCCGCTATATTGACCTACGAACCGAAGCCAGTGCGCTATGTTTTAGATAGATATTTTATGAAAAAAGACCTATTTATTTAAAAAAAAAATTCTTTTGTTTTAGACTCAACAACAGATCGTCACTTTACACCAATTATTGACGGAGGATTTCAAGAAACTGGTGCGCGCTAAACCTAGAATGGCTTCTTCGTATATGGGTCAGATCGATGAACGTACTGCCCAAGCTTTGGGGGTAAGCATTTCTACGGTAAAACGAGCTCTGGCATCAGGCTCCGCGTCATCAACCAATACCGAAGAAAATGCAGAAATGCCCGAACCAGAAGTGGAACCACAAGTGGAGGTCAAAAAGAAAAGGAAGTCGAGGTTTAAGGTTCTGGTGCGTCCCCGCAAACCGAGGATTGTATTTAAGGTGAAGCCTGTCACCCCGAAGTAAAATCATAACGAATACAGTCATTTAAATTGTATGTGAGTTTATATTGCTATGAGTGCGTTAACGTAGAAAGCTGGCAGTTGACGTCGTCTAGCCGTTTTAATAGTTTTACTGAGCCGGGAAGAAAGAAGGCTCGTTTGTCAATTGGTGAGTTTTGTTTGCATTTATCTCATTTGGTTCACCGCGGCGTCAGCTTTCTACGTGAATGTATTTCATACATTTCCTAAAAATAAAAGTTCCTTTTTCCTTGCCTTACTTTCCCTGTCTTTTCCCTACTATGTTATTAACATGGCGCGACTGCCTATCTGACCACCACAACCTAGTTTTTTTTTTAAACGCTGCCCCTTTCGGTGCGTTTACAAATATTTAAATTCACACACACAATCAGCCACACTCAGAACAACCTGTAGGCCACACAAAGAATTGTACTGTGCGGGAATCGGACCCGCGACACGCAGCGTAGCAGCTTCGCTCTCAGCTACTGCGCTAACCGTGCCGTCAAAACTTTACACCAGTGTACTCGCAGAGCGGTGGGATTCCCCGATGGCTCATGTTCGCGGCAACAGTACCAACAGTATTCTTAGTGTATTCGCAGATCGGTGGGATTCCCCGATGCTGCGAAGGTGGATGCAGCTCTATGCTGAATTTGAATAGTGTATTTTATCTATGTCTGTAACCTAATAACACTATAAGTTAAGGAAAATTGTTACTTACCCTATGGACTCCGGCCTGAAATAAAAACTTTCTATTCTATTCTAAGCATGGTTGTCCGAGTTATGGCTTTCTGACTGGCAAAGATTGGAGTGGAGAATTATACTTAAATAATGTATAGCTTTAAAATCACTCGATAGTTATTCTACAGCAAGCTACGCTTACACAACACAAAGGGTAAGTAAAGTAAAGCGTGAGTATAGTTTTGAGCAACGAAATTCAGTCAGTCCAAACAGAGACGATGCTTGAAGAGGCCAGTGTTTATGCACCGCTATTGCACGACGCGCCTACCAGCGTACACCTTCAGGAGCAGAGGCATCTTCAGGCGCAGCGCTGCGTAGCGCTACACTGCAGGTCATATTAGAATTATCTCAATATAAACTGTATCTTTTTGTATAGTAAATAAAGTTATACTTGGTTTAGCTACCTTAAAAAATGCGTGCAACTTCGTAAGACATGGTTAAACGAAAATAAAAAATACTAAATATTTATTTCTCTTCCACAAATAAATACAAAGAAAAACTTCATACTTAAAAATATTCGTAATTACTTGTTTGTGGCAGACTGTTGCCTAAACTAAGCCGGAGCCTGTATTTTAGGACACCAGGACCCCGACTTGAAAGTTTTCAGTATCAAATGCATAAATGAAGAGTGAAAGAGTGAGTGAACATTGTGACAGTGTATGTGTTGTGTGATGAGTATTATGTTTATGTGTAATGTGTGTGTGTGTGTGAATGTTTGTTGTGTGTGATATGTCAGATGTTATAATTACGAGTACAACTAAACGTTTTGTACGAATTTAGTTCCAAAAAGAAAAGAAACGATGGTATGAATGTTTGAAAGATAACATGGCTGTAAAGGGGTGGCTACAGAGAGTAGAGAAGAATGGAGGAAAGACACATTCATGTTTTATTATTAGTATTTATTTTAAAATGCGAAATTAACTCTGTTCGTTAGTTCGCCTCAGTAGTTGAACTTCGTTTACGTTCATTCGACTGGTACACGTACGCTGGTTGCAATCGTTATTCTGAAATTTGAATTATTTATTTATTTAAAACTCTTATACTATCATTACAGGTTACAAACCTAATGCGATAGCTAAGACTACTCGTAAAATTATTTTAAACAGTTAATAATTATTACAACACAATAGGTACATTAATACAAAATTACTGATACCTAAAACGATACAACCTAACCTTATACAAAATTAACTTAATATGTTTTACAGTCAAAAATTAAAAAGTAAAACAATAAACATTAAATAAACCTTAAACCTAAAATTACACTAATTAATGCTTTCGTAACATATTATATTTAAAGTTACTTTTGCAAGTTCGCTAAAGTAACACGAAAAAATGTCTAACCTATTCTGAATTTCGTAAACAGTACGAATTGAAAGCTACATGTAGGTTAGGTCTTAAATAAATTGAATGATGTATTGTTTAAAGTCGTCTCCAACCAGAGGAGTCAAGAGGCAATTGAGAACGTGACATTATAGCGGATGGTGTACTTGACTAAATTCGAAGCCAATCGGATGCAGACGGCTCGATGGTAATACAAACAAAATTACATGGCGGGGGTTCCATCTGACGCAAGAATGACTTTTATCTTACATACGAAAGTGCTTTGGCAACCATTTAAGAAAATCAGGTCGTTTTGTAGTACGTACTGTAGACAGGGTTATTTTAACGTTGTAAAATAGTAGGGCTTCGCTGATTTTATGGAATTTATTAAGTAACGAATCTTACACTTATACTACAACCTACTCTTCACTATCTTACAATCAAGAATCTTCCCTTAGGCGGGCAACAAATTTAATCTTCGAAACTATTCTAGATTTTTTTTCTTTAACGATGCTAACAGTTTTAACATCGTTAAAAATAATGAATACATGAAAAAATAAAATAAATAATCACAGGGCATCGAAAAATGTATCCTCATCACTGTCAACGGGAAAAGTGCCCAGAAGGCTGGCAGCATTTCCACGTTGAATGGCAATGCTTACTCTTTGTCAAAAAAAAGGCCTGCCCGCTGGTCACGTGAAGTGTGAACTAAACTATTCTATCCTTTTTGGGTGGTTCAAACCATAGACAGCGAATGTTCTACCAGCCTGTATCAATAAGGTCTGTTATTACATAAAACCTCTAAAATACACTGCTTCATTGATACACGGATAATGAGATGATTCTCATTATCCGTGTATCAATGAAGCAATCAATGAGTAATATTATTATATCATAATATTAATGTAAATAAGCTCGTTGAATATCAGTTTTATTTGTTAAAAGCCCAATTACAAGTAGGTATCTATGAAACGGGGTTTGTATAATCTTTACAAATACTGATTGGATTGCCATCATTTGTTATCTGTCATAAAGATTGAGAAACAAAACACACATTGTGGGTGGGCTCTATTGCTTCAATACCACCCCATCACTGCCCGCAGCCAAAGGCTTTCCACGATGCACTTCATAATAGAAAACGTTTAAAGTACTCCCAACCAATTCGCAGAGAGTTTCCATCATAACAAAGCTAGATAGAATTGAAACTGCGAACAAACTCTCGAAGCCTCAGAAAATATGAATTGAATTCCAGTGGCTTTTCATTTGAAAAGTTGGTCCAAGTTCTATTTAATTTGTTGAAAGGAGCGAATGTACCTTTCCAGTAAAAAATAGAGGTATAACTCGAACCATAAATATTCTATTAATGGCGATCCCAATGTGAGTGTACTGTGGGTACCACTCTGGCCAACCCTTAGGGGAAAACACGAGGGATGTTTGTGGCTTTCCAATTATTACGAATTGGACAGACTATTTTCACATTACTTAGATACGAAGATTAATGTAAATATGCACTGTTTTCATTCCGTGAGAACATTGACTACACATTTCGCTTTGAACTACCAAATCCCCTTGCTTTACAATATCGTGCGTTTTGCAAACACCAATACCATTCATCAATATTGACTTAGTGCCAGTCTCATTTGATAGTGGACGATCAAAGAGTGACGGACATCAAAGCAATCGGGACTTTGTTCAATATTAGGCAGTGGCGAGTCGGCAATTTACGTAGGAGGGAAAACAGTTGGCATTTTTGTTTGTTTAATGTTATGGATATAGTGTATTATACAGGCTGTCCGTCTACCCACTAATGAAACTTTAACAGAACACGGTACAAGTATGAATATGATCAATTTTCGTAGCATGTTCTGAGTCTATTCTACCAAGAATAGACAACGTTATTTTGTACCAACTTGAAATCTCTTCTACCCGAGAACGGTGCGCCCCGTAGACTGTACAGATTAGAAAGCTTTCTTATCTTCAGTTCAAACATCGCCATGCTTAGGATGGCGATTAATTTTTTAATTAATCGCCATTTAATTAGCAAAAAAAAAATGATAATTAAAAAAAAATGTTTTCCATACAGTCCGTCCTTTTAGTACTATACCACTTTTTAACGGGAAATTGGACAATTTGCACTAGTACTCAGTTGTATAAATACAGTTCCGAGGATAATTTATTATTTGAGAGGTCAGTCTCGACCCCCACTCCAAAAAAGTAGGCAAATAAAATAACAAATGATTAAGTTGGGAAACGAGACTGACCTCTCAAATATTATCGACCCATTTGAAAATAGAATTCTTCCATTTGCTTAGTGATTTCTCGTCCATTTTGTGAACCCTCGCCACTGCGACCCTCCCCGAAGGATTTGGTTGCGACCGCTCCGGCTCCTGCCTTACCCTTTAGGGAATACAAGCGTGATATTAACTTCATAATTACATTTCGTTTATACACGAGTAGTTTATTTGTGGATTCGGCAAATGGTGGCTGTCTAGTGATTGAATAGAATATGTTAACTTTGTATTTTTCTGGGTAATATAGGGAACGGGCATATATTTATGACGACATGGTTGACGCAGAGGCTGAGCGATTGGCGGGTCGTCACGGGTTCAATCCCCGCACGGAACAAATATTTGTATGGCCTACAGGTAGTTGTTCCGGGTCTGGCTGTTTGTGTATGTGAGTTTTAATGTTTGTAAACGCACCCACGATAAAGGAAAAATTCCTAGTGTGGGGCAACGTATTAAAAAAAAAAAACTCTAAAGTGTTGTATGAACCGCATCGGTTCATAAGAGGAATACGGCGGTAGATTTACTTTGGCGGTAGACGCAATTTATTTTTGCTGCATTTGACAAGCATCTAAGACGCCATTAAATTTTCGTTTTCTTTTATTCGTGTTTGAATACCGCAGCGTTATTCTGAGATAGGAGCTTTATTGGTCTCGCAAAGGTCCAGATTTATAAACTTGTTGGTTTTCGTTATTTTGTGTTGTCCCAAATATTTATCTTCATTATTTTCTTCCTTTCTTTCATATATCTACAAGAGTATAGTATAAAATTGCCGTTTAGATGGCTGCCGCGTTGGTCTAGTGTTCCCAGGCTCTACTCCTGAACTTGAGGTCCTGAGTTCAATTCGCAGGTTCAGTTTTTCAGATAAGAATGTTCTCATTAGAAGCCCGGAGTCTGGGTTTGTGCCCGTATGATGACATTAGGCTCGCACCCTATTACAAGGGACTTAAAACGTAACTGGTGAAATGTGGGTGTTACTATAGGTGTGCCTCTGCCGACCCGTTCGGGGAATACAGGTTTGATGCTGCCGTTTAGATGAGACTTAAACATTCATTCATTCATTATCATCTTCCTGCCCTTCTCCCAATTTATTTGTGGTCGGTGCAGCAAGTCTTCTTCATCCATACATGACATCTCTATTTGCTGACATCTCAATAGTCAACTCCATCCTAACCATATCATCTTTCACACCACAGAGTATTAAAATACTGTTCTATGTATCACACAATCCATCCATCGTTTAAAACCATGTAACGTCTGTTTCAATTAATTTACATTAATTTCTTTTTGAAGGGTGAGAACTTTTTAGGATAAGAGATACGATTAGATTACCTTGTCACTTTCCCTCTTTTCCAAGAGAATTATACTGAATAATAGAATACCAGGGTTGGTATGACGTACCGTCAAGTTATTTTCATGTTAGTAAGGACATTGAGTTCGAAATTTTTTCATATTCCTCTTGAGTCCCTGAGGAGCTCGTGGCAAAATAAAAAAAAACTTGAGAGGTGTCAAGGGACACCCGGATGGAACGAAGTTCCTTTCGATTAATTAGTGAAGGAATTGTAATAAAATTTTATTTTAATCATTAATAAATAAATATATAATTAATTATTATAATAATTAATAATTCATTGTAATATATAAAATTAATATTAATTGATTATTGTTTTAATAATCGTCGCGACACCACACTGTTCAATGCGAAATAGAAAGACGAAACGAAAATAACTGGCTTGCTTTCGCAACGCGCGTTAAGGAAGTTCGTTCCAAAAACAGCCGCAAAGGTTGATCGGAGGTACGCTTGACGATGTCAGTCTGTGGTTGGGTGACCATTCGTAACATACCGAGACAAATCCGTGCCTCGTAAAGCACGCTAAGCCCTAGGTCCAGGTTGTCATTTGTAGACCTTTGACAGTCGTTACTTAATACGTCAAACTTAAAAGTAAAATTCATTAACTGTAGAAAACACACCATTTCTTAAAGAAATTTTCATTCGGTTTGCGTGTAGTGATTTTTGAGCTGAAAAATTTGTTGTTTTCAACCTATCGCGGGCCATATTGTGTACCACTGGAGCGCCGCGGACCAATGGTTGGGTACCAATCGTCTAGTGGTTGCAGGCGCTACTGCCGCGCATGAAGTTCTGGGTTCGATTCCCAGGTCGCTGTCGGCAAGAGTGTTGTTCAGTTTTCCAGATAAAAATGTTCTCATTAGCAGCCCAGAGTCTGCATTCTGGTGTCCGATTGATAGCAACGCTCCCGTGATTACAGGATTGTTGTTATGTCTGCCTCAGAGTGTGCGTTTGTGATGGCAAGAAAAATGTGTTAGGTTTAATTTTTCTACTTTAGTGGTATTTGTTCTCGGAAAGCACCATTTTTATTCTCGTGCCATCTGTAATATTTCATCTCTACACAAATGGGGTCGGTTGAATCGCAGGTAGACCCAGCTTTCTACCGGAGTTGACATCATGTCAGCAAGGTTACAATAAGCTGGTAATTAAGCACTTTGACTTCGTAGAAGGGTTTAACGTTTGACCCTAGTCTAAATCTTACAGTTCGGCCAACAGACACCGCTGCGACCTGCGACATACCTGTAATCACGACTAGACTATTCACTTCTAATATGTGTATTGGTTAACGGATGTCGGTACGTTCGTACGCGCATGCGTTTGCGCCGATGCATCGCAATGTTTTCGCTGCAGCGCACGCGCAGGTGTGTGCGGGGGAGGGAGTATCAGTCAGTCAGTCGGCTCGGCGGTGCGCAGCGAGGCGGACGTGTGTCGCGTGTGAATGGCCGATGTGCGCGAGCGCGGGGGCGGTTGGACCGGTCGCACGACCCGACGACCTTACGTACCGTTCACTCACGCACCTCCTGTGCTAAAACTAAGTGCATCAAAAAAATACACACCAAAGGATTGAGTCAGTTTTCCCGTTTTGGATAGATGCATCTGATTTTCGACGTTGGAAACTGCATTCGACACATCTTGAGATATGTACGTATATATATATATATATTAGACCCGGTATAGGTGGCCAGTAACCGGTAGTAGGCAAAATAACTGTTTTAATAGATGACTTTGGATATTCCTTCATGTTTATATTGTTACGAAGTCAGCATCTCTTATACATGTTTGAGCAAAGGTAAGTAGGCAGTGTTTCGAATGCAATTCGCAGAACATTTGTTAAACAAACATGGTGTTTATATCGATCCCATGTGTTGTTGCCAACTCAAGGAATAAGTACTCAAACAATAATTCTAAAAACGTGACAGTTCCTCATTAGTACAAACAATTTTCTATCAGTCCTGCCAGATAGTACAGTGTACTGTAAAAGTACCAGCATAAAATGGCTTTTAAATCTATTAAAACTCCGTAGTTCGCCAGGCCAGCTAAAGGTCAAATTATTGTCACCGACGTGTGATCATATGCACTTCATTCCCATCATTGTTAATAAAATTACTTTAACATTCAATAAGGACAACACTAATGAAGTTTTAAGAATAGGCTACAAGAATAGGTACTCATTATAGTAAATATCTAGTGGTCATTGCAGATAAGTTATACCATGCCATCATTCCTTCTAATACCACGTTCTTGGTAACATATGTTTATATTATGTACGGTATATACAGGCATAGTACTCAAGATAATTGCAGTACTTAAGAAAAAATCTTGCAATTGTGAAATAGGTTTATTTATTTCTGTTCTGTTTGATGTTATAACTCACATGGATTAATATACACTGCCCTCTCAAGTTTAGAATAATGCAAGCCCGCTACCGGTGCTGGCCGCTGGTTTGGACGCTGGCTGCTGCTGAAGCTAGTGGAGGCAGTTATTTTACGAGTACATAGAATGTAGGAGCGAGCGAAGCTCTTACACAAGTAGGAGCTTCGCGAAGTGGGCACTTTGAGTGTTCAATAATTAAGAAGATACTACAGCGTGCGTGAATAACCACATGTATGAACGTAAACGAAGCAAAAAGAGTATGTAAGGATCGTGCCAGGTGGCGTTCTCCCTACTTCATTGGGATGTATGTAATCAAGAGAATCTGGGACACCAGATAGAGCTAGAACGGGTCCCCACGCGAACAGCAAAGTATCATGCTAGTTATTTATTTAAACTTTGCAGGCAGATATTGAAGCAACGCAAAATAAGCAAAACCAATGAAGACAAACTCCATTTAACATAATATTTGGCGCCTTTTTGGGACCCATACAGTGATAAGTAGATATATATAAAAAGGAAATAATTTCCGTAATATAATGTTATTTCTCATTTCCATTACATTTCGTCTTACAAGCCAATCGATCGAAAGTCACATAAGAAAATTGAATTTCCAATCGGAAACCGAAGTAAGATTGAGTAGGGTGCGCAGTGGTTTACCGCTCCAATAACAACATTTTCTTTTGAGATTCATAAAACGATAAGCACTTTTACGACTTCCATGCTATTCAGTTTAAGAAGCACGTCATTACCGGATCTTTCTTTTGCCAGGAGACGTAATCAAAACCGATCTATAGACAACTTTCTTGGCTGTTCGTACGTAACAAAAAGCCCACAGAACAGAATTAATTACTGTGGAAAAATACTTACCCAAAGTCTGTGTGGGTGGGAGGCAAATTGAAAGCACAACGAAATCGCAAAAATGCCCTTTACAGGACGATATTGTCCCAAGTTTTTGAAAAGACTTAATTAAAATAACCAGCCCTGGCCCCTGCTTCAATTATGAGCTCGAAGCCATACATACGTCTCTTTTTTGTAAGTTACTAATTGCTTTCCTACATTCACGGCATGAATACTTTGTATACGTAAGCAAAATTCTCAAAAGTTTTCTTGAAATAATGATTATACTCGTAATTTTGAGCCAAGATCTGTTTCATTTCGAATTTTGAATAGTGCTGTTTAGATAAACCATGTAAGCAATAGTATTAGATTTCTGTGAACACTTCAGGAGACTTCACTGCCTTGTTGGTGTAGTTATATCAAGCGATACTACTGAGTATGAGGTGTTGGAATGGCTCCCAAGGTCAGGCAAGATTTTATTGGTTTTTGCACCTAGAATATCTCAGTAACAGCCCGGAGTATAGAATTGTGCCCGGTTGGTGACATTTGGCTCTCCCCCTATCGCATGAGACTAAACGTAATTGGCGTAATGTCGGTGTACTAGTTGGTACAACTCTGCCAACAGTGGCAAAACATCCATTACTACCAGCCTACCTTTGTTGCTTCGTAAGAGTGACTCTCGCGCCATTGATAAATGGCACAGTCATTGCTATCTACTATCATCATCATCATCCTCTTGCCCTTATCCCAATTTCATTTGGGGTCGGCGCAGCATGTCTTCTTCTTCCATACATCTCTATTTCCCGTCATCTCAGAAGTCACCTCCTTCTTAGCCATATGAACTTTCACACAATCTATCCATCGTTTCCTGGGTCTCCCTCTACTCTTGTAACCCTGTCACAGGCGCCACTTTCAGACTTCCTCCTATATACTCATTTCTTATTCTATCCATTCGCGTAACACCACACATCCCCCTTAGCGATCTCATCTCAGCTGCATGCAACTGCCTTTCATTCAGTCAGTAGTATCTACTAATACCAAATAATAGAAGTAGCAACACTAACACCAGTAGAGGCAATAAACAATGAGAGTATGTTTTTTTGTTGGCTTCCCTCTTATGAACAACGACGCCTCTCCACTGCTGCTTAACCCTTCCGGGAATACAGGCGTGGTGTTTTGTTTACTTTAGGTGAAACTTGCTTATGAATCTTCCGTAAGTGAAAGGTATAAATTCGCGTAACTTTTCGTATGTTCTAGCAACGAAGTCTCGTGTCAATTTTTTGCATGCTAGGTTAAATTAAAACAGCCGTACGGGTCAATCGATGGTTATTGAGTTACGCTTGCTGAGGTCAGTCTGTGGATGGGTGACTCGGAAAGCTGTTGGTCCCACCTGTCATTTGTAGATCTTTGGCAGTAGTTACGGGTAGTCAGAAGTAAAATAGTCTCAACCAGTCTTACCAAAGAGTATTGTGTTGTCCAGTAACTGGGTCGTGGAGGTCAGATAGAGTCACTCCATGTTATATACTGACCCCAGCATAGTCGGGAAAGGCAGAGGATGAAAATATGAAATTCATCTTACTAAGTGGAAGGCTTTAATATGGATCGCGCAAAGTTAGGAGAAGCTTAACTCTAGCTTTAACTTACTGAGACAATAGGGGCTCTCCTTATTAGTTCCAAACTTTCCATCGGTGTAATATAAAGTTACTTCCCTTATTATACTTTAATCCGCGGTAATAACCGCGGATTAAAGTTATGCTCGAGCTCAAGGAGACTGACCAGGCTTCATAGAAAAATTCCCCTCAAATTATGAATATTGTACTTGGAAAATATCGATGGTTCTGTAGCGCTAAATTCATACATAGTAATTTCAGCGAAAACCTGAAAAAATATGAAATGTGGTACTTATTTAAGTATTAGAAACTGACCTTTGTGGGCTGATAGGAAGTGATATATTAATTAGTATCTATTTAGCATATTGACATCACATTCTTAAGAAGTGTTATCATTAAATTCACTGTGTCGCTTGACAAAACAGGCCATTTCAATAGGTATGTTTGCCAGTATGGATCACGATTATAACTGGTTTTTATTTAGTTATTTATTATTATCTTTTTTCCCGCAAAAAGTTAACTGGGTCCTTTTAGTATTCTCCTTTTAAATCTCAAAAAAATGTACGGGTACCGAGAAGCGTAAACCGATTGGCTTTTTGTATTAAACATTTTTCGTAAAGTGTAGCGATGAAATATTATCCCGTAGAAGGTGGATGCTACTAATCCGTCATCTGTCTAGCGTTTTCCCAACTATGTTGAAGTCGGCTTCCAGTCTAGCTCATGCTCAATTCAGCTGAATACCAGTATTTTGCATACCTAACCTAACCCACAACAACCCAGTTACTGGGTAGCACGATACCCTTTAGTAAGACTGGTATTGAGACTATCGGGCTTCTGACTACCCGTAGCGACTGTCAAAGACCTACAAATGACAGCCGGCACCCACCACTTAACGTGCTTTTCGAGCGGCGTCAAAATAACACTTCTACAGACTGCCCTTAGCAAACCTAGCTTAATCTACGATCGATCCATATGGCTGTTTTTATTTAGCCACGAGCACCTCGAGACAGGTGTACCTTACTCTTATTCCTAATTATAACTGCAAACCAATTAAAAAACTTATTAGAAATGTCCTGTCTTTGCTGCTCACATTGGAAAATCGAAACCGAAAAATATCGTTTTGTTAAAGGCTCAGACAAATATCAACCTAGCGGTTCTTAAAATAAAGTCGATAATAAATTAAACCTGAGACGCACACCTCTGAAATTGATGACTTGAATCGCTTTCAGACAGCTTCGATACTGTTTCAACGGATAATTGTAAACTCTGTTATTGTGTACGAGATTATGGAATATCGATTAAAAAAAAGGGCTGTGCCAATTTGGCTAATATATTTTTTCTTGCATATGAAATGCCTGGGTCAATAAAAAAGGAATTATATTTAGTCACATATTATATATAACACGTATTTTATGCTTTATCATGTTCATAAAAAAATACTTACATTAAACGCATTAAAGTGGAGAAGTGGGGGCTCGCTACGTCCCAAGTAAATATAAAACTTTGACGTGATATTATGCAACATTGTAACTCAAATCGACGTTATCTTTTGATTACATATAAAAAGAAAAAATACGTACATACAAAAATACATTTTTAGTCATCATTCCTGGACCTGGATTCTCTGCCCTACCAATCTTACCTCCTCCTATCTACCTAATGATCAATAAATAACTCTACAATTAGACAGTTAAATTAATTCTTGAAACGTTTGGTCGACTCTTCACGTAACCAGTGGGCTGGCCTTTTTTTTGGCCAAAGAATCAGCATTGCCATTCAACGTGGCAATGCTGATAGCCGTGTGGACACTTTTCCCGTTGACAGTGATGCGGATGAATTTTTCGATGCCGTGTTTTTTTTTCATGTATCGTTTATAAAGAAATAAAAAAATGTTTTTTTTTTTTAAACTGGATTGTATTCTTCTTAATCCGATTTTAAAACGAATGTCTAAGGATTATTTCACCATCTGCTTAGGCAGATGAACACACACAACCCGGGTACTGGGACAACACATAGTATTTCCCTGACTATATTGGGGTCGGCTATTACCAGTATTTTATACAGAGCGACCGCCTGTCTGACCTCCACAACCCAGTTACTGGGCAACACGATACCCCTTGGTAAGACTGGTTGTCAGACTTTCGGGCTTCTGGCTACCCGTAACGACTTTCAAAGGTCTACAAATCCGGCCGGTCTAAGGATTATCTACCAATCGCTAATCTTTTCACATACTTTTTTCTATAGGTATACCAAGAAGTATCTATCACATGGCTATCGAATTAGAATAGTCATTCATCTTACTTAATGTCAACATCGTGAAGGCAGCTCCTCCCCAAACGGATGTCTTTAACGCCTATCACAATAAAAACTATAAGGAAAAAAATATGTCGTACCCAGTGTTCGTTCCCTCTATTTGGGGTTCTTTTATGATCCTTCGAGACCCGTGATTGGTGTAAAATTTCTTACCTAGTACCAATACAAGGTGCGGGATAAGCTTGGACTATATATACAAAGACAGATGCGCTAAACTTGCATATGGTGTGCTATCGATATTTGCATGATTTGGAATCACGCTTAAAAAATATCACCTGCCCTGCTTCGCGATATGTCCCCCGACATATCGCGAAGCTGTTCTAATTTAATTTTTTAAATTTTTTTAAATTTATTCTAATTTAGAGTGATTTTAATAACGATATTATGTCTAATTATACGAAGGGATTTTAATAAAACTTTAGAATTCGATTTGTTAAAGAACATAGTTTATTTTGCCAATAAAAAAAAATGGAATTACGCTTTATTCAAACCAAAAAATCACGATATAACAGCGATATAAAACGTAAAAATTGGCCTAAGACTTTATTTTTTTACTAATTAATGTTATTAATAATCGATATTCTAGTACTGTATGTGTCGACAAAAGTATATAACTGATGCTTTATGTATTTTTTTCAGTCAAAATTATAAATATTAATGATAGATATAGGAGTCTGAAATTGACACTGCGATGATTTTTCAGTAAACTAGTTGTGGGAGATTAATCATTTCAAAGTAAACAAATAAGTTTTTGTAAATGTCTTACATGAAGGTACAATACGAAGGATTGGTCTATTTTTTACATGTATTGACCAATGTCAGAGTATTACCAAAGATGGTAAATTAGGCGACTGAAATCTTCGATATTCGCGCGAAAACGTGAAATGGCTCTTAAGGGAAGATAATTACGAAATGAACTTTGCCCGTGTCTTAATTGGTTAAATATAATGTGTCGTGTGGGATGGAGGTGTGAATGGACTGTCAGCAACAAAAGTCAATTAACACTGCTCTGAGCACAATTTATACAAATTTCATAACAATAATTCAACAGGAAGGGGATTTTTTTTTAGATTTGAAATATACAAGACAAGGCAAGCTCAATTAAACAGTTTATATACAATTTTTAAACCAATAATTCAACAGGAATCGGGTAAAATTACTAGACTTGAAATATACAAGACAAGGCAAGCTCAATTAAACAGTTTGAAAATTGAAACAGATCTTCAATATGTACAGATAGGTACTAGAATCTTTTAGATATTACATGGAGTACAAAAAGTATTCAGTTGAATAATTTTCGATCTATTAAGACCACATGTCATGTGTATAGTCGTGAAGTCAAGCAAGCCTTATTTGTACAGGCAGGATGGCTAACACATTTTGATCCTAATCAAATTATTGGGTACATATTACTTAATGGGTACTTACTAGCTTTTCCCCGAGACTTCGTCCGTGTGTATGTCGGTTATCGCGAATACAGACAAAAACGCGGATTGAAAACTAAGTATTCTTCATATTAAAAATCTCACTGAATCATGATTATTCACAGATTAAATTGAAAAAAAATTTTTTTTTAGAAATTTTTATTACGAAATTAGGAAAATTGACGAATAATTTCAACACTGGGGGGTACAGAATCAGGTACTGAACTGACTGTATCAGTTTGTGCGTCGACGTCCCTCCCACGTCCTTTATATCACGTCTGTCGAGGTCTATGTAACAACAATGCCACAAGCAATAAGTCATAGAACCCCGCATCCGTCAAGACGGCAGTTCCTATCACTTAGGGAAACAATGATACGGTGACGGTTTGGCATAACGACAAGATGACAAGATGATGCCACTTATTGGGAGATAAGTGGCAGTATCATGTCATTTGCCAACAAAGACCTTTCATAGTCACAACATAATGCCTAATCGTCGTATTCTTACCTTCCTTCGAAGACACATGTCATGGTGGCAGCTTTGTGCATTGTTGCATTGGTGCATTCACCGATTAGATACTTCTATAAAGTCGCAGTTCAGTTTGTTCTTCACGTTCAGTCTGTTGTTAAGTATCGAGTAAGCTGTCCGTGTGTACGTCAGTCTAACTGCGAGCTGCATCTCTTTAACCGTGATTACTAGACGCTTGAAATTTGTGAGTGAGTATAGTGTGTATTTCTGTTGCCGCTATAAACACTAATAACAAAAATAAGAACACTTATTTTTTTGTTATCCAGAAAGGAAATCTGCCTTTTTTTGGTTAATTTTGCTCGGCGTGGTACGAAACCCTTTGTGTCGGCAGGTTTTTGTACCAACGCGAACCGGCGTCGATGTGTTGGTACCATGGCCAAAACATTTTGTAGCATATGAATAAATAAGAATAATACATAATGTATAAACCTACAAGGCTAATTCATAAAATTCCGTAAGAATCAATTATTTAGAGGTTATATAGATTACCTATTAAAGAAATAAATTGTTCTTAAACTCTCGCAAGTATCCTTTTTTATGCTGGAGTACCAACTTCGTTAAAAAAACTACCCTCACGCTTATATAGACACCTGATTCTCAATTAATATTGGGCATGTTATCCGCAGGTTGGCTGCGAGCCCCATTCGGGGTGCCGGGCGCAGGGCCCAGCAGGCCGGTGATGCGTGCAGGTAGCATGGAGCCGCTGCCACCCGCGCACATACCCATCTACGAACACAAGAAGCACCGGCTGTCCCGCCTACTCGATAAGCTGGCAGTCCAGCTAAACAACAACAACAACTACCCCACGCCGGCCTGGCTAGTCCACGAACCACCACAACGTGCCGACGAAGGCCCCTTGGACCTCAGCGTGAAGTCGCCTCGCGGGAAACCAGGAATTTTCAGCTGCTACGCCTGCGGCCAAGAGTTCACAGTGTACGACCGGCTGGTGAAGCACATCGCGTCTCGGCACCGCACCAAGGCCGAGGGCGTACGCGCGTACGAGTGCGAGGTGTGCCTGCGCAGGTTCGCGCGCTCGGACATGCTGACGCGGCACGCGCGCCTGCACAGCGGCGTGAAGCCTTACTCGTGTGCGTCTTGCGGACAGGTGTTCTCGCGCTCCGACCACCTGGCCACCCACCAGCGCACGCATACGGGTGAGAAGCCCTACCGCTGCCCCTCGTGCCCGTACGCCGCATGCCGCCGCGACATGATCACGCGCCACATGCGCACCCACCGCCGCCCACAACCTGCTTGAACTGCCACTGCTCGCTCTCATTCATCATTGCTCTTTATTATTTGAGACTGATTTTTTCATTCCAAAATTAAACTATTTTTTTAGTTGGTGTTTCGTTAGTAACTACAGAGGTAACTTATTCTTTAGGAAGACATATCTCATTGCTCGCAGAGTTGATTTGACTGCGATTGTGTGTTGCCAGTTTGCGATTTATTTACTATTCGGCGTGATGTCAAACGATCCTGCTAAGCGCAATGCGATGTGTCTATCTATAGTCCTCTGAAATCGTCTGAAATATATATCTCAGTATTTTTCTTCATTACATTACTTTTACTTGTTCATTCTGATACACAAGGATCCGGAATTATTTTGTACAATTATGTTGTTTGTATAGTAGCACTCACCACTGAAATCGGGGTATGGGCATTTGATGCGGAGGAATGAGGAACATGTTGTGAAGAAAATTTTGAATAGGTATGAATGTGGATAGGTGTAGGAGTAGGCGAAGACCAAAGAAGCCTAGATAGACTGTGAGAAGGATGGTATGACTAGAAACGCGGTGACTACCAAAATGAGGACTGTTAGAGAAGTATGGAAGAAGAAGACATGCTTACGCCGACCCCAAATAAACTGGGATAAGGGCAAAATAATGATGATGATATTGCTTGTAACATTTAGTTCTGTGCCATTGAAATTGCCGCTTTGTAACATTTGCACCATTCATATTTATCTCATTAGATTGAATAATGGTACGCACGCTTTGGACAACTTTTTAAATTGAAACAAGCAAGAACAAACACTTTTGTGAACCTATACTTAAGATACGCACACCAAACTTGCCTTACCTACACTGCTGGATTAAAATGTGAAAAAATACTTAAAGTTGTCTCTTCGTTTTTCGTAAAAATGAATTAGTGTGGAGTGATAATATTTTTAATCTGTGCAATGTGCACGTCATAAATATCTTACAAAGATGAGAGTCAGTAATGATGACTCGCAGAGACATCTTCACCATTATTAACAAAATCCAGCAGTGTATACGTATTTTTAAGCATTTTTCTTATAATTAAATAATTAAAAGTTCATGTTTTTCCCTAGCTATAAGTTTGTTGTGAACCACTGGTTCTATTTAGACTTAAGTATTCAATCTAATTTTATTTTTCTTTTAATACTTAAGTGCCTAAAGATTTAGTTAAGTTAATAGTTTTTAAGTGAAAATATTTTAAAATTTCCATTTTCTCGTTGGTATTCTTGTTATTTGGTATTTAACATTCCGTTATTTGAAAATATCGGCCATTGTGGTATTACTTATTTATATGATTGTAACAAACGATTGCTGTAACGATAATGTGTCAGGTTTAAGGCGATTGGCACCCTGCACCGCATCACGCAGCGGGATGCGTGGCGGCGAACGACGAACACTTCGCGATGCGTATTCTGTGTGTTGCACTACGCGTGTTTTCTAAACAAACAAACAACGTAAGAATACGCACTCTCGCACTACGCTGCGTACTGCGGTGCAGTGTGCCAATCGCCTAATAAAATGTGTAGGGGTTTTTTTCTATTTGCAACACAGTATCAGGTTTTTGGAAAAAATATTCGCGACCGTAACAAACATACATTTCTCGATTTATAATCATTAAAATCTACTAAATTAATGCGCTCAAAACTCAAGATTTCATGAAATAGTTTTTCGATCGCTTAATTTGATCTTATAAAGTCTTGTTGTGATTTTAATGTAAATAATTTAATTATTGTGAATGTGAGGACTATTTCGATCATTATAATATTTATTTTATTTCTTATTATTGTTTTTGTTCCGTTACGGTTGGTAGTCTGGCAGTTTGAGTACGTCATGTGGCCTACCCAAATTTTATTCTTTGGTTTTGAGTTGAGCTCTACAATTTGCTTGCTCTGTACTGAACAGGTCTACTCATATTTGTGTGGGTCTTTCCTCAAAAGACCATCCAAGATCCTCACATGATCTGACCAAGATAATGTCTGGACTTTAACAGAGACTATGACCTCTGAGTATCTCTCAAGTTTTTGCTAAAACGTACTTACAGAAATAAATATAGTTTATCGTAATTATTAATACTTCGTGAAATACACATTTTTACGGTCGCAAATGTCTTTCTCAATAACATACAACCATATACTGAGCTGCAAATTTGAAAAAAAAAACCTATAAAATTTCAGTTACGCGGCCTGGCATTCACCATAAGTGTCTTAATTTATATATGGGATGCCGTATCGTACAATTTCAAGTTAGGTTTAAAAATGGGCCGTACGAAGGTGGTAACACTTTGAGCCACAGCTGGCCTTACGTACTAGTTTGTACGGAAAACAAACCAAAATAGCATAACACACTTTCTACCACAATCCGGGTTCAGGTTCTAGATTTTGTATAAAATTCTTAAAATATTGCTTCATAGGTTTCAATAATTCTTCTGCTAGATAAAGTAAATAACGCAATGAATGTCGTCAGATTGTCAATTATTATCAAACGTAAAATTGATCGCTGATCTCCTTTTGTTTTGAATTGAGGTCTACAATCTACTATTCCCGACTGATGCTTACTGACTGGACAGGTCCAGTCATATCTGTATGGTTCTTTCTGACATCACTCACATGAAATGACCGAGACGACGTTCCATCCCTTATCTTCAGAAGGGACTGTAAGTTTGTTCCAGTATTTCTGCTCAGAGTATAATACAAATAAATACTTTGCTTGATCGACGTGTTATTAAAAATCAGAAATATAAATATCATTTATCATGAAAATGAAAGGGAATGATTTATTATGTGTTATGCAATTACCCCGCAGCTTACCTACCAGTTTGTTACCACTCACGTGCCGCCTATTGTACAAACCACTTTGAAGGTTGAAAAAATATCGAAGAAAAATATATTTGGACACAAATATCGTGTAAGACCGTATCGAGATCAAAATAACGACTTGGTATAGAAAAAGTATCAAACACGATATTTTTACACCCATTGAATTGTATAAGAATGGAGCCCCTATTAGGCTTGTGTATATTTTTGGAATGTACCAAATATATATTTTTAAATATCGATACAATATATTTCGATACTTTTGATATGGTCCTGCCCAACAGAGACGTACTAAATTAGTGCTTGTTATAAATTATATTTCCCAAAAACATTTTATCTATTTGTACAAATTTGAATACTTTAATGACATGTTTGGTTAAAGTTTTTATTATATAGAAGTAGCGTTTAGACGTAGATATGCTACAATCTTTTTGGCGTACCTAGTATTGCACTGTTTTAAAAACTTAGTTGTAGGTACTGTTAAGAATAACCGTTGTAATGCTAAGTGTGTTTTCTTGTGTTATTTCTATGTAGTGTCGGTGTATTCAATACACAGTCGATTATTTATTAATCATTACTTATATTATTGTATTTTCTTAATATTTAAATTGATTCAGGCTTGTTTTTATACCTTCGGTGTTTTCTGTCAATTCTATACTTCTAGATAAAATCACTTGAAAAGTTCAGTTCTGTAAGGTTTCAAATTTAATTAATGTAGAGTACTGTTATAGGTACTCAAGAAGCTGGATTTCTACAGCACCGAACTCATTGCTAAAAAATAACAGGTTGCTGATTTACGTTTAATATTAGTAGGTCTTGACATTAGCACGTCATACAGAAAAGTGACCGGTTCTAAATTTGAAACAGTTATAAAAGCGGTTGTAACCAGCCTGTATGCAATAAGTTCCGCTATTGCATACAACCTTTACAGTAGGTACCTACAATATTATATTTGACCTAAAATCGTAGACAGAGTACCGACTTAGTCTCTAAAGCTTATAAAGACAAGTGACCTTATGTTAGTTAGGAAAGCTGCCAATGATAATAAATACCGCATTAGTTAAGATCGTTTAGTCTGGATTAAGGGGGATAGACATCTAAATCGCCAATCGTAAATTTTATTTTACCTGAAATAGACAAGACCCTCGAGGAGTCTTTAGCAAAAACATTAAATATTAAAATGTCCTTAATAGAAGTCGATACGAAGTAACATCCGATTCTCACACGTGTTCGATGTTCTTATGACTTATGCGAAAAAAAAATACGAAATTAATTACAGTATTGATACACGACGAGACGCAGTACTTACATTGAGCGTCTTAAGACATTGGTACACATATTTGACGTTCAAAAACTTCTAATTCTCAGCGTAATTTGAGTGAATTAATTTTGGTTTTAATTTAGATTTTTGATAAAACTCAACGGGATTTTTTCGTGTAGCATTTTTGTGACTTAAGGCTAACATCCCCAATCTACTTTTCACACAGCAATGTTGGTACCTAATCTCGGCTAATCTAGTTCGCACATAAGCTCCGTTGAAAGTTCCAGCACTGAACTTTCTTGAGTCAGTATGAAATGAGAGCACAGAGAGAAAGAAAAATGATAAGTTCTACGTTCTTAATCCAGATAAAGAGTTAAAACAAAAAACAAACCAAAAATACGAAACTAAAACAAAAAGTAGTGACAGTGCCTTTAAGAAACCCGGCAAGGACCAAAACTAGAGGTCGAGCAGATAGCTAGGGTTAGCTGAGCACATTGTTGACAAACTCAACCGTAAACTAATAATCAAGCATGCCCCTTAGTCCTGCCTAACCCTTCAGGTAATACAACCGTGAATTTAAGTTATATTCCTTAGTCCATAAAGTGGATTTAACTATTTATCCAGGACTTATAAACAGTACAAACCGCTTCACCTGGATAAAATCTATATTGCTTTATGTACGCAGGTACAGTTTTTTAACTTATACTTACTTTATTTTTAATTGCAATACATTAGTTGGGGTTAGTTTAGTAATTAGTTTAACTTTATAATAAGATCTTTATGTTAACTTGTGTTTACCCATTATTTTAATGGAGACTTTTGGAAACAATCATGAAAATAGATCAAGCAATCGGTTTAGCAAACAAGCAAACAGCAAAACAATACGTAGCTTAAGAGGGTGCATCCTAAAAGTTGGCAACGTCGTAAATAAAAGTAAAAAATAATACTGTATGGAAATAAGAAATTTGGCCAACCAATTGACTAGAATATTAATAATGAATTGCAATTATAACATTGAATTTGATGTTGTACCCGTTTTAGGAGAAAAAAAGGCATTTGGAAAGTTACCAAATACTTTTTTACATCTAAAACTAACTATTCGGTGTTACGATATTAATTATTGCAATTCATAATCAATATTCTAGTTCGCTAGTTAGCCACATTTTTTATTTCCATTCAGAAATATTATCAAATTAATCAAAACAGCGAAATATTTGACATCTATTTGCGACGTTGCCAACTTTCAGAATAAACCCTCTTAAGGGTGACTTTTAAACTTGGGGTGATACATGAACAACGAAGGTCGACTATAGAATGTTTTATCGGACCATAAGCATCAAAATGTAACGACGCCAACGTCCATTTTACCCGGTTAACTTAGTTATATACCTGACGTTAGAACGTACCAGAATCGCCCCAATCTTAGTAGGTATTTTTGCCCATGCTCGGTGAATTACTAGGTAGTTATCTAAACGTAAACTTTGCACTTGACAGGTATAGAATTGTATAATGTGGTATTGAATTTACGCAACTTCTAGAAACTACTTTGAGAAGTAGGAACGTTTTATTTACAGTAATGTTAATTTCGAATAGGCTTTGTTAGTATTTAAGGGAAGTAAGTACAAAACGACGTACTGTTTTGTTTAGTTTCTCAACGGATAAATACGCAAAATTTAACAAAAACATAAATATTTAAAATATGTTAAGGCATCGAGTTAAAATCCAATTCGTTTAAAATAGTACGGACAAAATAGCTTTGTGGCATGTATAGACAAATGGTTTGGCTTCTAGGTATAAAAAAAATAGTTTTCTTTTTTTCCCTCCATGCCACATTGCCCATAACACAAAATTTCATAAAAAATTCTACGGAGTTTTCGAACGGATAGAAAAAATAATAAAAAAGCAAATTTATCTGCATAAAGCAAAATACAACCGTCAAGGTACGCATAGGAATTAAATTAATGAAACAAAATCACAATCTGAACTAAAATATTCACATACTTAGGTCGGCATTAAAAAAATATAACCAGAAATCAGTTTGAACTTATATTGACATAAATTAATATATACGAATCTTTTGATACCTAGCTCTCAATACGTGATGACTTTCTACTGTCTGCTATTTTTATTTTGTACATATTTCCATATTTTCCCCGTGTCATATTAATACTGAGTGTTTTGTTTCCCGCGCATTTGTTTTTGTGAGCTTTATAACCTACTTAATAATATCTTTTTTTTACATCCATGTTTACGCACAGTTAGCGTCGACGTCGACGTCGACGCAGACGCCGTTGAATACCGTGAAAATGACAGGTGAAATGAGAGTGACGTAAACTGTCAACCATTCTTATAGGATGACAGATCACTTTACTTACTTTTTCACGGGGAGATTCTTACAGAATGGCACTGCAGGCTTTCCTATATGTACGGTATTGAGAGCTGCTGTTTTAGTATAGATGTTGACTGTATTGCGCAGTCATTTGTGCCTACTTCAGAGCGGTAAGGGTACATGACGTGACCTGTAGCTTTGTACGGTTACCAACTAAAGTCCCTGTCAAAATTTACACAAAATGTTATGATAAACAACTGATTTTTAGACATGCTATGCTTCGCTATAATGCTCGAGGGTATGAAATCATTTGTTCGATTCGCTTTCCTTATAAGGAATTAAAATAACGGTTTTTAAAAGACATTTCAATTATATCTAGTAAATAGGTATACTCTTGTATTGTTATACAAAGGTTGACAGATGTGTAAATTTAAGTTTTAGATATTTAAACTATCGGTTTGGAGAATGTTACTTGTATCAGAAAAGGTTTGGGTACTGGATAAGATTTACTTTACAATAATATCTGATAAGTCACATACACAGACGGCGAGACGTTCATGTAAGAAAAAAAGGAACTTGGTGCTAATTCCGCTGGCATTCCATTCGCTCGGTTATAGAAGCTTCGGTGGCTGCAGTCTGATGGACTTGCTATAAGTACTTATTTAGCTAAATTAAGTTTTGTATGAGATGCGCACGCGTCGGTTGAGTAAGGACGCTCAGGTACACATCTCATACAAAACTAGTTATTTCTATGGAGAACATTTAAATTGAGCTAAATAAGTGTAGGATAAAATTTACCGAACTCAATTAGACTTAACTTTGCGAAGTAAAGTTAGCATTACATAGGAATAAGAACCTTATTTTTACCTAGATACCGTTCATATCATTAGAAATGAATGTAAGCGAAAGTTTCTTACATATGTGCCTTAAATATTGCCGTGAGTCGCGTAAAAAAATGGCTTTGCATAATAGAATATAAAACAAAAAGAAAAATTGTCTACTATAGAATAAAAATGTAATCTAATCTGATTCTTATAAGACAAGCAATATGGCATAATATCAGATGGTCTGTTTAATCATTTAAGACCGTTTCGCAATTCTGATAAGCTTTGATGAAACAACATTTGGCTATTAAAATGTGATTTAAATAGAGTAGTGGGCATAAATGTCTAATGAGCTCAGGGATTTTACTGTAAATTATTGGTGCTAAATAGGGACCTTATACACTAGAGAATAAGGTTTATATTCGTAAATTCACTACGCAAAGTCGAGTCAATATGAGTTCCGTGAATTCTGCTCTCCATTTCGTTACCGTAAGTAAATCTACTTAGCAAGCTTAATTTTCTAAACCATTCCCTTCAAGTAATAATACAGACGTCGTTTTCAAGCATTCTTGTTTTTAATCTTCTTTAGAGTACCTCTCTATTTTCTGATCCCTCTTAGTATGTAAGTAGCTTTGCGCCTAAAACGAATACCTACACGTTGACTTTGAATGTTGGTTTTCACTAACACTAGGCGACACCTAATTGTTTCCTTACAAACAAAAACGCAATGCGCAATGGTGAAAAGATATTTAGGCATGTGTTAGTGAAAACCAGCCGTAAGGTGGTCTTAAAAACTTTTGCCTCACAACCTAAGTAGGTACACACAATTTTTTTTTTCTAAACCTCAAATAAGTGAGCAAATAGGGTAAGTATCCTATGTATTTTTTTAGAAGCACTGCGTGTAATTTAGTAGGACCACCTTAGAGTCAAAGTATGTATTAAATAGTTGTTATTAGGATTATTAAAAAAAAAATATAAGATTTACTGTGATAAAAGAAATATTTTTGTTTTCAAACTGCTGTGCAGCAATTGTAGCAATATTTATTGTGGTAGGATTTAAAATAAATAAACGGATGTAGAAATGGTGTCGTTTCATTTTTTAAGAGCTCCTTCATTTCAGGTTGATCCCTCTGCCTTATCACCTCCCTACCTTTTTACCAACTATGTTGGATGCAGCTGAATACCAGTATTTTACCCGGAGTGATTGCCTACCTGACCTCCACAACCCAGTTACTGAGTTGCGGTGATCAGACTAAGAAGTTGGTAAGACTGCTTGTCAGACTTCGGACTTTTGACTACCCGTAACGACAGTCTACGCCGTTGGCGGCTGAACGTGCTTTCCGAGGCACATATAATCAATGGTCACTCATCGACAGACTCACCTCGGCAAGCGTAACTTGATCAATGTGCATCTGTTTTTATTCAGCCACGAGCCCTCTGCCAATGAATGCGTATTCCTTTTCTTTATCAATACAAACAGTAAAAGAAATGTATGTTTACTGTCTACTAATAGCCCTAGTACGAATAACTTGCGAGAAGTTTACCAATTGAAAACGTCAAATTACTTACTGAATAATAAAACGAAATTAATTTCACGTTCGCAATGAAGAGGCACTGTTTCAACCTTAGTACAAATTGTTGACGTTGTCGGTTGATAATCTTTGGTTGACGACATATGTGGCGCGGCGGGCGAAGCTCCGCCTGCGACGCTGGAGGTTGCGGGTTCGATTCCCGCCTTGGGACAAATGTTTGTACGATCTACAAAGGTTTGTTCCGGGTCTTCTGGGTATTTGCTATGTATAATAAACAAATATCTATCTATGTAATGGATTGTATTAAGTGTATCAGTCATCTAGTGCCCATAACACAAGCTCTGTTTAGCTTGGGGCTAGATGATGCTGTGTGGATTGTCCAGCATTATTTATTATTTATTCATCTTCTCCCAAGAAATTTATGCTAGAGCTACAGGTTATACAATAACATACACAAATACAGAGGCCAGCACATCAACCCCAATGTGTCAAATTCCTCTGATACTTTTTCAATTTTATTACAATAAAATAAGGTTCATATTCAATTGGGAACGTTTGGAACAGCTTGATGTGCTGGCGTCTGTACTAATATAAGTAACTTACTCGTATACTCACCTAACAATAAACAGTAAGAGTATTACCTATAACTAATTAGTACAGCTAGTGTTAGTACTTCAAGTGAATTCAAAGACAGTTAGTTTGTATCTTGAAGCTGAGGACTCATAATGTAGGAGTTGAATACATAAGTAAATAAGCACATTAGTTATGCTTTAAGCCTCTCAGCAGACAACTACATAGAAAGCTGTCTATTGATTTGATAAAAAGGTCAAAATAGTTTTAACCTGTTGGATGTTGTCACATATACGTACATGACAAGCGAACGCATGCCCTGTACGCTAACATCACTAATATGTGACAATATTGTAGTGCATTACAATAACTACTGTAACACGAAATAAACAACTAAATCATTTCTTTTTTTATGTAAAAAGCGTTGCTCCACACTAGGAATTTCTCCTGTATTGTGGGTGCGTTTACAAACATTTAAACTCACATACACAAACAGCCAGACCCGGAACAACTACCTGTAGGTCATACAAATATTTATTCCGTGTGGGGATCGAACCCACAACACGCGGCGCAGCAGCCGATGGCTCAACCACAGCGCCAACCGTGTCGTCAAACAAATCATTACTTACGTGTGTGTAATACATGTGGCTGTATACCTTAAAAATTAAAGTTCCCGTACGATGTATTTGATTGCATGAAACAAATTAGAGCCCCTCTTTCCCCCGAGAGGCTAGCCAGAAGCATACCAACAGTACAACTACATTTCGCCAGTTATGTTAAACTCCCATGCGATTGGGGCCGAACCTATTGCCGTCAAATCGGGCAAAAATCCAGACTCCGGGCTGCTACTGAGAAATTCCAGTTGGAAAAACCCAATAACACTTTGCCCAACCAGGGAATCAAATCTAGATCAGACCTCGTGTTCAGCAGTAGCGCTTCCGACCACTAGACTAACAATTTTCCACAAAGTAGATTCTGGTACAGTCAGTTTAGTTATATACAGACAGTACCAGCAAGGTACTGTTCTAAATTGTGGTACTATATATGCAACACCATATCAGTGTACTATGTGACATTACTTCTGTCAAGTTACTGCATCGAATTAAAAGTGCCTACGTTAATAGGTAGTAAATAGGATAGCACGGCTTACGGCTAAGCAGATTCTATCTGGCACTGAGAAAACAAAAATAGACATTATGGTGAAGAGCTTTTATTATGACTGACCTTTCAAAGCTGTCGAAAGGTAAGTATTTTTAACCAACATATGTACGTGCATAAACTCTCGCCTATTTCCCATGAGTGCAGGCAAACACTACAGAACGCCAATTATTTTTTTTCTTTTATTTTTGATATGAGGTGGAAAATCTTACTGGCTTAAAACCACCCCGTTGTTCCATCTCATACCTACGTCGGGCGTAGAGGGAACGTACGATCCATCCGCAACCCTCGGCTAGTGCCGGCGCGCCTCTGCAGGCCAGGTTAGACGAAGAAATCTACCTTACCCATTCCGCAACCTCCTTCTTCTCGCAGAAGGACATCACCGCGTTAAAGGCCTCCTCGCTGCCAACCATCGATGACACGGCGGCCGACAGGTCCCTGCTTACTTTCGCAACGAGGGCACGGCGCGGCTCCTGCTAAGCGGCACACTCTGCCAGCGTATGCCACGCCGTGTCCTCCCGGCAGTGGGCGCAGTGGTGACACCGGGCGTCCGGCTCCCTGTTTATGCAACACAAGTACTTCCAGAAGCAATCATGCTCCGAGAGCACCTGCGTCACCCGAAACGACAGGGAACCGTGCGTCCTTCCGAGCCAGTGGTCGAGCACCGGCCGGACTACCTCGATGGTGACGAGGCCGGTAGGGGGTGAAAGCTTTTCCCGCCATTCCGCCACCAGGACTTATCTAAAAAGTTAAAAAAATGTAAACAATTGCTATGGAACAAAATAACAAATTGATCACGTAGGTTGGGTCTTCAAGGGTATTAGGAACAGAGTGTAAGGTGCCTCGTCAACCATAGGAAATGATGGATTCCCCGATAAGGAGAAGGAGGAGCCCACATAGAGTTGCCAGGTCACTCCTATTACTGGACAGCTGTAATTTGCCATGTGTATACATACATACATTTAAATCACCACCAAGTGGTAAAATTAAATCTAGAAAATGTTTTAGGGTACTTCTCCTCCACGTATACTGGGGATGAATTTAACTTTCTCGCCTATCTCAAGATGTGGGGTGTCTTGGATAGATTGAAAAAAAATATGATAGGTGTGTGAATGCTATTTCTCGATTCAGGGATCCATTTGTGTAATATTAAACTTTTAAGAGAGAATTGTGTTAAAGTTAAGTGTGTGTGTGCCAAGGCCAGCTTATTGGTAGGTTTTGGTAATGTAAAAGAAAACAAGGCCATAGCTAAGTATGCTTTACCATTTACGAGTAATAGTCGAGAAACTTGTAAAATCTGCCAACATTTATTACATCGATCTCGTAGTATCTTTCCTCTACGTTTACTCACACACACACCCTTACATCCCAATCACTCACATGCTAAACATACACACATACTAACACATAATGTATTACATAGAAGTTCCATATGTATAAACAACCGTGGGCCAATGTAGATCATGGGCTGTCATTTGTAGATCTTCGACAGTCATTCCGGATAGTCAGAAGCCCGAAAGTCTGATAACCAGTCTTAGTAGGGGGTATCGTGTTGCCCAGTAACTGGGTTGTATAGGTCAGATAGGCAGTCGCTCCATGTAAATAACTGGTATTCAGCTGCATCCGGTGCATGGAGCAAATCTTCGTACAGCAGGTGTAAATTGTGATACAAGAGCAACAGCATCCGCCGCAGCAGCCCGCCAACAGTCTCCGCAAGGACCGCTATTTTTTCCCATGGAAGGTTTAGAGTACTTTAAAATAGCCTAAAATAGGTGGAAAGTCGCTTTTTATTCGTTAAATTTTATAAGTATCAGAGGAAACATTTGGGCGTAATAAATATACTGGTTCCAATGGAAGGTTAATAGTATTCTAAAGTAGCCTAAAATAGATAGAAAGTAGAACAAGAGTTGACGAAAGTCGCTATTTTTTCCTAATGTTTTAGAAGTAAGTCAGAAACATTTGGGCGTAACAAATAATCAATCAATCAATCTTTATTGTGGTTCCATATAATCAATTTGAGATCAGCTATGTCCTGCCCATTGGGCATACAATAGTTATTTACATGTATAAGAGACTTAAAAGACACAAAAAACATCCAATTTTTTGATTTCTGACAGATTAAAATATTAAAAAAAACACATCAGTGGGCTACTGAACGCATCATGACTGGAGCTGTATTGGAGCAGTGATTTGTCTGATAGGAAGTCTTTTGTAGTGTAGTATCATTTCTTTACTAACAGATCATAAAGATTTTTTTTGTTGTAACTATCGGAATTATTCTAAAATTCCCCGGGATATTATTAATTAACAAAATATGCTTTAACCGAGTGTCTTTTTAAACTGAGTGGAAGGGACACACGCTGATACTATGATATCAGTACACGATTTTGGAACCACCTGTGTAAAATATATCAAAATATATTATATAAATATATTGTTGTCATTACTGTATTATTCTCTTGAGTAAAAAATAGATTTAGTTATATCGTTTCTTTCTTTTTTGTTTAATTGTCAATTTTGTTTTCAAATAGTCTTGGTTATTTTCTAGCCTAAATTGTACTATATGTAATATTATAAAACTTGGATTATATAAGTGCTGTGCACACCTGTAAGTGACAAGTTGTTGGAGTGCCGTAATTAAATAAATAAAATAATTTGAGTGACAGAAATCACAGAAAAAATAGAAGTATAATTGAAAAAGAGTGATAATATTTGTGAGGCCCGTCTCGTTTCGTCGCTGACGTTTGTAGCCAGAGTTAATAATGTATTACAAATAAAAAAGAAATAATTGTCTATCTTTGGAAGGTATTTCAATTTGACGATCTCAGATTTTCAAGGGAGTCACGACCTTTACGCCCGCGACCCCCGCCCGCGACCCTCGCCCCCTCCTTCACTGTTCTCTTGCTCGAAGAAAAAGCTTAAGAAAAGATACTCTCTATCGTGAAGCATTATGTGGATTTAGTCAAGTCAATCATTGTAATTTATCTATCATAAAGTTATACACACTTTTAGCATAGTGTTTTCTATTAGGAAGGAGGTGACTTCTGAGATGACGGCAAATAGAGATGTATGGAAGAAGAAGACATGCTGCGCCGACCCCAAATAAATTGGGATAAGGGCAAGAGGATGATGATGATCAATTAGTTATCTTCTTGAAAAAACTTATCTTATCTGTACGATCTATGTGGCGCGGCGGGCGAAGGTCCGCCTTGCGACGCAGGAGGTTGCGGGTTCCATTCCCGCCTTGGGACGAATGTTTGTATGGTATACAAATATTTGTTCCGGGTGTTCTGGGTACTTGCTACGTATCGTAAAAAATGTCTATCTATGTAATGAGTATATCAGTCATCTAGTACCCATAACACAAGCTCTGCTTCGTTTGGGGCTAGATGATGCTGTGTGGATTGTCCAGCATTATTTATTTATTTTATCTCGAGGGAAACTTATATCCTTAAGATGAACATTGTTATGGCGCTCGCCATCATCCTCATCACAACTTAGTCTTCTTCTTCCACACATCTTTAATTTGCCATCTCCTTGATAGCCATGACATGATTCACTAAATTCATCTTCGTTTCCTTAGCCTTCTACTCTAATATTCATCTCCATAGTCAACACTTTCCTCACACCATGTAACTCGTCCTTTCGCATCACATGCCTGTATCGACTGATAAGATAAACGAATGAATTAAATGTTAAGTATACGACATCCTACGGGTCCGTTCTAACTTTAGCCGGGTGTCGTTGTCTCCATCGAAAGAAAGAAAAAAGAACATATATTTAGCACAGACTCCTGGGTATTTACCTAATTATCGAAAACAAAGAAAGAAGTAATAGTAATGATGACAGAAGTAGTAAGAAATATTAAATAATATTAATACGTATCACTCTTCACTCGAAATATCACTAGGAGACCTTTTAAAGAACACCACTGTACAAGAGTAACAGACAAAGAGTTAGATTTGTAACATTAGTACAGAAACTGGGCAGGGTTAATAAGAACATAGGGTACTTTTTGGCGATGTGACGCCAAACTAAATCCTCGATAAATGTATGCTAAATCAGAGGGCCATAGTCGTTGTAATCATATCGAAATAAAATCATGTTCTTTTTCTGTGTCCGTTATCGATCGGTCGTCAGAACACTAGCGAGTTTGTTGACATATGAAAGACTGTACCTTTAAGGTAGATTTTTGAGGAACTTATAATTATTTATTTTTAAGATATCATATATATACAATGTACCAAAAATCACATCAATAAATGAATTTGAATTTGTTGCGAGAGGTCGTGGCTTTATGATGGGGCGGCCATCACTGTCTCTGCAAATTACATTATAAACATAGCATAACATCGCGTCTGTATTTCGCTCACGCGTTGAGCAGAGATGTAACTACAGTACACCCACATTTCATCAGTTTTGTTTTTACAATGTGTGTGTATGTGTGTTATGTTTTTTTTTGTTTTTGTAATAACTTCCTAACATTTTTAGCCGTAGAACATAACATACAGAAAATCGTGTGTTAACGTACTATACAAACACAGGTTTGCAAAACTAAAAATTTCCCATGACTTTGTTTAAAACAAAATGAAGAGAAATACGATGTAACATGACGCATGTATTTCACGATGGGTAAAGCAGAGGTGTACCCCCCTCCCCACCCTCCCCTACATCTACATAGGGGGTGTATAGGGGTAATAGGGGGTGAGCATGCCATCAATCGGGCACTAATCCAGACTCCACGCAGATACTGTGAAATTCCAGATAGTAACAACAAACTCCATATCACTTTGCCCGTCTCAGGTATTGAACCTAGACCTCAAGCTCAGCAGTAGGGTTTGCGACGAGACCAATGGACAGGATATACGCCTTAATTCATTATTAAAAAAAAAAACTTGTCAAGTCATAATGGCCTAGACATTTTAATCCGATTGATAATGTGATTTGTGAGGTCATAGAGAAGTTTTTTTTTTTAGTTAGATGGGGGTGTAACGTTATCCCCATTTATTGTCTATGATTCTAATAAGACGTCATCATCATCTGCCTAGACTTTTCCCAACTATGTTGCGGTCGGCTTCCAGTCTAACCGGATACAGCTGAGTATTCTGTGTGGAGAGACTGCCTCGACGAGCGTAGCGTACCTTCGATCAACCCGTGCGGCTGTTCTTGTTTACCCACGAGGTCCTCTCTAGCCACGAGATTCTAATTGATATAAACTATCGTGTAGTCTAGTATGAAAAAATGCAACATTCGAAAAATTGCGGTCTTTCTCATTAATATTAACACCTTATATTATAAATGCATAAATGACTGTATAGGTATTAAGTAAGTGACTGGCCAGTATCATTACAAATTCAAATATTTTTTCTTTTGTACAACTATACATATATGCATGCGGAGTTAACCTGTATTATAAACTATTATCATAAATCAGTGCAATCAGTTGTTGGTGAACCAATAAAACATAACATAACGTAATCCCCGAAGCGTTAGGCAGAGGCGTAACTATTATACACAAACCAACCAATAAAAATAAATCCTACGTAACAGACGGAGCAAAAATGAAATAAAAAACGTAAGATTGCATTAGATGTGGCTTCGCTGGAAGTATGACTCAGGGACTTGCTGGCTCGGAGTGACTCGGAGTGACTCGGAGTGGTCTGGAGTGGGTGCTGTAATAAAATTAGATTCCACTGCATCAACTTTAACAAATCAACTTAGCTTGTGCAGATGGGCGTTCTACGATTCTGTTTAGTTGACATTTGTAGATGTATTTAAATGAAGGATTTGGAAACAGAATGCGACCTTTTAGATCGAGACGACACGTTTGGCGCAGTGGTTGAGCCATCGGCTGCTGCGCCGCGTGTTGTGGGTTCGATCCCCGCACGGAACAAATATTTGTATGACCTACAGGTAGTTGTTCCGGGTCTGGCTGTTTGTGTATGTGAGTTTTAATGTTTGTAAACGTACCCAGGATACAGGAGAAATTACTAGAGTGAGGCATCGTTTAAAAAAAAAAAAAAAAACATCAGAGACACGCGCTGTCCACCCGTTAGTGACAGCATCGGAGAACTGACATCAATTCTTGGAAGACAGTCGGAACGGACAGAAAAGGTCGCATCCTATTCAGCTAATATTGATATTTTGTAACAGACAGTCGTGTGTCTAGTGAAGTCATGAGGTCCTCGATACCCGTGTCGAACAATGTGCTACTGAGATTTTACATTAAGCATTTTTCAGTAACAAACAATGGCGCTTAGTAGTTTCTAAGTTCCTTTTTACTTATAATATGCACGTCCTTACATAACATCACGCCTGCTTCCCCCAAAGGATTACGCAGAGACACGTCCTCTGTGAAATAAAAATAGATTTTTTTCTTTGTTTCCTTTTAGGTAAGTTTATCTTATCGTGTCATACACAAACTTTAACTACTAAACATAACATAAACATGTGTGTTCCCCGCAGGGTTGGACAGAGGCTTTCATTACTTTTGCGAGTTAAATCAAACATGCACCGGCAGATGGGGATGAAAACCTTAAAATACAACGCGGCGCTAGCTCGTTATAACTTTGATATTGATCGATCAGCTCAGCTCGCTGGCCCGGGCGAGACGCGCCACGCCCCCAGGGAGTGAGGAGGGCGGCGAGGTGAAGGGTAGCTAGGACGAAACGCAATGCGCAATGCGTCATTACTGTACTTATGTATACCATTGACGCAGTATCCATAATACTCTATTCCAGCTTCCCTTTGGAGGTTTGGAAAAGCAATCACAACGCCATTGTTAAATAGATAACATGACATGTATTAACACTAAAAGTACGAATACACCACATCTGTAACTGACCACTGATAATATCATCTGCTTCCCTTTTAAGAAAACTACCGCCTCGCCACCGATACTTATGTACACTCCGCTTTAACAACTTACAATAAATAAATATATAAATATTGCTGGACAATCCACACAGCGTCATCTAGCCCCAAGCTAAGCAGAGCTTGTGTTATGGGTACTAGATGACTGATATACTTAATACAATACATTACTTAGATAGATATTTTTCATTATACATAGCAAACACCCAATAATAACAAACGGACAATGGATTTTGCTATTGTTTCATGTGTACCAGCTGTATTTCTTCTGCCTGTTCAGTGTCCGGGCTCGTCCCGGGCGAAGCTGCAGTAGGTACCTACTTGCCTAACCGCTGCGTCAAGTGTTCCGTACGCCCATCATCCAAGATGTCCGCGTCCTCACGATCAACATGACTACTGTATACCGAAGTGTTCACGTTACCCGACTGTGGCGGTACCTACAGTTTTAAAAGAGGGCGTTTAAATATGATGATCTGCCTTGCCTTTTCCCAGATATGTTGGGGTCGGCTACCAGTATAATCGGATGCAGCTGAATACCAGTATTTTACATGGCGTTTAAATATATCTTTTGTATTTATTTAGTTTTGAGTATGAATGTCCAGGGTTACATGAGTAGAGGAAGACCAAAGAAAAGATGGATGGATTGTGTGAAAGAGGATATGGCAAGAAAAGAGGTGACCCATGAGATGACGGCAAATAGAGATGTATGGAAGAAGAAAACATGCTGCGCCGACCCCAAATAAATTGGGATAAGGGCAGGAGGATGATGATGATGATGATGATTTAGGTGTTTGTAATAGTTATCCTATGCACTCTTAGAGAGGTGCTTACCTCTGTTAAAGTTATTTTTCTGCCCTTTTTTGTAGTTCCAGCAATCATCAGCATCTGCCTAGCCTTTTCCTAACTATGTTGCCAGTCTAATCGGATGCAGCTGAGCACCAGTATTTTGCATGGAGCGACTGCCTATCTGACCTCCACAACAGTTATTGGTCAACACAATACCCCGTAAGGCTGGTTGTAAGACGGGCTTCTGACTCCCCGTAACGACTGTCAAAAGATCTACAAATGACAGTTGCGTAAATGTAATATAGCTTTATCTAATTATTGTCGAAGTGGGAACAGTAGGTACTTGGGTATTTTCGTAGTTTTTGTTGATCATTAAACAGTATTTTAGAGCAAATAACAGTATCATACTGTATTTAACAGTACTGTACCTGGGATTTTCAAAGTAATCTGCTACAATTATTTTAAAGTTGTTTACCTTCAATATCTACATACGTAACCGAACAGCTTCCCCCTACCTAGAAACGTTCCAGTCGTAGCAACAATACGACACGAACACGTGGTTGTGCCAAGTGTTCGGAAAAACACGAGGCCAACCCACGTGTTCCTCCAGGCTTATTGAAGTTTTATGACGACACCCCAGCATCAAGCAATAATTACTAGAGAAACCTCTCAACTTGAAAAACCAATTAATTAGCCACACAGAACAGCTTTTAGAGGCAATTACACAATTTTGTTCAAGTTATAATTGCTAAATATTGGCCGCGTACCTACTGTACACTTTGTGAGCGACCGCCGGCGACGCACCGGTCACCCTACACGCCTCCCCTATGTACAAAATCACGCCCCTATTTCCGAAAGGGTTAGAGCGAGTTGTACCTATTGTCGCTACATACTCGTTTGGCCAGCTGCCACGTGTAACCAGACACGGGGTTGTTATTGAATAAAAAAAAACTAAATTCGTGTTCAAATTTGGCCTTCGGTGGGAATTAGAAGTGTCGCAACGAACTCCTAGATGCTACTAAGAAATTCCTGATGGAACAAGACGCTGGACACTGGAAAAAGAAGAAATTTCCAATTGGAAAAACCCCATGACTTTGTCGTAGCCGGGAATCCAACCCAAGCCCCATAGTCCATCGAGACACTTATCTCCACTATAAAATTAAATAATAATAATGATACATGGATCTGTAACTACATACAATAGATACCATTGTATTTACAGATCCATTTATAAGTACTTTACTTCTACATCTTATGACGCAGTCAATCTATACCGCTGTTCCGAAGACCCTTTATAACTTAATATTGTATCGTTTGGTCGTGTGTTGTTAGGATGCACCCTAATTATTCATTGAATCCCACGCGCCTAATCAGCCGTAAAATCTTGATGAATATATAAATAAATAAATATCCTTACACACCTTTGTCTAGTACCTAAGTCTACACTGAAATATAGTTTACTGCTTGAACGTAAATCCAGATATTCTTTGTTCAAATTGGACTGTACGGTACATTTACCGAATTATAAGCCGCCTCCGCCGCCATTACTGGGCGTGTAGGCGGTATTGTTCTGGCGTCATAAAATCTAAATAGCCTTTCTACATAGACATAAATGAAAAACTCACGCCTTTTTACCATAAGGGTGGACAGGACGCCACATGCTGTGACCCTTACATAAGTACTTTTATTGCTACGTTTACGTTCTTACATCTGTGTGCCCAGCACGAATGTATGAAGTAAACGTAACGTCAATTCAAGTCAATTAGAGCGATTTTAAAATTGAAAATACAAGTATCCTGTAGCGTTTAGGTTTAAATGATTAGGCAAGCTCGATTAGCCCATAAATATGAATGAAGTCTTCAAAATAAATTAATTTTATACTCTAAGTTACGAGTTATTCATTTTAAAATCGTTCCAATTTTTTTCGCATGTGTGGTAGACTCTCTGGTCACAAAAGCACGCCGGTTGCGAGTACTACGCACCTGACCTCTTTGCTAATCCGTAAATTATCTAGCCGAGAAAACTTGAGTGAAATAAGCGGTGAAGTGAGCTATCATTGTCGTAGACGTAAGCCACCCAAGGTTTTAACACTATCGACCGGCTAAAAATAAAAAGACGTACTCCAAACTTGCGAGAAAACAGATAAAGTTTCCACCCATCTTCATTGTAATAAATATTGATTTCTAAGGTATTCCTTAAGTAACAAAGACTCGCACACAATATTCAAATAATTACGATTACCTATTATCATAATATTAAAAGCCTGTTACTGACCCACTGCAAGGCAAATGCCTCTTCTCATACAGAGAAGGCACGAGCATTAATCACCACGTGGGTTGGCGATTCCAGGCTTATATCGATTATGAGTCCAGATTTCCTCACGGTGTATTTCCTTCACAGATGTCAATGATGTCCAAGACAAACCACAAAAGCCTTGATTTACCATTTATGTGCATGGAAGTACTTTCCTTAGAGACGAAATACAATTACTTCTTCTGAAAAAGAATGTTGTGATTACTGAATGAAATACCTCTTTCATGATTTTATTAATAAAAATATAACTTTGATTCGATTCGATCGACGAAATTTAATTAATTTAAGTTGATGCCTCATAAAAGTCTCCTGTACCTATTTAGTTACTCAAACAATTTAAGTTAAAAACATTGGCCTCGCTATTTCATGTGAAATCGAATTTACGATAGACAAGTTTGGTTGAAGAATGGGCTACAATTTATACAATTTAGTTAATAATTCCCTCAATATTTGGTCAATGCAAATAATAATAGGTACTTGTACGAGCACGTATAATTTCGCAAATACACGCTCTGTAATCGCAGTTACAATCAGTTTTTGATCTGCAAGCGTCCCCTAATAACGACTAACATCCCCTGTAATCCGACGCACCCCGAGGGCCTGTCGTCAACGGATTTGATAAGTGCACCCTTTCAAATTTCGCTTTTAACTTGGACAAAGGATGGTGCGCACAAAGAACTAACCCTTTGGTCGCTGCATATTAATTAAGCGGACCTTATGGCCTGGTTTTAATAAAATTGTTACTATGGCTTGGACATGTAGGTAAGTACCACATCACCCTCTCCTAAAGAAACTGCGTAAGCGTACAAAGGATTTACAATTCACCAGCTACAATGCAAACTGAGGCTTCATCAAATATAATCAAGCGCTTATACAGGTATTGCCTGATTCAAATGAAAGTGCACCCTCTTCAATTTAGTTTGAGCAATTATCTATGACGTGATTGAAATCCACCCCCGCGGACAAGGGGCTGTGATCACAAAGAGCTTCAGCATGCCTCCCTACATGTCAATTAGACAGACGTTCCGGCTGCATCAAATTGAAACTGGCGCACTGACAGGTGAAACCCTAGACCGGACCCCCTGTTCGTTGCAGAGCAGACTCAATTAATTCCCCCTGTATCGATCCGTCGCGTAGCAACGCTCTCGTACCGGTCGGCCGCGAGGCATACCTACTGTCTGCTACCCTACCTGGACTCTTCATTGTGCGAACCCCAATAACGGACGAGTGCGCAATATCGAAATAAATCGTGTTCAAATGTTGTTCGTTGAGTGCAGATTATGCCAATTACTTCGGCTCTCGCATGTCATGGAGATGGTCCCGCTAATTAGTTCGAATTGGATTTCCGCTAATTGGAACTAATTGGTGAAGGGGGCGAAAACAGATATTACAATCGAGAGGAGATGTGTTGCCGGTCGAACGTAATTAGTACCTAATCTATGGTATCCCTCTTAGTTGATAATTACTTAGTTACTTTAGTATATATCTATTAAGCATATACTCAGGTAAATGTACACATTGTTATTGTGGAAAATATGGAGACGCTTGGAATTCCTCGATTAATTCCTACTTTCTTGAACAAATTCATATTCGCTGTTCAAAAGTCGTCTACCTTTGGAATATTAACAACAGTACCTACTCATAATGATTTATTTTAAATTATCACGTAAACTTACAGGACCAGTATTATCTAGGCGTTATTGATTATTTTTGTAGTTAGACTTTTAATTGGGATCACATGTAATCAAGTTACTTGTAAATGGTTTCCATATTATTGCAAGTACCTAGATTAAATCAATTTTTGTAAGTGAGTTGGATTAGGTACATTAATCAGACATTGCAACTAAATGATTACTTTCGTAAAATTTGAATAGCGATACCTTCAACGTGCTTTCACTACCATTGCGTACTATTGGCACAAAAATCGTAACGTATTTTTGATAAAATCTAATGCAAAGTAAAAACACATTATTTTTAATATTATTTCCAAATCATAAAAATAAAATAGAAATGTTTTATGATTTTGATTACCTACTCACATACACACGCGGGAAACAAAGGTAATCGTAAACAAAACAAAGTAATCATAAACCAATTGGTATTACAAATAAGTAATTTGAAATTCAGTTACAGATAACAGCATGTAATTGTAATCTAATATAATGTCGCCTATTGTAACACCCTAAGTAGCTCTTAAACTTATTATTTGTAAGTTTTCATTGTGTACAATAAAGAGTATTATATTGTATTATATTCTATGTTTTGCTTTACTAACCTTGTATATTGTTATCGTAATCGTGAAGCTGTAATCCAATTCTACGTCTGGCTTAGCTCTCAGTACATACCTACATTTTTAACAATAGGCCAGAGCTTTTAGACCGTACACAAGAAAGGGATTACGTTCCCATTGTCCGGCAATGATGTACGTACTGACAATGGCGTCATATGGCTACTTTAGGGATGATACTTCCCTTATAAGTGGCTTATGTCGCAAGAGATAACAATGATCTCATTTTGAAAGGATGAACAATAGCCTGTAGTCGCTAGCCATTGCGTGATAAGTATTGTCGTACACCATGCTCATAATTAAACCAAATTGGTAGTTAGTTCATATGTGCGAGAACTTTGAAAATGCTAAAGGGGTAGGTACGCTAATTTCAAACAGGTAAATGTTCAATGAAAAATCGTTTTAAACTCGTTACATTTAGAGGTGGGTTTACTATGACTTTAGCGGTTGCAAGGACATCGATTATTCCCTAAATAATCGAACAGGTTTTTGTTTTCAAGTCTGGTAACCATGGCAGCGAACAGGTACATGAATGTTCTAGCCCATTCTTAGATTGTGTTAGAGGAGTTCTATTGGGTAATAAAAATAGGCACACGGGTTGATCAAAGGTCAGCCTTTACTTATCGAGACTCCGACGTAGGTCCCGGCTATCATCTTAAACAGTCATTTAGGGTAGTCAGAAGCCGGAAAGTCTGACAACTAGTCTTACCAAGGGGTATGTTGTCGTGAAAAGGCTAGTCAGATGATGATTAGATAGGTACACATTTGCTGGGGAGTTTGTTCCGCCACATCTTCTTCCCAGCAAAAACACTAGGAAGTGGTGAAGGGTGGGCGTTTTGGGGGACTGTCTTATGTAAACGTTTTTGACGTTCAAAAAGTGCTGATTCTCAGCCTAATTTGTATATTTTTTTTTATTTTTATTGTACTACATTCTAAATTAACAATAAAGGTAATGATTTTTTTCAATCACTTCTCTTATCAAACAAGAAATATGATTAGAAGTCAGTGCTTTTGCCGAATGAAAATGTGACAGGATAGTTTGATGACCTGACTACCCGAGTCTACTCTTTGTTGTCTGCAAGATGAGGGAGCGAAGATAAAATCGATCGCTTTCAACGGTAAGACCGCCCCCACTGTAACATCCTAAGCTCTTGAAGTTATTGCGAGTATTTGTAAGTTTTCATGGTATACAGTAAAGAGTTTTCTAATCTATTATATCTCATAAGTCGGTAAGTACCTACATCACCATCATCATCTGCCTGCCTTTTCCCAACTATGTTGGGGTCGGCTACCAGTCTAACCGGATGCAGCTGAATACCAGTATTTTACATGAAGTGACTGTCTATCTGACCACCACAACCCAGTTACTGCAACACGATACCCCTTGGTAAGACTGGTTGTCAGACTTTCGGGTTTCTGACTACCCGTAACGACTGTCAAAGATCTACCAATGACAGCCGGGACCAACGGCTTAACGTGCTTTCCGAGGCACGGAGGAGTCTCGATATGTTATGACGGTCACCCATCCACAGACTGACCTCGGCAAGCGTAGCTTAACCTTCGATCAACCCGTGTGGCTGTTTTTATTTAGCCACGAGCTCCTCAAGTACCTACATCACCAGTTACTAGATAACGGGATTAAAAAAAAATGCTGGAGAAATCAAAAATATTCTCAAAATGGTGTGTACTACGCGGTACTACATGTGTATATAAAATGCTAATCTCAAGTACGAAGCCTGAAGTATATATAATATTCGTTATGTACGTAGAAACATACATACAACATAGGTTTAGGTACATAAGTTATGATGAACGATAAAAGAAGATCATTAAATTCCTGTAAACTATACTTCTGGACACATCTATTGGCACACCTTGTATTTTCAGTTTCGTTTGGTCCTAGCTAAAATTTATATTAGGTCGAGCAAAAAGTTTTTATGCAGTTTTGAACCTGGCACATTCACAATTTCATTCAATAGTCTTTTTTTGAATTTCGAACACAGAACTTAAAGAAAGTTTTTAGTTGACTAAACGTTATCATAAAATTACATACACATATGTACATAAATTCAGGCTTCTTTTTCCATGGGGGTAGACAGTATGAACAGAACGCCACCCGCTACGATCCTTATATAGCTGCTTTCATTTCGTTCATTAATACCTACGTTATGAGAAAGCTTTGCATTCCTTTTGTGAGACTTGGCATTATAAGGGTTTATGTGGAGAAGGCGTTCAAGAAACGTTGGGCGTTTTAAATAATGATAACATAACATAACGACTGTATTCCCAGAAAGGTTAGGCAGATATGTAGATATACTTAATAAATCCACATGTCAACACATCCAGTTATGTTTCAGTGTCATGTAATAAGTCATAAGTCATAAGCATTTATTCATTACAAATTACATTCGTGTTGAATTTTTTACTTACATGCTACATAAAAATAATTACAAGAAAAAATAGTTTTTTTTATATTAAGAAAAGAAATAAAATTAAACATAACCCCAATACAACGGTTTATACATTTGAAATGCTATCACTTTTGAACTCCTAAATACTGTAATAAGATTTTTTTAACAAAAACGCTTTCAATTTAGTTTTAAAAATATGAACACTATAAATAGTTTTCATATCAAAAGGGAGTTTATTAAATATACTCATAGCTTGAACCTTAGAACTGTTCTGTATAACATTAATCTTGTTTGTAAGGTTTGTGACAAATCCCTTCAACGACTATTTTCCCTAATGCTTCTCTGATTTACTGTTTCGAATTGATCTAGTTTTTTTATGAGATTAGTTAAGAGTACAAGTATGTAAAGACACATAGACAAATAGGGGGCGACTCGAGCTTATTGCCACGTACCGGGCACAAATCTACCGGGAAAAACTCAATAACCCTAAAAAAAGGACCAGAGAATCGTACCCAAGAACATGTTCAATGTTTCACAGCTGCTGTATGATTTTCAGAATATAGTTGCACGACAGATCTTGAACACTTAAAACAAAATTTTTAAACACTAGTATCACACGTATCTAATAGACGGTTCCAGAACATCAAGATGGAGGCAAAAAAAAAACCCATAATAACCCGTTTGAAAATCCGGTTTTTAAAGTGAACCTCAGTGGTTTTCAGTGACTTGATGAGAATAAATATTTTTTCAGAAGAACACGGTGTGCGTCTCATAAGTTGAAACCATATTGAACGTGTTAAAAAATATTATCGATCTTGCAACACAGGATTGTGCCTGAACACTGTTCGACATGATGAGAAAATGGTCCATATATAGGCAGGCAGTCCATCAGGACCATTGAAACTATAATACGGATGTGTCCTAGGTAAAAATATATTAAGTCTATTTAGTCCGTCAGTAAGATTACCAAAAAATATTGGACACTTTTTTTATGCTTGCTTAATTCAATAAAAAGATACAATGATATAGCACATCAAAGTTCAGGAGAAGGGGCTTGTGACGTCACGTGTGCTACAGTTTTAACGAAAAGTGTAGCACGGCGTGACGTCACGCGCCATTTCAACGCACTATACCACCGTCATTTTTGATTTACGTGACAAAAGAAAATATACGTGTCTAGTATTTTTGAGTAATCCAACTTTCGGACCAATCAGATTTTTTAAGGACACTACCCTATTTTTGTTAAGACCTGTAACTAACATATGCCCACAATAAAGGTATTTTGAATTAAGAGAAAATCATGATAACAGGTAAATTTAGTGTAGCACCTTACTAATCAGACGACAGCTGTTCGAAAGTCACAATTAATTAAAATCGTTTTGCGGCGTATTCACGTCTATCAAGCAAAGTAATCAGTAGCAACTCTTTTAAGAGCTTACCCGAAACCGTCGAATTGGCAAACCCGAAATAATTGAAGGGCTTTTTTTTAATTAATTAGACAGTAGAAAGCTGGGGTAAGGTTTGAAAAATACTGTTTATTAAAAAATGAATTGTTTTAGGGATCCATAACAAAATGGTTAAAAGGAACCTTTTTGGCGCGTTGGTTTTTGATGATGTTTGCCCAACTATTGTTTTGCTGGCTTCAGGGACGAAAAGGGGGTCTAAAAAATTATAAGGGGCTACTAGGGCATGTAGAGCTTTATATAAATGAGCGCTATTTGCTATTTGCCATTCTTAAACATTTTATCTTGTTTCCAGACGCACAGTTTTCGTTTTTGACGAAAAATATGGTCTCCTCTAGTGAATGTAAAGAATACACGAAAATTGATGAACAAAAATTACTGAAATAAGCTGGTGTGGAACCCTCAGTGCGCGATTCGAACTCACTCTTGTAATTCTATGGTATTATTTAAATTATTTATATTCTTATTCTTGTAATAATATATTTATTTATTCATTGGGACGCATCCCAATGAATAAAGAAATATATTATTTTTCAATAAAACTTTTTATACAAGAAGAACGGTAGGTACAAGAAGAAGCACATTGTAAATTCAATTTAATTCAAATGATTTATTGCAATCAATAATGTACATATACAGGTGGTAAAGATACAATTGAGAGATACAATTGTGAACCCTGTCGGGCACTGCAAAGTTTGGATATGGTTGGAGAGAGGAAGAGCGTTTTTATCGATATTTCTGTAACACTAAAACAACAAAATTAGGTAGATGTCATTAATTTATATAGAAATTTAATATTTTATCATGTTTGATTGTAATTATAATTTATAATGATTATTTATTGTTTTCCAGTTATATTTTATTTATTTATTTATATTTTCTCTTATTTATTATATTTTATTTGATTCATAATCTCTCATTTATTTATTTAATTTATTTTAGTATAAGTTATTTAAGTTTAAGTATATTATTTAAGTATTTATGGTATTCCTCCAGTCAAATTAGTTAAACTTTATTTATCATTTAAAAATTCGTCTAATAACCACACGTCGTTGTAACCCACAGCGTCTCCAGTTAAAATTGTGGCCAGCTCATACAGTCATCGGATGACATGAGTGTGTCGATGGAGTTGTACGTTGATGTATCGCTGGTTATTTCGTCCAAGACTTTCTTTTTAACTTTCCCAACTATCTCATTTCCTGGTGCCAATATGATTCTATCACTCAAGCAATTTGTATTCTGTATGTTTTGTTTATTTCTGGCATTGAGACAATTTTATCTGCTCCAAAAGAGGTCATATGAAAGCGTACTGTATTTTCTTCTATCCTTCTCAGAAAATGGTGAGACTCGTCTGTTTCATAAAAGCTTTTCTTTCAAAGGTTTAACTGGCGTCTATAAAAGGAATGGCTACTTTGATGGTCAAACAACATATACCTGCTGCTTCATCTTTACACTTAAGAGCTCCGAAAAGTCTGCAATGTTTGCTCAGTGCTTCTATTTTTATAATGAGCTACTGAGGCACCAGAACAGTCCCAAGATTGACGTCAACAACTCGCTCAGTATCTTGGTATCACAACGGGCTGCTGACATTGTCTAAACGGGCTACGGAGACACCAGAACAGTCCCGAAATCGAGGGCAACAGAATGCCATGTATCTGGTGTCACAACGGACTGCGGAGAGACCAGCACAGTCCAAAGATTGATGTCAAGAACTCGCTAAGTATCTTGGTATCACAACGGACTGCTGACATTCCAGAACAATCCCAAAATTGACGGCAACAGCGTGCTGAGTACCTGGTGTCACATCAGGGTGCTGAGACATCAGAATGTCCCTTGCTTAGACGGCCTCTCCACTCTCCACCCTGCTCTGTGCGCATCCGTCTTATAGAACGCGCTTAATGGCGCTCGACTCAAGTCAATCTTATCGTGATATTTTTTAAACTATTAAGATAAAGTTCCTCTTCGTTAAATACTTGAAGCGATAAACGTATCAATTTTTATAACAATTAAATGACTACTCTAAAATATGCATTGTAAAAAAAGTATCCAATTTTCATGTATTTATGGCTCGTAATTTGGGATATATTGGCTTCCACATAAAAGGTAGATATACTCGTATGCTGTCGCGGACTTTTAAACTAAACTTAACTTTACTTTACTTTAGACTTTTTTTAACTTTTAAAGACAAACTTACTTACTAGACTTACTTGAGATTTATAAATAAATAAATAAAATAAATATTGCTGGACAATCCACACAGCATCATCTAGCCCCAAGCTAAGCAGAGCTTGTGTTATGGGTACTAGATGACTGATATACTTAATACAATACATTACATAGATAGATATTTTTTATTATACATAGCAAACACCCAGACCACCTGGAACAAATCTTTGTAGATCGTACAAACATTTGTCCCAAGGCGGGAATCGGACCCGCAACCTCCTGCGTCGCAGGCGGACTTTCGCTCGCTGCGCCACATCGGTCGTCGAATCATCCTAATATTATATTAACAGTAACATTAAACAAAATCTTTATGAATTGTAGCCTATGTGTTATTGATCCATTAGCTATTTTACTGCACAGTTTTATCAAAATTTGTTGCGTAGTTTTTGCGTGAAAGAGTAACAAACATACATCCATCCATGGCAAATTTATAATATAACATATAAATATGTATATAATACTAGCGGACCGATCAGACTTCGTCCTGCCCGTACAGCGCCACCTACCGGGTCCAATTGTGAATCTAAACCATTCTCCACTCTCGAATCTCCACGAACACACACAAAAAATTTCATCAAAATTGGTCCAGTCGTTTAGGAGGAGTTCAGTCACATACACACGCACACAAGAAATATATATATTAAGATAATATTATATTATAGTAGGATAGTATGATAAATAACTGTATTAAAAATTCCCGGTGACAGACAATGTTCTGAGAATATTCTCTATGTTGCAGAACATTCTGGAAAACAGAAAATTCTATTATATTTTGGCAAATAGACCCGTCACTACTCGGCGAGGGGTGAATCGTGACCAAGGACCGCGTATTTGCCGGGCGCATTCGTACGTCCTTTTCAGGGTTACTTACCCAAAGGGTTTATACATAATACGAGTCTGATATCATTTTTACGTTAACATTTGTTTGTAAACTCGACAGTCATACAAAAGATTTAACGAACATTGAACCACGTTGCTGTGTTTTGGCATTTTTGAAAATTTGCTGAGGTCAGATTTGACACGCAAATTGTCAAACCAACTTTTATCTTGTAAAATGAAATATCTGAAAATGAGTACACGTATCAGATATATACCTGTCTGCCTGAGTATTTATTTTGACATAAGAGTAATTACCCCCCATAATACTGAGGCTTTTCTAACCGGTTGGTACTGCCCACGTATTCGAGTTCAAATTCATTTAGTCTAAACATTTTATACTGTTTTGGCCGTAAAACGATGAAACATGGTGAATGAAGAAAAAGTACAATGTACAAACAGTACAAGATACCTAAATAATAAAAGAACATCAAAACATAACAACATTGTCCTTGTATAAGACAAATTAATTAATGTCACATGTGCGTATGTATTGTACATATGTACAGAGGCCAGCACATCAAGCTTTCAACTTTATTCCAAAATAATAATGTTCTAGTTCAAATGAGAGAATTTGACAGTTTCAGATAGCTTGATGTGCTAGCGTCTGTACATGATATGTGAATTGACATGAGTATTGTGACAGGGAGTATTGTGTGACTGACCCGTCACACAATACTCCCTCAAAATAATTATGAGCCGCGTCTGTTTAGTTTTTGTTTGATATAGTTTCGAGTTCCATGTGGGGAACTGCTTTGAAGAGAGATTAAGGATTTAAGACTTATTTGAGGACTATCGTATATGTTCTTTTGTTCGTAGTCAAAGGATTGAAGATATTTTTTAGAGTTTTAATGCAACTAGATTTTGTTTTTTCATTTTGTTGTACATAATAAAAGCCGAACGGGTAAATAGAAGGCTAAGCTTTGCTTACCAAACTCAGTCTGTGGATGGGTGACCGTTTATTACATATTGAATGTAGTCAATAAAATAATATGTTTTATAATTATATTTATACACACTTTCATAAACAAAAGTTTTCACCATATGTGAAGGGGTGGTCGTTTTGGGGGACTGTCTTTTGTAAACGTTTTGACGTTCAAAAAGTGCTGATTCTCAGCCTAATTTGAATAAATGAATTTTGATTTTGATTTTATCTCTCCATCACACACATAAACACAACCGTAAATAGTTGCATTAGGTAGTGAATATAATATATAATATAAAATTGATATACTGTGCTCGTTTTACAACTACTGCTAATGTTCAACTCATAGGCGAAGACGCTGGCACCCTAAACACAAGTTAAATATTACATTGGATGCCAGAGCTCATCGAAAACACTCTTTTCTCTAGTTGTAACGCTGCATAGTGTCTAGATAAGTGTTTCTTGTACAATTATTGAAAGTAATAAAATATATATACAAATTGGTAGTTAGTTCATATTGTGTGAGTACTTTGAAAAGGCTAAAGGGGTACGCTAATTTCAACTAGGTAAATGTTCAATGAAAAATCGCTTTTAACACGTTACATTTAGAGGTGGGTTTACTATGACTTTTGCGGTTGCAAGGACATCGATTATTCTTTAATCGACCAGGTTTTTGTTTAAGGTCTGGTAACCATGGCAGCAACCTTGTACATAAATGCTCTGTTACCCGTTGGTCCCAGCTATCATCTTTAAGAGTCATTTAGGTAGTCAGAAGCCCGAAAGCCTGACAACTAGTCTTACCAAGGGGTAACTTGTTGCCCAGCAACTGGGTTGTGGAGGTCAGATAGGTAGTCGCTCCATGTTAAATACTGGTATTCAGCTGCATCCGGTTAGACTGGAAGCCGCGCCCAATTTAGTTGTGAAAAGGCTAGGCAGTAGACGATTAAATGGGTACACATTGCAAGATATTCTAAATTAACAATTACGGCGTTGGCGTCGGCGGACTACCTGATATCATGAGTTCAGTACATGATAATTTATTTCCTAATTTATTTATTTATAAGAGGCAACTGATAGCTGATAAGTGGAACAAAATAATTCCAAACATTACGCCCATGATGACGTATAGAGGCCCGCACAGCAAGCTACCCCAATGTGTCAAATTTCTTTGATAGGTTTTCAACTTTATTACAAAGGATTAAGGTTCATGTTCAATTGGGAAAATCAGACAATTGGGGGTGGCTGGATGTGCTCGCGTCTGTACACAACAAAATGACTATAATAGGGTAGTGTCCTTAAAAATTTTATTTGGTCCGAATGTTGGATTACTCAAAAGTACTGGACACGTATTTTTTCTTTTGTCGCGTAAACCAAAAATGACGATGATATAGACTATAGAGCGTTGAAATTTCGCGTGACGTCACGCCGTGGTACACTTTTCACATAAAAGTGACGTCACTAGCCCCTTCTCCTGAACTTTGATGTGCTATATCTTTGTCGCTTTTTATTGATTTGAGTAAGCAAAAAATACGTGTCCAATATTTTTTGGTAATCTTACTGACGGGCTAAATAGACTTAATATATTTTTACCTAGGAAACATCCCTATTGGCTACATAGTGACATAAAAAAGAACAAATCAACAACAAACAAATCGTAGACAATACAAAACTTTCAACAAAAACCTTCTTATATTCCTAATACTTTAAGTTCTTGCTACTTCTGGACAACAACAATGTAAGTACCTATAAATCGAGTAATGTTTAATATTTATTTCTGTACAAGTGATTTGTAATCTTTATAATATTTTGTTATGTTTTCCATGTTTTAGTATTGTATCGTTGTGTGCCTGAGCCTGTGTTGAATAAATGTTTTTCTTTATTTCTTAATCTTTAGAAATAAACGAAAACAAACCGTACATTAAAATAAATACAAAATAATCATGGGCGTGCGTGTAAAATGTAAATGTGTGGGTTATGACGTTTACTCGTATGTGTAAGGCAAAACTACGTTTACTGACCTACCGACCGTTCCGATGATATGGATGTTTCCTAGGTAAAAATTTATTAAGTCTATTTAGTCCGTCAGTAAGATTACCAAAAAATATTGGACACGTATTTTTTGCTTACTTAATTCAATAAAAAGTGACAATGATATAGCACATCAAAGTTCAGGAGAAGGGGCTTGTGACGTCACGCCGTGCTACACTTTTAAAGAAAAGTGTAGCACGGCGTGACGTCACGCGCAATTTCAACGCACTATACCGTCGTCATTTTTGGTTTAGGTGACAAAAGAAAAAATACGTGTCCAGTATTTTTGAGTAATCCAACTTTCGGACTAATCAGATTTTTTAAGGAAACTACCCTATTACCGGAGGATTTGGAGAGTATCTTTCTTAAGTTTCTACTGGGAAGAATTAAAAAGGTCCAATGTTGGGTATGCATCGTAAAATACTTCAGGAAGTCTCATTTTTACGTTAATTTCTGAAGTTTGAAGTGGTATCCGTTTTAAGTTAAACTCACGTCACGGATGTCGAAAACCTTGTATTTATTACCAAGTGTGGAATCCTAGCAGTGGTGACCGCTACAAGTTCTTTTTCCATTATCCTTTGTATCTATTTATTATTTCTAATCAGGAACTGAACGCCTGGTATCAAGTTGTGCTTCGTAGTCGATCCCTCCCTGGAGATTTTATATTTTATTACCAAATTCTGAATGGTCAATTAGTTAGGAGAGGGCTCGCCTAATCAAAAGGGACGACACCCATTGAATATGTATTTTCTAAAAGTAATGAATACCCTGGGGCATAGGGTGCCAATTTTAGAACAACCTGCCAATTAATAACTGTCAAAGAACGAGTGGTCTTGTACCTTAGTACCTAGATAAATACCTAAGTTACCTACAAATCAAAGAAAAAAAAAATTCATGATAAGAAGTTGAAAACTCATCTGGCTCACTTTCTAGTGGTTGCAAGCACTACTGCTGAATATGAGGCCCTGAGTTCGATACCCAGGAGGGACTAACTACCAGCCCGCAGTCTGAATTTGTACACGGTTTATGTCAATGGTGTCGCCCCCTATTAAGTTGACGTAGACGTACACGTATCAGCCTATTACTGTCCCACTGCAGGGCAAAGGCCTCTTCTCATACAGAGAAGGCACGAGCATTAATCACCACGCTTGCTCAAGACGAGTTGGCGATTTCAGACTTATATTAATTATATAAGTCCAGGTTTCCTCACGATGTTTTCCTTCACCGATGTCAGTGATGTCCAAGATAAACTTAGAAAGTACATATGAATTATTAATTACATTGCCCTATTAAGTACATGGGCTTAAACATAACTGGCGGTAATGTGGGTGTTCTGTAGGTACTATGAACCAACGTTCGATCTGATCATTTTGAATACAAAATCCCGTGAAGCGGCAAATCCCAGCGTCCGCCCTTTTTGCGTGGACCAATACCCATACGTAATAATATTTATAATAGAAGTAAAACAAAGGATAATGTTAGTTGTAAAAAACAACTTTGTAGTATACTTCTACAGCGTTTGTTTTAAATGACCACTCCCACACGCCACTCAGCTGGCTGTTATCTATGGAGCAGTAAGAACGATTCTTTTGTTATTGTGCTATCTTTTCAATTACAAAAACAAAGGTCCTACCAATACCCCGATACTGACATGCTATTGGTTGATGAGAGTAGGTAAGCATTTCTATAGCGGCCAAGCGCTGCAAGCGCGAATATTTCTTCATTACAAATGGTCAGAAAGAGCTTAGTTCGATAGTACATCCCTGTCTAACATTTCGTGAAATACTCGGGTTATGTTCATGACGTTACGTATGAATTTAAAAACGAGTAAATCGTTATTAAAATATGGTTAACATATGTCTAATTAATCTGAGGAGCTCGTGGCTAAATAAAAACAGCCGGACGGGTTGATCGGAGGTTAAGCTACGCTTGCCAAGGTCAATTTGTGAATTAGAGACTCCTCTATGCCTCGGAAAGCACGTTAAACCGTTGGTCCCGGTTGTCCTTTGTAGATCTTTGACAGTCGTTACGGGTAGTTAGAAAACCGAAAGTGTAACAACCAGTCTTACCAAGGGGTATTGTGTTGCCCAGTAACTGGATTGTGGAGGTCAGATAGGCGGTCGCTCCGTGTTAAATACTGGTATTCAGCTGCATCCTGTTAGACTGGAAGCCGACCCAAACATAGTTGGGTAAAGGCTAAGCAGATGATGATTTATCCAAGTAATCTCAATCAATTTTGACGTTTTTGTTAATAAATAATTAAATAAATCGTGCTGGACAATCCACACAGCATCATCTAGCCCCAAGCTAAGCAGAGCTTGTGTTATGGGTACTAGATGACTGATATACTTAATACAATACATTACATAGATAGATAATTTTTTTATTATACATAGCAAATACCCAGAACACCCGGAACAAACTTTTGTAGATCGTACAAACATTTGTCCCAAGGCGGGAATCGAACCTTACATACATACATAGGTCGTCAAACATAATAACACCAGTTACGCGAACGTCATGATGTTGTTGAGTCAATCTGATGGTGGGTGGGAGCTGTTGGCCATGTCGGGCCATCGTACGATCGATAACCACTTAGAACGCCGCCTTTGTCGTCTAGGAGGCCCGCGCCAAGACTGAAACTAATTAATGAAAATTATAACATCAATGCTTTTGGATAAAAATAGACAGCCTTAATGTACCTCTAAGGAATACAAGGGTATCTCAACGGGCATATCTGGGGCATTTCATTTATTAATACTTTCGTAAGTAACACTTCGACGACTGTCGCATTGTTTAACATTTATTTATTTAAAACTCTTGGTTACAAACCTAATGCGATAGCTAAGACCACTTGTAATAATTATTAACTATTTAAAATAACATTACATTACTAACAATTACACAATAGGTACATTAATACAAAATTACTGATGACTAAAACGATACAACCTAACCTTATACAAAATTAACTTAAATATGTTTAACAGTCAAAAATTAAAAAGTAAAACAATTAAAAATATAGCATGAAGTCTTGAGTTCAGTTCTCCGGCCAGACAATGTGTTTATTGGTTTTTCAATATAGAATTGCTCACTAGCAGTCCAGAGTCTCGAATTATTTTGTAGCAATAAGCTCGCCCCCTATTAAATGGGACTTAAACATAACCAAAGAATAAATTGTTCTTGCACATGCACTTCAGAACCACTCAAAAGACAGTCACCTAAAATGGCCGCCATTCTCCACTTCCTAGTATTTGTCCTGGGAAGAAGAAGTGGCGGAACAAACTCCCAAGCAACACGTCTGTCTGATAGGTTTGAAGAACTTGAATCTATACAAAAATACTTAAAATAATATACATCTTGTATTACGTAAACCTCAGTAAGCTGCTGTGAAAGATACGCATTAACATCCTCCTTCCCTAATCCCTATTTATTTGGGGTCGGGGTCCTCTTTCATACATGTCTAATTGCCGCCATCTCAAAAATCACGTCCTTCCTACCCATATCATCTTTCACACAGTCCATCGATCGTTTCTTTGGTCTCCCTCTACTTTTATAACTCTCCTCACTCCTTCGCATCACATGCCCACACCATGGCAACCGATTTCCACACAACTTCTCGGTTACAATGAAAGATACGCTATAAGATACTTATTTAAAAAAAAAACAATAAAATCACCTATCATGAGGAATAAGAGATTATTTTAAAACTAAATATTTTAATTACCAATGACGAACGGCGTGTACTCGACATTAAATGATAAATGATATTCATTACAGTAAAAAGTTTTTTACAAACAATTTTACACGTCAACAAGTAAAATATTTTTTTAAACAGTTTTTATATTTCGCTTATTGACTACTCTCCAAAAAAACAGCGAAATAAACTCAGAGATCTGTTTTTTATGAAGTCCAGACATTATCATGGTTAGATCATGTGAGGACCATGCAGATTAGAGTCAGAGATGGTCTTTTGAGGGAAGAGCCACACAGATATGAATTCAGTGCAAGCATTTGTCGGATATTGTAGAGCTTATTATATTCATAGCCATTTTCCCAACTATGTTGAGGTTAGTTTTTAGTGTAACCAGACGCAGCTAAATACCAGTATTTTACATAGAAAGAAAGAAAGAAATAATATTTATTTTGCACAGACTCAGGCACGCAATTACAATACTAAACATCAAAAATTAAGAATATAAATTTTGCCAGACTCGGTGGTCCAGTGATCAATAGCGCGACTGCTGAGCGTGAGGTATTACCGATTCTCCGGTAGAGCAAAGTGTTATTGAATTTTTCCAACAGGAATTTTCTCATTAGTAGCCCGGAATCTGGATTTGTGCCCGATTGATGGCAATAGGCTCGCCCCTTATTACATGGGACTTAAACATACTTAGGCATAATGGCGCCAAACCATTATTTAATTTCAATTTTAAGCTTGATACGTCTGTTATAAATCTGACTTCTTCTTCCAACTTAGTTTATTAAAATATTTTACTCGTTGACGTGTAAAAGTATTTGTGAAGACCTATTTAAAAGAATAAATATAATTTATTATGTTATTCATTAAATTAATACTTACGTATTTTCAGATAAAATCTATGCTAAACAACATTTTTGATCCTTATACATTCTGGCTCATGGCGTGTTAAATTTTATTTACTTATGCTACAATTATTCTATTAACTTATTCTATTTCCCACTTTGTTAATTAATATTAATTAATATATAATTACAAATAAATTATTATATGATTACAAATAAATAAATAAAATAACATTGTAGACTACGTTGACTTTTTATATTATTATATTTAAAATAATATATTATTACTTAAAAAATCTGATACAGAATAATAACATTTTTGGTTAAGAGGAGTCATACACATATATATGTGCGTAACATATTCAGTTCATATTGAGTTCTTAAAGTTGTATTCCTAATTCTAGTATTTTTCAAAGTCGGAAATAAATGATTATTTGTTTTAACAAAAATGGAAATTTCTAATATATATAGGCTAGCAAAAGTTAATAGATTATATTTTATGAAAACAGGTACGCAGCTCTCTGTCACTTTAAGATTAAAAAATAGATATAATGCAGCGTTTTTGCGCCTTAAAAATTTTTTTCGTTCGCTACAGTTGTTGAAAATATGAATTTGAAGTTGCTTTCAAATACTGTGCTTTCCAGTTGAATTTATATCTATATGAATTTATATCAAGTTTCTAATAAGTTACGTCCTTTTGATAATTATTTAAAATATTGTGAGTTTCCGGTTGAGATTATTTTATGTGTTTGGTCTTAAGGATTTGTCTTGACAGATCCACTTGATTGATATAAATTCTACTAGGCGATAAAGTTTGGCGGTACTTTTGTGTATACAAACTGTTGTACAGCGAATGGACGACCCCCTTCTTTGTTTGCGCGCTCGTGGATTAAACACCCTGAGTTGAAGTAACGTATTTTCTTTGTACTCTCTTTTCACTGTGCCAATAATGCCTATTACTGGGTATTTGTGTAATAATTATATTGGTGCAAACCAATATGTACGAGTATAACTCCGACAACGACGGCAATGATGCACCGACATTTATTTATTTATTAACATTTTGTAGACTTAACAGGTCAACCCAAGGCGTCTACAAACAAGTTACATTTTGTAATATACACGTACAATTGTTTTGTTACTTTACTAACTTATAGTGAAGTAGAAGAGTAGCTTAGCCTAGTTACGTAAAACATATATTTTAAAAGATGAATAATTAAGTTATATTTTAGAAAGATAACTTTACAAGTAGATTACTATGCAATTTAGACATAATCTAAAAGTGTGCCTCTGCCCAACCCTTTGGGAAAAACAGGCGTAATGTTATGTCTATATTAATATTGTGTCTTACGGCTGCACCAACTGGGTCCAGTTCAGCAAAAATGCTAATTATCTAGTGGATGACGCTGGTTTTCAAGTGGACCTTAGATTGTGAGATCTCATAGACGTAAATCAGTTGTACGGTAAGATATGTATGTAGGTATGTGTAATAAATTCGACGACACGGTTGGCGCAGTGGTTGAGCCATCGGCTGCTGCGCCGCGTGTTGTGGGTTCGATCCCCGCACGGAACAAATATTTGTATGACCTACACGTAGTTGTTCCGGGTCTGGCTGTTTGTGTATGTGAGTTTAAATGTTTGTAAACGCACCCACGATACAGGAAGCAATTCCTAGTGTGGGGCAACGTTTTTCTTAAAAAAAAAAAAAATGTAATTATAATATACCTAGGTGTAGTTTGATGTGAGTAAACGAGTAGTATGTATATGTGTAATACGCACGTAACAAATAAAAATGTGATCAAAATTATAAAAATATATGGACGCGTGCGAAAAAATAACTGCCAATGTACGTGACCAATGGGTATCAGATCAGATGAAAAACCTGTTTGCGACGTTGCCAGACTTATTATGTATGTCATCATCTGCCGAGCCCTTTCCCTACTATATTGGGGTTGGATCCAGTCTCACCGGATGCAGCTGAATACCAGTATTTTACATGGTGCGACTGTTACTTGGCAACACGATACCCCTTGGTAAGATTTGTTATCAAAGATCTACTAATGACAGCCGGGAACAACGGTTTAACGAGCTTTCCGAGGCACGGAGGCGTCTCGTTATGTTACGAACGGTCAGCCATCCACAGACTAACCTGGGCAAGCGTAGCTTAACCTTCGATCAACCTCCACGAGCAGTCGCTTTATGTCTTAAAGCGACTGCCTCATCAGACCTCTAAAATCCAACACTACTGGGTAACACGATTCCCTTGTTCAGACGTTCATAACTGCCTAGTGCCTTGTATATGGTATAATTAAATTAAATATTTAACTTTGACTTTGTTAAAACTGACTATCGGACTTTCGGGCTTCTGACTATCTATTACGACTGTCAAAGATCTACAAATTACAGACGGGATCACCGACTTAACTTTACGAGGCACATTAACTGTTTTAAGTGTGAAAGTAACTCAGTCTGTCTCTTACGCTTTCACAGCTAGCTGTGAAAGCGTAAGATCACCATCAACATCGGTTCAGTAGTCTAGACTACTGAACCGATGTTGATGGAACTTCTTACAGACTAAGCTTAAACCACAGGGATATAGGCTTTTACGATAACCGTAATTCATGCAGGCGAATTCGCGGTAAAAATCTAGTTTATAATAATTATGACAACTCGTCAGAGTTTTGACACGTCGAACGCCAAATGACCGACAAAAAATACATTTTCTATTGTGTCTCGTTGTTTGAAAGTTATGGTGTTAAGTAATCCGGGGTCTCCGAGCTGAGGCCACATACCACGCAGCACACGTCTTTGGCTGGTTTTTATATACATACCAGAAAAACACCCTCATGCAAGATAAAAGGCGGACAGAATGCCGCTTGATTAATGGTGTGTCACGGGGGGGCGGGGCCTATCTGTATCGCGCCATAGTTTTGTTACTTAAGCGACGGGGTAGTTTAGTTAGACCAGTCCTACCGACCCTTGCTGAGCCAGTAGTTTTAAATTCCTCCCTAAATAATATAAATCAGGTCCAGCTTGTCCCTTTGCTGCCCTCGACCAGCGTTGGACATGAAATTGATCTTAAAATGTTCCCTCTTACGAGTGTGGAACCCTGTAATTATAATTGACATTAAAGATAAATGATGATGATAAATAGTTAATATATTTATCCTGTCAAATACGTCAAACAGGCAAATTGTATGATCAATATAAACTCCGCCCTGGCTCGAGGTGTTAATTTATTAATACCCCACAGTAAAGTCCGGTTGAGCAGTATAAAACCTCGGTTGAACTGCGAGATGGCCACACTAAAAACATATAAAAATATTTAGACCACAGTACGAAGTACGACCGAAAACTGCAGGAAACTATTTTTGAATGAACTTGAGTTCACTTCTGTTTTTATAATAAGGATAACGCCTAGGTAAAAAAAAATAAGAAAACAAATTTAATCTGTCAGTCAGATAATAAAAAAATGACACGTATTTTTTGCTTTGTCATAGTAAATAAAATGACTAGCACAAAACGCATTAAAGTAGGGGAATGTCGAGGGGTTGAACTCACTGCTGGGCATCGATAGAAAAACGTTGTCTCATCGTGTCAAAAAGAGATATAAGCCGTTTTTTACAAAAAAAAAAAAAGAAAAACACCGTTCCGATTTGAAACGTAAGACCAGCGCGTAAAAAATACGAAAAGTCGAGTTTTATGAAAAAACCACATCTTAAATTTATTACAAATAAAGTTGATTAAACTCTTCGGTAATTGAGCTTTGTTGGTGAAGACTTCGTTTATTAAATTTTACATTAATTACTTATTTACGCAAAAGAAAGACGAATCTTTGAAGGCTCATAACTTTGAATGGCTTTTTATTTTTGTATTCTGTTTCTACACAGACAAAATTAATAATGAGACAAAACCATACCATTTTTCTATGAATGTACAGACGCCAGCACATCAAGCTACCCGAATGTGTCAAATTTTACCAATTGAACATGAACCTTATACTCTTTCAATAAAGTTGAAAATCTATCAAAGAGGAGTAACTCGTGATACCCCCCTCGAAATTTGTATGGAATAAATATTGACCACTGCAACCTGGAGTCCATGTCAAATCCATGGGATAATCTTTTGATTCCGTAAAGAAAAATTACGCGTCCAATATTATTTAATAATCCATCTAACGGTCAATAACATTCATTTTAGTCAACATCCATATAATCTAACTCGCTGTAATTCACAAGTGAAGTTACATTGTGTTTTTCTATAGGATATATAACTGTTGCTTTTTCTGACATTTTGTTTCACACTGAAACTAGATTCCGTGTGATGGAACTCAACTGTAACCACAGTCTGACAGGAATTAGACTTACTCACCTCAGTTTTTTTTGTCATTCGAATTACTCATACATATATACTAGCCAGACAGGGCGCGATGGCGCTCATTGGGAGAGGGCTATGTCCAGCAGTGGACTAATATAGCCTGATGATGTGATCTGATATGATTCAGGTACTAGCCACCTGCTACGATCCTTAGGTAAATACTCCTTTTGCTTAGTTTACGTTCATAAATCTGGTCCGATTGCGAGTTCTACGCATCTGAACTTTCTGAAGACTTTAACAAAGGATATTAAATTATATTTCAATAACGACAGCTAAAATATCTATCTATACCTACATCTTAAATAGGAGCCAAAACATTTATAAGTATGTCTCTAAACTAATAAAAGACTACAAAAAAATAATGTACGTCAACAAAGTAATGGAATCAAATTGTTTATTTTATTGTAGCTCCCCTAAACTTAAACGGGGAATGATTTTATTTTTTCTCTTTTGTGCCATCGTGTGCGGTGTCATTGGTAGGATGTACAAAATTACTGTCGGGAAACCCATTATTCAATTCAGCGATCCGTTTGAGATATTATGCTTTATAGTGCCGATTTTAATTTATTTCCCCTCCCCCTACCAGCTCAATGGTAGTTTTAGGTTATGTAAAATCACAGCAGTACTACACTTCTGGACACATTTATTGGCCCACCTTGTATTTTCAGTTTCGTTTGGTCCTAGCTAAAATTTTATATTAAGTCGAGCAAAAAGTTTTTATGCAGTTTTGAACCTGGCACATTCACAATTTCATTCAATAGTCTTTTTTTGAATTTCGAACACAGAATTTAAAGAAACAAAAGACAATTTGGAGCGTGTTTGTTGATATCAAACAATCGAATACTAAGAAAACTTGGTTTTATTGGTTTACTTGGATTTAATTCTTGAAAAAGTGATTGATATCTTTGGTTTTGCAACGAACATTACTTATTCTTAACATTAAGGTGAGCTTCTATCAATAATCTATGGATACTTCACCTGAATTCGCCGCCCAAGCTGTGGCACTTATTCAGGCCGGACACAGCCAAAGAAACGGTCCGAAATGTTTATCGGAGGTACCTAGAGACTGGCGGCTTTGTTCGTCGCCAAGGAAGGCCACGATCTCGGGTCACAACTGAAAAGCAGGATCGATTCATCGTGACGACCAGCTTGAGAAATCGTCACCTTACCTCCATTGAGATTCCTCCATAGAGATAGATTATAGCATGTGCTTAACGTTTTCCCAACAATGTTGCGACCGACTTCCAATTTACCGGATGCAGCTGAGTCCCAGTATTTTACATGGAGCTAATGACCTATCTGACCTTCACAACCCTGTTACTTAGCAAAACGATGCTCCTTGGTAAGACTGGTTGTCAGATCATCGAGCGTCTGGCTACCTGTAACGACTATAAAAGATCTACAAGTTACAACTGGTGCTCTCCGAGGTGTGGATCTGTAATGAAAGATCACCCAACAACGGACTGACCTCGGCATGCATTGTTTTTTTTTTAACAATCGATATAAAATCCATCGATCGTGTCTACAGAAACCAATCATCATAAATACTTAGCTAATCCCAAAATACAAATCAGTATATAATAAAAACGTTCAATTTTGTGTAAAGTGAAAAATATTGTGATAAAAAACTGTATAAAGATTAATTAACACCTGATTAATTTGACCAATTGCCCGAAAAACAATACATTTTCTATTGTGGCTTGTTTTCTTGCATTTAATGCGTCAATTAATTGTAAAGTAATGTTTAATAATTTAATACTTGAGAATGTTCAATAATTCAATACTTGAGCTACTTTTCCATCTATCACTATAAGACAGACTTCATGCTTCATTTGTACTCACTCACCTTCTTTGTTAATTAATAATGGACCAAAAGAATGTATTTGACATTTTATTTCATCTGCAATAGATTTAGTTTTCTCGGGAGTTTATTTGCACAATTTTATTAATATATGCCGATAAAAACGAACAAATGAAGGTACCGGATTTTGCCAGATAGCATCACCTGTTAACTCGTTAATTAATTTAATAGGCACCAAAGAATTGACAAATAAAGCATCAGAAATTGGTTCAGACTCTTCTAGCAGTTTCCGTTTATACTGGGTTTGACCACATGAGCCATCACAGCCCCATTTACAGTATAATGTATAGAAGTAAGTATTTCAATCCAATCCTATACACCGAATCTATGAGAGGAAAATAAATTGACCGATTACTTTGATGGAACAGAATTAATTATTATTACGACGACACGGTTGGCGCAGTGGTTGAGCCATCGGCTGCTGCGCCGCGTGTTGTGGGTTCGATCCCCGCACGGAACAAATAGTTGTATGACCTATAGGTAGTTGTTCCGGGTCTGGCTGTTTGTGTCTGTGAGTTTAAATGTTTGTAAACGCACCCACGATACAGGAGAAATTCCTAGTGTGGGGCAACGATTTTAATAAAAAAAAAAAAAAAAAAAAAAATACCACTAAACGATACTAAAATTTTCAAAAATATTCAGTAAATACTTTCCGTGTTCCAGGTGGTTCCTTAGCAACTGTAGGGGCCCAGCAGGGTTGAAGCCTACTACTGGGGCCAAGGGTCTGATTCTGAAAGGAAGACTCGGCCCTGGTACGAAAGGCAACGAAGGAACAGTAGTGGGTTTTTAGTCGGTGAAAGTCTGACACTATCTCCCGCCGCGTTGAGTTTTGTGAAGTTACTCCTCAATCCATATGGACGTGAAAGTCCAGGCCAGATCGTTCTTATGAGGACCATGCAGATGCATCCGAGATGGACCGAACGTCTTCTGAGAAAAGAACCACACTGATATGAGCGGACTTGTACCGTCAGATCATTTGTCATGCACTGACGATACAACTTCCCTCAAATATAAGCTGAGATAGGAGAATATATGAGAATTTTGGCCTCGCACGGATCCTTTCATTTTACTTATTTATTTTATTTTATTTGGGAAACAACAGATACGATATACAAAAAAAAAAACAAAGTAAATGACACATCATCCAAATCAGTTTCCACACTAACAAAATGCATTTGCGCCAAGCTAGAACAATATTTAAACATTGTATGAAAATTAAAAGAAATGTAGTATTATGAAACCAAAATCATTTTTAAGAATTAGGTTCAGGAACCAAACAGTCATGGACAATTTTTTTTAATTTAGTAAAAGAAAGGTGATAAATATCCATGTGGATATTATTACTGGTATTTATGAGGTCATTGTACAGTCGGCAATATCTTATGATAAATGTGTTTTTTCCATAATTAGTCCTTGTAGTGGGAATAATTTAAAATATACATAATAAAACCATACTACTTTATTGAATCCAATTTACTTAATAAACATTCTGTAATATATTAATACATGATAAGCACTTTCATCCTCTCTCCTATCACCAGCTAACTGAACTTTGCTGTGCCCGACGGGGTCCATAATTGATTCTATCCTTACCATACCAACTGTTTTATATAACATTATGGAATGCAATAAAGTATTGAGTATAAAAAATAAGGATTTCTTACGAGAATTAATACGTGGACATCCCAAACCTATCCTGCTTAGAAGGTAGGAAGAGTCAACTTGACTTCTTAATCTACACTAATATTATAAAGAGGAAAGATTTGTACCTATTTTTGTATGTTTGTAATGAATAGGCTCAAAAAGTACTGGGCCGATTTAAAAAATTCTTTCACCAATAGAATGCTACATTCTTCCAATTTCACATAAGCTACATTTCATTTTGAAAAAAATTAGGAATCCTTGGTAAAATTTGAACAATGTAACCCGAAGGTGTAAAAGATTAGTCTAGAATTAAAATATCTTTCGTCGAATGCGCTGCCGAAACTATTAGCGATAGAACAAAATAATGTCCAACAATATTGAAGAACATCATAATGTCTACAAAAAACTCCGCGGTAGCATATGTCCAACTATTGTAGTTATGTCACTACAACAACTTTTTTCATTTTAAACATTAATGAAAATGCTAACCAAATTCAAACCATGCTATTTATGTGTTTATATTAATCCTTCATCATCATCATCATCCTCCTGCCCTTATCCCAATTTATTTGGGGTCGGCGCAGCATGTTTTCTTCTTCCATACATCTCTATTTGCCGTCATCTCATGGGTCACCTCTTTTCTTGCCATATCCTCTTTCACACAATCCATCCATCTTTTCTTTGGTCTTACTCTACTCATGTAACCCTGCACATTCATACTCAAAACTTTTAAAATTTTCAAAACTTTCCTCTTACTAATCCTTATCCAAATAAATTATTTTATGGTCAAGACCATTTAACTACCTATAAAATAGTTTTTAAATTATTTAAATTGGACTTTCCATTCAAAAGATATTACGAATTAAAAAAATCATTATTTTTTGTAATAAATAAAAATATTTGTGAAAAAAAGTGTTTTATATCCAAATTTCCTAAAATAAATAATTGTCTACCCCGTGCGAAGCCGGGACGGGCTGCTAGTATTTTATACAAAAATAATAGGTCTCGTTCCTTTCGTCTTGTTTCTAACGATGTTATATGAGATATTTTTCCTGAATAATTATTTTTGTAACTTCTCCATTTATATATTTTCTTTTAAGTTTATTTTTAGTTTTGTGTATTTACTACCTGTGCGTGTCCCAAATAAATGTTCTTTCTTTCTTTACTTAAGATTTGGTATAATATTTTGGGGCAACTGTACTGAAAAAGAAAACATTTTTCAAGTCCGAAAGTCCTGCCTTAATTAACTCAACAGTAACATACAGTTGCCTTCCTATGTTTAAGTCGCATAAGTTATTATCTTTTGTTATGAACTGTAGTATATAAAACTTGTTTGTTAAGGAGAAATGTAATTTGTTTGGCACCTGTAGATAATCCATACTAATATTATAATTGGGAAGTTATTTTTTAAGTGGAGATAGTTGAAGGGATGGAGAGTGACATAGGCTACTTTTTGCCTCTTTCTAATTAAAAGCTAGTTGTTAATAAAACACCATATAATATGAAAAAAATACTTCTAAAAAAAGTTACTATTCAGCCCACGATGTCTTATTTAGCATATAGTTTGTATTTTAACTCAAATGTATAAAAATGTGAATGCTTTTGTATAATAACAAGGCAGAGTGTACCTACTTGAAAACGTTAACAAGATGTATCTCCTTTGTGCTCATATTCATTCATTATAAATATATCTTTCCTATTCTATTACATTCTAGTCGACTCAAGTATCTTAACGACTCGTCGAACAATACCAAGGAAAGGACAGTTGGGTAGTACTCAAAAAGTACTCAATCTGCCAGACCATTCTTGTTTAACTAAATAGAAAAGTGGAATATAAAACATAAAAAAAAAATCACTAAAAAGTTTAAATTAACTTTAGTTTCGGTGGTTTTTGTTTTTTTTTCATTTTATGCCAAAACTTTTTATTTTTATTTCTAGCTTTTTAGCTTTAGGTCGCTTTGTGATATTTACCTAAGATAAAATTATGCAAATTAAGACTTATTTGGTTTTCTCATAGATGCCATTGTCAGAACTAGAACAGACGGAAAGCACCAGCTATCATTTAAAAAAAGAATCATCAAAATCGGTTCAACAAATGAAAACATATTACAGTCGAATTGAGTAGGTATCCTCTTATTTTTTTAATGTCATTTAAAAAAGCAATGTGGAGCAATCCACATTGCCTTATATTCAGAATTATTAAAATAATGATACGGTACTAAACTTGACTAAGCAAGTCTAGAAACTCACATTATTTTAAACAAATCAAAAGGAAGTAACCAAATAGAAACTTAATATAAATTTAACTGGATATAAAATCAACTGGAAAGAACAATATTTTAAAACAACTTCTAATTCATCATTTCATCATTTTTACATCAAAATAAAAGGTTAACCTAGATTAAACCGGAAATACGTAAGAACTAATTAAATTAATAACATAAATAAATAAATAAATAATGCTGGACAATCCACACAGCATCATCTAGCCCCAAGCTAAGCTGAGCTTGTGTTATGGGTACTAGATGACTGATATACTTAATACAATACATTACATAGATAGATATTTTTATTATACATAGCAAATACCCAGAACACCCGGAACAAATCTTTGTAGATCGTACAAACATTTGTCCCAAGGCGGGAATCGAACCCGCAACCTCTTGCGTCGCAGGCGGACCTTCGCCCGCCGCGCCACATCGGTCGTCCAACAAACATGGAAGTCAGATTAACTACAGAATAATCAAACCAAGCTTAAAATTAAAATCAAATTATTGTTTGGCGCCGACATGTACCTACCTACATCATATTCAGGAAGTGTATAGAAATAAACAATTTTAACAAAATATTTGTGTAAAAAATAACTGAAATAACTGAAATGTCAACACTACGTAGGTAAATTTAATTAGAGCAACTCATTGCGCTCAACGCGTGTTAAAATGCCTGGGGCCTTTTTAACACGATTTTATTCGCTTAATATTCCACCGAAATTTTCACCAACTTCAAGAATTTTGATCTGGACTGTCGGAAGCGCCACTGCTGCGGTTTTTGGGTGAAAAGGTAACATATAGATAGACAGAGTTACTTTCACATTTATACTATTTAGTATAATTAAGTATGGATGTAAATAATCAGGGGAAAAAAACGCCTTAAAATTCAAGTTAGCTTGTACTAACTCTATTTTTTAGAATAATAATCTTTATTTATATTAAAACAGATTGCAGTACATGTAATAGTTTTTACAAATATCAGATAGTATTGAATGTCTGCCAATCAAGTGGGTGACGTGCTGATCTCCTTGCTAGGCTATGAAATAGCCTGTATTAAGGAGTAACAGTGCCCATCCCCTCTAATTGTCTTACTACAATTTTATTTTTACAAATTAAGTTTTTTTTTAATTTTAAATACAAATATTAGTGCGCGAGTGCATTTGTGTGAGTGTGTGCGTGTGTTTTAATATATTTGCATTCGCCAAAGTAACAATTGAAGGTACCTACCTACCTACAATACAAAATAAAACTTTTTGGTTAATACATGGCTTATGACGTAGGTTTTTATCTAAAAACTATTTAAGTATATTAGATAATCTAATTTAAAAGCACAGGAAACTCGAGTTTGTCCAAGAGAAATTCAAAATGTTGGTGGCACTTATTCAACATGAATATTTTTATTATTTTGTTGCTTTTATAGAATTCCAAAACAAACCAGCGAAGAGAGGCTGCTTAAAAACAGAACGGCAGTAAGAAGATGAACAGCAGCAATAAAAACCAATCTCGAACAGGCTGTAACACTACGAAAGAGAGAAACCATTGATCTCATCAGACGCTTAACGCTTACGACTTTTCGGTGCTGATCACAATTACCACCTAACATTGAGTTAAGGTTTTTTAATAAACTGAAATCTGTAACTAGAGCGTTGGTGGAATGGTCCTTATCTGTTTGCTATTAGGTACACTGTGGATTTAATATTATATTAGGTTATTGTTTTTATTATAATCATGCTGAAGGCTGTAACTCCAATAAATGAGAAATCTTCCTTAACATAAGAACAGTAGATAAGTATAGTTGCTTAGCTTGGACTTTCTTGAAGCATATATCTCTTTTTTTCACGAAAACAGAAAAATAAGTTTTGAAACCGATATAAGTAGAAAAAAAAAGCTCTTTGTTGATTGACCCATAAGAAAAAAAAACACTCTTTAATACGAGTAGCAAACCGAACTAAAACCTAGGAAAGTAAAATTTAGTTAATAACATAATATTTTTTTTTAATATAAAACCTCCTTTCGTGATATAATCTGTACTTGAGAGGTCACTTGAAGTTATTTAGGTTTAGTTGAATGTGGCTAAAATAATTTGATCAAATATAAGCATTAATAAAGCAAACCAAAACAGGCCTAAGTCTCAATTAACTGTAAAGTTGTTTAAAATGCGGTAACACCACTCTCTTATAGGTACATGTTCTAGGCAAGGTTTTCTCAGACTGTTGAGATTGAGATAAACCTACCTACCACGGATGCTGTGAACAGCAAAAGATACCTCGAAGCGAAGATAGTTTAGTCATTATCTAAAGTTTGCTCTGAAATGTCTGGGTAGAAAAATTTTATGGCTTTTAATAATTCTCATAACACTAACCAATATTTTCTCTCTTTTCACTGTCTTAAAAAATCATTCACTGATTTAATCTCCAGCGTTTGATGGCCTATCAAAGCACCTACTTGATATTGGTAAAATTATGGTGTCTGTTCCACAAAACCCAGCCCTAGAAGCGTGGTTTGGCGGCGGCTGGGCATCCCCGCAGCCAGCAGAACAGTTGCGGTTTGGGTGCTGCAGCCAGCCGCACAGCTTCCAGAGCATGTGATGTACCTCCGCACCACCTACTTGGGTAATAATTATGGGATAAACGCTTAAAAATAATAATCGAGTAAATTTATTTTCTTCTCTTTTCACCTGCTTTTAGCTTTTGTCTGACATATCGACACTAAGCAGCTGATTTAATTTGCTGCTGCTGGTAAATACTCCAAACCAAATTCCGACAGGTCTACAGTAATGGGCTGAAAGGTTCAGTAACACCATCCTAGTTACTTGCATGATTAGACCCTGGTAAATACTTCAAACCAGACTCGACAGACTGTAGTAATGGGCTCAAGAGTTCAGTAATAAGATGGTACTACTGAACTTATCAGCCTCTAATCATGATGAAAATTAGGATGTAGTTATCGGCATGATTAAAAATTAGGACCTGGTCAAAACTCCAATCCTGGCTTGCGACTTTTCCACTTGTTTCATTCTACCTTAGTTTTTCTGTCATAAATATACCCTGACTTTGTGTCACGAAGGCTCTACTTTCTGCTATTAACCGATTCATTGCCACCTTCATTTTCACCAACACATTAGCCAGGCCCCATACGTTTTGTCCATGACTCGCCAGGTGCGTCATGGCCCTCTTTAAAGGATTTGCCCCTTGTGATGTTCTATATGTATTTCTCCGTTATCTTGTGTCTGTTTGAGGAGGAAACAGTTGTTTGGTGTTGTTACATTCGTATTCGTTGATATTACGAAGGAAATATGGCGTTTCAAGGTAAGATTGATTTTTCTGAATGTAGTCAATCGATTTTGCAAAATAATTAAAAAAAAAAATAGCGATTTTATTTGTTGAACATAATTATTAGGTTTTAGGTACTGATGTTATTATAATTTAAGAACGCTATGTCAAGCCGTCATCGGCATATAAAATTTTGTTGGTTCATGCTGATTACAATAATAAAAAGAATACAAAAATTTTCTTATTAACAATGTTAAAATAATAATGCTTTTATTTTATTTTGTTTTTATACAATTTGACATCATTATTTAAATCAATTTGACATAATTCTTTAATTCAATTTGACAGTATATTTTACAAGAATTGAATAATAATAGACTATATTTAAGGGTATTAATGAATTGTTTATGCATGTAATAATTAATGTAATGTTCAACACAATGTGATTGTTCTGAATAAAAAAAAAAAAAAATTGTCAATAAAAAAAAAACAACACTGGTTTAATTCAGTTACGCCCCTAATACATTTTAAACAGAATACCAAGACGCAATAAGTTCCGCAGCCTATTTTATTGAAATTCTGTATGTATACATAATATTACTCTATTATAATAGGTCTTTACCTATGAAATTGCCGTTTTGTATGAAAAAATTTAAATGAATTTTTTTCATGTATTTTTTATTTGTATTAATCGAAGTAATCACCCATGCAATCAATGCATCTTTGCCAACGCAGTGGCAGTTTATTGATGCCCTTCTTAAAGAAATCAGCTGGACGGGAGGCAACAAATTCTTCAAAGGCATTTTGTACTGCCTCTCGGGTATTGAATTTTTTTCCCGCCAAGAAGTTATCCAAATTCTGGAAAAAGTAGTAGTCTGTAGGCGCAAGGTCTGGTGAGTAGGGCGGATGACGGAGAGCTTCCAACCCCAGTTCTTGCAACTTGGAGACCGTCTGTTGTGCAGTATGAGGTCGCGCGTTGTCGTGCAGGAGCAGCGGAGACGAGCGATTGACCAATGCTGGTTGGAGATGTGCCAGCTTCTCCATCATTGTGTTCAATTCTTCACAGTACACATCTGCAGTAATGCTCACCCCGTTTGGTAAGAAGCTGTGTTGAATCACACCGGCGCTAGACCACCAAACAGTGACCATCACTTTTCTTGGGGTAAGTTTTCGTTTAGGGCATTGTTTAGGTGCTGAACCAGGATCCAACCAACTTGCTGAGCGCTTGCGGTTATCAAACAGAATCCATTTTTCATCGCAGGTAACAATGCGGTTCAAAATTCCTTCATTTGTGTGTCTGTTGAGCAGTGCAAGGCACGTCTCGACGCGTACTTCGCGCTGGCGATCATTGAGTTCGTGGGGCACCCATTTGTCAAGCTTTTTTACCTTGCCAATTTGACGCAAATGGACCAATATTGTTTTGACGCTAACGTCGAAAGCTGCTGCTAATTCAGCCGTAGATTGTGTATCATCAGCTTCCACAATCGCCTTTAATTCGTCATTGTCGACCAGTCTTCGGACGACCGCGAGGTTCATTTTTCAGGTCGAAATTTCCAGAACGGAAGCGAGCAAACCAATAACAGGTAGTGCGTTGGTTTGTAGTGTTAGCTCCGTAAACGTCGTTGATGTTGCGTGCCGCTTGTGCCGCGTTGCTGCCACGACGGTACTCATATTCCATAATTACTCGAATTTTTAACGTATCCATGATGACGAAAAAGATTTAAATGCGATGAAAATGTAACACTAATCAATAAACAAATGACTACTTTTGGAAAAAAAAATCCATGTTTTTAAAATAAAATTAATTTGAAATTAGAATTCTTAGCCAAACAAAAAATATTTTGATTTGAAATGGCCAGTACTGCAGAACGGCAATTTCATAGGTAAAGACCTAATATATTAAGTTTTTATATTGTTACCAAAGGTGTGCTATCCCTGTTTGGTAAATTAAATATTAAAATTTAATTGCCAGGCGCAGTAACTACTTTAATGTAATTTTTTACCGCCATTTTTTATCTTACATTGAGTAAGATAAAAAAGGGCGGTTTTCGTAATCTCATAATTTTTAAGCTTGTTTTAAGTTAATTAAAAAATGACGCACCACGCGCGTCATGGGCCACCCAATATGTTTACTTATGACGCGCCAGAGGCGTCATTGGCCATGAATCAAAATCAAAATTCATTTATTCAAATTAGGCTGAGAATCAGCACTTTTTGAACGTCAAAAACGTTTACATAAGACAGTCCCCCAAAACGCCCACCCTTCACCACTTCCTAGTGTTTTTTCTGGGAAGAAGAAGTGGAGGAACAAACTCCCCAGCAACTAAATTGGTTAAGGAGTTCCAGATCTCTGTGTATTTGTATTCTGGATCCATCATAAGAATGCTTTGTTCAAAAATCATAAAGGGGTAAGAAAACAAAACACATTTTTTTAAAATAAGCGTTTATTAGTTGATCAAAAAAGAATTGAAAACACCAAGTACATAATGATTATAATGTTAGAAATTAAAATACTAACAATGATGTTTACAAATGCATTGCTAATATTCCTGTAAACCTACTCAGGTTTACAGAAATATTAGCAATGCATGTGTAAACATCATTGTTATTTATTGTTTATATTAATGTTTATTGTGCTGAACCCACTCGGGTTCAGCACAATAAACATTAATCAAACATTGAGCTACTTATTCTATGAAATATATCTGCTAAACATCAAAAAATCTACTACAAACATTTGACCCTATTGGCAAGATACAGATAAAAGTGTAATCCATTAAATCTTATTCAGTAGCTTCAGGCTATTCCTGGATCAGATAATATGACATTAATTTGCTTACCCTAATCAACTACACACAAAGAATTACAATGAAATGTTATGTTAAAAATCCACAATTGCCCAAATTATTCTTGGGCTTTGAAATTTCTGCTTAAAAAGTTATTAAGTTTACCCTATTGGCAACATACAATGAAGGAATATTAAATTGGAATACTAAGTTCCAATAGCTGATAATACAGAAAATGTAATACCAGATACATAATACCTTATTAGCAATAAAAATACATCATAATGGATTGAGGAAGTATGGAAGTATACTAACAGAAATCATACTCTTGTACAGAGTGACAGAAAAAACTTATTAAGTACACAAACATTTAAAGTATAGTATTAAAGAAACATACCAGTTAGTTTTTCACAGGAGGCCGAACAGTTAATCTATGTCTACATCATATCATTGGTTTGTCAACATTTCTTGCTTTTCAAATAATAATTTTGTCTGACAACAGAGTCAGACTTATCCCTGAACAAAGTTTTACAATAAATACCATTTTTAATGATGTCCCTTTAAGTTAATATCACTGATACAACATTGAGCTACTTTTCTATGAAATATATCTGCTAAACATCAAAACATCTACTACAAACATTTGACCCTATTGGTAAGATACAGATAAAAGTGTAATTCATTAAATCTTATTCAGTAGCTTCAGGCTATTCCTGGATCAGATAATATGACATTAATTTGCTTACCCTAATCAACTACACACAAAGAATTACAATGAAATGTTATGTTAAAAATCCACAATTGCCCAAATTATTCTTGGGCTTTGAAATTTCTGCTTAAAAAGTTATTAAGTTTACCCTTTTGGCAACATACAATGAAGGAATATTAAAATGGAATACAAAGTTCCAATCGCTAATAATACAGAAAATTTAATACCAGATACATAATACCTTATTAGCAATGAAAATACATCATAATGGGTTGAGGAAGTATGGAAGTATTAAAGAAACATAAGTAAGTTTTTCACAGAAGGCCTAACAGTTAATCTATGTCTAGGTCAAATCATTAATGGTTTTCCAATATTTCTTGCTTTTCAAATAATAATTTTGTCTGACAACAGAGTCAGATCTATCCCTAAACAAAGTTTTACAATAAGTACCATTTTTAATGATATCGTTTTAGGTTAATATCACTGATACAGCTGGATTTTTATAAAACTCCAGATACACTTATTTGCAATAATTTCTAAACAGTATAGACATTGATACAAAACACATATTGAAACATTTAAAAAGACAAAAGGAAAGGGTTTACATCAAGAGTGCAATAGATGGTTTAAAAATAACCAGATTAAACTATTGCCACTTTGGTACACAATACAATAAATAGATTAAAGTTTTTATTCAAAGTCTCTCATTCCCAATAGGCCATTGTGACACTTTTTTTAAATCACAATGGGTATATCAGTTATCACTTTCTCTACGTACACCTAGAAATCATTGTTATCCAAAATCTCAGACTCAAAGAATGAAATGGGCATTCCAACTCTATTATTTGCAATCAGAAGACTCCTTTTTCTTATCATGCTCATAAATGGCCTCACCGGAGCAGCGACGCCATTTATGGCCCTATTCTAGAATCTCCGTTCCCTGACCCGATCACGAATGAAACGTTCCTCATCATTTTCTAGAATTCTGCCACCGCTTGTCAGAGGAATCCAAAAGTTGTATTTCATAATTAGGGAAATTCCCGGCGGCATGTTCTCAAATGTCAGTGGGTCGGTTACAGATGCTGCAAGTATCTTCGAAGCGGGAATCAGCAGTGAGTCCTTCCATAAGGAAGCATAAGTCAGCCTCATGGTGGTCTGAGCAGCAGAGGAGCATACCATGGGATACAATGCTCTGTGACGTCGAAGATCCGTGAAACATATTCCCTGAGGTACGCGGTTTAAGTAAAATTCAAGCGTACCATGAAACATATTCACCATCACACCAATAATGGTTCCCTTGCAAAATCCTGGGCAGTCATCCACTACCATGCTGTTGTGGCAAACAGCCCCAGTGTAGGACAATCCATAAGAGTTGGGACATGATCCAAGGCAGGTTGCATAGTCACGAATACCTTCAGGGATGTCCTTGGTACCAATGCCCACCATTACATCAGTGCCATATGGCCTGTTCATCATTTTAATTTCCCAGTAATAGTGCATATCGGGCATCAGGCGAACATTTGACTTTACAATGGCAGTTCCTGCACTGTAATGTGGATGAAAAACTACAGTTTTCTTATCTTCATACAACTCGGCCCACACGGGGTCACTTCGAGGTGTCGACCACCGAATTTTGACGAAATTCAGATCCTCACCGCATCCGCAGTCTGGATTTCCCAGCTCGGTTTCGTAGTCGCCGTCCTCGGCGTCGAGGTTCCAGCAACGGCAAAATGGAGATGGCATAACCTCGTTCGGCGGTTCCGGTCTAGATAGGACTCCAGCCATTTTTATGAAATTTAAGATCACTTGTTATTAATCGTCGCTTGCACGTCTGCACCGGACGCAACAAGACTGACCACTGAGGCACTGGGCGAAGCGAAGCGACGCACCGGCCGGGCGAGTTCGTTGGTAAGAAAGAACACTACATTGGACGCAGGAGGGGTAGCGACGCGGCCGGACCGGTGCATGAGAGGGTGCAGGGGTGCAGGGTAGGCAAATCAATAATCCAACGACGATAAACCCGTTTTGGGGTTCACATTTCAGATTTTGAATCAACCAATAACACTCCCTATCTGCAATTCCGTTTATGTCAAAGTCAAACTCCAAAGACAGACAAAGACGTCAAAACTGTCAAATATAGGTTTTAATGTTAATGCGTAGCAGCAGCCCACGAAATTCAGATTTTCTTAGGGTTATTGCAATAGCAGCTAAAAAGTTCAAGTTAAGTGTCAGTTAAAAAGTTATTCATGACCGTAACAAACGTGCATTTCCTGCTGCTGAGCAGAGGTGCAAGTCGCAAAAGTCTAAGAAAAATGGAAATTTCTGGGCTGCCACTACGCATTCATTTTAACCGTGGCGATGGACATGAAGTTACAATATTACGTTTTTTTGGATTTAAAGTTTTAAAAAATAATTCGCATTATTGGTTCTTGCCTTAATTTGAGTAGTAGATTCATGGTATATAGTTAAGATAGTTAAAGTTTCATTCTCAGGACGATGGCACACGAATTTTCAGTGTCTACACAGGATCTACAATCCTGTGCAAAAAACAGAAGAACAAAAAATTATCCAATCTTCAAATTACGAAATGTGTCTTTTCTATCTACACAACATTGAAATAAAAATAACACTTTCAAAACGTTGACTATTTTGGTGGGTGATGGTGTCACCGTAGTCCAGTCTCTTCATGGATGTCATTATCTTAACAGCCGAAAGGAATTCGTTTCTGGTCATAACACCTAAAGCTTGATTTTTTTAAAATTATATAATATCTACAGTACGACCAACATAGAGACCTTCGAAATCTGTCCAAGAAAAAGTGCAGTAATTTAAAAAATCATGATTTGTCCATCCTTACTTTACTAACATATTATACTACACATGACTAAAATAAAGTGTGCAGAATTTTTACCATTTTTCATCATTATTTGTCAAGCAGTGCCAACCTGCACTGCAAACTTAAACCGAGCATGCTGTATGTATTTAGAGATGAGTCCCTTACTGATGAGTCACCTCATTTGAGGTACTTGTGATCGCAAATTGAAAGAGCTGCTCGAATTTCAACATTGAACCTCAACACTTCATTAATTCAAGCGTCCTCACAAATTTAAATTTGCTGGCAGCTCCACACGTTTACCACTTGCCACAAACTTAGGCAAACGCTCAAATGTTTAGGTGGATCCCAATCGCTTACCGCAAAACTCCTTTGATTCAGCCGCCAAACCATCAATCGGATCGGTCGCAAGCCCGTTAGTGTGTACATGTTCTGTGGTCGCAAGCGCTTGGAAGTTTAAAAAAAAACATCAAATATCTATGTCACAAATGACATGTCCAGATTTGTGACGCGGTTTGTCGAGGTTTCACAGCTAAATAAAAGTTTGTAATAAAAAGTGAGGCTGCTTTTATTTTATTGTGCCAGTATTAAGGATGCGAAGCGCTGTTAATATAGTATCTATCATCATAATTATTTTTTAGGTAAGTATTCTGAATGTTTTATTAGAAAATATAAATAATGCCTGGTTATATTTATGGATAAATTACAAAAATCATTTTGAAAATGTTTTATTTTGTCAAAATCTATAATCTTCTATATACCGCCACCTAGTTATATTGTTTCACAATTATAATTTTAGCATTGCAACACCAAGCGCAGGTTTCCTCTGGATTTCTGTTTGATCCAGTCAGTAGTTCTCGCGGCCGCCATTTTGGCGTCACAGTCGCACGGTAGGTAGTGCCGTGATAGTGATTTTAAACGCCCTTTGTGAATAGAAAATAGAAGATCTACAAAGATACAGGTAAATTGTGTGATGTTTCCTTGATATAATATGACAATTAATAAGTACAGAAATACTTTTCCACAGGAATATTGATCGTACCGAATAAATAAGAAAATGAGGAGTTTCCTTGTGGAATCAAATCGTATTCGTTGACTGACGCTAGCGCCGTCTACCTCTTGCTTATACTTGGTTTTCAATCTTTCTGGCGGTAATGTTGTGCTTGTAATTACATATTTTGTTATGTTTTGTAGTAAGATAATTGACAAAACATAAAGGACGAAGTTAATATTGTGGAAAGTGTAACACGTTCATAAAATGGCGGACTGAAGAGATGATATTTCATACTTCTGATTCGAATTAGGTTTCTATTCCTGTGGACGTTTATATGTGAACTGCGTTATATTTGTGTGATAAGTGGCGATTAAGAGTTTCTTTAATCGTCTTTAATTTGATAACGTAATACTTATTCAATATTGTTACCAAAAAAACAAAAGGAATTTATTGTACACTTTGAAACATAAGTAATAAAATAACAAATTCTTCTTATGAAATTTTCAGTATCTCTTAAACAATTATTATAGACTAATAGCAGTATATAGGACAACATTCTGAGTAAAATTTCAGATATAAATAATTATTTTACAGTAATTATTCGGTTTTATTTTAATCTTCGGACAAACATTGTCTATTTTTTAATATAAGCTAAATACTTTCTTCGTAATCTTATCATTCACTTTATGATAAATGAAGTTAATGACTGAGCCTGGATATCTGATGTCACCATCAAACAAAAATCAAGCACGGTATGGTGATCTGCGCTTTTGCTTGACTTGTAGGACAAGCCTGGTCAGCAGCGAGACAATGATACAGGCCGGTGTTATTCTGAAACATAAAACTAATAATGTTTAGAGCAAAGTACTGAACCCATACAATGTGAATGTTTAATGGAACATCACAAAAATCTCAAACATAGAATCTGATAATTGCAGGGGGAAACACAATGAGAAAATGACTATAATACAACTATCTTGAGAGCAAAAGAGCTAGTTATTTTGCTGCTGAAGCAGCTGCTGCCAAATGTCCTTACCTTGATATTGTTATAGTGTCATTGGGCTTCGTATGTTCCAAGCAAAGTAAACAATTACTAACACAAGCTAATCAGTGTAGCTTGTGTTAGTAATTGTTTAGCTGGATGGATTCACTTAAAATATGTGTTTTTCCCTCATCCGGAGACTACATTAGTCCAGGATGCTACAAAAATTTGACAACTGCAAGTAAGGGATAGAACCTAGTCCAGAATAGTGGTTTTTTTGGTAGGTCATTTTTAAAGTTGACGACCTATGTGGTGCAGCAGGCCAAGGTCTTGATTCCTGTCTTGGGACAAATGTTTGTACGATACAAAGATTTGTTCCGGGTGTTCTGGGTATTTGCTATGTATAATAAAAAATATCTACCTATGTAATGTATTAAGTATATCAGTCGTCTAGTACCCATAACATAAGCTCTGCTTGTGTGGATTGTCCAGCATAAAAAAAAAAAGTTTCATCCAAAATTGGTAATAATAAAAAGCAACTTGTGTTGTAAGTACTGTCTATCTCAATCACTTATTTCAGGAACTACAAATAAATAAATCTACTTGAAATAAGGAATAGTTAAAAACAATGTTTGTAAGTACAGTTATTATTGTAAAGATTTCTTACAAGGAGATAAGGGTAACAATTTAAGTCAAAAATGCTACCCCACTTGACCTGGTACACTTTCTTTTAAATTTATACAGAAAATTGGCCTATAATAAATACAAATATTTTACAATTCATATTTAACATCTCATACTCTGGATTCTTGCCCGGTTGATGATGATAGCCCCTTATTACATAGGACTTAAACAATATCTATAATGCTTAAACATATTGCAGCACTTAACCCCCAGTATCACACATCTACATGCATCAAAATATAAATTTTATTATGTCGTTATTTGCTGCATCCAAGCAGTTCAAAATAACTCAAAGCCTACAACTCCATATGTGACACCAGAACATTCTAACCTGACTAATTCAATGAAGAATAACTAATAATACCAAATAAAGAACATTTGAGTAGGCCACATGAAGTACTCAAACGGCCAGACTACAATTCAGAATGGAACAAAAAGCAAAAATAAAAAACAAACAATAATTGAAAATTAACCTTATTCTTTTGTAATAAAGTTGAAAAACTGTGAAATAAATTTTACAGATTGGGGTACCTAGCTTGATCTGCTGGCCTCTGTACTATTAGAACAAAAATAAGTTTGGGAATGAATATTATTTTTACTATTGAAAAAAGCACATTAAAGACCTTTTTACAAAAAAAAAGCTGTATTTGCCACCACATGATAACCATGGGAACGATTGGAATCCGGTTTTCACTTAGTTTAGTACACAAGTATAGCAAAAGTATTCAATTGTGATGAATAAAAATCTTTGAATACTTTTTCCTGCGACTTCTCTCGCGTGGATGTCTTTTTCTCATATAAATTATAGTTGTAATCCATGGCTTTGTTCATGTATTTTGTTCATAGTGCAGAATGTTTTTTTTTCGACTATTTGAATTTTATTTTTGGGGGTATTTGCCCCTATGTGGGTCGTAGAGACATAATATTATGCCCAAATTCTAATTCCTGCGTTGCAAAGGTCTCGGGAAAATGAGCCGGAGAATTAAGTGATATTTTTTTACCCTAAAAAAAACTAGTACAAATGATTGTAATAATCGTTACTATTTGTGCACATAGAACATGCTTAACTCAACAGTTTATATATAGTTTTATATTTTCCTTTTTTTAGCCTGGCCGGTAGGCCAAACTCTCCGTGTTAAGTCGGAATCTGAGGAACTGAAGGAGCGTCAGAAAGACCTGCGAAGCGCGTACGGTGTGGAAGAGTCACTCCCAACCCTCGTCATAAAGGCGGCATTCGTAAGGACAAGAAAGCAAGCCAGGCGAAACTGGCAGTCAACGTGGCAGGTCAAGAGCAGGAAAAAGCAGTCGCGAAGAAAGAGTATATCGTTCTTACCCCTAGCGGCAAAATTCTCAAAAAAAGACTTGAAAGACGTCTCATCAATGCCAGAGACAACATTACGATACACGAAAATTTCTTGATCGAACCGCCACGGGGAGAAAATCCTCAAATAGAGCCGAGCCAGGTGAGCCTGGACATCCAAGATTGCGCCGAAGGGGAAGATCCACCAATCTTGATAGAAGATCCACCAATCTTGATAGAAGATCCACCAATCTTGATAGAAGATCCACCAATCTTGATAGAAGATTCACCAAGCTTGATAGAAGAACCCACCATGCCACCTGCCAAGAATAAGAAGAAGGATAAGTGCAAGGCACCCGTCATCCAAACGTACATGAAACAAGCTTCAGTCATTACAGGTGAGTACATCAAGATTCCCTTGAAAGTGAATAGGTATTTAAGTCTTGGAAATATATTTAGTTACAATTCCAAATAGTAATAAAGCTAGACAAATAATTAAGAACGATTCTTAAACTGCTCGAGAGTTGTTTCAGCAGATATTCAGATTTAAAAAATCTAAAATCATTAAATAAGTTTGTGATTTTTTTTTTTGATTTGATGAGATTGGCTTTTGATGACTGCCTTGCACGTGCGAGGTCAATGCTGACTCTATCAATCTTCGATATTTTTCAAGAGAAATAGAGCGCCATTCTTCTAAAAAAACGTTTTATAACTGATTTAGGTTACCACCCTATCAATTTGAAACCTTTTTCTTAACTTCGCACCAAAGATGCTCTATGGGATTTAAATCTGGACTGTTTGCAGGATTTTTTGTGAGGAATTCTTTAACCGTGCGTGCAGTGTGCTTGGGTCATTGTCGTGTTGAAATGCCCAAATAATCGAAAGCAAGTCTTCAGCATATGATACCATTGTTTGTTCCAGTATATTTTTCAGGTCCAACGCCATTACCAGAGAAGCACCCCCAAATTTTCACATTTCCACCACCATGCTTTAATGTTACTTTTGTATACTTGTGTTCGAATATTGCAAATACAGGTTGCTTGGTTGCTAAAGTATTTTTTTTATTGTTAAAGTGGATGACGACACACCTGAGGTAGTAAATAGCAACTTGCCTAGCGGCGTGGTCGAGTATTTCGTCGACGAAGATGGCAAGTACTACTACCAGGAAACTGAAGATGGTACCATCAATCATGTGATAGTCAATGAGAATGAGGTAATCCCTCCGGGGTGATATATTTTTAATTCTCCAATTATTTACTCAAATGTTGATTGGCTCATTACTATATACGTACAACAAGTATTATAATTTACAGTACGTATTTTAAGTGGCTGCTACAAATCGGTTTCTAATATTTACGTTTTAGAATTAGCATTATAATCAACAGTAAATATTTTAAAGCAAGCTGGAAAAGGCTACTAATTTTCTATAGTATTGGATAAAATGAAACAGAAAAAGGGAAATATTTATGGGCAGAATGCTGGTAGGTTGTTATTAAATAATAGAAACAGATTAAGCAGATCCAGCCGAAATATTTATTATAGTCTATTCTCTAGTATATTTGTTAATGAATACAATTTAGTTTTAACGGTTCGTTGAGGTTTACATATTAACAACTAAATCCAGAGTTTGTTTCTTTGGTTAAATCCGCTATTTTGTTTGTGTTGTATAGTGAATTTATCGAGGAAGGCTATAGGCTATATTTACCACCACCGCCCGGTAGTTATGCGAGTAGGAGGCGTCGCCATTTTATATTTTCTGAACGAGAACGAACCATTACCCAGAAGAATGAAAAGTGCGAAATCCACGCGGACAAAGTGCTTTAAACGTTTAATAATAAAAAAGGTACAAATAATCTTTGTTAACAACGTATCTAACCCAATCAAATTATAATTAAAAAAATAATCATTCACTTCTAAATATTATTACATAGTTTTTGTACAGTTATAGGTAAAACATGATCAGAAAGTATCGTAGGAATCAGGGAAAGCCGACGAAAAAAATGTCAACACCATGAGTTCGGTACATGGCTTCAGTATGTGCAATATGTGCATCCATGTCCCTTACAACCTGTATTCAATTCTTTGAAACGAAATTTTACTTTGTGATTCATACAATACTTAATCTAAAATTCTGCCATAAGTGAAGTGACTCTTGTCATTATTTTAACTTCCTTTCCATCATACTCTGTGGAAAACCAGCATGCGTCATGCCACCCTAGCTTAAGTGGTATTGTTAGGGTGAGTTTAATACTGCAATTTTATCCAATGAATCGATAATATAATTTTGCTTCAGTCTTGGCACAATAGTTCTTCTGGGCAGGGAAAGCATTAAATACGTGATTATTGCGATAGCTAAAGCTTTTCCACTACTCAAATGTAATTTAGAATATTCATAATTTGGAATTGACGGGCTTTACCAGGGTTGTTGACACATTTTTTTATTTTTTATACAAACCGGACCATTGCTGAAAAGTTAGCTAATCAAATTAGTAACTCTTAACTTAATACTACAAGATAGTCTTATTTGACTATATTCTCACCTTAGGACAAGAGACGGTAGTTGACTTTATGGTGCGTTTCCTTAACCCTGCAGGAGTTGCGCCCTAAGAAATCACATGTGTAGATTACATATGTAGGCCAATTAGGCTAATGTGGTTTTGCAATGAAACTCAATCGTTTTATTTATTAATATTATTTATTAATTAAAGTATGATTAGATATCTCTCTTAAAATAAATGAAAATCATGAATCATTGACAGTCTTGTTAAAATCAGCTACTTATAACAAAATCGTCTTAAAATTTTACTTAATAAATACATCTTGGGATAATTCGAGATCAAAAGCATATTATTAGTGTAATAAAAATAAAACCAATCACTATTACTAATACTAAAGTACTTTCATTGTTACGTTCATTGCTAAGATGTTTCCTACTTTTATGAATCCCAATAATAACCCAGTCACTGAAAGACATTAATATTAACCGAGATAGTTTTGGATTGATGAAATTGAAATTAAATTGTTGACAGTACCATCAATAAGAAAGTCGTCATGATTTGGCTCTGGTTTGGATATGATTTGGGTCATCATTAGTGGGCAATAATGTTAGATTTTTACTGATTTTAGTGTTAGCGACCTGCAGTTTTAGGGTTAACGCATATTCTTAATGCCCGGGCAATGTGATAAATAGGTGAGTTTAGATTGTAATTGATCACTTGGCCCGATATGGCTGGGCATTATTCATACTGCCCGGGCTTTGTGAATACTGCCCGCATTAATCACTTGGCCCATAACAGATATACAAAAAAGAAACAATTTGTAATTTTTTTTTTTGCCGGGATGACCTGGGTGTTTTCCTTAACATAGGGAGTTGAATGAAAAACCTGGATGTTTCCAGAGCTGGGGCAGGTCGGCCAAATAAAAGTTCCTACCTCATTAACAAAAGATCAAGATTCCAGTGTAAGCATTAATTAAAATTTAATTCAGGGTGGGACTGGTCCCAACCCCATGCCGGGAGATGGAACTTACCAGACGGTCACCTTTGTCCCTTCGGAGACTAATGGAGAACTGAGCTACGTGCTGGTGGTGCAGGATGAGACCAATGCAGTCGTGGATATTGAAATGGGAGAGGCTCCAGGGCAAGTAAAGGTATCTATTTCGTTCATTTCTATTCATAATTTTTTTCAGTATATATTAGTAAACTGTTAGCTAGGTACCGGGTGGTTAAGGATGCAGAGGCAGGAACCTCTTTACAATGACATCAGTGACAAGAAGTACTGCCTCTGAATCACCCTTGATCCAACCGCCCAACGAGAGCCGATCGGTAGAATGAAAACCGAGTCCACATTTTACATGTCGACAACATCGTGTGCTAAGTCGGGATTCCCAGCTTTCACGAGGTTCTATTCATACCATGAACCATGTTAAGCCAGTTAAGCATGTTCAAGAGGCCTTAACATACTCCCTTTTCTGTAAGCGTTAACGCCAAAGTTGAGATCAAATTGTATGGGGAGGACATCACTTTCCACATGTCATTGCCATACATTTTGGAGTTAGCGTCTGGCGTTTTGAGCTCGAAGTGTAGTATGATGTCATTTATATTCAGGCCGAGGCGGAGGACAAAAGTAACGATGTGTACAACTTCGACGAAGAAGACGGCGGGGAGGAGGACGAGGAGAACGAGTTGCTGGCGACCAACGGCCTAAGACCTAAAGCCGCGCCGAACACGCGCTCCAAACACGTTCGCCCACACTTCACCTGCAACTTCTGCAACTACACTAGTCATCGCCGGTAACTATCATACTACCCTACTTCTCTTTAACATACATATAAACTACACCACGCCTATCTCCGAAGGGTTAGACAGAGCACTAGCTGCTTACACTAGCACAGTGTACACCCACGTTTCTCCTGCTTAATTGTCATCGCAGTTTTTAGTTTACCTACATTAAGGCTTTCAGCGGGGTGAGCACAGGCGTACCCAAGCCGTTTGTGACAAGACAAGTGACAAGATTTGGTTTTCCAGGAAACTTTTGTATTTCACGCACTGTTTTATATATATTATGTCATTGCTCCACCAGTTATCTACTCCTGCGCCACATGAAGTCTCACTCAGAGGACAGGCCACACAAGTGCTCCGTATGCGAGCGTGGCTTCAAGACCCTGGCGTCGCTGCAGAACCACGTGAACATGCATAACGGCGTCAAGCCGCACATCTGCAAGTACTGCAACAGCCCCTTCACTACCTCGGGTGAGTCACCTAGCAGGATAGCTAATCCAAGTCGTTCAGCTGGATAGGGGGCTTACTCTTGACCTTGAATTCAGATCGATAGATTTTGGAATTTAGACGTTTCGGATTCTTACTCGCTAGTGCCATCGGGATCGGGATAAGGATTGGTGTTTATCCTCTCGCGACTCATGAGCTTATTTTGGCAGCTGTGTATTTCGCCAAATAAAATAGAATTGCTTCAAATCGGCAATAATATTTAGTTTGGAAAGTAGGGCCCCACGTGTTTAAATATTTTGTTCAAACGAAGCTATCGCGTCATGGTAACGTCATGGAAAGCAGAAACGCTCGTATTTAATTATTTAGAGAGTCATCGTTCAGCCGTGATATTTCCACTGGACACGGGCGGCCACAACGAACAGTCTTGCGCTTCTTTCAAGGTCGCCTTTATAACAAACGGGTGATTACATATTCTGCCCCCACTCTACCTAATTATTTTCAATGGCCGATCCCACCTACGTTTTTAGGGTTCCGTACTCAGAAGGAAAAGGTCGAAACCCTTATAGGATGATTTCTTTGCCCGGCTGTCGGTCTGCTTAGAACCTTTTTCTCAGGAAGAGGCGGTAGGTGAGAGGTATCAACGGTGGCGCGCTAGAGGTATCAACTTGAAATTAATATTAAATGCGTAGCTTTACGGTTCCTTAGAGCTCTAGAAAAATGCCTTCATCTAAGTCACTGAAAAAGAAAATACAGCTATTTATATAATGCGGTTCAACTAAGAATAGGATCGACTCAGCGCCATTTTGTGACGTCATAGCTGTCAATTCAAACAAGTCTGATAGGGTTAGCCAAAAAGAATTTAATAAAATAACATTTATTTTTGCATAGAACCTTCGTTTCACGTGTAAGACTAGCACAAGCTCGCAATTATCGTATCCGGTTATTTTAAACAAAGCGTGGCTAAGTACACGTCCTAGACGCGCGTTGCCGTGACGATGCGTCAGATATCACTGACTTGGCTGTTTTTTTGGCAGGCGAGCTGGTCCGTCACGTGCGCTACAAGCACACCCACGAGAAGCCTCACAAGTGCACGGAGTGCGACTACGCCTCCGTCGAGCTGTCCAAGCTGCGCCGTCATGTCCGCTGCCACACAGGCGAGAGACCCTACCAGGTAAACAACTTTGCATATTGTACCCTTACTAAATACGACTAGCTTGTTAAGGCACAATAGAGAATATAATACAATAGTCTTTATTGTACACCTTGAAAACATACAAATAATGACTTATAGGTACTGTGTATCGCAGCCGTATCGCTAAAAGAGACATCTTTAAGAAAACCTTGTAATGAAAGTCTCCACAAATTGTGATATCTTTTCTCCTTCTTTATCAAGTGATATACGAGAATGATATATATCACAATATGTAGAGCAGGTACTCAAATAGCTGTAGATCAGTCCATGGACTCAATTTAAACACCGGTTTCATAAAAACGGTATATCAATATGTTTAAGAAAAGGTAAACAATAACAGATAGCATTGAACTAACCAAAATCACCTGCAAATTATTTAGTCCTACAAACGATGAGACACCTGATGTCGTGTGCAGCGTACCTTGACGCCTACACGATACAAGTTAGTGGGAGCTACTGATGGTGACATTGCTATCAGCTCGCCAAGGAAGAATTGTAAAATTGTAATAAATTCCATGAGATCTATATCCAGTGGAGGACTAACAGGGGGGCGGAAGGGGCGGCCCGCCCCGGGCCTCCGGTCTTGGGGGCCCCCAAATGCCTCCGCGTTCCCCCGAGCAAATCCTAAACAAGGCTTTGAAAATGTGCTTAATGCCCTACATAATTACATCAAAATCAAAACACTACAGCCTTCTAGACTTTTCCACTCGGTACTAATATTCTTTTAACTTTGCTGAACGCTTCCAATACGCTGGGTAAATTCCCGTCTTTGTAGCAGGTACTTTGAAGTTAAATTTCACTTGCCAGATTTTAACGAAATAAACATAAACACTACATACAAAATAATGTGAACTGAATATAAAGCTTGTAAAACTACATTTTTGTAACCTATGGGCCTCATTCAGCTTTGCCGCCCTGGGCCTCTGACGGTCTTAGTCCGCCACTGACTATATCATGTTTCCAGTGCCCCCACTGCACCTACGCGTCTCCGGACACGTTCAAGCTGAAGCGCCACCTGCGCACGCACACCGGGGAGAAGCCGTACAAGTGTGAGAACTGCAACATGTGCTTCACGCAGTCCAACTCGCTGAAGGCGCATCGCCTCATCCACAACGGTGAGTGGAAACTATCAACATGCTATCCCTCAGGGCACGGAGACACGTCGTCGAATGCTGCTGTCGAAAATACACTCATGAACATAATTAGAGGAACGGAACAAATAAACTCCAACCTCTCCAGACTCTCTTCCGACAATGTTACTCTGAGCGTATCTTTCTCCGGGTCGTCTACAAACTTTCACCTTTCTATCATCTGGCTTAAGACAAAACCTAGACTCGTCAGTGAACCATATTTTCCCCCAGTCAGCATCATTCGAATTTTGGTATGAGCGAGCAAAGTTAGCCCGAGCTACTCGATAATCTGTGGTAAGTAAGGGTCCTCTAGCTGGCAAGTATGGCTTTATTCCAGCTTCTGTAAGTCTTTTTTAGTGCTAATTGTCACCTGTCGAACGTCCTGGAGCGTAGATCTAACTTCAGAAGAAGTCAAAGTGCGATTTCTCAGAACAGTGCTCGCCATAAATCGATCGTCTGATGTGACTCCCTTGCGACCTTACACTGCACGTCTCGTGTATTCTCCAGTCTGCCGGAACCGTTTAACAATTCGGAAGATGACGGATTTGGAAACTAGGAATGTTTGAGTCACTTCTTTATAACTACGACCATTTTCAATTTAAGTAACAGCTTTGGAAACCTGAGCTACGCTAAGATCCGGCATTGTACCTTCAGGTATTCATTGATGTGTAAGGACCACCATTGCGATACGTTTTTGTAAAAAAAAACTTGAAAAATGACAGATTTTATGAAATCAATACGCCTACGACAGCAAAATTATTCCAATAGACTAGTCAAAATAACAAATAAACGATAAAAACAAATGAAAGCCAGAAACAAAAGACTATTGAAGTAATTCTTTTTTCAAACTAAATATTTATGTATTTGTGGCCAGTTAGTATTGAGAACTTTTATTACATATATTAGTATTTTTCTTTGACTGATGAAGCGTTCCTCTAAATAAGTCCATGAGTGTAGTAGCCTAGTGTGTCAGTGGGCGTTACCGTTCATCAAAAGAAACTAAAGTTCCGTGACACGTGGCCTGGCTCGTATATTAGGTACTACCTATTGCCGGTGACTTCGTCCGCGTGAATTATCGCGGATACAGACGAAGTTGCGTATTAAAAACTATCCTATGTCCTTTCCCAAGAGATAATCTTTCTCCTTGCTAACTTTCATTTCAATCCGATCAGTCGTTTAGTCGGGAGAACGTAATAAACAAACAAGAATTACTTTGGCAGTATAGTTATACTGTAAATAAATATTAAGAAGATGAGACAAAATGATCTTAAATTTATGGAATTATTAATTATTTCACGCAATCGCATTAAAAAGTGAGGGATCGGATTGGGGGTGCCTTATGTAAATTTTGACGTTCAAAAAGTGCTGATTCTCAGCCTTATTTTGTTACTGAAATTTGACATCATTTTTAATGTAGTATCCGAGAAGCCGGTGTACTCGTGCGAGCTGTGCCCGGCCAAGTGCGGCCGCAAGACGGACCTGCGCATCCACGTGCAGAAGCTGCATACGTCCGACACGCCGCTGAAGTGCCGCCGCTGCGGCAAGACCTTCCCGGACCGCTACTCGTGCAAGGTTCATAACAAGGTAAGAAAGTTATGTCATGTTTTGACGGCACGCTTGGCGCAGTGGCTGAGCGATTGACTGCTGCGCCGCGTGTCGTGGGTTCGATTCCCGTTCGGAACAAATGTTTGTGTAAGTGTGTCATCATCATCCTCATCATCCTCCTGCCCTTGTCGCAATTTATTTGGGGTCGGCGCAGCATGTTTTCTTCTTCTATACATCTCTATTAGCCGTCATCTCAAGGGTCACCTCTTTTCTTGCCATATCATCTTTCACACAATCCATCCATCTTTTCTGTGGCGTTCCTCTACTCATGTAACCCTGCACATTCATACTCAAAACTTTCCTCACAACATGGTCCTCATTCCTTCGCATCACATGCCCATACCATGACAACCGATTTCCACACAACTTCTCGGTCACAGGCGCCACTTTCAGACTTCCTCTTACATACTCATTTCTTATTCTAACCATTCGCGTAACACCACACATCCCCCTCAGCATTCTCATCTCAGCTGCATGTAACTGCCTTTCATTCATGCCTTTTGCGGCCCAACATTCTGATCCATACAAGACAGCAGGTCTCACCATTGTTTTGTAAATCTTCCCCTTATGTTAAAGGGGAATATGGGGGTCACAAGTTGTTCCCGTTACCTGCCGCCATTTCATCCACCCTATGTTATGTGAGTTTAAATGTCTGTAAAGCACCCACAATACCGGAGAAATTACTAGTGTGGGGCAAAGTTTTTGAAAAATAAAGTAGACAAGAATGTTTCTTTTTTACTAGCTGATCTGACAGACGTTGACCTGTCAATGGCACGGTTTGTCAGACACGCATAGATAAAATAGTGGAATTCGGGAATTCTCAAATTTTCTGCGCATTTGTATTAATGTTTCTGTGATAACTTAAAAAAAAGATGATGGAAATCGGTAAAGTTGTTTTCAAGTTATGGCGTTACCAAAGTAAATAGGGATTTATTTTTCTGTATTATATAGATATCCATTCAAACACTTGAGGGAAATGAGGTTGACAAATAAACTCCACAGTAGAGTAACCTTCTACCCTTTAAAGACGGACAAGCAAGATTGAGGTCAGAAGTAGACCGGTAAATTAAATGAATTTATTTAATTGGTTTCAACTAGAGTTGAGCCATAACATGATAAAATATATGAAGGATGAAAATGATGTTACTAGATTATATTAAAACTCTAAGACAGCTATTTCATTATATTTTAAACATAGAAAAATAAAAATAAAGCTTGCTGACAAGTCCCCGACCACAAATATAGGATAGTCTGCTGTCCCAATTATTTAGCGACTAGCCTGTACACAAGTCATTTATAAAGTTGCAGGGTGGAACAACCTCAATTTTCCAGTGAGAACTTAAAGGTTTCAACTAGCTCGTCTCTTTAATACCTAAACGTCTGTTACGATATTAATAATATGTTTATTGTGTAACAGACCCACGAGGGCGAGAAGTGCTTCAAGTGCGACCTGTGCCCGTACGCGTCCACCACCCAGCGACATCTTACCACGCACATGCTCAAGCACACTGATGAGAAGCCATTCGTCTGCGATCTGTGCGATCAGTCCTTCAGGTTCGTATCCCGGCTTTTATACCACACCAGCTTTTACCCGCGTCAATGTCAGTTATCGAGGATGCCGACGAAATCGCGGATTTTAAATAAATCCAGAGTATCTACTAATGAAAAAAGGTATCCTTTTTCCTATTCTTTCATTGACCACCGATGTGGCGCGTCGGGCGAAGTTCCGCCTGCGACGCATGAGGTTGCGGGTTCGATTCCCGCCTTGGGACAAATGTTTGTACGATCTACAAATATTTGTTCCAGGTGTTCTGGGTATTTGCTATGTAAAATAAAAAATATCTATCTATGTAATGTATTGTATTAAGTATATCAGTCATCTTGTACCCATAACACAAGCTCTGCTTAGCTTGGGGCTAGATGATGCTGTGTGGATTGTCCAGCATTATTTATTCATTCTACTCAGTAATATTGTGTGTATTTCGTCGTTTTTCTTTTAACACATACTGCACAAGAAACATAACTCCAAACCAAATAGTATTAAATACTTACAGTACAGAGAATACAATATGTTTGATGTATAAATGAGATAGAAACCTTAAAGGACATCCGTATTTAATAGGGATACGATCCTAGTTCATAGTTATGGTTTTGTCTGATAGATGATAATTTTGACTTGGCAAAACAGGCAGAACAGGGATAGATTAATTGCCAAAGGGGCTTAATTGGCACTGCATTTAGTCCTGAAAAGGTAACAACCAAACAACTACTTTCGCATTTATAATGTTAGTATTAACACATAACAAATAGTATCTCTAACTCCTAACTTCTTTCAAATACATCAGCTAAAAAACCAAAATCTTTTGCCGAGTTGTCTTCAAGTAATGTTCAAACAAAAGATAGCAATTTACCGTGTCTCATTTGTCGAATTGCACCCAATTCCAGGCAGAAGCAGTTGCTCCGTCGCCACCAGAACTTGTACCACAACCCCGACTACGTGCCAAAGCCGCCCAAGGAAAAGTCCCACACCTGCCACGAGTGCCAGCGCACGTTCGCGCACAAGGGCAACCTGATCCGCCATCTGGCCGTGCACGACCCGGAGTCCGGCCACCAGGAGCGAGCCCTCGCCCTCAAGATCGGCCGCCAGAGGAAGGTGCGCGTCGTCGATGGCCCGCCCAATGTGATACAGGTAAGAATACTCACATTTAACAGAGATCATGTCCTTTATTTATTATTTTAATTTATCCGCTCCTTAGGGTATATTGCTATAAACATGTGAATCCAGTTTAGGCTAGAAATGCGCAATCTTTTTCTGCCCGGCAGTCAAACATTTTGGGTATACATTTATTTTTGCCCAATATATGCCTTATCGCAGGACACAAAAGAATCTTTAAACGTGATTGAATATAGTTTTTGTTATTTAAAATAGTACTTATTAATGAGATTAAAGAAGAAATGGCAGTGATACAAAGAAAATTTTATTTAAAAATAATAACATTCATATACTTATCATGCAAAAATACAACAAATAAATGATAAGTTAGATTTATTACCTGTAAACACGTCAACAAGTAAATTATTATTTCTAAACCTGGTCTTAACTAATAATATTTATATAAGTACTAGCTGACTCGGCAAACTTCGTACCGCCTCAAAAGTTAAGTTACACTGCCATCTGCTAGAAATGTATGGAACTTATTATAAGAAAAATATTTAAATTTATTAAAAAATATTAAGGTCAATAATCTAAATAAAAACTGTCCTATCTTTTAAGTTTAACCAAAACACACACTGTGTGCAAAATTTTATTAAAATCAGATCAGTAGTTTAGGAGTCCATAGCGGACAAACAACGTGACACGTAGTTAATATATATTAAGATACAATATACATCGAGTAAGGCCAAAAGACATTAAAACTAAAATAAGTTAATCCTGCCGATTCCGTCTTCTCGCAGAACCAAAAACATTCTAGAATTATCGTCTTTCATTCAACGGCAAACATGTCCAAAATACAAAAAAGGTACATGTGTATAGAAAAAACAAAACATAACATTAACAAAAAGTTAGGTAACCGGAACAGTTTCCAACATAATAGAATTTGCGTGCGGCAACTGCAACTGACAGGACAGGATGACTATAATCAAAATGGCGGCGCGGCGGAGCGTGTCGCGTGTGTGCATGCCGCACCCCTCACTTAGTACAAATGGTTTTCCCGGTGTGTAATAAGTAACATTTATAGCATTGATATGATTCTTTAAAACATACATAATTTAAATAAATTTAATTTCACTGCAAAGCTTCACTTCCGTTTAGTCGAAAGTTTTTCGTTTCTTCCTTTTCTACTTAAAAATAAACGTTGCCCCACACCAGGAATTTCTCCTGTATCGTGGGTTCAAACTCACATACACTAACAGCCAGACCCGGAACTACTAACTGTAGGCCTTACTATAATATAATGCACGGATGATTTGACACTCTGGCTTAAATCCTATCATTTTACTCAAACTCCAGAATGCACTTTTTTCTCAGCTGTTCCATGATTCTACAAAGTTCAATAGTAAATTAATTTGTTACTATTCTTTATATTTATGTAAAATATTTTCAGAATTACTAAATCTAATTATAATATAAAAAAAATATTAGATACATAATAGAAAAACAAAATAAAATAAAAAGGCCCAACAACACACCCACACTCAAAGTACTCCACTCGGTGTCAAAGTACTCCTCCACATTGCTGTCATCTAGAAACATGCCCAAATGTTTGTTACTTATATCAATAAAACTGGTTATTATACAGCTATACTATCTTTATTTATAATAATATGTTTAATATTGCTACCGGTAATGACATAAAATCATCCATATATTTTTTCTCATAACATAACAATAAAATCTATACCTATTTAATTATAATTACAAATGGGAATTGCTTGCTTCTTAGTTTAGCTTTGTTTTGAATATTACTGCTGAATATTTATTTTTATTATTGATACCATTATTTTGCTGTGTCCCCTAGCAGTCTACAATTAACCTAAGCTTGAAGTCTTCAGTTTAGTTATCACTGTGGAATGCCATGCCATGCCCTATATAGCACAATAGGAGTAAACATTTTGTAATAAATAGGCCAATATACAATAAGGCGCCCAATCCATACTGGCATATAATGCAATATCCAACGGATCAAGTGACATTCAGTACATTTCAATTGAATTCCATATTTCTGTTGGTGGATGGAATACGGAAAAGTCATTCATTATGCTTGCTAAGTAGCAAATTTAATTTTAAAGTATAGTAAGCCAAGCTATTATTTTGTTTTATTGAGCCAAAATAAATATGTAGTTATATACAGGGTGGAAGGTACATCAACACACATCCTGAAACCATGAGTTCAGTACATAATTCCGGGACCCTCAGCATTGAAATATTTCGTCGGCTTTTCTTAATTTCTACGATTTTTAATGGAACCTTTTATTACTTGTAAACTGTATAAAATCATTATATCTATCTAACACAATGAGATTTTTAATGAAAGAAATGAATGATTTACTTTTTAATTTTAAAATCTCATCGGTTTAGATAGAAATTATGACTTTCTACTAAATAAAATATTAGAAAATCTTCGACGCTGGTCCAGAATCAGTTTCAGGATGTGCGTCGATAACCTTTCCTACCTGTATAAAAAATAAGAGCGTAAATTTCGGTATCCTGTGTTGCGTGCAGTGTGAGATTTGGTATAGTTAAAGTTTATAACGACGAGTGAAGAAATTTAAAACAGTACCATGTCGACTACTGAGCGAGCTCTAGTTATTTTAAATACATATGCTTTGCTTAATTTGCCTGAATATTTATTGTTTGCTAGTATTTAGAACAATGCGAGTTATCTTTAATTTTTATTTTATTTATTTATGTGGGGGCTGTTGTACCTTGCGATCTGTTTTTGTTTATTTTGTGTTGCAAAACTCGTTAAATATATATTTATCAATCTAAAGAGGCGTTATGGTATATTGAGCGATGTGAATGTTCAGCAGACGGACTTACTTTAGCCATGACAACGCTTGGGTAGTGTATTTGCTTTATTGATTACTAGTTATGCCACGCCCATTCCTAAGGGTCGTGACGTTAAATACGCCTGTATTTACCGCAGGGTTAGGCAGACGTGCATCTGTATATTTATTTATTTATTAACATTTTGTAGACAAGTCAACCCAAGGCGTCTACAAACAAGTTACATTTTGTAATATACACATACCGATTTTTTGTTACTTTACTAACTTATAGTGAAGTAGAAGAGTAGCTTAGCCTAGTACGTAAAACATATATTTTAAAAGATGAATAATTGAGTTATATTTTTGAAAGATAATAGTTATATAGTACATCCACATATCGCCAGTTATAACCGGACACAAATCTAAATGCTACTTAGATTTAGCAAAACCCAATAATAGTGCCCCCGACTTTTGAATCAAATCCAGGACTTAAAAGTCTGTCTCTACATTAGTGCTTTCTACCGCTATGCCAACGAGGTAATAGATTTGGACTGTCAAATGCAAAAATATTTTATGTAGTGCGACTGGTAGCTCCAAAGGTTAGTGCGTTCATCATCATCCTCCTGCCCTTATCATCATCATCATCATCAGGTTATACTAGTCCACTGCTGAACATAGCCCACTCCTAATGAGCGCCATAGCGCCCTGTCTTCAGCTTGCCGCATCCAGCATCTGCCTGCAGTCTTTCGCAGATCGTCATTCCACCTGCCCTTATGCGTTCAAACAAACATAATCTTCCGCGTTAATACATTAGTGTGTTGATTAGCAGTGCCTGCGAGCTAGCACGCGTGGAACTTAACAAAACATGAGGTTTCTCTCGTTTTTTTTTTTCATGAACGCTAATTCTTTTTCTTAAATAACAGTAGCCTGTCAAAATGTTGTCACGTCAAAATCGGTTCAGCGGTTTCAAAAACCAAACAAAAACGGATAAATATTAAAAAAAAATGTTTTTTGGTATATCTACTGTGTACAGTTTCACACACATTTTGTTTTAAATATTTAATTTAATTTTTAACAATTATTTAAGAAAATAGGCATTAGTAAAAAAACTATTATTTTACAGACCCTTTAATTTTTGTTATTTTTATGAATATAAATAAATATAAATAATGCTGGACAATCCACACAGCATCATCTAGCCCCAAGCTAAGCAGAGCTTGTGTTATGGGTACTAGATGACTGGTATACTTAATACAATACATTACATAGATAGATATTTTTTGTTATACATAGCAAATACCAGAACACCCGAAACAAATATTTGTAGATCGTACAAACATTTGTCCCAGGGCGGGAATCGAACCCGCAACCTGCTGCGTCGCAGGCGGACCATCGCCCGCCGCGCCACTTCGGTCGTCAATGAATGATATAAAAATAACTAAAATTAAAGTATACATTGAAATAAAATGTATTTAATAGTCTGCTTCATGCTGCAAAATGATTCTAAGTTGATAGGAGCACAGCTAACTACACCAGTTAACCATTGCGATATTTATTCAACATAACATTTACAAGACCGACCTCGTTGGTTTAGTGGTCCCAAGTCCGACTGTGGAGCTTAAGGTTCTGGGTTCGATTCCTAAATCGGGCAGTGTTATTCAGTTTTTCCAATAAATAAGAAATGTAGCGAAATGGCGAAATGTGATACTGTACGTGCACCTCTTGCCCAACCCTTGGCGGAATACAGTTGTGATGCTAAATATTTATAAACATTCCAAATAATGATAGATCCATTCATTACACGAAGTTTATTTTATTTTACATTATGAAAGTAGACAGTAAAATTAATATTTAAATACAAATTTAAATTTATATATACATATTTAAATTCAATTTATTAATTTATTTAAACTTCATGTACTGTAGTAGTATGCAGGCGGACCAATGTCACAAGGTGTTGTTCTCTACCAATCAAACTTTGGGCTAAAAGGATAATATCATGAAATTAATTGATGATGATTGATGAAACCTTACAAACAACGAGTTGATCTACATAGAGTGTTACAATGGGCGGCCTTATCGCTATAAGCGATCTCTCACGGACAACCGTCTTTCTTCTAATTGTCATTAAAACATTACACCCTTTTGTGCTTCACCGCAATCAAACAACAAAGACAATAATTGTTGTACTTCTTAATGTCATGAAAATAACATAGAAAATTGCGTAAAATAAAGTTATTTTTTGCTTGTTCGACGGATAGCAAATATTTTAATAACTAAATAAATAAATAAATAATGCTAGACAATCCACACAGCATCATCTAGCCCCAAGCTAAGCAGAGCTTGTGTTATGGGTACTAGATGACTGATATACTTAATACAATATATTACATAGATAGATATCTTTTTATTATACATAGCAAATACCCAGAACACCCGGAAGAAACCTTTGTAGATCGTACAAATATTTGTCCCAAGGCGGGAATCGAACCCGCAACCTCCTGCGTCGCAGGCGGACCTTCGCCCGCTGCGCCACATAGGGCGTCAAATAACTAATGGCAATGATATGATTTCATGTAATGCGGGGTACGCTGTCGCTTTGTTTATCAGATATCGTTAGTCGACATGTACTTACGATTCACTCTGCAAGTCAATTACCATCAGTGCGACCGTGACAAAACAGGCACTTTAAAATTCTAACTAAGCGGCTAGGTTAAGCGAGATTTTATTCAATTGCGGCAGAGCTAGAACTAAACGCAAGGTTTATTCATGTGCATATCTTAGCGAGGCACATGCGGCTGACTTATGTATGAAAGAGGCCTCGCTCCGGGTTAGAAGATGTAGACGATATTTTGAATAGATTTGTTTTATGGCAATGAAGAAGAAAAAACAAAAAAATATGTGCCGTCAAAGAAAATGTTGGTTTAAGGAAATTGAATGTCAACTGAAATAATACGTTAATTCGAATCATCATCAACTAGTCTTTTCCCAAGTACGTTGGGGTCGGCTTCCAGTCTAACGGGTTTCAGCTGAGTACCAGTATTTTACATGAAGCGACTGCCTATCTGATCTCCACAACCCACTAACTGGGTTAGTGGTAAGATTGGTTGTGAGACAATTCGGATCACAGGAGTAATTCTATCTCGTTGGTGTTCTAGTGGTTACAAGCACTATTGCTAAGCTTGAGGGTTCTAGGTTGTAACTCTTTCTCTCAGAGTTATTGGATTTTTTAGTAGCACCCCGGAGTCTTAATTTGTGCCTGGTTGAATGGAAATGTAGCAATAGGCAAGTCCCCTATTACTATTTATGGTTTGTCATTTTAAATAGGGATGTATGGAAGAAGAAGACATGCTGCGCCGACCCCAAATGAAATTGGGATAAGGGCAAGAGGATGACGGTTTGTCATGCTATGCAATTATTTTTCCTGACTGTACAACATGTTATTTTATATCTCCCAAGACAATCAATATTAATATCATCATTCAAATCCTATTTCAGCAGGATATTCGAGTTCTGGACCCGACGGATCCGACTTCTGTCGATACCATGATGAAGATGGGTCTGAACAAACAGCTGCACCGCGGTGAGCTGGTGACCGTGTCCGATGGCAACGGCCAGCAGTACGTGGTGTTGGAGGTCATTCAGATTGACGACGACGAACAAACGCAGGTGGCTGTCGTAGCACCAGATTACGTGAATGAGGATCAACCGGGTGAGTAATATAAAGCTGTTACATCGTCAGCAGCATGCCTGAATGCTGCTGACGATGTAAAGCCAAAAATTTAATGTAATAAAAATGTAATGTAATGCCAAAGATTAAAACATAAATAAAATTAAGCACTCCTGACTGCTTAATGTTATTTATGCTTTAATCTTTGCCAAACTTACAACTTGGCAGACACAATAGTTCCAATTAAAAGACATTTCAGAGATAGCATTATAAGCAAATTATATATTAAGACAGTACATAATGCAAGGGCTACCATATGTTGTCGAAGAAATGGTTACAAAAAATGTCTTCTTTAACTTTGATACATACTTTAAATTATATTACGAATATAACATATTCCGTAATAATACTTCGCCCGCGAGTTAAAAAGCAGAAATATTTGACAAAAGATGTTGGTTCTGGCAAAAAAAACTTATAATACCAACATTTAAGAGATTTATACCAACCCCCTCCATAAAAATGTCCCTTTTGGTTCATGACATGAACAAATGTCGTCCGCTAACCCGTTCCATCATCGATAGTGGCATCAATATCACAATTAGGTCTCTCAACTTTCTTTATAAGAAGTCCAAACTTTCTTGATGGAATGTGCCCTGAACGAAGTAAAACACAACCTTTGCAAAACAAGAACAACGAAGAGACTGACTCTGGATAGTTTATATACCAGACCCCTTTTAGTATTGAAAGGACGTACTTAATTGCAAATCTGAAATAAACAGTATGTCGTCATTATTATATTTTTTAATAATAGTATCAGTATTATCAAGACCTACTACTATTTATTTCAGCTTACGAGTCTGGCAAGGTTTATTGTCTATATTTTTCATAAAACGAAACTTCATAATCTTGTGATGTTCACCTTGACTCGGTATTGACACAAAAATATGAGAAAACGAGTAAAAAACTATTTATTATTTGCCTTTAAAGAAGGTTTTGAAAATAAAACATGTGTATGTAGGTTAACGGTTTATTAAGCATTTTATTTCATAAATTAGATATTCACATATATACAATTATACTATAAAACTAACTAGGTATATACATATTTACAAAAACAAAAAAAAAAGCCGACAAGGACACTCAGGCGTCAAAGTATTCCTTCGCATCGCTGTCATCTGGAAACGTGCCCAAAAGACTGGCAGCATTGCCTCGTTGGATGGCAAACGGTTAAGTGTTTCTTTTGAGTTTATCCATTATAAACAAATCTATCCTCTATAATATTAGTTTAGAAATAATCAGAAGTTCCAGTAAAAAAAATGGTAACACAAACTGAACGCACATATAAGTTTACATTATTGCAAATAAAATGTGAACGCAACCTTGTTTTATTTCGTGAATTAATTTATTTATAATTAAAATCTAGTTGTTGCTATAGTACCTATGGTTGGTATTGCCTTTGTTATTTTGCCTTAAGAAGGGTCATTGTTGTGAGCTGTTTGGAACCATGGCCACCGTTGACCGTGGACAAAGTTAGCCAACTGGCTGGGCCCGAGTTTTTAGAAACGGAAATAGATCTATTGATTACCTAAGTAGACCGAAGTCACTATAGATTTTAGGGCTCCTTACGTTCGAATTAAAAAATTAAACTCATTTGTCACAGCCAATACTCGGTATCTAATGGACCGATTGACTTGAAATTTTGTGTGTAAATATGTATGTAAATGTAAATTGTACTGTGGGGTCACTTTTAAGGGGAAAAATATCTTTTTTCCAGGGTTTGTAAACTGTGCTGTATGACATGTCAAATAAAAAGGCTTATTGTGAGGATCACACAGTTTTTTATATTATTTTATTTCATTTTTCACAGTTATTTAAGGAAATAGGTAATATTTGACTATTCCCCTTTTCTCATCACCAAAAATAAAGAGCTTAAAAGTTTGAAAATATATGTCGTACTTTAGTTAATCCCAAAAATGTCGCATGAACCACAGCAGTCCATAAGAGTATACTTAGACGGAATGATTTTGTCTTTGATGCACTTGACTTGCAAATACTTATAGATTTCAAGAATTACTATTAAAAGTCTATGGTTTTCAAATTACACGCTCGTCTTTCAATATCTTCAGTACAAAGTTACATTTTGCATTCATTGTCCTATTTAAATAATACATGTCAGATAGTATATGGGCAAAATTCTCCGCACAATGGGTACCTGAAGATAAACGGCGCCGCCGAGGTCGGCCCAAAGAGTTGGTGCGGGAAAAAAGTACTTGGAAGGACTTGGGTGAGGCCTTTACCCAGCAGTGTGACAGCATGGACTACATAAAAAAATAGGAACCGTGTTCACGCGAGTTCAGCTTGCACTTGTCTTTTGGTTACAATATTCTTAATTGCTGAGATGAGAATGCTGAGGGGGATGTGTGGTGTTACGCGAATGCATAGAATAAGAAATGAGTATGTAAGAGGAAGTCTTAAAGTTGCGCCTGTGACCGAGAAGTTGTGTGGAAATCGGTTGTCATGGTATGGGCATGTGATGCGAAGGAATGAGGACCATGTTGTGAGGAAAGTTTTGAGTATGAATGTGCAGGGTTACATGAGTAGAGGAAGACCAAAGAAAAGATGGATGGATTGTGTGAAAGAGGATATGGCAAGAAAAGAGGTGACCCATGAGATGACGGCAAATAGAGATGTATGGAAGAAGAAAACATGCTGCGCCGACCCCAAATAAATTGGGATAAGGGCAGGAGGATGATGATGATGATTCTTAATTGTTTCTATTGCTGTTTTTGCCAGTTGAAGTGGAAGACGAAGCAGAGGAAGATACAAACGCAGACGCAGATGTGGCTGCAGATGCAGGTGCAGCTGCAGGTTCAGATGCCGATGCCGGTGCACATGCCGATGCCGGTGCCGATGCAGGTGCCGATGAGAATAGCTTCTTAGTGGAAGATACTCCCGCCATCGCGAAGAAGAACATTAAAACTGAGAAGGAGGTCGACACATGCTTCGGGTTCGACGTAAGTGACATTCCATTACTTAATGAGACTGCCAGCGTTGCCATTCATCATTTCATACGCTCTTTGCATCAAGGATACATGGTGGGGTGGACATCGCGCAACCTGATATCATGAGTACAGTACGGTACATGATTCTGGGGCGTCAGAGTCAAATTTTTCCTCGGCTTTTTTAATTTTTTTACGTTTTTTTTTTACTTTAATCTGTAAAAGATCATAATAAAATAATTATTTATATCCGAAATTCATAGATTGACTTATTTTTTTTTTTTAGAATTCACTTCTTTCGTTAAAAATCTTACTGGCTTAGATAAAAGTTATGATTATTACAGTTTAAAGGACAGAAAAATACGTAACAATTAAGGATAGCCGACGAAAAATTTCAAAACTTAAGGGTCCAGAATCGTGTAGTGTACTTATATGATCAGATTGTGCGAAGAGGTTCCTTCCTCCTTGTAACTTATCACATTGATAAGCAAAGTGAATAACAAAAACAGGCTAGACGGAAGAAGGATTTGTTTTAGGTACACTACAACTATAAATCTGCCCATGGTAAATAAAGGCACGACTGCGCTGCGTGTTGTGGGTTCGATTCCCACACGGAACTAATGTTTGTATGGCCTATAGGTAGTTCCTAGTCTGAGTGCTTGTGTATGTTTCGGGTCTGGGTGTTTATGTATGTTAGGTCGTGTCTCCTGCCCGTGTTTTTCGAAACATTATACAAAAAACAATGAACGCAAGGGACCCGGCTTGAGGCTGATTCTTTGGGGCACAGTTTTGCAATTTATATGTCGTAACGGCCAATTTCTAAAATTTTCTGACTCGCTCTCTCTAGGTTACAGATTGCAATTGATTGGTTACAAACGAAGATCAATGTCTAAATGCAATTGAGATACGAAGTTGAAATCGGCCGTTAGGCAAACTGGTGTTGTGGACGTGTTATGTCGGGGATTTGGGTCACTGCACGATATGGACATGTGTCGGCCAGCATGCGTAGCATGACCACCATAGAGACAGGCCTACCGCCCTAAACGTGGCGATGTTGAAACTAAAGAAAAGAAAAATTCTCTATTCTCTATAGTCTACGAAGCGCCCCGAACTCGGGTAGAAGCAATGTAGCAGTTGAAAAGAAATAACGTTACGACAATATAATTGGTCATGATACGCGCGCAGGATTTCGGCGACCACGTAGCAAATACCAATACTTTTCACACACAATCCTATGGTCTGCTTTGTTTTTAACTCGGCCAAACGGGAAACACGCTAACCCACGATGTAACATTATCATCATTATGTCTATGTATATATTTTACGACGATAACAGCGCCTACCACGTTCTTACACATAAGCGGGTGACGGAAACTCATATAGCATTGTTTATGTCTGTGTGCGCGGCAACATAATATAAAGTGAAACTTGATTAATTCCATCTTCAAACGCAATGCTAACCATAATAACTTATAAATATATAATGTAATCAGTCGTGTCTTCATGGTGTGGTCATCAATAACATATAGGTACTACTAACCCTATGCTCATAAACCATCCTTAAACGCGTTCGAAGCTATTTAGCATTTTTTAGCAAATTTGCTTCGTCAATCTTAGGGGCCGACCTGTAACGATATTTTGCTGAACAAAATAACTTGTACCCGTAGTTATATTTGTTTGATAACAAGAAACGGTAAACATACTTAACCTCTATAAGAACCTTTAAGATGTGAGTGTTTGTGTTTCTTGTCCTAAATACAAGCTTTGTTTTTATACAGAGGAATCTATGGCAGCTTCGTTATATTAGTTATTTTGAGATAGGATAAGGGTGCTGATACACGGTAGCTCGCGGCTTAGTTCCGTTTGTGTGAAAATGTGGGCGGAATCGTCCACTGTGACCCACGGCCACGCCACGCATAAATGAAACAGGCTTTGCCTAGTTTAAAAGACAGGTTTCATATTCTATTTTATATAGACTTGTGTACCTTGGAATTATTTTTATTTTATTTATTATAGATTAACAAAAATTAACCTATTTATTTATATATTAATTAGTGGGTAACTTCTACTTGGACATTCTTGGTAAGCGGCCGGCCGACCTTAAAATATCCGATTGTTGAGTCGACTATTTTGCTTGACATATTAACTGGGGCTGCCTCGTTGGTCTACTACACTACTGCTGAGCATTGGAGCCTGGGTTCGATTCTCGGGGCAGGTGTTATTGGTTTCCCCATCTGGGATTTCTAAGTAGCAGCCTTTAGTCTGGATTTGTGCCTGGTTAGTGACAATAGGCTAGCCGCACTTACATGGAAATTTAACGTAATTGGCGGAATAAAATTAAAATTTAAATCTTTAAAGAATACAGTCGTGATGTTATTTTAATTTTAACATAATTGAAGTAGCTAGCTATTAATACTTAAAGATATATCCCAAGAAAAATAAATTCATTAACCTATAAGTGCCGTTAATACAAAAGTGAAATGTTAGAAAGGCACTCATACCCTACAAACTCCTACACAAAAACTGTTCTAGTACTGAAGATGATCTCGCTGGGCCGGCCACTATCTTGACGACACCTATTTGCCAAGGGAGGAGGCATCCTAGTCGAGACTTTTTCTTATAGAGTAGCACAGCTGCCATAGTACTCTATTTAAAAGCCTTGCGTGTACATTCCGTTCACAGTTATTCTCTAGGATCATAATATTAGGTAAGCTAAGTTTCATCTGGATGCCGTGCCGAACGAAGATCTACATGGCTGGCAACTGCCGTCCCGGTCAGCGATAATCAACCAAGCTTCATATGAATATGAAAGGATGGATGAATGGAGATGTATACAAAGGATGTTTTCGTCTTTGTTATTAAACGCTGTTGGATAAAAATACCCATCGCAAAGCCTAAAACGATGCGTTTTGTATTTTATTTCTGTTATGATAACACGCTGTTAAGTGTAGCTTGCAACATGTAACTTAACACACGATACAATGTGCTTAGGGGCTCTCCATATATTACGTCACACGTTGAGGGGCGGAGGGAGTAATGAAATGTGACATGGTGGGCTTTGCGACGCCACATTTTAAAATCTTAAATACTGACCTAACTAATACTAACCTAACTCGATCTATATTTAACAGGTTTATATATTTTAAGATTTGACTTTTAAGAAACTTACTATTTTATACTTTCATAAACATTTGTGTGAAGTAATTTATACAATGGCCCCTTACGTGTGTGTATAGAAATTTGAATTCAAAGTTAATTCACTAACAATTAAAATTGGTATGGTAAAATACAATAAAAAAAATGCAGTAGAGGGGAGAATATTACTGACTCTTGGGTTTGCGATGGGTTTTTTTTTAAGAACCGTTATTGTGTGATTTATATTTTATTTTGCGGTGAAAATGTCTGGATTAGAGCATTGTATCAGTGAGTACATCAATTTGAGTATGAGACGTGTTATGACGAGTTATTCCATTTGCCCCTATTGAAAAATCCCCCTAAGTCAAGGGGACGAACGGCAATGTTGACATTAATTATATTCTCTTGCCTCCTTGCCAATGTACAGGCAATATGGATTAATGCACCGTTTCATGGGGTTTTTATTTATTATGGCTTATTTTATATTTGTGATTGTTTATTAAATTTATGCATATGAGTGTATTGAACAAATGTATATTGGCAAGGGGGGCAAATTGCAAGAAACGTTTGGTGGGGGGAGGAGAAGGGGCTCTAGGAGCCGGGGATGTTATATATTATATAATTTATTTGCAATACACAATTTTGATGGGTACTTAAATACTGGCTTGAAAACACACACAGCAAATTGTAATAATTTAAATATTTACAGTGGAGAAAATGATGTACATAAATTATGTAGATACAAATTATTGCTACCAATAGGGATGTGTCCTAGATAAAAATTATATTTAGTCTATTTAGTCCGTCGGTAAGATTACCAAAAATATTGGACTCCAAATCCAACTTTCGGACCAATCAGATTTTTTAAGGACACACTACCCTATTATTATTGCAATAATTGCTAGTTATTATTATTGGCTACCATTGTGCGACGTCTGTCTGTGTCAAAGCAAGTTTTTAAATATTCATTAACCGTGTAATATGCTTTCAGAAGTAATATCTGCTTGGCTTATGATTTATTATGGTTACATGAATTCTCGGACATGCGTTTCCGAGATTGCTCCTTGCAGAAGGCACCTGGAATTACTCGTAGTGACACCGTCTGTAAGTTTCCGACATGTACCTTTAATTCACTTGACTTGGCACGTTGCTTGCTTGAAGACTATACGACTGTTCTCTAGTCAATGGCTTGTATCAAGTGAAGCTAATGTAAAGCACGATTTCAATCTTCTACTAAGCGGATGCTGGTCCGGTCAGTGTGCACGTCTAGCCGTGAACAATGTTTCTATTCACGACTATCTACAAATAGCTTCCAGGTTGAATATCGCTGGTTAAAATCACCTATCCGTATTCAAGCTAATTTTTAATAGAAATGTAAATGATGAACATGTAACAATCGAGTCGCGCGGTCGTGTATGGTCATAAAAATACAGCGTCCAATTTAAATGGTTGCTAAGGATGCTAAGGTGAATGCGTAGTGGCAGCCCAAATTTGAATTGATTTTTGTGATTTGAACCTCTGTATAAGGTATGTTACTAAAAAAAGTCAATCGCGATCGTAACAAGCATACATTTCTCGAAATATAATCATTACAAGTCTCTAAATTAGAATTCTTCATTCATTCAAATGACATGAATTTATGAAATAGTTATTCAGTCGCACAATTTGAACGTAAAAATGTCTATAATAATTTCTATTATTATACTTCGTGAAATGTACATTTGTTTCGGTCGTGAATGAGTTTTTGAATAACATACAACCCAATAATCAGCTGAAAATTGCAAAAAACAAGGACATTCTTATTTCGCGGTCTGCCGCTACGCATTAGCCTTAAACAACATTCACAATGGAGAACGACCCTGAAATAATAAAAAAAACAAGTGTTCATACATTTTCAATATTTTCATCTGGTAAGTATTGCATTTTGTATGAAGTAGTTGATGTATTTTTTGATATTCCAGGGTCGGTCTCGACCGGCGGGAAAACAACCATTTAAATTTCACAGTGTATATTGATTTGATTTATTGAATCAGAATCTACTTTTTTGCTCTGTTTTTCAAATATGGCAATGAAAGGCAGTTGCATATAGATGAGATGAAAATACTGAGGGGAATGTGTAGTGACATGCTAATGGATATTATAAGAATTGAGATTTGCCCCTGAGTTGGCATATTTGACCGTTTTTATTTTAATTTAATTTGTGTGGAAATCGGTTGTGGTGTGTTCTGAGTAAAGTTTGTAGTACTTATGTGGAGGGTTACAAGAGTAGAGGATGGCCAAATAATTGATGGATGGATTGTGGGAAAGAAGATTATGGCTAGTAAGGAGGTGACTATTGAGATGATGACGAATAGAGAAATATATGGAAAAAGAAGACGTGCTGTACCGACCTCAAATAAATTGGGATCAGGGCAGGAGGATGATGAAGGTTTAAGTACCATAATATTACTCCAGCAATACCGTTGTTCCAGTAATACAAGTCAAAGTAGCATGAATAATGTGTTTGTTACATCCATTGGATGAATGAATTTGTTAGAATATTAACACAATTGTTTACATTTCTATTCAATTAGATTGAAACGGACCACACCTTCCTGAACCTTGCACGAATTATCCTTTTTTTTTTCTTCTCATATTTGCAGTTTATATTATTTATCACTCATTCCATACATCCCTTACTTTATTATCCTAATTATACGTTTTCTTTGTATATTTCCCTTTTGTACTGTTATGCAAGTAAACTCTCCCTACGATTCATGTAAAGTCTATTTATGTTTTGTTTGTATTACCCTTTTTTTTATTTTTTATTTCCATTTACCTATTTCAGGAGGAGGATGAAGACCCCGACGATGATACTTATACTGAAAAAGTAGTTTTGCGTTTAGTCTAGTGTTATGACGGACGGCCTATCGGCATGGATTGGCACCAAACGTGCGGACCTTTGTCCACTAAATGTTCAATAATGAAAGTACCACGCGGGCTGAACAGCTTCTGTTCTGGTTAATAGGAGGCGAGGTGTCGGTACATCGTTTATAGGATCTTCTCATTTATACTGTGCGTGTGTGTGTGTGTGTTTTATTGTGTGTGTTTTTCACTTTTTTTTTACATTCTTTTGTCATTTTACTTTATTCTTGCACTAGCACTGATCAGGGTTAGTTTTAGAGATCGACCATCAGGGAGATGAAATCAACAATGCTTAATGTAGAAGCGGTCAAACGTGATCAATTATTTTAGCACAAGTAACAAGAATAATCTACACCCGATGTAGTTACGTAACACAATTTTTATTATAATGCTGCTATAACGCAACGCACTTCTCAATCTTTTAAGAATTTTGAAGGTAATTCCTAATTAATAGTTTATTTATAGTTAAGAGTTCGTATGCTCGTAAACCCCTAAAGACTAGGAAATGGCGAGTGAGGATTCGTCTTTAATTATTTTTGACTTTTAAAAAGTACTTATTTTTAGCTTAATTTTAATAATTTCAACACGTCGTAATGACGACGCGGATCCATAAGTTTTACCCCCTCCTAAAATCGCTCAACGCGGATAAAGACTTTGGCTTCAATATAAAGCATACGACTAAAATATAACTAAACACCTTAACTGCCAGAAAACGAGACACAATAGATAATGCATTGTTTGTCGTTCACCTGGCGTTTAAAGTGTATGACAGTAAAAACTGCAATAGGCCAAGTTTTCGAAACGGGTTTTTTTTTTATATAGACCCATAACACACAATTAACACCAAAAATATTTTAACTAAAAATTAACTTAACTTGGAATAAAATGACTTTTTAAAATAACTTTTAAAATTTCCCGATTAAAAGTGACAGCTGTCACTTGTCTTTTATTTACGTCATTAATCGATAAAGAAACAATAGATAGTGTTCGTAGTGTAGAAATAGGTAAAGTCAATAGAATTTCGATAGATTTAACGTATCTTATTGTTATCGAGTGTTTTCTTGGAATAAATGAAAACAAAGCTTATAAATGGCTCGACCGATTTTAGTGAAATTTTGTGTGCGTATTGGTTAGGTCTAAAATTTTGATATGGAAAAATAACGTTTGCTTGGTCAGCTAGTATTATATAAAATAATGAATAAAGGAGTTAATAATATATAATATATGAAGGCCATTGACAAATTGTTTATCTATTTATAACGTGAGTTTCGTTACTTTAAAAAAAAAATTGATTATGATTTATTAAATATAATAAAATGTTTGTGGTATTTAAATAGGTAGGTAAATAGGTAGCGAATAAAATTAGTCAATTAGATAAAATTTAATGAAACATCGGCAACTCCCGAGTGATGGAATTTTGCGTCGATTTTTCCCAATTTTTACGTTGTTTTTTTTCAGATGTTTTTATTTATTTTAAACTACAAAACAACATGATTACCATCTAACCCGATGGGATTTTCATTAAGAAAAGTTAATTATTTACTATTAAATTTAGGTTAAATAGGAATTACGATTTTATCATGATTTTCTTAGAGATTTATCTGCGAATATGTCTAAACTTTCTTTTTTATAGTTCTTTTTTTCCATACGCACACTCTTCAATATTATATCGCAAATAAAATAATTTTCGTAATAATTCTTTTAACTAAACGGCATAAAATAAAATAGTTAAACTATTTAAAATAATTAAATTTTAAATTATTTAAAGTAGATTAGGTCACTGTTATGTGTTGTCCCATCTCCTGACTACTACTGATACGAGACTAACGCAATGGACGTTGTTAAATATTTTTTAATACAATAACTGACGGACAAAATATAATGTTTAGTCATCATCCGTACGGCATTGCCAGTGTTAGTGTGTTACGTAATTACCCTGCGGGATTGTTACGAGAATAAACGTCTTTATATGGATGAAAGTCTACCTATAATATTGTATGGAATCTCATACAAATGACAACAGTAATCTGGTGGCAACAACTAGAACATAGGTTCCCAACCGTAGGTCGGCGGACCCCCAGTGGTCCCCAAGAGCTTAAATATGCTCCGTGAAAGGTAGAATTTAAATTACAAATTTTTAAACATAAAAATTACATTGATGCCCTTTGATTGAAGAAATATTGGGTTTTCAATAGTACCTTCTGAAAATGAATGGTACTTTTGAGTTTGAGGAACATGCTAAAAGTGTGCAGTAAATTTCATTTTAAGATTGACACGTTATATTCTTTTTTACCCTTCTGTTCCTAGCTAACAACGAAGTAGTCAGTGGTCCCGGGTTCAAAAAACTTTGGGAACCACTGAACTTTTTTTTACATTGTAACAACCATTGTATTTATTTATTATTATTATTTTTACTTCTTTTTACAACTTTAGCGCTATAATTAGATCGTCATTATTGCAAATGACAGAAGTGAATTGGTGATTTGTGATTGATATGATACCGGAATGAATGTAGAAAGTAGGCTTACGTGTGTGTGTGTGTGTATGCTATTAGCAGTACAAATCGTAAAATTTCGTGATATTGACTGTCCGAAATGACAGTGGCGTGTGTGGTTACATTACCTAGTCGGTATAAGCATATTTGAGCAATATTTAAGCGTAGTATTTTCTCCTTCTCAAAAATTTTGCATTATATAGTTGACGGCAAGGCTCGCCTCCCGCCTCCGCCATCAGTGAGCAACTATATCACTAACCTGGCGGGCACGAACGAGGCGGGTCGCATGACGTTACACTATAAGTATATACCCTAACTATAAGTCGTTCTCAATTCAAGTTCTCCTCTGGGCCATGCCGATAGATCGGTCTGCGTGTCGATTGAACCAAATAAATTTAATCGCAATCGATATTATTATAAAATTGAGGCCATTGACGAAAGTACGTAACTAGCAATATAAATTATTTATTTAATAGCTTTATTACTTCCCCAATATGTGAAAGTTTCAGTATTGCGGGGTATACATGCACACACTTTACCGCCTTCCGTGTGTGATTGTGACTTTGTGTTACTGTTCAACAATACGGGGTGTTGTTGATTCGCTACCGCTCACAGATGTACTTACCCTACAATCCAACGATATGGTTACGCACTTTCGTTGTCTCATAAATGTACAGTTATTTAAACAAAATCATAAGCATTACATTCCGTATGGATACGGAAATAAAAAATTATAGTAAAAGAACTTGATGCTAGCGGCTAGCATTTGATTTTATTTAATCATATTAAGAAGCGGTGTTGTTTGACACAATTGTCATGTTTATTCAATGTTATGCGTGCACTAGTGTGTTGCTAGATGTCACATGTCTCTAGATAAATGCGTGTCTAAATGGGGCACATAATTGATTGAATCCGGGAGCTCTATTCGACTACAAAGTAACAAACAGCCGCTAGTATCTTGTACTACTATTGTTATCAGCAGTGAATGTTTGAGTATATTGAAGTCGCCCACAGTGTTGCCAGGATCTCCTAATCTGCAACACCTCGCAGTATGCTCATACATTCAATGCCGGCGTCATGATTAAAAAGGAAACACTTTAAAATTATTTAAATGTATCTGTAATATCTTGAAATATTCATAGTTTTGATTAAAAATATCTAAATGAATAAGTGTAATCGTTAGTCGGTAAAACATAAAATATTATTTCGTTTTTCTCATAGCTCTTAATAATATTGCATATTGAATGGCCGAAGATTGATTTTGAAGGTGTTTTCTTTTATAATTTATGAGGGAGTACAGAGTGCGTTGCTCCGGTAAATCTTTAATATTGTTATTAGTCTAATTTAACTATAGTTTTAGGTAATGTAAGATGTAAAGAAGGATAATTCAGTTTTGATGGATAGAGTTAGTAGCAGTTATGATCCGTCGGGGTGGGCGGTGCGGGCGTCAGGCACGACACGTGGGAGCGTACCGGTGGTCGGGGAGCCGGCCTTATTCGCAGACCTCGCTACCTTACCATCCAGTACTTGATCAACTTTTCAATCTTGTGTATTTATTACTTTGCTTTTCCGTAAGTTTTCACGTTTTACCATTTGTGTCGTAACCTACCTACATTTTAGCTCCATTACGTATAATAAAGTCAGATATTATACAAAAGTGATCGTTGTATAATTTAAGTGCTGTAAAAAAAAAACATTTTAGATAAATGGCAAATCGCAACTTATTTTTTTTTGTTTTATTTTATTTTTATGTGTGTGTAGTTATGTTTTTATTTTTATTTTTAATGTGAATTTCTGAATCACTGATTTTGATCATTATGTTGAGCAAGACGGTGCGCATTATGCACCGTGACATTTTAATAGTCTTACAACGACAACATTCAATCATCATTAAATAAGTAAAATATAAACATTTGAATAAATAAAAATATGAAAATGTTATTCAATTACAATGACGCTAAGCGCACTTTGAAACATCCGGCTACACATCGCCGAATGGAGCGGTGACATTTTAATCAGAGTTCATTCACCCTAGCGCAAAATGTGTCTTAATATTGCAATCTTAATGTTCTCAATGATTACCTACTTAATGTTAGCAATATTTTTATCGCATCCAGAGGTATTTAATGCTGGATACATTCCAGTGGACCACGGTTGTAAGGTCAATTACGACGATATATAATAAATGACAGTTATTTTTTGCACTCACAGTCAGTGATCCAGATAATATGTATTATAATTTTGATTTTTACGCGAATAAAATGCCACTAAGTTCTGAATCCAATTAAATATAACTTCAGAAAATATAGATTCAGAAATATATTACTAAGTTGGTCTAATATGAAGTATATATCTCCGATATTTCTTAATATAGACATTTAAATGAAATTACGATTAACCAATTCCCAAAACACAAACAGCAACAAACTACAAAACTAATTAAATCAGTTTACACAGATTATGTTGGTGATCCAAGTTTATTTTTGAATATGTTTCAGTTTTAAAGAACATAAAGTTTCAAATAACACAAAACAGTAGAATCAGGATATAACACTCAAGAGGTCGGCGCATCTTAATTATACTTATCGGACAACGCCCAAAACAACAACGAATATTATAAATGGTTGTTTTTTTATAATTTTGAATATGTTAGAACGACACACCGATTGCTTGTGCACTGGTTAAATTTGATTCATAGTTTCTTTATTTTTTTTTTTTTTTTTTTTTTTTTTTTTTTTTATTTCTAGAATACATACATTATTCTTACATCAAGTCTGGCCCCACAACGGAAACCTCTCTGGGTTTATCTGTGTGCAGGCGAGCCGTTAAATACAATTTAAATTAATTTATAGGTGATGTTGTGTCAGGAAACGCTTTGATTAAAATGATACAATTATTAATATATGAAGAAATAAAATAAAATAAATAATCATAGGGCATCAAAAAATTCATCCGCATCGTTGTCAACGGGAAAAGTGCCCAGAAGGCTGGCAGCATTGCCACGTTGAATGGCGAATTCATTGGCTTCTTTACGATGTAGTATAGCATTTTACTATTTAATTGAGAAGCATTGTTGCGTGACAGAACTCGTTATAGTGCATGTAATTAGTCTTCAACCATGCCGCTACAGATAATAGACTGAATCACTCGCGCTATTAACTTACATAGTAGAGGGTTATATTACAATACTTACAATTAAACCGCGCATTATCTAATTAGAGACAGTAACGTAAAGTGCATTTTTTTTTATATTAGAAATAAACACTCAGTGCTCCACCTCCTCTCTCCCATAATTATTCTATGCTGTGCCCGACAGGGTCCAAAATTGTGTCGTTATTACAACCCACCAGCTAATGTAAACTTACAAATGTACATTTTGGAACGCAATAAAGATATTGAGTATTGAGGGCAGGAAGTCTGCGACGCTGTGGCGGGTTAGTTATTGTGCTAAGGGATAGTAAACAACAAGGGACGACGTAACCAGACGATTAATTGTCGAAATAAGTCTAGAAGAGGTTGGGCGCTTCAACCCGAGTCTATTAGAATATGTTTTCTTGGTATGTGAAAACCGACTCAAGTTTGCACTTTCATCGCTAAAGACGGTTAACTGCCGTAAACGAGGTCGTTATATCCAGATTCTACTGTAATTTGAGTTAGATATGAGCCGGTTTTATGCTCGATTTATAATAACATTATAAACGTAATGCGTAATATCGATAATAATGCGTGTCATAATACTAAACTACAGTGTTAAAATTTATATGCAAGTAGTAAACAGGAAACATTAATTTGTATTAATCGTGGAATCACGGAGCTTATCAAAACCCTGGTATGTAAATAACGACGTTTTATCGTTATTTTTCTAATGTTGTTATGAATGGAGCATAATAACCACAGTTTTCTTTGAATATAACCCATTGTCCTCCATAGCAAGTAGCAGCAGCCATCGATGGAATACGATTAGAGATATTCGAAATAATAGGTCTGAATAAATAAAACATTATCATATAAGACAACATACAAACACATTACAGACATACACACTCTTCCATTATCGTATTTTATTAAAATCTTTGATCACCTTTTTAATTTCGAACGTTACGGGAAATGTTTACTTCGACGGTATAAAAAATAAGCTACTCGTCTTTGAAGTCTCTGATGAAGGGTGAGTTACCTTTATCCCTGAAGCGCGAACCTATCGACATGTGCAGTCTGCCCATCCTAACCTACCTTGCTCAAACTTGGTCCCTAACCGACTCGCATCAGTCCAAACTCAAGGTTTGCCAGAGGGCGATGGAGCGTAGCGTATATTGGGTATTATACTCAGGAACAGAATTCGTAATACCAAAATACGCTGCTAAAAACTGGAATCGCTGATGTGGACCATAAGACGGCAGGGTTGAAGTGGGATTGGGCGGGCCATGTCTGTAGAATGCGTCAGGATCGATGGGCCAGAGTCGTCACCCAGTGGGTGCCAGAAGACGGGCGTAGTCGCTGAGGGAGCCCTAGAAAACGCTGGCGTGACGACTTCGACCCGTTTGTAAGAGATTGGCCGGAGAAAACCGCATAGAGAGAAGACTGGAAATCTTTGGGGGAGGCCTTTGCCGAGCAGTGGGAAAATATAGGCTAAGGAAAAAAGCGGAAAATATAGGCTAAGGAAAAAAGCGGAAAATATAGGCTAAGGAAAAAAGCGGAAAATATAGGCTAAGGAAAAAAGCCAGCAGTACACCTGGTCAGCACATAAATAGTCCTAATACTAATCCAAAATTATTATTAGGTCAGCAGGATTATACAATCGGTTAGTATTAACATCATATTTATGAGTCACGGTTCTGCATTTTCAAATAATGGCCAGCGAATAATTTAATGTTAGTGCGATTGAATTGAAAATACCACAAACGATCGGTTAAAGTTTCGCAACATAAGCGGCCAGTTGGGTGCGTGCATTGTCACTGGAGAATCACGTGATTAACACAGTGGACAAATATTTTTGATGTCAGACAACTATCTTTCTTCTTCACGACACATTATCTCCAAAACCTTCAGTTAACGCGTGAATACTTTGCTGCCTGACCGGTTAGGTTTGGCTAGAATTGTGACCAAACATTCGAGCCGAGCAAGCGAAGCGAGCAGCACCGCGGTGACGGCCGCTGAGCGCTATTTCAAAGTTGATGACAGACAGTAACGAGATTAGGGTATAGTTTTCGCAGCCATGTTAAAACTACAAATTGCTCAATTCATCAAAGAAATTGCGCACTTTTGTTGCTGTAGAAATAAAATGAATTAGTTCATCAAATATAATGATACGGCTTGCCAGTGGCTCGCCTTGACACGATTTGCTGGTCTATTATTAATATTGCTGCAGATATAATTAACTTCATTGTGACATCAATTTTACTTCCCAATATCATGTCATTACTTGATGATCAGTTGAGTGATTTAAGCCGAACACAAGAAGCGGCTCAGTTCACTTTGTTTGCTGACAAAACAAAATTCGGAGCTGATTCGGACCAAAACCTCTTTAATTCGCTGACCTCTAAATGTGAGCCAATCAGGAAATGAAATTTAACAACAAAATATTGGTATTAACTGTAATGTGGGACTTCGATACGGTTAAGATACGGCATGATGTATGGAATTCAATTTTCGCTTCGCCCCGCTCCAAAGATGTCCGGAAGAGAATCGTAACGAGCAAAATTGTTTGGCCTGCATTTTGACTACATTGCTACTGAGCCGTGCTGAGGGTAAGAATATGAATTTCAATTCGATGGGTTCGTTCCTTTTCAATTTAGAGGTAAGACAAAACTACCTTGAGTAGTTTATGAGTACAGTACGCAAATGTAGCCGAAAGATCAGGCTTGGTAGGTAGTCTGATTCTTCCCCTTATTTCACTCAACAATTGGTCAAGTCTTACTTTACTACTAATACCTTTACATGTACCTGCCTATTTTAGGTCAGCGATGATGAGGTAGAAATAGTGGAGGTAGATGACGACTTGGGCAAATTAACCCCCTTCCGTCGCCAACACAAGCCTAAGCGGCTGCCGAAGAAAGAACTATTGCCGCTTCCGATTCTGATGCCGGTGTCGATGCAACTGCCGGTGCCGATGCCGCTTCCGGCGAACATACCGCTTCGCATTCCGATGCCAATGCCTATGATGGAGATTGAGACACGTGCGGTGAGTATGCATGTGGCGAACATTGGCTAACATTCTAAGTGGCGCTGCTCTTAAAGCACACTTGACAATATATAAAGTTAAAGTAGTTACCTTACCGCATGGGGCTGGCTTATACGACCTGATGTCACAGATTTCTGGTGAATTTTCACACACACCCTCCCCCTTATCACTCGACAAGTAGTCAAGGTGATACGGTTGGCGCAGTGGCTTAGCGATCGACTGCTGCGCCGCGTGTCGTGGGTTCGATTCCCTCACGGAGCAAATATCTGGTTGTTCGTGTGTATGTGACTTTAAATGTCTGTAAACGCACCCACGACCAAGTAATTCCTAGTGTGGGGCAACGTTATTAAAAAAAAGCCTTACTATCAAGCTTAACATGTACCTGCTTATTTCAGACTTCACTACTGCAAGAAGAGGCTAGACGTCGGGCACTTCAAACGTCTCGGCAAGCCAAGCCGCGTCCGGTGCGTAAATATAAGGCTAAAGTCACCGTACGCAAGCCACGTGCACCACGTCCGTCTCAAGTCTCGAACCCCCCCGAAGAGGGACCCGGGGAGCCCAGGGAACCCGGGGATCTAGACGACGACGAGCTCCCTTCTATTGAAATATCACTCCTTTAATTTCCCCTTGCGATAAATCATAATAATACCCTCCATCTTCAGACCAGATCAGCCATTTTAGGAAGTTTTAAAGTTCCGTACGGTCCTTGCTCGAAAAAATTGTCAACTTAACGAGTTTATGTACGTCATCGGCTAAATGTCGCCGCCTTCAAGGGATAATGGCATGAAGTGTATTTATTTATGCAACCAATTTTATTTACACATTCGGCCCCCTTAATCCAAAACATATATTTCACGTAAACGTGGTGCTGTTCAGAGATCACTGGCAGGTCATTAGCCACAAGTACCATAAATTATTTAGAAAATCTAAAGCCATTTATGTATATGGCTTTAGATTTTTTAAATAATTTACCAAGAGGTAAATCGATTCGGTTAAAATTGAAACGCGAGTTTGAATGTACTTAAGACTCGCGTAATAATAAAGCGTTGTGCTACTCTTTCAGCATATCGGATCTGAACCCTGATTGGACAGAAAAAAAACCAGGTACAGGAGGGGAGAATAGAATGATTCCTCTATAAGTTGTTGTTCGCTAGATGGTCATAAGATCTGGAGATGTAGACTTGCCCTTGTAATCAAGGATCGATTAATCTAATGTTTAGCGACTCATTCGCATATTTTTCTCTGTCTAATCAGAATTCGGATTTCAACCCAGTTTGGAAAAGGATTAATTTAATTGGTTCAGTAAATAAAAACCTCCATGGCAGAGCTTTGATTTGGAGTTTTTTCCTCTATAATATAAATTATACCGTCGTGTTGTAACACTAGTGGCCCAACTTGAACTCGATTGCTGTATTCAAAACGAGTTGTGAAAAGTAAAGCACTCGATTTGATTATAATTTCGAGTTGGCGCATCTCTTGTTTAATTCTATGTTAAAAGTAATTATCAGGCTGATCTGGAGAGTAATTATGTATGAACCAGCCACTAGCATTCACGTTGGGCTCTGAGAACTTGACGAGCACTTAACAGCTCTATGGTATAATAGATTGGAAACATCGGTATGGAGTACTTATTCGTTTAAAAAAAAAAACCTGTATCCATTTTGTGGATGGTTTTATAATTTTAAATAATTCAGTGTTTTTTTGTAAACTTTTACTAGGGTGACGCTCTTGAGAGCTGTACACGTTATGGTAGAGTGGAAACATCGGAATGAAAAAAAAAAACTTAATCTTTTAAATATTTTTCTTGTGTCGATTTTATAAATGGTAAATAATTTTAAATAATTTACTGTTTTTCTATAAGCTTTTACAAGGGAGACGGTCTTGAGAGCTGTACGGTAGGTACGTTGTGATAGAGTGGAAACATCGGAATGAAATAAAAAACTTAATCTTTTAAATATTTTTCTTGTGTCGATTTTATAAATGGTAAATAATTTTAAATAATTTACTGTTTTTCTATAAGCTTTTACAAGGGAGACGCTCTTGAGAGCTGTACGGTAGGTACGTTGTGATAGAGTGGAAACATCGGAATGAAAAAGAAAACTTAGTCGTTAGAATATTATTCTTGTGTCGTTTTTATAGGTGGTAAATTGTTTTAAATATTTTGCCTTTTTTCTGTAAACTTTTACTGGGAAGCAAAGCAAGCAGCTTTTAACAGCTGTATGGTAGGAACTTATGATAGAAATTATGGTGTAAACATCGGTATGAAAAAAAAAGCTAGTCGATTCAATTAAATTATTCTTGTGTCGCTTTTATAGGTGTTAAATTGTTTAAAATAATTCACTGTTTGTTTGTAGTTGAGTAGAGCAATGCCTATGTGTACCTAATTTGTTGATTTAATTTGTATAAAAAAAAAAACGTAGCGAGCTAAGATTACAAGTATATATCTGTGTGTAGTGTTTATGGGTGTCTTCTGTGTCGATTACAACATCACTTTACTGTTTGAAATTTCAAATGCTTGGTAGTTATTTCTGCAGCAGCGTATTTCGCCATATTGTACCAGACATGAAAACAATAGACTCTAAAGTGTATTTATTTATGCAACCAATTTTATTTACACATTCGGCCCCCTTAATTTAAAACATATATTTCACGTAAACGTGGTGCTGTTCAGAGATCACTGGCAGGTCATTAGCCACAAGTACCATAAATTATTTAGAAAATCTAAAGCCATTTATGTATATGGCTTTAGATTTTCTAAATAATTTACCAAGAGGTAAATCAAATCGATTCGGTTAAAATTGAAACGCGAGTTTGAATGTACTTAAGACTCGCGTAATAATAAAGCGTTGTGCTACTCTTTCAGCATATCGGATCTGAACCCTGATTGGACAGAAAAAAAACCAGGTACAGGAGGGGAGAATAGAATGATTCCTCTATAAGTTGTTGTTCGCTAGATGGTCATAAGATCTGGAGATGTAGACTTGCCCTTGTAATCAAGGATCGATTAATCTAATGTTTAGCGACTCATTCGCATATTTTTCTCTGTCTAATCAGAATTCGGATTTCAACCCAGTTTGGAAAAGGATTAATTTACAACATCACTTTACTGTTTGAAATTTCAAATGCTTGGTAGTTATTTCTGTAGCAGCGTATTTCGCCATATTGTACCAGACATGAAAACAATAGACAATATTGCTTGGGCAAAGAATAGCAAAAAAGTGCAAACCTTCAACTGCAACTACCATAGAAATCATGTTTCGTAATACGACCTCAGCATTATGTAATATTTACCAAAATATGTCAATCATAACAGTCAGTCAAAATATAGCTTATGGTAATTGTCGACTTTCCCGTGCAATGTAGTATTACTCAAATGTTTGATGTCTTTAACTTTCTATGTGTAGGTAAGGGTATTTAATTTATGTAATACAATTACAGGAATATCGATATTATGTAGTTAGTGTGGCTGTTCCCGGTGGGGCCGCCATGTCGGTTATTCTCAAGAATCAAGAATCTTTACTTGCTAAGAATGTAGGTACAAGCATAAGATGTTACATATAAATTAGTGAGATCCACTACAATCTACCTTACGGCGTGCCAATTATAAATTAATCTCGATGATCAGAGAATGAAGGTAGAGCAGCCTGAATACAGATTCACGTTTTGCAAGTCAAACCTCCGTTAACCTTTTGACCGCCATCGTCGCGAATACATGACAAGCGAACGCATGCCTTGTACGCCCACGTCACAAATATGTGACAAAAATGCGGTTCGCTCTGAGTACGGAATAAACAATTAAAACCATTACTTTTGTGTGTATATTTATACATCTTAAAAGTTGAAGATCCCGTGCGTATTTAATCCACACCACGCATATTGATCAATTCCTGATCAAAGGAGAAATTAGAAAGGCTTGGCGTGGAGGGCACGCGCATGCGTTTATGCTCTGGCGGTCAAAAGGTTAATGGTTCTTGTCAATAACTGCCATCAACCGCCACGGCGGCTCCGCCAGGATAAGTGCCACGAATTTAGTATTAGTATTTTAAATAAAAATAGTATTCAGCATTGATTAAATAATAATAATGTGTTAGAATAGTTTAACTTATAATGTACAGAGGCCAGCACATCAAGCTACCCTAATCTGACAAATGTCTTTAATCAAAAATCAAATAAATCATTTATTCAAATTAATAAATTCAAAAATAAAATCATTTATTCAAATTAGTAAATATAAAAAAAAACATTTATTCAAATTAATAAATTCAAAAAAAAAACTTTAATTCAAATTAATAAATTTAAAAAAAAAAAATCATTCAAATAATAAATTAATAGAAAAAAAACATTTATTCAAATTAATAAAAAAAAAACATTTATTCAGATTAATAAATTCAAAAAAAAAACATTCAAATTAGGCTGAGAATCAGCACTTTAGGAACGCCAAAACGCCCACCCTTAATAGTTCTTTAGCAGTATTAAAAAATAATAATGTTCATGTTCAATAGGGAAAATTTGTGTGAAATCTTGGTGTGCTGGCGTCTGTACTAACTAACTAACCTTACAAGTAAATGTTTAGTGTAATTTTTGTCTGAATTTAGATTCTCATTATTAGATTATTAAAAAGTGTTTTGCAGTAGTATTTTCGTGAGGAATGAGGGACGGGGGGGAGCATCCACTTTGTGGTTCAGTTGGCATATGAGTGAGCATCAGCAAGGCATTATGTTGTATAATTTTCTCAGTTTTTGCTATAAGCAGTAAATTTATTTGTGTAACCATTAATGTATGGTCTATTTATTCTCTTAATATATGGATATATGTATAATTTGTTGCTTTATTTATTCCCTTGATCCATGCTCATAAACCAAACAAGTTATAGGTACACAAGTCTCCAGATGACTGACCATTAAAAAGAAAAAGAAAGAAGACAAATCATTTATTCAGCACAGCCTCAGACACACAAACTCCTACGTGCCTCGGAAAGCACGTTAAGCCGTTTTTACGGACTGTCATTTGTAGATCTTTGACAGCCGTTACGGGTACTCAGAAACCCGAAAGCCTGAAAACCAGTTTTACCAAGGGTCATCGTGTTGCTCAGTAACTGGGCGGGTGCAGATCAGGTAGGCAGTCGCTCCATGTTAAGTACATACTGGTAGCTGCATCCGGTTAGACTGGAAGCCAACCCTCAGCTTAGTTGGGAAACTAGCCTTTTCCCAGGTGAAGATGGACAGACGACACAACAATACCAAACGGAAAACAAAAATGTATGAAAACAGAAGTATGAAAAATGATTATTATTCCACATTTGGAGGATTGGTAGGGGAGCACTCGGCACAGCACACCATTGCCACACGAATAATAAATGAGAATATCATCTATGCCACCTCAATAAGTCTGAAGAGTTTACCTACATCAATTTTTTCAAACTTTTTTCTTTGTTGACGTAAACGTAAATTCGAACGATTTTAAAATTGAAAATATTCTGTCTGCATTTAATATTTATTGGTTTTGAAGGCTATATTCATATTTATGAGTGATACTTTATCGTGGTGGCCTCATACATTCGAACAGGAAGTAGTTTTCTATTCAAAAATCGTTCGAAAATACGTTGCATTACGTCAACCGTTCGACTAGGGACTTGTGACGTCATTGTGACGGCACGGCTTGCGCAGTGGCTGAGCGATTGGCTGCTGCGCTGCGTGCCGCGGGTTCGATTCCCGCACGGAACAATTATTGGGACAACGAACCTACTGTACAGGATAAATTACTAGTGTGGGTTGAAGTACTAAAAAAAAAATGATAGCTGCACAGGCTACCACACATCTGTACAAACAGTTCACTACGAAAATCATCCTTACTGCTTCAACATAAAGGTGCGTCCAATGTGCGCGTTTGACTACATACACGACTCACATCAGCCTTCATTACCAGGTCGGGATCATACGTTAAGAAGCCTTGCTATAATTTTGGGAAAAAATTGGTGCCGTATGATGGGTCAGTAGATATCTACTATAGGAGGGTTGGAGGTGTGGGAGTTGGCTAATATTGAGATTTACATACGCAATATGCACCACAAAACTCCATTACTCGTTTGTTATGAAACAAAGCTGTATCTTTTTGAGAGAATTAAATAAATAAATAAATATTGCTGGACAATCCACACAGCATCATCTAGCCCCAAGCTAAGCAGAGCTTGTGTTATGGGTACTAGATGATTGATATACTTACTGACAATACATTACATAGATAGATATTTTTATTATACATAGGAAATACCCAGAACACCCGGAACAAATATTTGTAGATCGTACAAACATTTGTCCCAAGGCGGGAATCGAACCCGCAACCTCCTGCGTCGCAGGACTGCCGCTGCGCCACATCGGTCGTCGAAATTATCCCCTTACGAAGAGAGCTAACGAAAAGAAGACGACCAGAGTACGGCAATGGCGATATCCAGGTAGGCTCCCGTCATTTTTAACACCCTTGAAAAACTTAAGAAAATAAACGACTAAAAAATAACTTCAAAGAACTAAATCTTGATACCGTGGGCAGAGGCGTAACTATATAATTTGGGGCCTGTGCCCTGTGGCAAATTCTTTTGATGGGGCCCTTATTAAAATGTCATGATGGCCCAGTGGTTTAGGCCTCGCCTCTCGTGCACGAGGTTCTGGGTTCAAACCTAGGCAAGTACCAATGTGAGTTTTTCAATTCATATGTACTTTCTAAGTTTATCTTGGACATCACTGACATCGGTGAAGGAAAAACATCATGAGGAAACCTGGACTTATATTGATAACTAAAATAATAATCTAAACATTTAAACTAAAAACAAATAAAAACTATGTGTCTGTTTGTAATGTCAAAATGAAGGTAAAAGTAAAGTAGAAAAGGTATCTAGATTTATCAAAAAATCAAATTTGTATTGTATTGTATTGTAATACGGGCCGATATCCGCAACTCCACTACTCAGCGAAAAGAAAAATTAAGAAAAGAAATTATGCACTTTCAAGCTGGGTTGATTTATCAATCCAAATAAATAATTAGTTCATTTATAATTTAATTACTGTATCAATTTTAATACCTATTGTTTTAATGTATAATGTTTAATTGCTACTGTTGTAATAATGTTCCATGATTTTAAGGTGTAATGTTTAATTGAAATCTAGTTAACACTTGGTATTGTTGTAACAATTGTATTAATTAATTAATTAATAATAATTATTAGCAAGTCAACTGTTTATTACTAAGTATTTTTTATTTATTCAAATATTCAGAGCATGTATACTTGACAATGTGTAAGCTGTGGTTACCTGTAATTGAGTGTACATTACAGGAGAGTGTATACTGTATAAGTTATAATTTTGTAATATTTATTTGTAATGTATTTCTCGTTGGTGATCCTTAAAATAAATAAATAAAATGGAAATCTGTCGTCTGTTTGTTTGAGCTAATCTCCGGAACAGCTGGACCGAGTTTGAAGGAATTTTAACGATTTTTAGAAAAGAATTAGGTTCCACACAAAAAAAGAACGTTGAGGTTTTTTTTAACTCCACGCAGCTACAGTTAGTTGAGACTATAATTCAGTAGTTAACAGCGTATTGTCGCCTGATTCGTCGACATCCTGATTTTTGCTCATTGCAAAAAAACTAAGGCGTTAAAATTGAACGGGTCCCCCCTTTGGTAATCTCCCACAGTGCTACAAGAACTAATTCGATGTCTGCGTCACATCCGCCGCTACGTACCGGCGGGGCATCTCTTTAGCACTCGCTAACGAGATGCACTGGACATTTATTGGGATTGTGAGCGACGTGCTGATTGCAGTACGTCCCTCACAATAACACCGGCTCCCCTACAGTAGCAAATTGCTGCAATCAGAACACTCGACACTATTGACGACACAATGTAACGTTGTTAGGTTTATCAACAGTTTCCGCTTGTTACACTATTGTTAAACTGTACAGGGTGGAAGGGTTATGATGCACTAACTGATACAATGACTTCAGTACAGGATTCTGGATCCTTTTCCTCATTTTTCACGTATTTTTCTGAAGTGCTTTGACTTTTAACTGTTAAAAGTCATCATTTCCATCTAACCCAGTAAGAAGTTGTTATGAAAAGTCAACATATCACGTCTTTCATTAAAAATTTCATTGGGTTAGGTTGAAATCAATTTTTTTTTATAGAAATTATACCTAAAATATCAGTAATTATCGTATAAATTAGGAAAAGCCGACCAATAATTTCATATATAACTTTTCCAGAAAAAAAATATGAACCTGTTGAACCCGAGGTATCAGTTAGTGTGTCGGAGTCCCTTACACCCTGTATATGCTAGGGGTCACAGAGAGGTCGAAGTGCTTTATACTCGTACAATCCCATTCAATATAAAGTTTAACAATGCCAATTTTCACACTCCTGTGTTATGTATTAATATAGTTATAGATAGGATAATTTGAAATGATGTATTTTTCTTACTCCTACCCCGTTCATTTTTGATTAATTTCGTTGCCCGCAACGACACCAAGACAGTGGAATCGTTTCTCCGGGACTCGTCAAGGTTCATTGTCTCGACGATTTTCTGGTTGTCGCGACTGTCGATTCTGGTTTTCATGAGTTGCAGTGATTTGGGAATAGTATGGCGGGCTTCTCCCAACAAAAAAAAAGATAGAATAATTGTGGTTAGGTAAATATTGTAGTTAGGTTAGTAGTGACCTTGGGGTGGTGGCTAAATAGCCGCACGGATCGACCGAAGATTTTACTGCACTTGCCGAGGTCGGTCCGTAGATGGGTGACTATCGATTGCATACCGAGACGCCTCCGTTTTTCGGAATGCCCGATAGTGCGACAATCAGTCTTACTAAGGCGTATTGTGTTGCAAATATCTGCAATGACTTTATTGTGGTTACCATGTAGAATACTGGTATGCAGCTGCATCCGGTCAGACTGCAAGCCGACCCCATAGATGGGAAAAGGCTACGCAGGTGCAGTTCCGAAGGGGGTCGTAGGCGTCACGAAATGTAAAACTCGTAAAAAATACCCTAATTAACAAAAAAATAACTTATAAATTCAGATGTAAAATGTTTACTTGGCTCTTAGACATGTGTTTTTATTTTTATTCCCTTAATGAATATTTAAATCATACTTTTTGACATTGTATTTATTATTTCATGCTATCAGTATTTTGACATCCTAATTAATATTTTGACACTAAAACTCTTTTTTTTTTTTACATGCTGACTTATTTTTTGACATAATACCTAATATATTAACATAAAATAATCCTATTGAATGTATTTAAATCAATTAATGTGTGTGATTTGCATACTCTTAGCTTATTTCATATTTCTACACCTGCAGTGATAGTATATGTGAATCAATGTTTTATGTAAGATCTCAATGTACCATATACTAAGTAATAAATACCTTTATCTTATCTTATATTAAATAAAGACAATCGTTTACTATTTTTCGGACAACACGGTTTGCGCAGTGGCTGAGTGATTGGCTGACGCGCTCCGTGTCGCGGGTTCGATTCCCGCACAGAACAAATATTGGCCAACTGATAGTTGTTCCGGGTTTGGTTGTTTGTGTATGTGAGTTTAAATGTTTGTTAACGCTAGCACGATACAGGAGAAATTTCTAGTGTGGGGCAACGAATTAAAAACAAAACGTTCGATACAAATCGCGACTAACATCTTAAATATTATCAGCCTATTTGTCACTAAGACTGACTGGCTGCCTCGTCTGTCAAGTGGTCCCAAGCGCGACTGCTGAGCATGAGGTCTTCGGTTCGATTCCCAAGTCGGGAAAAGCGTTACTGAGTAACATGGGATTAAAAAGATAACTGATAAATGATGTTAAGATGGCCCAGTGGTTTAGGCCTCGACTCTTGTGCACAAGGTTGTGGGTTCAAACCTGGGCAAGTACCAATGTGAATTTTTCAATTCATATGTACTTTCTAAGTTTATCTTGGATATCACTGACATCGGTGAAGGAAAACATCGTGAGGAAACCTGGACTTATATAATTAATATAAGTCTGAAATCGCCAACCCGTCTTGAGCAAGCGTGGTGATTAATGCTCGTGCCTTCTCTGTATGAGAAGAGGCCTTTGCCCTGCAGTGGGACAATAATGGGCTGTTACTTTTTTTACAAGATAACTGGCGAAATGTGCGTGTTACTATACGTGCACTTCTGCTGAGCTCTTCGGGAACACAGGCGAGATGATATGTAGTTATCAATAAGAAAAGGATCCTTACTAATGAGTGGACTATGAACGGTTTGATATAAAGTCGTACATGTTAATTGATAGAGTTGGTTCTAGAGCATAGTGTTCGCTCTCAATTGGCTTAATCAAGATTGAAGTGAGGAGCATGACCACGTTCTAAGTAATTAGGGACTTACATTAAGCGAAAATATACTGTAGGATATACTCGTATGTACGTACTGTAGAATTCTATCAATTGAACCAATTACTCTTTGATCTAAGGGACCGACATGCGGTAAGAATATACCTACGTTTCTAGGTCCTGTAAAGTATTTGATGATATTGTGTTGATTGATGTATTGAAAAAGTTTATATCATTAGATCCACTGATATAGACTGATAAGCATGAGGTCCTGGCTTCAATTCCCGTTTCGACCAAAGTGTTATTGGGATTTAGGTGCTATAGGGCCAAAATTACGAAGAAACGGAAAGGCTACTCTATAGTACCAGTTAGTACCACTCACACACGATCAACATACACTCCTTCACACACCCACACCTCAACTCACCATAACTGTTTCTGTCTGATTTTTGTTTATTATTTCATTAATGTATGTACATAGTATATTTCTTTATTATCAGCTGATGTATTTTTGTTGCACTTTGCCTGTAACGCTCAAACCTGCGCTAGCAGAACAAGGCAAATGGTTGAATATTATATATTTTGGGTCACCAAGATACAGGCTGTGCCTAGTTTGGGACCCACTGTCACTCCTGCTCAATTGTCTCGTGTATGCTCATTTATCAATGTGTATCATTAGTTTGCATAATATGAACTTTGTGTAAGGCAAATAAATAATTTATTTATTATTTATTTATTTAATTACGGATTTCTTAATAGCAGCCCGGAGTTGGTATGTGTGGCCGTTTGATGGCAACAGGCTCACCCCTTATTACATCGGACTAAAAAATAACTGGTGAAATGTAGGTATTCTGTAGGTACGCCACTGACCAACCCTTCGGGGAACATGGGCGTTATGTTATGTGTTTTTTGAATAAATTATTACATTCCCGCTTAAATAGAATACTTTCATTAATGTTGTGATCCCCCCTCACACCGATGTTTTTTTTGTTTTGTTATTGTAATATCAATTAAATGTTTACTCTCTTTACTTCGTTGGTCCTAGATTATCACTAGTTTATGATTAGTGACTTTAGTCACTGCCCTATATATTTAATCCAGCATTGCACATGTCAGCGGGCACGCCCTTGGACTGCCTTGGCGGCTTTTTATGATGCATTTTGGTATATAGTTTTTATTTATTTATTTTGGCATATTGGTGTATGCTAGCTAACATGTAGCAAATTATTTAATTTAATGATGTCTAAAGATGACTGAAATAATAATTATTTTTTGACATATGTTGCATAGCTTCAAGTTCTTCAAACTATCAGACAGACGTTGCTGGGGAGTTTGTTCCGCCACTTCTTCTTCCCAGAAAAACACTAGGAAGTGGTGAAGGGTGGGCGTTTATGGGGACTGTCTTTTGTAAACGTTATGCAATGTTTACGTGGTGGTGTTAATTATTGCTTTAAGGAATATGTAAGTTCCTATTTTGACTGCTTCATTGGTCTACTAGTTCCAACCTAAGCGCTACTGCTGAGCTTACGGATCGTTTCCGTGGACGGGTGAAGTGTGGGGTTTTTCCACTTGGAATTGCTTAGTAGCGGCCCCGGAGTCTTGATTTGTGTCTGCTTAGTGGCAATTGTCTCGCCCCCTATTTAATGGGGACTTTAACATAACTGGCGAAAGGTCGGTGTAGGTTTCTATAGGTAGACCTCTGCCTTTCCTTCAGAGTATACAGGCGTTTGCTTTACGCTTAATATAAATCAATAGAAGACAACGATAAAACTTAAAAAGAGTTTTTTCATTATTATTATTTATTATAAAACAAAGTATACAAAAATCGAAACTTAAAAAGTATGCCCACAAAAACGTTTATACGGTTTTTTAACGACTGCCCTTAATCAAATATGTTTTTTTTTTAGTTTAGTTTGATCATCATCTGTAACTGTGGCTGAGCGATTGGCTGCCGTGCTGCACGTCGTGGGATCGATTCCCACCTAAGATTATGTCGACTATGTGTACCTTTCTATTTTGTTTTTTAGCTGTAAGTCTACCATGTTTTATTAAATAAATAAATAAGATCTTCTCATCTCAGCTCCTCAGAGCAGTACAGACGAACTTGTTTGACTCATCTGGTACTATTGCTGAGCGTGCGCGCCTGCTTGCTTTGGGTAAGTGGGAGTCGAGTCTTTGGCTTCATGCACTACCATCGTCGAACAGGTACTATATATATATATATATGTATAGTACCTACCTATGTTTGAACATAGGTAGATGTTGTTCATAGTATACGTATAGTAGGTACTATACCTACCTACGTACATACAACATATTTGATTAAGGGCAATTTACTATATGTATATGTATAGTACCTACCTATGCATGTTCGACGTCGCTGCTTTCTGCCTCGCCGTTTCCCTACGACTGGTTTCCAGCTCCTTCTTGTTCTCCTCATCGATGCCACTGTGGTGAGGCTACCAACAGCCTCGGACTTCACGGCCTGACAAGCAGCCGGCATCATCCGACGCGCTCTTGTCGCCGTCAGCATTCCAGCTGTATTAGAACCCAATGGCTTGGCACGCAACGATGGAAACAGACCGGGCGGTATGTCTTTATTTCCATGGAAGGTGGGTGGACCTTTACTATGGGACCGATTTTAGCATGTACTTGAAATAAAAAGATGGTAGGTATAGTCTCAGTAAATTCCTACTTCGAAGAGGATCAGAAGATTCTGCATACGTTCAATTACTTCTATTATACTGGGTTTAAGGGACATGCAATGCAACCAAATACCTAATGAGTTCATTACATGATACTGGACCCCCCCAGCGATTTCGTCGGACTATCGTCTAGACCAGTGGCTCCCAACATTACTTAGACCGGGGACCGCTGTGATTTGTTTCTTGCTAAAAGTACCAGAAGGTTCTAGAAAAACAACATGTGCTTATCTAAATATAAACATTACAACTTATATTCAAGAACTATTGTAATAGAAAACACATTAATTCTAACAGAACATTTATCATGTAAATCTATGTGATTTACGAGTTAAACAATTTGTCATTTTCATCCTCTTGCGGATCATATTTAAACTATTGCGTACCACAGGTTTTGAACCAATGGTCTAGACCAACGAGAAAGGTTTATTTTTATTGGGATTTATTCCTATAATGGTTGACTTTCATAGGACTATTATACGTATCAAATAACGGCTCTGTCTTCTTGTCTTCCTAAATATGAATAATCTTATGTCATACCATAAACTTGAATTTATTTACTCATTTAGTTTATTGACGACCTATGTGGCGCAGCGGGCGAAGGTCCGCCTGCGACGCAGGAGGTTGCGGGTTCGATTCCCGCCTTGGGACAAATATTTGTACGATCTACAAAGATTTGTTCCAGGTGTTCTGGGTGTTTGCTATGTATAATAAAAAAATATCTATCTATGTAATGTATTGTATTAAGTATATCAGTCATCTAGTACCCATAACACAAGATCTGCTTAGCTTGGGGCTAGATGATGCTGTGTGGATTGTCCAGCATTATTTATTTAATTCATGACATGTCTTCAACTCATTAAAATATCCATTGAAGTCCAAAGACTCTACAGTATATACTAACAAGCTACTACATTATTGATTAGGCCTTTGGCGTCTCGTGAGTGGACAGCTGTTGTTTCCAGCCCTTGACTATACATTTAAGAAATATGTATGTGTTTGCCTTTGCCTTTGCTACTTTCAATGTTATTCAACTTAATCTGGTCTAATTAAAAAACTAACAATAAATCTTTATTATTATATTATTATTATATGTTTCGCCTGTCCATAATACGGATCACAACACAGACAAACAAACTGCCATAATATCGGCTTCACATAACGAGTACTCGTAAAATTCACGCTTCATAAAGGCTCGAAACCGATTCACAGAGGAGTTTCGTAAACTCAGAAGAGATTCCATATTATAACTTTCTCATTTAAACTTTAACTAAGTTGAAACTTTAATAATTACATAGATAGAGATTTTTTATTATACATAGCAAATACCCAGAACACCCGCAACAAATGTTTGTAGATCGTACAAACATTTGTCCGAAGCCGGGAATCGAAGCCGCAACCTCCTGCGTCGCAGGCGGACCTTCGCCCGCTGCGCCACATAGGTCGTCAATTAACCACCAATTTAAATGATGTTTATATGATGAAATGAAATGATATTTATTTATATAGGTTTAAAAAAATACTATTACACGTCGTAAAATGGAATAAATAAATGAGAATTAGACAAGTTGGGTTACTTAAACTTTCAAATGACCTCCGGGTATAGACCCGGAGGTCCTTTAAAAATATTTTTGCAAAGAAACAATGCCCTTTTGTATTGTGTGAAAGTTAGGTGATAGATTGTACTTTTTATTCTATTAATTGAACAGCCGTAACAGCTAAGATACTAAGAACGAAAGTCGTAAATAACAAAATGCGTCTTTTATTCTTAAACTTCACACAACATAACGTAACGTTACGCCTGTATTTCTTCGAAGGGTTGAGCAGAGGTGTACTAACAGTAGGTACACCCACATTTCACCAGTTATGTTTTTAAGTCCCATGTAATATGGGTAATCCTACTGTTATCAAGCGGGCACACATCCAGACTCTGGGCTGCTACTGAAAAATTCCTAGTTAAAAATGTCAACAACACATTTCTCGACCCGGGAATCGAACCCAGTACCTCATGCTTAGCAGTCGCGTTAACGACCACTAGACACACGAGGCAGTCTAAAGTTTAAGTTCTTAAACTTCATAATAAGAACATAGTTATTGGTGTGTTGGTAGTGACGCCACATAGGGGGTGGCGTAGCGTGATGTTAATTAGCCCATAACCTCTCTCATGAACGGGCTAACAAATGTTTATTTTGTAATTACGACTGATCCAGAGATAAGCGGGATCAAACAAGAAAACAAACAAACTACTAACAATGATCATATATACTACTACAAACAAACATACTATTTCTATATATGGATTTAATGTACGTAAAATTTCCACACAAGGTGTTCACAATCATGTTCTCATGGTATCAAAATGTGCGTTGACGTCCATGTTCGTATAATACTATTCTAAAGTGGTTACCCATACGTCAGCGTCGAGAGCAAAGGGCGCTTACCACCTTGTATTCATTTCTTGTCTCTTCCAATATTCCCCTAGTTATCTAGCTCCTTATTTTCAGTACATTTGCACCAACCACGACAGAAATCTGCGTTCCTCCCATAACCGTGTAAATATGAAAGTATGTGAGAATTTTTGCTACCTATTTTTCTTGGAACTAGCTCAACGCATCTATTGATTAAATTTCATAGTTTTCTTTTTCATAAGAAGTTTACCTTTACAACAGTTTAACACAACAAAAATGAGCCGAATCGGTCTAGACGTTCTCGAGTTTTGCGCATTTTTATTTACCTATTTAGATTAGCAAATACTTTTGAGTAGTGCTGTCAGGAGTCAAAGGTGTTTTCTTATTTTTGCAATGTCGGAACAGTTAGGTACTTTTCCGAAGCTCCAACAGACAGATGGTAAGATTCCAGGTTATGTGGGCATTCACCACTGCTTCCTGAATGAGTAAATACAGTTGTGTTTTCCGAGTGAAGCAGCCCTCTGCCTCTGCCTACCTTACTTCAACCTGAAAGCTCAAAGCTGCGATGTAACTCAAGTCTGTCAGCAACTCTGCTCGCATCTCGCCTGACAGGAGAATTAATTAAAAACCTTTTGTATTTCAATAGAATATTGATCTATATTCTATTCTAATCCAGGAGGAGCTCGTGGCTAAATAAAAATAGCTGCACGGATTTTGATGAGAATTTCATGTGTTTTATTTAAGTTGAGCGGAACCCTAATTATTTTACTATTATATAAGTAGTTTAGATACCAAACTATTCGTTTCATAACATTTATACATAACATGACGCCTGTATAACCCAAAGGATTGGCCAGAGGTATACCTGAAGCACACCCACATTTTACCAGTCATGTTTTTATGCCCCATGTAAAAGGGGCTGAGCCTATTGACATCAACCGGGCACATATCCACGTAACATTGTATAATGCAACCGCACATGGCATAATTGCACTCTCATGAAAATTGAATTGCAATAAATCAACACTCATTTTACATCAGTTTACATTCAGACAGCGTCACACACCTCATTCATATCATCATTCATTCATTGGTTAACGTCGTGGACTCAATACATGTATCAAGCGAAATACATTGTTGCACAGAATATTATTCAGCATCCTGTCAATCAGTAAATCGTACATCCTTTTGGTCGTACGGCCATTGTTATCAGTGACTACCAAAAGACTATCATTGACTATCTTACATGACTATATCTCAATATATATAAATTACGTGTAACGTTGTTTGTCCGCTATGGACTCCCTAAACTACTGAACCGATTGTAATAAAATTTTGTACATAGTGTGTGTTTTGGTCAAACTTAAAAGATAGGACAGTTTTTATTTCGATTATTGACTTTAATATTTTTTTTATTGCAAATTAAATGTTTTTCTATAATAAGTTCTATACATATCTAACAGATGGCAGTGTAACTTAACTTTTGAGGGTGTACGAAGTTCGCCATGACAGCTAGTTACATTATAATTTTCAAATTCAAACAAGCTTAGATAACAAAACTATTCTGCCAATAGTAGGTACAGCACTTTTTAAGAGCCGATGAAAAGCTTTTTATAGTGCGTACTACCTATACATAAGTTTTATTTATTTATTTAAAACTCGTATACTATCATTACAGGTTACAAACCTAATGCGATAGCTAAGACTACTTGTAATCACTATTAACTGTTTGAAGTAATATTACATTACTAACAATTACGCAATAGGTACATTAATACAAAATTACTGATAACTAAAACGATACAACCTAACCTTATACAAAATTAACTTAAATAATATGTTTTACAGTCAAAAATTAAAAAGTAAAACCTTAAACCTAAAATTACACTAATTAATGCTTTCGTAACATATTATTTGTAAAGTTACTTTTGCAAGTTCACTAAAGTAACACGAAAAACTGTCCAACCTATTCTGAATTTCGTTAACTGTACTAATTGCTCGCGTGAGAGGTGCTATATTAAGTTAACTATGCTAAGTTATTTCTATTTCAATGAACATAAAGGTTGCTGAAAATATGTTAAGGGAATTTGTAGGCAAGTTTGGTAGATGTAGGTACAGCAAAAAATAATTGGCGTGCGTTTTCTAACACATCGAACTATTTTGAAACTGAGTTTTTGTTTCTAGATTACCAGTCACTTTTGGGATACCATTCGTAACATATCGAGATTCCTCCGTGCCTCGGAAAGCACGTTAAGCCGTTGGTCCCGGCTGTCATTTGTAGATCTTTGACAGTCGTTACGGGTAGTAAATAAAAACAGCCGCACAGGTCGATTGAAGGTTAAGCTACGCTTGCCGAGGTCAGTCTGTGGATGGGTGACCGTTCGAAACTTATTGAGAGTCCTCCGTGCCTCGGAAAGCACGTTAAACCGTTGGTCCCGGCTGTCATTTGTAGACAGTCGCTACGGGTGGTCAGAAACCAGAAAGTGTGGCAATCAGTCTTACCAAGGGGTATCGTGTTGTCCAGTAACTGGGTTGTGGAGATCAGATAAGGCAGTCGCTCCATGTAAAATACTGGTATTCAGCTGCATCCGGTTAGACTGGTAGCCGACCCCAACCTAGTTGGGAAAAGGCTCGACAGGTGATGACGATTACCAGTCACTTTTAATTCGGATACTGTTAAGATTAAAGGAATATACACATGCTTTTAAACTGTATTGTTATATTTGTAGCTAGTGTTGTCCCTCGAGAGGGAGAGAGAAGAAGAGAGAAAAGAGGGTGGCGGTGCGGCGGCTCGAGAGGGAGAGAGAAGAAGAGAGAAAAGAGGGTGGCGCATGGCGGTGCGGCGGCCGGCGGGTAGGTACTGTAGCGTGACGCCTCTTTCAACAAGATAGGTCGGTCCAGTGTTAGTAACTTTTACTACTGCTTAAAAACGATGGCTGTACTTATATACATAACATCACGACTGTATTCCCAGAGAGGTTGGGCAGAGGTACACTTATAATAAATTTCTTATTAATTTCTTTAAGAAAAAAAAAATACGTTGCCCCTCACTAGGAATTGATCCTGTGTCGTGGGTGCGTTTACTATACCAGCCTGTTACTGTCCCACTGCAGGGCAAAGGCCTCTTCTCATACAGAGAAGGCACGAGCATTAATCACCACGCTTGCTCAAGACGGGTTGGCGATTTCAGACTTATATTAATTGTAAGTCCAGGTTTCCTCACGATGTTTTCCTTCACCGATGTCGTTGGGTGCGTTTACAAACATTTAATTTCACATACACAAACAGCCAGACCCGGAACAACTACCTGTAGGCCATACAAATATTTGTTCCGTGCGGTAATCGAACCCACGACACGCAGCGCGGCAGCCGATCGGTCAGCCATTGCACCAACCGTGCCGTCAAATCAAATCAAATTTATTAGTAAATGTACGTTTCAATAGGATGTGAACAATAATATGGTAAGTTCGCCACATTTTACTCGAGAGCATACAGACAATAATAAAGTTACTCAAACACATTTAAAATGAAGTGACTCCATTTCTTATACTAACACTCACACCCACATTTCACCAGTTATGTTTAAATCCCATGTATAAGGGGGTGAGCCTATTGCTGTCAACCGGCCATAAATCTCGACACCGGGCTACTAATGATTGAAAATCTCTGTTGGAAAAACTCAATAACATTTTGCCCTGCCTGGGAATTGAACCAAGGACAGTACTCTCAGAAGTTGCGACCATTTACTTGCTTACTGCACGTACTTGGGACCACTATACCAACGAGGCAGTCCAGTACGGTACCTTAGTATATTTTTATTAGTAAATTGAAGGTGATATCTATATTGTATTTTTCGAGTGCTTTAAATAATGTATCATGTCATACTTACTTTATACAAAAACAAAATATAATAAAAAGCCGAATACACTCAGACGTCAAAGTACTCCTCCGCATCGCTGTCATCTGGAAACGTGTAGAAAATACTGGTAGCATTGCCACGTTGGTTGACAATACTAATTCATTGGACAATGAATGAGCCAGCCCTCTGGTCACGCGAAGTGTCGATCAGTCGTCGAGAATTAAATGTTACGTACTGCGTACTCAACAAACACTAGATAGAGGGGCGATTTAACTCAGTTGGTACCATTATATATCGATGATCAAATTGAAGGGATTTGAGTGGTCAGTAGTGGAGAGGTTTCGTCGGAATCTGGCATGTTCAAGAGGCTGGTGGGAGTCTTGTACCAAGGCGACACCGGGTTGCAACAGTGGGTAAGTAGCCCCATCTAAAAAGTAGGACAAACAATTGCTCTAAGTTAACTTACCGTAACTCAAGATAGCTAAGTTAAAACTAAAGGGTTGATATAGGGTAAAGAATTCAAAATCAACGTCAAAGTTAAATCATTTATTTTAATAACACCATTTAATAGACTTTTGAACGTCAAATTTATATGATATAACATAACATCACGCCTGTTTATCCCGTAGGTTTAGGCAGAGGCGATATTATATTATTTTATATATTACTAGCGGACCGAACAGACGTCGTCCTGCCCGTACAGCGCCACCTACCGGGTCCAATTGTGAATCTAAACCATTCTCGAATCTCCACGAACACACACAAAAAATTTCATCAAAATTGGTCCAGTCGTTTAGGAGGAGTTCAGTCACATACACACGCACACAAGAAATATATATATTAAGATTATTATATTATAATCACAAAACCAGAACTCCAGGTTGCTACTAATTAACACAGATGGAAAAACCCAGTAACACTGTGCCCACCCGGGAATCAAACCCAGGACTTAGTATTCAGCAGTAGTGCTTTCGACCTCTATACTATCGAGGTAGTTATTACGAAATAAGAATACTTTTAGTTCTAATACTACTATTTACTTTCGCTGATACTTTTATTACTTTTTAGTAATACTTTATCTATTGCCACTGAAGACCGTCTCAAATGTTTCTCAAGCCAAGTATAATATTGTAAAACGTTTAAATTCACTGTTATTGATAATAAATCTCATTTAAAAATATAATATATTTTTCCACTTGTTTGTTTTATTTTATAGAGCAAGATCTTAGGTCCCGTAGACCCTACTTATTTTCACAGGAATACAATGTGTGGGATATTGTAATTTTAGTATGTACGTAACTTTTAGTTAAAGCATACCAGCGCCTGTGGCATGAGATGAGTGAGAGCGAGATGCTAAACAATAGGTACTCCACGCAGTGTATTCGAACGTTAAATAAAACATGGATATGGTATTCTAAGGTCCCATAAAACACCTGGTCAATAATTAGTGGGGAATAGCATTTCTGTGAATGAAGTCGGGCTTAATTACCACACAGCGATTTGAGATTTCCCGCCATAATTGGTTGAAGTACAGAGGCCAGCACATCAAGCTATGTGTCAAATCTCTTTGATTGGTTTTCAATTCAAATGACGACCTATGTGGCGCAGCGGGCGAAGGTCCGCCTGCGACGCAGGAGGTTGCGGGTTCGATTCCCGCCTTGGGACAAATGTTTGTGCGATCTACAAAGGTTTGTTCCGGGTGTTCTGGGTATTTGCTATGTATAATAAAAGATATATATCTATGTAATGTATTGTATTAAGTATACCAGTCATCTAGTACCCATAACACAAGCTCTGCTTAGCTTGGGGCTAGATGATGCTGTGTGGATTGTCCAGCATTATTTATTTTATTTTATTAATTTGATTGCATAGAGTAAGGTTCATATTCAATTGGGAAACTGACAGTTTGGGGTAGCTTGATGTTTTGGCGTCTGTACATACAAAAAGCTTTCGAATGATATGTCGCATGTATTTGTTAGGCTGGCTTCCATACTTTGTTACCCGTCGTCCTTTGCTATTAAAATAAAATACTAAAATGATTTGCCGCTTCGAAAGTAAGTTTCGTATGGAGAAGAATTGAATCTTGAAAATAACACAGCGTTCTGGTCTCAAGAAAACAGTGTTATTTTTACGGTACTAATTGTTACTTTAATTGTGTTCATAATACAATGTGGAATGGTAAGTATTACGTCGTGGGGGAATGCCGCCGATACTCAGGCTCTCATCTTTGGTTTGTAGAAAAGGGCTATTCGATCAATAAACAAATTAGGTCCGAGAAAACCTCTCAGTGACCAAATAAATAATATTTACTGCAAATAGATGTTTACAAACACTTTTACACGTCAACGGAACATAGAATCATTATGTGATTCGTGTAGTGATTTTGCTTTCTTAAGTACCTATATTTAATGTCATGATGGCCCAGTGGTTTGGGCCTCGCCTCTTGAGCACGAGCTTATGGGTTCGGACCTGGGCAAGTACTTTCTAAGTTTATCTTGGACATCAGTGAGGGAAAACATCGTGCGTTAACCTAGAGTTATAATTAATATAAGTCTGAAATCGCCAACCCATCTTGAGCAAGCGTGGTGATTAATGCTCGTGCCTTCTCTGTATGAGAAGAGGCCTTTGCCCTGTAGTAACAGGCTGGTATTATTTTATATTTATACATATGATAAGTATATATATGAAAATCTCAAGTAGTTTTTTTTTTTAATAGCGATACCCATCGTATAAGTACTAGGAGCAAACACAAATCTGTTGTTCCTACAAAAAAGGTCAAGAAAAGAGGTGTCTCGTTTATACAATATCAATTTAAACCTACGTTTTTGTGCTAAAACTAGCTGTTCCCGCGACTCTGCTCGAGTGGATGTTGGAAAACAAAATGTGTCGCTTGGAGAAGATGTACGACCATTAAAACAGGGGGATCCTTCGTCCTGGTTTGGTATTTTTTTTTATATTTTATGAGTACTTACTTCCGTATTGGACTTTGATGAGATTTTCATGTGTTTTATTTAATTTAAGCGGAACCCTAATTATTTTACTATTATATAAGTAGTTTAGTAGCTTCTTATATCAACAGCTATCTGCCAGGGAATGTTCTAGATATAAAACAGACTAAAATAATAAATTTCGTATTTTTAACTGAAACTGTGTTCAGCTGATGATCTTGGACCAAGAATGAATTTTCAAAGTCAAAGTCAAAGATTTATTTGCAGTAAAATATGGTTACAAAAGATCTTAAAATGGTAGGTAATATTAGTTGAATAACATATTTAATCATAACATGGTGACATGCAAATTTTTGTTATTATAAATTATTGTGATACAATTACATTATTAATTAAATAATTCTTTTATATTATAGATGGGATTCTCAATTAACCATCTACGTAAAGCCCTTTTGAAGCGAACCATTGGAAGTTCTTTAATTTGGTTTGGAATCTTGTTGTAGTTCTGGATACACATAGGATAACAGTTTCGCCTATATAGTTCCGTTTTTATTCTAGTATTAATAAGTCTACTAGGATATCTTGTTTTGAACATACATTTTTTTCTCGAATTTAATAATTTCATTCCAATGTTTTTAATGAGAGTCGTTAAGTATTAACTCTTAGTTAAAAGTGATGGTTTCATTATCATGACTTGTTATTGTTTTATATAAAACACACATGAGGAGCTCGTGGCTAAATAAAACAGCCACACGGGTTGATCGAAGGTTAAGCTACGCTTGCCGAGGTCAGTCTGTTGATGGGTGACCGTTCGTAACATATCGAGACTCCTTCGTGCCTCGAAAAGCACGTTAAGCCGTTGGTCCCGGCTGTCATTTGTAGATCTTTGACAGTCGTTACGGGTAGCCAGAAACCCGAAAGTCTGACAACAAGTCTTACCAAGGGGTATAGTGTTGCCCAGTAACTGGGTTGTAGAGGTCAGACAGGCAGTCGCTCCATCTAAAACACTGGTATTCAGCTGCATCCGATTAGACTGGAACCCGACCCCAGCATAGTTGGGAGAAGGCTAGGCAGGAGTATGACGTCAGAAAAAACGTGGAAAAACCTTACGAACATCTCTGACGTTGGCGGTCGAGAATCATGTACTGAGCTGATGGTATCCGTTTGTGCGTTGATGTTCCCTGCACCTTATTTTCATGCATTGAGTAAAAAGCTGTAATTTACACGTTACTAACAGATACTTCAATAGGGTAGTTTCCTTAAAAAAATCTGATTGGTCCGAAAGTTGGATTACTCAAAAATACTGGGCACGTATTTTTTCTTTTGTCACGTAAACCAAAAATGCGACGATATAGTGTGTTGAAATGGCGCGTGACGTCACGCCGCGCTACACTTTTCGTTAAAAGTGTAGCACGGCGTGACGTCACAAGCCCCTTCTCCTGAACTTTGATGTGCATTGTATTGAATTAAGTAAGCAAAAAATACGTGTCCAATATTTTTTGGTAATCTTACTGACGGACTAAATAGACTTAATATAATTTTACGTAGGACACAACCCTATTATTTGTTTGTATGTATGTGTGCAGGTATGTATAGATATAGATTACCTACAAGCCCCATTCTAAGCCATAGCACCCATATTGAGAAACAATTGACGACTTTTGTCGTTTGGTTGCGGGTTCGATTCCCGCCTTAGGATAAATGTTTGTACGATCTACAAAGATTTGTTCCAGGTGTTCTGGGTATTTGCTATGTATAATAAAAGATATATATCTATGTAATGTATTGTATTAAGTATATCAGTCATCTAGTACCCATAACACAAGCTCTGCTTAGCTTGGGGCTAGATGATGGTGTGTAGAATCATCATCAGGCTATACTAGTCCACTGCTGGACATAGCCCTCTCCTAATGAGCGCCATAGCGCCCTGTCTTCAGCTCGCCGCATCCAGCATCTGCCTGTAGTCTTTCGCAGATCGTCATCCCACCTGGTCAGAAGGCGTCCTACACTACGTTTGCACACTCAAGAACACGTTTACCCCAGCGGTTGTCGGTTCTTCGCGAAATATGGCCAGCCCACTGCCACTTCAGCTTGCTAATTCTTTGAGCTATGTCGGTAACTTTGGTGTGTGGAATATCCAGCATTATTTATTTATTTAAAGGATGGATTGAAGGATTAGGTGCTACAAAGAAATTGACACATTGACTACAATAGTTCACTTTGTAATTTAATGTTATTATATTATTTTTATTTATATTTATAATAACACTGCCACGACTAGACACAAGATATTGTTTGTCGGTCGTCTGGCGTTTAAAGTGTCAATCGGAATATTAGAGCTATGGATAATTGATTTTTCATTTACTTTCAATTCATTTGTCTGGCAGTTTGTGTACTTTCCATATGTTATCCGGTACTTGTACAGACCAGCAAGCTACCCCACTGTGACAAATTTCTTAGATAAGTTTCAACTTTATTACGGAAGAATAAGGCTCATGTTCGATTGAGAAGATCTGACAGTTTGGGTTAGCTTCATGTCCTGGCGCCTGTACCTGCTTTTTGACGTGTAATAGTGTGTTTTTGAAACCAATTAGAAAATCGATATATTTTAATTGGTATTATTATTTATTACTTAGAGCAGTCAAAAGTAAAAGATTCGGCCCGCGGGCCGCGTCTGGCCCTGAGGCCATATCCTCACTCCACTCTCAGAATCTATCCAGTGAAGATTTTTAGACGGCACTCAATGCCATCAACTATCCAAGTAATTAAATAAAGATTTTACAATTCAGTATGTGTTTACTTTTTAATTTTGAGTCTGGCCCCTTAACACAACCTGAGCCTTGTAGAAGGCCCTTTAGACCAGTTTGTTATCCCTGTCTAACAGCATGTTCTACAATGCTGTGCTGTGTGAGTGTGTGGAGCTTGTAATTACAGTGATTCTGATTTTTACTTATTTAACTGACTCTTTGGTCTAGTGCAGTAGTTCCCAACCTTTTTTGAACCCGGGACCACTTTGATTAGTTCGTTGTTAGCTTAGAACAGATGGGTACAAAAGAATACCCCGTGTCAATCTTAAAATGAAATTTAAAAGTACCATTCATTTTCAGAAGGTACTATTGTAATCGATAACCCAATATTTCTTCAATCAAAGTGCATCAATGTAATTTTTATGTTTAAAAGTTTGTAATTTTAACTCTACCATTCACGGAGCATATTTAAGCTCTTGGGGACCACTGGTGGTCCGCGGACCAACGGTTGGGAACCTATGCTCTAGTGGTAACAAGTGTGACTGCTGAGCGTGAGGTTCTGGTTCGATTCCCAGGTCTTGCAAAGTGTTATTGAGTTTTCCAATAGGAATTTTCACATTAGCAGCCTGGAGTCTGGATTTGTGCCCATTTGATGGCATTAGGCTCGCCCCCGTTTACATGGGACTTAAAAATAACTGACGAAATGTGGGTGTTATGTGTTTGTTTTATACACAATGTATTTCAGGCTTTAAAGATTTCATATGTAGGATAATAACTGTATCCTCTGTGATAAAATGGATGGTTAGGTAAGGGGTATCTTAACTACAGAAATTAAAAGCAGAAATCACACATATAAAGCGTATTTATTTATGAACTAAGACTTAAATGTAAGGTACGACACAAAACACAAAAACACGTCACATGAACACAATTCAAACACTAAAATACACTTATGTTAAATATTATATGCCGCAGGATAATTTAGAAACATAACATAATCCAAAAATATTATCATAAAAAGAGAAATAACTTTTACTTAATTACAAAAGATTTTACAAAACACCGACATCTTAAGAACGATAATTGCGAACAAAGCATTGTGGGTACGTAGGGCTTATGGCATCGTTCTTCATCTCATGGATCCACGTATGAATCATCTGGTGGATCACAAGAGGAAGGGTGTCGTACGGCGTGCTAAGCAAACGCCCCCCTCAGCTCACGTGCCTACCGAACCCATTTAACCTTTCGATAAGTTAGAAGTCCTTAAATAACTGTCACAGCACGTACTACACCGTCCTGTGTTAGGTTGTAATGTGACGCCATGTGACGTCCAGATCAGATCAGAGACGGTACGGCCAATGCTGTGACGTAACGTTGTACAAGATGATGGGGTACGGAGCAACAGAAGCATAGATGTGGATGTTAGTTCCTCTATTTGTGCCCGGTCTTGACCACGCTTCATTCGCAAAATTATAACTATCACAAGGGGATACAAATTTTTGATATAAACAATTTTGAAAGTGTGTGTTCGGTATATAAGTGCGCATACATAAATGAAACATTAAAATACAAATAAAATTCAAAAGTACCTGCGACAATTGGACAACACACGTTATACTTAACATTAAACACACAATTACCTAAAGGGCAAGCAGAAAGGGAGGCACAATAGTTTGATATAATTGTTGAATTGAAAACGTGGCAGTGTTTTCCAATGGATCGCTAGTTGTTCTAGAATGTTAATAGTATATCTTAATAGAAAAACGAATGTTCTAAAATCTATTGATCGGCTTATATTTTCTGTATACCAGAAGAGATGTTGATTTTCTCAAGAGCCGTGATCTTGCACCAATTTACAAAGAATATGGATCAATAATCCTTAATTAATAGTACGAGCCTTATAATATGAATATTTCCTTAATGAATAGTCTAAGTAACATTTAGAATTAGGTATAATTTAGAATAGGGTATATTTTAGAATTGGGTATATTTTAGAATTAGGTATCTATATTTTATTATAAGGTATATTTTAAAATTCAAATCTGGTTTTTTATATATATCGTTGTACTTTTCAGGACAATTCTAATTTTAATTTGCCCCCGTCTGCTTACCATACAAAGACATAATCCTAAGTAATATTGCTAAGGAATTAAGATTAACATACACTTAAAACTATTGGCTTACGGGTTCACTTAGAATCAGATAACCTTTCACCAAACACAGCCAGTTGTTACATATACCGAGTAATATAATAATCTACTTATCTTCATAAAATCAAAAGAAAATTGACGTCAAAACAAATTTTTTCTACCTATTTCAATATCGACAAAATTTGTACCATTTTAGTGAAGTGTCTAGGAGACTGTTGTGATGGTGAAATGGTTAAGAAGAATTGCAGTACCGAAAGCAATAGTATTGCATCCCACCTGTTATTTTTGTAAGACCGTACAAAGCAAGACATGACGCCATAAATGAGAGCCCTACTCCTTACGTGGCCAGTTCTCGCATGCTCAGATTAATGAAAGCGTGGTGTGTTCATTCAGAAGTGCATATAACGCTCCTAAATCAGGTTGATCTAGTCTGATATAAAGGTATCAACGCACACCTCCACTCAACTGCGGATGCGTAGTATATCTAATGGATCTTTTCATTATTAAGGAATCGGCAATTTACAACATACGCCCCCCAAAATGACAAAGTACTGACAGTAGTAGGTCATCCTACCTGTTCTTTTTGTAAGACCGTCCAAAGCAAGACATGACGCCATAAATGAGAGCCCTACTCCTTACGTGGCCAGTTCTCGCATGCTCAGATTAATGAAAGCGTGGTGTGTTCATTCAGAAGTGCATATAACGCTCCTAAATCAGGTTGATCTAGTCTGATATAAAGGTATCAACGCACACCTTCACTCAACTGCGGATGCGTAGTATATCTAATGGATCTTTTCATTATTAAGGAATCGGCAATTTACAACATACGCCCCCCAAAATGACAAAGTACTGACAGTAGTAGGTCATCCTACCTGTTCTTTTTGTAAGACCGTCCAAAGCAAGACATGACGCCATAAATGAGAGCCCTACTCCTTACGTGGCCAGTTCTCGCATGCTCAGATTAATGAAAGCGTGGTGTGTTCATTCAGAAGTGCATATAACGCTCCTAAATCAGGTTGATCTAGTCTGATATAAAGGTATCAACGCACACCTTCACTCAACTGCGGATGCGTAGTATATCTAATGGATCTTTTCATTATTAAGGAATCGGCAATTTACAACATACGCCCCCCAAAATGACAAAGTACTGACAGTAGTAGGTCGTCCTACCTGTTCTTTTTGTAAGACCGTCCAAAGCAAGACATGACGCCATAAATGAGAGCCCTACTCCTTACGTGGCCAGTTCTCGCATGCTCAGATTAATGAAAGCGTGGTGTGTTCATTCAGAAGTGCATATAACGCTCCTAAATCAGGTTGATCTAGTCTGATATAAAGGTATCAACGCACACCTTCACTCAACTGCGGATGCGTAGTATATCTAATGGATCTTTTCATTATTAAGGAATCGGCAATTTACAACATACGCCCCCCAAAATGACAAAGTACTGACAGTAGTAGGTCATCCTACCTGTTCTTTTTGTAAGACCGTCCAAAGCAAGACATGACGCCATAAATGAGAGCCCTACTCCTTACGTGGCCAGTTCTCGCATGCTCAGATTAATGAAAGCGTGGTGTGTTCATTCAGAAGTGCATATAACGCTCCTAAATCAGGTTGATCTAGTCTGATATAAAGGTATCAACGCACACCTTCACTCAACTGCGGATGCGTAGTATATCTAATGGATCTTTTCATTATTAAGGAATCGGCAATTTACAACATACGCCCCCCAAAATGACAAAGTACTGACAGTAGTAGGTCGTCCTACCTGTTCTTTATGTAAGACCGTCCAAAGCAAGACATGACGCCATAAATGAGAGCCCTACTCCTTACGTGGCCAGTTCTCGCATGCTCAGATTAATGAAAGCGTGGTGTGTTCATTCAGAAGTGCATATAACGCTCCTAAATCAGGTTGATCTAGTCTGATATAAAGGTATCAACGCACACCTTCACTCAACTGCGGATGCGTAGTATATCTAATGGATCTTTTCATTATTAAGGAATCGGCAATTTACAACATACGCCCCCAAAATGACAAAGTACTGACAGTAGTAGGTCATCCTACCTGTTCTTTTTGTAAGACCGTCCAAAGCAAGACATGACGCCATAAATGAGAGCCCTACTCCTTACGTGGCCAGTTCTCGCATGCTCAGATTAATGAAAGCGTGGTGTGTTCATTCAGAAGTGCATATAACGCTCCTAAATCAGGTTGATCTAGTCTGATATAAAGGTATCAACGCACACCTTCACTCAACTGCGGACGCGTAGTATATCTAATGGATCTTTTCATTATTAAGGAATCGGCAATTTACAACATACGCCCCCCAAAATGACAAAGTACTGACAGTAGTAGGTCATCCTACCTGTTCTTTTTGTAAGACCGTCCAAAGCAAGACATGACGCCATAAATGAGAGCCCTACTCCTTACGTGGCCAGTTCTCGCATGCTCAGATTAATGAAAGCGTGGTGTGTTCATTCAGAAGTGCATATAACGCTCCTAAATCAGGTTGATCTAGTCTGATATAAAGGTATCAACGCACACCTTCACTCAACTGCGGATGCGTAGTATATCTAATGGATCTTTTCATTATTAAGGAATCGGCAATTTACAACATACGCCCCCCAAAATGACAAAGTACTGACAGTAGTAGGTCGTCCTACCTGTTCTTTTTGTAAGACCGTCCAAAGCAAGACATGACGCCATAAATGAGAGCCCTACTCCTTACGTGGCCAGTTCTCGCATGCTCAGATTAATGAAAGCGTGGTGTGTTCATTCAGAAGTGCATATAACGCTCCTAAATCAGGTTGATCTAGTCTGATATAAAGGTATCAACGCACACCTTCACTCAACTGCGGATGCGTAGTATATCTAATGGATCTTTTCATTATTAAGGAATCGGCAATTTACAACATACGCCCCCCAAAATGACAAAGTACTGACAGTAGTAGGTCATCCTACCTGTTCTTTTTGTAAGACCGTCCAAAGCAAGACATGACGCCATAAATGAGAGCCCTACTCCTTACGTGGCCAGTTCTCGCATGCTCAGATTAATGAAAGCGTGGTGTGTTCATTCAGAAGTGCATATAACGCTCCTAAATCAGGTTGATCTAGTCTGATATAAAGGTATCAACGCACACCTTCACTCAACTGCGGATGCGTAGTATATCTAATGGATCTTTTCATTATTAAGGAATCGGCAATTTACAACATACGCCCCCCAAAATGACAAAGTACTGACAGTAGTAGGTCGTCCTACCTGTTCTTTTTGTAAGACCGTCCAAAGCAAGACATGACGCCATAAATGAGAGCCCTACTCCTTACGTGGCCAGTTCTCGCATGCTCAGATTAATGAAAGCGTGGTGTGTTCATTCAGAAGTGCATATAACGCTCCTAAATCAGGTTGATCTAGTCTGATATAAAGGTATCAACGCACACCTCCACTCAACTGCGGATGCGTAGTATATCTAATGGATCTTTTCATTATTAAGGAATCGGCAATTTACAACATACGCCCCCCAAAATGACAAAGTACTGACAGTAGTAGGTCATCCTACCTGTTCTTTTTGTAAGACCGTCCAAAGCAAGACATGACGCCATAAATGAGAGCCCTACTCCTTACGTGGCCAGTTCTCGCATGCTCAGATTAATGAAAGCGTGGTGTGTTCATTCAGAAGTGCATATAACGCTCCTAAATCAGGTTGATCTAGTCTGATATAAAGGTATCAACGCACACCTCCACTCAACTGCGGATGCGTAGTATATCTAATGGATCTTTTCATTATTAAGGAATCGGCAATTTACAACATACGCCCCCCAAAATGACAAAGTACTGACAGTAGTAGGTCATCCTACCTGTTCTTTTTGTAAGACCGTCCAAAGCAAGACATGACGCCATAAATGAGAGCCCTACTCCTTACGTGGCCAGTTCTCGCATGCTCAGATTAATGAAAGCGTGGTGTGTTCATTCAGAAGTGCATATAACGCTCCTAAATCAGGTTGATCTAGTCTGATATAAAGGTATCAACGCACACCTTCACTCAACTGCGGATGCGTAGTATATCTAATGGATCTTTTCATTATTAAGGAATCGGCAATTTACAACATACGCCCCCCAAAATGACAAAGTACTGACAGTAGTAGGTCGTCCTACCTGTTCTTTTTGTAAGACCGTCCAAAGCAAGACATGACGCCATAAATGAGAGCCCTACTCCTTACGTGGCCAGTTCTCGCATGCTCAGATTAATGAAAGCGTGGTGTGTTCATTCAGAAGTGCATATAACGCTCCTAAATCAGGTTGATCTAGTCTGATATAAAGGTATCAACGCACACCTTCACTCAACTGCGGATGCGTAGTATATCTAATGGATCTTTTCATTATTAAGGAATCGGCAATTTACAACATACGCCCCCCAAAATGACAAAGTACTGACAGTAGTAGGTCATCCTACCTGTTCTTTTTGTAAGACCGTCCAAAGCAAGACATGACGCCATAAATGAGAGCCCTACTCCTTACGTGGCCAGTTCTCGCATGCTCAGATTAATGAAAGCGTGGTGTGTTCATTCAGAAGTGCATATAACGCTCCTAAATCAGGTTGATCTAGTCTGATATAAAGGTATCAACGCACACCTTCACTCAACTGCGGATGCGTAGTATATCTAATGGATCTTTTCATTATTAAGGAATCGGCAATTTACAACATACGCCCCCCAAAATGACAAAGTACTGACAGTAGTAGGTCGTCCTACCTGTTCTTTTTGTAAGACCGTCCAAAGCAAGACATGACGCCATAAATGAGAGCCCTACTCCTTACGTGGCCAGTTCTCGCATGCTCAGATTAATGAAAGCGTGGTGTGTTCATTCAGAAGTGCATATAACGCTCCTAAATCAGGTTGATCTAGTCTGATATAAAGGTATCAACGCACACCTTCACTCAACTGCGGATGCGTAGTATATCTAATGGATCTTTTCATTATTAAGGAATCGGCAATTTACAACATACGCCCCCCAAAAAGAAATAGAGAAGATTTTGAAAAATATGCCCGAGAGTTATAAATTTTGATTCAAAATACATTTATTTAAATTAGGCTGAAAATCAGCACTTTTTGAACGTCAATACGTTTACAAAAGACAGACCGCCAAAACGCCCATCCTTCACCATCGATTGATGATAAGATCGAAAAATTTCAAGATTTTAACAGGTGGGATTAGAATACTTACAGCATAGAAAGTGAATAGTGACTTTTTAGGTAGGAAACAGTAGTGCCAAATATTTTCTATTATTACTTATGACTAAATATAAGTATACGAGAACATGAGATTAGCTCAATGTTTCAAGATAGATAATACATTGACCCGAAGCTTCTTAACTATTACAAGTGAAATGATCACTTGTAACAAGCTATCAGTTTTATTACCAATTTGAGATGACACACTGATAGCTTCAAAATATCTTAAAACTATGCTCGGATATACCGTTAAATTCTAACACTCACATATTCATTTTAGCAACGATTATATACTAGACATAAACTTATATCCTAGCTTCAATCTAGACGTAGCTTCCTGAACACCAACGTTAACCACTGCGTTGTATACATTATAATCAATCGTATTCAAATTAATAACTTCATCAATGGCCACTTTTGTTCTCTTCTTTAAGAGACATAAAGTGATCCCTATTCAGTTACAACTTTAGCCACCGTAGTGACAAAAAGTAATCTTGTCTTTGTTCCGATCTAAAACCCTTCTTAATGTATCGGCGAGATATTGGCGCCTAGACTACTCGTGGTGTTTCGTCCTTCGTTCTACACACAGTTAACGTCGGCAATAACTATCTCGTTCTTACTACACCCACGTCTCCCTCATCTATCTACCTGACCCGCGTGTTTAACTTAATTACTTGACTCTTGTTGTTCTGACATTAGCTTTGCATTCATTTCTATCATCGTAATATGATGAGAGTTTTGCCCGTGCCACTTTAAGTGATTGCGCTGGTGGCATCTTTATGTTGATCTCGCTCCTAGTGTTCTCATCATATTTGCATCTCCTAAACCTCTTATTCTAATTTCAGCCAAAATCTCCTGTCGGAATAGATATACACGTACACATAACTTAATCTACTTTACGTCTAAAGGCTACAAAATTTCGCCTGAACTTAAATGTTACGACTTAACGATTTAGAATTTTTTCAACATCCCTACATCCACGTGTTAAATCCGAAAACTGTTTTATTTAAACGACAAAAATTCATAAAGAACAGACAAAAGGAGTGGTAAGCCGGAGTTCCGGTGCTGGTGACTCACTGCACAGAACACAGCAACACAAGGGAGCTACTGCACATAGATGATAATTTGGGCCATTGTTCTTTTGAAAGATTGCTAGTGGCTTGAAATATTCGTTTGGTGACTTAGTTGAAAACAGTCCCAGAGTTTAAGAGGTAGAAATAGGGACGGCATAAAAGAAATTGCCTATGAGGTAGGTAGTAAAAAATCGGTGCTTTAGTGCACTACTGGTTAAATACATTAAAAATCCTTATACTATTGCAAGTGAACTGGTCACCTGCAGCAAGCTAACAGTTTATTTTACCATTTTCAGGACACTGATAGCTTCGAAGATTCTTAAAACTATTTATGGATACATACGCTTTAATCTAACACTTACATCTACGGATAACATATTCATTATATTAATAATTATTACAATAGACCTATAACTAGCTAATAACTAGCTCCCACCAAATCAACTTCGACCGCCGCGACCGCGTTTCTATACTAATGTGGTAATCCACTCATGCAAGTTGTTAACCTTATCCATGATCTTTACTGCTCTTTTCTTTAAGAGACATAGCGTAGTCCCATTTAAGTTAAAAACTTCTTGCCACCACAGGGCCAAAAAGTTATCTTACGTAGCCGTTGCCGGCTAGATCCCGCATATTATCCTACGTTCCCCACGCGATCGTTCCAACAATATCTTCCTCATGCTTATTTCACCTACGTCTTCCTCATCATTCCAATGAGTTCTTCCTCCCCAGTTGTGATGACAAATATTTTTGCTTTTTTAGCCCGGTTCTAATCAAAATAATTGCGCCTGTATCGACTTCATGTAATTTCGGCTCAGATATCAATATTTCAGCAATAAACTCCATTTATTTTACGATCAGATCATAACAATGCTATTACTAAACGCTTCACTGTTTCGCCTGGTTAATTCAAGTACGTCTTTTCCTACACATCCCGACATCTAGGTAATCAATCCGAAGTATTCAATTTCAGTGATAGACATACAAATCTTTGGAAGAGTCTTCACGATACGAGACATAAAAAGTGAGGAAGGAAGGCGGGGGGGGGGGGGGCTCTTAGTCGTGACGTCGTAAATCAGAACCGAGCTTCTCACGTGGCCAGTTCTCGCATGCTCAGTTTAATGAAAGCGTGTGTGGGTGTTCATTCAGAAGTGTATATAATGCTGCTCAACCCAGTTACTCCAGGTCTAACATAAAGTATCAACACACGCTTTGACTCGACTGCGGATGCGTAGTATATTTAAAAGTAATATCTTTTCATTATATAGGCATCGGTCAACATTCACAAAAGTCACGGCCGATGGGGTGAGCAAGTTTACAATTAGGGTCTGCTGCGAAGCTCCCGCACGGTAAGCAGTATACTGGGGTATACTGGAGAATATGTGAGAAGTAACGAGAAAAAAAGCTTCCTCGTTACTACGTAAAATGGACAGATTAATACGAAAAATGGAGGTCGTAAAGATGGAAGACGAAGAAATGGAGGGCGTAAAGATGGAAGACGAAGAAATGGAGGGCGTCAAGATGGAAGACGAAGAAATGGAGGGCGTCAAGATGGAAGACGGAGAGATGGAAGACGAAGACATGGAAGTCGCAAAGATGGAAGACGAAGAGATGGAAGACGACGAGATGGAAGACGGAGAGAAGGAAGTCGCAAAGATGGAAGACGAAGAAAGGGAGGGCGTAAGGATGGAAGACGAAGAGATGGAAGACGGAGAGATGGAAGACGAAGACATGGAAGTCGCAAAGATGGAAGACGAAGAGATGGAAGACGACGAGATGGAAGACGACGAGATGGAAGACGGAGAGAAGGAAGTCGCAAAGATGGAAGACGAAGAAAGGGAGGGCGTAAGGATGGAAGACGAAGAGATGGAAGACAACGAGATGGAAGTCAAAAAGATGGAAGACGAAGAAATGGAAGACGAAAAGATGGAAGACGAAGTGATGGAAGACGAAGAAATGGAAGACGCAAAGATGGAAGACATGGGCCACCGGAACTCATCACTCATCGTACGAGACACAACAACACAATGCCGCTATGTCACGCAGGTCTTCTGTGAGAGCGTGGTACTTCCCCGGTCGAGCCGGCCCATTCGAGCTGCAGTCAAATAGTAACTACAGCTGGGCTCTACCACGTAAGACTTTTAAGGTCTTTGTTAAGGAAAAAGGAGAGTGGTGGGGTAGACGGGAAAAGTGAGGAAAGAGGAAGAAGAAGGCCGTGACGTCGTAAATAAGAACCGTATTCCTGAAGTCACCAGTTCTCGTACCCTCGGCTTAATGAAGGCGTAGCGCGTGGTTTTCCTCCTGCGCAAAGTCTCTGATTTTCTGACTGTCAAGTTTCAGTCTACGCCTTCACTCGACCGTGGGTACGCAGTATGTCTAGTTAGTGTTATCATTTTTAAGACAAGGTTTCCGATTTATAGACGCATGTCACGACGGTGGTCAATTTAATAAAGGTGACAGGTGGGGGGATAGGAAGATTGGAGACAAATTCAAACCTGTGGGAGCGTGGTACTCGCCTGTTCGAGCCGCCCCAATTACGAGCTGCAGTCAACAAGTTACTACAGGTGGGCTCTCCCACGATAAGACTTTGGGGTCTTTGTTAAAGAAGAAGAAAGTGAGGAAAGAGGGAGAAGAAGGCCGAGACGTCGTAAATAAGAACCGTATTCCTGAAGTCACCAGTTCTCGTACCCTCGGCTTAATGAACGCGTAGCGCGTGGTTTTCCTCCTGCACAACGTGTCTGATTTTCTGACTGTCAAGTTTCAGCCTACGCCTTCACTCGACCGTGGGTACGCAGTATGTCTAGTTAGTGTTATCATCTTTGAGACCAGATTTCCGATTCATGTCACGACGGTGGTCAATGTAATAAAGGTGACAGGTGGGGGGATAGGAAGATTGGAGACAAATTCAAACCTGTGGGAGCGTGGTACTCGCCTGTTCGAGCCGCCCCAATTACGAGCTGCAGTCAACAAGTTACTACAGGTGGGCTCTCCCACGATAAGACTTTGGGGTCTTTGTTAAAGAAGAAGACAATGGGGGGCAAATGAAGAAAGGGAGGAAAGAGGGAGAAGAAGGCCGAGACGTCGTAAATGAGAACCGTATTCCTGAAGTCACCAGTTCTCGTACCCTCGGCTTAATGAACGCGTAGCGCGTGGTTTTCCTCCAGCACAACGTCTCTGATTTTCTGACTGTCAAGTTTCAGCCTACGCCTTCACTCGACCGTGGGTACGCAGTATGTCTAGTTAGTGGTATCATTTTTAAGACAAGGTTTCCGATTTATAGACGCATGTCACGACGGTGGTCAATGTAATAAAGGTGACAGGTGGGGGGATAGGAAGATTGGAGACAAATTCAAACCTGTGGGAGCGTGGTACTCGCCTGTTCGAGCCGCCCCAATTACGAGCTGCAGTCAACAAGTTACTACAGGTGGGCTCTCCCACGATAAGACTTTGGGGTCTTTGTTAAAGAAGAAGAAAGTGAGGAAAGAGGGAGAAGAAGGCCGAGACGTCGTAAATAAGAACCGTATTCCTGAAGTCACCAGTTCTCGTACCCTCGGCTTAATGAACGCGTAGCGCGTGGTTTTCCTCCTGCACAACGTGTCTGATTTTCTGACTGTCAAGTTTCAGCCTACGCCTTCACTCGACCGTGGGTACGCAGTATGTCTAGTTAGTGTTATCATCTTTGAGACCAGATTTCCGATTCATGTCACGACGGTGGTCAATGTAATAAAGGTGACAGGTGGGGGGATAGGAAGATTGGAGACAAATTCAAACCTGTGGGAGCGTGGTACTCGCCTGTTCGAGCCGCCCCAATTACGAGCTGCAGTCAACAAGTTACTACAGGTGGGCTCTCCCACGATAAGACTTTGGGGTCTTTGTTAAAGAAGAAGACAATGGGGGGCAAATGAAGAAAGGGAGGAAAGAGGGAGAAGAAGGCCGAGACGTCGTAAATGAGAACCGTATTCCTGAAGTCACCAGTTCTCGTACCCTCGGCTTAATGAACGCGTAGCGCGTGGTTTTCCTCCTGCACAACGTGTCTGATTTTCTGACTGTCAAGTTTCAGCCTACGCCTTCACTCGACCGTGGGTACGCAGTATGTCTAGTTAGTGTTATCATCTTTGAGACCAGATTTCCGATTCATGTCACGACGGTGGTCAATGTAATAAAGGTGACAGGTGGGGGGATAGGAAGATTGGAGACAAATTCAAACCTGTGGGAGCGTGGTACTCGCCTGTTCGAGCCGCCCCAATTACGAGCTGCAGTCAACAAGTTACTACAGGTGGGCTCTCCCACGATAAGACTTTTAGGGTCTTTTTTGAAGAAACAAGAGAGTAGGAGGGGAAAGGAAGACAGTCAAGAGAGAAGAGGAAGAATTGGGCTACCGGAACTCATCACTCATCGTACGAGACACAGCAACACAATGCCGCTATGTCACGCAGGTCTTCTGTGAGAGCGTGGTACTTCCCCGGTCAAGCCGGCCCATTCGAGCTGCAGTCAACTAGTAACTACAGCTGGGCTCTACCACGTAAGACTTTTAAGGTCTTTGTTAAGGAAAAAGACAGTCGAGGCAAATGAAGAAAGTGAGGAAAGGGGGAGAAGACGGTCGTGACGTCGTAAATAAGAACCGTATTCCTGAAGTCACCAGTTCTCGTACCCTCGGCTTAATGAACGCGTAGCGCGTGGTTTTCCTCCTGCGCAACGTCTCTGATTTTCTGACTATCAAGGTTCAGCCTACGCCTTCACTCGACCGTGGGTACGCAGTATGTCTAGTTAGTGTTATCATCTTTGAGACAAGATTTCCGATTCATGTCACGACGGTGGTCGATGTAATAAAGGTGACTGGTGGGGGGATAGGAAGATTGAAGACAAATTCAAACCTATGGGAGCGTGGTACTCGCCTGGTCGAGCCGCCCCAATTACGAGCTGCAGTCAACAAGTTACTACAGGTGGGCTCTCCCACGATAAGACTTTTAGGGTCTTTTTTGAAGAAACAAGAGAGTAGGAGGGGAAAGGAAGACAGTCAAGAGAGAAGAGGAAGAATTGGGCTACCGGAACTCATCACTCATCGTACGAGACACAGCAACACAATGCCGCTATGTCACGCAGGTCTTCTGTGAGAGCGTGGTACTTCCCCGGTCAAGCCGGCCCATTCGAGCTGCAGTCAACTAGTAACTACAGCTGGGCTCTACCACGTAAGACTTTTAAGGTCTTTGTTAAGGAAAAAGACAGTCGAGGCAAATGAAGAAAGTGAGGAAAGGGGGAGAAGACGGTCGTGACGTCGTAAATAAGAACCGTATTCCTGAAGTCACCAGTTCTCGTACCCTCGGCTTAATGAACGCGTAGCGCGTGGTTTTCCTCCTGCGCAACGTCTCTGATTTTCTGACTATCAAGGTTCAGCCTACGCCTTCACTCGACCGTGGGTACGCAGTATGTCTAGTTAGTGTTATCATCTTTGAGACAAGATTTCCGATTCATGTCACGACGGTGGTCGATGTAATAAAGGTGACTGGTGGGGGGATAGGAAGATTGAAGACAAATTCAAACCTATGGGAGCGTGGTACTCGCCTGGTCGAGCCGCCCCAATTACGAGCTGCAGTCAACAAGTTACTACAGGTGGGCTCTCCCACGATAAGACTTTAGGGTCTTTGTTTTCAAAGAAGAAGAGAGTGGGGGGGAAAATGAAGAAAGGGAGGAAAGAGGGAGAAGAAGGCCGTGACGTCGTAAATATGAATCGTATTCCTGAAGTCACCAGTTCTCGTACCCTCGGCTTAATGAACGCGTAGCGCGTGGTTTTCCTCCTGCACAACGTGTCTGATTTTCCGACTGTCAAGTTTCAGCCTACGCCTTCACTCGACCGTGGGTACGCAGTATGTCTAGTTAGTGTTATCATCTTTGAGACAAGATTTCCGATTCATGTCACGATGGTGGTCGATGTAATAAAGGTGACTGGTGGGGGGATAGGAAGATTGAAGACAAATTCAAACCTGTGGGAGCGTGGTACTCGCCTGTTCGAGCCGCCCCAATTACGAGCTGCAGTCAACAAGTTACTACAGGTGGGCTCTCCCACGATCAGACCTTTAGGGTCTATTTTGAAGAAACAAGAGAGTAGGAGGGGTAAGGAAGACAGTCAAGAGAGAAGAGGAAGAATTGGGCTCTCGGAACTCGTCACTCATCGTACGAGACACAGCAACACAATGTCGCTATGTCACGCAGGTCTTCTGTGAGAGCGTGGTACTTCCCCGGTCGAGACGGCCCATTCAAGGTGCAGTCAACTAGTAACTACAGCTGGGCTCTACCACGTAAGACTTTTAAGGTCTCTTAAAGACTTGGAATTAAGCAGGAAGTACTTGGCTTGGACCCTTGGAGACTTTTTTTATAATAGAGGAAAATATTCACCGAATTTTTAATTTTTAAACACGACCAAATATGTACTCAGACTCATTATTTGCACCGACTTCAAAGCATTGAAAGCATGATCATCCAGATGATTCCATTATATTTCTACCCATCGAGGCTAAATAGTTAATTCCACTCAAGACCAAATTGTCACTCTATACAGCTAATACGATCATGCAAATCAGACCAAATTCGTCACTCTGATGTTCTCCATATCCGAACTCAGAAATTAAAAGTTGTCACAAAAGCGCAATTACAATGAAGTGTCATCCAGATAGTTTCTGTTTTTAACCAAGGAGGCTCAATAGTATATTCCACTCAGACCGACTCGTCAGATTTCAGTCGTCAGATACAAGTTATTCATATATCCGTACTCTTCTTTAATTATAGTCGAAAAACTTTTTTTTGTTGCCAATAATGATAATTAGATTTTGAAGCCAGAGATAATTTCGACTTAATCACCAAGCCTTTCAAACGACTTGATGATCGCAGTAAGATGTTGTAATACTCAAGAGGATGCTGCTGCCCGTCCCCCGAATCCTGTATCCTTTAGTCGACTCTTACGACACCCGAGGACAGGGTTGGTCCTATTCTAGGCCGGGAACCACACGGCACAATGATCGCTTTCCCACAAGTCGGGCGCGAACTAAGAAAATTGGTATCAGTCGAAGAAGAAGAAGTATAATGAATCTTATACCTTTAAACGAGCCATATTTGTTTATATGTATGTACATATGTATTCTCGTATAATCTGATTTTTATGAAATTTAGTAAGCAGGTGGTTTCGGGGGCGATAAATCGATCGATAGATAGGTTTCATTTTTAGAAAACGTCATCCGAGCAAAGCTCGGTCATCCAGGTACTTTAAATTGATACACGCCTAATTCGTCTCGGGAAAACACGTAAACAAACCGTTTTTAAGTTCTCTATTGTATATAAACGTAACTAACATTTCCGAAATTACGGGGTTTAAAGAATGCGGCGGTCAAAGGGGGTTGTAATATAAAAATATAAAATCGTTAGAAAAGGGTTTCGTATAAAAAGGCCTACCAACTTTTCAAAATGGATGGAATCCATCCTCACAAATCTAAAACCTTTAAACAGGCCAGACCCTGTGTTATCAAGCATGTTATTATACATTCCGTTTCTTCTTGTCATTCCATTCCATTTTGTTATATTGTCCACTCTTTGTTTGCATATGTAAGGCCTGGAATACACATGCCACAAAGTATTTTTGGTTGGGAGTGATTCATTTATATTGCACGTTTTTGTATGATATAGTAGCTTGTCTATTCCAGACCAAAAGCTACTTACAAAAGCGTGCAGCCTGTACGCTATACAAAGTTGAGGCTTTGCAGTCGTTGGTTGTGCTCGTGGAAGCGAGGGCTAGCGAGCCAGTCCTCCAGCACCACTTCGTTATCTTTGAGCGTCTTGTAAATCTGCTGCCAGGTGCCGAAGTTGAGTTCCATCAGTCGAGTAGCTTTCCCAGCTATCTTAAGAGTCTCTCGGGTCCAGTCTTTGATGGGTATAGGTTGACGTTCGCTAGGAAATACATAATTTCTTCAGAATATATCTAAAGAGCGGCTGTCCTTTGGCTCCATTAGAAAATACTCTAAATAGCCTACTTGATGCTAAGCTAAATAAAACAATCAAGTCCGTTAAGAGCGGCACTGACCGTTCGGCTCCGAGGACTAAATAAGCTGCAACATATCTATAGGACCTAGGGATGAATACACAAATAATACACTGGGACAGTCACAGACGTGGCGTTTCATCTATAATACTTGAATGTACTTACTCCAACTCTGGATTGTCCAAATACTTCATGATGCGACCGAGCATGAGGTTCGCCATCTTCCTGAGTTCGTTCGTTACCTGTTACCAATGAAAATATAGAATAAGTATCGTTTTTTGTCAACATTATAATATATGAAAGAGTTGCGTGATAATGTGTGAGTTAGACGACACGGTTGGCGCATTGGTTGAGCCATCGGCTGATGCGCCGCGTGTTGTGGGTTCGATCCCCGCACGGAACAAATATTTGTATGACCTACAGGTGGTTGTTCCGGGTCTGGCTGTTTGTGTATGTGAGTTTAAATGTTTGTAAACGCACCCACGATACAGGAGAAATTCCTAGTGTGGGGCAAAGTTGAAAAAAAAAAAAGTTGTGATGGCTTACCTCGACGCTGAACGATCCGTACTGGTACTCGAAACTCTGTATGTTTTGTTTAATCAAGTCGATACTCTTCGTGTATTCTCCTGCAAATAACACAATAACATAAAATAACGTATCGTTTTGCCCTGTATTTATGGAATACAAAAGTTACCCAACATTGGTCCAGCATCATGGTTTAGGCGCGACTGCTTACATAAAATGTTGCGCAAGAATGTTTTCAACATTTGTTTTCCGTAAATGCAGGGCTTTTTAGGAGAAAAATAAATATATCCCTTGGAGATATTAGGTATGTGCTTACCGATAGCAGCGTAAAACATGGCCAGATCATCGGAAGCCTTGCGCAGTATGTTATGATGGCGGTACAAGACCTGCTGCATCAATCGATAGGCTCGCACCATGCGGTCACATCGTTCTTCCTTGGTTTTAGCGCGCAGTGCTACAGAAAAAATAACTATTTTAGGACACGAATTGGCGTAGCCGGAAACTTGATTTTAATTCTTACGCGGCCCAAATGAAAAGAGCTTTACTTTTTTACTATTAAAACTTGAATTTATTAATAACTATTTTCATATATTACTAGGGTTTGGTTTAATTTTTTGTGAACCCAAGGTAGCTTTAAATAACATTCAAGAAAATAGAGACGGTCTTTGAGATTGCTACTGTAATAATAAATAATAATTTCTGATCTGGAATTTAAAATTATTTGAGAGTATACAATTTTGTCACAAGGCGTCTACAGGCCAAAAAATGCAAGGTGTTCAGTTTGGGATTGTACCAAATTTTAGAAAACTACTTATTGTAGACACCTGGAATCCAATACGACAATTAAAAGGAGAGTAGATAGGTGCTTTTATCTACAAAGCGTCGCGGTAGCGTAGGTAGCAGCGCTAAAAACAAAACGTCTGATCTAAAAAAAATAGCACTTTATTTCTCTTAATATATAACAAAACAAAAAATAAAAATGTAAAAAAACGCAAAACAAAGTCAAAGATAGATACTAACAAAAACAATTTATATTGAAAAAATAAAAATAACCAGTATTAAAAGCAATGTTGTACATTTAAAAAGCTGACGGTGATAAGATACCCGTTGATTACCATTCTAACGTAGGAAAGGTACCAGTGGACTTTGCGTTTTGGTACTGGTAGTCAGCTTGGTACTAACTGGTACCTTCCCCTTGGTACCTCTGTGCGCAGTCAACAGCAGTTGCAACAGGAAATAGGAATACATTCATATAACATGTTAAATATTATTGTTGACACTATACCTGCGTGTACAAATTCGTGACCATTGTTGTAGATGGAAATAATGTCTCGTATCCTGACGTCCTTATGGCACCGCTTGCATTTTGCTAACACAGAACATATAAGAGAGAGTAGAAATTGTACACGACTGGAATGTTTCCAGCAGAGGAAACAGAACACTTTATCAGTAACACGATGATTGCAGAGCGCCGCGACGAGTCGACCCTCTGGTCATGCGCTAGTTCTCTCATTTGAACAAAATGGCGGCGCCGACACCGCCGCCTCTCCGATCGTATCCAATATAGGTCATTATTACAGATTCAAATTTTCTGTATCAATAAATTTTTCGACGCGTTGCGGTGTCGGTTAGTCCCTAACAGTGCCAATTGGTGTTTCTTTTAAGTGTAAAAAAATCCCTGTTAAATAATAAATTTTGATGTCATCTTCCGCCGTTACAAATGAGTGCTTTCCACAGTCAACGTGTTTAAGAGGGATTGCCTATTTCAATTTCAGGATGGAATCCTGGAACTGAACTAGGTAGTTTTTATATTATAATATTGCATATATATATATATATATATATATCAGTATGTATATATTCAACGCAGGTTTCGTTCATTAGATTTAAAAACAGAGATTTTGAAGGTCATAATTTGATAGATATATTTTCCTACGATATATTTTCGTTGAAACCTTTGGTACGTACGTTACGTTTACACTTATCTGCATCTACTATCACCTAAACCGTCAAAAGTTTAAAACCTTTGATATCGACTCCACTCACACACATGTCGGACAGGACTGTTCATCAGGTCTATCATTTAGTAATCACCTCTCTTATATGTTCCGATATATAACGATATCTATCTTAAATCTAATGAATACATATTTTACTGCTATTCCTAAAAGCCTTTTCCCAGCAATGGAACAGTATATGATATTAATAAAACTTGAAAAAATATTGCCAGAAAGCGGCCACTTTGTGCTATGACGGGCTCCGTGAATGCTACGTGGGGATGCTTCTGTATGACCAAATAGTCGACTGCAATTAGACCGTAGATGTCCCAAAGTAACTTTGAACTGAGTTGAGTACTAATGAGTGCTCAGAAACCTAGACTTGCAAAAACATTGATCAGGAATTGTGCAACATGATCACGTGTCGGTGATATTATATATTTTCTTAATTATAGAGAACGTCCAGATATAAAACATATTTATCCCACTATCCCATGGAAATTCGGTCACTATAACTTAGTCCCACGCAGTTTAGCTAATTGCATTCGACTAGAAGCAGTTATATTCATAGAATTCATAAGAATGCACAGAATTCATAAGACAAAGGCAGCACGAAACCTCGACCAAATTAATGAGAGTTACATCGACCAATCTGAGACCTGATACTGTTTAAGCTTTTCCAGGCTGGCCGAGCAACGTTGTGAATAAATAAGTAAATACGTTAACAAACACGCCCAGCTGTAAATACCGCGGACCGAGAAATATAGCCAATTTATACAGCTGTATAGAAAAATTTCAAGGTAAGCTATAAAATATAAGACCAAAAATGCAATCGTTCACTCCCGGACCCCTGAAAAGTGTTTACCCTCCGCGTTGTCTCACTTCCCGCCTTTAAACTAAAACCGTCACACATCAGCGAATTAGTGTAAACGCCGCGCCGGGCGTGTTTCCGGACGCGATTATATAAGGATAATGACATTACCTATGGTGTGCATGGCGTCGGCCGTCTCAGCAGCATTCTGGGCCCTTTGAAGCGGGAACTCATTGGGACAATGGTGGCATGACATTCGCGTGCCCAGCCAGGTAACAGGTCCCTTGCATGACGAGCATGCGTACGCAGAGAACAGCGACTGGTGGAGAACGCGAGTCAGGGGGTCAGAGATACTGTACATGTTAAGGGCTGTGCGATTCTATTAAACTGTCTACTTTAGCTTTACGTTACATACGCGTGGAAAAACAAATCTAGGGCTACAAGTGCCTATCTAAAACGGACAAGATAGTGTTACTGTTTAAGTGATTGCCAACTTGTAATTGTATAAGTAAGTGTATGTTACCTAGCTACCTACCTAGCTAAGTGGAAAGGATCAAGTGCCTATACTTACCACAAAGTCCTTTCTGGTTTCGTCTTGGCAGGCCGGGCACATGCAATTGAACCCGTATTGTGAACTGAGAGCTTCGCGGCGCTCTGCAGTGCTCTGGCGCGCGTAATGCGGACCGTAGCAGTTCAGAATTTCGCCCCCGACCGGGAGTTCTCGCATTACTTTCACTAGTAGATAGTTCTTGTAAAACCTGTATAGTGAATAAGTTGCTGCAGAATGTTCATCAACTCTTAAAGGGATGTTTACGATTCATCTTGAATACTTACACGTTGGTGATGTTGGGTTCGCAAGAGTGATTCATCATAGAGGCAGTGGGATACACGCCAGTGCCGATACCACGCCAGGGGCTCGGTGTGCCATTAACTAGAAAACGCCATATTCGAGTAGCATGCACATGAGAAATTTGAGAAATGGTCACATTTCTCATTAATTTCAATTCAGTGTTTGTGAATTTTTACAGCAATATTGCATTAAATTTTTGTTTTATTTCAAGCATCATGTTAAGTTTTATATCTATTCTTGGCCATCCGAAACTACTTTTTGCAAGAGAAGATTAGATTTTTTGAAATATTTTATTTAAATTTTACGAAGTTAAAAAGTGTCATTTTTGCTGGTATTTAAAATAAATTATTTGACTTTGATCTCATTATTTTATAGTGACTCAAAAATCATTAAAAATAAAGATATTATAGTTGACGTCATTTAACTCCCTCGGGGGTTGGTGTGCGCGTCGTATTGTCTCAGAAGTAAGGTCCAAAATAACAAAAAAGTAATTAAAGATCAGCCACTCTAGACGAATGTGAAACGCGAAACTGTGACTTACATGGCATTTCCCGTCTCGGGTCAGTGTTTACTTCCATGATAGTGTGTGCGTTGGTGACCAGCTGACCTAAAGTGCGGTATATCAAGGATGCACACAGTAACTTCATTTCGTTCATCGGCAGGGGGTACCCTACCCGGTCAGGGAAATACTCGAAGAAGCTTGTGTTTCTCTCAAGATAGATAGTTAGCATGGTGGCGGTCTGAAAGAGAAACTAGCTATGTAGGGAAAGGTATACATCGATTGGTCAATTCAATTCTGTTCATCTTCTGTCTCTAAAGCAACTGTAGAAATGTACACCGGTACTGATTTTGAACGCCGGACACAGCAGTGGGGGTACGTTCCCGTAGTTGATACTATAACGCTCAAGATCCGTGACGGTCATTATGGTACTGTTCATCACTTACCAGCGCATACTGTATCTTGTCAGTGTTCGAGTCCAAGTTCGAGCAAAGGTTGAACATGCTATAAAATGTTTCGTATTCCGTATTGTAGATACTGATGTTGTCCACTTTGGAGAGTTCCGACATGAGCTCGGCCGCTGTTGTCGGAGGGACGACATCCGGTGGAAGGCGAGGAAATCCCTTATGCGCATATTTCAACATAACCCTAAAAAAATACTAATGTCAGTTCGGGAACAGGTAGAAACATACCAAATTATAATATCATTATTCTTCATATCTCCGTGTGATTTCAGATACTATTTGTTATTATTCTGTCTTACCTGAATGCAAGGTGAGCAATCCCTATAATAGGGAATATATTAGACCTTACTCCAGCACATTCCCAGCGATGAAAGATGTTTTTGCCAGTATAGAGGCATGCTTCATCGCAAAAAACAACGCGCGTACAATGATCGCATCTGCGGAAATGATGATACATTATACGCCGAGGTCAGAGAAAAGTGACAATCTGTGTTTGGCAAACGTATGGTCAAATACTCACCCGATCATAGCGGGATCACTGCAGCAACAGAAGTCACAATAGTAGGGATGCGGCAGATCGTGATTCGGCAATTTGACGGAAGCGAACGGTTCTTCAGCGAAAATTACGTCCCCTCTGTTCACTGGATGCGTCACGAGGACATGGCGGCCGAATTCTTCGTTACGGCTGCAAAAACACTAAGTTGAGCATCGGAGTGCGCTAGGTGATGTCAGGGTTGGCTTATGATGCCTCTATTGTTTTAACTTGTATCCATTTCTGAGTAGCTTTTACACACATTTGGCCTAACAATGAGTTCGTTTCGACCAGTTCTTTCATCCAATATGTTTAAGTCTGATATTACGATTGCTTTATTACACTTGGACGGTAAATCAGCTAAAATTATTATACCTACAACGTCTAACAAAGGTATTAGTACAAAGATCGTAAGAAATAGAAGCACCTATACTATTTTTTGTAACAGGTCACTTGTGCATCAGATCCCTTTTGATCTTCATAGGTGTAAGTTATACGAGTACACTGTATTTGTTAGACGTCATATGTATAGGCTACGAGCATATTCACAAAAAGACAATAGTAAAATTCATGGTGTGTACGTAGAGTTGGCTGGATCTGATGAATTCGCGCCCCACTCCCCCTTTCAGGTGGGGATGTGGAGAGTACCATCTCCACCTGAAATGAGGAGGGGGGTGGACAGGTATCTTCCCAGCCGACGACACGCCGATAGGTTCAATCGCTGGTTCCCCCTCACGTCCCTACCTATCAGATTTCATATCTCACATGGTAACTATATTGAAAACTGATGGATTGGGACGTCCAACCCGGTGTGTCCCCCTAGATGTTCCAGTAGAAATAAAACCTATTTCTTCGGATCTTATAGAAATGCTAGCCAACAAGAATTTAAAAACACTGTGAATTGAGATAAAGCAGCAGATCAGGTATCAGCGGCAGCTATAGGACGAGGGTTCTGACTGACGGCTTGCATTTTTAATATCTAACATGGGAGCCTGTTAATAGGGTTGAATATCAAGATTCACGAAATAACATTGTTTAAATAAACCTTCTTAATTCTTATTATTTGTATTAGAGATATTTAAAATCAGTTTTTTCTATGCACTTTGACAAAATATCGGTTAGGAAAAGCAGTTATTAATTTTTTTTTAATATTTTAAACAATATTATTTAACAAACATGGTCAATATTCAAAGATAATGTGTATAAATAAATATACGTTTTATAGCTGTGGTACGCGTCTATTAAAGGGCAATGTCAACTACTAGTACCTAAATATAATAACACAGAAATTGGACATTATGGATGAAAGATCTGGTTGATATAATACTAATTATCATAGCATGTTGAGCCGGAAAGCCATTACTTGTGACCTCACTAAGTGATATTACCACTGTTCAACATGTTATACTCTATTCCAATAATCATTAATGAAAATACGAGTTTTTACACTTACACTAACTCAACAGCATTGCAAGCGTCCCTGAACTGAGGATTTTCTCCCATGAAAAGTCTCGGCAAGATCACTTCGTCGGACGGCCCTCCTGGGCGGAATTTAGCCAATTTTTGTTCCAGCAATAGGTAGGATTTGTCGAATTCAACTGTAAGCATATGCTTGTATAAATATTTACTGAATGTAAAATAACATAATCAAGCAGTCAATTGACGACACGGTTGGCGCGGTGGTTGAGCCATCGGCTGCTGCGCCGCGTGTTGTGGGTTCGATCCCCACACGGAACAAATATTTGTATGACCTACAGGTAGTTGTTTCGGGTCTGGCTGTTTGTGTATGTGAGTTTAAATGTTTGTAAACGCACCCACGATACAGGAGAAATTCCTAGTGTGGGGCAATGTTTTAAAAAAAAAAAAAAAAAAAAAAAAAAAAAAAAAAAAAAAAAAAAAAAAAAAAAAAAGAATTAAATATTTAATATCACCTTTAGATACGCCCTGCAGTTCAACCTTTTCAATGTGCCTAACTGCTTGTGCCATAGCCTCAATACACTTTTCTTTTTTGTACATTTCAAGGTAGCATTGTGCGCGACGAAGGTACAGTTTGTGTTGCAGATCGGGAGGGTAGTTATGGCTTAAAGCGCGCTGCACGTCACGCAGACTCTCCTGCAAATTTGGCGTGTTTTATTAAAAGTTCTTTTTTTAAATATTTTTTCATTCAAGAACTTATATTACGGTTGGTACTTACCTTATAGCGTCTCAATTTTAAAGATGCAGCAGATCTATTAGCGAGGGCCACTGAGTAGTAAGGACTCGTTTTGGTGGAGAACAGGACACTATTTGTGTAAAACTTGTGGCTCTCATCATATTGCTCGGCTCTAAACTTGAAGTTGCCTCGCTGGCGCCACATCAGGGCTATATTATCATTCTTCCTCGAGCTATCGTCATCGCCAGTTTCCTTGTCGTAAGATAATCGCATTTGTCGTATCCATTCAGTGAAGATATGTCTGAGGAAGAAAACGTTGGCTTGAATCAATTGTTCTCAACTGCTATACTTATGAACCCAGAAAGATGTAATAAACTTCGCAAGGCCATTGTCATATAGATGTGCATGTGATATTGTAACTGTCATGTCACATCAGCAATGTGTATGATGCATAGTCATCATCCTCTTGCTCTTATCCCAATTTCATTTGTATGATGCATGTGTATGTTGTAATTATTGTTATTGTCAATGTCAATCAAAATAGTTGATGTCGCATTGTCTTACCATATTATGTGGGCGTCCAAGCAAAAAGGGTCCAGTTCTCTCCATTTAGTTTCAGAGATATAAGAAACTTTGTAAAGTTGGGTGTCGCGCATGTCGCGAGTTTAATTGATATTATTAATAAATGCTCAATTATCTAGTCAAATTAAGTGATTTCAGAATTTAAACTTCGAATGTCAACATGAAAATAATATGATGAGTTTTTGAATATTTTTCCAATCCTTACTATCAATCTAATATTCTAGTTACCGAATCTAGTGATAGCTCAATAACCCACAGCTGGAACCTTTTTGCTAATACGCCCACATGTCACATTGACATATGTTATTAATAAAGTAGATTTCGCACTGTCATATAAATGTGCAGTAATCTTATCATATTGTATATGAGCTGCTGGCTATATGCCCCCCCTCCACCAATCGACTAACCGGCCATCCGAAAGGCTGACTGATCAACTAACTGGCCGATCAACAGATCGACCAATCGCCCGATTGACCAAGCGACCGATCGACCGCTGGACCAACCGAAAGGCTGACTGATCGACCGACTGACCGTTCAACAGACCGACCGATCGCCCAATTGACCAACCGACCGATCGACCGCCGGACCAACCGAAAGGATGACTGATCAACTAACTGGCCGATCAACAGATCGACCCATCGCCCGATTGACCAAGCGACCGATCGACCGCTGGACCAACCGAAAGGCTGACTGATCAACTAACTGGCCGATCAACAGACCGACCAATATCCCGATTGAACAACCGACCGATCGACCGCTGGACCAACCGAAAGGCTGACTGATCAACAAACTGGCCGATCAACAGACCGACCAATATCCCGATTGAACAACCGACCGATCGACCGCTGGACCAACCGAAAGGCTGACTGATCGACCGACTGACCGTTCAACAGACCGACCGATCGCCCGATCGCTCAACTGAATAATTGATTTTGTTTCATATCTGTCGGGATCCCGCGACGGCCATCTTTTTTTGGTTTGAGGTGCAGATAATGTACTACAGATACTTTGTACCAAAAATACACGCGATTTTGGATAGGGGGTCCATTAAACTTGAACTGTCGGTACATTCAGACCTATAATTCTGAAAGTTAGAGAAATTGTGCTGTCTGTACTTATGTACTCCATACTAATATCATAAGATTACAATAACTTAAATACCTACTCTATTTATTATAATTATATGCTAATTCGCACCAAAACTCTTTTGGTTGTATAACATTTCTTCTGTGCAGCACACGTAGCATGACCAATTCTACATTGATCCTACTAATAATTTCTTTACAACTTGACAACACTTCTACCCGAGCACCGGGTGCCCCGTAGACAGTAGAGAATTATAATACTTTCTTGTCTTCAGTTCTAACGTTCCCATGATGATAGACATCTTTCAACAACATGTCAAGTTGTCTATTCTTCTAACCCGAACAAACATTCTGAAAACCCGTTTCTATGGTGGTCATGCTACGTGTGCAGGAATCGAACCCACAAACCATTTTGCAGAAGGACCACACGTACACTGGGACTCGCATCTCCATTTGGCCATCTCTGCTTATACTATTCAATTATAACTATCATGTCACCTCTGTTACGCATAAGCTACTATAATTACAATGTTGCTAGGTTGCATGTGATGAGTAAAATTATTTTATTTCATTTTATTGTGGATAAAACAATAGAATTATTTTGTTAAGTTCCTACTCCATTTTTTATTTTCCTTCCTTTTCTGGCAACCAGACCCATGTTGGGTGTAGCAGATAAAGCACATTTAGCAATGAGCAAGCCAGAATATAGTATGAATTAAAGAAACGCGAGCTGCTAATTTGCTGCAGATAGAACAAAGAGTTTGATTTTTTTATCAATGTTCTATCAAATATTCTCATGTAATATATAACTCATTTATATCATCGGCCTAGCATTTTGGCTTCCAGTCCAAATGGATGCTGCTGTATATAAGTACTTTACATGGAAGAACTGCATATAAGATCTCCCAATACAATTTAATTTTTGAAATTTTTCATTTTGATCTGTTTGAGTTGATTTTACGATCAATGTTCTATAGTATAATCCTATGCAGCCCCAAAAGCAGCACATTCTTTCAAATTTTACTCACACATTTCCATATAATATCTTAACTTAAAATATATCATATCTTAGCAAATGGGTAACAGCTGCAGTCTGCTTTGCACCAATCACAGTCCTCTGAGCACTAGTAATAACTTATGAGATATCTTGAAACCGTACCTTAAAATATATCATATCTTAGCAAATGGGTCACAGCTGCAAGTCTGCTTCGCGCCAATCGTATTCCTCTGAGCACTAGTAATAACTTATGAAATATCTTGAAACCGTACCTTAAAATATATCATATCTTAGCAAATGGGTCACAGCTGCAAGTCTGCTTCGCGCCAATCGTATTCCTCTGAGCACTAGTAATAACTTATGAAATATCTTGAAACCCTACCTTAAAATATATCATATCTTAGCAAATGGGTCACAGCTGCAAGTCTGATTCGCGCCAATCGTATTCCTCTGAGCACTAGTAATAACTTATGAAATATCTTGAAACCCTACCTTAAAATATATCATATCTTAGCAAATGGGTCACAGCTGCAAGTCTGCTTCGCGCCAATTGGAGTCCTCTGAGCACCAGTAATAACTTATGAAATATCTTGAAACCGTACCTTCAAATATATCATATCTTAGCAAATGGGTCACAGCTGCAAGTCTGCTTCGCGCCAATTAGAGTCCTCTGAGCACTAGTAATAACTTATACAATATCTTAAAATTAGTAATTATCCTAACTTATATCTATCTTAAGTAGCTTAAAATATTTCACATCTTAGCAAAAGAGTGTCAGCTGCAAGTCTCCTTACCACCAATTGTTCTTTAAGCACTAGTCAGGCAGCCTTAGGTCCCAGATGACATGCGCAAATCTCGCATTGATCGCCACACGAAGAACTACGCCAAAATTATGAACAATCCTGCAATTATGTACTTACCGGATTCCGGTATGGGTGAAAAAATAGGTCAGCGTGTCGACCGCGGCGTTTGTTCTGCGGTCTGATTTCTTCTCTTCATATGCGATGATGCACAGAAGAACCTGCCATTGTTGGGCAGGATCTTCTGGCAGTACATCGCGATCCATCTTGGATCAAGTTCTTATAGCTCTCGCTATTTTACGATAGAACTTAGAGGTCCTCATCTTCGAAGCTGAGCAGCACTTGGTTGTTCACTTAGTAGAGAGCTGGGAGCTCACGGGAGCTTCAAGAGGCGCGACCAGCTAGCTGGGGCGCCGACTGTAGACTGTAGCTCGAAGCCCGGGCCGCGGAACGGCGGAATACTGCAGCGGAGCGGAGGAGTAGGGGGAAATTTATACGCAGTATCATAATATTGATCTCTGACAGCTGCGCGTTTCGTGACCGCTGAGTTCTGCGCATAGGTTATCCGTTGTACGCATGCTCCGTATTCGGCGGGGGTCGGGAGCGGAAGAACGGTGCCCTATAACTAGAGTATTAAGTACTATAGATATATGACCGCACCCAACGGCTACACACAATAATTACAATGATTTTTATATGATGAATTTTCATTGTTGCATTAAAAGTAGTTATAAGTTTGACAGTCCTAATTTGGGGAATGGTTATCGAATATTAGCCAGCATGGACCACTGAACCATTGTGTAAAGTACCTAAACACAGGTTGGAAAAAATTTGAAGTAAAAATATTGCTTTCGGTCTTTTAACCAAATGACAGAAAAAATAAGCAAAATTTTTAATAATCTGTCACTGCTGCTCCCATTATTTCCTAGGCAAACTAAGCTTTCTAAAAGCTGCATAAAGCTCTATAATGATATAATTCCTACTCTCTTATTAAAATATATCCCGTCCGTATTAATAAAAACATAAACCTGAAACAAATACAAGAACCTAATGGGAATTTATATGTTTGAGCCATTTGCGGGTGAAACACTAGGGCCATGCGGTCCGTGTGCATTTTTTTTTTCTAGAAACACGTTCATTTTATGATTTTGTTAAATAATTTCGATCTGTGAAGGATTCTTCTATCTGTGGAGGCGCGTAAAATTTGTGTCATTGCTACGATTATTTTATTAGTTTGTACGCCATCTTAAAAATTTAGAATATATTAAAATGAAAAAGTCTATATATAATTTGAATATCAGAAGCATAATTATTGTGCTAACAATTTAATTTGCTATCGTACATGGATTCGGTCATTGGTCATACAATAGATGGCGCTCTTATCGACATCTTTACCTTGTGACCGTCTCAAGTTAAGGAACCACGGTATAACATTTAGCGTCATATAAACATGTTAGTGAAATAAACCTATCAGTTAACCCCTTCAAAAAACTTTCGAATAATATTGAATCTCACGTACTTAATAAGATACTGTAAGTCTGGAAAAATAGCTTGGGCAGCGGCGGTTCCTGTGGGATAATGAATAGCAAATATGCCAGAGCGTGACTGCGTGACCGGCGGTATTGTTTATTTAGTATTTGCAACGCATCTACTGTTAAAACTACTCAAATAGGTTAATCCTAAGTGTGGGTAGCTGTGAACATGTGCCCGCTTCCAATTGATTTTCTTTAAAGCTAAAAATGAACGCACAGCTACCCATCTACAATATATATACTTATAAGAAAGTTAGGCGCAGGTAACAACAGAAGACTTAGGTACCTACTGGATTGAGGTCACCACTAAAGACCACATCGTGACTACGACGACGTGCACTTTCTGTGTTATACCTGGTTTTGTTACCAAAATATCTACTAATACTATAATTATACATTTCTAGTACCTATTACTCAAAAAGGAGAATATAGTGTAGGTACCCATACATTTAGTTTTATATTGACAAAATAAAGTGAGCAAGATATTTACAATATAATTTATAAATTTCTAGTTCATGTAAAAAAGTAGAAAGAATTATTATTTATGGGATTAGCCATACCTACGTATATACAAACGTACCTACGTACGTATCCTACATATATAAAAGATAAACTAAGGTAACTCATTCATGCAAGTAGATATGTCTTCTGTGGCAAAAAAAAAAACTACATTAGTTATGGATTTATACTAGCATGGCAGTATTACCTACGGTGCCTGTATTTACTAACTCTATTTTTATCTATTATTTATTATAGTAACTTATTGCCACCCAGCAATTTAGTTTTCGAAATTTAACAAATGTGTATTTTTATGTTTTCAATTCACTTTGCGTAACAACTTCAAACACGTTACGTTTCAAAAAGTATTAAGTCATTCCGAATTCACCTCTTTTAAAGTAGAAATTTATTATAACATAAACTATATATATATACTATATATATAATATATTACCCGAAAGGTTGGAAAGTGGTGCATCTATAGTAGATAACGCTAGTTATGTTCAATTCCCATGTAATAGGGGCGAGCCCCTTGGCAACAACCGGGCAAAAATCCAGACTCCGGGTTGCTAATGAGAAAATTCATATTTGAAAACATCAATAAGTGAAAATAACATAAAATTTTCACGCCTACATATCAACCGAATACATTTCCAGTATAAGCTAATCTCGCATTGTATAGGATTTCCGTACAATAAGAGGGTAGCTTACACTGGAAATGTAAACCTACCTGTTACTGGGAAGAAAACTATTTCTGTGTATGGTCATCATCTGCCTCGCTTTTTCCACTCTAGAGGTCGGCTGCCAAAACCAGGGTTTTACACTGAGCGACAGTCTGACCTCCACAACCCAGTCACTGGGTAGCACGATACCCCTTACGACTGGTTGTCATACTTTCGGGCTGCTGACTACCCATAACGACTGTCAAAGATAAACAGGATAAGTGCATACTTAATACCACAACGCTATATACTCGCCGTACTGTTGCACGTCACTCCAAGTCACCTGTTCCTCGGACATAAGCCATTACCGCTCTCCTGAACTCAAACACGGATATCGATTTGTTTGCGAATGAATAGAAGACGAAAGACAGTTTCTTTCGTGAGAAGAATGCATGACTGCTTCAAATAAATTGTTTGCTTAAAAACTGTAAGTGCCTTCGGCCATTGTATTAAAATTTAATATAAACGCGTGTGGTTTGTACAACTAGACGCCCCGCTATAAGCGACCCCCTTCGCGCGGGGTGTCTAGACTGTCTAGTGAACACACCCGCTTTGTACACAGTACTGCGTCTATGGTTACGTGCAAACTCAACAAGTACTTTGCGAAATAATTTACAAACGCTTTTGACTAGCCTTATCAGCCGCCTGTAAGTTTACCTTACCTGACAAGAATCAATAATGTTCTTTCATGGTTTGCGTAACGTTTTTTCTTATTACAGCGGTCGCTAAGCTGTACAAACTCAAGCTTTTTAGCTTTCTCCACACCTTCTCCATATAAACAATACCTATGCCAAATTTCAAACTCCTCCGTACGCTCGACATTCTTAAAAGTAATGACTTAACGTATTAATATTTAATACATAAAAGTCACGACTGATCAATTAAATAGCTTAATCTTGTCCCGGGCCAGTGGGATTTTTATATTCTATTAAAATCCTATTCCTATACAAAGATGGCATGAGCACTGCTTACGACTTTAGAATCAAATAGCAACCTAAGCCCAACAGTTTCACCCGCTCCTAGGTATCATAGCGTGATGTTAAACAATCGATACCGCTTCTCAATTATAATTAGTTGACAAGCAACACAAAACACGCACAACAGAATTGTTAAAACTTCATATCATTATAACTATTAACACCTACAAAAGAACTACCCATACACAAAAACAAAACGAATATTTTTAACACTACACAATTATATACAACAAGCTGCGCCCCGCGGTGTTACCTGCGGTTTAAATTCACATTTATCAAACGCGCGAAGTCAAAATTTTCGTTTACTTTTCTGCAATTTTCCAATTCACTGTACAATTGTCTTATTTTTAATTTCCGTAAGAACCTTCTACAAAGTATTAGAAATCATCAAAATATAAAAAAAAAGATGAATGTAATCGGTAAAGTCTTTCTCAAGTTATGTCGTGGCCAAGAGAAACAGGGATTCATTTTTATATAAATCTAGATTAACACTTGCACTCTCGTAAAACAATAAACACATACATCTACTAAAACATAAGATTTTATCAATAAATACACAAATATTACTTAAGTAGGTAACAGACACAAATTAAGATCACCTCATCCACGCACACCAGCATATGACAACAAAAACATACTGTATGAGGGTTAGGTAGGATTTTGTAAAGTTGGACTAACTTTACAAAATCCTACCTAACGAGATAAAATGTGTAACACATGAATCAAATCAAATCAAATCAAATCATCTTTATTGTGGAGTATAGGTATACATCATAAATACAGGTCTTAATTAATTAAAATAAGTTCAGCTATGTCCTGCCGTTGAGGCATACAATAATAAAATACAAATCAGAAGTTAAAACACAATTAGTCATATTAGTCTCGATACATTATTAAAATATTCCAAATCATAAATACATACAAATTCAATTTCAAGTCATATTAGTCAAAATTCATTTTTAAAACATTGCAAATTATATTCTTACATAAATATTAAACAACAACAACAACAACATATGTGGGAGAAAATTATACTTATTTTTCCTTTCTTGTCATTGGAATACAATATTTTTGTCACACAAGTAATCTTTGACATCATAATAACATTTGTCTATTAATAATGAATGTAGTTTCTTTTTAAACTGGAGGATTGGTAATTGTTTAATGTCATCAGGCAATTTATTATAGATTAATGATGTCATGCATAAAATACTTTTATTTAATAGTGCCGTTTTACCATAAGGTATTTGTACCTCTAACCTTTTCTTATCCCTTAATTTTCGATAATAGCTTTTGACAGTAGTCTTATAGTAGCTTAGATTTGATTTCACAAAAATATTTGATTCGTAAATGTATAGGGAAGGCAATGTGAGAATCTTTAGATTTTTAAAGTAAGGTTGACAGCTAATTGTACTATTTATTTGGCACATTGCTCTAATGCATTTTTTTTGAGCCTTAAATATAAATTCCTTGTCTACCGAATTACCCCAAAATATAATACCGTATCGCAGTAATGGTGCCACCAGTCCGTGATAGGCCGTTAAAATCGCTTCTTTGTTAACTATTTTTGAGAGCTTGTAAAGAGCGAATGAGGATTTGTTGATTCTTTTGCAGAGATTGTCTAAATGGGTTGTCCATGAAAGTCTGTAATCAATATTTATTCCTAGAAATTTGGTATTTGTTACAGATTCTACTGTCTGCCCGTTATAATTTACATTAATACTTTTCATGAAGAAATGAAGAATCTATAAAAAGAAACTTAAGTCACAGACACCATTCTCAATCGTAATATTTATAAATACTTAGTAAGTTACTGAACCCATACTGAAAATGTAGCTTTAATTACAAAACTTTACCCTGAACCAAAGCTACATTAAGTTTAAGAATCTCAAAATCAAAATCAAAATTCATTTATTCAAATTAGGCTGAGAATCAGCACTTTTTGAACGTCAATACGTTTACAAAATACAGTCCTCCAAAATGCCCACCCTTCACCACTTCCTACTCATTTTAAGTCAACTACAGAAATGATCTTAATAGAAATAAAGGTCATTAAACCTAAAAATATTTTCTTATCCGACTGTGACCTCCAGGGACTATCTACAGTTCCACATTCAAACAAAGAAAATCAAACAATCTCATCCGCTTTAAAACATCAGTAAAGATCCTACCTTTAACGATATCATTGATGTCCAAGTACATACATAAAAAACAGTTTGGTCTATCCCACAACTGGGCAAAGGCTTTCCCCAAGTCCTTTCAGGAACTCTTTTCCCGGGTCACCTCGAACTTGAAAACACTCTTGAAAAATTTAACACTGGGACTCATCCGGATTAGAACACTGAAACTCGTTCAAGACAAGCAAGGCTGTACCACTTGGCTATTACGAACGATTGCTATGTTTATATTAATAGAGCCACCCTTGTTTTGGCATGGGGTGGAAAAAATGGGAATTCGCAAAAAACAATTGCTTCATTAGAGGTTTATAAATTCTCATTCTCAAAAGGATTTTATTTGGATTCTCTTGTTCTTTGTACACAATTTAGTGGTTGGCGCGGTACACAAAAACCGGTGACGTCATTAAATTAAATATAAATTCACTTACTCAACATTCACTCCTGTATGGAATATTTTGTGCCCCAGGAGAGGGGTGGCGAAAATAGCAATGACGTCAATAGATGGAAATTAGAATAAGCTTGACAGACAGAATAGGCATATTGATGATAAAATCGTTATGGAAAGTTCCGAGCCCTTTGTTACGTTTGTATGGACTTTGAATGCCATGACCCACCTATGGATACTAAACATACCCACCCATCCCATAAAAAGGATAAGGGAAAGTGCTACTTACATTCCAGCACCTAAATTCAAGATAGGAAACTATTAACCCACAATATTACATACATTGCTAGAATACACTACTATGGACTTTAGCCAATTGCAATAAGAGTCATTTTGACTGCATAAACAAGTGAGGTCGTAATATCCAGCGGTTAAAAAAACAAACAAAAATACACTTTATGCAAATGTTATAAAGGTTAATTATAAATGCAGCTGTAAGTTAGTTCCGATGTTCTAGGATAACCTATGGTCCTACATTTAAATTAAGCAAAAATAAACCGTATGCAGTGGTGTTAAGTGTTAAGTGAAAGACGGAATAAAATTGTGGGTCGGTTGAATGGTTTATGGTCCCTAATGGTTTGACGGACAATTGTTAGCCTTAAATGCTTTTCATAAGTACTCTGTACTTCGATGGTCGCTAGGTTTTAAACCTGGCTTTACTCTATGTGGAATTTATTATGGGTCAAGCATAATACAACTTCACCTAACACCTATAGCATAGCTGGTCAAGTTATTGGATAAGCACGTCTTATATAGAGAATCGCAAAAATATAAAAAAAAAACCCCATCTAATTTTAGTAATATGTACGTGTTGGTTGTTCTTTGAAAAGGTCAGGTGAGATCAGGTGTAGTACTGGTCAAGCGCGTAGTATGAACGTGAACGAAGCAAAAGAACGACCTATGTAAGTATCGAAGCAGGTGGCGTTCTGCCGTTTCTGCCATGAGTAAAAGGCGTAAAAAGAAGGAGGAAGGGAAGCACAGGGCATTCAAAAACTTCGTCCGTATTGCTGTCAACGGGTAAAGTGCCCAAAAGTCAATAATGATTGTTTGGCCTCAAAAGGCCAGCCTACACCTTGAACCTTATTTTGTTTCCGATGGAGTTAGTGAAGCATGACGCCAAGCATTTGTCTAACGCTAACAATTCGGTAATAAATAAATAAGAATCACTATTTCAATATCATGACGAAACAAAAGGACGAACTAAGTATATCTTTCATATATTAAATGTCACCTACATTTAAAAAGTGGGTGAATCAGACATTTCTAAATCCTTTCAATGCCGGATGTCAGTGACTTTTACTAATATCAGTTTTGGTGCGTAGTGCTATGATAGTGTCAAGATGGCCGACGTGATTGGAATGCCACTCAGGTGGCACTTTGCTATTTCGGCTCTTGAGTGGCATTATCTTAATGAAAGGGAGCATTAAATAAAAGTCATGATGGCCCAGTGGTTTAGGCCTCGCCTCTTGTGCAAGAGGTTGTGGGTTCAAACCTGGGCAAGTACCAATGTGAGTTTTTCAATTCATATGTACTTTCTTAGTTTATCTTGGACATCACTGACATTGGTGAAGGAACACATCGTGAGGAAACCTGGACTTATATAATAAACATAAGTCTGAAATCGCCAACCCGTCTTGAGCAAGCGAATTAATGCTCATGCCTTCTCTGTATGAGAAGAGGCCTTTGCCCTGCAGTGGGACAGTAATAGGCTGGTATTTTACTTTTTTTATTAAATAAAACAAGTTTGTTGATACTAAGGTACTTAAAGCTCACTCAACCAGGGCCGTCTGGCCCTACAGGGTGTAAGGGATATCAAACCACAAACTGATACCATGACTTCAGTACACGTTTCTGTACCCCTAGCGTTGAAAATTGTCGCCCTCTTTATCTTCATCATTTAGTTTTTTCTGATGTGCTTCTTACTTAAAACAGGAAAAATTCATGAGAAAATCCTCATTTTTATCTAAGCCTAAAAGATTTTTGATTATAAACTTAATACGTTACGACTCTTATTAAAAAACTCATTGAATTGCGTAAAAATCATGTTTTTTTTGTTAATAGTTTAAATTAGAAAAATAAGACCAGAAAAATCCGTAGAAGTCGGGAAAAGCTGACGAACAATTTTAAAGCTGGCAAGTCCAGAACAGTGTACTGATCTCATGGTAGCAATTTGTGCGCCGATATCCCTTCCTCCTCCTCTCTTCCCTTTGACCAGCAATCATATAGCTATGACGTGTGTTAGGTGTAACGACAAACATACTTCAAAGAAAGGCACACGAAAATGAACAACATTTACTTTTGAACCAACCCTGACATCTAATAAATAAAAACAGCTGTACAGAGGCCAGCACATCAAGCTACCCCAATGTGTCAAATTTATTTGATAGGTTTTCAATTTTACTGCAAAAGAGTAAGGTTTATATTCAATTGGGAAAACTTAACAGTTTCGGGTAGCTTGATGTGCTGGTCTGTATTAAACAAGTTTTTTTTTTTAAGTTATGCGTACACAGAGGTTTGGCAAAACTGATCTGTTTTATGATTTTAGGGATTGCGCCATCGTCATAGTTATTTATCCTCAGAATTACTCTCTCAAATAAGTCTCAAATTATAATAAAATGATTTTACAAATCAAGCTTTTATCGTTTTAACGGGCTATCATAATTAAATGCGTATACAACATTTCTGTGCTACTGACCATTTAAGAGTTTCTGTTTGATTGGTGATATGGACCGTTCATATTGGTCCCATGTGGTAGTTTCCGGAGAATATCAATAGGGGAAAATTTGTGAGGTAGGTAAGTCTAATTATTTCAGGATTTTTACTGTGTTAGACTTATAAATTAATAACTGCCTGGCCTTCAAGAGAGTCTCACTGAGAATCTCCACCTTGATAAACATTATTTTGATAGTAGTTTAATCTAAGTTAGATCTACCGTTGGGCAGCCTCAGGTCTCTGACCAGCCATAAATAATTAAATAAATAATACTGGAAAATCCACACAGCATCATCTAGCTCCAAACTAAGCAGAGCTTATGTTATGGGTACTAGATGACTGATATACTTACTACAATACATTACATACAGATAGATATTTTTAATTATACATAACAAATACTCAGAAAACTTTCAAATCTTTGTAGATCATATAAACATTTGTCCCAGGGCGGGAATCGAACCCGCCTGCGACGAAGGAGGTGGCGCAGGAGGTGGCTGAGTATTTGCTATGTATAAAAAAAATAGCAGCTGTCTGTCTGAACTTCGCCCGCCGCGCCACATCGGTCGTCAAACCCATAATGTCTTGAAACCATTAATATCGACCAACCGTAAGCTAGCTGCATCTTCTGTACATCATCCTACTACATCCCATCCGAATAACTTCCTCTTTGGTCTACCATGAGATCCTGGGTTCGATACCACGGTCGGAAAAAGTATTATTGAGTTTTATATATGGATTTTCTTTGTAGCATCCTGGAGTCGTTATTTGTGCCCGGTTGATGGGTTGATCCCCTTAAACTTAAAGGGAAGATCTATAAGACAATAATCAGATCTGCTGTCTTGTATGGATCAGAATGTTGGGCCACAAAAGGAATGAATGAAAGGCAGTTGCATGCAGCTGAGATGAGAATGCTAAGGGGGATGTGTGGTGTTACGCGAATGGATAGAATAAGAAATGAGTATATAAGAGGAAGTCTGAAAGTGGCGCCTGTGACAGAGAAGTTGTGTGGAAATCGGCTGTCATGGACACGTGATGCGAAGGAATGAGGATCATGTTGTGAGGAAAGTTTTGAGTATGAATGTAGAGGGTTACAAGAGTAGAGGGAGACCCAGGAAACGATGGATGGATTGTGTGAAAGTTGATAAGGCTAAGAAGGAAGTGACTTCTGAGATGACGGGAAATAGAGATGTACGGAAGAAGAAGACATGCTGCGCCGACCCCAAATGAAATTGGGATAAGGGCAAGAGGATGATGATGATGATGGCAATAGAGTCACACTTAAGGAGGGTGCTCCCTAGGTATACAACTGCCTAACATTGAGGGAAGGCAGGATGATGTTTATGTTATCTCATCCGTATACAAGAAAATACGCTGAAAGATAATCGAGAAACTATAAACATATTTGTATGAGAGCTTGCATTGCTACATAGTACATTAAGCATGCACCACATCTAATAGAAGTTTACTTCATACGTATATGGAAATTCAGATTGAATAAGACCGAGAATGGATGAAAATGGAGTGCGTAAGCGCGTTTTGTCGGCTTAAATCTCACTGATGAAAATGTTGTAGAGAGAATAGCTTCGCAAGTCTCGTTAAGATCGTTCCGATATAGTAGAAAGTACCAGTATGTAAGCACATAACAACAATACATGTGTAACTGTCTCACGGCAGTGCAGAGGGATCTTCTCATACAGAGAAGCCACGAGCAATAATCATGACGATTGCTCAGTGCGGGTTGGTTATTTCAAACATACCTATATCAATAAAACTATGTATTTTTTAGCTCTTTCATTGTTCCTATCTGAAATATTTCGTTGCGGGATCCAAGATAGTTGAATCATTGTAGGAGTTTGTTGTAAGAGATCGTTTTTTAACGATAAGGCCACCCATTGTAACATCCTGTGTATATGTAGCTCTTAAAGTCAATATTCTTTGTGTACAATAAAGAGTATTCTATTCTATCGGTTCCTGCACTCGTCGGGCTTCATTGACTCAACGCTTTTCTGGTGGTCATCACTGTTGACTGTGACTTTCAGGAGATACAGTGAGAAATAGTGTGGCGTGCATGTGTCAAATCTTAATATATATAAATTACGTGTCACGTTGTTTGTCCGCTATGGACTCCTAAACTACTAAATCGATTTTAATGAAATTTGGCTCACTGTGGTTGCTTTGGTAAAACTTAAAAGATAGGATAGTTTTTATTTCGATTATTGACTTTTATGTTTTTTTAAGGCAAATTAAATGGTTTCCTATAATACTCGTAAGTTCCATACATTTCTAACCGATGGCAGTGTAACTTATTTTTTGAGGCGGTACGAAGTTCGTCAGGTCAGCTTGTATAAAATAAATCACAATTTAATATCCAAGTTTCCTCACTATGTTTCAATGTTTCTTTACCGACATCAGGAAAAGAACAATATTATTTTACAGTTTCGTTAAATACGCCTCTGTTTATGCATTTTCATTGTATAGTTACAGAGCTAAATAACAAGTGAGATATTGTTCTCAAGAGTGGGTTTTCCCGCCATTTATGTACAGAAATACCCGCTGCGAGATATGAATACTAGATCTTGTCGGGATGTGCGTCTCGCGTGCTGGGAATAGGAGATGACAGTTGCCATTTAGATTACAATCTTATGTTGAAAAGAGATTACATTAGGTAAGTTAACCAAAATTAACTATTAATATATGAAGAAATAAAATAAAATAAATGATCACAGGGCATCGAAAAATTCATCCGCATCGCTGTCAACGGGAAAAGTAACTATTTTTATTTTAAAAAGGCATGGTAAAATCTTCAGAATAACTGTATTTTTGACACACGTCCCATTAGCATGTTGGTGACGCGAGCTCATATTATGTTTTGTCACTACCAAAAATAGTCCAACGCTGTCAAAACACTTTTTACTTCCATAATTTACTTGTCGTGATCATCATTTTGTGCCTAGACTTTCTACATCTATGTTGAGATCGGCTTCCAGTACATATGTATATTATAAAATCCAAATGAATAAAAACCTCAATACTAAAAAAAAAAACAAGATAAGTACTCCTCTACAACTACGGAAACGTGCCCAGAAGACTGGCAGCATTACCTGATTTAACGGCAATGCTAATTCTATGACCAAAGAAGAGCCAACCGTCTAGTCACTAACATGTGAGCCACCAGCCAGTGAGAAATTTTCCAAGACCCAAGCTTGTCGACCCGAAACGGCCCGAAACTGTAATTACCAAATAAATATTTGCGCCGCTTGAGGGTCTCACCAGCACAGCCCGCAGTGTTGAACAAACATGAAAAGGCACAGTAATGGCGACACAGGTTGCGTCGTAAGTATCACTACACGTATCATGAAATATCGAATAGACTAGTAAAAACAGTGAACGGCAACAGGTTGGACCGGGGTAGGAAAATAACAAGACCGCCAAAGTTGCTTAGTAAAAAAACATTATTACAAAACTCAAATCAGACGTTTTCTTTCACGATTGACGGACATCCATCTTTAAGACATTTGTCGTATAAATTGTTCCCGACGAGACCTTTCAAAATTTGGCTCAAACTACAAATGCGATTTTCGCATCGTTCTGTCTCTATTTTGTAAATATATTTTATAAACAATATAGAATAGTTATTAGAATGTAATGCGAAGGAATGAGGACCACGTTGTGAGGAAAGTTTTGAGAATTAATGTAGAGGGTTACAAGAGTAGAGGGAGACCAAAGAAAAGATGGATGGATTGCGTGAAAGATGATATGGCTAGAAAAGAGGTGACTATTGAGATGACGGCAAGTAGAGATGTATGGAAGAAGAAAGCATGCTGCGCCGACCCCAAATAAATTGGGATAAGGGCAGGAGGATGATGATAGTAGTTAGTAGAATGAGTACATTTTTCACTCTGAAACTCGAAGTGTTTTATCGAGGTAGTCGGATTCCACTACAGATAACTGGACGACCCCTGGGTTAAAACATATTTCCACCATGTCGTGTACTAAACACCAATTCACACTTGGCCTGCGTGGTGGATCTTAACCCACTCCTTCTATCAGACTGATAGATGATGTTTGCTGCTCACCAGCCGAAACTTCGCCGAAGCTTCGGCGAAGTGTTGCTGGGGAGTTTGTTCCTCCACTTCTTCATCCCAGCAAAAACACTAGGAAGTGGTGAATGAAGGGTGGGCGTTTTGGGGGACTGTCTTATGTAAACGTTTTTGACGTTCAAAAAGTGCTGATTTTTCAGCCTAATTTGAATAAATGAATTTTGATTGATTGATTTTGATTGAAGCCGAGAATCAGCTATCCGTGAATTGATGCGCGTCATTCGGCCTACTTCTTACAGCTCGGTGTTAGAGATACACAATAAAAATGTATTCTGTAATGGGATTATCGTGATTTTTTTTCTTATTGAGTCTTTCAACAATTGCTTTTTTTCTGTCTACGTGTAAAAAAAACAAACAAACAACTTTCAGTGTACAGAGGAAGTATTAATATTTTTTGAAATCATAATTACCTTCGTTTTCGTTTTAGCCGGAAATACGACTAAAACCCAAACTTCTTTGCTGTTTTTCGTTTTTGATTGAAAATCCATTTTCGGTCGGACACTATCGTTTATGCCCACAAGGACTAGCGTGATGGTACTCCACTTTTAAATAATAGGAGCTCAAACGGCTGCCATCACGATCTCTAGTTACGCAACTCTGTCGAATCGATTCTCTCGAGAAAGTGAATTAATATCGATTCTCGTTTCAATTTGGTTTCTACTTTAAAGAAATTTCTTTGATACAGTTTGTGGGTTAATGAGCTAACTGTTTTGTGAAAATAATGCATTTTCGGTTTTAAATTATAATAATACACTTTAGATTTTACTTTTCTTGATATTTTTTTGCAGTCGTCTTGTACATAATCTAAGTCTGAATAAGAAGGTTCCATTTTCAATACCAAAAGCATAACAGGAGCGTTTTGATATCAGAGATAAAGATCTACTAACGATCTACATGTACTATAATGTCTTTATACGTACTGATCATATCTTGTATACCGCCGAAACAGTACCGCAGCTTAGCGGCAGACACAAGCCATGCGGTGGTAAGTAGTAACTCGACGGATGATTGATGCAATATTAACAATACTCAAATGCGAGTATAGGATCCTTCACATAACATTATTAAACACGTAAGACTAAATTCGTAGCACTCGTAGTTCGTAGCTTCATACAAAAGACATCAACGCTTATTTTTCAAGAAAGTTAATTTTTTGAAGGATTTTTTTGAACTGATAGTTTTTTTAATAAAATATCGTTGCAATAATAACCAAAATTATAGAAAATTAAACATGACCAAACATGTATGACTTGGTATACAGATTCTGAGCCTCATTATAACCTCTTTCTATTGAAACTTTGTGATACACTGTCAGAGGTCCAACATTCATCTGACGGCATCAATAGCCTACAAGCGAATAAGTTCCGATACAGCTAAGCTATGTAGGTATGACGAACTCCATATAATCCACCTTAAGCTGCGGTAATTTGAATACCAAGTTACGCCTACTAACCCAATTATTTTGTGTTTCATTCAAAACACGTATGGAATACCCTGGAGCGCCAGAAATTGGTTATTCAGCGCGCGAAAGCTCCGCGGTAGGAGAGAAGGGGGGGAAGAAAGTACCTGCATGCGCGCGCGCACCTGTTGTAGCGACGCTCGCTCAGTCGCTTTCCGACAGCTGGCACGCTACACACGCCATGATCGCGCGCCTTACGAAAACGCCGCGAGTGTTTAATTTTATTGCAGTGTGAATTATCAAAATGGATGTTCTGTATATCTGTGTTATCCTGTCCCTCCTTCAAGGTTGGTTTAATTATTTTTTTTTTAATTATCACAATATCCATAGTGTACACTGTACTACTTTCTTGGGAAGAGTTGTGTTGTGATGAGATTTCTCTACTTTTTTGTGTGTTATTCTTGGTTATACTATTGTTTGTATTTGGTTTTTATTTGCAATACTTTTCTGCTCGGTTGATGGTGAATGTGGGGTAATTTTCTATGGGTATTGAGGTCGCCATGATGCCTGTCACAGGTGACTGTCTGCGGTTTGTGTCTCAAACTTCATGGGACGTGGGTTCGATGATTGCACTAGGCTCAGTTTTCATCTCGTGTTTTCTTACTGTTAGTCTATTCTGCGAGTTAAATGATATTGCCTGCTGAGTAAAAAATATTACTACTTAGTTCCAAACATTAGGAGATGGTAAATTTGGAAATAGCCCACAAAAATATATTGCACAACTTAACGAAGCTATTAGGGAATGACACCAATATACATACATAACACAATAGACATACACATGCCTACCAGAATAACGAAATAAAATAATTTAACAATAGTTAATAAGGAAACTCACAGTCCAGAACTACTGAGGTCAGATATTTAGTCTTTCTCTCTTTGAATGTACTTTTGTGCCTTTGGTCTCAAGTTCCCTTTGGACCTCCCAAGGTTCACAAGACCAGCGTCTTTCATCAAACGATACTTTATTTATTGGCCTATAGTCTGCTTTCTTTCCGTCTTTCATTTCCGAGTAATGTAGGTCAAATATTGTATCGCGTCTCTCTTTTTAAATTGCTCAGATTGTGTCTGAGAGAAATGAGAATATCGCGTTTGTGTTTCAATTGCTTGAAACTGACGCATTTAAATGCGTCAATTTATTTAAAAAAACTTCCCACTTACTATTCATTAAAAAGTCATCATATCTATTTTTGAAATCAATTGACTTCGTAAAAAGATCGAAATAAAGAAAGATTTCAGAATATATTTGATTGCCAATTTGGTATCCGGAATGTTAGCTTATCGTATAAATTTAGCATATCATTTCCTTATTTACGAGTCAAACTCGTCTGCAATAGTGCTTTCTCTTTGGAGGCGATTAGAGGTCCGTAAATAAATCGCCAATCACAACTGAGCTCAGAACTGTTCCCTGCGTCGACCACTGACAACAATGATTTTTTAAGAAATTTTCAGGATTCACAATCATCATCTGCGTAGCCTTTTTTCTAAATATGCAGTTGAATATCAAAATGTAACATGGAGCAGTCTTATCTGACCTCCCGAGCCCAGTTACCAACGGGTATCGCGTTACGTAATAAAGTTAGTTATCAAATTTCGGGCGTCTGACTACCCCAATCTTTTAAAGCTACAAAAAAAATCCTAGTTTTCTTCCTAATTACATTAACTAAACAATGATCTTAAGTCTTAACAGCCATGTTGCATAAAATCATGCAAAACCACTACACTAACCCAGTTCCCTTTTTCCATGTTACGTTGCTTTGCTCCATTATGTAGATCTAAACAAGAAATCTCCCGCTATATGCGCACGCGTCATCGTTCAGCGGTTAGATTTACAAGACGCGATGATAACCGTTTATTAAGCCGCTTTGAGCCGTGACAAAATGGATACGTAATTCGTCTGAGTTCGGGATTGGCGGTAAACTGTCATTTATTATGTAATTATCACTGACGTTACATTAAATTGATGTCGGTATCGATCTGAGTTATTAAGATCCAACCTCCTTAATCTAAGGTAGAAATTATTCTTCTTCTCAGCGTGTCGATCGTAATTTATTCAGAGTCGATTCAGAAGTCAGCCACAAGCTTAGCACCATCGGTAGCGTCCATAAAATCCTGCAGCGTGCAGGTCTCAGGCACGCAGGAGTCAGGAGTCCCGTCGTTTGTGGAGTAGCACCACACTTGCACACCAGACTAGCAGCGTCTATTCTACTTGCGGAATTCATTATACGGTGATTACATTACATTTAGTTGATTGTACTGATGTAACTCCTTAAATAAAACCCCACCATCTTAGAAATAAATTACTTAATGTTACTATCATCGCGGTGGTGAATGGGCATATTCCATGTTTAAACAAATAAATAACGCTGAACAATCCACACAGCATCATCAAGCCCCAAGCTAAGCAGAGCTTGTGTTATTGGTACTAGATGTGTGATTTATAGATAGTTTTTTTTTCATACATAGCATAAAAGACCCGGAACAAATGTTTGTAGATCGTACAAACATTTGTCCCAAGACGGGAGAATCGTACCCGCAACCACATATTACTTATTATTATTTATTATATATTATATATTATTGTTTACTCGTATATTATTATATTCATCAAATTAAATATTATAGTACCTCCAAGTAGTTTTAAGTTTCATCAGGATATTTCCACATACGAGTATGCTCAATGTGAATTCTCCACTCATATCGCAAGGCTCACTATCTGCAAGCTATCGGTGACTATGTGTCACTAATATCCTCCTGTAAAACATATAGTATGTCATTTCGAATCAATCGATCATTTCGATATAGTATATCATTTCGTTGAGAAATTGATTGTGTTTTTTTTTCTTTTGATATGCTATGCCTATTTATACTGATTCTATTACTGTTGTGAAAATGACATAATTTCAACAGTTTGTTACTTTAAAACTTATTTAAAAATATTTGTAAGCTTCTTGGAAATACATGGAGGATCTACCTCACACTATGTGTAACTTGACCTGTGTTCACAAATAAAGCTTTCTGATTTCTGATTTCTCATGCAAGAAAATAACCCATCACAGTATATTTGGTTTACATTGAGACTTGAGGCTTTCGACTGTTTAATGATTTGCAATTTGTTAGTGTCCATTTGACCAAACCATGTTCTTACCAGTACCAGCCTATTACTGTCCCACTGCAGGGCAAAGGCCTCTTCTCATACAGAGAAGGCACGAGCACTTATCACCACGCTTGCTCAAGACGAGTGGGCGATTTCAGACTTATATTAATTATATAAGTCCAGGTTTCCTCAAGATGTTTTCCTTCACCGATGTCCAAGATAAACTTAGAAAGTACATATGAATTGAAAAACTCACATTGGTACTTACCGAGGTTTGAAACCACAACCTCGTGCACAAGAGGCGAGGCCTAAACCACTGGGCCATCATGACCATGTTCTTATCTAAATTATATGTGATTTCGAGGGATTATAATTCGAATCTCCCTCCCTGTTTTCAAAGGTTTGTGGCACCTTTTCTTTCCTTTCGAAACACGTAGGGTTATCAGTGTGTTTTAACTGCTATCTTTTAACCTCACCTCTGCGGTAACTAGAGCATGAACCTGTTGGTGTACGTGTGTGTCTGTGTGTGTGTGTGTAAGTAACTGTGGACATGTCAGCGCGTCGTCGTTTAGCACTACGCTAACTAATATTTCTCGGTTGACAGTCAAGACTCCAAGAGAATCCGTTCCGCCGTCCGCCTTTGGAATCTGAATTAAAAAAATACTTCTCAATGGTCGTTTAAGTTTTTCCAAGTTTAAAAATTATCCTCATTTCTTGATATGTTATTTTTTTTAAATATGCTGACGATATTATTATTAATAATAGGAGATTTATCTCTCCGGAATCCTCTTGGAGTCAATATCCTGATAACAGTGGTTTTTAAATGATTAGGTATATTTATCTTTAAATATTCACCTAGTTAAAAATGTAGTTTTTATGCAGGTAATAATAATAAAACTATGTAGAAATCTAACACGTGTAGAAATAAAAACTAAACGTGTAACCGCAAATAATAATACATCGTTTTATAAAGCACTTGCTTAAAATTCAGTGACATAACTGTCGTCCTCCCCAAGTTCCTTGCGCCTGCGCCGGAAGCGCACGACACCCTCGCTTCCGGTGGAGACAACTGACCCGTTGTAACCGAATAATTTCGGGCAAGAGCTCCAATGTTTGAGTATTTTTATAAATACCGATAGTTATTTTAATAACCGTAGTGACGCACACTCTATATTAAAATTGCTATCAAAACAAGCAAGGAATAATATAAGAAGTATTATGTTTTACCTAGACGAGTTAACATGCGCTAGCGCCGATATTTTGGCCTAGTCATATTTCGCGCCGACGTGAGACACGCGCGGCTAGTGTGCGTTAACATAGTCACATCAACTTTACGAGCGACAGAGAGCGTTGAAAAAAATCGTCGCAAGAAGTGTCTCTCACACGCACAAGTTGAACTAATGTGACAATTTCAACCAAATTTACTAGTTCATCATTGACATCGGTGAAGTCAATCGTCGGAAGGAAATCTGGATAAAGCGTAAAATCACCATGATGATTGCACATGCCTTCTCTGTATGAGAAGCCTTGTAACAGTAACATAATAAACTGGTATTATTTATGTAGGAGCACGGTTTTTTTGCCAACCCTCCTCACCGCTCGTATAAAGCCCATAGGATCCGCCCGAACGAAATTCCCTTTAAAACGTAACATTTCTGACATATTTCTGTACAAAAAACGATGACACTTTCATGATAAAACATCGATTATTGTAACCCAGTGTGTCTGAGCAAGAATGTGTTTCTTGCCGCTAGAGCGTCCGTCCCCGGGATACTTTTCTGTTGATGGCTACAAAAAACGATGTGCTGTTGGCGTTCCGTTTCCTATGTTGAAGTGGCGTAATATTTATAGGAATTAGATCATTTCTTTTGCATAAGTTTTAGTACGTAAGCATTACATATTGAAGAAGTGGCTTGACACCATTAATTTAACACAAGCTCTGCTTAGCTTGGGGCTAGATGATGCTGTGTGGATTGTCCAGCATTATTTATTTTATTATTATTTGACTATAGATCACTTTACACTAGCTTATAATCCGTTATCTGTATCCTCTTTGCTTTTTTCTGCACATTTACCCGTCATATTAGTATCATCATCTGCCTAGCCTTTTCCCAGCTATGTTGGGGTCGGCTTCCAGTCTAACCGTATACAGAAGTATTTAAAAGCCGCATGGGTCGATCGAAGGTTAAGCTGCGCAAGGTCGGTTTGAGCATCGGTCGGTGACTTTCCATTACATATCGAGCAAGATAAGCCGTTGGTACCGGCTGCCTTTTGCAAATGTTTGACGACCTATGCGGCGCGGCGGGCGAGGTGCCGCCTGCGACGCAGGAGGTTGCTGGTTCGATTGGGATAAATTTTTGTACGATCTACAAAGATTTGTTCCGGGTGTTCTGGGTATTTGCTATGTATAATAAAAAATATCTATCTATGTAATGTATCGTATTAAGTATATCAGTCATCTAGTACCCATAACACAAGATCTGCTTAACTTGGGGCTAGATGATGCTCTGTGGATTGTCTAGCATTATTTATTTATTTATTTTAGTTGTAACGGGTTGTCAGAAGCCCATACAACTAAAAATACAGCCTTAATAAGGGAACACGCTCCATGATAATTGAGCGCAGCCAGTTAGCCTGCAAGCCGACCTAGAACACAGTTAAAAATCAAGAACCCAAAAATGCTAGACAGATAATGATACGCATTCTTATTATACCCGACGGCTCTAGGCAAATATATTCGTTTCTGTAACAGTTGAAGACTGACCCGGTACGTGATAGCCACAGCGCTACTTTCACTATCTCTGTAGAGAACTAGACTTAGTATAATGTTATGTTTTGATACACTTCGCGGACGCACGTAAAGCGTCAAGTAAGAGATCGGAAGGTCATTGGGGCAACGCTGCTGGTTTTAGTAGCCATTATACTTTATATAGGTACTGTATACTTAATTTTCACAACGTGTAAAGCATTATGTCTGCATGATAGTGTCAAACAAATGAAGTAGTGACAGCGATGTTTTTTGAAATGCCACGTGAAATAGTGGGGTAAAACTTTCGGGTTGGCGTCACCAACATGCTTATGTGACGTGTTGCTCCAGACTGACAGTTTTTCCAATGTTTTAGGTTGACACCGCTGTTGGCAGCTCGCAAGACTGCCTATTTTTATTTTTACTGTATTGGCAAACATATTTACGATCACAAAGAGGGTGATTACTGAAAAAACGTCGGATAGATATTTATGGAATAACACGACATGCTACGCCAACCCCAAATAAATTGTATATATTTGTGCGTAGGTGGGACACCCCCATTAGTATCTAATTGGGGCGTCTTGCGTATCACGTTATACGCTGTATAAATCCCGATAAGCTTTACATTTTCGCTGTTTGAGGTATTCTCCGGCCGCAAGAAGCCGCACCAGCCCTTGCCTGTTCGAATTAATGTTAACATTTATACGTAACGTAATGGTGTTGGGTTTTCAGTTACAGATTTTTTTTTTCACTATATTGCTACTTATATAGTAAGTACCGTACTAACTGACTGTCCCGTTGGTCTAGTGGTCGTAAGCGCTACTGCTGAGCATGAGGTCCTGAGATCGATTTTGGGGTTGGGTGAATTGTTACTGGATTTTTCCATCTGAAATTTCTCCCGATGATGATGATTTGTGCCAGGTTGATGTCAAAACGCTGGTCTGCTATTACATGGGAATTAAACATAACTGGTGAAATGTGGGTGTCCTATAGGTACGCCTCTGATTTTATGTTTATTATCCTTTACCGTACTAAAACATAGTGGTTGTGCTCTAATAGATAATTATACCTTAGATCTGTATTGATTGTGTGCCGAATGACCATTTATACCACTTCCCCTTTTACGCATTTGATGTAAATATTACTTGATTAAATTACTACCATTCAATTTATCAAGTTAAATCAAATCAAAAACTTGATTCGAAATTTAAAAGCCACAAATATACCCGCGCACATTTAGTCTAGGCACACACTGGCGATACGGTACACCACGGCAGGAGATTTTTAGCTGAAGAAAATATCGTTCTTTTATGATGTTAAGGTAAAAATTTGATGCTGAGGATATCCTTAGGGGCACCCCCCTAAGGATATCCTCAGCCATGCCGCGGACATTATACTTAGCTAACATCCATACCAGTATAGGGATGTGTCCTAGGTAAAAATATATTAAGTCTATTTAGACCGTCAGTAAGATTACCAAAAAATATTGCACACGTATTTTTTGCTTACTTAATTCAATAAAAAGTGACAATGATATAGCACATCAAAGTTCAGGAGAAGGGGCTTGTGACGTCACGCGTAATTTCAACGCACTATACCGTCGTCATTTTTTATTTACGTGACAAAAGAAAAAATATGTGTCCAGTGTTTTCGAGTAATCCTACTTTCGGACCAATCAGATTTTTTAAGGACACTACCCTATTATAAATCTGTAAGGAGATCTGTTTGTTTGTTTATACCCTTTTCACGAATAAACGGCAAGGAGGTAAATGGATCCTCGGTAAGTAAATAGAATAGTTTTAAGTCCGCGACTTGGTCTGCATCCACGATCCATTCATGCGGACGAAGTCGCGGGTAACAGCCAGTCAATTATAATTTCGTATATGTTTATTCAAAAAGACATGGGTTATCTCGTACCTGCACGAGCTTAAATACACGTATCTATCTATGTACATTTTTATTATTAATTTTGCATCACATTTTACAAATGCAGAATGTGAAATGTCTTATCGCAGATCTAGGATATGAACGGTGTTAAAAAAACTATAGTTACGATATTAATTGATGAATAAAAAAAAACTACTTAATATAATGTTTGCGTTAAATACAGTCAGAATTTTGTTTACGAATACCTACCAAAGAATTATATACCATTGAAATTAAGAACGAAAAAGTAGAACATTTATGGTGTAGGAGTATTATTCTATGGTGTCGATATTTCTCAGTAAAAGAGTTCAGCGAAGTTTTGAACCATCCGTACCCAAAGTACCTGTTCCATATTTAAAACTTACTTGACAGTTGAAGAAAAATCACCTTTGTTACAGTGTAAATTAAGTCAATTAGATATTGACAAGCCATAAACAAGTTTGTGTACCACAAAGCAAATTTTTCAAAAATACATTTGCAAATAAAATTTCGAACGTAGATAACCTACATGTGCCGATCATAAATCATAATAGGAGCGTAACCACAATCGAGGTGCGATCGAATGTCAGCCGGCGGCCGTACTTAGGCAACTTCCCTTAGAAAACGGTGACTGTTGAAACATAGTAACGTATAATGAGTTGATGCCAAGGCACGTTGCACGGTTCACGGAGGTCCCTGAAATAGCTAACGTAACCTATGCTGATTTTTAATAGTTAACGTCGTGTGAGACGTACGAAATCACTATCTATAATCTATATCTATAAACAGTCGTTGAGCAAAAATCGCGGCACGATCGGTGGCTCAGAAAGTGGTGTCAAGATGACCTGGACGCACCGACGCACGAGGCGGCGCTTTGCCCAGTAGTGGGACAGTACAGGCTAATAAAAAAAAAACAAAATGAACAGATCGTGTTGAAATGTAGAGATAAATAGATAGTGATTATGTTGATACAGTGTGGAAGCTTGTGCGTTTATTAAATACGCACGCTCTCTTGGCCTATTCTGTATAAATCTTCCCGACAAAGGTGGATTGAGCCCACTTCGTTTTCACTGCATTATATCACGGGTAGATTTAAACAGAATAACACTGCTAATGAGTATGAGATTAGTGGATGATTCTGGACGCCCCAGCTTTGTAATTTTACATCGGGATTTTATATATATTCTTTTTACTATAAACTGTTAAAAAATGCTGGCTATTTACGTAATTTATGCACGTAATTTTATCTGTGGTAAGTTAATATATTATTTCTAGCTAGTTATTTCTAGTTAGTTAGCAAATATTTTGCTTAATTATTTATGTCAGTAAAGACAAAACACAAATTGAAAAACAAATGCTCACACAGAAAATACAAAATCTTGTTACGTATTTTTTATAATAACATATCGATAGTTTAAAAATAAAATATTGATATCGCCCAAACCAAAACAAACCGTGTAGAAATAATATATTGATTCTTTCGTTGGACAAGTCGTATCCGTTGTTCTCAGCTTTCGTAGACAGCAGTAGGTAAATACGTACATATGTGTTATACCGTGCTTATTTTGCAGAGAATCAGCCTATAAAATACTTAGGATTTGTTTAAAAATATGCCCTTTCGATACTTATTATTTAAATACGATATTCATATCGAAATATTATGTATCTTGAAATATATCGATTGGAAATTATCGATACACCTATGTACATTTTTTTCAACAAACTTACTACGGATTTTTACCCAAACCTTTAACACCAGTACCAGTACCAGCCTATTACTGTCCCGCTGCAGGGCAAAGGCCTCTTCTCATACAGAGAAGGTACGAGCATTAATCACCACGCTTGCTCAAGACGGGTTGGCGATTTCAGACTTATATTAATTATATAAGTCTAGGTTTCCTCAAGATGTTTTCCTTCACCGATGTCAGTGATGTCCAAGATAAACTTAGAAAGTACATATAAATTGAAAAACTCACATTGGTACTTGCCGAGGTTTGAACCCACAACCTCGTACACAAGAGGCAAGGCCTAAACCACTGGGCCATCATGACCTTTACCACGTTGAACGCCAAATGACCGACAAACAATGCATTTTCTATTGTGTCTCGTTGTTTGGCAGTTAAGGTGTTACTACTTGTTATGGATAATAATATTTGATGATATGGCTAGGAAGGAGGTGACTCTTGAGATGACGGCAAATAGAGATGTATATAGGAACATAATATGAATGAAGCTGGCATGCTGAACCGACCCGAGAATAAATTGTGTGGAGGGCACGAGGATGATGATGATGATGATTATGTTGATGATGTTAACTGTCGTTACGTAAAAACTAAGTGTGAATTTCATATGTATTTTCTTAGTTTGTCTCAAACATTACTGAAGTCGGCAATGGAAGATATCATGAAGAAACTTGGACTTATAATTAATACAAGTCCGAAATCGCCAATCCACCTAAAGCAAGCGCGTTCAGTAATTCTCATGCCAAGATACGAGTAAGAAGAGGATTTGCCCTGCAGTTGGACAGTACCAAGCCGGTATTATTGTGTTCTAATAATCATTTTGTAATGAACACCTAATCTAATAGGCCCCTTTTAAAAGCTTTGTGTAATTTAAAATAATAAATATGGCACGTGCAAGCTAGAAAAATTTCCATCAAACAAAATGTACCGCAGTCTAGAATACACGGAATTTTCCACCCACCTTCGTCTGGGTACAACGCGGGGTCGCAGGGGGCGTTTCAGGTCGATCGCTTGACGAAGCACTAGTGCGCATGACGTGTGCCCTAACCTCGTCTAGGACAAATTATCTGCAGAGTGCACTCAGTGCGCAGTTGCAAAACCTATCGATTAGCTATTTAAGGACGAACAGCTCGGCGGCGTCGCCCGGGCTACAGCCATTCCTTTGTCTTTAAAACTATGATCTGAAATCTCTTGTAATGTATAAAAAATGTCTCAAAGAATTATCTGTTCGTTAATTATTTTAATTGTATTTCAATTTGTAATTTTTTATTTTATTTTCTGTTTCAAAATTTTACCAAATGTGTTTTTATTTTAATTTTTGTAAGCTTTTTAAATGTCTTTTATTAGTATTTTAACGTCGTTTGCTTAGATGTAAGTATATTATGCATGCTGTGGTGTCCTGTAAGTGAAGGAGTACACCTACGTGATACCTTTGTCGCCTATAATTTATTTCCCATGATTAGTGTACATTCTTTGTTGGAGATCCTAAATAAATAAATGATTTTTAGTCACTTTTAGGCCAGAATATGGCTTCGTATGTCTTTATAGACCTCGTCAAATGTCTTAAGAGGTAAAAGTTTCATTCTGAATGGCAGCATTGTGAAGTTACACGCCATTTAAGGTTTGTGATTTTCCTTTGTTCTCAAGCTCTTTATAGTATGAAGGTTAGGGAAAAGAACGGTTTCGTCGTACTATTTTCTAGCTGAGTATCTCCGAGTACCCTCCGTGTGAGTTTCTTGACGATTTTAAGGGATTTGTTCCAAATCAAGACTGTAGAATTTTTGGCTAAAACTTATCCGAAAACCTATCAAACATCGATTCATGAGATTTTAGACAGTGTTCTCAATTTTTTTTTTGGCTCTCTATGTATTTTTCAAGTTAGCCCACGTGTTCTTCTAGACGATTGGCAGTATAAAATAAAATCTCAGTTCTTTTACCAAGCTTTCCTGATGCTGATCGAGGTTTCCTTTGTCATTGACGTTTTTTTAAACAAGGTTTTTTTTTGAGGAAATTAATAGTGACCCTCATTAGTCCCCTAAAATGAAGTGGGGGCTCAAATAAAAATCTAACAAAATGCTACCGATACTTAACTTTTTCGTAGAACTTACCAACATATTATATAAGAGATTTTTTTTACATAAATAACGTAATTGTTACTACGCAAACAAACTTCTTTTCAATGAAATCGTGAAGCTTGAAACTGTATAAAAATTACATCAACTAAGGCAGAATGTACTGGAAAACGCTAACAAAATGTATCACCTGATTGTAGTAGCTACGTTCATTGCGAAGTATTCTGTCTTACCTGTTGAAGAGCGGGATTCCTTTGTCTTTCGAAACATCAGTTTTAAAAATTATTTGGATAAAAATCAGGGAACCTTATTGGTGTGTTTTAACTGTCCAGAAAAAATATTTTTTCTTAAAATATTTTTATCACAACATGTCAAATTTGGCGGTTTTCTTTGTTCTCGAAACTTATGCTTTTAAAAGATATTTACGATCATTATTATCTTGATTTAGTCGTGATGTGGCAGGAAAAGATTAACACCCCTTATAGGATCGATAGTAGTGGTAGGTACGTATGTATAAGCTACGTGTTACCGGGCGCCATTCCCTTTGTTTGCGAACAGGGGTAGAATGTTCTGGGTTAAATATTATGTCTAGGTGTAGACTGTTTGTCTACACCGTCTGTCTGGGCGAAATGTTTAATTCAAATCGCGTCTTCGGTATTTTGGCAATTCGTTTGTCTGCAAAATTAAATGCGGTTTAGAAATTAATTGCTAGTATAATTTAAACAAAATTCATTTATTCAAATTACGCTGAGAATCGGCACTTTATCAACGTCAAAAATTACGTCAATCCCCGCCCTTCACTCTCTCTAAATTACTATTTCCTGTTACGATAGATGCTTCCGACACATTTTTTTCGACAGTCACTGAAATATATCGGAATGTACCAAAATATCGATTCCAAAGACACTACATAAATACACAGTAACAGTGATGAAAACGAAAATCGAGGAAAACGAAAATTTCGCAAGGTTACATTTTGTTAGTAAATCTATTTTTAGGAAATCAGCTACGAGTACCTACCTTTTTCAGCAGCATGCTCTTATATTTCACTACTGGTCTCAATACTTGCTGATATATAGTTTACCAAGACCATACACTGACTTTATTGGTGATTTTCATCAAAAAGGTCAAGGGCGTAGTATCTACTCGCAACCGGCGTGAGCGTATGAACGTGTACGAAGCAATAAGAATTACATAGGGACCGTAGCATGTCGCGGTCTGTTGTTTCTGCCTACCCACCTGGGAAGTAGGCGTGAGTTTTTGTATGGGTATGTTTCTAGTTTAAAATACCATAATTATGACCTCTAGGTACGCCAAATTCTGTGTAAGCGGCGAAATGGAACTTACCTATTTTCGTAAACGTCTATGTGTTAACTAAAATCGGAGTTCTCCTCGTTGTCAACAACGACAAACATGGATAACGAGGCTTTTTATATCTATTTACGGCAATCATCACAATAAAATAATTGGCTGTTAAGTTCGGATCACTGGTGTCATACATGTCGCAGGGTTTCAAGAGAAATAGTTATTTGTTGAAAAGTCTAGTTTGTTAACCGGAGGGGTGAGTCTCAACTATGTTTAAGACACTGTTACTGTTCATGATCAATATGAGTTATGACACAGACACCGTTCTTAGAGAAAAAAAAGCTTAACAATTCATGTGTTAAAAATCGTCAACGCTACCCGGGCGCAATAAACCAATCAAAAAGCATTTATTTACAATCATCTTTTTGATCGTCAAACATTATATAAGACAGTGTCCCAAAACGATCGCCCTTCATCACTTCCTAGTGTTTTTTATCTGAGAGGAAGAAATGGCGTAACAAATTCCGCACTGCAACTGAGAAATTGCTGACGAGAATACAAAATAAAGCTAAGACAGATACGCTTAAAAACCTACCTATTCAAAGTAATAGTTGTAAGTTTGCAACATTAGCCACTAGACAGGCAGACTTTTATACAAAACACTATTTTCTCGAAACAACTGCAACATGTTTCGATGTGTTAAGTCTATCCCGTCAACAAGCTTATTATTTGTTATTTTATCTGCAGAACCTCCTACAGTTTCCGCTTAGATGGAGCATTGTGCAGTGAGCGAAATGCCCCAGGAAGACAGCATTATGCTCCGATGAGTTCTGCACTCAAGTGTTTAACGCTGACACTAATTGACTAGACGTTATTCTTGGGTTTATTATTGTAAGATCTAAGATTGTTTACGGTGAAGATTTTGTACCTATATGTACCTACACATGGATCTAACATACTATGACATGGACACACGCAACAGGGCTGCAGACTAATTTTTTTAGTCATCATCCAGTGGGAGGGATCTTCCGCCCAATCCACGTAAGCCCGCCTCGAGCGCGCGCTATTTTGTTTTTTTTTAAAGTTCGAAACGTGTGTGTGTGCATTTTTAGCGTGGGTGAAATAGCCCCTCAGTGTATGACGCTGTAGGATGTCTATGCCTAACTTTTATGCTTCTTTTTTAATAAAAAAATATTGGACACGTTTTTCTATTTATAGACTTAAAATGAGGCATGACGTCACTTGTATGTAAATTACATACTTACTTGTGACGCAGGGAGGCTCCAATTCCCAATGTTACTGAGTTAATTTTTAATTGTTATGATTTTTTTAATATCTGAACACATAACATAACGTCACGTGGTGTTACATCTCTGCCTTACCTTCGGGGAAGATAGGCATCTTCCCCGAAGGTAAGGCAGAGATGTAACACCCATATTGCGCCAGCTATGTCTTTTAGTCCCATATAAGGCGGGTTGAGCATTTTGCGGTTGGTTTCAATTTCATTTTGTCACTCAAGACCGCGGCCACGACCACGCGGTCCCGTAGAGTTATTAAAACAGTGACAAGCTTCATTTGTGACAAGGTGCGTATCATGCCTACAAGAAAATACGCAGTAAGAGTTTTTATTTTTATTTTTTAAACATTGCTCGATCTAGAAATTTCTAGTTTACCGTAGGTGCATTTAAACTCACATGCAGGAAGAGCAAAAATATTTGTTCCGTGCGGGATTCAAACCCACGACAAGCGGCGCAGCAGTCAATCGCTCAGCTACTGCGCCAACCGTGCTTCGCACTATGTCACAAGCGCAATTAGTCCTATCATACTGTAAGATTTTGAGGCCTCTCAACTTCTAAATGTTTTATTCTTATATTATGATTCGGCAATTTCGTATTCAGTTCTATTTGACAAAAATATCTGTTTTATATAGATATCTACAAATATACTATAGGGAAACTTTATAATAGACTCGAAAGAGTTTTTTTTTCTGTAGGTATAGATGTCATTCATGACCAAACTCCTAAGGTGGTATAAGTTTCGCCTAGACCACCACTCGCAATTGAGGAAACCCAAGCACACTCGCCAGTTGGATGTGACCTAGAGTGACCTAGGTATGGACAGCACTCGATCGATACCGCACCCAAGCAGGCCGCTACGAGTAAAACATTATAAATCGAGACTCCATTTTGTTTTTTGGTATGGGCATCTTGTAGTTTAACCTTTAGGGTTATTCACTAGCCAACCTAACTTTCCTGTGGGGACATAATAAAAATTAAGTTAAGACAGGCCATTAAGGCTTCCAGCCATCGAGACTTTTCTATGACTCGGAAAGTACGTTAAGTCGTTGGTCTCGGTTGCCATTTGTATATCTTTGACATTCCTTACGGGTAGTCAGAAGCCAACCAGTCTTACGAGGGAGTTTCGTGTTGGACAAGGCCCAGGCAGGTGATGAACACATAAATACACACCTACTTAGAAAAAGCTACGATGAAGTGTTACTTACGCCATTTTAAAACCGCGTCGTATCCGCTGCGAGCGGAGCGCAAGTAAAAGTATTTTTTGTTTAGATGCCAAGTGAAAGTATCATAATTAAGTTGAGTTACTTATCTGTTATTTTGTAACTCGTGACGCCACCTACAGTCCGTTATGAGAAACTCATTGTTTGAACTTACCATTTTTTAGGTAATGTACGCAAATAGTTATCAACGAAAGTATTCGCCCACGGGGCTTCAGTGGCGCGTGACGACACAGTTGTTGCTTTTTCAAAGCGCTATGTCGCTGATTCACGTTTGGATAAATTACCTGTTTATTTCATAACATTACGACTGTATTCCCCTTAAGATTGGGCAGAGGTGTATCTACAGTATACCCGTATTACACCAGTTTCTTTTTTTGTTATCTTTTATTTAAAAAACGTTGCCGAACACTAGAAATATCTCCTGTGTCGTGGGTGCGTTTTAAACATTTGAAGTCACAAACACAAACAGCCAGACCCAGAACAACTATCTGTAGGCCAAACAAATATTTATTCCGTACGGGAATCGAATCCACAACACGCGGTGCAGCAGTCGATCGCTCGGTCATTGCGACAACCGTGCCGTCCGTGCCGAGTTATGTTTCAAGTCCCATGGGGTTGAGCTTTGATTCATGTTATTGCTATCAACCGAGCACACATCCAGACTCCGGGCTGCTACTGAGAAATTCCTAATGAAAAATAAATTCCATAACATATTGCTCACCCTAGAAATCTAACCCAAGACCTCAAGCCCGGCCCGTTTATTTCATTATCATTCAGTTATTGATTCAACAGTAAAACTTTTTCAGATTTGCAATTAAAATAGTTTTTAGCCACTTATTTGAAATTGGAATTCACGTATTTCTTACTGTCATATCAGCACAAACAATGTACTAAGTAATTGGAATACCATTAGCCATAGTCGAGGTATAATATATTAGGTGTACAGTCAACAAAAATGTGTCAACGGTCTGCCCAGGGACCAGGGTCCACTACATACTCATTTCAACAGGCTGTAAAATTCACCGTATGTATTCAATCTTTTTTTAAATAATAGATTAGTCTTTATTTTTTCAAAAACTGACACTAAAAAAGCACAGCCACTATATACTTAGATATAGTAGTAGTAGTAGCAGCCAAGAGCATTAATCACCACGCTTGCTCAAGACGGGTTGGCGATTTCAGACTTATATTAATTTTATAAGTACAGGATTCCTCACGATGTTTTCCTTCACCAATGTCAGTGATGTCCAAGATAAACTTAGAAAGTACACCCTAGTAACCTGGGCAAGTACCAATGTGAGTTTATCAAGTCACATGTACCTAGATATATAATTAAAAAATACATAACTACCCACTCTCACGTACTTCTATTATGCCACAGTTCCTTATGATAAGGTTGGTTAGGGAAATAGTCAGTAAAATACAGTGAAACTGTAGTGATTGCAGGCTTGCAATATCCTGTCAGCGATTGACAATGATTTCCGCACACTACATAACATGAGAACTTAAGGCCAACGCGTAGCGGCAGGTGCTATTTGCAGCACAGTATTAGGAAGTATGATATTCAAAAAGTTATTCACGACCGTAAAAAACATACATTTCTCGAAACATTTTCATTAAATCCTCCTAGTTTGAATTGTGCTCAAATCTCAAATGATTTCATGAAATAGTCATTCAGTCAGACAATTTGAACTTTTACAGTTATAAAATTGAGTATTTCAATTATTAATAAGTTCTTACGAACTTCGAAAAAAATAATTAGGACTAAACTGTAAAAAGTTATGCGTGGTTTAACATAAAAAAGATTTTTTCTTCAAAATTTGTACCTTTATATTCATACATAGCTATAGTTTCATTATTTCAAGTTTCTCGCTATTAAGCAATTAAATAGTCAAAAATTTGCTACGCATGTAGTCTGCAGCTACGCACCAATCTATAGTCTGACCTGAGTAGTACCAGAATCGATACATTCGACACCCCGGTAACACCAGTCTCAACGATGCGTCGACGTAACACGACTCAATCGCGTGCCTCGCTCTCCACCGGTGCGCAAGTTCGCCAACGACCTGATTACGACCCAACTAACTGCGCATTGGACTCATAACGGTGCAAGAATGCGGCCCCACCCGCTAGCCAACACCTCACATAATACGGATTTCGGAATTTATTTAAATGGGACGTCTTATGTTACACGTTACAACTGTTGTTGGATGCTACGGATATTTCTGTCCGCAAAAGGCCGTTTTAGCCGTAACTATTTACGTTGAACATATGAAAAGGAAGAAAGAAAGAAAAATAAATAAAATATTTATTTGGGACACACATAGGCACTAAGAAAATAAAAAAAAACTGGCAATACCATTGTGGGCTACTTTTCAACCTTATTACTAAAGATATATGGTCGAAAATTGGATAACCAGTGTCCCCAATGGTAGATAACCTGTGCGAGACCAAAAAGACTTCTGTCTCAGCATATCGCTGCAATATTAGTAATATAATAAATAATGAATAAATAATGCTGGACAATCCACACAGCATCATCTAGCCCCAAGCTAAGCAGAGCTTGTGTTAAGGGTACTAGATGACTGATATACTTAATACAATACATTACATAGATAGATATTTTTTATTATACATAGAAAATACCCAGAACACCCGCAACAAATCTTTGTAGATCGTAGAAACATTTGTCCCAAGGCGGGAATCGGACCCGCAACCTCCTGCGTCGCAGGCGGACCTTCGCCCGCCGCGCCACATAGGTAATACCCACATAGATAATAATGAAAGTAATAAAAAAAGCATAGCACACATTGATGCTTTCAAAGAAGATTATGAGACTTACTACATTTATTCAGCTTAATTCAGTCCATAAAAAACATCAGTTTTGTACGATATACGTATGCGTCCCTTCCAGTTGAACGGATTCGTACGCGTCTCCATACAAAATGGTAGTTTTCTGTGGACATCAGCTGAACACGTGTGAGTAGAGGTCTGTTTAAAGCAGTTTATTTCTCAAAAAGAACATACGTCATACATGGTTCACTCAGATATGAGAAACTTAACAAGAAATAATTATTAACAGTGTAAATATTGTTGTCGTTCGAACTATCACAGGTACATACAGTGGTTTATTATCTATGGATCGCCAAATACAGCTTTAACCTATTCTTAAAAACGTTAATTATTTCTTTTGTTAATTTATTCAAAGCTGTGCTCCCTCAAACTGTATGATTCTCCTTCCATACAAAGTTCTAATTGAAGGCTATACTATCCCTATTCCTAGTATAGTAGTCGTAAGTTTTGCGTTTGAAATTGATTTGTGAGTGATATTGTTAAAATCAAAATCAAAATTCATTTATTCAAATTAGGCTGAGAATCAGCACTTTTTGAACGTCAAAACGTTTACATAAGACAGTCCCCAAAAACGCCCACCCTTCACCACTTCCTAGTGATTTTGCTGGGAAGAAGAAGTGGCGGAACAAACTCCCCAGCCACACGTCTGTCTGATAGTTTGAAGAACTTGTTAGTTAATGTAAATGTTAGCTGTACTCACTGATAGTACTCATTGCTGACCATTGGCCTGCCCCAAAGTTCCTCCTCACCTCTACACCACCTTCCAGGTCCAGTCGCTATGCTGACTAACTTCTCTCTGTTGCTCACAACTTTAATTACTTTCGCCAAATGAATCACACCAGTGTCGCATAGAAAAAAAAAGTCATAAAGTATTCAGTCACGCATTTCCTGTTTTCTCTCCAATAAATGTTTTTATTTATGGACGTGTAAAAGGCATGTCTATAATAACACGTCCGCTCATACCATACTACGTCCCTCCCGACCCTTTGCTAGAGCCAGCTCGCGAAGCTGAGCCGGTAAATGATTAAAATGTCCCTAAATCATTATCTATTTGATCCAGACTGTCCCTTGCTGTCCTCTTCAGCGACGTCCTAAGCCGAGGTTCGTACCCAGCAGGGGGTGCCCTTAGCGATCGGTCGCTTAGTTTTTAAGTTTTTACGCCTGGCTGGAGGCCTTAATTTTAATTAAGCCCCCCACAGGAAAGTTCGGTTAAGCAGTAGATATCCCTAAAGGATAAACTGCGAGATGCCCATTCCAAAAAAAAAATATACTACACAAAAACGAATCGTCCTTTGAGAAGGCACTACCTGAGCACGAATCCGAAGAAAGGGACAGTGCATGGGTATTATAAAATACCACCATCATTCTGCTACGCTTACGTGTTATTTAGGGTTGTACAGGCATGTATTATTCTTCCTTATCGACCGGTTAAGCAGTAAACAGTCTTGTAGTGCAAACTGCAAGTTACCCTACCTAAAAAAAAAAAAAACTTCCTATGCATCTGTATTAGTCAACGTCTCAGTAGATATTCACCTCCTTTCTCATTTTCCCTTTTCAAATCATATAACGAATAGTTACTATATCCAGTACTATCCAAAAATAACAAATAAATAATGACCAGTGGCCCCACGTTGTACTGCCCGATCGCAGCGCCACCTACTAGGTCCAATTGTAAACCTAAACTATCAAGGGACTCACTAAAGCACACACAATAAATTTCATTCAAATCGGTCCGGCCATTTCTGAGGTTTTGCGAGACTTGTTAAATAGCAATGGATTTTGACGTGATAACGTCTTATAAATTGATGAATACCAGCAACACTCATGAAAAATAGTAACGTTCCGCGTAACGTTCCACCTGAGCCTGTGCGTGCAAGCGAGAGCGCGCAACAAGCGATAGAGAGGTACGATAAAACAAACGATAGAGAGGCCTAAGCGTTGGCTTGTGACACATATATGTATGATTATGACGTTATCACGTAAATCTATCGTCCGAAAACCGACTTTACAGACAGCCAATTTTTTTATTATACTTATAAAAGCCAAAGCCAAAGTCAAAGTATTAATTTAAATTAAGCATTAAGACCATTAGACCAAAAAGAACTTTTGACCGTCAAATTTAAGACTCAAATAATTGATTATAATTATTCTATTTGCCCTGATCTAAATTTATAAAAGATCAGTATTACTTAATAAATGCGTTTACATTTTGTTCTTATAGGAAAATATAATTGTATAATTCGTGGCTAAATAAAAACAGCCGCACGAGTTGGTCGAAGGTTAAGCTACGCTTCGCTTCGCAGTCTGTGGATGGGTAACCGTTCGTAACATATCGAGATTCCTCCGTGCCTCGGAAAGCACTTTAAGCCATTGGTCCCGGCTGTCATTTGTAGATATTTGACAGTCGTTACGGGTAGTCAGTAGCCCGAAAGTCTGACAACCAGTCTTACCAAGGGGTATCGTGTTGCCCAGTAACTGGGTTATGCAGGTCAGATAGGCAGTCGCTCCATGTAAAATACTGGTATTCATTTGCATCCCGTTAGACTGGAAGCCGACCCCAACATAGTTGGGAAAAGGCTAAGCAGATGATGATGATGACAATTTGTTCTAATAAATATAAGGCTTGAATTAGTGGTCCAGTATTAAGAAATCTGTCTTCCAAACTCCAGGTATATATAGATCTGAGCGGAATAGGTAGCGATTTAAAAAACTTATCACAAAAGTTCCCATAGCAACATTCACGACAAGATTAAGTAAAGTAAACGAGAGATCTTGAAAACATATCGCCAGCGATAGAAAATAAAAGCTTGGAGCAATAGAAAAAGTAAGCTTAAATACACGTCTTTTAATTCTAAATTAAGATGCCAACAATCAACCCTATCACAGCTACATCGGCGAGGCCCGGCCGATCCGACCCGAATGACTTCATTGGGAAAATCTAAGGTTTCACAACACCGCGACACATACAAACTGAACGATTTTCAACCCTAACAGTTGCAACTTAAGGTTGTTAACGCTGTGTCAGTGTGCAAGCTTTCACATCGCTGATGGGATTGCGTCAAGATTATCTTACTTATGCTATGAAAGTTTTCTCAGAAGGCGTACGGAAGCGTTGTTGTGTCGTGTTTTGTTTTCATGCCGGTCTGGTTCATAGTGCTGGTGTCTTGGCGTGATCACTACCCATATGCTTCTTGTCGTAAAAACGTCTTTTCACTCTGTGTGCAGGTGAGAAGTTCAATGTTACTAACTGAGAAAACGTTGTAAGATTTCAATCGCTTTACTACAATTTTTCATTCAATATCGAATGAAAGAACAATGTGATAAATAAAATATTCGCCACAGACGACACACTTACATAAAAAATAATTGGAACGAAGTTCCTTATCGCGCGTTGCGAAAGGAGGCTAGTCGGAAAAAATAAGACGAAAAGTTGTAACGACACTTTTTACTATAGCTGTATACTATATATTGTCGCGACGATTATTAAAATAATAATCAATTAATATTAATTTTATATATTATAATAATTAATTACATATTTATTTATTAATGGTTAAAATACAATTTTATTACAATTCCTTCATTAATTAATCGAAAGGAACTTCGTTTCATCCGGGTGTCCCTTGACACCCTGTCAAGCTTTTGTAATGATAGAGCTTGGCTTGGCTGCTGCGCTGCGTGTCGCTGGTTCAAATCCCGCACGGAACAAATACATGTATTTGTATGGCCTACATCTAGTTGTACCGGGTCTGGCTGCTTGTATATGTGAGCATAAATGTTTGTAAACGCACCCACAATACTAGAGAAATTCCTAGTGTTGGGCAAAGTTTAAAAAAAGAAAAAAAGAGTAAGGTTAAGAATGTTACAATAGGTCATCCCTATACTCATATTAAGACGACATATGCTCTTGATCTCATTTGGTGTCGTTCCACCATAGCGATTTGAATATAAACCAAACATTTGAATTTAACCCAGAAGCATATTAATATTAACTGTGATTATAACCGGGTCATCGCGACCGGTTCTCGTAAGGGCAGGGTTAGGTCGACTGACCGCAGTCTTCGTGACCTCCGCCGTGTCTTAACCAAAGCGACCAGTCACCCGAGCACGCAACCACCTCTTCTATAACATCACTCATGCGTTCGGAAAATCGGAAGGAGAAAATAAACGCGGGCGCATGTTCGCGCGATGACCGCTTCGGACACTACACGGCCCGAGCTAGGACACGGCCGAGATCCAGTGCTCAGAAACATAATTGTTAAGCACTAAAACTGTGTTTATGTCTTGAAATATATGCGCGTGCGCCTAGAATGCCTAGATCATTATCCGGGAGAAACTAGAAACGTAAGTTGGCTCTTAAGGTACACTAGTAATAATTTTTATGGGTCTGCATGAATTAGTTAGGAGAATTTAAGTATTACTTGGGTATATTAAATACTTTCCTGCATGAATAGCTTGCGAGCTCGCAGAGGTCTGTGGCTCCCTCTCAAGCCATACCCAGAGAAGTTGACGTTATTAGTTTCTGCTGAAAATAGGAGACTAATACTAAACAAGGCAATTTTCAATCCTCTTTACTTAGATGGGCTTCCTGCTTCGGAACCCATCCTTATACGTGATCCAACACGCACTTGACCGGTTTTTTTAGTGGCACATTTTTGCGGCTGCATCTCTTCTGACAGTGTAGGCTATACCATAAACAAAAGAAGGATTGGGTTTACCAAAGAAGGTGTAACCAATTGTTCATTCTCTAGCTGGCTTGTTCTTGGTAGTATGCCAATTATTCACTCAACAGCTGGTACCAGCACTGGCACGAGCACTGGTACGGAATGACATGTTGAGGCAAGTTTATACAATCCCAGTGTAATGATGCGATTCATTTAACAAGTCTTTTTTTTTATTATGTAGTGAAATAAGCGCAGCTCGTGGGTAAATAAAATCGGTCGATTTAAGGTTAAGCTACGATACCCGAGTTCAGTTTGTGGATGGGTGATTGTTCATTACTTATCGAGACTCCTTCGTGACTCAGAAAGCACATTAGGCCTTTGATCCCGACTGACATTTGTAGATTTTTGACAGTCGTTACGGTAGTACGGTAGTCCGAAGACTTTTTCTTTGATGTGGGTACCTAAAAATTACAGCTGATGTGCCGAGCTGCCACTCGGCGCCGGTTTATAACATACATATAGGCAGACATTTATACTGTAACGCTGACGTTTGTTGCTAGATCTTTTCGAGCGACGTCATCATCATTTACGTGGCTGCAGCTTTTGCCACGGTGACTATGCTTTTCCTCACTCAACGATCTTGGAGGGAGGGGGTCCGTATTAACATCAATGTAAGTTCTTTCTCTGACGTCCCAGCGCATAAAGAAAGTTACTTTTGAATACCTATTTTTGATTTCTTTTTTTTAAACGTAGTAAGCGGGAAGCTAACTTATTATTTAAAAAATCGTAACATGTTTATTTTGCGTATCACTCGAGGGCAGGGTAAGGGGTCGTGACCGTTACTGCCGCCACTGCGTTGGATAAACTTAAGAAGCTGCATTGGCTATCTCTTCATAAATCCATGGCGGACGTTGTGACTGACACAACATTCAACCGTAATGGAGTTCGTTCATATCCAAATTCATAATATCTTTATATCATAATTAGTTTCATAATCTCAAAAAGATGTTATAAAAGTGCTTAAGTTTTCGTACCTATAATATGGACCCTGTGGGCACAGTAATAATACAATAAAAATAAAAACATGAGATATAAAAATATGGTTGGTCGATTGCTATATTTTATGCTTTATTTTTTATTAATACTAGCTGACCCAGCAAACGTTGTTTCGCCATATAAAATGTTTGGGGTAGACCACCCTTAACATTTAGGGGGATGAAAAATAGAAATAGATGGCCGATTCTCAGACCTACCCGATATTCACACAAAATTTCATACAAATCGGTCCAGCCGTTTCGGAGGAGTTTGGTAACTAACATTGTGACACGATAATTTTATATATAAGAAGATTTAAAATTTCATTAAACAATAAAGTTTAGTACATAAACAATATAGTATTAATTTAAGCATTCATATTATAATTTAAGTCAAAATGTGAAAAATATAAATGATATCCAATTTAAAAATTGCAGTTACGGTAGACATTACGGTTGAAATAATATTAGGGTAATGTTGAAAAATCATGTTTGGCATTTCCTGATACATTCATACTTCAATATTACTTTGAGAAGGACAGTCAGAAGCAGCAGTTGAAGATCGCAGATGGAGATACGTTACTGAAACTGGTCATATGTGCATCCATCGTTAATTAACAATCATAGTTGCTTAACCTACGGTGCTCAGACCTGGTTGCTCACAGATTCGCAAAAGTTCCGCCCTGAAGTTTGCCAAAAATAATTGCCTTGTTTGATTTGCTGCGCCGCGTCTCGTGGGTTCGATTCCCGTACGGAACAAACATTTGTAGGCCTATAGGTAGTTGTTTCGGATCTGGCTGTTTATGTATGTCACTATAAATGTTTGTAAACGCACCTACGACACAGGAGAAATTCCTAGTGTGGGGCAACGTTTTCTTATAAAAAATAATAATAAATTGATGTGGGAAAGAACGTTGCAAGACTCAAATGGGATTGGGAGGGTCACGAGAGCCGCATGCTTTGTGACCGTTGGGCAAAAGTCTCCACTCAATGGGTGCCCGAAGATGGACGGCGCCGCCGAGGTCAGCCCAGAAAGAGGTAGCGAGAAGACCTGAACGCATTCTATAAGGGCTCGCACGAGGAGGCGTGGAAAAACAGTAATTCGAAGGACTTGAGGGAGGCCTTTGCCCGGCATTGCCCGGCCCGACAGCATAGGCTTACATATTGACGACCTATGTGGCGCAGCGGACGAAGGCCCGCCTGCTACGTAGGAGGTTGCGGGTTTGATTCCCCCCTTGGGACAAATGTTTGTACGATCTACAAAGATTTGTTCCGGGTATTCTGGGTATTTGCTATGTATAATAAAAAATATCTATCTATGTACTGTATTGTATTAAGTATATCAGTCATCTAGTACCCATAACACAAGCTCTGCTTAGCATGGGGCTAGATGGTGCTGTGTGGATTGTCCAGCATTATTTATTCATTTATTATTTATTTATATATATAAAAAAATGGTTGCCTATGTAATAAATACTCGTATCTTAGTATCCCCAGCAGTATATACATTAATCCTCATCCAGTAGGTATTGTATCCTTTATCTTATCGTACTTACTTATATGTTTCACAACTCACATCCATAGTAAGAGAGGCAGGCGTTCTGGTATGAAGGTGAACGAACGATTGTAATACGAACAGCGCATCCTACTGATAAGTTTTACAGTTTCACAAGAGGAGCCATTAGATAAACTATAGCGATTAAAGTCTGTTGTCGTTTGAGAGATTAGTTTGACGATAGATATATTTATATTTATTTTTTTATACATTGCCCCACACTAGGAATTTCTCCTGTATCGTGGGTGCGTTTACAAACATTTAAACTCACATACACAAACAGCCAGACCCGGAACAACTACCTGTAGGTCATACAAATATTTGTTCCGTGCGGGGATCGAACCCACAACACGCGGCGCAGCAGCCGATGGCTCAACCACTGCGCCAACCGTGTCGTCAAAATTATAACCTTTTTATTAGGGTTTCGACCTACGTACCGAAAGTCTCAAAGGGACTTATAGAACAAAGAGTACCCAAATATAGTCTGGATTAGTGCCCGGTCGAGGGCAATAGATTCGCCTCTTTATTTACATGGGATTTAAACATAACTAGCGAAATGTGGGTGTACTATAGGTACACCTCTGTTATGTTTTGTTATAGTATAAAGTGATACGATTCGCAAACAAAAAATGTATACGTAAACAAGGATGGGTGATCAATAAAAAAATATTTTCGCATCTGAAATATAATAACCATATATTCTTTTCCCTCAAATAAATCAAGATTACGTCTGGAGTTCTGAAAAGCGTCTAAAAAGTAATCCCTTAGCGAAGTGAGCGAGTGTGGAGAAAATCTGTAGCCACTCATAAAATCAATAAACTTGTATTCGAACGCGTATCTCTAGAAGTAACTGTTGGATTTGACATATAATTTTTGCGTCCGATAGTATAATTATTCTGGCTCCTTATCATCACGTTACGGCCCTTAGGAGTGGGCAAAGCTGAAGGCTAGTTTTATACACACGTACGCTCCCCTGCTGAGATGAAAATGATCTAATCTTGATGAGTCACGGTGTCATCGACCCCACCTGCGGTATGACCTACAAAGTTTTTGTTCTGCCAGCCGCAGGGTAGAAAGTTTTTTGAGAAAGGCGCCGTGGTGACCTTGTCGCGCGGAATGTTGAAGGTGTGTTTATTCATTTAAATAAATACTTCATTTCTATACCGACTTAATTCATTTTAATGTGAAATATTATAGTTCTCGTTGTCAAGAGAAAGGGGCGGATGTTAACGCTTTTGCGAAAATCGATGTGAAAAATACGATAAATTTTATTACTTTGATCTTTATGATCAGCTGCAGTGGAGCTAAAGTACTTTGGTTCGTGTTGACAGCCTTTTTGTTCGACGCGCTGTTGTCTATACCTCGTGTGGTTTTCCCCTGTTTTATGTCTAAAAGCAGCCCGCGAGATTAAAATTGTCATAACTTTTATAGGTATAAGTAAAAGTAATTACATTTATACTATTTTTAGTAAATTAAGTTACTGTTATTGTATTTTTTTCAAGTATATTAAGTTATAATAGGTTGTATGCTGTTAAAAAAGTCGTTCGCGACCGCAACATATATGTATTACACGAAGTAATAAGACTTTTTAACTTAAATTATGAGATTGAATGACTTTCATTCAATTACAATTCTTATTTATAGAGATGATTTTAATGATTAAATTTAGAGAGATGTGTCTTTAATACAGTCGCGAATATCTTTTTCAATACCTAAAAATTAGATGATAATTTAAGAAAATTTAAATTTCGTGGTCTGTCGCTACGCACCCACCTTAATTAAATAGTTATGTCGCCGCGTCTTGTGTATGTATTGTATACGTTTTACGAATGATTTACCGAATGTAAAAGTTAATCATCTTCACCTGTATAACTTTATCCCAACCATGATGAGGTCAGTTTCTGTTCCGACCGGAGGCAGCTGAGTACCAGTATTTCACATGTGGCGAATGCCTGTCTGACCTATGGAACCCAGTAATTATTTAAGCTAAAACATGAAACTCACTTGTCGCAGGAGTAACCGATTGATATTGATATCGATACAAACTGATCCCGATACCGGGTTCTATTTCCGTGTCGGGATAAATGTTACTGGGTTTTTCCATCTGAAATTTCTCAGTGAACAGCCCGCAGTTTTGATGAGTGGCTTGACCCCATTCCATGGGACTTGGCGGAATATGGGTGCACTATTGGTACACCTCGTGTTGTGCTTAAAACATGAGACAAATGGTGACACAGTGCGTGCCGGGTGCTACAGGCGATTACAGTGTCTGCCGCACCGACACCACCATCCAACTGCTCTGCCGGGTCAGGCACGCTTTCGTAATCAAGCTAATAGTTTCGGAGACAACTGTCACAGCATCATAATAACATGATCTGCCGTTAATTTTCCACTTCCCGATTTCACGTTACGCGGTTTGAAAATTGTATGTCGGTGTACGTTTGTAGATTGTTTTTTGCTGTCCCTTTTTTATGTATTGTGTCTGTACCGAGCACATTTTTCGTGTCAAACTGTGGTGGGTGTTGGTAGAGACGTCAACACATCAAGCTACCCCAATATGACAAATTCCTTTGATAGTTATTCAACTTTATAACAATAGCATAAGCTTCATGTTCAATTGGGAAAATATAAAACTTTGGGGTACCTTGACGTGCTGGCGTCTGTACCTAAGGTTGCCGTGGTAGGAGCAGAGTGTAAATATAATTCTAGTGCCCATGATTAATAGTAGTCCAGGATCCCTGGTACATTTTTGCACTTGATTACTATCAAGCTAATTTTTCGTGAGTAGCTTCATTTTGATGAGACGCCCAACAATTTCCTGTAACAAACTCTCGATTGTGGTAGCTACTACTTTTGAGCGTAGGACCAGGATAACGTATCACGCAATTTGTAGGACAATGTGACCGTTAAATTATATAAATATAAACTAAATAAAAATAAATATGTCAGCAAGTTAGTAATCATTTATGATGATTCTTGATATTTGATCTTTAAACCATACATTTTGTAGAGCAAATATTTTTTCGAATAAATTAGATAATTATCTTGAGATTACAAAAAAATCAGTTAGATAGTAATAAATATTTGTTACTTCTGTTAGCTACCACAATCGAGAGTTTCTTCCAGAAAATTGTTAGGCATCTCATCAAAATGAAGCTACTCACGAAAAATTTGCTTGATAGTAATCAATTGCAAAAATGTACCATGGATCCTGGATTATATTCATTACCTGGCTGGAGGCCTTAATTTTATTAAGATCCCACAGGAAAGTTCGGTTGAGTAGTTAATAACCTTTAAGGTTATGCTGCGAGATGCCCATTCAAAAACTATTTTTTTTTAATTAGCCTGTTTTGTCCCGCTCCTGGGCAAAGGCCTCCCCCATTCCTTCCACGTCTCTCTATAGTTTGCTTCTTCTTGCCTATTCGCGAATAACTAATATAGGTTTTTATAATAAGCGCAGTGCCGGTTCTTACATATTCTGTCTACAACAAGGTACCTACTGGCACGTCGCGGGGAACTCTACGTCCCTCTATTCACGTGGAACGTTGCCTTATTACCATCATTGTTACCTGGTTCCTACATATTTATTCCCTTAAAATGTATTTTGTATTCTGCTGTCCAACCTTAGTCAACGATGATCGACATAACAAGGCGGATTGATGATTTCAGCCTTAAATTAATTATACATTATAGGCTTCCTCGCGATCTTTTCTTTTACCGATGAAATTAATGTCTAAGATAAACTTAGAAAGTACATAAAATATCATTCAGTCGTTATGGGTAAGGAAGCCCCGTCTGACAACCTAGTCTGACTTGGCGACACGTTGCCCCTTGGCAAGGGGCATCGTGTCGCCTGTGAAGGACAGATAGGTAGTAGCTTCATGTAAAATACTAGTACTCTCTGCACTAATTAGACTTGAAGCCGACCCCAACGTAGTTGGGAAAAGCCTGGGTAGAAAATTATGGCATAGGGAACGCTCTATGCGCAAGTCAGACTCTCAATTGACTGATTTTTCCACCTACTTGTAAAAATCTCAGATCTGCTTGAGAATTAAGAACAAAGACTAAGAAAGCTAGTTCTATATTAAAATCAAATGAAGACTACCAAGTAATTGGATATCTATGAACGCCCCATACCAACATCAAACATACGCTCTCATCATTAGTAAAGCTCAAATTCTACGAACACAATTTAATTTCAACCAAATACTGCGACAAAGCGTCGGGGAATAATTTCAAGGGGAGCAAGGACTTGCAGCTGAGGGGCTTGTAAATCAATAACAGCCACCCGCCGCCGGCTCCCGTCTCCCCGATCTCCATGGTAACCTCTAGCCCTCGTTCAGGCCGACAGACGCAGCCTGGGGTGGTACAGAGCGTGGTAGCGATCACATTAGCACAGGCGGTGGCGGACACGACGAGATGGCCGCAATGCCTGGCCAGTTGTTGTAGAAAGCAGTAGAACCGTGGAGGTTTGACGAGTTTACTCAGCGTAAAGCAGTAGACATTGCTATCTAACTTGCAGGCCTAGACAAAAACTTTTCGGTAGATTAAAGCTGGGCGTCCACTAGTCTTTTTTTTATTTTTATTGTGACAAGCACGTCACGTTATTCCTAAACCACTGCAACTCCTGAAAACCAGAATCAACAGTGACGACCACCAGAAAAGCGTCGAGACCATGAAGCCCGACGAGTCCCGGAGAAAGGATTGAACTGTCTTGGATCCCGCAACAAAATTAATCAGAAAAGAACAGCGGAAGAGTTAGAAAAATATATCAATCCACTTCGACCACTTTCCGCGTCCACTAGTCTGAGCCGGCCGTACCGCAGGCACGGCACGCAACGGTTTTTAGTTCGCTTTGTATGAAAACGTATAGCGCTGCGTCCACTATCCTTACTGCACGCACGGAGCGGCGGACGAACAAGAAATTTTAATTAGAAAACTCTACCACTATGGATCCGAGACCTTCTCTGGATTTTCTTACGTCATACTTGAGCAAGAAGATTCAGAGACTTGACGTCAACGGAACAAAATCTCCCGGATCTTTAGTAAAGATGGGAGTTCCCCAGGGCTCGATTCTTGGCCCTTTCTTGTTTGTCGTTTACATCAATGAATTACCCTCATGAAAGATAAGATACCCATGACGTTTATTACAGATAACACTTCACTTTTGTTTAAACTAAAACGTCAGCAGCTGGTTAGTGATGAAGTAAATAACGAAATCTCAAAAGTGGTTCATTGGTTTAATATTAATGAATATTTACTGTTCTGTGGAAATAAAACCAAATGCATTAAGTTTACGCTACCTCACGTTAGGCAGGTAAAAACTAATGTTCAGCACATTAAGGGCCATAAAAGGCGTAAAGAGCGAAGAATTGAATCCTAAAGATGGTACAGCGGGCTTAACTTTTGATAATACACTTTACTGGGGCCCACATAAAGATCAATTTTCGAAAAAGCTTACGCTTGTGGATTATATTGGGTACAAAAAGGTCTGGGGTATTGACCATGTCTATGAGGAGTATCTACTTAGTACCGCGGGACCCGTTCTTACATCCATTCTGAGAGACAGACATGTTAAAAGTACTGTCAGTTTGGTGATTAACTTTAGATCTCAACATTGTTGTACCTATTCAATTTGTTTTTCGTTCTATTCTAAATTGTTGTCTGGCAGTTTCAGTACTTAATGCGGCCAACCCAATTGTTCTTTATTTGGTATTCGACCCGTTGAGCTCCTTGGTTCTGAGTTGAGCTCTACAATTTTTGACAAAAACTTGCTCTGATTGAACAGGTCCACTTATCTTTTTTTTTTTTGTTTTTTTTTTTTTTATTTTTTTATTAAAAACGTTGCCCCACACTAGGAATTTCTCCTGTATCGTGGGTGCGTTTACAAACATTTAAACTCACATACACAAACAGCCAGACCCGGAACAACTACCTGTAGGCTATACAAATATTTGTTCCGTGCGGGGATCGAACCCGCGACACGCAGCGCAGCAGCCAATCGCTTAGTTACTGCGCCAACCGTGTCGTCTATCTGACACTAATCTGCATGGTCCTCACATAATCTAGCCAAGATAATGCCTGGACTTTAAATTGCTTTTGGTGTTTATCTCAGAGTTGTCAGATAGCGATTAGATAACACCAACCTAGCTTAAACAATATTGTACTTGTTGACGTGTAATTGACGACACGGTTGGCGCAGTGGTTGAGCCATCGGCTGCTGCGCCGCGTGTTGTGGGTTCGATCCCCGCACGGAACAAATATTTGTATGACCTACAGGTAGTTGTTCCGGGTCTGGCTGTTTGTGTATGTGAGTTTAATGTTTGTAAACGCACCCACGGTACAGGAGAAATTCCTAGTGTGGGGCAAAGTATTCTTTAAAAAAAAAAAACAAAAACTTATGTGTTCGTAAAAGCCTATTTACAGAAATAAATTTCATTTATCATGTATCGCCACTGCATGAGCACCCGCGTAAGCTCGTCAACATGGGCGAGGCGTTAGTCTAGCTTACTATATATGTAAGGTACAAGCGCCGGACCCCCCCTGTTTCCATGGAAACTGGAATTCTAGAAGCTTCCACGCGCGACTAGCTGCATCTCACTCAGACTTTTGATCGATAGGGTGCGACCGGACGCAGCTCTCATAGCCTATACATACAAATTTATAGTAATGTTACCGCGTGGCACTTGCTGATATGTATTGGCGCAACACGGAAATGAAGACATTTCCGTAGTCAATTGTGTAGTGTATAGATAGCGGACATCGGACGCGTAGAGACATATCAACTTCATCTCGCTAGTTATCGATATATCTGATAATGTTGACATAAGGGTGTCGATCGTAAATAAGCGTGTTAAGTTCTGCCGGTCTACTTACAACACTGAAGTAATGAGACATTGTTGTATTAGCAAATGCAGGAAGCCGCAGATACCACAGCAGGGCCCAGCTACTGCTGAGCATGAGGTCCGTAGCATGAGGGTTCGATCCCCGAGTCGCAAACTGTTATTGGGTTTTATTTCTGGAATATCTTAGCAGCCCGGAGTCTGGGACTGTGCCCAGTCGGTGGCAATAGGTGGCAAACATAACTGGCGAAATGTGGGTGAACTATAAGGTGGACTTTTGTCCAACCCTTTCGAGAATACAGGTGTGATGTTATGCGTTAGGAGGCGAAGTAGTTTGACCATACATTAACCACGGGTATGATAAAGGAACACGACTGACTTCATGGGCACCATCCCACTCTCGTCCCCACGATTGGACCAGGTATACCAGAGCCAGGTTGTTTTGCTAAAGCCTACGGAACACCTCGCAAAATATGGCTCGTGATCGAATTAATCCGCTTTCGCCGACCCCAGATCACTCTATTCGCAATGCTTCACGGGCAGACACAATTCGTCTCAACGTACCATGTCAAACGGCTTTCGAATCTTCTACAATAAGAACAAATGTCACCTGCCATTATATTAGAGGATTTTGCAACTTGAAGCTTTTAACCGTGCTGTTAACAGATGGTGGCATTAACTCACTGTGTTGTCACGTTGCGTCACTTCCAGACGTGACGTTAAGTGCTCCATTTATGACGGGTATTTGCTATGTATAATAAAAAATATCTATCTATGTAATGTACTGTATTAAGTATATCAGTCATCTAGTACGCATAACACAAGCTCTGCTTAGCTTGGGGCTAGATGATGTTGTGTGGATTGTCCAGCATTTTTTTTTTTATTTTTTTTTTATATACGGTCTAAATACGTCGTACAGGGTAAATAAGCATATTGTGTGACCGAAACAGTAAAAGGAAATAAATTGTTCTAGAAATAGGAAGCAATTTCAATAAAAGCTCTGCTTAGCTTGGGGCTAGATGATATATATTATTAATTATATTATTTCTACGAAAGATTAAACTTAACCTTTTGACCGCCAGAGCATAAACGAACGCGCGTGCCCTCCACGTCAAGCAGTTTGAATGAAAACGTTTGATTTCTTTATGTTATCTTGAATTTATCAATATCCGTGGGTCATTTTAATTTGTTCAATTCTGTGTGTGTTTAAATATATACATAAACACACAAACACACACAGAAGTATGTTTCAATTGTTTATTTCGTGTTATACGATATGTACTTATAGAGCACGCCACCATTTTCTCGTATTCGTGACGATGGCAACTGAAAGGCTAAACAACAACGTCGGACTTGCCCACCCAGGGTTTCATACCTCGGCGAGAAAACTATTCTACCTTTGAAAATGTTTTTTTGTTTGTGGAGCTCGAACCGATTCACTTCTTTTTTTCGTTTATAGCTTTAAGAATAGGAACCGAAGCTAGGTCTAGCATCAAGGTGACAGCAACAGCTGAAGATAGGATCACTTTTATCATAACCTGACGTTTTAGCGGCACGCCTAACACTTCCAAGAGCTCGGCCATTGCCAAGGTCGATGGACCAGACTGCTGCCAGCGATGCCAGATGGCTCCTGCGTTGACCAGGAGAAGGGCGGCGCCAGTGCTGCATAAGTAGGCCTGGTAAAGATACATAGGCTATATATATTTATACATACGCAGACGAAGTCGTGAGTGGCTCCTCGTACTTAGTATAGTGAGGTCCCTTTGAAATATAGACATTGACAACTATTGAACTCTGACAATATTTACTAGTTGCATTAGTGAAACACACCATAAGGCTAAAGGCCAATTTCAATACAGTATCTCGATCCCAATCTCAATCCGCGATCTTAAACTGCTACTTATATGCCTACTCAAGGTTACACACTGCAAACTCGGCCATTGATTGGTTACAACCAATAATCTATCTCTAGATTGGGATTGAGTAAAGTACGGCCGTTAAGTTACAGTTGGCCAAAAAGTTCAGTGATACCTGCAATGCCACTGCCCGGCAGTTGCTACTCCCCACACACATAGCCAGGCCGCTGACGGCCACCAGATACGTCACCAGAACTCCTCCAGACACCGTCTGCTCCCATCGGAAGACCCTCAAGGAGCGCACGTGCATCGTCAGGACAGCCACCAGCAGCATCATGGCAACCAAGCGCACAGCCAGGACTGCCATCCTCTGCGTGTTACGATTTGTTACATCCGGGTTTTCTAAAGCGTGTTGTGGCTGAAAAATATATTTAAAAGAATAACGTTAACTATAATAGGGATGTGGTCCTAGGTAAAAATATATTAAGTCTATTTAGTCCGTCAGTAAGATTACCAAAAAATATTAGACATGTAAAAAGTGACAATGATATAGCACATCAAAGTTCAGGAGAAGGGGCTTGTGACGTCACGCCGTGCTACACTTTTAACGAAAAGTGTAGCACGGCGTGACGTCACGCGCAATTTCTACGCACTATGTACCGTCGTCATTTTTGGTTTACGTGACAAAAGAAAAAATACGGTGTCGGTACGATGAGAAAATTCCTATTGGAAGAACTCAATAACACTTCACCCGACCTAGGAATCGAACCCGAGACCTCACGGTCAGCAGCTTGGGACCTCAAGAGCAACGAGGCACTTTGATTTTTAGTTTTAAGTAATGTAAATTAGGTTTGATATAAAGAAAAACGATGCATGAATCCTAAGCTAATAATAATTATATGAATGTCTTGTCGGATTTGAAAATATATTTTTGCATTCGATAACCCAATACTTGAGGAAGGTTATAGATTATTTAACGAACCTTACCCTTTGTGATATAGCTTGTATATAAACAAAAGTGTGTTTGTGTGTGTGTAGTGCATGTGTGTGCGTAGTGATAGTGTACCTACCTTTCCCATGTCATCGATCATTTGGTTAAGAGCGACAGTTCGCCCCTTCGTCAACTTGCGTTTTTTGGTTGGATATGATTCATCCATAACACCACGCCTGTATTCCCCGGTGGGTTGGGCACAGGTGCACCTTTAGTAACACCCATATTTCGCCAGCTATGTTTAAGTCTCATGTACTAGAGGGCGAGCCTATTGCCATCAACCAAGCGTGATGTCATGTGTTCCTTGGATTTGAGTATTTCTGTTTCCCAGCGAAAACATCCGATACTTTTCAACGTTTTTTGTGTACGTGGGATTTAACTTACTGCTAATACGTGGACATAGTATATGTATCTACAGATAACATCCATATTTATATCATAAATGCGCAAGTAAATCTGTTTATTTCTTTGTTTGTAACCTTTCCACTAAACTACTAAACGACTGTACGGATCGTCTTGAAATTTGGTATCGAAATATGTAGTTTAAGACCCTGGGAAGGATGAAGCATCGTTTTAAATCCGCGACATCGTCTACATCCGCGATAGCAGACATATACGCGGACGTAGTCGCCGGGGAAAGGTTACTTTAAATATATTACAAATACTAACTGACTTGGAAATTCATGTCTGCAGTAGTTCGGTTCTCACAGTCATATCCAGAGGGTATCAGCAGTAATCGAGCCGCTCATTGTCCATCCACATCCAATATCGCACGTGATGACATGACAGACATGATCCACAGATAATGTAGAATGTTCACTACAACAAGACGTTTATAGAGTGATTTTACTCTTTGGATTCGAGTCAATGGAATGATATTGCAACTTTTTTGAATTAGCACTTAGTAGGTAGTACTCGTATAGTGGTAGTTTTCTAAACTTCATATAAATTTTGACAGTGCCAGTTCTAATACTATTTTGGGATACGAAGTTTTCAACTACCTGTAGGACATACAAACATTTGTTCCGTGCGCGAATCGAACCCATGACAGACAGCGCAGCAGTTGATCGCTCAGCCACTATGCCAACCGTGCCGTCGTACTCAGTACGAAACACGTTTCAATGAAAAATTGTATGCGCCTCTCAATAATAGCCACATCGTATTATTTCTTAAATATAATGAAAGGAATTCTGGTAACCGTCAATGATTTAATTGTTCAAACTCTACAATGTTCGGTTTATAGGCTTCTACTAATTACTTAGTTTTCTAAAGCGCAATATTGAGGTCATTTTGAAGTCATAACTTAATAATACCAGCCTTTTACGGTCTCGAAGCCGGGCAAAGGTATCTTCTCATACAGAGAAGGCACGAGAATTAATCATCTTGTCGCTTGTTTAAGGCGAGTTCGTGATTTCAGATTTATATTATTTACAACTCGTTGTTTCCTCACCATGCTTTCTGAGATAGTACTAGAAAGTACTTATTATTTTAAAAAGTCACGTTGCTACTTATCCGAGTTCAAACCCACTCGTACATGAGACGCGAAGCCAATCGTTAACCGTTGGGCCACCACGACATTGCCATAGATAAAAGCTTTTGTTTTGTGTATCTGAGAGAGAGGTTCGTCAAAGGATCAACCCTATCTTTGCCCTTTATATAAGTATAGAGTTTCCTTTATGATTTCAAGCATTCCGTCTAAAACTTATCATCATTAGATTTTAATAACATAATCCAGTTTTTGTTTTTGCTTGGTATGTTGGTATATGTTACCATTTTTGTTTTTTTTTGTGGTTGTATTTACTTGTTACTTTTTGTGTTCTTTGAAGCACGTTATTAATATTCTGCCTGCATGCTGTGAGTAACGTTGTTGATTACATGATTGTTAGTCTTAAGTATAATTGTTTATTTGTATTATTTATTGTGTAATTTTTTGTTGTCCCAAATAAAATAAAATAATCATCATTACAGCCAAATGACGTACATTGATGGACATAGACCTCCCCTAAAGATTTCCATAACAATTAGTCCTGCACTGCTCTGTCCTCGTTCCTCTCCTGTCCAGATCCTCGTTCCACCTTGTGGGGGGCCTACCTACCGATTCGACTCAAATTACCTAAGTCTTTTTTGTTTATCTTTTCTTTTAAAATACTGATCCCATTTTTCCTTCTTCCAGGGTTATCAGCAACGACATGTCACTTTCCTGGCGCGCCGGCGCACTCCAGGGTGACGTTCTCCGAGGAGGCCCTGACTGAGGGCACCGTAGCCTCCTACGAGTGTGAGCGAGGGTTCGAACTCCTGGGCCCCACCAGGAGAGCCTGTGGAGCCAACGGGAAGTGGACGCCAGATGGGATTCCATTCTGTGGTAAGTTACTAGTAACAATTGTATGGTCGGGTGTCAGATAGAATGAAACATTCCAAAATATGGTGTAAGACTGCCCTTTATTATGTTGATACATGACTTAAATACTGGTTACACACATCGAAATAATAGGTGCATAACATACCACATCACACTAAATAGTTAATGATAGGGTGTGGATATAGAAGTATGGAAGAGTCTGTAGGGCACCCAGCAGTGGTAGGCTAAGGATAGTGCGAGAGGCAGCCAGTGGCGCCAAAGTTCCAAATGCGAAAATCAATTTCGAGCGATAAATATCAATGTTAAGGCGCCTTTTAAAAAGAGCGGGGCTAGCTCGAATATAAATAAAAATTAAATTCAAGAATAGAAAATTAACTTTAATTCCTTTAAAAACAATTGAGCGCAATCTGGTAATAGTTCTGTTTTACAAATACAATTTACGTTGTGAACGCGTCGACCGAAGGGTGCTGAAAAACAATTTCGCTCTACCTTGATTAAGGGCTGGGGGTTGCGGGGGTCGTGGTCTGGCACCTAGAATGCGGCTGATCGAAACAAAACGATTAACTTAGTACATGGTCGATTGACGGACCTTTTCCATCCACCATTAACCACACCAGATCGATTTGAATGAAGGTTCAAAATCAAAGCATTAATTCAAAATCAAAAATCAAAATTCATTTATTCAAATTAGGCTGAGAATCAGCACATAGGACAGTCCCCCAAAACGCCCACCCTTCACCACCAATTCTTTGTAAAAACCATCAGAATTGTTAATTGTTAATTATCGCTCGAAATTATATATCATCTGTGTACTACTATATCACCTAGCTTCTACAGCACTATATGAAAGGATCCTAACGTTCCTATATATACTAAATAAGGTACCAGGTTCGTAATTAATGAAAGGCGCATTTATAAATATGAATAGTAGGATTACTACTCGTATATTTAAATTAGTTCTATAGTAAATCAAACCGCTAGTCAGCCAACGGCCGCGCCGTATGTATTATTCTAAATTTGAATGAGTGTGTATGCCATTAACTAATTAATGAAAAAAAACCGTGGAAGTTCTAAGCCTCAACAGTACGTGCTTAACGTAAATTTAAGTTTACGTTACGTGCTTAATACTCATTACATGATGAATTATATTTGTCTCTGTAAATTGTTTTTTAAACACACATGTCAACAAGTATTTTTTTCTTTTAAACTATCTTGATGTTTCCCTAAGACCTGACTACTCTGAGAAGAAGCGCTGAAAGAAGCTCAGAGGTCACAGTTTCTTCTAAAGTCCTATAAATCATGTCAAATAAATCGTGGCATTGATTTATTGATTATCCACAGAGATTGCAAGGCTGTACCTAATGTACCGTTTATTTTTTTCATAAATTAAATAGTGATTAATACTAATCCCAGAACATTACTAACTCACGAAGCGGCCGAAACAATAACACTACATAATAAACAGCCACAAACGCGCAGCGAGGCGGACATCCAAATGAATCATAATCAACGTAAAAACGTGACGAAATCGTATATGTTTCAATGGAATAATAGAGTAAAAATCACAAAGGGTACAGAGTATACTTTCTTTGAGGCTGAGAGCTGTGGGATTGTATGACAAAGAATCTTCCGCTTTTTAGATGCCATTCACAGTCATGTGAAGTGTTTTCACGAAGAAAGTAAAAGTCGGTCATGAGTAGCGAGCAGGGGTTATTAAATTACAATACCGCACGGTATTGTAATTTAATTCAACGTATTGTGCATTGTTGAGATCAGTTTATTAGCATTTCATACTTAAATACTTGAAAATTTGTTGGAGAAATTTACGATGTCATTACAATCTATGTTGGAATGTTAGCCATAGACACACTAACAGTCGATGCTGTACAGTGTTGTTTAGTAAAAATATCAGTTGAGTCATACAAAATGTGTTATTGCCAGATGAAATAAATAGCAGCAGTATTTTTTTTTCTTGATTTTTCTTGGTTAGCCTTACAGTAAAATTCGTTTATAGACATAACTCCTGATAGGTTGTAAGTGTTTTAACAAAAAAAAAACCCTGTGAAACAAATAAACAGTAGGTAATTAATAATCTCATTAATACTGTTATAACAACACATTCTGGCCAAATTAAGAACGAGATTCGATATTATTCTTTTTTCAAACCCCAAAACACTTTTTTTATTTTTGTGTTTCAATATTTACACTATTTTTTTTTTAAAGAAAAATCGTTGCCCCATACTACGAATTTCTCCTGTGTCGTTTACAAACATTTAAAGTCACATACACAAACAGCCAGACCCGGAACAACTACCTATAGGCCATACAAATATTAGTTCCGTGCGGGAATCGAACCCACAACACACGGCGCAGCAGTTGTTCGCTCAGCCGCTGCGCCAACCGTGTCGTCGAATTAAATGCGACTAGCTGGCACTGGCAACCCTAGCGTCGCAATGGTAGCGGCGCGTGCGACGCGAAGATCAGGGTTGCTGAACCTGCGCAATATATTCAAGTATAATTTTATATAAACTTTTATTTGTGGTCATGGCCATCAGACGCCAAAACTTGTTATACGCCCGTAGGGTATCCAAAATGATATTGGATTCTCTTGCCCGTCAAAGGTGTAACTTAAGAGAGGCACGTCTCACCGGGGGTCACAGCAACCGGTCCTTTTAAACTGAGGGCGGCAGTGACAGTAGGAGGCGGTCAAATACAGTGTGAAAGAATGATATACCATGAGTTCAGTACATAATTTAGCACCCATTACCGTTGAAACTATAGCATCGTTAAAGATGTTTTGCATGATAGGATTAAAAGTAACATCATATATGCAGCTTATTTAGCAGGAACGGTACAGGCTCTTGAGTGGAACAGTAGTAGGCTGGTATTGTTTTCTTAAAGCGACAAGAAAGCGCTTCAGAAACGACAGATGCGCAGTACTCGCAACCGGCGTGCGGTTATGACAAGTATACCAGTATACAGTTACACAAACGTAGTCGTTTCGGTACGTAATAGACGGTCACCCATCCACGGACCAGCCTCGGCAAGCGTAGCTTAGCCTTCGATCGGACCGTGCGGATGTTACTATTAAGCCACAAACCAGTTTATGTATGAATTGACATTCGATCTCTCGTAGATTGTAACCAAACAAATCCCATCACTACTATTGCCTGACATTCCGCACCTCGGGCACGGTGTCTGCAGGTACCTCGCTGCTCCACTAACGGTCACACCTGTAGAGATAGTTATTAGTTATTACTCTCAGTGTACCGCTACGTTATGCTCATCTGTACCATTCAATGATACCGCCTATGGCTCGGGGACAGGGGACTGATGTGGATGTAGAAAATCGTAGACGTAATAAACGAGACACAATAGAACATGTGTTGTTTGTCGGTGTGTTAGTAAGATTTTTTTGTTGATAACGTGCAGCTGTGCCCACAGTGTTTTGTATAACCACTGCCGAGCTTTTTTAGTAGTCTTGCGTGGACACAAATGGTTTTTTTTTTTTTAATTTGAATCACCATATAAAAATATTTAAAAATAATAAGAGCGAAGATAAGTCTAGCCTGGCACAGGAATTCTTTGAAAATAGCTCGTGCTCATTCTCAAAGAAAAACTTTTCGTCTAAGTTGTATAATAATACTCTGCAGACTTTATTTTTTTTCTTTAATAAATAAATTCGTAAAAAAAAAATGTTGGCCCAAAAATCAGCTTTGCCATTCAACGTAGTAATGCTCTCTGGGCACTTTTCCCATTGACAGTGATGATGATACATTTTGGATGGCCTGTGATTTTTTTTTTCTTTTCTTGTATTAATAGTTTTATACCTTTACAGAAATAAATTCTCAATTCCTTATTGCGTACCATTATGTATATAGTTGGTAGGGAAATAATGATATTAGTCACAACTATGGACGCTGTCGGATTTTTGAAATAATTATTTCTAGAGATCGCCAAGCGGTCGACCGTCTTAGCTTTCCTCACCACTTCTCCATATAAACTTTACGATGCCAAATCTTACGGTAAATAAGTTGACTAACAAAAATCACAATACAAATGGAAGTATTCTATACTTGTAGGCGGGGAGTCTCAAGTGGTCTCTAGCGTTATAAGCAGTAACTCTAAAAAAATGTAAATGAACATAATTTTAGGAGTTTTTTCTTTTTGACGTAGTAATTTGGGGGGGGGGGGGGGGGTCACATCCTCCAAGACGCAAACCCTCTGACCGAGACTGGTGGCTATGGCGGGGCATTTACTACTTGATTATCATAGACAACTTGTTGTGAGTTCTTCATAAACAGACACACAATTTTTTTTTTTTTAATAAAAACGTCGCCCCACACTAGGAATTTCTCCTGTATCGTGAGCGTTTACAAACATTTAAACTCACATACACAAACAACCAGACCCGAAACAACTACCTGTAGACCATACAAATATGTGTCCCGTGCGGGGATCGAACCCGCGACACGCAGCGCAACAGCCAATCGCTTAACTACTGCGCCAACCGTGTCGTCAATCGTCGCCAATTGTATTATTGTTTACCTAATATGCAAAATAGATCGAACACAATGCTCACGAGACAGTGGAACCTCGCTATAACCACTTGATTCATATGCGATTCGCACCCATGACTCACCTGTGACCTCAATGCGTTTATTGGGGTCAACAACCTACAAACAAATGACACACGTGATTAATAATCGATGGTGCTGCCAGAAAAAAATATGCGTATTTTTTCGTGGCAACGGAATTTGTATGTATACTAATGAATATCGAAGACCTTGTATAATTATTGTGTGGGTGTATTAACACAAGTGGTAACGGTAAATGAAATAGTGTTATTTATATATTTAGATTAGTCACCGTTTCATTGTTATAATTTAGAGTTGTACCTGTAGACCGGGATTTTTCATTACCTAAAAAACAGGGCTTGGCAGATTTTATGTCATTGATCAAATAGTTCATTTCATTACACTACCCGATTTTCATTGACACGGGCGACATATTCCCTCTTCTTAACTATTCTAAATCTATCTTAAGTGTTTCAAACCATAAAGAACTAAGATTCTATAATCACCGGCAAATAAGATGGCAAAAGTCGTTAGATGCGCACAAGTCGTTTTTTAGGTCTCTTTGGTGGTCAAGCGGGACGCGGGGTATGAGGTAGCGTCGATCCGAGCGCGCGATTGGTGCATCAGTCGACCCTTGCCTCCCGCGCCGCGCCTTCGTCCCGTTCGCTCCCGATTACATTTCAGTGCACGAAAATTGAACCCTTTGTTTTTTTTGTGTTAAACTTAAGTGTTGTTATTGTTTTTAAATTTAGGATAGAGTTCCTGAAAAGGCATAGCATACGAGGAAAGTATGCTCAAACCAGAGTTATACAAATTAATAAAATTGGAAAAAGAACAATTTAAAACATACAGCATTGACCAAACACTTGCAGAACACAACCATAGTGTTCTGCGATTGCGACTTTCAATATGATGCCAAGGGTAGTTTTATTAACGGATAGTGACGACTAGTTATTTTTTTTTTTTATATAAACTTTTTTGAATTTTAAATGCACGTTATTTATAACTCCTAATAAACTTGAATTCCTCTCCCTTCTTTAACTTTGTTCTATACAGACATGATTAAATATAAATGATGGCAATAACAATAGAATAATGACGATCAATAAAAGTTACCACTTTTTTGTGCCACTAAGTGTACGATGCGCGAACTTACCCCCACTACGCCAAAATCTTGCCATCTTATTTGCCGGTGACTATACCAGCTTGTATGCTATAAGAATTGTTATAACATTAGAACTCTACACTATCATCATCTTCTACCCTATCTGTTGAACTCGATCACCAACTGACAAAGAGGAAGGCATTTAGATCCACAATGGTTCTGCCTAATTTGAATCTAAAAGAACCACAATGGTTAGTCATCACTGTGCAGGGGACAGTACACTAAAACAGAGTTTGACCCCTAAAACAACACCTACAAAAAGTTCCGTTGTTTCCCATTAGACTACAGAAAAATAAATAAATAATACCAGCCTATTACTGTCCCACTGCAGGGCAAAGGCCTCTTCTCATACAGAGAAGGCACGAGCATTCACCAACACGCTTACTCAAGACGGATTACTTGCTCATAGATATTTAAATATAAGTCCAGGTTTCGTCACGATGTTTTTCTTCAGCGATGTCAGTGATGTCCTAGATTAACTTATGCTTCAGAGTACATTATAAACAAAAGCACTAAAAATAGATTGGGAGCCCTTTGCCCTGCTGTGTAAAAATACAATTTAGAAACAATTATAATTTTCATGAAAACCAACAATACAATAAAATATAATAATGTATATATATATAATAATAAATAAATATTGCTGGACAATCCACACAGCATCATCTAGCCCCAAGCTAAGCAGAGCTTGTGTTATGGGTACTAGATGACTGATATACTTAATACAATACATTACATAGATAGATATTTTTTTATTATACATAGCAAATACCCAGAACACCCGGAACAAATATTTGTAGATCGTACAAACATTTGTCCCAAGGCGGGAATCGAACCCTATATATCCTAAGTTACTAAATCTAACATACTTAAATATGGCGTCGGAAAATTTCTCCGCGTCGCTGTCGTCAACTGAAGTCATTGCGAAGTTGTATGGCATAAACCTGTGTCCGAGCCAGCCCTTGGGTCGCGAGAAGTGGCCCTCTTCAATTAGCTAATAGTTTTCCTAAATCGTCCAAAGTTCAACAACACACGACAAGACGCCTGTAGTACTCCAAGAGTTAGGCAGATGTGCACCTAAATTACACCGACATATCGTATAGGAAGCGAGCCTGCTGTCATCAATAGGACAAAAATATCCAGAATCCGGGACGCTACTCAGAAATTCCAGATAGAGAAACCAAACAATACCATTGCTGGAGCTGGGAGTCGAGCTTGTCACCACTAGACTAACGAGACGCGTCTTAAAACCCACTCTCTTAAATTAATAACTTTCAATTCCCACCTATTTAGCTAAGTGCACACCATCAAGGTAACTCTAAAAGACTTGTCACAAAAGACTTCCGTCGCAAGTAAGGCGTCAATTATCATTGAAAGCCACATGCTGATGCATGTCTTTGTATCCGAATCGTATGTTAGTGTCAATCGTCGGCCATTGTGCCCGATACCTAATGGTTATCATTTGTAATGGAGTCATGTAATACACGATATATCACGGCAGAGTGGAGTGATTTGTCAAGCGTTCGAAAAGTGTTTGTTTATTGCGATCTACGAACCTGTTCACGGCCCACTTCCTCCCACAGGGAAGAGGAGGGACTCTTAATTCCACCTGTGGAAATTTTATAGTAGGGTTGCCAAACGCAAATTGATAAAACTAGGACTTGATATTGGAATAACTAGGAGAAATCAGTTTAAAAACAGGACGCGGTATTAGGGAAAGAAGTAAAATGATAAAGCAATGTACGACTATAATAGAGAGGGAGAAAGATTACAGAGTGCTGAGTGGTACGTTCCGTCTTTGTTTGAATACAACATTGGCAGGGCAGCGCGAATTTCGATCAGATCCTGGCCGTCCCTTTGCCGTCTTCGCCCAACGACGCCCTAAGCCGAGACTCGTTCCCCGCTGGGTGCCCTTAGCGTGTAGTATAATAAGTTCCCACAGGAAAGTTCGGTGTATAATAACCCTGAAGGTTAAACAGCAAGATGCCAATAAAAAAAAAACCGAGGTTTCCGTATAAATTTGTAGGCACATACTAAAAAGGTCAAGTCATAAGTCGAAAACTATATTACATCAAAAAAAATATTAAAAAACAGTTTAGTTTGTGCCAAAGAAGCCCTTTCATACGATACCTGATACGGTAAACTCAATTCAAAGTTTGGACCGCCCGTTCCGTACCTTGCGTAAATACCTACCCTGTTTTGTTTTATAATTTTCCTCTATACAGGTGGTATAAGACGGTACTACTTACCAAATTTCATAGTTCTAGGTCAACGGAAAATACCCTTTAAATTTTGATTCCCTTGAAAGTCTCGGCATATAAGTTTTTTAAACGGGCGTATCTTTTTGTTTTTTTTGGTAGCTTCAAGAGACTGTATACTTGAGTATATCATTTTACTTCCAACTCAATACCTCCACGCGTTCCCGAGACAAAGGGTCGTGACCGACACAGACGGACGGATGGACCCAAAAAAAGCCACGAAACGTGAAGGTTGCAAAAAGGCGCGCGAATTTAAAAATAAGTGACCTTATCAGGGAGTTTCAAAAACCAGGATGCTACATAAAACCTATCCAGGATATTGCAGTACACTACACATGCCAATCCCGGATTGTGATGTGACATGTCCTGACATGGCTGGGGAAAACAGGACGGTTGGCTACTCTACATTGTAGGCTTATTTTATTATGTTAAAATATGCTTTGTTATTCGGTAAATATAGATATGGGGTTGTTGAAAAGGTTTTGGAAATATACCCCGTCCTTTCGTAGAAAATACACAGAACGTGATACCCACAGATCGTTATTTTATATACGGTCTAAATACGGGGACGGGGTAAATAAGCATATTGTGTGACCGAAACAGTAAAAGGAAATAAATTCTCCTAGAAATACGAAGCAATTTCAATAATTACAGTAGGAACGAAGAAAATTATCCGTGGGGCTTGGTGTTTTAAAATGCATAGACAATGGCGCCACACAACGATCCATCGGTACATTACCGACTCAATATGCGGCGCCGTGTGTCTAGCACGAATACATCCAACGATTTGAAAATAGAACATTCACGTTAATACTTTGTTCATAAAGGTGATATCAATACTGCTTGCCACATGAATTTAGACCTAAATGCAACAGGGCAAGTTGCATTTTGAATTCTACGTAATTGAAGTATACCCCTGACGCCAAGCCGTCGGGGTAGACAAATGTTCTTCGAAGCATTTGAAATGTGACTCAGTTGTTCTACAATTCTGGAAACTCAAAGGAAACATAATTACAGTCGGCACGCTATCTGTGCTGACGGCGCCATATACCGATCGATCCAGACACTATCGATCTAAGTCTTCAGCGTCGCTCACAATGCCGTTCTTCATAACATTTTCAGTGTGACCTTATTTATAGATTTATTACAGTTATTATGTTGAAATTTGTTTACAACGAGATAACGGTTAACCGTAGATTTCGTTCATGAGTGGAAGGATAATCAAACTACATAATTATCTACATTTATATGTTTTTCTGTGATATAATTATGACAGAAAATTCCATGTGTACATCCACACTTATAAAGTTTTTCTCTTTCTTTATCTAAAGGCACTTGTAATACATTAAAGCTAAAGATTATTTTGTTTTGTCTACGATTAAGCTCACGATAACTTCTCAGTCGACGCAATAAAGAAATAGGACCAAGTATTTTTTTTTTTTTTTTAAAAACGTTGCCCCACACTAGGAATTTCTCCTGTATCGTGGGTGCGTTTACAAACATTTAAACTCACATACACAAACAGCCAGACCCGGAACAACTACCTGTAGGTCATACAAATATTTGTTCCGTGCGGGGTTCGAACCCACAACACGCGGCGCAGCAGCCGATGGCTCAACCACTGCGCCAACCGTGTCGTCGTATTGTGCGACGTGTTTTGACACTCACGAATAAAACATAACCTATAGGGTATTTATAGGTTTTTTATTTATATTAGGGTAAGACGCAAGAGGTTGCGGGTTCGATTCCCGCCTTGGGACAAATGTGTGTACGATCTACAAATATTTGTTCCGGGTGTTCTGGGTATTTGCTATATATAATAAAAATATCTATCTATGTAATGTATTGTATTAAGTATATCAGTCATCTAGTACCCATAACACAAGCTCTGCTTAACTTGGGGCTAGATGATGCTGTGTGGATTGTCCAGCAATATTTATTTATTTATTTATTTATTTACTTGTATAGTTCCCTTTGACCTAGGATCAAGAAATTTTGTAAGAAGCAAGGTCTGAAAGTAGATGTAAAGGAAAAATTCGAAAATGAAAGAAAGAAAGAAAGAAAAAACATTTATTCAGCACAGGCTCAGGCACACAAAGACACAATACTAAACATAGAAAACCAAAAAAAAAAAACAAAAAATGAGTAACAAGAAATACATTAAAAATAAATATACGAGTAAGTAGACATATATTATTAAGTATGTGCCTTACGGCTGCGCTAAAAAGGTCCAGTTCAGCAAAAATGCCAGACAACCAGGGCCTGACGCTGGTTTTCAACTGGACCTAAGATTGTGAGATGTCACGGACGTAAAACAGTAGCTATAGCATGATGTGAGTATGTGAAGTAAAATAATTATGTAATTTACATAGTTACAGCGTGAGGTGAGTGAAAATGTGAAGTGTAAGTGTGTGATGATACGAGAAAGAAAAATAATAATAATATTGTAACGGGGCGGGGGCATGCGAACAGATTAGTGAGTGTCAGATCAAATAAAAAACCAGTTTCCAACGCTGCGCTGCAAATCGTTAATTTGTAACTTTAGGAGAATAAACCGTGACGGAAATCGATGTATATTAAGTACAAAGTTAACTCTATACTTCAGTCCTTCAATCACACTTAACCAGATCCGACCAATAGCCGACCGACTCCTGCAAAGGAGTCGTATGTGGATGGAACTATTCACATACGAGTTTCTACTGAAACCTAGGTGCTCGAGTCAGACTCGCACTTGCCCGTTTTTTTTTATTTGTATGAGCTGCTCGTGGCTAAAGGAAAACAGCCGCACGGGTTGATCGAAGGTTAAGCTACGCTTGCAGAGGTCAGTCTGTGAATGGGTGACCGTTCGTAACATATCGAGACTCCTCCGTGCCTCGGAAAGCTCGTTAAGCCGTTGGTCCTAGCTGTCATTTGTAGATTTTTGACAGTCGTTACGGGTAGTCAGAAGCCCGAAAGTCTGACAACCAGTCTTACCAAGGGGTATTAGGTATTAGGGGTATCCCACTTACTGGGCAACAGCCCAGTAAGTGGGTTGTGGAGGTCAGATAGGCAGTCACTTCATGTAAAATACTGGTATTCAGCTACATCCAGTTAGACTGGTAGCCGACCCCATCATATTTGGGAAAAGGCTTGGCTTGATGATGAGCTAATCTCAGGAACAACTGAATTCCTTTTGTATTCTAATATCCCATTTCTTGAGGAAGATTATAGGCTATTTAACATCACGCTACGACACTTACGAGCAGGTAAAACCGAGAGGTGCGGCTAGTATTATTATAATTAGATTGTAGTAATGTAGGTATTCTTGTCTTACGCAGCCCTAGGTATCTGCTTGCCCTACTTTGTTACCTCAACCGCTCGTAAGCAAGTGGCGATCGGTTGGTTTTAACTGTTGTCTGTACAAATAATTGTGTAGCTGTGATATTATAATATGCGTTACTATTCCATCCGTTCAAAAGATCGATATTCATGCATCTCTATAAGCTAAATGTCTATATTCTATCGGTGACATCTAATATCACCATGTACATCTGATATGGCTCATAAATACTTTTTTTTCTTTTTATTATAAGTAATATAAAAAATTCTATGAGTAAGTAATCAGAGCATTTTTTACATTACTTATTGTACTAGAATTGAATTTGTTATATAGCCCGTAAAATTTTAGTATTTTTAGTGTTGTTATTTTTAAATAGTGATGGGAAGTTTTATTTTATACTTTTAAATTTTTAGTGATATTAGTTCTTATTCGTTTTTTTGTGACATTTAATTTATTTATTTTACTATTATTATATATTCAGGCAAATGTTTATGAAATGTAAATCTGAACTGTGTGTGGCACCGATGAGTATGCTAGAAGATATTGTGACCCTTGATCTCAACGGACCATTGAGAAGATATATAAAAGATCGTGGCTACCGTTAGTTTAATGACTCGGACCGTATGCTATTATTTGTTTTTTTTACTGAGGTGTTATTTCTACGCTGTAGGATTTATTTGTATTATCAACTGATTTTGTTACTTTAGTACTTACTGAAATCATGATGCCGAAAAAAAAAGAATTATTTTCTTACAAATAGGGCTGGACATCAGCAGTTTTTGATAGTGAAGAATTACAAAAGAGTAAAGACAGTCCCCCAAAATGCTCGCTCTTCGCCACTTCCTAGTGTTTTTGCTGGGAAGAAGAAGTGGCGCAGCAATCCACCCAGCTGTCTGGACCTATACCCATGTGATGGCAATAAGCTCGTCGTACATGGGACTTCAATATTTATAATTGGCGAAACGTGGGTGTACTGTAGGGACGCCATGTCTACCCAATCGTTGGGGAGAAATAAAGTGTATTACATTTACATAATGTTTATCTTATCTCATCTTGACAAGAAAATTGGTTACTTAGTCGTGAAACTGTACAATATTTGTATGAGTGCACTGTATACAAGATTACTTCATACGTATTTACTGGTTTAGATTTCGGTCCTCTACGGTTTTGTGAATTCCATTGTCTGCGTCTCCCAAATCCTGACGACGGAAAAAGTTAAAAACAGTAAAGTAACAGCCTATTACTGTCCCACTGCAGGGCAAAGTCCTCTTCTCACACAGAGAAGGCATGAGCATTAATCACCACGCTTGCTCAAGACGGGTTGGCGATTTCAGACTTATGTTTATTATATAAGTCCAGGTTTCCCCACGATGTTTTCCTTCGCCGATGTCAGTGATGTCCAAGGTAAACTTAGAAAGTACATATGAATTGAAAAACTCACATTGGTACTTGCCCAGGTTCGAACCCACAACCTGAATGACGGAAAAACCTGGGTTCTATTTTTTTCTTTTTTTTACTTGTATTTGTTTTCGCCACCGTTCCAGGCGGACGGTACCTAGGTGATATTTTGAGTGTCCGATAGATCATAGATTTTTGGCTGAAAACGAAAAAGAAGCTTCTTGGCCTTTGTCTTATTTAAGCCGAGAACGAAAACGAAAATGGTTTAAAGATTAAAAAATATTAATATTTTCGGTGTACACTGAAATCATGTTTGTTTTTTGTTACACCTACTGAGGCTTTGAATGAAATAAAACAAGATTATTTTTTCATTCATTTGAGGACACACAATTTCGTGTAGGTATATATTTCGTGTTGTATTGATTGATTATCTTAAAAATTAAATTATATTATATTATACTAGCACTCCGCACACCACCTTAAATCATTTACTATTATTGTGCTGAACCCTAATTCTTTTTGCTGCTATCTTTATCTTTCTCTATATATTTTTTTTTGTCTGCATGTGAAATTCCCATCAAAATCGGTCCAGCGATTTCGGAGATTTCCTCAAATAAAAAGACATACAGACAGACAGACACACAGAGTGACGGTCAGACAGACAGATCATCTCTGTTTAAATTATTATTTTTTTCGTTTTATTCACCATTCTGCTAGATGGACATCACAAACAGACACTTCAATTTTATTTATTTGCATAGATAAATAATATTAGTTATATTATTCTATACTCTCCTCATTTTATTTCAAAAACAAACAGAATATACAATTTTCCCATTAAATATCCCCTTGACAGAATTAATTACAGGCAATGGAACTTGCGATGCAATTAGTGTCTAGTATCGAGGCCACGCGCAGCGGCTTCAGCTGGCTGGTTTCCCATGAAACAGCACGAATATTTTATTTAAACGTGGATATAGAACCCACCAACCACCAATCAGGGCTCACCACGGGAACACACACACATGCAAATACTTGTATGTGTGAGACTGTAGCCATATAATTTGCACTTTAATTATCTGTAGAATACTCATGTATATTATTGCTGTGTGCATAGCGTTGACCACTCAGACGTCGCTACGTTTGTAGAACACGGAGACTTTGTATGTGTGTGTGTAAATATTGATCCAAGTTCGAGGAATGACAAAGTAATTGTTTGTTCGTCTTCGTCACTGTTATTTTCCAACCGTCATTCACAGCCGGCGTTTTCAAAGAGAAACGCTTGCTTCGTTGCTATCTATTGGTAGTAAGCACGATTTATGAGCATTGGGACTTGGGGGATTCCTAAATCGGAAAATATTTTTCAGAACGTAATATCACCCCTGTTTTCCCTCAAGGCTTGGGCAGAGGTACACCTATAGTGACACCCCCATTTCGCTAGTTATGTTTAAGTCCCATGTAATAGAGGGCGAGCCTATTGACATCAACCGGCAAAATTCCAGACTCTTGGTCGCTAATGGGAAAATTCCTATTGGAAGAACTCAATAACCCTTTGCCTGACCTGGGAATTCAACCCCGGATCTCACGCTCAGCAGTCGTACTTAGGACTACTAGAGCAACGAGGCATATTTATGTAGTAACATTAATAATAAGACCACCTCGTCTCAGGCACGAACGTTAATCACCAACCTTGCTCAAGTCAGGTTGGCGATTTCAGACATAATATGTTGATTCTCTCAGGGTTTCCTCACAACGTTTTCCTTTACCGATGTTGGCGAATGATATACCTACATAGTTTTTCGGTCACGCAGGCCTGGACTGTAGTGCAGATGGTCGGATAGTGCCGCGAGAGGCGAGAGTGTAAGACAAGTGTTAAGTGGGACAAAATGAGTGCCGCCATTGACGCGGACCGTTCATAGTAAACACCGGCGGCGGCGGCGGCGGCGGCGCACGCGCATAGGGCTGGCGAAAGTAGCGATTCCTTCAATGTAGCCCGCGGAATAAAAAAATTCTTGCGATTCTTTTCAAATCCCAGCGCTGTTTTGCGTCGTATGTTGATTTTATTTCTTTGGCGGTAGTAAGGATGATGATTAAACATATTTTTTGTTTGTCAGGTAAATTATTAAAAAATATACGTAATCAAAAGATTACGTCGATGCATTGAGTTAAAATTTTGCATGACGTCACATGTATGTAGATTTTATACCTACACGTGACATAGTGACCCCCACTCCCCCTATTTAATGCGTTTATCTAAGTATTTTTTTATTAATATGATAGAGGAAAAAGTATGTTCCTAATATATAGATAGACGACCGATGTGGCGCGGCGGGCGAAGGTCCGCCTGCGACGCAAGAGGTTGCGGGTTCGATTCCCGCCTTGGGACAAATGTTTGTACGATCTACAAATATTTGTTCCGGGTGTTCTGGGTATTTGCTATATATAATAAAAATATCTATCTATGTAATGTATTGTATTAAGTATATCAGTCATCTAGTACCCATAACACAAGCTCTGCTTAACTTGGGGCTAGATGATGCTGTGTGGATTGTCCAGCAATATTTATTTATTTATTATTATTATTTATATTTTTACTATGTAGCTGCCAGATTAAATATAATTTCTTATTTTTGCTCATGCGTCATCCCTATTATGATTTATGTAGAATAAGGATAGTACGTGTTAGTCTTACAAAGACTCGATAGTGGCTCAACCTTTTTGATATTTTATTTTTTTGTTACAAAAAATATGTGCGAATTAGTTATTTTCAGCACGAAAATGATTGGCAATTACACCGGAAAAGTCGTAAATTTAGTTGGTATTTAGTATGATAATCTCAATAAAAAAAAAATACATCCGTGCAAAGCAAAGGTAGGTCGCCAGTACCTAATAATTTGATTGTAGGTGCTAATTAATGTAGGTGCCGCAATTATATTTCCACGAAATAGAAATTCCTAGTAATGCCGACTGCTCCGTTAGTCTAGTGGTCACGAACGCGACTGCTAAGCATGCGGTCCTGGGTTCGATCGCCAGGTCGAGCATTGTGTCATTGGGAGCTTTCATTACAAAAAAATGTCAGTAGTAATCCTGAGTCTTAATGAGTGCTCGGTTGACAGCAATAGACTCACCCCCAATTACATGGGACTTAAACATAACTGGCGAAATGTGGGTGTACTTACTGTGAGTACTGTTACGTTATTCCTAGTCACTAGGAACGGTGACGGTCGATATCAAAATATGTCGCATGAATTACCGTATTTCTTCATTGCGTTGATTTAGAAACTTTGTTTTTAGAGACTGTAAACCTACATATTTGATATTAATTTCAACAGACAGAAATGTAGACGGACATCGAAGTGATACTACAAGTGTACCGATTTTCCTTTTGAAAAACCTATTAAAAATTATTCAATTTTGACGACATGGTTGTCGCAGTGGTTGAGCCATCGGCTGCTGCGCCGCGTGTTGTGGGTTCGATCCCCGCACGGAACAAATATTTGTATGACCTACAGGTAATTGTTTCGGGTCTGGCTGTTTGTGTATGTGAGTTTAAATGTTTGTAAACGCACCCACGATGACAGGAGAAATTCCTAGTGCGGAGCAACGTTTAAACAAAAAATGGAAATTTAAATTCAGTATTCATTTATCCTACGCGAAACTATATTGGCGCTTATCAAAGCTTTGAATACCTAGCTAGCTGCACGGTGCGTTACCTATGGAGAAAATTTGAAAACTATTAGATACAATCACTGTTCATAGGTCCTGTGTCAGGGAACAGCGAACAGATACCTCGTAGTCAGCCTCCAGAAAAGTGACAGATTTCAGTAGTTATCCCCATCAAACTTGTAATAAGTTTACATAACATCACGTATGTATTCCCGGAAGGGATGGCCAGAGGTGCGCCTACAGTAAACCCACATTTTACCAGTTACGCTTTTAAGTCCCATGTAATAGGGGATGAGCCGATTGCCATCAACTGGGCACAGATCCAGACTCCGGGTCCTACTCCTTAGATTTTTTTAAATAAATAATGCTGGACAATCCACACAGCATCATCTAGCCCCAAGCTAAGCAGAGCTTGTGTTATGGGTACTAGATGACTGATATACTTAATACAATACATTACATAGATAGATATTTTTTATTATACATAGCAAATACCCAGAACACCCGGAACAAATATTTGTAGATCGTACAAACATTTGTCCCGAGGCGGGAATCGAACCCGCAACCTCTTGCGTTGCAGGCGGACCTTCGCCCGCTGCGCCACACATGTCGTCAAAAATTCCTAATGAAACATCCCAACAGTGCTCGATCCGGGAATAGAACCCAGGACTTCGTGCTTAGCAGTCACGTTTGCGGTCACTAGACCAAGGAGGTTATCAAAACTACTTACTAGTTATAAGTTTAGTAAAATATTTAAAGATGTAAGTTGGTACATTATAATATTTGAAGATACATGCTGATTTCGCGTCAACGGTTCCTTGCAAAAATATTAGATCTTAATGAACTTTTATGTATGTCATTGACGGAGGTCGGAGTAGTCGTGAGTACGCTTACCGTGAAGCTACCATTTTGTTCGTTCGCATGATAATAAATAATAAATCAATAAATAATGCTGGACAATCTACACAGCATCATCTAGCCCCAAGCTAAGCAGAGCTTGTGTTATGGGTACTAGATTACTGATATACTTAATAGAATACATTACATACATAGATATTTTTTATTATACATATCAAATACCCAACACACATAAAAATACCCAGAACACCAGGAACAAACATTTGTAGATCGTACAAACATTTGTCCCAAGGCGGGAATCGAACCCGTAACCTCTTGCGTCGCAGTCGGACCTTCGCCCGCTGCGCCACATAGGTCGTCAAATAGGTAGTCATCGTAATCAATACGATGTTAAGGAATCGTAAGGTAGTCATTGTGTGCTTTTAGAGCGACTTGTGTACTGTACGTTAATAGCAAAAAGAAACTTGAGAAAGCTGGCTACTGGGTCTTTTATCTTAGCCTCATTACATCTCGTTTGTAAGCAAAACAATGCAACGATACAATTTTGTCACGCATCATATTGCCAGACGATCGTACAAGACGTCTGTGACAAGAAATGATTACGGTGATATGTTACGGTTTTATCGCCTAAACTGTGATAAAATTTGTGAATCAAGCCATGACTCAATAGCCGTGCTCAACTCTAAGGTGTATTTTAAATGCCTGTAAAGAAACAAATACTGTCACTGCGCCATCCGGCAGCCCTGCAAGTAACGGAGAACAGAAGTGTGCCGCAAGTTGTCGCTAACGGTGTCGACAGAGAGCTAGCCTGCCGGTGCGGCGCCTGCGCAGGGCTCGCGACGCACCGTCGCCGACACCGCTACCACAGGAGGGCATAGTCGACTATGCCTAAGATTTTGATCAATAGAATTCGAGGCCGGGTTTTACTGGCTTTGTTACCACTGACGTGCGGTAGGTAATCCATCGTTCTACAAAAAATCGATTCATCTATATAAGACACAATTCTTCATTCCATTATTAAGTACGTAACAACTTACCGAATTACGTTACATAGATTGAATAAACATTTTCTTGAAAGTCTTTTTCCCGATTATCAACTGTTTGTTTCATTTTACATCGTACAGTATTGTTTAATCGATGATGTCTTTCCCATTACTTTGACCCACTTACGTAAGCTTTCATTTATATTGCGTTTGTTCATCGCAGTTTGATATCATTATACCTACATAGAAAATACGTTTCATCGAAAGCTGAAAGCACGTACAATATATTTTTCCTTCGTTTGCAAGTGCCACAAAACACCGTATCGACCTGCTCGCATCGGACTTGCGCAGCAGGCAACGACGCGCGGCACGCAGCCTTCACAGCCGAGCACCGCCCAGGCGGCTCCACGAGTATATTATACGTGAACTCCTAATGTCAAAGGGCATACATAGTTTGCGATCAAATTTCAACGCTTTGTTTAGTGATTACACTTTACGAATCAATATTCAAATAAGAGCTTGCGTATTTTATTAAAAGTGACATTAATACAAACGTTATTTTTAGCGTCATTGGTTAAGTCAATGTTGGTCGCTAATGTATAAATATAAACTTAATAGGAAAACTTGTGGCCCTACCTAAAAAAAAAAAAACAAAAGTAGTTTTGCCAAAAATCTGTCCTGTTGTATAAGTTGGTTGTTGGATGCTGGCTTGGTTGTTAGTGGATACATAATATAATAGTAGCATGGTAGTATATAATTACTAGCTGACCCAGCGAACGTTGTTTTGCCATATAAAATGTTTGGGACCCACCCTTAAAATTTAGGGAGATGAAAAATAGATGTTGGCCGATTCTCAGACCTACCCGATATTCACACAAAATTTCATACAAATCGGTCCAGCCGTTTCGGAGGAGTTTTATAACCAACATTGTGACACGAGAATTTTAATTTATAAGATATTATATTAATAAAAACTTTAAAGTTGAAAATGTAAAAGGCTAAAATGTCGTTAGAACATGAATATATAAACAGAATGTCAAATTAAGCGACAATCGTCTGCCTTACAAAGCAAGACCGTGACGCCATCTCAGTTGAAAGTGCAAATGTGTTGACCCACTCAGCTGTCGCCACTGTCCCTTTCTGCCGACAATTTAATCCGCATTACCCCAAATGTTGGTTCCACAGATGTGCTGCCATCAGACACGTGTAGGCCATGCTCACTTTCATTTGCTAAATTGAATCTACATAACATCACGCCTTCTTATCTCCGGTGGTTTAGGTAGAGGTGAACCTATAGAACACCCACATTTCACCAATTATGCTTAGTACCAGCCTATTACTGTCCCACTGCAGGGCAAAGGCCTCTTCTCATACAGAGAAGGCATGAGCATTAATCACCACGCTTGCTCAAGATGGGTTTTTCGATTTCAGACTTATATTAATTATATAAGTCCAGGTTTCCTCACGATGTATTCCTTCACCGATGTTAGTGACGTCCAAGATAAACTTAGAAAGTACATATGAATTGAAAAACTCACATAGGTACTTGCCCAGGTTTGAACCCACAACCCCGTGTACAAGAGGCGAGGCCTAAACCACTGGGCCATCATGACAGCTGGCGCCTGTTGCCAACCAGGCATAAATCTAATCTGCTACTGAGCAGTTCTAGAAGGAAAAACCCAACAACACTTTTCCCGATCCGGGCATCAAACCCAGGAGCTCAGGCTCAGCTATACGCGCCTACGACCGTTAGACCTATTCAAGGTAAACTGAATGTACATAATGTTCAAAATAAAACGAATAGTTATTCCATTATTTCCCGCTGCCAACTCCCGCAAATGTCAAAAGCCAATGGATGAGGGAAGTTCAGGAAACCTTTGGGGAAGGTCTAAGTCCAGAAGTGGACCTCTTTTGGCTGAAACGATGACTCAAATTATTATTATTTCTAACCTAAGTCTTATTCTGCTTTAAAAATAGGGTATTTTGTGTAGGTATTTACATTTACCTCATTTCCCTACATTCCAAGATCGGTATGCGACCTACTTTAGAACCATAATAAAATAAGATTTACCAAAAAACAACCGTAAAATCTTAAACGTGATCTGGTCGGAGTGCGACCGCGAAAACTGTGAACTTAATCGCAGTGCATTAAGTGCTAACGCGATGAAAATTGGCGTGGATGGGATTGTTTGGTTTGGTAGAGCGAGTTTGATTTTATTTTTACCACTTTTATTAAGTAGTAACATTATACTTGTGCAAAATATCTCATTGTCAACGTTACACCGGTGTTTTTTCTTAATTTCTAATAAACTTCTGGTGAATCATAGGGTATTAATGTATCGATATGACATGAATTGACATGTATTGACGACCGATGTGGCGCGGCGGGCGAAGGTCCGCCTGCGAGGCAAGAGGTTGCGGGTTCGATTCCCGTCTTGGGACAAATGTTTGTACGATCTACAAATATTTGTTCCGGGTGTTCTGGGTATTTCCTATGTATAATAAAAAATCTCTATATATGTAATGTATTGTATTAAGTATATCAGTCATCTAGTACCCATAACACAAGCTCTGCTTAACTTGGGGCTACATGACGCTGTGTGGATTGTCCAGCATTATTTATTTATTTATTTATATGTACGAAGTTTCTTTGAGATACTTAAAACGATGACGATGGTGGAAGACGATTGAAAAATAATCACCTCAGCTCAAAATCTTATTATATTTAAAGTTTTGAATACCTATATACACTGTATCCAAACATACTTCTTTTTCTGTTCCCGTTTCTTAAATTCACGAACCAGTGTATGTCTCTGCATCAACCAAAAGTTGACTAGTAGAAAATGTCGAAGGCATTAATTCCTCTTCTGTACATTTGTGTGCTTAAAGTATTCAATAAATTTACATAAAACTGGAATTCAGATCCAAACTACATACAGCAGCCTCTACGCTTCCCCAGAAAACATGTCTCAAAATAAATTTCTCGAAAGCCATATCAATACTCTTTTCCGGTATTTTGACGGCCCGTTTGGTGCAGTGGCTGAGCGATTGACTGCTGCGTTGCGTGTCGTGGCTTCGATTCCCACACGGAACAAATATTTGTCTGGCCTACAGGTAGTTGTTCCGGGTCTGGCTGTTTGTGTATGTGAGTATGTATGTTTGTAAACGCACCCACGATACAGGAGAAATTCCTAGTGTGGGGCAACGTTTTTATTAAAAAAATAAAAAAAAATACTGTTAAAGAACCTTGATACAATACAATAGATACTTGTTGATGCTTCCAGCGTCTCTTGGTCTCTTTGTCCAAACTTTAAGTAGTAGCTTTAGAACTTTTTACTCGAGTTCCGGTTGGCTTAGCACTTTCCGTCTCGACCGCGCGGGACTTATGCTTCATGTCCCAGTACAGCAGTAGTGCCCTTATTGTTTAGCTAAACTAAATTGACTACTACTTTTATCTCTTTCACGCTTATATTATTAAGAAAGGGACGAACATTTAATAGATGTGGTTGGAATGGTCACGTTGAGAGGATGAATGAATAACGACTATCAAAATGCAGATGTAAGCGGAAACGACGGGAGGGGACGCCCTAGAAGGACATACACTGAGATTATTGGTGATGTTCTTCAAAAAGGTCACGTGCGTAGTACTCGAAACCTGCATGTGTGTATGACCAGTTGAACGTGAGCGAATCGAAAGTAGTATGTAAGGATCGTAGCGGGTGGTGTTCTATGGCTTCTGCCTACCCCCATGAGAAATAGGCGTGAGTTTATGTATTTAGAAGAGCCATGTCAATTTTTAATTTGAACGGAAACTTCCCGACAACCGTGTTGATATTTAAAAGGTATCTACCAAAAACATGGCCTAAGCATAAACTAAGTTGACATATCTAGAACTTAGTACATGATTGTCACCGTCCTTCTCTTGAGATATCTGTCAGAAAGAGATGTAAATTCTGTACTTTAAGATAAATTCGTGAGCAAGGGATCGATACAGCCGTCTCACATCGCAGTCAACATACGCTAAAAGAGATATATTTTATCTATAAATGAACATCGTACAGCTAACTAGACAAAGCGGTGACCTCTCAGTCACTCCAATTTATACGAAGTCTATTTTTAATTACTTAAGTCTAAACTTTACAGACGGGGATTAATATCTAAAAGCAATTAAAAAAAGATCCTTTCAATTTCGTGAGGTCAGCGCAGTTCACGAGACACGCGGCCATTGACCCCGTAATCAGCTTTACATGCCCATCATTGTTAGGTCCTTGAAAACTTAATAAAATTATGTTTTTTTTTAATTTTATACATTTTTAGTTTATACATTTTTGTGTATTGAAATATTTCAAAGACGCAATAATGATTGAATTTTAACAGCTTATGCTGTTAAAATTCAACAATAATAAAATACACGTAACATCACGCCTGTAGTACCCAAGAGTAAGGCAGAGGTGTAGTAGTCCCACATTTCGCCAGTTATGTTCAGGTCCCGATCAATAGGGGGCAATCCTATAAGTGAATATATATATATATACTAGCGGACCGAACAGACGTCGTCCTGCCCGTACAGCGCCACCTACCGGGTCCAATTGTAAATCTAAACCATTCTCGAATCTCCACGAACACACACAAAAAAATTCATCAAAATTGGTCCAGTCGTTTAGGAGGAGTTCAGTCATATACACACGCACACAAGAAATATATATATTAAGATATCTCGCGAGGAACCGACAACCGCTGGGGTAAACGTGTTCTTGAGTGGAGACCGCGACTCGGCAAACGTAGTGTAGGACGCCCTCTGACCAGGTGGGATGACGATCTGCGAAAGACAGCAGGCAGATGCTGGATGCGGCAAGCTGAAGACAAGGCGTCATGGCGCTCATTAGGAGAGGGCTATGTCTAGCAGTGGACTAGTATAGCCTGATGATGATGATCCTATAAGCATATCTCCATGACTTTGCCCGATCCGGGAACCCCTAAGATCCCGTGCTCGTGCCACTAAACCAACGAAGTAGTCCTTAAAACCATACTAAATTGATACATTCAAGTTAATAGCTGACCAAGGGGTCATTGACCGCGCATCGCGAGAGCTGTGGTCTCACCAACTAAATAAAAAAGATCTTATTTCCCATGTCAGAAGTATTGTGAGTAGAAGTAGTGTGATCTATGGAAGTGTTATTTACTTTTTATTTAGTAATTATATGTTTTATCTTTTGTGTACAAACTGACATTAATTTCTGTATTTGGTTTTAAACCATTTTGATGAATTAATTTATTGATTGATTTATTTATTTACTTAATTACAACGGTTGAAGAACTAATTACAGTAACTAAACACAAAAAATAAAAGTAAAGTTATAAACAACATATAGGTACTTACATCAATCCCTCTCACAGTACTTCTGACATGCCAATAAAATCATCTTCCATTCATCCGCAAACAGATCGCTTGTTGGATAAGAATCCAAGAGATCGTTTAGTGTAGCCAAGGTGCGAGGTATTGGAGATTGAGCACGGGCAACAGTGCGACACTGAGGCACAGCAAACATTAGGTGCTTTTTGCCGCGGCAGTAATTAATTAATGAGTTAATAAATAAATAAATACAAGCATGGCCAGGCAAAATAACATTTAGTCAAAGAAACCATGACGTTGGTAAATCGGATATACAGGGTAAAAGACACATCGATGTACAAACTGATACCATAAGTTTAGTAGGAACTTGATCCTGAAATCCCCAGCGTTGAAAATTTTCGTCAGCTTTTTTCTTATTGCTGCATTTTTTCCTGGTGTGTTTTTGACAGGATGACACATGACACAAATTTTATTTATATCCAACCAAGTGTAAGTTTGAATCATATCAATAGTTTTCGTCTCCCATTAACTATCTTATTGAGTAGGGTAGCATAAGGCAAAGTGAAGTTTCATTGAGTTTTACATTTCTTAATAGAAAAAAGAAAGAAAGAAAAATCACGTTTATTCAGCACAGGTTCAGGCACACAACGACGATACTAAACATAAAAAAACGAGTAACAACAATACATTAAAAACATATATATGTAAATATATATTATTAAGTATTTGCCTTCAGCTGCGCTAAAAGGGTCCAGTTCATCAAAAATGCCAGACAACTAGTGCCTGACGCAGGTTTTCGACTGGACCTAAGATATATAATAATAGCCCTGGTAGAAGTAGAGTATTGATTTGTGCCTTGTCAATGTTAATAGGCTCGCCCTCTTCATCATCATCATCAGGCTATACTAGCCCACTGCTGGACATAGCCCTCTCCTAATGAGCGCCATAGCGCCCTGTCTTCAGCTTACCGCATCCAGCATCTGCCTGCAGTCTTTCGCAGATCGTCATCCCATCTGGTCAGAGGGCGTCCTACACTACATTTGCCGAGTCGCGGTCTCCACTCAAGAACACGTTTACCCCAGCGGTTGTCGGTTCTTCGAGAGATATGGCTAGCCCACTGCCACTTCAGCTTGCTTATTCTTTGAGCTATGTCAGAAACTTTGGTGTGTGGAATATCCAGCATTAAGTATTTATTTATTTAAAGGATGGATTGAAGGATTAGGTGCTACAAAGAAATTGGCACTGACTAGAATAGTTCAGCCCACTGCCACTTCAACTTGCTAATTCTTTGAGCTATGTCGGTAACTTTGGTTCTCTGTAGGATGTATTCGTTACGAATCCTATCCTTCAGAGAAACTCCGAGCATAGCTCTCTCCATAGCTCGCTGAGCGACTTTGAATTGGTGGACCAACTTATGGTGAGACTAAATCATAACTGGCGAAGTATAGGTTTTACTACTATAAATGCACCTCTGCCCAAACTTGTATTAATAAATAAATATTGCTGGACAATCCACACAGCATCATCTAGCCCCAAGCTAAGCAAAGCTTGTGTTATGGGTACTAGATGACTGATATACATAATACAACACATTACATAGATAGATATTTTTGTTATATATAGCAAATACCCAGAACATCCGGAACAAATATTTGTAGATCGTACAAACATTTGTCCCAAGGCGGGAATCGAACCCGCAACCTCTTGCGTCGCAGGCGGACCTTCGCCCGCCGCGCCACATCGGTCGTCAAATTTCCCTTTATGGAATACATGGAGATATAGGCAGGAAACCATCTCGAATATTTAGTGTACGAGTTTGCCTAAACAGAGAGTATTGCAGTACAGTTCTTTAAAAATCCCTCCCCGTAAATGTACGTGAGGTGGAGTCGAAGTGAGCTATCATCTTCTAAGGGATTGACAGTTCTCTACACTCTCACTTCACCTGACTTTTCGCGTATAAATTTTTACAGAATATATTTGCTGTAATCCTTGAACCAGAGGGGCAATTTCCGTATAAATATAAGAATGTTCAAAGAGCTTCTCTAGTATAAAGAAGGCTCCTACTATACATTTCACACCCCTACCCACCATTTTGCAATGTAAGCATGAAGTAATTCGAGTTAAACATTCAGGAGCTCTGATTACATCGTGAGAAGTCTCGCACGTTTAAAAGTAAATTATACCGCGTGTACAGTCACCCGCAGGCCGGTAGCAGTATTGACAGCGCCCTTATTCCGTACCAGTAAGAGCGGCTTTGTCGTTCAAGAGTGGCCAGAGAGGAGTGGTCGCATGTACAACACATGTCTTGATGGACGAGAAAGGCCGATGTAATAGCACAGAACTCACATACTTACGTAACATTCTAACACGACGCCTGTATTAGCTAAAGGGGTAGACGATGTTGAATAGTACCACATTTCTTGAGGTAATATTAGATACTAATGACATAAGGATTTAACAACGTGCTATGAAATATCTTAGTGATTGAGCTTAGTGTGTGTCAATTCGAACGATTTTAAAAATTGTTTCGATTTTTTCAATAGTTAAATGTATATAAGTAAGTAATAATTCGTTTTCACACGGGCAAAACTAGTAGTGTCTCATTTTAAACCTAAATGCTATAGGATAGTTGTATTTTCAAGTTTGATTTTCTTCAAGTATTGTTGCTGAGCACATCATTGTAGAAATTTGATCGTAGTTACGGGTAGTCAGAAGCCCGAAAGTCTCTCTTACCAAGAGTTATCGTGTTGCCAATTAACTGGGTTGTGAAGTTCAGCCTCCCCATGTAAAATATTAGTATTCAACTGCACGCGGTGAGACTGGAAGCCGACCCCAAACATAGTCGGGAAAAGCCTAGGCAGATGTTGATTGGTGCTAAGCACACAGAATACCGCAAAGGCCAAGGTATCAAGGCTATGGTATAATACGAGTATGCACTAATGTTGTGACTGATGTAGCTTGAACCCACGACAACCAAAACGACGAATCATCGCCCAAAACTGCCAACAAACACCGTACGCTAAAATAATATAATAATACCGTCCAACCGAATACCGTTACGGCAGCGTGTGTCGATGGTTTGCGTAATTATCGACAGTTATCGACAACATACGTATCACTAGAAAGAGACATGTTAATTTAATCCGCACAGCCCTAGTTCCGTTACTTGTCTGGGTGACAACTGACAGCAGACGTGGGCAGCTGACGGCTGTAACGGGCAGTAGACAGATGTAGGCGACTGCTGGGATATGGAGCTGATGGACTTCCGATCGAGTTGCCGAGAATTGAGATGATGTGCGCCGTGCCTAAGTCCAGCAGTGGACCGCTGTAGGCTGGTGATGATGATAAAGACGGAGGTCGCTGTTACACAACCTTATTTTTTTTTTACTATATAAACATCTCTATTAGTCATTTATGCTCATTATTACCATCGAATTCTTGTATGAGAGCAACCCTGAAATCACGAACAAATCAGCTGCTCCATACATATTCTCGGTCTAAGAAACGGGCAATATACTGAACACTGTTGTTTTTTTTCGAAATTCAAAATAATTCCTTAGTAAAAGTTATTCATAACGATGAGTGCAATGACCCCTTGAGAGGTTTATTGGCTGCATTTATTTATCTACGCGACCGTAGAAGGCAAATAGAGTTTGGACAGATTCTGTCTCATTGTAGGAAGCAACAGTTTACAAAATATTTGAAACTAAACATAAGTAATGATTGAGTCATTGTCAGTAATCACTAGTGACAGATTGAAAATGGAGATGGATGATCTTTGCAGCCGGAAACACAAAAAAGAACTTCGGCTTTAGTCTTAATTTCTTGCTAAAATAACAACAAAAATTATTTAGACATTAAAGAATAAAAATATTACCTGTTGACTGAAATGATTTTATTTACAGCTAGGGAGATATAAAGCGAATATTAGGTTCAAGAAATAAATAAAACACGATAATTCCATGAAAGGTTACACAATTTCAGTGAGTATTGGATTGTATATTTCTAACACTGAAGTTTATGAAGTAAGCCGATTGACGACCTACAATTCACGAATTGCTGAAAATTTGGCTGTATCATATTTTTTAGCCGAATATGGCCGTAAACGAAGCTTTACTCAGACTATATTTATAACTAGTCTCATAATTGTTACAACTACTGTTGTTGAGTTGTTGTTTAACACTGCGTCGCTAACAACCGTTGTTGGGAATCGAACCCAAGACGCGGTAATAGCCGCGGTCCATAGCGAGGCTATAAATGTAGCAATCAATTTCAACGATCGATACAGTAACGGTGTTGAGACCTGCTAGCTCGGTGACGTACTAATAGATCTGTAGTTACCTTGGGGGTGCCATAGAGTTAACCGAAAACTATGTGATTGAATATCCTATAGAAGTAATGGATTAATGATAAACAATAACTGGTACTTACGTACTGGTACTGGCACTAAATAAAATATAATAAATATTGCTGGACAATCCACACAGCATCATCTAGCCCCAAGCTAAGCAGAGCTTGTGTTATGGGAACTAGATGACTGATATACTTTATACAATACATAACATAGATAGATATTTTTATTATATTATATAGCAAATATTTGTAGATCGTAAAAACATTTGTCCCAAGGCGGGAATCGAACCCGCAACCTCTTGCGTCGCAGGCGGACCTTCGCACGCCGCGCCACATCGGTCGTCAACCTTGTTGTTGGTTTTTCGTTTAGAGGCAGACACTGGGACAGATAAAAATAAAAACAAACTTGTAAAAACATAACTAATTTCACCATTTCTTTCACAGTTCTCAACGTGGCCGCTGGCAAGGCTCCGATGCAGGCGTCGACGGAAGACGGAGGGGTCCCTCAGAAGGCCCTGGACGGCAGTACGTCGGCCACCTTCAACGCCGAGACCTGCACCCTTACGAAGGCTGAGAGGGTTCCGTGGTGGTACGTGAACTTGCTGGAGCCCTACATGGTCCAGCTTGTGAGGCTCGACTTCGGGAAGCAGTGTTGCGGTAAGAATACTGATGTTTTTTTTTTGTTAGATAGGCTTGCGCTTGACCACAACTCGTCTAATGTTGAGCGATGCTAGAATGGAAGTTCTAGCACGCTTGCCTTGAAAAAAACACTCTTGCCTTAGCTTGCGAAGAGGGACAGAGGGAAGAGTCCCTCTGTTTGTGGGGAACTTGGATTCCAGCCAGGAGCTCCACAACAGACGGGCACGCATTCTAAATATGGCTACGATTTTACGTTGATATTTTTTTAAGTGGAACCACCACCAATTTGGAAACGGATTTGAATAGGGATTATAGAAATTAAAATTAATAAAATTGGACACAGCAATTAATTAGTAATCAATAAAAATAAAGCATTTACATACATGAATGATACTTTCACAATTTTTAGAATTTCGTTCCAGACTCTTAAAATCGTATAGACGTACGGTCAACAAACTATTATAACATTTGATAACATTAGGCGTAAGTTTTTATGATAGCGCGTCCAAAATGAATTTGTTACAAGTTCCATGTTTCCAAGGATTTTAGAATCTCTGGAATGTTCCAGACGTAACTAACATTCGCTTAGTCCTTATGTTATAAGTTTATTTTAAGTATATCAAAAGATCGTAGCACCACATACTTATATGAGGTAGACAAGAACAGAATCAGATAAAAAGATGATCAATAAATTTTATACTTGTTAAAATAAACACTAGTCTAATCCTCATCTCGTCTGCCTAGCCTTTTCCCAACTGTGTTGTACTCAGCTTCCAACTAAAAAGAACTCTCAAACTAACAAGGGAATAAGATAATCACGAAACCAACGAGTCACTTTTACGTAGTATACAAACTACACAAAGTCGCTTTTCGTGTATTTCTGTGCGACAGTTAGGATTTTATAAAGTACACATTGGGTTTTGACCATTTAGATAAAGCATTTATGGTGAATGATCTCGGTATTCCGATATATCCGAAGCCCTGCGTAGGCCGCTAGCACAGAAATAAATTCAATCAAAATGAGAACGTAACAAAACCTGACAAAGTATTAAATGTGAAGAAAAACTTAATCCCGTAAAAAGTTCTTTGTAAATTATTATGAATACACTCAAGTTTCGCAAAGACTCTACATACGCGCCTTTAATGTCAAGATGGCTCTTAAACTTAGTTGACGCACATCAAACTCGCAGGGAATCAGAAAACATTTAAAAATTTAACATTAATTCCATGGAAAATATTCCCAAATAAAATCTCGGTAAATTTAGTTACGCAACAGCTAATTGTTTCACAAAAAACAACATCATCCCTCTTGAAATTTCCAATCGTTTTCAAACTTTTTTAGGCTTCATCTAACTTAAGAAGATTTCAATGTATGTACTTGAAAGGAGGTTAGGAGTGTTTCGCAATACTCCAGGAATTCTCCAGTTCCCTCATGACGCACGAATTAGCAATTATGGAAACCGCTGGCTGTGTCGCTGTTAGCAACATCGACAGTCCTAAAGTTTTCCAATTTTTACAGGCTTTGTAAGGCTTCTCCAACGTGAGCGTGTTGGGCAATATTCCAGTCACCCCCCAGTTTGCTCATGACCCGCAATTTAGGTAATGTCGCAACAACTTTAACAATTGTTGGTCGTTTTTACCAACATCAACCCTCCTGAGGTGTTCCGAGTTTTCAAGACTTTTTACAGCTTCACCTTTGTATGAAGCTTTTAATTAAGATCAACGTAGGGTGGGATCGTTTCGCAACGCTTCTGTAACCCTCCAGCTTCTTATGAAGTACGATTATAATAATGGCACAATAGCTGGCTGTCACGTGTTCACCAACGTCAACCCCCCTGAACTTTTCTGATTTATTCAGACTTTGTAGAGCTTCCTCTTTGTTAAGAAGTTTTTAGGATTGTTTCGCAACGCTCCGGAAACCATACAATAGACTCATGATACAATTTCTTATATTCGTTAGACTACAATAATACCAAAAAAATCCTGAAAGTATGACGAAATAGAACACACATAAATTGTTTATAATTTGGAATTTAGACACACAACGACACACGTAGCCACCGACCTGCCCACACCTAGCTGTCCAGGTACACATATTTATGTTTGAAGACATATTGTACAATTATTAATATTAAATATGAAGAAATAAAATAAAATAAATAATCATAGGGCATCAAAAAATTCATCCGCATCGTTGTCAACGGGAAAATTGCCCAGAAGGCTGGCAGCATTGCCACGTTGAATGGCATATTGTATGTTTGATATGCTTTGCCTATTTATAATAATTTTATTATTGACGTGAAAGTTCACATTATTTCACCAATTTGTTATTTTAAAACTAAAATAAATAAAAATAAAAAAAAAATATTGCTGGACAATCCACACAGCATCATCTAGCCCCAAGCTAAGCAGAGCTTGTGTTATGGGTACTAGATGACTGATACACTTAATACAATACATTACATATATAGATATTTTTTTATTATACATAGGAAATACCCAGAACACCCGGAACAAATATTTGTAGATCGTACAAACATTTGTCCCAAGGCGGGAATCGGACCCGCAACCTCTTGCGTCGCAGGCGGACCATCGCCCGCCGCGCCATCGGTCGTCAACAAACTATCATATTTGTACGCCTCTGGGCAAAACATGGAGGATTTATTAATTTATAACACCTTACACACTATACTTGACCCATGTTCACAAATAAAGCTTTCTGATTTCTGTTTTTTTTTTCTGACAGATACATGTATAAATTAAATAACAGACCCGAACAGCACCCGCAATTCGTCAAACCTTTTGTAAATCGGATTGTACCATTCTGAGGACCAGAAACACTAACCGATCCTGATATAGTTTCTACTAAAGTACAACCTTTAATTAGCTGCAGTAACTTAATAACATCTAACTTCATCTATGACAATAAAGCATGCAAAATAAATGGTGTGTCATAAATAAAATAACCTACAAAGTAGATACTAGAACACAACTTGGTACCACACCTTGCTAGTTTATTAATGAACCGCCATAATGCATTTTTCTATGTTTTATGCGACATTGTTCTGTCAACTTGCTGCATGGAATTAAAAGTGAGGCTTAGTGCCCTAACTCCTCGTCTGTACGCTGCGAATTAGTCTGATGATGTCTAATACCCGCTGTATTAGACTAACTTTCTCTAACCCCTCTATTAACTAAATAGTTAACTTTGTTAGAAAAAAGAATACAGTACAACATATTATCAATTTCGTTCCACTCATATCAAAGCTTATAAATAAATAAATAAATAATGCTGGACAATCCACACAGCATCATCTAGCCCCAAGCTAAGCAGAGCTTGTGTTATGGGTACTAGATGACTGATATACTTAATACAATACATTACATAGATAGATATTTTTATTATACATAGGAAATACCCAGAACACCCGGAACAAATATTTGTAGATCGTACAAACATTTGTCCCAAGGCGGGAATCGAACCCGCAACCTCTTGCGTCGCAGGCGGACCTTCGCCCGCCGCGCCACAACGGTCGTCATAAATGTCGAGTATATCTCATAATAATGGTTGTCTGTTTAAGCAATAAATGATTATTATTGTTATCGGTTACGCTACGTTCCTGGATCCATTCAGCTTCCTCATGACGAACGGGTGGTAGTTATCAAATCAAATCTCTTGTTAAAGCTATAAAAGATTATTATAATTGTGTGTTGTTGACTGCTGCGCCGCGTATCGTGGGTTCGATTCCCACACTGAACCAATATTTGTGTAGCCTACAGTTAGTTGTTCCGGGTCCGGCTGTTTGTGTATGCGAGTTTGAATGTTTGTAAATGTACCCACGATACAGGAAAAATTCCCACTTGGAAGTTGCACCGTATTTTCTTTAAAAGGTTTTCAGTTTTATTATGACCCACCATTTTGGTAACATCTCAATAGTTGGCAGTCACGTTGGTGCAGCATCAACCCTTCTGATGTTTTGTGAGATTTTGTGGCCTTTCCCATAAAACAGAGGTTTAAATTAGCTTTAAAAGAGGGGTGAGAGTGTTCCAAGAATCCCCCAGTTTGTCATGACGCAACCCTCTGTTTAGTTATTAGCAAAATCGAACCTCACGACAATTCCATTTTTTACAGACTCAACTGTTAGGCTTCTCCTATGTTAAGAATCTTTTAATAAACATCAAAAGAGGTGCTGCGGATTTAACTCGACTCGCATTAAGCTGCTTTTTAAAAGCATTCGGGTACGCCTGGAGAACTCTTCAGTTTCCTTTGACGCTCTATTTAAGAAATGACGCAAAATCTAGCCGTCGTTTATGGCAACCCCAAGCGACCTTTCTAAGTTTTTCAGTTTGTAAGGCTTCTCCTATACAAGGTTTTCAACTAACATCAAAGAGAGTAAGGAGTGTTTTGCAACTCTTCAGGGACCCTCCAGTTTCCTCATGACGCAAGTTTTTAATAGTTCCACAATAGCTAGCAGTCACGTTGTTGGCGACGTCAACCCTGCTAAAGTTCATTTCTTTGACTTTGTAAGGAAATACAAAGTTGAAAATGAACGTCAAAGAAAGAGCGAGTATTATGCAATGCTTCAGGAACCCTCCAGTTCTTTTGTGACGCACCATTTTAATAGTGAAACAATAGCGAGCAGTTACATGGTAAGCAACGTAAAATCTTCTGAAGTTCTTTGATTTTTGTAGATTTTGTTAGGCTTCACAAAAGTTTTGAAGCTTACGATGAACGTCAAAGTTGGGGACGACCGTCACCTGACGCTTTAGGCACCCCCCAGTTTCATCATGACGAAATATCTGGCAGTCACGTTGTAAGCAACATCCAGCCTCCTAAAGTTTTCTCATTTAATTACAATTTGTAGAGCTTCACCTTAGTCATGAATTCTTCAAAGAACGTCAAAAGAGGGAAGTATTGTTTTGTAATGCTTCGGGAACCATCTTATTTACTCATGATTCAAGAGCTGGCTGTAACGTATCATTTCTAGGAATTTTCTTTATCATTCTAGGATTTTTTATTAGGAACATGAACAGCCAGACCCGGAACAACTACCTGTAGGCCATACAAATACTTTTTACGTGCGGAAATCGAATCCACGACACGCCAAACAGCAGTCGATCGCTCAGCCACTCTGTGTACCGTATTTATTAATTTATACTTTGTAGAGCTTCACTTAAGTTAAGAAGTTTTAAATGAACATCAAAAGATGGAAGAAGTGTTTCCCAATGCTCCGGGCAGCCTCCAGTTTGACGCAACAGCTGGTCGTCACGTGGTTAACACCAACCCCGCTAGAAGTTGTTCATTTCTTCAGACTTTGGTAGGCTTCACATACGTTTTGATGCTTACAATGAACGTCAGAGAAGGGGACGGGAGTTACGCCACGTTCTTTGTTAGGCTCTCGCTTTGTTTTGAAGTTTTGAATCGACGTCAAAGAATAATGGATGAAAATTTAATTACATTATATTTTGTTTCTTTTTTAGGCCTTGAAAGGCTTCTCAAAATGTAATTGGACTACTAGTTGTAGTGGCAAATTTTTCCGCACGAGAGCGGCTATGCAAAGTAAAACGCACCCTTATGTAATGAACCGTATTGTGCACCTAAAACCGTTGCAATAAGATTCACTTTTCGAGTAAGTTAGTTGAAAATGTTATTTTGCTTTGTATGCAGATAAATAAATAATAAATAAAATAAATATTGCTGGACAGTCCACACAGCATCATCTAGCCCCAAGCTAAGCAGAGCTTGTGTTATGGGTACTAGATGATTGATATGCTTAATACAATACATTACATAGATAGATATTTTTATACGCGGGAATCGAACCCGCAACCTCATGCGTCGCAGGCGGACCTTCCGCCCACCGCGCCACATCGGTCGTCAAAATATAGTCTTATGATGAAGCATGTACATTTATATGGTCACTGAACTTCGGGATTACTAATTTGTAGATCCGCCGAGTTCAGAGTCGTTCCATTTGTCTAGATGACTAGTAGCTGGCCGGCAAACGATAGAAAGGATATTTTTTTCTCATAATACGATCTAATGATGTAGGGAGGTTTTCGGCCAAGTAGTGACAGGTTTCAGAATTGTGGGCCCATACATCCATCTGTTCAGAGCGAGTGATTTATGGTTTTCACAAACATGTTTTTGCGCATAATTGGGGTATCCCACTGATCAGAAAACTAGATGTGTCGTTATGGAGGCACTTCTCCACATTATGGTCATCAACATGAGTCTCCACTAACATACCAGACGCACTGCATCTCCACTTATGGCTTATACTACAGAACAACGCTGTCATTTATAAAGAAACATAAATAATGCTCACGAATTCGCGGGTGAGTGCTGTCATTTTTTTCGAGATGATGAAATCAATAGTAAATAATAAAGTAAAAAGGTTTATTGCAGAGACTTGTACAATTTTGCAGCAAATCTTACGCAGAGACCTCCTTTTAAGTAAATGATATACCTGTACTAGACGGCCCCGGTCTACAATGACAAACATAAAATGATAAAAGTGGTGTACCAAAAGAAAATAGAACTTAAACAAGAAATTATACATAATCAACAACATAACAACACGCCTTTATTCCCTGAAGGGATGGACAGAGATGCACCTATAGTAACACCCACATTTCCCCAGTTATTGCAGTCCTACGTAATAGGGGGCGAGCCTATTGCCATCAACCGGGAACAAATCCAAAACTCCCGACTGGTACTGGGAAATTCCTAACAAAAACTACATGTAACACATTGCTCGGCCCGGGAATCGAACTCAGGAACTGCTTAGCAGTCGCGTTTACGACAACTAGACCATCGAGACAGTCAAATTTATAATCTTTATATGTACATATTATATAAAACAAATTCGAGTTAGTGAGAAAATCCCTATTGGAAAAACTCAACAACACTTTGCTAGACCTAGGAATTGAACTTAGGCCCAGAGGTAACGATGTTTTTTTTTTTTAAGCGTTGCCCCACACTAGGAATTTCTCCTGTATCGTGGGTCGCAAACATTTAAACTCACATACACAACCAGCCAGACCCGGAACAAATATCTGTAGATCATAGAAATATTTGTTCCGTGCGGCCATCGAACCCACAACACGCGGCGCAGCAGCCGATGGCTCAACCACTGCGCCAACCGTGTAATCGATTTAAACTACATGACAAAATTTAATAACTTGTAAAACTAATTCGAGTTGCCCAACGTTCCTACCCTCACCTTCTAAACAGATGAATCATTACAAAGTCTGAGAAAATTGAAAACTGGAGGTTTGAGGTGGTCGCGTAGCAACTGTGGAGTGGAAATTTTGTTGTTTATTTATTCTATTGAAATACTGAAAAGGAATACCGTCACAAAAGATTCCATTGCTAAAGGTTATAACAATGTGGTAAACGTTTCATGTAGGCTGTTTGATGGTAGGCCGTAAGCTTTAAGTTATTTTTAACATAGGCCGTTATTCTGCGAAATGGAGATGAGAATATTTTGAATGTTTTGCCAATAGAATAGGTTGGGGAATTGTGGGGTGTGGGGGGTAGGTACCTATTCAAATATGTCTCTTCATAAACCCCTGTGAAAAGCAGGTGTGATGTTTGTTATGTATATAAAAGAACTTGTTTTTGATGTCTTATAAATATAATAAAAAAATATGATATGAGATAGATATGTAGGTATATGAAAACATGTTTGTCCCAATCACAATACAACATAATTACATCGGAGACATCATCCCAGTACATTAAAGTTTCGTAAAAGTAAATCTTTTATGAATAACTTTAATATGTTAAGTTAAACCAATGTCGTGATGGCCCAGTGGTATAGTTTCGTTACTCATGCACAAAGTTTTGTGTTCAAGTCTGGGCATGTAAAAAAATGCTTTTCATAATTTTATAACAGTGACGTCGCGACGAGACTTAATAAATGAATATAAGAGTGTATTCGCCAACCCACCTTGACCAAGAGTGGTGATTAACACGTTGAACGCCAATTGACCGACAAACAATATATTTTCTATTGTGTCTCGTTGTTTGGCAGTTAAGGTGTTAATAATAAAAAATACCATTTTTAATCTTTATTTCACACATCATACAGCCTATAGGTATAACTTGTATAAGGTTAGGTTGTATCGTTTTAGTTATCAGTAATTTTGTATTAATGTACCTATTGTGTAATTGTTAGTAATGTGATGTTATTTTACACAGTTAATAATTATTACAAGTAGTCTTAGCTATCGCATTAGGTTTGTAACCTGTAATTATAGTATAAGAGTTTTAAATAAATAAACTTACCGTAGTATACAAAACAATAACTTATCCTGATGTTATCTGACCAACAACGCCTACAGGTGCGTTGACACTCTTTACGTGTCAGTGTTCCATCATCAGACAATCCCACCTATCACACAATGCACTCAGATTGCTGTAAGAGCTGGCGCACCCTCTGGCGAGGATGTAGAACCCTCACCAAAGGTTCCCGAAGTGCTGCAATTGCGTGGCAGCCCCATAAACATCCTGAAAAGATTATTGTACTTTACACGTTCGCTATAAACCTTTCGGGTTTTTCATTGTACCTAAGTGTAAAATGACATGGTGTCTAATGCCCGTCCTCTATAAGATTCTTCTCATACAAAGAAGACAAGAGCATTGCAAAACCACTGCCCACTGCAGGGCAAAGGACAAAACCTGGCTTGAGTTATTTTTATATGAAAGTCAGCAAGATTCATTAATATATAATAAACTTAATCATTCATCGTCGTCGGCTGCCCCGTTGGTCTAGTGGTCCCACGCGATTGCTAAGCGTGAGGTACTGGTCTAAGATAGATCGTTCTCTTAACATCCCGTCTTTGTAAGGCTACAAATGATAGAAATTTAAGTGACGTTATATTTAAAACCGAACTGCGAAATATATCAACAACTTTATAAGATATATATCAAGGAACATTAATTAAAATCAGAAAACTCATAGCCAGTTGCTATTCCTTCAAGACTTGTACCACCATGTTTTGCTAAAAAGATTGTCATATGTGACACTATTTTTTTAACCAGGATAGTCAAACTTCGTACCACTTCAAAAGAACAACCAACTTACACTGCCATCTGTTGGAAACTTACGGAACTTATAATAGGAAAACATAATTGGCAATAACCAAACAATTGAGGTAAATAGTCGAGATATAAACTATGCTATCTTTTAAGTTTGACAGAAAACCAAATATTTTTCGGACTATATTATTTTATTAATTTATTTATTTCAGACATGGTCCATACTGAATATAAAACATAACACATGAAATAAATGTACATTAGAATAATCAATGTAAACACATATGCACAATAGAATTATATATAAATTAAATACAAATTTAAATAATACACATTAACAAAATATATCCTGGATAAAGATCGCGACGCGAAATTTTTATATGTTGAGATAACTGCGGGGTACTGGCAAGTTTTCAACGTCACTATGTACATAAACAAGGAGGTTATCTATCGCAGACAGATGGTCGATTATGTGCGTTTAACACCTCGCCACGCTGGGCAGGCAAGTGGGCCAGCCTCCGCCACATCTTGATGAGAACACGAACCAGCTTGTTAACTGGCATTGAGAGAAATACATATACAAGTATCGAGGGAGGGAAAGTTTAATGAGAGTTCTTTTTACGGTAAGTAGTATTTTAGCCTTAGTGTTCACTGCGTGGTAGGCCAACCTTTGTAGTATACATATATACAGAGGTGTACCTATAGTTAACCCACATTTCGCTAGTTAAAGTTCCTTGTAATAGGGGGCGAGGCCGATCATCCGGGAACAAAGCGACACTCCGGGCTGCTACTAAGGACTTCTAGATGGAAATATCCGATAGCACTTTGCCCGTACCGGGAATTGAACCCAGGACTTCATGCTCAGCAGTAGCGCATGCGCAAATGTACCCTTAATGTGACCCTTTATTGTCTGGAGGTCTACTATAAATAAACTATTGATAGGGAACGCTCAACTACACAAATATACCCAGACCTCGATTTCTCGCAACAGCAGATCAAAAGGCAGACATAACAAGAATTTAAGACCTTTGTGATATTTGTGTACATCATATTAAATTCCTCTCTTTACCTAAGAAGGCTACAAATCTCTCATCTCGTGAGATACAAGTCTGCGTAGGTACTTAGTTTAGTGGCTGGAAATCTGTCAACTACTTTAGCATTGTATCCTACTGTTTTTCATTCATTGTATTGATATGTAGTGTCCTTCCTTATGTCAAGTTTCTGTTTTTAATATCAAAGATTAACTTTTTAATAAATTCAAAATTTGAAAGTTTATACGGGAATTATACCAAATAACCAATATTTAAAAAAAAACCTTGTCTGTTTAACGGTACTTTCACTGGCAGAAAACTTACGTGCTAAGCAGTAACTTAGGCTATTTTTATTTTAGAAACAGGGTACCGCACAAGATATTAAAAACCCAAGAAAATTAGTCAAATTACACGTGTCAATCTACTCTATTTAGACTTCTTCCAGAACTGTTGTGTTTTATTATACATAGTTTTAATTTTATGGCATTTGAAGATGGTTTATAAAATCTGAGACTTTATTAAAAAGCGAATGTAAAATTAATAAGCTGTTGGTGTACCTACCTATTTTATTTATGAATAAATAAAAAAATAAATTGAACCCCTCGTTCACAAACTAAACTAGAGAGATTACAGACATCTCTTCATGACAGACAGCTCGAGAATATTACGTGTGACAGATAGAAACTAAGTTAGAGTTGACGTTTTGAAATGTTAACTATATTTGTGCGGAAACTTTTGTTCAAGTTAATTTGACAGCTCTTGCATACAAGACAGTTATTTTCTAAAGCCTACCTTTAGTTTACCTCTTCAACAAAGGAATCTTAGCCATTAACTTGATATAATGCAACAGTACAATGGAATATAGAAAGACCTGAAGAACTCGTCACAACAATCGCAGGCGCAGCTTTCCCTCGTCGTCTTCTATGCGCAAGAGACTGCAGCTGTCACTCTCAATGCCTTTTATTCTTTCTTTAAAATTTTATATTGGAATGTCTGCGTAGAAAAGCTTATTGTTATAATACGTAATTATATTTTCCCTGTCTTCACCGTCGTCGTTAAGAAATCATTCACTGATTTAATCTCACAGTTTCTACAAAAGCACTGGCTTTTAAAAGAACTTCAACTTCTGAAAGTATTTTTATAACTAAAATCTGATACTCAGCTAGTTTCGGAAAAATATCTAAATACCAAACGCATTTATATGACACATAAACTAGAAATTATTGAATTACTTTCTTGATTTTTTTTTACGTTCACGTGCCTTTTAATTATAGAAATCAATTATTTTTTACTTTAACGTGATCTTAGAAGAGACACTAGGTCAGGACTGACAGTGATAACAATATATAAAGTCAAAGGTTGTCTAAAATTCGGTTCCCTATAATTATTAATGAGTGCATACTGTAGAGGTTTAATGAAGTAACAGACCTGATTGTATACAGGCTGGTAGAACTCGTTCTCTATGATTTCAAAAATTGAATAAAGATTCGAATGGTTCAAAATTAGAACGGGTCCTTGTTCAAAGGCAAAGAATATTCTTGATTGTAATTTAAAAATAATAGTATAAAAAAACTAAAAAAACACGCTTTTATAGAAAATGCAACTAAAAAATAGAAAATAAAATTTAATAAATTTGGATTAAGAAAAGTGTAAATAAGAAACAAATGTATTTTAATGGAAAAAAGCGTGGGGTGCATAGTATCAATAGATATATAAAAAAATTCTATTTTTCCATGGTTACTGTCATTCAGAGTGGGCTCCATGTATCGGCGTGTATTCTTCAATATTAACACTTCAATATTAACTATTCTTTTTTTCCAATTATTGCATTGTCACCGGTCTTTGACAGGTGTGCAAAATTTGAATGAAATCTGACCGTCTAAAGTGGCTCAAAATAGCGTCCAAAGGAGTCGGTTACAAACAAACAAGTGAAGCTAATATAAAGCGTGTAAAAAGGTTAGGTTTTTTACATAATAAATGCCATAAAATTAGCGAAGCCCTATCATTTACGGTGCTTAAATATCCCGGTTTACAGTACTATGTTTTGTGTTCTTGTGTTTTCCCATCACGAATTTCCCAATACAGCATGAAGTCAACACTTCTGTCTTAGTAAATGTTCGTCCCCTATTATACTGTAGTATGTAGGAACTAAACACTTCAGACAGCTTAACCCTTCAGATAGAACAAGCGTGTCAAGCATTTCCTACATTCCCAGAAAGACAAGGACGTGTCGAAAGATATCCAATTAATTCACGATGTAATTTGTAATTCATCACGGACATGCAAAGAATGGTTCACAAGACAATAGATCGCCTTCCGGAGTCACACGGAACTCAGGCGTTATCAAAAGGACGATAGGTTAATCTCTTGATCTTAGTCAACATGAGTTAGCCTTGTGTTAAATTTAAACTGAGATTCGTGAATCAGATGCTGCGATGCGTCTGTTCAGATGTTAGTTAAGTGAGATATAATTCTAAATAAAATAACATAAATAATCACATGGCATCGAATCATAATCAATAAATAATCACAAATTACTTTCGAATTTATTTTATTTCTTCGTATATTAATAGTTGTATCGTTTTAAAGAAATAAAATCATATTATAAATGCGAAAGTAAGTTTGTTACTTTCCCGGTTCTAAACCACTTCACCGATCATCCTGAAGATTTGCATATACGTAGTCAGGCGTAAAGAAACTGACATACGGTACGTTTCATCCCGAAAAAAGTATTGTTCGCTAGCAAGATTATTATAACATTCTCAAGATAATAGATGGCGCCACGTGTCTTTCGAAACATGATTTAATTCTAAATATATTACAAGCAGAGCCATAATAGATTGTCAAATTCTACATTAAAGCGAGTGAATCTACTACTATCTAGTGAAAAGCTAGTGTTTTACATAATGTCTTTTTGTGGGAATTTCGGTTGATTTGTTACCGGTAAAACGGTAGAAACGTAAGGGTGCATCGAATCAAAACTTCAATGAGATTTTCACGTTACTTAATTTTATTCGTTACTTACAAATTCCCGGCTAATGGCAATAGGCTCGACATTCGATCACAAGGGACTTAAAAATAACTTCACCCCTGCCTAGCCTTTTAGGTAATTCAGGCGTGATGTGAAAACATAAAATGGAGTCCTTGTATGTAACAAACAATGTTGAAGATCCCCATTTATTTACCGCTGAGTTTCCATTCATCCTATTTCACGGTACTGTCTCGGTATTCTTTTGTGTAATTGCTGGAGGTCTTGGATGTGATCTCCAGGTGGCTGTGTTGGTCACAGTTTGAAGGTTATGTATGGGTCATAAAGCGCCTGGCCTTGCACAGCTAGCTAGGTCGCCTTCCAGTCTAACCGGCTGCAGCCGAATACCAGTATTTTACATGGAACGACTGCCTACCTGACCTCCACAACCCAGTTACCGGGCAACGCGATACCCCTGGTTGTCAGACTTTCAGGCTTCTGACTACCCTTAACGACTGTCAAAAATCTAGATAGACAGCCGGGACAAACGGCTTAACGTGCTTTCCGAGGCACGGAGGAGTCTCGATATGTAATGAATGACTGAACCCGGTAAGCGTAGTTTAACCCTTGATCGATCCATGCGGCTGTGTTTATTTAGCCACGAGCTCCTCTTGGTCAATGAGGTAATAGGTTCAAATCTGGGCAAGTACCGATGTGACTTTTTCAGTTCATATGTACTTTCTAAGTTTATCTTGAACATAACTGGCATCAGTGAAGGCAAACATCCTGAGGAAACCTGGACTTATAATCAGTCATCATCCTCCTGCCCTTATCCCAATTTATTTGGGGTTGGCGCAGCATGTTTTCTTCTTCCATACATCTCTATTTGCCGTCATCTCAAGGGTCACCTCTTTTCTTGCCATATCATCTTTCACACAATCCATTCATCTATCTTTTGGTCTTCCTCTACTCATGTAACCCTGTACATTCATACTCAAAACTTTCTTCACAACATGGTCCTCATTGCTTCGCATCACATGCCCATACCATGACAACCGATTTCCACACAACTTCTCGGTCACAGGCGCCACTTTCAGACTTCCTCTTACTCTACTTATAATCAGTATAAGTCTGAAATCGCCAACCCGTCTTGAGCAAGCGTGGTGATTAATGCTCCTGCCTTCTCTGTATGAGAAGAGGCCTATACCCTGCAGTGGGACATTCATAGGCTGGTATTGTTGTTTGTTTGTTGTATTGTCCTCTTGGTCTGTAACTCAACTATAAAACGTTTAGCTAAAGTAAAAGTAGTAGTGTTTCAATTATTTGCAATTTTTCGTTTATAATTTACCAGATGATTGACTGAAAGGGTTCCGTAACGCTTTCTAGTTATCATTAAATTACGCTTAGATTATATATTTACGTAATAGATTCATAGAGCTGTATTGCCGATGGTGGGAACGAAAAAGGCCACATTGTTTTGGAGGGTCATTTAAATTAAAATCTTGATACTCAAAAGTAGTTAACAGATGTCCAAGCAGTTGTCAAGTGATTTTATCGGAAGTTATTATTTCAGTCAACATGATTTGTTTCATCTGTCATCTTATTTACGTCTTGACTTTCAGATACCGGATGAAACATAAAATATCTCGCTAGTTTTCCTCAGAGGGTTGGGCAGAGATTTTCATTCATTTTCATAATCGATTTTCTTTGTAGCTGTCTAGTCTGGAACTAGACCCGGTTGATAGCAATATGCTCGCCCCCTATCACACAGCATCATCTAGCCCCAAGCTAATCAGAGCTTGAGTTATGGGTACTAGATGACTGATATACTTAATACACTACATTACATAGATAGATATTTTTATTATACATAGCAAATACCCAGAACACCCGGAACAAATCTTTGTAGATCGAGCAAATATTTGTCCCAGGGCGGGAATCGAACCCGCAACCTCCTGCGTCGCAGGCTCACCATCGCCCGCCGCGCCACATCGGTCAAACATAACTGAAATATGGGTGTATAATAGGTACACCACTGCCCAACCCCTAGAGGAATACAGGCGTGTTGTTAATGTGTGTTCAATCATAAATCAAACTGCTTTTTGTTACAAGTTATAGCTTGTAGATTATGATTGCCTCTTACTACCAAATCATATAATTCCGCAATATCTCAGCCACTTTCCTGCAATTTATTCGGTAAACTTTCACTTGGGACTAGTGATTTGCGCCCGGCGATGCCTGTCGACTGTTGTTGTCAAAGCCATAATGACAGTGCTAAGGGTCGTCTTATAATATCGTTGTTAGAAAGCGCCAGAACGCACACTGTGGTTTATTGGTAGTGAGGTGTGTGTGTTTGTTCCATGAAGCCGTCGCAAAATAATTCTTGTGCCTTAATACTTTAAGGCTGGTATCACCAAATGGCGGACTGCGGTCCATATCCGGACCACCCATTATGTCCTACCTAGTATGACCTTAAGTCATCATCATCTGCCTAGCCTTTTCCCAAACATGTTGGAGTCAGCTTCCAAGCTGATTACCAGTATTTTACGTTGAGTGACTGGGCAACAAGATACCCCCTTGGCAAGACTGGTGGTCAGATTTTTGGGCTTCTGACTATCCGTAACGAGTGTCAAAGATCTACAAAGGACAGCCGGGACCAACGGCTTAACGTGTTTTCCGAGTTATGGAGGAGTCTCGATACTTAATGAACGGTCACCCATCCACAGTCTGACACCTGTTAGCTTAACATTCGATCGACCCGTGCGGCTCTTTTGTTTAGCCACGATATGCAAATCTTAACACCTTAACTGCCAGACAACGAGACACACAGAAAATTAAGTAAATAAATTATAAGGTGTTAAATAAACAGTACAATGTAATTTACTTGTATTACTTGATTACGTAATTCAAAATATAATCAGTGGCCCAAGCAAGAATTTTTGTGAGAAGTTACCAAATGAAATCGTCAACAATTTGCACTAACATTGAAACAGCGTATCTACTTCATTACGTATGTGAAACTAATTTGGTTTGACATTACTAGGTATTCCGACGTTTTCGGCGTTAAATTCAGGCAAGGGCTACCGAATCTTCGAAGGAAAGATTGCATAGGAGTCCTGATATAATTTGAAGGCCTGTAATTGGTCAATATCAGGCTGGTATTCATATTATTAATTACTGTAATGAGAAATAAAAAAGGTACAGTCGCTAGCTCATCAATCTATCACATCTTCTCAATTTAATATGAACCTTATACTTTTGAAATTAAGTTTAAAATCTATCAAACAAATTTAAAATTATGATTATGTATTTGTACGCCTTTCTATGCAAAACATGTTGAAACTTTTTTCTATATTTGTAATCGTTCCACCTGATTCTTAATCTACACATGTTTTTGACAAATCTTATCTTATCTTAATGTCATGTCATGATGTCGTGATGGCCCAGTGGTTTAGGCCTCGCCTCTTGTGCACGAGGTTGTGGGTTCAAACCTGGGCAAGTACCAATGTGAGTTTTTCAATTCAAATGTACTTTCTTAGTTTATCTTGGACATCACTGACACCGGTGAAGGAAAACATCGTGAGGAAATCTGGACTTATATAATTTATATAAGTCTGAAATCGCCAACCCGTCTTGAGCAAGCGTGGTGAATAATGCTCGTGCCTTCTCTGTATGAGAAGAGGCCTTTGCCCTGCAGTGGGATAGTAATAGGCTGGTACTATACTATATACTATACTATTTTATCATAAAAGATTGGGGTAGCTTGGTGTGCTGGCCTCTGTACAAAAGAATGAGTACGTTTTAGTTCACTTAAATTTGCGCAAGGCAGATGCATAGAATATGTCTTCTAACTTGCAACATTTCGCTCGAGAAATAAGGAAACGGTCGTTGTTTATATGTAAACCGAAAACAATTCATCCGTTTCGCAACACTGGCCCATTTTTAGACATGTGTTAAGCACAAGCACTGTAATGCAATTGTTGAGTAACTCGCAAGATGCATGGGTCACGTCTCAACTTGCATAACAACCTCCGTAGAGAAACATTGCAGTGGGCTTTAAAAATAATATATTATACAGGGTGTTAGGTAGAACGAGGGACATACTTTAAAGGCGTGTAGTACTCATGAAAATGAACAACTTTGACAATGAAACAATCCCTAAAATCGCGAAAAAATAATCAGCTACTTCATACATTTATGTTGGCATAACTTAACAAAATGTGAGAAACATCTATTTTCTTTTTCACGATTTCAGTGTCGATCCTTTAGTGAAATTGGTTCGTTTTGATGACTACTAGCTTCCCTTAAAGTATGTCCCTCGCTCTGCCTAACATCCTGTATATAAAATTCCCGTGTCACAATGTTAGTTACCATACTCCTCCGAAACGGCTTGACTGATTTTTATGAAATTTTGTGTGCATATTGGGTAGGTCTGAGAATCGGCCAACATCTATTTTTCATACCCCTAAGTGATGAGGGTAGTCCACCCCAACATCTTATATGGCAAAACAACGTTTGCTGTCAGCTAGGATCTATATATATATATCCGAAAGTCTGACAACCAGTCACACCAAGGGGTACCGTGTTGCCTAGTAACTGGGTTGTGGAGGTCAGATAGGCAGTCGCTCCTTGTAAAATACTGATATTCAGCTGTTAGACTGGAAGATGACCCCAACATAGTTGGGAAAAGGCTAGGCAGATATATATATATATATATATATATATATATATATATATATATGTATATATATGCATTTTGTTGTTGTTTGATCATGCCAACAGTAGCCATAGCACGAATTTCTTTCGAGAAGTAAGCACGAACAACTTGTGTGCATACAAACATAGAACCCGTCAAAGGTAGGAAAAATGTAGGCAGATGAAATAGATAGGTAAAAGATATCTAATTAATAAAATTTTGCTGTACAACTAACTATTTATAGGTACTAAAAAGGGAGCTAGAACACTAATGGCCCGGCTACTCGTTACGACTTGCCTGCGCAGTCCAAATCTGTACAGTCATCCCTGTACGAAAAGACTTTACACGGCACAGATTATTTTTATCTCTATAAATAGGTTTTCTAAACACCTTTACAACAACAAGTAAAATATATTTTTTAAACTAAGTTGGTCCACCCGTCTCTCAGTGTTTTGAGAGGCTGTCACGTCCCGATGTGACCAACAGAAGAGGCTTTTTTTATTTGGAGCATTGTTTTATTGTTTGCTGATAAAAAAGCAAGAACGAAAACAATTTTGCCGGACTGAAGCGTGGTTTGAGTGACGAGCCACACGCCGCAAGTCAAAACTGCGCAGACCACTCTTCAGCATATCAATGATTGCGAGAGCCGCGCTTCCGGGCCTGTCGAGTTTCCGTCGTGCCGTTCACAAGTATGCCCAGAAGACTGGCAGTATAGGAAATTAATGTTGTCATAGTGTGGGTTCTACAGTTACTTTCTTGCACGATAAATAATCGTAGGGGTTTTAATATTATGTCTAAAATATATGTGTGTTTTTTTTGTTTAATTAAATGCGTATACTTAAACGCGTCTTCAAACATTAAATAAATAAATAAATAATAAAGTGATTAATAAAAGCACTCAGTACCAAAATAATTTGTATTTAAAGCATGCATCTTATGCATGCTTCAAATACGACATGCTTCTCTAGTCTTTAGGTATAATTATTACAATGTGATTGATGTGTACGAAATATTGTAAAAAATATTTAATTATTTTCTATTGTTTTAGTATTTAACTTTAATTTTAACGACGTTTTTGTACGTGCCTTTGTAATGGTCTAATTGAAACAAAATTATTGGAGTTCGACTTTGACATTTATGATTTTTGACATTTATAATCGATCAACATATCCTCCCCTCATGAAGCTTTATACTTATAATTTGGCTTGTGTACTTCCAGGTGCGAACAAGCCAGTGATCGTGGTCCGCGTGGGCAACAACCGGCCGGACCTGGGCACCAACCCAGTCTGCAACCGGTTCAGCGGCTACATCGAGGAGGGGCAGCCGCTCTTCCTGCCATGCAACCCCCCCATGCCCGGCGCCTTCGTCAGCGTGCACCTGGAGTCCTCAGCACCGTCCCAGCTGTCTATTTGCGAAGCGTTTGTTTACACGGACCAGGCGCTGCCGATAGAGAGGTGCCCACAGTTCCGGGACCAGCCGCCCGGTAGCACGGCGACCTACAACGGGAAGTGCTACATCTTCTACGACCGCCAGCCGGCCTCGTTCCGGGACGCGCTGGGCTTCTGCCGCTCGCGTGGCGGCACGCTGGTGGACGAGAGCAACCCGGCGCTGCAGGGATTCATCAGCTGGGAGCTCTGGAGACGACACCGGTTAGTGAGCTTAATTTTTCTTTTGGCAGTTTAGGCTTTTGTGCTGATGCTTGGACTAACAAGGTACTGTAAGTAGTCGTAGAAAAACCATTCCTGCATACTTTTGACTGTTTGTGCAGAACGGTTACATAAACAACCTCCTACCTATTAGCAAATCATAGGTCTGAACTTCAAGTGTCATACCGGACCTTTATTTCCGAAACAATCTTGACACATTCACTATATTAAGTATGTGTTTGATTTATTTCCGCGGCACGAATGTGGCTCGTAATCGTCTTGCCCGAATAACAGTTACCACCGTGGTTTGTCAGCTACGACTAATGGTAGATCACTCTGCCCACCTACCTACTTTCACGGTGATTTCGTCACTCCATTATGGCACCACTTCGATCTATAATAGGGTTGTGTCCCAGGTAAAAATATATTTAGTCCGTCAGTAAGATTACCAAAAAATATTGGACACGTATTTTTTCCTTACTTCATTCAATAAAAAGTGACAATGATATAGCACATACTTTGATGTGCAGGAGAAGGGGCTTGTGACGTCACGCCGCGCTACACTTTTAACGAAAACTGTAGCACGGCGTGACGTCACGCGCAATTTCAACGCACTATACCGTCGTCATTTTTGGTTTACGTGACAAAAGAAAAAATACGTGTCCAGTACTTTTGAGTAATCCAACTTTCGGACCAATCAGATTTTTTAAGGACACTACCCTATTCTCTGGTCCCCATACATACCTCTTCTATCAACGTCTTCCATAAAAACAGACATAATAAATTTCCATTCTAAACAAGTTACCTAGACCCTATTTCACGATGGATTTGTAATGTTGGTATAATAAACCAAAATGGCGGTTGATCCGAACGTTATATTATCAAAGATGGCCGTGCACCTAAAGTTCGATTTTTTAAATAGCTGCATTGACAGGATCTAATGTCACCTTAGACACTAAAAATAAAAAAAAAACGCTGGTGTGTCGTAAAAAAAATAACTTACAGAGTACTCGTAGAGTCTAGTACAGTCATTGGCTGGTTATCACATCTTTGCACCACCATAGTGCATGTTTCATGTGACATTAGTTCTGCCAACTTACTGCATCGAATTAAAAGTCGTACTAAGTATACTTAAATTCTGTTACGACGGTAGTATACGCCTTGTCGGTAACAGACTGGACAGAGATACGCTACCTGCATGTTTTAAGAAGCACTCTGAAGAGGTCACTATTATAAATTCGTTGGCCTCGAGATAATTTATCAGTCCCATACAACAGTCAAAAACGGGTCTTTGAACATTGATAGATATTCTGTTATAAACTACAGCCGTGGTCGCATTTTCGCGGTTCATACAATGTGTGCCATGGATGCAATAACCGAGTTAATTCTACTTATCAGTCAAGAAAAGCGGAAAGCAAAACGTTTTAAAATAAGTACTAAGCCGTGTCCCATAAATTTGTGTTCCACTAACTACTAAGTAAACAAAATGGAAATACAAAGGTAAGTAGGTAGGTATAGTCGTATCATGCTCTTTCTTCGACATACAAAACTACATATTGAGAGAGACAACTAGATTTTTTTTGGAAACAATGTTGATATTACTGTATGACGACCGATGTGGCGCGGCGGGCGAAGGTCCGCCTGCGACGCAAGAGGTTGCGGGTTCGATTCCCGCCTCGGGACAAATGTTTGTACGATCTACAAATATTTGTTCCGGGTGTTCTGGGTATTTTCTATGTATAATAAAAATATATATCTATGTAATGTATTGTATTAAGTATATCAGTCATCTAGTACCCATAACACAAGCTCTGCTTAGCTTGGGGCTAGATGATGCTGTGTGGATTGTTCAGCAATATTTATTTTATTTTATTTTATTTATTCTCAAAGTAAATTTTAATGGTCTATTTTAAAGAAACGATTCGATTTCACTTGGAAATTGATGACCGTTCTGGTCGGCCACTTCAGTTGATTTTTATGTAGGTAATTGGGTAATTGTTTTTTTTTTTAATAGTGCTGCTGCTGAGCGTAAGGTCCTGGGTTCGATTCCCAGGCAAAGTTTTTCCAAAAGGAATTTTTGCATTGCAGTCCGGAGTCTAGAAACGTGCTCGGTTGATGGCAAAAGGCTCGGACCCTATTACTTAGGACTTAAACATAACTGGCGTATTGTAGGCGTTACTATAGAAGCACCTTTGTCTAACCCTGCGGGGAATATAGGCTTGATATAATGTTTTTTTTTTTTTAATATATGGAAAGATTATAAATACGTTTTGTAACCAAACCATTTTTAGTTAAAAAAGTTATATTAAATTTGTTTCTTTTTGTTTTTTAAAAAAAAACGTTGCCCCACACTAGAAATTTCTCCTGTATCGTGGGTGCGTTTACAAACATTGAAACTCACATACACAAACAGCCAGACCCGGAACAATTAATTGTAGGTCATACAAATATTTGTTCCGTACGGGGTTCGAACCCACAACACGCGGCGCCGCAGCCGATGGCTCAACCACCGCGCCAACCGTGTCGTCGTCAAAATCAGAAATATTGGTTGAACCCGGTGTGTAAACACGTCGTCAATTCCCGATCAACACATGAGCGCGTTTGACGTCACTATGTTAATTTATACACATCGCAGCACAGAGCTCACATATTGTTTTGACTTGTAATTTAAAATTTTAATTTTATCTGATTTACTATTCTCAATATGGAATATTATTCGAAATTTCTATATTATTCATAATAATCATTTATAAAAGCATTACGTCAAATAGTCGTTACGGGTAGTTAGAATCCCGAAAGTCAGACAGTCAGTCTTACCAAGGGTTGCCAAATAACCGGGTTGTGGAGGTCAGATAGGCAGTCGCTCCATATAAAGTACTGGTATTCAGCTGCATAAAGTTAGACTGGAAGCCAATCTCAACGTAATTGGAAAAAGGCTAGGCAGATGATTATATCTATAAATATATTGAAAATGTCAGACCTTGACAGTTATCGTGATTGATTCGTACCACTATGTACGAATACTATAAAAAAACTTCCCAAAAATGTTTTTAAAAGTGCCGCGTAATGCCAAAATGTAACGAAACCAATAAATTCTTTTAAGCAGTGCGCCGAATAAATCCTAAAACGATATAATTCTTTTTTGCTGTGCTGGTAATTTCAATGTGACATAACATCATGCCTGCATTCTCCCAAGGGTTAAGTAGAGATGTTATAGTACCTAAATCCATATCTCGAAAGTTATGTTTAAATCTCATGTAATAAGAAACGAGCCTGTATCCCACAACAGGGTGTACTGTTTTTTTTTAAATCTCAATTCTTCTTTCTAGCTAATTCTGGGGAAACAATACACATATTACAGAGGACATTACCTAATACCGACAATCAACGGAGCTTAGGTATATGACTTCAATGGCACTCCGTATACAGTATTCAAAGCCACTAGAAGCCGTTCTCCGAGCAATGTAACGGTTCAAAACGAGTATATTTAAGACAACGGGCTGAATCCCGTACGCGCCGCCGCCGGCTCCGATCCGATACGGTCCGTATGTCGAACGTTACGCGGCGGTACGGTTTACGTTTATGATCAATTTGAGGTAACGGCGAAAGGTTTGTGGTCTTCGGGTATATACCGTATGTGGACTACGGATTCATTAGAAGTCTTCATTAATCAATTTGGAACCTATTGTTTTCGAAGTAGATTTCAATTTCAATAAGGCAACACTAGGCAGAGATCGATCTTTGTTTGTAACCAATCAATGGCCGAGTTTTCAATCTGTTAACACGATAGGGCGAATCAGAAGCAACAGTCTAAGATCACGGTTTGAAATAAGTTACTAAAATTGGCAGTAAGCCATATCGGATTACAAGACTGCCTTTTTGGTTCAGTGGTCGCAAGCGCTACTGCTGAGCATGAGGTCCTGAGTTCGATTTGACGACACCGTTGGCGCAGTGGCTGACCAATTGGCTGCTGCGCTGCGTGTCGCGGGTTCGATTCCCACACCGAACAATTATTCGTATGCCTACAGGTAGTTGTTCCGGGTCTGGCTGTTTGTGTATGTGAGTTTGAATGTTTGTAATCGAACCCACGATACAGGAGAAATTCCTAGTGTGAGGCAATGTTTTTTTTTTTTTTTAAACTAAAAAAAAATATTCCTGGCACGGGCTGTAGATATTATCCATCTGAAATTACTCAGCCTGGATGCCCGGTTAGTGGCAAAAAGGTCTCATTACATGGGACTTAAGCATAGCTCGCAAAATGAGGGTGTACTATACATACACACGCACATATGCTGGTACACTCCTGTATAATCCTTTAGGGATTACCGGCGTGTGGTTATACATAACTATCGAGTTATTTGTTTAAATTTTAACATAACATCACGCTCATGTTACCTGGATACCTGGTTGGATATAGTAACACCCATATTCCGCCAGTTATGTTTAAATCCCACGTAACAGTCTGGTTGTTTGTGTATGTGACTTTACATGTTTGTAAACGCACCCACGACACAGGATAAATTTCTAGTGTGGGGCAACGTTTTAAAAAAAAAAGAAAATGTATAAAAAAAATGTATAAAAAAAAAAAATAGGGGGTGATCCTACCGGGCACAAATCCATACTCCAGGCTGAGATTAGGAAATCATAAAATTTGATTTACTCATAAAGAACTTAGTTTACTCACAACGAGCTTAAATTACTTATTATAACTTTTAACTAATACAGAGAACTTCAACCAATACAGTAATAAAACGGTTTTAAAAGACTTCTATTTTTTTTCCAACTGATTTCTAAACACAGCGATTGACTAACTTTGATGTTACTTGGTAAATCATTATACAACTGTACTCATTAATAAACAAAAAGTTTTGATGTCATTAGGTGTGGTATTACGAATATCTGTGTGCCTTGTTGATGGCCATAGGCACACCCTCTATTGCATGGATTAAAAAAAAATAACTGTTGAAATGTGGGTGTACTGTAGGTACACTGCCTGTCCCTTCGGGGGAACACGGGCGTGATGTTATGACATTAGATTTTGATACCCGCCCGCTTACTGTTTAACTTCTTCCTTCTACGTTTCGCAACATCCTTTTACCCTTATACTAATTTACGGCGTTCTTAATGCCCGTCTCGTGACGTAGTTTTCTTACAAACTTTTCTATTAGCGACCAACTCCGTTGTCCACCCCTCTATTCCAACTAATCTTTCACACAATCCATCCATCAATTTATCTTGACACAAAACTGCAAACTATACTCGTTTGGACTCTTAGAACTTTACACATCCATTTATAAGTTAGCCAAGTCTAAGTAAGATAACATGTAATTCTCGCCTGATGGAATTTAGCAATATGTACAAAAGTACTTATGGAGAATATTTCTATGCAATCGTTGATATTTTTAAGGTTTTTTTTTATCTGTATCCCTTTTTCTCTGGAATGCTTATGGTATCAAGTCGAATCGGATGTAATATCAGATACATAGATCAATAGTCCCTTGGAGCCCTATAAAGATCAAGATTCTGAGTAAACGCAAAAAAGAACGGGCCCTTTGCGGCGTATTCTGATACTCTGAAATAAATAAAAACCTTTAAGGTTCCCGTTGTTCTAGAATCATGAAATTTGGCTAGAAGTAAGGTCTCACAGTATAATTAAAAGATTAATTCCGATAATTATTAATTTGTACTTTTATGACATAATATTTTCGTTCTGCGATTACAAACTCACATTTACAGTTGGAGAAATTGTCCGTGACATCTATGTATGGGAGTACATTTTTTCAACTCCAAAGTTAAGTTTGTCCTTCAATCTTATTTATCTTTACGTCAGAGTAATAATCATTACATAACATAGCGCCTGTAATCCCCGAGGGGTTAAGCAGAGGCGTACCTTTAGTACACCCACGTTTCGTCAATTATATTTAAGTCCCATATTGTGGTGGGTTGATTACAGTTTACCGGGTACAAATCCAATCTCTTGACTGCTACAGGGAAATTTCAAATAGAAAAATCCAATAACATTTTGCTCTACCCGGGAATAGAACCCAGGACCTCTACACACTCATCAGGTATACATAGGTAATATGTTAATTATAAGGGATAATAGCTGTACAATAAACTAACGTCGGTGAGAAACCCTGGTAAGATTTGTAGCGTTCCGGTTTTGTACAACTAGAACTTACCATGATTAGAACCAGCAAATAATCAGTTTCATAAAGCTGTCACACATGAGTGGGAACTACTAGCCAACGAGCATCAAATGCATAATGCATGGCTTTGGAAGTGACCGGCAGAGATTATAGGGCGTGTGCTCACTCACTGTACATTAACGGTGCTAGATTTGTGTAGGTTTATGTTACCATAATGCACAGATTATATAAAGCAGTATATATATTACGCAATTAAGCGGTGGTCAGCATAGCGTAAGACGGTCTATTTTCCACGTGACCGCAGTTAGCGGTTAGGTTCGTAGCGAATCGCAAACGCGTCAATAGGTACCTGTAGTACAATACCGTTTTCTGAAAACTAAGTCCATCCATCCATCCACCTCATAATCTGCCTACCCTTTTACCAAATGTGTCGGGGTTGGCTTCCAGTCCATCCAAATACGGTATTTAACACGGAGCGACTGCCTTTCTGTCACTCATATCTATGTGGTTCATTCTTTAAAAGATCATCGCAAACACTTATTTGTAAAGGGGTGGTGATGACGCTGTGTGACAGAAACTCAATGGTGTTTCTTTCAGAGTAGTCAGATCCTGAAAACTTAGTTTAAAACCAAACATAAATGTAACCCATTTACGTGTGTTGGTAAAATAAATAAATTTCCTATTTATCATTTTTCCATTGGTAAGATTAGTTGTTAGACTTCCGGGCCTCTGACTACACGTTACGACTCCTAAAGATCAACACCATCCACTCCCAGGTATATGTAATAACACAACATCTCGCTTCTATTCTCCGATGGTTAAGGCAGTGGTGCACATTTTGCCAGTTATGTGTAAGTCCTAAGGAAATAGGGGCGAGCCTATAGCCAACAACCACGGAACATATCCAGAATCCGGCTGCTAATGAGAAATTTCTATCGGAAATACTAAATAACTCTTTTGCCCGACCATCGGAAACGAATCCAGGACTTCGCTTCTATTTTTATAAGGAGCGACTGATACTTCAAAACAGTCCCAAGCTTGACGTCAATGGTGTATCTGGCGGCTGAACAGGCTGCTGGAACACCAGACCAGTCCCAAGATCGGCCAGTACCAACTAGGCAGTCAACACAACGATATAATATAATAACACTGCTAGCAATTTCAAAGTAAACAAAAATAAACAACTCTATTAAAATGAGCTTCCCGTCTGCTTCTGCCATTCAATTACCTCTACATCAGACTTCCCTTTGAGGCATAGCTCCCTCACCCCCAATCAATACCAGCAACTAAAAGCCTTATGTACCAGCTATGTGTCTGCACTGCACTCTCAAAGGACTGAATATTAATACAATGTACATAGGTTCCGCTGTTATGTGTCTGGCGAGGGGAGACAGCCTTTGAGCTCTGATTGCCGGAGCGAAATTCAAATGGATACTGTTATGCAACCACTTGAATAGTCAGTATTGTTAAATTTGAATTATTACCCCTGATGATAAGTAGCATACATGTAGAATGTCTGGGTTACCTGTCTATAAGATACCTGTGAAGCAAGAGGCGTCTTTGTAACTATGTGCGGTCACACATAATATTTTTACTAACACCAGAAAATAAATTTGCTATCGGCTTGAAACTTGAACATATTGTAGATAATGCTTGTTCACTAATATAAGAAGAGCAAGAATTAGAAAAAATATCAGTGGCAAATGAAAATTTCATTGAAATAGTCCATATGGGGGTTGTAATTTTAAATTGGTTTAACTAAATCAAGTGGGATACAAAGCAATTGTTAAGGATTCACTTGAGCCCAGTAATTGTTAATACAACACTTTGTAACAGTACCTATACAGTCCATATTAAAATAAATGCAAGTTAGTTCTTTACGCCATATTGCATAACGTCTGCCTTCGAACCAAAACACAGACATCAGATTAATAGCCCGCGCGCGTGTGAGTGACACTAACACAACAGACCAGCCTTTGCCGTGGAGTCCTGGATAATTGCATCGGCTGGACACACTTAGCCACCCGCTACCCCACCGCCCCACCACCCCACGCAATCCCCCTGTCTGCAGCGATACTCGAATTCAATCAAATCATGAGGCTGTACATATTGCTATGGATGCTTCTCCTAGACTCAGGGCTGTGCAAACATCTCGATTTATTTTAAATTTAAGTCATTTTATTTTTTTTTCCTTTACATTATTGGCCTCAGTGCTAAATGCGGATTAAATGTTGAAAAATAATGAGTATTGATGATAGCAAAATTAACAAAAGAACTTGCTTTCCTTATAGGAAAACTTGAAAACGTATTATTCAAGTAGGTACTAAATAATATGATGTATATTCTCATTTTAACGTTTGTTTTTTTACTTGAAGTACTTTGTTATTTCTTCAGCTACAAAATCTTCAATTACGAATCACTCCACCTTCACTTAAGAACGTTTACTTAAGCTTTTCCTCGTGTTCCTACAACGTGACTCACCATTTAACTGAAAAAAAAAGCAATCAGTCGCAAAGCCAATAAAATGTTACTTAATTAATTTTGTGACAAAATTAATTAATAATTTCAAAGAACAATTTTATGTACCTTTTTCGACATAAATTGCCAGAGAGTGCGTCATGAAAACATACCCAAGTTTTCTTTGAACACTTTGCACAGCTTCACTTTGTAAATTCAAGGATTTTTATCGTAAATAAATATTTTCAAGGTTTACGTAACTCATACCTACCTACTGTGTTGTGAAATTAAACCGTCCGTGACATTTAACAAACTTTCTTTCTAAACTTTTCTTTCATTATACTTTTTGCTCGGCTTCTCTTTGCAAAAGCAACGTGATTTTCTTTGAATATAATAAACATTCCGCTTTACGTAAGTCATAATATGACGCGTACAATGAGGGTAGCAATCTGTGTTGCGAAGTTATGAATTTCTGGAAAGCAATGAACCCTTCCTAGTAATACGCAATCCCTTGACATTTAACATTTCAACTCCGCCACGGACATTATCAACTTTATTTACACAAAGTTCTTTTCTGGGCTTCATCTTGGGAAGTGCGGAGTTTTTCTTTAAAAGTCATTATTTTCCCCCTTTACGTAAGTCATATGGCGTAGGTCGAAGGTTGAAAAGTACGTCGCTATAAAATTCTCGTCGCAACATAAGAGCGCACATGTTCTACTCACGTGATACATGTAAATGAATCGTTACCTATTTCTATGTCTATTGGCGCAATCTCAACTTGGGTTGGCACGTATTAAAATTCTAATTATCCGTTCGTACCACACCTGCTTAAGCATGACTTCGAATTAGGGAAATTTGATAAGATTCGATCGAAACTAGAACAGAATATTAATTTAATGGAAAATCTGAATATATTCAACACTCCTGTCGTTTCCCCTTTGATTCCAATTCGATAAACCGCTATGCCAGACAGGTAGAAGGACGTAGGGTGCGGGTTGCGAGGGACGAACGGGAATTTAATATTGTTCCATTACGTGGTATCCATGGTACACGGTACCAGCCACCCGCCACCCCGCGGACAGCCACCCCACAGACGCCATGTTTGTTGAGAGAAATAAGATGCCGCAATATTACTATACTGTATGATGTACCTAGGTACCTTTGATTTGTCTGGCTCAGTTGGTTGGATGTTTATGTAATGAGTACCAATTAACATTGCTTTGCGAAACTGCTGTGTGCCTTGCGACGCCTCTGCTATTTTCTAGATGATAGTATACTTTATCTTACAATTGTCTTAATCTTACAATAAATGTGAGCTGGCGTGAAAGACAGACTGCAGCCTGCGAAAGTTTGCAAGTAATAATGACACACAGAACAATGTTTTTCATTTATTCCTATACTGTACCTAATTATCTAAGTTACTAGTAACAAGTTACAAGTTAGTACTGACAAGCATTACTGCCAAGCATAATAAGGCCCCGGGGTTCGATTTTCGGCTAGGGCAAAGTGTTATTAGGATTTTCCATCTGGAATTTCTCAGTAACTACCCGGAGTCTGGATTAGTTCCCGTTTGATGGAAATAGGCTCGCCCCTGTTACATGGGATTTAAACATAACTGGCTAAATGTGGGTGTATAGGTGCACCTCTGTCGAACCCTTCGGAGAATACTGTAACACACATGTACTCACACGAGGATGGACTTCGAACCTTATCTATAGATTTTCAGACTCTGCAGGTTAACTTATCTTAGTACCCAGATAAAAGACCTGAAGAGTTATAATGTTGTTTTTCTTTAACGCTCTAATCTCTGAAACCCATTCGGATTAAAATAATCTTTTAACAAATTATAGCCCAAGTCTTAAGGAATGTTATAAGCTATTAACATCACGCTACGAACTTTAGGAGCGGATAAAACCACACGACGCAGATGATAATATAATATACATATTTATTATATCAAAAATCCATAGTATAGTTATCAAATACTAGGTAAACAAAACATTTTCTACTGTGTGTACAGACATCAAATCTGTCAAATATCTTTCATGATTTTTTAGCAGTATAACATAATGATAAATCCATGTTCGACTTAAAACTGAACTGGCGAAATGAGGGTGTTACTATTTAAATGAAGAAAACAAGCGTAATATTTTTTTTTCAATTATTCATCCCAGTCTATCAGTCTATTGTGCCTAAATGGAGTACTATTTTGCATCAACAGTTTGGAAGATTTTCATAACAAATAGGTAACAGATTATTTTTAAAAATACGTTATATAGTTGAGGTGTGGTTCGACATACCTACGTAATTATGTACTCGAGGATCTAGCGCCAGCTTGGAATATTAAACCAACGAAGTTCTTTTATTTTTTACGCCCTCATAGTAACGAATGAATTTATTAAATCGCCTAAAAATCTTTATACACGAGTATATATATAATAAATATTATAATTAGATTCGCCAAGTAGGAGTAAATAGGAATAACCTTTGATAGGGTAGGTAATAAGATAAGTATCGTGTTTCCCAGTAACTGGGATGTCTGCAATCCAGTTACCGGGCAGATAGACAGTCGCTCCATGTAAAATATTGGTATAAATCTTAAAAATCCTTTAAAACCTTCTCAGCTGGAGAAGGTTTTAAAGGATTTTTAAGATTTTGAAGTGTTATATTATATTATTTAGAAAGCAATATCTTCCAAGTCTTTCTAAGGAGCAGACCAGCTACTAAAAAATCCACCAAACGTGAGCGACTGCCAAAATAAGCACGAGTCTTCAAACCAGCCCTTGTTTTGTACAGGAGCGACAGCAGTAGCCAGTACTGGATCGGAGCAGTTCGAGACCCCCAAGACCCCGCCAACTGGAAGTGGGTCAACGGAAATGACGTCACCGTTTCCTTCTGGAATGCTCCTGGAGGTGGCGAAGGATGTGCCCGCTTCGACGGCAGCAAGGGCTGGCTGTGGGCAGACACCGAGTGCCAAGCCAGACTCAACTATATCTGTCAACACCGTAAGTTCCATTTTATATAACACTTGCAACTGCACCCGAGTACCTGTGTCGTGGAGTACCCATGACTTTATGTGTATTTTTGCGTATTTGAGATAATTTATCCTTTCATTCTGCCCTCACAGGGGCATAGAAGGGATGCACTGCCTATCCTGCACAGCGATCTTTACCAGCTGGGCTACTGCCAATTATTATATTTAATGCTGTTTTTTTTTCATTTTAAACTGTGTTTTTCTTTTGTATTTTTGCGAAATAATTTATCTGATTTGTATCTGAGAATGCTCTGGTACTGTATAGTTTTAATTGGGTTTTATAGCATCCTTGAAAATATAATTTGTATTTAAAAAAAAATATACGTAAAATCTATGAATACGAAACGATCATCTCAAGTGTTTGACCGTCAAGTTGACATGAGGGAAAACTGTTTAGGCATACATACAACTCAACTCAGAAACTACAAAACACCACCTGCTATGATCCTTACATACTCCTTTTTCTTCGTTAGCGTTCAAACATGTGGTAATATACGCGCTGTGTTTTTTTGTGAATACTTCACGGGTAGTGGTAGACCGGTGTCTGTGGATATCACGTGGAATTAGGGGTTGCTAGTTCGGTTCCACAACTACATCTACCCTGTCTGAAAACTAACTTTTTTCTAAAGGGTAACTCTAAGCCTAAATATGCCATTTCGTAACACGTACCAAGTTAAAAACAACTAAGAATCTACAACTCTGCTGACTGTTGCTATGTGTTAGGACAAACCACCCCTTACTAGATCGTACTACCCCTAATTACCTAATGTAGCCGATTACTAGGGTTTATTCAATTAATTGTTTAATGCAATTAAGTAACTAATTACAGTTGCCGCGTTAGTCTAGTGGTCGGCGCTGAACTCGAGGTCCTGGGTTGGACTTCCGGGTCGAGCAAAGTTTTATTGGCTTTTAGCACCTGGAATATCTCAGTAACATTCCGGAGTCTGAATTTGTGCTCGGTTCTTAGCAATAGGCTCGCTCCCAATTACAGAAACTTAAACATAACTGGGGTGATGTGGGTGTACAATAGGTACGCCTCTGCCTAACCCTCCGGGGATGGCAGCCGTGATGTTATGTTACGTAATCAAAGCTAAACTCCCTAATTATTGGGTTCACCACTTTATGTACAAAGGTAAACAAAAGCATTTGAAGAAGGCGTTGATTCTCGTTACTGTGATGTAATCAAAATTGTCCATGACTGTTTGGTTCCTGCGCCTAATTCTTAAAAATGATTTTGGTTTCATAATACTACATTTGTTTTTATTTTCAAACATGTTTAAATATTGTTCTAGTTTGGCGCAAATGCATTGTATTAATGTGGAAACTGATTTAGATGATATGTCATTTATTTTGTATTTGTTTTTTTTTTTGTATATCGTATCTGTTGTATCCCAAATAAAATAAATAAAAAATAATTTGTGGGCACTTTCTAATATTGTAAAGCAAAAGAGTTTTTGCATTTGATGGCCCAATACTTGAGGATAACTTCACGACTTTTAGGGATGGGTGAAACTGCTTGGCACAGACAGTAATAGTAGCTATATTGATTTATCTGGTAGGTAACCATGGATACATAATATCACGCCTGTTAACCCCAAAGGGTAGGGTAGATGTTCAGCTATAGTAACACCCACATTTCGCCATAACCATGGATCCGTTACATAAATTGTTAGTAAGAGCTTATGGACTGTGTTAGGTTTTAATAAGTAAGACTTTCTTAGTCATCTGGGTGAGGTTCCACACCAGTTAGACTGGTTAGTTTAAGAAACATTATCATACTCGGGATGCTATTGCTACCGAGAGTAGCAATAGCTTACCGATTATGATCGGTCAATATTACGCGCTCTTTGTATACATACCGAATTTGCCGCTCTAATCTGGGTTCCGTCGTCAACGAGGAACCCTAGCGTTTAGCCATATTATCATTATCATTCCGTCTGTTCACGGCTTAGCTAAGAGACCTTTAGTAGTATAAAGCTGAAATTAGGCATTGGTATACAATCCTTATCGCCATGTGTATTGATGATGTGATGTTTTTAGCAACTTTTTAAGCTTTTTAGGTTTTTTTTTAAGCTCCTTAAGCTTTAAGCCCCTTGACAGGTGGTGAGCTTTTAGATTACCTAGTAGTTCGTCTTTCCCATGCTATGGGGTGTCGTTGGGTGTGAACACAATATATTTGAATCAGGGATCCGATCTGGAGGTTACCTATTCGTTAATTCAATCTACCTTTAAGCCACAAAATGTAACCCCTGTGCTAGCGACTTTAAACTTATTAATAAGAATCTACTCCACGAGGACTTTAGCAAGATTCAGTTAACTCAATTTGATCTTTCTTTGCTAAGAAAAGTAAACATGAAATAACAAACAATAAGAAGCCTAAGCAAATAATCTTCATATTCGCAGTAGCGAATGTGGGTAAACATTTCGGACGAATATCAACCTTATCCGCGAACAGAGTAGGTTTAAATTCGTATGAAATTTTAACTTTACTTAGTTAATTTTGCTTTTTAATTTTTTTTTTCTTTTATTTCGGTTTCTCGGTCACTTGACTCATTTACAATTTTCTTTTGTACAGAACCGAAAGCTTGCGGGCGTCCTGAGCAGCCCCCCAACTCGACCATGTCAGCCGACAGCTTCGAAGTAGGCGCGTCCGTGGAGTACTCCTGTGACGACGGGCACCTGCTCGTCGGGCCCACCGTGAGGACCTGCCTCGACACCGGCTTCTACGATGAGTTCCCCCCGGTTTGTAAAAGTAAGTACAAGTCAGCGCTTGTTTTCAAATCAAGATAAGTTAAAAAAATACAAATCATCATCATGTGTCTGGCTTTTTCCCAAGTATGTTGGGTTCGGCTTCCAGTCTAACCAGATGCAGCTAAATATCATAGAGTGACGGTCTATCTGACGTCCGCAACCTAGTTACTGGGAACCACGATACCCCTTGTTACTGGTTGTCAGAGTGAGTGAGTGTGTGTGTGTGTGTGTGTGTGTGTGTGTAACGCAAGGCAGTAGTGCCAGGCGCTATCTTGCATGAGTATGCAAATGATAATCCTACAAAAGCTTTAAGTGTACCTCCTAAAATTTCTCTGTTCTCCAGGAATCGAGTGTGGCTTCCCGGCAGAGATCCCGCACGGCTCGTACGAGCTGATCAATGGCTCCGTGTCCTACCTCTCGCACGTTCAGTACTCCTGCACGGCCGGCTACGAGATGGTGGGCCGCTCTCGTCTCGTGTGTGACATCGACGAGCGATGGAACGGCCCTCCGCCCAGATGTGACGGTTGGTATACCTTTCCAGTTTGAAACTGCGACCTTTTCGTAGTCGGATTAATGAAGCCAACAAGTAACAAAGAAATAAATAAAATACCACGCTTGTGTTGGGAACACAAGAGTGGTATTTTATTTATTGCTTTGTATTTTACTTTCTTTTTTACTTATTTTACTTTCTTTGTATTATCTTAAGGGTAAGGCAGAGGCGTTCCTATAATTATAGGTATTATATTACATTAATATATATTACATCCTCATGTAGCCAGTTATGTTCAAGCCCTACGTAATAGGGGGCGAGCCTATTGCCATCAATCGGGCACAGATCAATAAGAAAATACCTAGAATTTGTATTTATGCATACAGTAAGTAGGTACTTAATCATTATAAATCATTATTTACGTGTAAAAAGAAAAGGATAGAATCATAGGGCATCAATAAATTCATCCGCATCGCTGCCAACGGGAATGGGCCCAATATCCCTTTCACCATTCGGCAATGCTGTTTCCTTGGGCAAATAAATGGTCCTAAAAACAAGATGGGCACACAGACCCCATACTTGAACTGTTAATCGTATTAACTAACGTAATAGTTCTAAGCAAGATAATATTACCATTATACGAGTAATATCTAGTGTTAGGGTTACAATGGTAAAAATGATATTGTTTTATTGTTTGGAAATAGATTTAACTTCATTTTATGACTCAATAAAAACAGAATAAAAGAAATCTCAAGAATTGTGTTTGTTGTATTGGGATTAGAAGAAAAATTGTAAGTTTAACCACATAACAGTTAATACGACAAAACGGTTTAGTTTTAACTTTACTTGGTCGAGAGTTAAATTATTTTTCCATTGACTTTACTAACACTTTAAAATGGTAATAAGTCATTGTTTATTTTACGTTGTAAACGAATAAACGACAAACTTTAAAACTCATTACTTGTTAATTTCAAACCACGCAAGGGGTACATTGTAAGGTTTATTCAATTTCGCGCATTCTATTCTTCTACTCACAACAACTGTCAAGTTACAGGATAAGTTCAGAAGTGCCATATCCAATTTACCTACTATATCAGTAACGGTGAAAAAAGAATACAATTTACTTAGTATGAGAAGTTCAAGTTAATCTTAAAACTAAATATAAGAATTACGAGTAATCAGCAATATGGTACTCGCAAATATATAAGCTAATTCGTAGATATATTTAATAATTGCGGGTAAAACGATAAAGTGAGTGCACTATTACATATCGATTCTTGAAAGCAAGTCAATAGCAATTACTATTATATAATTATTTAGTTGCCTTCTATTTCTTCCGTTTCTATTATATAATAGCTTCTGTCCGCGATTTCGTTCGCGTGAAATGTAGAAACAAGTATCCTGCTGTAAAATGGAGCCTTTGTTATAAGTTAGACCTTTACCAACACATCGGTGATAAAGCCTTTGCTTCCATGCAATATTGTTTGCGTGTTACGTGGAAGATATCTTCGCTCATTGCCCACTGCAGCTAGATCTGCCAACACGGTTACGTCGCCAATTGCAAACTCCGACACAAACTCAGACGGCACAGATATACACGTTATAGTTTCGACATTCGTAAACAAAGCAGTCTATTGTGTTTATTTTATTGGTAACCCTTTGTTGGTAACTAAATGTGGATGGATTTTCCTGTCGCTATAAAGAAAAACCTTGGAATGTTATAATTGTTATTTAAATAAAAGAAATTAATTAAAATTTCCCATCACATCCATCCAATCCAGCCCATCAATGTGTTCGTCCTCACCACAGTGACGTCTTTCCCACCATTCGATTTGATCAGACACGCCCCAACGGCCACATGATTTTACCAATTTGGGAGCTATGTCGGGGTACGTTAAAAATTCCAACTCTGATGTCTCGTGACGGTGAGATCAGATATCTACAACTAGCATACTAGGGATACCGAAATTATCACATTACCAACGTTCATGAAACCTGTGGGTTTTGTCTAGGAACCCATAGGTGTCTTGAAGGTTGAAAATGGAAAAGCTGCTCCCGAAATACATACGTATCGATCGATTCTCTTAGGAGTTATTATTAGCCCCTCGAACTTACCAGTCTATCAACACGAACTTACCAGTCTTAAGCATCGTATAAAAAGGTTTTTTTTTCCACCAGTGGTGCACTGTGAGGAGCCCCCTGCGTCTCCCAACGCCCGCGTGTCCGTCACCCACAACTCTTCGGTGTTCGGCTCGGTGGCGGAGTACTCCTGTGCTGCAGGATTCAGGCTGCAAGGAGCCAGGAGGCTTGCCTGCTTAGCCAACGGCCTCTGGGATAAGCCAGCACCCAACTGCCAGCGTAAGTGATATGATAGATGGGAAATGGTGTAGAAGAAAGGATGTAAAATCGACAGGAGGATAGCCTCCTGACAAATTTCAGTTATCGACGACAATTTACCAATATATTCTATCTAAAACATTGCAACTTTACACGAGACGAAAAAAAAGATTTATTCGTCAGTTGGAAGTATACCGTACGATTTTAGTGTTTCATGTGATCAATAGTTAAATATCGTGTTACGAGATTTTGCCAGTATACTCAAAATAGCATTTTACGTTTGGCTTTAAACCAAAAAAATCGAAAAAAAGGTAATTAGGAGGTATTGGTAGTTCATCGTCGATATACGAGTACTTACTTAGTAAAGATATATGAGATAAAAGGAATAAAACAGAATCACAAGGACTATTTGATCACTAACACATTTATTACACAATCATATTAGTAGGTGGGCACACTCATTAAACTATATTGGTACAAACTTGCGGTTTTTAACGGAATACAATAACTACATCACTGCTTATTCTCATAATACCTACTTATGGAAGAGTCACAAAACCCACAGGAGAGGGACAACGCATCTTTTAGTGGCACATCAACTCGAGGACAAGTTCTTTAACATGTGTGGTGGGTGAAAATAGGGGATATGTAAGGTGTGACGCCCACGGGATAGGCGAGCTACAACGGTGTCCAGGAACCGTGATTGTAGCCAACGAAAGTAGGAGATTCACTATTAAGTTTTAGACACAACACAAATATATTAAACACTATTTAGTTTTAATACGGAACGTCACCGTCTTAATCTTCTACATCTACATCTACATCTACATCCATAGACTCGATTGGCAGAGTAGAGCGTTGTTCTTTGGTGGCTTTATATTCTTCGGCAGCAGATCTACCAGCGGCAATTTCACTGGTCGGCGACGGCTGATAAGATTCTAGTTTATCTTCAGGTTTATGTTCAATATTATCGCTAGTGTAAGCGTTAAAATCAGCAACAAAATCATGAAAAGCATCATCGTAAAATTTGTCGTGATTCTCGCGTGAATCGTTGCACAAATAATCGTCAAAGTCTTCGAGAGGACCATCGGGAGAACCGGCGTGTAAATAATTGTAAAAATCCTGGAGACGAAGATCGGAAGACTCGTGAGAATTATCTTGAGGATTATTAAAACCGTGGTCGTGAGGATCAACGCCAGTATTATTTACTGCATTGTGCCAGTATATAAGATTCTGAACCGCGTCCATCTTCTCTTGTATAGCAAGAAATCGTGAAGCGTTGGCGCGGTTCAATTTGTATTCTCTAGGGAAGTCCCCGCTCGCCCCAATCACTTCAGGTGTCAGACGGTCCAGCAAAGGTGCCATGTAAAGCGACGATGTGCTGGTGACGACGGTTCCATTTGGTAAATGGCCATAGACCTGCTCTGTCTGATTCACGGGAAAGCTATCGCCATTACCCCTAGGCAAGACACGCCGGCGATGGCTGGGGGGAGTCCCAGGTAACTTGAACAATCCACATGAACTGAAGCCCGTCATTGAGAATGGCGGTTAGTAACACACACAGTACACTATGTTCAGTAACTGAGCACAAGTCGCGGAGACTTCGGGCTTCGACTGACGGACCGACGATACTGATGCTATGTAACAGGTAGCGCAAGCGCGGGGTCAATACTGACGCGTGACTCTACTCCCCCGCCACCAACTAGTCCCATCTATTTTCGTACGCAGAACCTTGTTTACACGAAAACTTTCTCGTTTGTGTCACGACGTATTTTAATAAGGGTTTCCCTGAATCGGGAAAGTAACATTTTAAATGTTTAGTGTTTACACAACGCTCGGTGTCGAAAACGGAGGAAAATTTTGTCGTGAAACTTCTGTGTAAACTTTTTCCTTCATAATAAGCAAGCCTCTGCTCGCTCCCTCGTTGTTTGTTCCGCAGTTATAGAAGCCCGAGTAGTGCCTACCAACAGACGGTCTACTTAAATTGACGTCATCAAGTAGGTTTGTGCCAAAACGAGATAAATGTGTGCTTTTCAATTTTACTTTTGACTAAAATGTTCAATATTCAGGACTGTGTAATCGTTTAGTAAGTACGTAAACCGTTATTTTAATAAAAGTGAGTTTCTCAATTAACGCCGAGGAGCTCGTGGCTAAATAAAAACAGCCGCACGGGTTCATCAAAGGTGGGTGACCATTCGTTAACATATCGAGACTCCTCCGTGCCTCGGAAAGCACATTAAGCCGTTGGTCCCGGCTGTCATTTGTAGATCTTTGACAGGCGTTACGGGTAGTCAGAAACCCGAAAGTCTGACAACCAGTCTTACCAAGGGGTATCGTATTGCCTAGTAACTGGGTTGTGGAGGTCAGATAGGCGGTCGCTCCATGTTAAATACTGGTATTGAGCCGCATCCGGTTCGACTGGAAGCCGACCCCAGCATAGTTGGGAAAAGGCTAGGCAGATGAGGAATAAACGCATAACTTTTTACAGTGAAAGTAGTCGGATTTAGATATCGGCAAACTTGTCCTCATTTGCTTTCTCACTTTGACTGAAATGTTTAGATAACTTTGACATGTATACCAACGTATCAATCTTAATCCAACCCAAACATGAGTGGTTTCTTCTTGCTTTATTCGGGGCTCCGTCGGGCTCGGCTATTTGAAGTGCACGGATGGATAGGTACTCGAATATGTATTACAGGTTTTTCATTTGATCTGATACGCATTGATCGTGTACATTTGCATGTACCTACTTGTAGGTTTTTGTTCGCATCCGTCCATATTTTGTTTTGACGACCTATGTGGCGCAGCGGGCGAATTCGATTCCCGCCTTGGGACAAATTTTTGTACGATACAAATATTTGTTCCGGGTGTTCTGGGTATTTGCTATGTATAATAAAAAATATCTATCTTAGTAATGTATTGTATTAAGTATATCAGTCGCCTAGTACCCATAACACAAGCTCTGCTTAGCTTGGGGCTAGATCTTCTGCGTGGATTGACCAGCATATTTTTTTTTATTTATATGTTTTTAATGATTTTTAACACATTTTTATTTGTTCTGTTCGTAACACATACAAACACTTTACTTACATCACACCCATACATATACCTCCGTTTGAACGACGTTACGTTTAGTTTCCTGGTAGCTATTGAAAAACACCCAACACAAATAAATCCTTATATTTTCAGTGGAAGAACGCGTAACAACCACAACGCCTTCGACAACCACGAGCCCCCCGGCCGCCGTCACTTCGGCACCCGCGCCGTCTCCTACCAGCCCCCGGCTCGTCCTGCCGACGCGACCACGTACTTCTCCTCGGCCCCTGTCGTCACCGACACCCTTCGCGACAGTGACGGAGCCTCCTCGCAGACTAAGGCCAAAGCTGACCACAGAACGACCGACCACAAGGACTTATGAGCGCCCGCCGGAGAGGAAAACCACCGTGCCTGATAACCAGGAATCGCCGACCAGCCATATCCCGCATATCATTGTGGCCAGCCATCCGAGGGAGAATCAGGTACGCTGATCTTTATATTTGTCAATGTCACGTTACAGAAGTGGTTTTAGTTACTTTGTGTTGAGTACAAACTAATTATTATTAATAATTTGACGACACGGTTGGCGCAGTGGCTGAGCGATTGGCTGCTGCGCTGCGTGTCGCGGGTTCGATCCCCGCACGGAACAAATATTTGAATGGCCTACAGATACATGTTCCGGGTCTGGCTGTTTGTGTATGTGAGTTTAAATGTTTGTAAACGCATCCACGATACAGGAGAAATTCCTAGTGTTGGGCAACGCTTTTTATTTTATATGATGGGGTTGCCGCGATTCTGTAGTGCATCGGGGATGTTTGCTGAATATCGCGTCGACTGCTTTTATGCTACGATGCGTAAAAGATGCGCATCCCTGGTGCATAGAGTACGTGGCAGCGCCAACAGCATCCTTAGCATGATCGCTAGTCGGTTAGACTGTTCTTACGTCAATCACTGCAGCGCCATTTGTCATGGAATGGCGCTGCAGTGATTGAGCATGTCAAGATAATGTTTTTAAAAAAATATCCACGTAAATTCATGAAGCCTGCTCCGATCATACTTCCAGATCCTCGGTAGTGGCAACAACATCCGAGCAGAGCAAACACCTCGCGTGAATGTGCCGCAGTCAGTCGACGGAGAGAGGCGCGACCCCGTGGGGGCCAGGCTCAACATAGGCGCCGTGGTAGCCTTGGGCGCCTTCGGGGCGCTGGTGTTCCTCATAGCCATCATCACCACCATCGTCATCCTCGTCAGGAGGTAAGAGCACACCGATTTGAGTTGATTGAAGTATTTAGAAAAGTAGGCAGGGGCGAGGACGCTTGTTATTTAACTAGAACCAAATAGATAGTCAACTTTCTTTAAAAAATATGGCAACCCCTGTCATCTAGTACCTTGACGTGTAGGTAGCATTTGTTCAAACATGTATGTATATGTCTCGTACTACTGAGTGTTTGGTAGGTACGCCTACAAAAATACCTACCTACTTAAGGACCAATATACAGTGCGTCCCACAGGTTTGCCACGTAAGAGAAGTATCCTATCTTAAATACTGTGAGTAGATAGAAAGTGTTACTGAAGAAAGACTTCTTTTTTTATTTTAAAATATTTACGAGCTGCGTTCGAAGAATTTTAAATAATAGTGTAGTCTAGTCTAGTCTAAGCTTAAGTTTGTGATTATTGAAATCTTAAACTTACCGTACCATATTGTTTATTTATTTCATTTTTTTTTTAAATAAACATGAAGTCTTCATCCAGTCAAATTTACTATCTACAGTATTTAAGGTACTTTCCCTCCAAGTAGCAAACCTGTGGGACACCTTGTGATACTCGCCATACTCGGAGATATCTTACAGATGCTACAGACGTTATAATGATAGTTTCCTATTTGTCAAGACATACTTGAAGTCAGCATCCCCGTTATGACAGAAACTGGAATGAGGCACCTTTTGTAAACTGTTCTTTTAACAACATCTAATCGTTTATCCTGTTGAACGAGACAAATCATCCAATTTCTACATCTACATAATGCGGCTTACTGTACACAGAAGCGCCGTGCCCACAACTTTTTCCGCAAGTTTCAGACTTTCATGTAAACTTCAACGAACCAACAGTGGATCGTACAGACCTTAGAGGTTTATTTCAAAACAAAATGTGTTTCTCTATACCAAAGTCATTTAATAATTTTCTGGTTCAACCATGTAACAGTTACAGACACACCAGTTTCGTATTTCTATGTAGAACAGGCCACTGATCAAATCTTAAGAACTAACGAAGAAAGTATTTTCGTCATCATAACCATGCTTTAAGTAACCGGTTAGCCCCTCGCTTACCATCAGGCGAGACAAAGAGCATCAGGTTAAAGCGACACACTACATGAGTGATTGGTACGACAGCGGAGGTCCAAAGCGGCCACCGCCGGCGGTCCGCGAACTGCCTTCCCGGTGGTACACGCTCTTGGCCCTCCCGTTTCCCGACCAGCAGGTCGGCAGGCGCGAGTTCGCCCGAACACATCGCCACGCGCACCGGGCCGGACACTTCTCCAACCCTTTATAGCCAGTGCGTCCTTTTAAGGTACTACGTTGACATGGTGGTTGCCCAGCTGCGCTTAAATAGTGTATGACGCCACAGGCGATAAATAGAGTTACCAGTTACTAATATTTCGTGTTTTATTGTTTACTTATGTGTTGTGTATAACCAACCACCATGTCATCGCTACACGCACGGGGATTTGGATAGCACACGCCATGTTGGAAATTCAAATAAACGTGAAATTCGTTTACATACTTTTATGTCTTACTACACAGCGCACGCCTGGCAATATTGGGAATCGAAAACACACTTCTCACGTACAATGCTTTAATATTACATTTGATGCAAGTGTGTAAAGTTTGTCATTGCACGCAAGGCGGTATTGCAGCCCAAGCCGCAATCGAGGGCGTCGACAAACTTCACTCACGCGTGTCAAACGACGTTTTTCAACACACTTGAGCCGGATGAACATAGGTATTCGTGAGCCGAACGTACTAAACATAATAAAAAAAGTTTGTGTTTTATAAAACAAGTTTTTCAAGCTATTTTATACCGTCTGTTAATTTGTTGTCAAAACAATATGAAATAATATTGTTTATTCAGTAATCTATCTATTTAAGTACACCGTTTATATACTTCTTCACATACTATAGTCCCTAAAAATTGTGATTGGTCCGAAAGTTGGATTACCTACTCAAAAATACTGGACACGTGTTTTTTGTCTATTGTCACGTATACCAAAAATGACGGCGATATAGTGCGTTGAAATTGCGCGTGACGTCACGCCGTGCTCAACTTTTTGTTAAAAGTGTTGCACGGCGTGACGTCACAAGCCCCTTCTCCTGAACTTTGATGTGCTATATCATTGTCACTTTTTATTGAATTAAGTAAGCAAAAAATACGTGTCCAATATATTTTGGTAATCTTACTGACGGACAAAATATATTTTTACACAGGACACATCCCTATTGGCATAAAAAGCTATGAGGCCTCTTTGCTAAGATTTATAAATATCTCACATCTGTGACAAGAAATATCTGTGGCGCATTTTCCCGCACAAAGCGCTACAATAAGAGTCACTTTTCGAGGAAGTGTGTTGAAAAACAATTTAGTTCACTGGCTAGGCCCTGTAGGCCTGCCCTCCTACCTAGCTCCTGTATACCACTCGTAATGTCGACACGCACACAGAACGCTTCGCGCTAAACAAACACTAATTAGTTATTACGTCACAATCATATTACCTACACAGAGCACAATTTATTGTTAATAAGGGTATTTTAAAATTGTATTCCCAAAAGGCGTGGGATCTCATCAATTTGCAAAATGTTTCAATCCGTTAGCTATTTCAATACTTGCATATCGATGGTCTTAAATAAAAACATGAAACTCAACACATTTACTGACTCAGGCCCATTCAAGCGGGCTTTAGGCATTTACTGATTTAGAGGTATTTCAAAAGATTCTGGAGACCTGTATTAGTTCAACAAACATGATGTGTCAAGGATTCACCCATAAAAGAAACACAATTGAATGACGACCGATGTGGCGCGGCGGGCGAAGGTCCGCCTGCGACGCAAGAGGTTGCGGGTTCGATTCCCGCCTTGGGACAAATGTTTGTACGATCTACAAAATTAAATATTTGTTCCGGGTGTTCTGGGTATTTGCTATATATGATCAAAATATCTATCTATGTAATATATTGTATTAAGTACCTATATCAGTCATCTAGTACCCATAACAAAAGCTCTGCTTAGCTTGTGGCTAGATGATGCTGTGTGGATGGTCCAGCAATATTTATTTATTTTATGTATTTACAATTTGAAAAGTCTTAGACCCGTTTATTAACTACTAGGTACTTATTAACGAATAGTTCTGGTTAATACATACTTTTGCAACCTCATCTAACTCTTTCGATGGTTAGAAATGATCATAGTTCTTGAACAACGCAGTAAAGCCGGGTCTCCTGCGTGTGTTTTTCCGAAACATTACACAAAACAAAGAGTTAGTGTATAGTGTGTTATCAATATTACATATTTTAATACGCAAGAGACAGCTTGTGTATGTAAATAAATGTTGACGTTTAATGTTTCGAAAGAACACGCGTAGGAGACACGGTTTTTACGAAAAATGTAGAACAATATACTAAACAAAATGCTATCATTATTAGCAGGAAGCACAACGACGGCAAGCGGTACAGACACCACGTGTCCCCTGACTGCAACACCGTCGGCTCGTTGGACTCGTCCTCGTCGGAGTCCCGCAGCGGTCTCAACCGGTACTACCGCCAGGCCTGGGAAGAGCTGCACGAGGCCGCCGGCGCCAAGCACGGCCACCGCCGCGCGCACGACCGCGAGGCGCCCAAGGACGGCTCCGAGCTGGTGGTGTCGGACGTGTACCCCGCGCCGCACGCTCGCGACAAGCGCCGCCACCACCACCACCACCACCACCGCGAGCCCAGGCACCCGGACTGGCACTCCCCGCATCGCCCCCACCATAACCACAAGCCTACTAGGTATTAATGAAGACTGCTGTATGCTGTAGCTGTTGTGTGTGTCGTCGGCAGGTTAGGAAGAACGAGGATGTTAACGATCGTCCTAAAACGTGGATGATAATGCTTTGAACAGGGTACACGCTGACGTTCGCTTGTATCAGAGGCAAACTGTGATCTGTAGGCAAAATCCGATACACTTTGAACCGTCAATGTAATATAGACATATTATTTAACAAAATATGGACAGTACCTTAACATGAAATACCTAATTTATTCATTTCCATTTTTTTATGGTCCATTTGGCATTATAACGTGCACGTATTATATAGATATGTGACGTGGATAAGTGGCTGAGTAGCAGTGTAAGGAACCACCTTTTCGGGCGATATTAACAAAATCTACCAAATAGCTTTACTTGTAATTTCTTATACATAGCTATTATTTAATATATGTTCACCAGTACATTGGAGATTTAGGTATATTAGTGACGCATAACAACGAGAATACCTACCTAACTAATCCACCAGCTCTTCATTTGTTTTCGATAATTGTACAGAAACTGTTCAGTTTTGTTTAGTAAAATCAGAACGAGTTTTTATAGTTGCTAATATATTTAAAAGCTCCGAGGTTGAGCACCATTTTATGACAAAGAATTAAATTATCATATGTACACTCGTTATAAACTTAATATTACATAGGTACCTAGGTATACATATACAGTATTTTATCGTATAATCTTCCCTGCTTGGACTATGATTACCTTGATCTTTTCTTAATATAATCATACATATTGTATTATTTCGTATTTCAAATTCATAATTTAGTATGTAAGCAGATATAAATTTGTACATAATTATATTAGTAACTTAAGCACCTACCTTCATAAGATAAGATTGAAGTTAATCATTGTTAGCTGCTCTAATTTCCCGTCTGTTTTATTAATGTGTTTGTCAATAAATTATTGTAAGTAGGTAGTTAAGAACCTGTGAGTATGTGTCCGTTAGTAGTATCGATACAATTATAATTTTGATGGAGAGCGTGCTGGCGCGTCTTCGGTGACATCGTGCTGCCAATACCAGTTTTGCAACATCTTCTTAGTTACCAAGGACGGGCCAATATTGTCTCCTTCTAAAATGTCTCCAATAAAAAATCTACTATGTATGGTACAAAGTAATTTAAAAAATACGACAACGCTAAAATATCAGTACAAGTCGATATTGACGGGTGCTTAAAATGGAAAAATTAATCCAATGTGCCATCACAGAGGCAGACTTATGGTAGGAATTTCACAGTTCGGTTATTATTCTAATTTATTAAATATAGTTACGAGTAAATAAATTAGTTTTTATAAATTTATGTAAATATTATCTAACACAAACATTGACAACCGATTGCTCAAACATCGACTTCTAAATCAAATACAGGAATATACCCTCAGATTGAATATACAACGATAATTTGGTAACAAACGAATTTGATCCCCATTCGTTGGGCAATAGATTATTATATTTATGACTAAGAATTTATTAGCATTGTATACCATCAATATTTAAGGTCAAAGTTGTAACAATTACGAATCATGCTAGTATTAAACTTTGTGATAATTTAAATAACTGTGTTTTATTTGATAGGACCTTTTTTTTCTTTTAAAAAACGTTGCCCCACACTAGGAATTTCTCCTGTATCGTTTACAAACATTAAAACTCACATACACAAACAGCCAGACCCGGAACAACTACCTGTAGGTCATAGAAATATTTGTTCCGTGCGGGGATCGAACCCACAACACGCGGCGCAGCAGCCGATGACTCAACCACCTTGTCCACCCGCTGTTTCATATATTACTCCAGACTCCCTCTTACTTGACAAGCGTATGGACGCCTCATTACTTATTTACCCTAAATAATCGTCTAGGTACACATTTGCCTCCCAGACACTATCAACAATTTACATCCTCAACTAGATCCAGCCACGGCGTGATTTTTAACAGGTTTTTTCGGTATTTAACCAAATTATTACAATAGGGATGAAGCCTGGGGAAAAAAATTAATTATATTTAGTCCGTAAGTCAGATAATAAAAAAAAAGTTGGATACGTATTTTTGCTTTATCATTTTAATAAAAACTGGATTAGATAAAACGCATCAAAGATTGGATTGAATTGATTGAATTGCTGGACAATCCACACAGCATCATCTAGCCCCAAGCTAAGCAGAGCTTGTGTTATGGGTACTAGATGACTGATATACTTAATACAATACATTACATAGATAGATATTTTTTATTATACATAGCAAACACCCAAAACACCTGGAACAAATCTTTGTAGATCGTACAAACAAAGATGGGGAGTGAGGGCTCGCTACGTCAATAGGGTAGTTTCCTTAAAAAATCTGATTGGTCCGAAAGTTGGATTAGTCTAAAATACTGGGGACGTATTTTTTCTTTTGTCACGTAAACTTAAAATGACGACGGTATAGTGCGTTGAAATTGCGCGTGACGTCACGTGCTACACTTTTCGTTAAAAGTGTAGCACGGCGTGACGTCACAAGCCCCTTCTCCTGAACTTTGATGTGCTATATCATTGTCACTTTTTATTGAATTAAGTAAGCAAAAAATACGTGTCCAATATTTTTTGGTAATCTTACTGACGGGCTAAATAGACTTAATATATTGTTACCTAGGAAACATCCCTAATGTGGGTATAAATCTACTTACGTGTGACGTCACGCTATATTTTAACTAAATGTATTGACGAGATCCCTCGATTACGTGAAAAAAGAAAAAATACGTATCCAATGTTTTTAAATGAGGAGCTCGTGGCTGAATAAAAACAGCCGCACGGGTTGATCGAAGGTTAAGCTACGCTTGTCGAGGTCAGTCTGTGGATGGGTGACCGTTCGTAACATATCGAGTCTCCTCCGTGCCTCGGAAAGCGCGTTAAACCGTTGGTCTCGGTTTTCATTTGTAGATCTTTGGCAGTCGTTACGGGTAGTCAGAAACCCGAAAGTCTGACAACCAGTCTTACCAAGGGGTATCATGTTGCCCAGTAACTGGGTTATGGAGGTCAGATAGGCAGTCGCTCCATGTAAAACACTAGTATTCAGCTGCATCCGGTTAGACTGGAAGCCGACCCCAACATAGTTGGGAAAAAGGCTAGGCAGATGATGATGAATGTTTTTAAATAAATCTACTGAACAGACAAAAATCTTTTTTTTTCTGCACCGCTACTATAGTGCCCAATACAGCAAATACACAATGGTGCTTCAATCATTAGAACCTTGTATGGCTCACAGTAATAAGGAAAGTTTAGAAAATAAAAACACAAATAAAACAAAACTATTATATATTACTTTTTTTTATTAGTTTGTCAAATTAACTACGCATACAAAAGGAGGTACATTGCTTTGTGTTCGATCCTTGCATTGGATATAATCTCAACTTCTATCTATGTAAGTAACAATATTAGAAGAATATGTTATAAATTGGTGTAACGCTACAACTAACCATTGTTAAGGCATCTGCTATTGCTATTAATATATATATATATATATAATATATATCATTTCATCTCAACTTACTACATAACTCTCTGCAAATGGTACCTGTTATTTTTTTTATCATTTTACATTTTAACAAGATACACGTGACTATTTTCATTAGGTGTAAATAGAAGTAATTTCTTAAATAAGTGCTAAATTTGGGCATGCTGCGGTTACATGAAGTGTTGCTCTGTTAACATGGCTATGTGCAAATATACTGAATAACTTACTAGCTGTGCCAAACATAGCCAGAGAACATGCCATTGACATAGCCGTCTATGAACTAAAAACAACTCGTCTAATAATTACCTTGTTCTAGAGTTCTAAGCGCGTTAACGGACGGACGTATAATAAGAGATATTGCTTTTGATAATATGTATAGACATATCATTCAGTTCCTTCAATTTGGCTGACCGCAGCGCATCCCAAATTTAAATAAAGACAAGATTCAAAATACCTAAATACTTACGTTGCAAGTGCGTTTACAGATGTACAGTAAAATTAAAGCTTGAAATATTGCGGACACGGCTCAATATACAAGATTTAATAACTGAGATGCCTCGTGTACACTATATTGACAAAAGTACAACAATAGAATGCTGGTCTCTGGTTTATAACCTCGGCTTGTTATTCTTACTACATACATTTACTTATATAAAGGTGCGTCCCGACTATATAACATAACATGTTATATAACATAAAAAATGTTTCATGACATAGTTTTATAACATGTTATGTTATATGGTCTGGACGAACAACAACACTTAGACAATTAGTTCTGTAGATTCTGGGTACCTCCATGGGAGAAAGGCTGAGTTTATGTATAAATGTATGTAGTATAAATAATTTGGAAATTGTGTCTCGATTTTTTTTAATCTAAGTCTAAAATAAGATTAGACCATAATGAAAAAATTTAAAAGCCAGTGTGTAGGCCAACGACCGTTGATGCAACCTTAAGAAGCTATTAACAAGATTTCGAGTACACGCATCATACATAATGATACTAATGTTAATTCACAAACAGATTTGGAACAATCATATATTCTATAATCTACCAGGCACTGTTAGGCGAGCCAATAAAAATAATACAAATTTGTATACTCAAAGCACTTGTGCAATACCACGATAACCATACATTGCATACAAATATAAAGAAGTAATCCAAAAATGTTGTAAAGATATTAACTAAAAGAAAAACTTCGATCCTAAGATAAAGTTAGAATTCCTTCGGGCCCTTAGATCGAGATTTCTCCATATTAACAACTGACACTTTGCTATTATTAACATTGATTATATCTTAAAGAATAGACAAGAAGATTAAGATAAATATCTTTACATAAAAGTAACAAAGAAATATATATATATAAATAGAAAGAAAGACTATCGCACCAATAAATGAACAGCTCGGTAATAAATACTATGATTATGATATGAACTCGACTATTCTTATAATGTAATATATCGATTAGGAGGCGTCCATTAACAACGTGGGGCGTTTGTGTACTAAAGGTAAATAAATACATGAAGTAAATTTACAAACATCTCGCAATTTTACTGTTCGTTGCGATAAAATAATAACGTGATGTTTGCCGAGCGAGAATACCCCCCCCCCTCCCCCTCTCCCTGAACGCCTCACGTAATTAATGGACGCCTCCTTGGCTATACGTTTGTGTACCAACTTGGACCAACACTGAATAAGTTCCTTTCGTCATTGGAAATACAAAGTATCAAGATCTCTTGTAACCGTGTACCAGTGGCGAAGCGTCAAGTTTCATAAGAGACCAACGAGTTGTTTGAATGTGTTTGTATACGGGGACATCGACGCACATAAGTGAGGTACAAGATTGTGATGACGATTCATAATGACCAAGCATTAAAAAAAATTCGTCGGCTTTCTCCGCTTATTTTCGTTTTTATCTGATGTGTTTTATACTTACAACGGTAGAGTCGTGAGAAGTTGTGTGGGAATCGGTTGTCATGGTATGGGCATGTGATGCGAAGGAATGAGGACCATGTTGTGAGGAAAGTTTTGAGTATGAAGGTGCAGGGTTACATGAGTAGAGGAAGACCAAAGAAAAGATGGATGGATTGTGTGAAAGATGATATGGCAAGAAAAGAGGTGACTCTTGAGATGACGGCAAATAGAGATGTATGGAAGAAGAAAACATGCTGCGCCGACCCCAAATTAATTGGGATAAGGGCAGGAGGATGATGATGATGATGAACGGTAGAGTCGTGAGAATATCATCATTTCTATCTAATCCAATGAGAAATTTAATATAAAAAGTTAACACATACTTTTCCTTTCCCTGTCCTTTTCTTTCTTTTACTTTTTAATTTTTTTTTCTTTTTTTTTCATATTTACTTTTTTTTTTTACTTTCGTCTCTTACTAAAAATCTCATTGTTTTAGGTGGAAATGACATGATTTTTGTACAGTTTAAATTTTAAAATATACTTCAGGGAACCACAGAAATAAGAAAAACTTCAACTTAAAAACTCAAAAACATCATGTACTGAACTCACGGGATCTGTCTGTGCGTCGATGCTTCTAATCTGTGTACCTTTAGTGTAGCTACTTACATTATTTGGCGCTAGTAGAAGTGCCTACTGACACCCAATAGTATAAGTAGCTACATACAGTGGCCAGTAGCAGTCAATAGTGTATGACTGTGCCATTTCTATACAGCGGTACGGTTGCTCTTAAGGACCATCAAAGGAAAGCCAGTAGATATTTGTAGTTATTTGGACACTTCGTCACCTCTATGTACAAGTACAAGAGTATCACTATCAACCAATTTCAATGAAGTATCTCAATCCCGCCCAATCTTGTGATTCGCCGCCTCAAAGTTACAGATTGCAAACTCGGCCATTGATTGGTTACAAACATAAATCCCTACAATAGGATTGAGTTACGTACTGTTCCATTTAATAACTTTTCATCAGGTAGGTACACAAAGAGGTTCTAACTTGTATTTATTTTTAGAATAGTCAGCGACGTGGCACGCGTCTATATAATACTAACAAGCTTAATGCTATATTGCTTTGTTTTGAACTATAGTGTAAAGAGTTTTAACGGTGTATAAGTAATTGACTGCACAATTGGTTTGTTTAAATTAGTGTGTTTCTACTTACAAATCTATTGCGTGATATAAATTTTCTGTTATAAATGACTAATTTGTTTTGTATAATTATATCTGATTGTGTCCTCTGCACTATTATTTTTCCTTATTCAAACGTTCGTATAAAAATAAGACAACTATCTAAACAACATTCTTTGTTAGTAAATGTTTCTAGTGAATTCTAATACATTATCATACCTCGTTTCATAGAGTATTTGACTCTTTTGATGTTGTTCATTTTAAAAAAGCGGTATTCAAACTGAATATAGCAACTTTATGGTTACTCTGTAAGATTGTAAGCAACTGTATTTTCGCGTGAGTTGCGCTACAAAAGGAAATATGTGGAAAGTTATCAGAAAGAGATTCTAATATATATCACGTGACACGAAACTTTTTCATTGATTTGTAACCAGAATTAAATAAATGCGCTAAAATGTTTGATCAAAAGAGGTCAAATACCATATCGGCAATATGTATTGATGACAGTATCAAAACATAGCGAAGCATATTGCATATTGTGTAGTGTGTACGCCGCCTAGTAATGCGCAGCCAAAGCCTACATCGACTTCACTTTCCGAATTAAACTAGATATTTTAATTTATAAAAAAAAGGTTTGTTAATTTACTAATATGTAAAAAAATATTTTGATCTTTTAGTGATGTACGACCCGGCTATTTGGTACGTAATAAATATATTTAAATTTTCCATATTTAATGCGCGTCTAAGGTCTAAAAGCAGCACCATAGATGGCACCACTATGGGCCAACATTTTCGTAGCCGACACCGCCATGCTCGATGGCAGTGCAGCAACGAAAATGTTGTCCTACAGCAATAGTGTTGAAATAGTGTCAGGCCGACACCTTCCCATATAATACTTATACTTATTCTGTCCCATAACATACAAATATAATATATTTGCAACTACTTATAACATTAAACAGGCTAATTACTGCTTCGGGTAAGCTGTGTAAGGCAAAGTGGACAGGAGCCTCAAGCACGGACTAACACCGTTATCATTGACAAGAATGACTTTGCAACATTATAAATAACGTCCCTAAAAGTTACGACATCTGCGGACCGCTCACTTCGCTGTGATTTAATTGGCGGTTGTAATTATATTCAGTCAGCCAATCACAGCGGTTTGTTGAAATGAGTACGACGGTGTCAGTCCAGTTCGTGCTAGAGGTACTGCTCGCATGGCATACGAAGCCGACGGCGCTCAACGAACTTAGTGATTGTCATTTTATCATACATCACACATGTAGGTAATCAGTATAAAATATTTTTAAAAAAATCTCATAATTAAGAAAAATATTTATAAACATGATTGTGTATACTAATACAAGTACATTTTACAATCAGGTTGATCCTGACCCCATTGATGAACGCGGTGTAAAGTTATATCAAACTTGAACCTCAAACACTATAGTATATCTGAAGCTAATACTGGTTACAACTTTAACTTCAACATGAACGACAAGTGTATATTATCTTAATATGCTCTCGATTGAAAATAGCTCAAATACCGAGCTAAATTCATAATAAAGTTGTTTCTGCATTCAAACATTCCACATATAAAATATGATAAAGATGACAATTCCAACAAATTTATACTACAGCTGCAACGCTTAATTAGTACTATAATAAAATATATGAATATTCAAGAGAATTTGAACCTGCATCTTATATAAAAAGCGACATAAGTGCATTATTGCGATTACCGATGACTCAGCATCGGGCTAAGACGGGCGGAACTGTTTATCGAGTGTGCAGGATCAAAGGTATAGGCTGGATTCGACCTTATGTATATGTAGAACATAGGTGTTAAGATAAGCGAGTGAAGACAACACTCAATTTAAACGACTGCTTATATCATACCTACATTGTTTTATAATGCAACTTCTGTATTGTCTTGATATTTAGTAGAAATTTCATGTTTGGCGCGTGAAAAAATATTTCCTTTAGTTACAAATTATATTATTTGCTTACTAGCTGTGCCCGCGAACTTCGTACCGCCTAATTTTTTTTTTATTATGAAAAATAGATGTTGGCCGATTCTCAGACCTACTCAATATGCTCACAAAATTTCATGAGAATCGGTCAAGCCGTTTCGGAGGAGTATGGGAACAAACATTGTGAGACGAGAATTTTATATATAAGACTAGCTGACCCAGCAAACGTTGTTTTGCCATATAAAATGTTAGGGGTGGACCACCCTTATCACTTAGGGGTATGAAAAATAGATGTTAGCCGATTCTCAGACCTGCCCGATATGCACACAAAATTTCATAAGAATCGGTCAAGCCGCTTCGGAGGAGTATGGGAACGAACATTGTGACACGAGAATTTTATATATTAGAAGATTATGTATTGATCTGTATAATATCTGAGCCACCTTTCATCCTACACACACATAACAGTCGCGCGGGAGTTGTGAATACAATGTGGTTCCTTAATAACAATCTAGGAGCTAACATCACTTTGGCAGAACGCGCGATACCAATACCATAAATAGCTCTGTTACATCCAATTTTAATACTACATATATAAACGCTTGTTTAGTAAAAATCAAGAAAAAAAAGGTACATTTAAATTTCTAACACATTTGCAAAATGTGATGTTTACTATATATAAAAAAAAAGTAATTGAATCATAATTCAACTAGAAATTAAAAAAAAAAAAACATCTTTAGTGATTTTAATGCCACATTGATGATCAATGCGAAGAAGACATGTTTCGTGGTCTATAATTTTTTTTATACACTAATCACGCACAAAAAAGTTAAGACACAATATGTTTGACAGCGTTTATAGATCCATTGATTTATAACTACGGGTACTTAGTAGTAACTATACAATAAAAAAATATCTCCATGTACCTAAAACATTTGGCATATCTAGCACACTGTTTATACCCATATATATACATATATATATATATATATATAGGTCATAGTATATACTCGATTTACATTCATTTTACCAACAATATAAATAAAACTAATCAAATCGATAGTGTCTAGAATTTAACTACGAATGCTTTCTAAATTGCTGGCAAAGTGAAATATAAATGTGTACATGGTTTTTGTGACCGTGTCTGCCACCGACCCCTGGTAAGGTACCTGACCTTAGGTTAATGTTCTACTAATATTAAAATAAAGCTCTGAATACAAGTGTCAATTATACGCGAAGAAAAAACACTGTGTCGGTCAATCAAACGTAAACACTCTAAGGAAGTAAAAAAAAATAGGCCTACATTATTATTTAAGCGCAGTGAAAAATAAGTGTTTCCTCATTTGAGTTTCCTTCCCGCACAGTTTTGCGGTTTCGTTGTTCACTTTCAACTGACCAACACAGTCTCCTAGAAAGGGTACGTACAATCAGCGACCGCACCTATTTCGCCGCCGGTACAAAAGAAAAGTTGCAACTTAATCTACAGCATATTGCTACTAAAGATATTATCATAAGCAGCAATGTCCAGTAACAACGATTTTTGTTCTAACTAAAATTAAAATAACGAACTAACGGTTATTTTCCGTGATTGATACGTCATTTGGCATAGGCAATATAAAAAAAAAGGATTTTTTTTAACACACTCTTTGAAAATTTTGTATGTTTCTTTGAGTCGAATAATAAATTATTTATTCGTACCTATGCAAACGATCGTAGCAAGGAGTACTGCGTACAAAACACGAAGTTACGTCCTTCTTGCGTTGTGATCATACCATAGAGGGTGCAAAGGACATCGACACAGCCCCTGACATCACGAGTACATGATTTCTGAAAATTTTCGCAGGTTTTACCCAAAATCGACTGTTTTATGATGATTACCTTAAACTGTAAAAAAATCTTGAATTCTATCTTAATCTATATTGATATAAGAAAAGTGAACTATTTACTTCGTAATTAAAAATCTCATTGTGTTAGATAGAAATAATTCTTTTCTCATGATTTTTTATACTTTAATTTAAAAATAACATCAGAAAGAATCGTGTAACTTAGGAAAAAGCCGGCGAAAACCTTCAAAGCTGGGGGGAATCATATACTGAACGCGTGGTATCTGTTTCGATCGTGATTCTGTCATTTTATAACGGGATGACTCTGAGTTCAACAACACAGCATTAACTAGCGACCGAGTCAGAGAATTCCACGATACATTTTTTTCAGTTTCTTAGTTCTTTTCGCTCCTTATTCAAGCGTGGTGATAATCGCAATCTAAAACCGCACTTAATTCTGTTTAGATTGGATACCAAAAATGCATTGTCTAATGTAAAAAGCAACAACGCGTCTAGACGTTTTTCAACCGTCATTCAGTTATCCAAAGACGTTGGAACATTTCAATAAAAAAAATATAAAAAAAAGCTATCCTTATAACTAATAATAATAGAAATACAGTAACTTCGTGTTTGTGGACAGTTCAGCAGTTATAAATAAGAGCTCACGCGGAGTGACACCGGTTTGTGTCCAAATGTATCCATGGATTATTCTGCGACGCTACTCCCAGCACTTCGTCTTCTGAAAAACAGATTATTCCAAATTAAAAAAAAGACTTAAAAACAACAAAAAAATAGGCAGTTATGGTGACTGCCATGAGCAGTGGAACTTTGGTATAACTATTTTTTCTTGATAACGAACCCATTACTTTTGAACCTACCTAAAATTACTCAACGCGGCCTAAATAGATTTAGAAAAGGGTTTATCTTTAAACTTGGGAGTTTTAAATTAAAATCTGGCAACTTAGTATCTGAGTTGTTGGAAATTTTATATTGTGAACTGTATTCGGTTTTTCTAAGATTCGTATGGTGAATGTGATATGTATAGAAAATTTGGGTTTGAGGCCCGAGAGTGTCTCGGGACATGTCCTCTAGTATCGTATTCAGTAGTACATGTCACGACCGCAACAAGGCTTAATATCAACTTTTACTGAGGTCTGATTTATCAATAGTAATAAATAATGCTGGACAATCCACACAGCATCATCTAGCGCCAAGTTAAGCAGAGCTTGTATTATGGGTACTAGATGACTGATATACTTAATACAATACATTACATAGATAAATATTTTTTTATTATACATAGCAAATACCTACCCAGAACACCCGGAACAAATCTTTGTAAATCGTACAAACATTTCTCCCAAGGCGGGAATCGAACCCGCAACCTCCTGCGTCGCAGGCGGACCTTCGCCCGCCGCGCCACATCGGTCGTCAATAATAGTCAGATAACTTAAGAGTAATAATAGCGGTTTTACCCCTTTTTATATAAATTACAGTGGAAGGGGGATTGACGCACCAACTGAAAACAGTACATAGATCTGGGCCTCCCAGTGTCGACATTTTTATTCGGCTTTTCTTTATTTCTACGTTTTTTGTAATTTTCTTTATTGATATCGACTGTAAAAAATCATAATTTCTACCAAACACAGTGAGATTGTCAATTGAGTTAGATAGAAATGATGGTTCTCATAACTTTGTACACTCCAATTTTTATGTGACAATAAACTATTATTAGTAACACCTCCTTTGTTTCATTTGTTTCCTTTGTTTTATTTTATACATTTTACCGTTATCGGGAACAGGGTCCAAGCTTTATTATTAGTTTAGATTAGACACTTAAATAAAAAACGTAAAACTGAGGAAACACTGGGGGGTCCGTCCAGTATCATATTATATACAGAACTCATTGTAAATTTTTTGCGTCGATATCCCATCCACCATGTAAGCAACTTATACTTCTAATTTTTACTTAGAACATTAAATGACATTAAAAATCAGACCTGACCATAGTCACTCCAGACTGAAGTGTTGTCTAAGGATCATTATGACTCTTAGTCAGGGATGTATTTACCGTGTGTATGTTTTCACCATGTAAGCAACTTATACTTCTAATTTTTACTTAGAACATTAAATGACATTAAAAATCAGACCTGACCAGAGTCACTCCAGACTGAAGTGTTGTCTAAGGATCATTATGACTCTTAGTCAGGGATGTATTTATGTTGTTAGTGTAAAAAGGACGTCCCACCTGTTAGTAAGTAGTCACTGCCACCTAATGTTAGCGGCTGCAGAGGCGGTGCACCATTAGCATTTCGTTGAAGGTGGAAATTGCGCCTGTAAGTATACCAACACCCTGACCCATCAAACCGGAACTCGGCAAGCGTGGACATAGGTAAATATATGTTTGCAATGCACGGTAATGGTGGAAAAAATACGTTTCGACATTAAATATTTGGAATTTTTAAGAAAGAAGTTTTGACATGTCGGTGGCGAAACCAGGCCGTATCAGCAAGAATGATATTTATTAAAAAAAACATGTGTGCAATTCACACGTGGTAGAAGTGAAACCTTCAAAATTTTGGCTTCAAGATAATGAGACGAATGTAATATTTTGGGAAGAGGATAATTGTAGGCTTTAGTAATGATCATAGTGATACAAAGTTTGATAATTAATTTATAAATTTTTTACGACATAAGAAACACTGTATAATGCTTCCCATATCATTTTGTCCCACGTTAAAACTTATGAATTTATGTGTCTGTCTATTCTTACTGTCGCTTTTTCGTTTCATAAAATTTCAACAACGATGCTATGGAAGTATTCACTTCAAAAAGAAAAAGGAAGTATTAATTAACATCAGTAACTTTTGTGATCGTCTTTTTTCCACCCTTTGTGATTGTTGCGACTGCTGTATAAGGTGTATGTATTACAAAACTTTAACAGTGCTTGTAATGCGAAATTATTTACATATTTACAGAGGGAAGATAATTTTAGTAAGCGATAATGTTATGTATATTTAGTCTGGTCGAGTGGTCAAACGTTTCGGGTTAGTGAGGTCAGTGATCTCTGTAACATCTTTACACTTTACACCACTAATATTAATGCTGCATCTAAATAAACACATGCATTGCAGTCATTTATGTTTCAAGATTAGTTGCGGCTTAGTGCACGTCTGGCCTGCAAATAAATGCTAACCTTTATACCACGTTCACCCTTGACGGTGAGGTCCTTAAGCCGGAAAGATATGGTACAAAAAAGTGTGTCTAGTTTTGATGTCAGAATACAGAACAAGCTGAGGTATTACAAACTACTGTTGTTGTTGGTGTTGTGTAGAGTTTACATGTATCACCTCACGAAGGCGGGATGTTCTTCGTTGTTTGTCTGTGGCACGTATACTCGCAGTTTGAACTAGGCTTAATATTGCTGAAATTTCGTCAAACTCTCTTCACAACATCTTCACAACATGTCTTCTCGCCCAACTACATTACGAGGGCAGGAAGTGAAGCAGACGAATGGTTTTTGTTCGATTTTGGGCCTGCCATTATAATTATGTTTTGTAATTTCCTTTGTTCTATATTCTGAACGCGCAGTATTAGTACCACCAATAAATAAATAAAAATAAATAATGCCGGACAATCCACACAGCATCATCTAGCTCCAAGCTAAGCAGAGCTTGTTTTATGGGTACTAGATGACTGATATACTTAATACAATACATTACATAGATAGATATTTTTTTTATTATACATAGAAAATACCCAGAACACCCGGAACAAATATTTGTAGATCGTACAAACATTTGTCCCAAGGCCGGAATCGAACCCGCAACCTCCTGCGTCGCAGACGGAGACTCGCCCGCCGCGCCACATCGGTCATCGTCAATCTCTATTATTTGTATGTTTCGTGTACGTACCTATCAGCCAACAACATCGCTCGGTGCGCGTCGCGCTGCGCGGTCACCTGCACCAGCTCCGCCACAGTGGCGGCCTGCTGCTCCGCTGAAACATTTATAGAACACATCACGCTCAGATTCTACACATCATTATGATAATACTCATGCTCCTGCGCTCCTATAACTTTGGTTGCACATGAAGATTGTTAAGCAGAGATCTAACTGGGCGAGATTTCACAAGTAAAACCTCGGCGGGTTTATTTTATGAGCGTCACGCGCTAGTGTATTCTGAACAATTAGAATGGGGGATTGACACGGAATTAGATTTCGTCTATCGAAACGGGCGCTACAGGCTTAGAAAAATAACTTTACTGAAGCGTAAAACGCCAGATACTAACGTCAAAATGGCATCGACTTTACGTGTGGAAAGGAGTCACGTAACATCTCTAAAGCTAATGTCTACTCCATACAATTTGATCTTGCCGTTGGCGTTAACGCTTAGAGAAAAGAGATTTTTTCTAGGCCAGTATATGTTCATACCTTCTTCCTCTTCGAATAATGTTATTAGTATTCATTGTTATTAAAAAGCGAATGGTTCATGAGTGGATTTTATAACAAATAGCGTTATGAACTAATGGTGGCATTCAATAATTCTACATTTCAAAAATTCTCAGGTAAATATATATCCTTTAATAGGGATGTGTCCTAGGTAAAAATATATTAAGTCTATTCAGTCAGTCAGTAAGATTACCAAAAAATGTTGGACACGTATTTTTTGCTTACTCAAATCAATAAAAAGTGACAATGATATAGCACCTCAAAGTTCAGGAGAAGGGGCTTTTGACGTCACTGTTACGTTAAAAGTGTAGCACGGCGTGACGTCACGCGCAATTTCTACGCACTATATCGTCGTCATTTTTGATTTACGTGATAAAAAAAATATATCTCTTTATTTTTTAAGTAATCCAACTTTCGGAACAATCAAAATTTTTAAAGACACAACCCTATTAATACTGGCTTTGTAGATGTTTGGCAAACAGCCATGAAGCTACGTAGCTTACCACAGATCTCTAACCCGCATCATTTAACGGCTACCCAATGAACCTACAAGTGAATTTACCAGATAGTGGTCTTGTCAACCGCCGCTCGAGCCTCGCGAGGCGACGTGAGATGGGTTCATCTTCCTCCTCTCTCGCCCTTCGCGTAGCAACGAGCCTGGCCCACCTCGCTTCGAACCAGAGCTGCATGGCGTCCCGATGCTCCATGTCGGCGGCGCTGCCCGGCACGTGATCTGCTGTTAGTGCTTAGTGAGATGATGGTGTGGTGAACATGTAATATGGGTGTTAGCCACGACACAGCAAACTTAATTTTAAGGGCCTGTTTCACCAGTTTCAAAATCAAAATCAAAATTCATTTATTCATATTAGGCTGAGAATCAGCACTTTGTTGAACGTCAAAACGTTTACATAAGACAGTCCCCCAAAACGCCCACCCTTCACCACTTCCTAGTGTTTTTGCTGGGAAGAAGAAGTGGTGGAACAAACTCCCCAGCAACTTCTATTTAGATCCCACTAAATTATGTTGGCAGAGCGTTTGCGTCTAGTACCAATTATTCGTACCTACATAGTGAAACAGTCCTTATAACGAGGATTTTCAATGAGATTGTTACACTAATGTACTAAATAGCTCTTTGAAGTTGAATGAAGTATGTGATACACAGATGCTAATGTTGTATACTTGTAAGTTGCTTATCTAGCGACGAGAGACAGATATTACGGTTAAGCTGTATTGTAAGATTACTAGACGTAAGCTATGCGCTGCGCATTAGGGAATCGGACGTGTTTTTTTTAAATTAGTTACTTCAAAATAATAAGTAATAAGACAACAGTGTCGGACTAGTTATAACCGATTTTATTCTCATTTCTTGGTAGACAGATAAAGTGCTGCAGCCAACTGACATCACCTGTCTTAGCCGCCATAGTTTTTTAGTATAAATGGCCGTTTCGCGTGTCAAGGATTAAAGAATCCCGACAAAAAACAACGATAGCGTGCGGCTTCTTTTTTGCGCGACTTTATTACTATTTTTAACACATCGTGATTATTATGTAAGATCATTGAAATAAGGAGAAATGGTCGTTTTTTTTTTAAGTAGTCCGTTTCCCTAATTTACGTCACTACATGAAATGTAACCAATAATATTAGATTATTAGTTGATGTAATGTTAAGACATTATGATCGCAGCGTATCTGGTACTATAAACTAAATGGATCAGCCAAAACTAAACTTAACCAAAAAAAACTTGCATCAGATATCACTAAATATAACCGCACTGTTAGCTTCTCAACGCTGGTCTCAGAGCCGACAATCTAAAATCCTAACAGTGCAATAATATTTAATTCATCCTGGTTATGCTCAAGACAGGTAATTAATCAAGACTTTTAAAAACTGTTCGAGTAGTTAGGTGACAACAGAGACATCAAAATATAAGATTAACAGTACTGACCTGGCCTACGTCTTTGGCGCGGCATGGCGGCGGCGGGGGGAGGGATGTACAATGCCGGTGGCGGGGGCACGGGCGGCGGTTCCTGTAGGGCGCTCGTAGACTTGTGAGCGCCAGACGCTGACTGCGGCTCCTGATAAAATCACGTGTAGTCAGCCCTGGATTGAAGGCTCCGAGAGTACCAGTTATATACAAGTGTTTCGTGAAATATCTTTACATTCTACAGTAGGTGCGTAGATACTGCTTTTGTTTTTGTGATTGTACTTGATAGGTTAGGCTATATACATTATATTGTGTTGCCATGTACATATTTGCCCCGACTCTAATAGAATTGTTGTTACTAGGCGCATTTTAAAAATGTTACAATCTAATTGGAAAGTTATTTAAACAAGGAAACTCACAATTAATTAAATAAAACAGTACAATAAAGCATCTCATTGCAAGTTAATTATTACTGTATAAAATAGAAACATATTAATAACAGACGTTTAACTTAAAATAATTTATATTTGAAAAGGATAGAAAATAGGTATCATTGCGTATCTAGTAATTAGCGGGAAGTTTGAAGTATTGTTAAATATCGCACATTCAAAAGCCTAACAAAAGCCATATTCCATTGGAATAAAGATCAAAATCGCTACTACTATTTGGATAGGAAGTTCGTATAGTGTATGAAATGTTAGCCCAAAGAAGTTTGGTTCTTTGGAAATATATTTCATTGGTATAGCGGCCGGCACAAAAAGGCCAATAAAACAAGCATGCGACACTGTGCCTTGCCCTTAAGATTGTAACTTTTGCTTTTATTGTAATAAAAACAAAACAAAGTCTCAAAAACTCATGCGAACTAATATTCTTTACCTTCAAAGCAAATGTTACAAGAAATTACGCACAAAGAAGCGATATCATGCATAATCATTTACACACAAAATGCACAAATACCACTATATATCTACATGATGTAAAGCGACCAGAGCGCTTTGGTAGCACAATATTCAGCAATTACTTACGATAGATTCTCAACTTTATTGCAATAGAATAACGTCCATGTTCAATTGGGAAATTTTGACAATTCGGGAAAGCTTGATGTGCTAGCCTCTGTCCACCATAAGAACTTACAAATGATGACTAAGAACTACATAGGCTGTACTGTACTGTCCTGACTGTACAATAATGAGTATTCTATTATATTTTTACTAGTTAGAAAAATATGGTAGCCATGGTGAAGAGAGAAAACTTGGCCTAAACACTTGGTTTTTAAGTGTATATATTCCTGGTCTTATGGTGGCAAGGGCTGCTGGTGAGCATACGGTCCTGGGTTCGACTACTAGGTCGGAGAAAGTGTTATTGAGTTTTTCGACTTAGACTGCCTTACTATCAGCCCAGAGCCTGGAGTTGTAACAAGTTGATGGATATAGGCTCGCCCCCTATTACATGGGACAAGTTTAAGTCTTAGCGAAACCTGGGTATACTATAGGTACACATCTGCCTAATCTTACGGGGAATACTTGCGTGATGATGATGTTAAGGATATGTCTATTTAACTATCGCCGTCCTATTCTCGAGCTATCTGTCAGAAAGAGATGTCAATGCTCTCATTTAAGTTTAGCTCGTGATCAAGAGGATCGATCACTACGACATAAGAAACACGTGAATCAATGGAAACAATTAAAATCCATGAAAATTATTCAAATGAATCATGAAATCAAATGTAAGTGTGTTATTATTAAATTATTCGGTTTTTCAATTAATCATGTACGTATCGATGTATTTTCTATGATACTAAGTTTTACAGTTTTTAGACTATTTAAAGCGATATGCTATAGCTGTAAGAAGCTGTATATTGTACCACCGAGACAAACTGTAGAGTGATAGTCGAAGCGAACGCATTCACGTAAACAGACAGATGCACAGAACGAATTGTAGACGTTGGATCAAAGTAATTTGTTCACTACAGTATAATATTTGAACGTAAACAAGCTTGCCAAGTAATCCATCTAACTCGAGACTGATTTAATGATTTGTACATATCAGATTCATGTCCCAAGCTGCTTACTTTCAAACTAATATACTAAGTTAATTGGACTCATACTACGTCGATTGTTTTCGTATAAAATCCCGTTACAGATAAATCCCATTACATAGACATAATAATCCTTGTGACACAAACCCTCAGAGTCATGCATCAATTACATCCAGATCCAACGCCACACATTTAAGGGAGGGCGCACACTACACGATCGGGTTGGTGCGACAGACGTACACGGCATGCGACTCACGACACTGTACGGATATTTGCTTACGTGCAACGGCAGCTCCGGATCCGAGAATGACTGAAAATTCAACGTGTGTTAGTCTACTACAAGGTGTCCGGTTACGACGAAATTTTGACAAATTAATTATGTGTGCCGGGTTAAAGGATCGAGGGGGGGCTTCTTGACGCATGTCGTGTGAATGGGTATTAAGAACTTTATCAATACGGCTTGTGTAACGTGCATGAAAGTTGACAACATCGAACGAAACGCGATGTTGCCACAACCTTCATTACGTACTCTAAGGAGAATACGTATCGGCAGCCCACGTAATTGTAATTTTATTAGGTTCCCACGTAATTCTAATCGTCTAAGGTTTTTTTGTTAATTTGCAGCTCAGTATTACGTAGTATCATAATCTGTCTAACCCTTTCCCCACCTACACCTTTTCCCAATGTTGGGTTCGGCTTCCAGTCTAACCGGATGCAGCTGAATACCAGTATTTTGCATGGAGCGACTGACTTTCTGTCCTCCACAACCCAGTTACTGGGTAACACGATACCCCTTGTCAGACTTTCCGGCTTCTGACTGCCCGTAACGACTGTCAAATGACAGCCGGGACCAACGGCTTAGCGTGCTTTCCGTACATTTCTTGAAAAATAATGATTAAAATCACAATTACAACTCTCGCATTTAGAATTGTGCTCAAATGTCGTGATTTCATGAAATAGTCATTCAATCGTTTTATTTGAAATTATTATACATCGCGAAATACACATTCGTTTCGGTAGCGAAAGACTTTTTTAATACTGAGCTGCGAATTGCAAAAAAACCTACGAAAATTCACCTTTTCTGAATAAAAAGGGGATGATTCCTAATTCAGATTACTTTGTGGTATACCTTCGTAAGACCTTGTACGAGGGACGTAATGTCTAAAACTTGACGCAGAAATCATAAGCACGAATCCCCACGAGATCACTTTAATCCGGCACGAAACAAACACAGTGCCCAAAACAAGTTATTTCCTCTTCCGTGTCTCATGTTATATTGCCAAATCGTGGACACCCTTACTAAACATGTTACAACCAACCCCGGATTGTACGACTACTTTATTTTTTACAATATTCACATTTTTGTGATATGACATGGTTTATGCTATGATATGGATTGATTTGATGCTATCTTAGATCGATTACGACTTTTTGTTGTACGACCGTAATATGAGACTTATAGGGGTGAGAACGCGTAAAATAGTACGAGCGAGCCTAACAGTATTCGCATATAGTGTGTAACATCTGACATCTCACCTTTGTAATAAAAGCAACATTAGCATTATATCCTGGAAAAAGTACTCAGGTCATATCATCCTCCTGCCCTTATCCCAATTTATTTAGGGTCGGCGCAGCATGTTTTATTCTTCCATACATCTCTTTTTGTCGTCATCTCAAGGGTCACCTCTTTTCTTGCCATATCATCTTTCACACAATCCATCCATCTTTTCTTTGGTCTTCCTCTACTCATGTAACCCTGCACATTCATACTCAAAACTTTCCTCACACCATGGTCCTCATTCCTTCGCATTACATGCCCATCCCATGACAACCGATTTCCACACAACTTCTCGGTCACAAGCGCCACTTTCAGACTTTCTCTTACATACTCTTATATAGAAAAAGTACTCAGGTACTAAAGACATTATACCGCGCGCTCATTGGTCAAATCAAATAGCGCGCGCTTCCCAGGCTTCACTTCCGTCCGTTTTCACGAAGTCAATTCCACAGTTTTCAGGAAAGCGAGAGGAAAGATGTTACTCATCAAAATAGCTAATTATTCATATCGCAAACGCAACGCAACGTTTGCGATACAGGAGAAATTGCTAGTATAGGGGTAAGTTAAAAGAACCTGTTCATTTAATGGGTCAGTCTAAAGTATCGTGGTTAGTATGATTTCAAAGAGAGAGATTTCTTCGACATGTTAGGGCCCGTTTTATTTTTATTGAAAAAACTGACTTTAGACTTTCGTACAACTAAAAATCGTCGGTGCAAAGATGATTTTAGGTTTTAACACTATGAAATCGAATCAAGAACATACAATTGTCTGATGCGGTGCTCAAAAGGCTTACATATTGTTTCAAATGCAATCTTATGCGACTTTCAGCCAAATATCATGAGTATGTTTGTACTGGCTTTAGATCTTACATGAAATGGATGGATGAGAATGAAATAAAGAATCGAAGCCACTGCTAATGCTATACTTGTATTAGTTCATTTAATTATCTAATAGCTACTAAGTATTGGCAACTACGATCGACGTTTTACCCGATTTCATAAGAAAATGGAGTAACATTTTAGAGATACAATCTATTTTATGGGATTCCTACCAGTGGCCACGACTTACGATTTACACAAATAACATTCTACAATCACTATGCAATCACATAACGTTGAACGGGCTATTAGAGTGAGTGCCTACCTTGGCTCGAGGTCCCAGCCTCCGGTTCAGGTAACTAGAAATGCTTTTCATGATGCTCTTGCTTCGCCTCTCCCGAGCGAGCTCAGGGTCTGAGAAGGAAGGCTTCACGGGAAGAGGCATAAGGGGAGGGGAAGGGCGCGGTGGCGGCGGCGGCGGGGGTGGCTCCGGCAGCGACGGCGGGGGAGGGACAGGGGGCGGAATCCCGCAAGGGGACGCGCGCGACCTCTTCACCGACTTCCGGCCGGCTTTCGGTGCGCTACCCAATCTTTCGAGGACCAACCTCCTCACGACCTCGGTCTGTTCCTCTCGTTCTCGTTTAATCTCTTGCACTTTGTCGGTGGTGTCGCGAGCGGGCGTCGGGCTGACCGGCGACAGCGAGCCCGAACTAAGGTTGATGGACACGGAGAGCTCGAAGCTCCTGGTGGGCGAGTCGGTGCTGCGCGACGTGGAGCGGTGGAAGGTCTCGCTGGCGGAGCGGCAGATGGCGGGCGAGTACAGGCGCATGGGGCACGGCCCGCTGAACGGCGTCGGCGTCGGGTACTTCACTTTGGGAGTGTCAGGTACTAGTGGCGGTGAAATCTCAGAAATTTCTGTCTCAACCGTTTTGTCTTTCTCTAATGGCGGCGAAATATCTGATAGACTTAATCTTCCTAATTTATTTTCTATCTTCGGTTCAGGACTATTTTCTACTTGTATGTTATCATTATGATTGCTGTCATTCCTCTGGATGATGTCATTCTTCTGAATGCTGTCACTCCTCTGAATGCTGTCACTCTTCTGAATACTGAGACTCTTCTGATTGCTGTCACTCTTCTGATTGCTGTCACTCTTCTGAATGCCGTCACTCTTCTGAATGCCGTCACTCTTCTGAGTGCTGTCACTCTTCTGAATGCTGTCACTCTTCTGAATGCTCGTTGTGTCGGTCTTTATTATGCTGTCGGTTTTCAGGATACTATCACAATTGTGCAAACTGCCACTCGTAGATTTATCACTAGTGTCGTTATCAACAGACTTCAAAAGTTGAGGCGACTTCAAATCTAAAGGTTCCGTATCCGCGTCTATGTCTTCTATCTCATCCAAGTCGATGGGACATAAGTTCTGCCTGTAACTATTTTCCTGACTGGCCGGCTTGAATACTGTTTCTGAGAAACTTCTCTCGATAAAATTCATCGAGCGATCGTTTCCGGGCGAGTAGGCATCGTAGTCGTTGTCCACGAGCTCCATGTAGCCTTCGTTTTTTGGTGTGGCGGGGGTCTCTAGTGACGGATCTTGGTCCCCTTCGTCGGCAAACTCGAAATGCTCGAGTGCGTTAGAGTAGACGACTGTTTCCAGGGGGCTAGTTCTGCCGCACACGTGCGACGCGACAGCTGCTATATTCTTGGCGTCGTGTATCAGCTTGGGTCCACTCAACGTTCGCGGGTTCTTGCTCCTCTTCCTGTCTTCCTTGTCGTCGAAGTCGTCCAGCACGGCGCTCTCCGCCGCCCAGTCGGATAGTTCAGTCTCGGTGAGCGCCAGGGTAGTGGCGTCTCGCCCGGACTCCGACGACTCGGACTCGGCGGCAGCGACGATAGTGGTGCCGGTGGCGGTGGCAGTGCCCGACGCCTTCTCGTCTTCCGTGCTGTTGATCAACATCAGACTGTCCAACTGAATCAGTTCTCCTCCTTCGTCGTGCACTTCGACGCGAGGCACTGATTGGTTGGGAGCAGTCTCGGTGTGAGACGAATCGTCTTCGGACAGCGAGTCTGAGTCTAAGTCCGGATCTTTTTCACCTTTCACAGCTTCCGAACTCCAATCCTTGATGAGAGGAGAGTCCACTTTGGTGAGCAAGTCGACTGGCGCGTCGGCGACAAGGTTCTTAATGATGTCGGGCATCGGTTGAGCTTTCTTCCCTTCGGTTGATAGTTGGAAGGTGACAACAGGTTTCTGTGGTTGCTGCGTGGGCGCGGCGGCGGGGTGTAACATTTTTTGGAATTCTGTAATAGTAGATCTAAACGCTTCAAACTTGGTGTCTATTTGGGAGGTGGAGTCCGACTTCCTGACTGCTGGGGGCGAGGGTTCACCGAGCAGGTACCGTCGCTTCAGCTCGAGAGCGCGCTTGGTGGCGAGCCCCCCGGCGGATCGCGTCCTGCTGAGCGGGTACTCGTGCGCAGCGGGGTGAACAACAACGACAGCGGCGAGGGGTGCGGGGGGCGTGGCCTCCGTCACGAGGATGGCGGGCGGGGAGGGCGCGGGGGCGGACTCCTCGCGCGCGAACTCGCTGTCGGTGGACACCTCGGTGGCAGATGAAACCTCCTCGTCACTGGACTCGCTCTCCTCCTCAGATTCCACCTGTGTTGAAGCTGATTATAGTACAAAGTCTACAAGGTATCCGAGCCTTGTTAGGAGCGTTACAAGCGAGCGCCCTCTAGATGCGTAGAAAGGTGCACAAACAAACCACACTAACTTACCGTCGGCGATGGCGGTATCACGTCGCGTGTCTACGTCACAGAGGACTATACATATGTATATACAATGTATGTGTACCGTTGGCATATACGTGACTCTTGGGAAATCGGCGGAAAACGGGTAAAAAGCAGTATTGTGTATTGTAATTATTAATACTTCGTGAGATACACATTTGTTACAGTCGCAAAGAATTTCGCGGGCTGCCTGTACGCATTCACTTTAAATATATAGGATTCCGGTGTAATGACAATAAAAACTCTTCTATTAATGTAATGTTTTTTGGGAATACCGCCTCGTTACACAATGAGCCTTAGCTGCCATGAAATAAAGTAATTATTAAGGGCTTTCAGAACTCATTGCCAGAGCCTCATTGCTGTTGGTTACTTGGACCATTTTCACTCGCCTCATCCTTGCTTGTTTGTTAAATTAGTCATCAAGGAATCAGAAGTATAACTTTACTCTTTTATCTTATGTCACTGTAGCTTTTTCATCAACACGAAAATTATGTTGAAGTTGAACATTGTACCCTATTGAAAGTACACAAGGTTGTTCTTTCTTTACACTAAACCTCTCAAGGGTTCATTGTACTCATCATTAAGAATAACTTATAAGGACTTTTCGAAATTCCGAAAAGAAACAGTTGTTCAGTACATTTCCTGCTTGGATCGAGAAAATGTTTAGAGCAGTTGATTTTTTTACGTGTTTTCAGGGTTCTCATACTAAAAGATGATCGTAATTATGAGCATTATGACCGTAATGAACACAAAAGGGTACAAGTTTTTAGTAAACGTAAATAAGATTGTATTATTTAAAAAAGTTAAACCGAAATCGATCCTAAACGTCACATACTTGCCAAAACGATACTTTGAACAAAAAATAAAAATATCAAAAGAAAAACGAAAAAAAAACAAAAACAACAGACATTATTTACATATGATATAAATATTATATGTACATATAGTGCGCTATAATACATAACTATATAATGTTACAAGCAAATAAACACATAGGATATTATATGTAATTATAACGAATTAATAAATAAACGTAACACATTTAAAAGCGCCATCGATTGAACGGACTCACTGTTTCATTTTGAACTTGTCAAATTAAAACTCATACTAGGAAATAGTGTCGTCATACACATAGATAGTGAAATTAGTAAAATAGATACAATACCCAGCCAAGTTCAAGGCTAATACGCAGTGGCACAACGCAAAATTTAAACGTTCTTAGGTCGTTTATGAGTAGAGGAAGACCAAAGAAAAGATGGATGGATTGTGTGAAAGAGGATATGGCAAGAAAAGAGGTGACCCGTGAGATGACGGCAAATAGAGATGTATGGAAGAAGAAAACATGCTGCGCCGACCCCAAATAAATTGGGATAAGGGCAGGAGGATATATATATATGGGTCGTTTACAATTTGCAGCACCGTATTAGGTAATATTTGTTTTCTTTTCAATCACATTGAGTTATTCACACATTCACAGTTATCCACGACCGTAACAAACATACATTACTCGAAATATAATCATTTAAATCAATATTACAACTCAATTTAGAATTGTGCTCAAATGTCCTGATTTCATGAAATAGTTCATTCATGAAATTTGAAACTTAAAAAGTCGTATAATTATTTAAATTATAAATACTTCGTGAATTACACATTAGTGACGGTAGCGAATGTTTTTTTTTTTAAACATAACACCTAATACTGAGCTGTGAATTGCAAGATAAAAACCTGAATGAAAAAGAACATTTTTATTTCGCGGGCAGCCACTACGCTACTACCTTAAGAAATGTTTGGATTAGTAGAGCCTCGTCTCTCTCCACCTCCACAACTTAAAGGTGGGTACTGTAAATAACTTTACTTGACAGCAGATATCCGTTGTTAAATAAAAGGAATAGTGCTATTCATCCTGTATAGCTTTATCTCTCTCACACACTGGACAGGACAAAGTAAAACAGTAAGCCGTTGACGGAAGTTAGTGTGGACAAACTACACGCTTACCGCGCCTCAGCCGCCGCCCCTGTTATCTAGCGAATGGTGATATGACGCATGCGTCTACTGACCGTACCTACAGCAAGTACTAGGAACAATCTGACCGGTAAAACTCGTAGGAGTTACGTTCGATTACGTACACTTCATCGTAGCACGTAAAAATGTTCTGAAACTCCGTTTTGTATTTTGCGACAAAAAAGCTGTTAATTTTACTCAAGTTACTTTGTTTTATAGTTTGTTTGTAGGTAAATATTGTTTTAGTTGTATCATCATTATTCATTAGTCAAAGTTATTTTAGCAGTTACACAAATAGTTTTGTAAAACAATATCTACAAATTTACTTAAAACGTGTCTTCATTTGCCTAGCCTCGTCGTCGGCTTTAGGTCGAACCGGATTCAACTTAGTAACAATATTTACCTTGCATTGTAGTTAAAACGTGTGAAGTTAATATTTTTTTGAAAGAGAGATTACAATTTCTTTGTTCCACTGAATCATAATCGCGTTTCATCAGACAAGGTTTTCATGTTTTGTTCTGTTTATAAAGTACTGTTTCCTTGTTGTGTCTCTGACTTTCGTATGTCACATGTCTCGAAATACACCGGGAGTGTTCGCATCGCGCATTTGTTTTGCAAAAAATATTTTTTGAAAACCACTTCTCTTCTAAACTAAAATTCATCTTTCTATCCTCGCGTCTTACTGTGAAAACATATGATTGGATTTTTTTCATTAATCTTTGCGTAATTAATAAAATGCGATGCATGTATTGAGCTGGTGGGGCGGCGGCGTACGATACCGCACCTCCCTACGCGCCTAGGCGACTGCGCAGCGCGGTACCTCGCTGCTGTCGGTCGGCGCACGCGCTGGCGCCGGCACCTCACGTCGCCGGGCCTCGCGGGCCGCGCGCATGCGCGAACACGACTCGTTGCCCGACGACTCGGCGCCTGCAATCAAATAGGTTAGGTGTAATAATGGCGCATTCGTCCACCTTGTGGCGGCTACCCACGTCCGTCTTCACCGATGCAGAGTTCTTATTTGAATATAATTTGCATAAAACGGAACGCAGATGTCAGATGTCACATAATCACTAACTTTTCAATGCGGAATTGATTTCATTCCATTTTGAAAAGTAATACAGATTCAGGGGGCTTCATTAGCTCTTCTGTACACTCACCGTCATCCGAGTAATCGTCATATCCGAAAGAGTCGTCTGAGAAGTACAGCTCGTTGTGCGTGGGTCGCGGGGGCCGTGGGGTCGCCTCCTGGGGCCCGGGAGAAGCGGCCGCCTCGACGTCACTGTCAGCCGCGTCCGTGTACTCGTCAGAACTCGATTCTTCTTCGTCGCTGAAAGTTGAGAAAGTAACGGAGAGTAAGTAGAGTTAGAGCGAATGAGTATGTGCGCGTGTTTCTGATGAGGTAAGTAGTTGGTTTAGATCGGTGAAAGGAGCTGGCAAAGAACCGGTCTGAATGGTCCCTGCCACGTGCGCCATGACACCATGACAGCTCTGTCTCAGAGATGGAAATGAATCTGCGAAGCCTCCTGTGTTGCAAACTCCCATAGGCGGCATGGGACACTTAATTACTATAAATATAGTCCTCGACTGGTCTACCATCAGTTAACATGAATATAAAAATAACCTCAACCCTCCCGCACACGACGTCTCCGAGGCGAGGAAGTTTCTGTCGGTCCACTCGTCCTCGTCGATCTCTCTGGCGCCGCTGTCGGACAGCTCCAAGATGATACGTTCTGGCGTGGGCGGCGGTTGTGCCCGCGCCTGCGCAAGCGCAGTCACCGCTGCCACCGCGTCGGGCACGCTGACGCCCGAGTGACGCAGGCAGACCAGACGACTGCCATAGCGTTCCATTGTGTAGTTGCTACGAATTGAAAGATATCGTTTATAGATATTTCTGAATTACCATTTCTAGTCATTCATTGTAGAGTTCAGTATCATTTACCTGTTCTAACATATTTCAATACACATACTGTTGGCTTTCATGAGCATTAAAACATTACTTGATTGTAATGTTTTAATGCTCAATACTGTAATTTAATTAGCATTCATGCTTTTTGTGATTTTGACCCTTAGGGTCAAAATCGAAATCCAAGATGGTGCCAACGAATTTACTAATTTTTTTTTTGTTTTTTTAAACGTTGCCCCCCCCACGCTAGGAATTTCTCCTGTATCGTGGGTGCGCTTACAAACATTTAAACTCACATACACAAACAACCAGACCCGGAACAACTATCTGTAGGCCATACAAATATTTGTTCCGTGCGGGGATCGAACCCGCGACACGCAGCGCAACAGCCAATCGCTTAACTACTACGCCAACCGAACAGCATAACGTTATAAGCGACCCCGGAAATCACGAAAATGTATGTCGATCCGGAACCCATAAGTTTTGCCCCTACCAAAAATCGCTCAACGCGGCTCATGGAACCACTAGGTACACATAGTAAGCCGGGCAAGTAGTTTCCTGTATTTCGACTGAATTCAGAACTGTAGGTCTACTCACCCCAGGGGGCCCCGGAGTGGTCTCTTAAGAGATAACGGGGCCCCTTCCATGTGCTGATGGTGATCACCGGGGTGGTTTTTTCCCTGGTGTTTTCCCCAAAAGTCCAGGTGCCTTTTAAAGGTTTCCCCCCGTTAACAAAAAAAAAAAGGTCTACTCACCCCGGTCGGAGCACGGTCTTGCAGACGGCACAGCGGAAACAGGCTCGGTGCAGATGCAGTCCGTCGGCAGTGACGCCCTCTGCCGCGAACACGCGCGTACCGCACGCGGCGCACTGCATACCCGTGAACGAGGGGCCGCGCCAGCTCTTCTTGGCCTGGTAACATAATCAAATAGGACATTACTAAAGGATAGTGGCATTAATATCGGTATGGTAGACTTGCAAAAACCTTAACCATAATAGGGATGTGTCCTAGGTAAAAATATATTAAGTCTACTTAGTCCGTCAGTAAGATTACCAAAAAATATTGGACACGTATTTTTTGCTTACTTAATTCAATAAAAAGTGACAATGATATAGCACATCAAAGTTCAGGAGAAGGGGCTTGTGACGTCACGCCGTGCTAGACTTTTAACGAAAAGTGTAGCACGGCATGACGTCACGCGCAATTTCAACGCACTATACCGTCGTCATTTTTGGTTTACGTGACAAAAGAAAAAAATACGTCCCCAGTATTTTTGAGTAATCCAACTTTCGGACCAATCAGATTTTTTAAGGAAACTACCCTTTTGACGTAGCGAGCCCTCACTCCCCATCTTTGATGCGTTTTATCTAATTCAGTTAGTTTAGTTCACCCTATTGGTGTGCTTAATTGACGTAAATGGTGACGTCGAAAGTTTAACGTATTATATTAAGTGACTAAATACAGAAATGATCACATTTTTCTAGTGATTGTACAGACGCCAGCTCATCAAGCCATCGCAAACTGTCGCATTATCCCAATTGAACATGAACCTTATACTTTGGTAATAAAGTTGAAAAACAACAGATAAATTAGACAGATTGGGGGCGCTTGATGTGCTGGCCTCTGTACATTTCTGTTTTGTTTGTACGCCTTCAGATGGATAATATAGTTCTTTTTAGTTACTGTTTCTGTATGTGAGTTGAAATATTTGCAAAAAATAGTTTTTTTTTTTTTTAAACGTTGCCCCACACTAGGAATTTCTCCTGTATCGTGGGTGCGTTTACAAACATTTAAACTCACATACACAAACAACCAGACCCGGAACAACTATCTGTAGGCCATACAAATATATGTTCCGTGCGGGGATCGAACCCGCGACACGCAGCGCAACAGCCAATCGCTTAACTACTGCGCCAACCGTGTCGTCAACATTGGTCATAAGTCATGCAAAAGTAAATGTATAAATTAATTCTATTGTGAAAATAATAGACTTACATCCTCCTTTGGCGTTTCTTTCGGCGGCGTTTTCGATTGTTCGGCTTCGGGTTCTTTTTTGACGAATTTCGTCGCCAGATTCGCAACCTAAAATATGAGAATGAATTTGAAATATACAAGAATTTAGGTGTATAATATATAAGAATATAGGTTCAAATATCGAAGAATTGCAAACGATCTACTGTGAACTTCGCCTAAACGAAATTACGGCGGTATCAAATTCAATCTGCGACACTAAGACGTTGTCGATTCTCACCCAGTAGATAGATTAAACAAACACTACAAACCTTTTTCGTTCCCTGGTCAGGTCTGCCAGAGTCTTTCAGTTTCTGGTCCAGCTTGTGCAAGGTCTCGTCGATTTCCACCCATTTTTCCTCGGTGCCTTCTCCCTCTTTCAGTTTGCGCTGGCGACCCAAGAACTGGACAAAAGATAAGCAATTTTAAGAAAAAAGAAAACAAAAAGAAATACTGATCTGATCTGAGATCTGTAAAGCCACCAATAGTAAAACATTTTGTCATTTCGTCATTGTAAGCTGATTGTTATGAGCTCAAATTACCAGGGATCATCAGTGAACGCTTTTCATTATCAAAAAAGCGCCATCTGTTGTCATAATTCATAGCTGTCGAATCTGTAAAGCTTGTTGAGTGCTTCTAACTTGAAAATGACCTCAGATTCCTGTTCTAGAATGTTTTAACATTATTAAATGACAAGATTCAACTCACCTGTTCTCTATCCCACTTCGGCACTCGCTCGGCAGTCTTCGGCTCGGGCCTGCCGAGTCTATTCTCCATGATCTTCCGTTCTATCTCCTTCATATTCCAGTCATCTCTTTCTATCTTGCCGACAGATCGCATCAGGTCCTTGGGCTTGGAAGATGGCCGAGGAGCGACGTTCGAAGAGTTAGCTGTGGTCCCGCTAAGTTCGGCCGCTAGGCGCGCCACTCGGGCGCCTCCGCCGGCAGTTCGGCCGCCTCCACCGACGATTCGGCCCTCCTCCTATAGGTTGAATTTTGAAGCTGTAGTATGATGATTGGTTGGTTTGAATGTTAGTCATGACGGTTTGCAGATCTTACTAACCAGTTTTAGAATTTAACTTTTTTTTATTTTGTTATTTTTGTATGTTTTGTTTTACGACAGAACTCAATAGTAAATCTGTCTTTAGATTTGATTATTAGAGAGATTGAAACAAGTAATGTCACAATTATATGTCCAGTAGGCAAATATACTGTCAAAATCCACATTGGAATCGACTTTCAGATTTTATAGATAGACGACTTCAAGAAGTTATCGTAAAGACAAGCCCCGTAATTTTGCCGCCATAACTCATCTACAGACATCAGACAAGTAAGATGAATTGAATCGTATCACTCGACACGTTAATGATTAAGGCTCACAGAATCCAAGGGGTTGTACGAACGAAATAAATAAAATTAGTCTAAACACAACACATTTCAGTTAGTTAAAACACAGTGTACACTTAAAACACAAGTGGAAAGTTAACTGCTAGGGCACTATGTCAAAAGCGCTTGGCCGGCTTCTGTACTAAGGTGAATGACTGGGGCAAGCCCGCGTAATTCAAGTTTTTTGCAAGTGGCAGCATTGGGATGTATGTTATTAAAAATGTCATTGGCGACTGTAACAAAGGTGTAGCTCACGATGTGTATTAATAATTAAAATCAACGATGCGTCTTTTTTAATACAAACTATGCGATTGTGTTTGTTGGTTGACTGTGTATTTCATGAAATTATGATATTTGAGTACAATAAAATTCTTATTTGTGATTCGAATGCTTATATATCGAAATATGTATGTTCGTTACGGTCGCTAATAACATGCAACGTAATACTGAGCTTGAAAACTAAACGCGCAAGTTTTCTTCGCGTTTTTTGTTCATAGTTCATCTATTGTTAAACTCATATACAACCTTATTATTTGTTGACACTAAACCTCTTAAGGGGTCTTAGAGCTGATTATTACGATCAAATTTTAATAAGAGAACAAAATAGAAATCGCGATTAAAAATCAACTGCTCCATTTGATTTTGTGACTCGGAAATGTACTCAACAATATTATTTTCGAAATTCACCGTTTGTCAGTTATTAAAAGTTATTCACGATGATGTGAAGGGTATGAGAATAGTGATGGTCAGATAGTATTATGTTTTGTGAAAACACTACCGGTCTGGTATAACTTATTCCTTCACTTACGACAAGTTTGGCGCAGTGGTTGAGCCATCGGCTGCTGCGCCGCGTGTTGTGGGTTCGATCCCCGCACGGAACAAATATTTATATGACCTACAGGTAGTTGTTCCGGGTCTGGCTGTTTGTGTATGTGAGTTTAAATGTTTGTAAACGCACCCACAATACAGGAGAAATTCCTAGTGAGGGGCAACGTTTAAAAAAAAAAAACTTAATAAAACTATCCAACGCTAATGAAATAGTACCCTGAACCATGCACACACAATTTGCTACAAGTAATTATTCTATGTAAGTATTTAAAACGTTATTGTTGTAATATTTCATCTCCATCGATGTTTTGTTTGTAAACGTGCGAGTTATCTCTTTCTGATTGAAGAGACGGTTTCCAGAGCGATTGAGAGTGACATCACGTATCATTACAGTCATTAACGAATGGTACTAGTACTATTTAGATTTTTATCGTAACGTAAGACGGGCACCGACAGGGAACTTGAGCGCTGGACGCAGCAATGGGGGTAAGTTCGTGCATAGGCACTTAATACTAAAATCGACTACTGCGCTACTCAAGGTCAGCGCTCATGATCCGTGCAAGTTAAAGAAGTTCTGAAAATACCCTTGTAATGAATACAACAGCAGTGGGCTCTCAACCGCTCAGACCGCTAAACACCAACATCCCATCAAACGGAGCATTCCATGCGACACACAACGGCAATCGCCTCACATAGTGCTGCAGCTTCTTCTCCAGCTTCTTGACTCGCTCGTCGAAGTCGGGCGCACTGGCGCGGTACTGCTGCAGCCCGTAGTCGTTCTCCAGATCGGCGGACGGCGCGAAGTCTAGACGAGGCTCTGCGGCCAACATCTGAAGACTCTTCTCGAACCGCTGCTTCATTATCTCTCTTGCAGCCTTTCTGCGGCCCGTTTTAGGTCTCTTGGACTCCGCAGTTCTCTTCTGCATCATTTCTGACGCTCTCTGCATCCTGAACGTCATCTCGTCGCTGTTCCGCCTCTGAGGTACCTCAGGTTGAAGTTGTTTGCGCTCTTGGCCTAGTCCTTGCCCTTGCTTGATGAGATCCACGACCTTCTGGCGACGCACCGCCATGTCAGGGTTACCTATGATTTCTCTCTTGGACCTTTCCGGACTAGGCGTGTCCCGCCGCTTGCCTTCGATGATCTCCGTCATACGCTGCAAGCGTAAAGCCATCTCGGGGTTGGTGATGGAGCCGGAACGTATGGATCTGGACTCAGGGCTCGGCGTGTGTCGCCGCTTGTGACCCTCGAACAGCTGAGCGATGCGCTTGGTGTTTGCAATTTCAGATGATCCTATCGAGTTGGATCTCTTGTTCGGCAGCTTCACTTCGGGACTCTGCGAGTTTCGCTGTCTCTGACTACCAATAACATCTGACAGTCGCCTGCCCTTCTGCGGCAGTGGGCTCTCTGACGACCTGCTGAATTTCTTTCCGCTTTCAATCGATGAAGACCTGGGATAAAGCAGCTTCTTCGCACTTTCAGTGGAAGGCGACCTGCTGAAAGTTTTCTTAGGTTCCACTTTAACAACAGTAGCGTCTGTATCCGCTGAATCGTCGAAGATGTCGGTGTAGTCTGGAACCCTCATACTGTTGAGATCGAGACCCTTCAGCCGACGAGGAGGTCTCACAGGTTGGGCTTTTTCTTCTTGGAAGAAATGAGCTAACTGCTGTGGCTCTTGAACCTTCGTCTTCGTGGATCCTTGGAGGAGATGTGCTAAGGACTGCCGTAGGACCCGGGGGTCCGGAGACTCGTCCGGGTCGAGCAGAGCCAGTATCTGTTCCTGTAAGTCTTTCTGTTTGTCCGTCTGTGTGTTATGGTCGGCGGCAGCGTCGTGGCCCTCGATGAGGCGCGCGAGCTGCGTGATGTCGTTAAGGTCTAGTTTGCCGATCTTTTTGCGGATGTACTCGGCTGGGTCAGTACTTACTTGTGGGGGACGCACAGAGCGGCGTTTCTTTCTGTAGCTCGAGTGGGATTTGTCGACATCGGCCGCGTCTGCGGGAGTACACATTTATGTTAAAAACTATTCAAAATAAACATGTCAAAGCGATTTCAATGAATTCATTGATTAAACACTCATTGTAATAAGTTGCATATTCGAATCGAAAGCAAAAACTGGGTAACTGTAACAATTTTCAATGCAACCTTGACATTGTAACAATATCGACGGTGATGGCATGTCAAAGCCTCGTGAACTTTATACACTAGGTAATGTAAAATGTAAAGGGTGAGCAGACACGATACTTTTAGCATCGGCGATTAGCGATTTGGTGACAGCGACAGTGGTGTGTTGAGTTCGGTGACGATCAAGCCGTGTCCCGCAGTCACACGCGCGTGTCACGGCTTCAATAAACCGCATTCAAATGTGTGAATTGATAAGCGACTAACACATGGTGTTTGGTACAGAAATCAACGTTGTGTCATAATGGCCTGGCTGTTCATAATTCTGTCGACTAATCACAGCAGTTGAAACGAGCTTGACAACTCTCTAGCTAATTTTCGTTCAAGAAACCGGGCGTCACCGGGGGGTTATAATAAAAAGCGATCATGTAATTGTATTGTATTGTTATACGTATATCGTAGCGCGTATTTTGCGTAAAGGGTGGGACAATACCTTACTCGATCCACCCCTGTTCCCCGAGAAAGGCCAGCAGCGCCCTTACGTTACTGGCGGCGATCATGTAATATGGCTTACTTATGGAGAGAGCCTAAGTGTTATAGAATGCTTACGGCAAAGGAATTGATTATTATAAAGGTATCATCTTAAAATATAACATGTTTCCGGAATAGCCATGACCATCTGCCTAATCTGGGTGGAGGCCAAGCTGATGATGAAACTGTTGATTTTATTCTTTACTATGTTTCTCAAGGCTTCTAGTTTAACTGAATGCAGCTGAAAACTAGTACTTACTCATCATCACCCCCCATTTTATTTGGGGTCGGCGCAGCATGTCCTCTTCTATACATCCCTATTTGCAGTCACCTCCATCCTAGCCGTAACACCTTTCACACAATCCATCCATCGTTAAGTTGGTCTCCCTCTACTCTTTTAACCCCGCACACATTCATACTCAAACCTTTCCTCAAAACATGCATCCTCATTCCTCGGCATCACACGCCGTTATCATGACAACCGATTACGACTATCACTGTTTGTCTCTGCATCACCCAAAGGTTGACTGGTAGAAAATGCCTATGGCATTTAGTCCGCCTCTGTACATTTGTGTGCTTAAAGTATTAAATAAAATAGTAATAAATACAACACAACGTCTCGGTCACCGGCGCCACTAAACGACTTCCTCACAAAAGGTAATCGACTGTAACTCTTGTATCGCCGATACTACAAGTAGCGTGTCTGCTTATGCCCATATAACTTACTTGAATATACCGAGACTGGGTGTTCTATGTTGCGAACGTGCTTCTCTTTCTGCATGCTCTGTTTGATCTAATAACATACAGTGGAATGTTACATAACATTGTGTACTCTATTCGCTTTACTCTCTGGGTTTCAATGATTAATTTTGTTATTATTTTTATTTATTTACTAAAAGAATATGTACAAAAAATCGCGTCCTCACGGTTGTAAATTTAAATTTACGGTTTAATGTCTCATGTGTCTTGGTGTTTAACCTTTTGGCCGCCATTATCACTTAAACATGACAAGCGAACGCGTGCCCTGTACGTCGCAGATATGTATAAAAATATCAGTGGGGATGCGTCAATTACAAAAATGGACGCCACTCGTATTTAATTGCATGAAACAAATTAAAATACACCATGGATACTGAGAAATTCTTGACAAAAAGTTGTAGTGTAATATATTTGTAGGTAGTTGCGGTGTGCTTGTGTCTATTTTCAGACGTTCCAAAGGCTAAATTAAAATGAAATTGATTTACCTACTGTTGTTTCCAAGTACTATGTAAGTCACTTAGAACGTGTTAAAATTACAGTGTTCATATTTACAGAGTTAAGAGAATAAAATAAAGAAATAAAGGCAAATAGTTTATTTTGCAAGTTACCTTAGTCTTAAATAATAAATCATTGCTTAAAAGGAACACAGCTTAGTAACTAAAGTGGACACATCTGAGTTCGAATCCGACAGAAGAACAGTAATGTCAGAAATGGTCAACCACATTCTTGGTTAGTTTTAAAACTACCTTTTAGGCACTTAGGGCGATTTACACCTCATTAGTTTATTCAAAGATATTACGTATCTGTTTCAGGCACTATACACCATAAAGAGACGTTATTTCAATTGCTTGATCGAAAAATAGCGAAATAGTGCGTTAATATGGTCTATCAAGCTTTATACTGTCAGATATATGTACTGACACATGCGACTCTAGACGAAATCATAATAAAATAACATAATAACAGCTTTTCACCGTCCCACTGCAGTGCAAAGGCCATCCTTTTCTAATGAACTCGCGCGAACATTAAACGGTTTCTTTACGATGTTTTCCTTCACCTATGTCAGTGATGTCTAAGATAAACTTAGAATATGAGTTGGAAAAGTCACAATGGTACTTGGCCGGATTTGAACATACACCCTCATGCACGTTAGGCGTGACCTGATTCAATGTGCCATCACGTACAGAGTACGAATTAGAAATGACATTCAGTATTTTTTTGTTCCAAATATGAACTGTTTTTTTTTTCTTCATATTTTCAAATTCTGGCAAATTACTCCAGCTATATAAAAATCGTACTATTCATTTTGAACTGGGCAGCTAATATTCGACAGTGAAAGATAGCGGAAGATCGTGGTCTGTGTCCTCAAATACGACCGACTTGGACGTCTCAACCTGACCACGACCGTACCGACAAAGAAAAACGGAAGCTGATACTCCTCGCAGAAATAAAGCGTATGTATAAAGGATTACAGGCGTCTGTGTAGTGACGTAACACACCTGTCAGACAACTGTTACCTGATCGAACACGTCCGTCTCGTGGACCACGTGCGGCACCTCTCCTTTGAAGGCGGTGTAGACGCGCGTCAAGTACGAGCGCAGCTTCGCGTCCGGCACGTCGCGCAGTGTGCCGCCCGAAGAGAACGGGACTATTCCTGGAAATTAAAAGCGTGTATGTTAGTTTCATATACCCAGTAAGCGATGGTAGCTTGACACGTTACGTGTTTGTACAGCAGTTCACGTAAGAGGGAAAGCCGATTAGGAATAAAATTATATGAGATTTGGTCGTTTCAATGTTTTCGTCAAATAGGTAACTCTAAAGGTATATAAAGAAATGATATCGAAACATCGATTGAAATCTTTTAGTAACCATAGGGTAGTGTCCTTAAAAAATCTGATTGGTCCGAAAGTTGCATTACTCAAAAATACTGGACACGTATTTTTTCTTTTGTCACGTAAACCAAAAATGACGACGGTATAGTGCGTTGAAATTGCGCGTGACGTCACGCCGTGCTACACTTTTCGTTAAAAGTGTAGCGCGGCGTGACGTCACAAGCCCCTTCTCCTGAACTTTGATGTGCTATATCATTGTCACTTTTTATTGAATTAAGTAAGCAAAAAATACGTGTCCAACATTTTTTGGTAATCTTACTGACGGACTAAATAGACTTAATATATTTTTACCTAGGACACAACCCTATGATGACTAGACAGACAGACGTGAGTGAACGTGATAACTAGACAGATGGCGCTAGTATGACTAGGCAAGTATGACATATGGTGGCGTGATAACTAAATAAATAAATAATGCTGGACAATCCACACAGCATCATCTAGCCCCAAGCTAAGCAGAGCTTGTGTTATGGGTACTAGATGACTGATATACTTAATACAGTACATTACATAGATAGATATTTTTATTATATATATAGAAAATACCCAGAACACCTGGAACAAATCTTTGTAGATCGTACAAACATTTGTCCCAAGGCGGGAATCGAACCCGCAACCTCCTGCGTCGCAGGCACACTACACAGATGGCGCTAGTAATAACTAGGCAAGTATGGCATATAGTTTATTTTGATACAAATGTATCGCGTTATTTATTGGGAGTTAGACTGGGCTATTTTTCAAGAATGGTAGTGTTTCTCTTTCGTCCAAACGGTAAAAGTTGGTAGGAATTGAGTTACATGGATAATTTTCCCCCATTGTTGTACGGACAGCGTTAAATTACAAAAGAACGTGTTGAAAAAAAAACACTATTCCCTATTTGTATATAATTATGTCGTAGGTATTCTTTATTACTTCTCTAACAACCATATTTCTACGCACGACATAAGATATTATTTTATTTGTATTTTTTATTTTCTTTAAGCGTCTAAATTGTTATTCTTAGGGTTGTTATTGCGATGCTAGAAATAATGTTTTTTTTTTTTTTATTACTAGCTGTTAGACAGTTAGATAACTTTCATATTTATGTCATCGTCTTCTGTAGGTATATTCTACTGCTACATCCTCACCATCTGCCTAGCCTTTTCTTTGTAACTTTTTGTACATTGTGCATCGCGTATTGCTTATTGTAAAACTTTTATAATAACTGTTATTTTAGTTTACTTCATAAACAGTTTACAGTCTCTCTAGTTGTATAATTATTTTTAGTAATCTGTGGAAAACGTAGTGGGTAGCATATTTATAATAGTTTAGTATGTAATCCTTATTAGAAACCTGTAATATGTTACTCTTTGTTTTTCCTAAATAAATAAATGGAGAATGAAAGCCTTTCCATTCTGCTATTCCTTATAGGTATAAGGTCTATCTCTATCGGTATGCTATAGATAGAGATTAATTATGATAGGCGCGCCCCTCTACACTAATAATAATGAGAGATTTATGATGCCACTAGTACCCCTCTACACTCTGCAGATAAGTGATATCAACATTTTTAAAAACAACATTAAAACTCTATTGCTAAAAAAAGCATATTATTCTGTAACTGAATATTTACAGGACAAACTTATTTGATGCTACTTCATATGTATTCTAAATAATGTATTTTAAGTTAATTTCTAGTTTCTTAAATAAAATTTGCATGCCTTATGGTAGAATATGGCTAATGGACCCTATTAAAATTATGTTTAAGACCTTTTCTTTTGTACCCATATTCGCAAATTATTAAATGATTTTGATTTTGACTAGTCGACCAACAAATCGTTAGATTTGTTTTTGTTTCACGACCGTATCAGTACGCGCACAATACAATGCGTTGTGAATATAGGAGGTGCTTTCTTCAAAAGTTTTGAATGTTTGAGCGGCGCGCCATGATATCGTTTTTAATATCTAAGTGCGTCTCACCGAACTCTTGCTGCAGTATGTGGTAGACGGCGCGCGGCACGGTGGCGGCCGGCAGCAGGTCGGGCCGGTAGCGGCGCAGCAGCTCCGTCAGCGCCGCCGGACTGGACGCCGCCCGGATACCCGGCTCCGGACACCCCACCCACGACACGAGTGCTTCTTCGGACACCTCCGCTTCTGTAAACGAACGCATTCGTAGGTAACAAAACATCACACTTGTAGTAACAGTAGGTCGCGTTTCTCGATCACCTCCTAACGAAGAACCGTCACACGTGAGCCCTCGTATTCATTGACACGGACTTAAATGTTAATCACTAGATTTACCATACATTGTTTCAGCTTTAGTACCAGTACCAGTACCAGCCTATTACTGTCCCACTGCAGGGCAAAGGCCTCTCCTCATACAGAGAAGGCACGAGCATTAATCATCACGCTTGCTCAAGACGAGTTGGCGATTTCAGACTTATATTAATTATATAAGTCCAGGTTTCCTCACGATGTTTTCTTTCACCGATGTCAGTGACGTCCAAAATATTCTTAGAAAGTACATATGAATTGAAAAACTCACATTAGTACTTGCCCAGGTTTGAACCCACAACCTCGTGCACATGAGGCGAGGCCTAAACCACTGGGCCATCATGATCCAAAGGTAGGTAGATAATAATCGTCATTTCTTTTTATTGCGTCGAACATTCTAATGTTACCTTCTTACTAATGAATGGAAATGATAAACTCCTCCTTATTTACGTCGGTTAAGAAATAATAAATAAATAAATAATGCTGGACAATCCACACAGCATCATCTAGCCCCAAGCTAAGCAGAACTTGTGTTATGGGTACTAGATGACTGATATACTTAATACAATACATTACATAGATAAATATTTTTTATTATACACAGCAAATACCCAGAACACCCGGACATTTGTCCCAGGGCGGGAGTCGAACCCGCTACCTCCTGCGTCACAGGCGGACCTTCGCCCACTGCGCCACATAGGTCGCAACGTCGATTGAAACCAGCTTGTATGCGAAAAGTTTCTGTGTTGCATACGACCTTTACAGTAGCTTCAGTCCACAATGATATGTAGTCTGCATGTGTTGTGTACTTGCCCACATGAAATACACATACATACACATTACACATTACATAGATAAATATTTTTTATTATACATAGCAAACACCCAGAACACCTGGAACAAATCTTTGTATATCGTACAAACATTTGTCCCAAGGCGGGAATCGAACCCGCAACCTCCTGCGTCGCAGGCGGACCTTCGCCCGCTGCGCCACATCGGTCGTCCGTAAGTAAATGACCGTAAGTTTTGTATGGACGCATTGTAGGCGCGTTATTACTGACCTCTCCGCCGCTTCCTAGCCGTAGGCGCGGCGTCCAGAGGCAGCGGGTCGTCCGAGTTGTAGAACGAAGTCACTCGGTGCGGCGACACTGAGGTCCGGTTCAGGTTCGGGTACCGGGTGCCCGGGTCCAGGGTATACGCACCAAAGTCGCGGTGAAGATTCTCAGGTGTCGTTTGAGCTGAAACATTTACATAAGGTTTATTTATACATTACATTTATTTATTTTACATTACAGGGTGCTAGGCAGAACGAGAGACATACTTTAAGGGAAGCTTACTAGCTTCCCTTAAAGTGAATAAATAAAATAAATGACTACTGTCATCAAAACAAACCAATTTCACTAAAGGATCGAAGATGAAATCGCAAAAAAAAAAACAGCTTTTTCGTACATTTTGTTAAGTTCATCATCATCCTCCTACCCTTACCCCAATTTATTTGGGGTCGGCGCAGCATGTTTTCTTCTTCCATACCTGCCTACCTATTTGCCGTCATCTCAAGGGTCACCTCTTTTCTTGCCATATCATCTTTCACACAATCCATCCATCTTTTCTTTGGTCTTCCTCTACTCATTTTGTTAAGTTATGCCAACATAAATGTATGAAGTAGCTGATAATTTTTTCGCGATTTCAGGGATTGTTTCACTGTTATAGTTGTTCATTTTCATGAGTACTACACACCTTTAAAGTATGTCCCTTGTTCTACCTAACACCCTGTATACATTCACTAGCTGTCACGGCGAACTTCGTACCGCCTCAAAAGTTACGTTACACTGCCATCTGTTAGAAATGTATGGAACTTGTTATAGGAAAAATGTTTTCCTATAACAAGTTCCATACATTTCTAACAGATGGCAGTGTTAAATTACAATAAAAAAAATTGAAGTCAATAATTGAAATAAATAATGTCCTATCTTTTAAGTTTGACCAAAACACACTGTGTGCAAAGTTTTATTACAATCGGTTCAGTAGTTTAGGAGTCCATAGTGGACAAATAACATGACACATAATTTATATATATTAGGTCTTTACCTATGAAATTGCCGTTCTGCAGTACTGGCCATTTCAAATCAAAATATTTTTTGTTTGGCTAAGAATTCTAATTTCAAATTAATTTCATTTTAAAAACATGGATTTTTTTTTCCAAAAGTAGTCATTTGTTTATTGATTAGTGTTACATTTTCATCGCATTTAAATCTTTTTCGTCATCATGGATACGTTAAAAATTCGAGTAATTATGGAATATGAGTACCGTCGTGGCAGCAACGCGGCACAAGCGGCACGCAACATCAACGACGTTTACGGAGCTAACACTACAAACCAACGCACTACCTGTTATTGGTTTGCTCGCTTCCGTTCTGGAAATTTCGACCTGAAAAATGAACCTCGCGGTCGTCCGAAGACTTTGGTCGACAATGACGAATTAAAGGCGATTGTGGAAGCTGATGATACACAATCTACGGCTGAATTAGCAGCAGCTTTCGACGTTAGCGTCAAAACAATATTGGTCCATTTGCGTCAAATTGGCAAGGTAAAAAAGCTTGACAAATGGGTGCCCCACGAACTCAATGATCGCCAGCGCGAAGTACGCGTCGAGACGTGCCTTGCACTGCTCAACAGACACACAAATGAAGGAATTTTGAACCGCATTGTTACCTGCGATGAAAAATGAATTCTGTTTGATAACCGCAAGCGCTCAGAAACTTGGTTGGATCCTGGTTCAGCACCTAAACAATGCCCTAAACGAAAACTTACCCCAAGAAAAGTGATGGTCACTGTTTGGTGGTCTAGCGCCGGTGTGATTCAACACAGCTTCTTACCAAACGGGGTGAGCATTACTGCAGATGTGTACTGTGAAGAATTGAACACAATGATGGAGAAGCTGGCACATCTCCAACCAGCATTGGTCAATCGCTCGTCTCCGCTGCTCCTGCACGACAACGCGCGACCTCATACTGCACAGCAGACGGTCTCCAAGTTGCAAGAACTGGGGTTGGAAGCTCTCCGTCATCCGCCCTACTCACCAGACCTTGCGCCTACAGACTACTACTTTTTCCAGAATTTGGATAACTTCTTGGCGGGAAAAAAATTCAATACCCGAGAGGCAGTACAAAATGCCTTTGAAGAATTTGTTGCCTCCCGTCCAGCTGATTTCTTTAAGAAGGGCATCAATAAACTGCCACTGCGTTGGCAAAGATGCATTGATTGCATGGGTGATTACTTCGATTAATACAAATAAAAAATACATGAAAAAAAATCATTTAATTTTTTTCATACAAAACGGCAATTTCATAGGTAAAGACCTATTATTAAGATATTATGAAGCCTGCATTTGGGCTATAAAGAGTTGGGTGGAGGTGTACTTAGACGTACACCTCCAGCCAACTGGGAAAGCCATTTGGGACACCCACATTTAACCATTTTTTTTTAAATTTTATGTTATTGGGGGTAAGCTTATTGCCATCAACCGGAGACACATCATCATCGTCCAACAAATCCAAATAACACATTGCTCGGCCCAGGAATCGAACCCAGGACCTCATGCTTCGCAGTCGCGTTTACGACCACGAGACAGTCAAATCTATAATCTTTATATGTATTGTATAAAACATAGTCAAGTTATTTACACCATTTAAAACTCAAAAAACAGCTGAATGATCTTTGATTTGTTAAATTCGCCTCCACCCAGAATTGTAGAATAACTAATAAAACATTATGAAAAGTTCACAAAACAAAAACACTGAGGCAGTCCGGGTCAGCTAGTCTAACGTAACCAACACGTTCTTAGGTAACAAAACAACACGCCAAAGGGGTAGATAGATATATAACGACTGTCACTTGTTTTTGTAACGCCGAACGTAAGGGGTTGATAGATAGATAACCATCGTCACTTGTTTTTGTAACGCCGAACGTTTCAATTTTCCTAATGAAAATAAAAGCTTCCAGGAAAATTACACGTAAGACTTTAAAAATTGAGTGGGAAACAGCTATTAGTTCAAGAAGTAGTACTACTCGTACATCTTCTTAATCTCGATGCAGCGGTTGAACGGCCAGACACCGTAGTTCAGCATTACCCAAAGTATGGGTCGCGAGTGAATATTGTGACTGAAGATAAGTTTTTGTTTTCTAATTTTGACTGTCCTTCATTCATGTAGCCATATCTCGTTTTCATCCATGATAAACAAGCGATGAGTTGCGGTCCAGCCAACTACTGGCTGCTACTGAGAACTCTTAGATGAAAAACGCAATGACACTTTGCCACCAATCAGCGCATTCGGTACTTCGAAACATGTTCCGAAGTACCGAATGCGCTGACTAGACCAACGAGGTTGTAACAATGATGGTGATGGGATGATGAGTAATATTTTTTTTGTCCACCGAGTTGATTATTAAAAAAATATTGAACACGTATGTTTTTTGTTTCCCTGTCAAACGAAATCTCTCTTTGTCTCATTAGTATTAAATTAAAAAGATCACGTCGATATATTTAGTTAAATAGTTGCATTAAGTCATCTGTTTGTAGATTGTCTTACGAGTATATATAAAATTCTCGTGTCACAATGTTAGTTACCATACTCCTCCGAAACGGCTTGACCGATTCTTATGAAATTTTGTGTGCATATCGGGTAGGTCTGAGAATCGGCCAACATCTATTTTTCATACCCCTAAATGATTAGGGTGGTCCACCCCAAATATTTTATATGGCAAAACAACGTTTGCTGGGTCAGCTAGTCATATATATAAAATTCTCGTGTCACAATATTAGTTACCGTACTCCTCCGAAACGGCTGGACCGATTTGTATGAAATTTTGTGTGAACATCGGGTAGGTCTGAGAATCGGCCAACATCTATTTTTCATCCCCCTAAATGGTAAGGGTGACCTTGTTTTTTTGGCTTAAAATGGCAAAACAACGTTTGTTTTTTTTTTTTTTTTGGAATGGGCATCTCGCAGTTTATCCTTTAGGGATATTTACTGCTCAACCGAACTTTCCTGTGGGGGGCTTAATTAAAATTAAGGCCTCCAGCCAGGCATAAAAACTTATAAGCTAAGCGACTATCGCTAAGGGCACCCCCTGCGGGGTACGAACCTCGGCTTAGGACGTCGCTGAAGAGGACAGCAAGGGACAGGCTGGATCTGATTGTTCCTTCGAACAACGTTTGCCGGGTCAGCTAGTATATACATATTCTTGTGAAGTAGCAACCCCCACTCCCCAATTACAATGCGTTTTATCTAAGTTATTTTGAAGTAGGTAGTATAACACAACATCATCACGGCTGTAATCCCCGCAGGGATAGGCGGCACTTATAGTATATCCATATTTCGCCAATTATGTTTAAGTCCCATGTAATATTATATGACGACACGGTTGGCGCAGTGGTTGAGCCATCAGCTGCTGCGCCGCGTGTTGTGAGATCGATCCACGCACGGAACAAATATTTGTATGACCTACAGGTAATTACCTTTGTCAATTATTTGTTTCATTCATTATATTTAGACAGTACAATTTAATATTATTATTTTTATGCGCGACAACTCAATGTAATGTATAAACATTAGGTGTATGAACGTAAACGAAGCAATAGGATTATGTAATCGATCGTAGCAGTTGGCGTTCAGTAGTTTCTGCTTACACCTTAGGGGTAAATGCGTGAGTTTTGTATATATATACCACAACATCATGCCTGTAATAATAATAATAAATAATGCTGGACAATCCATACAGCATCATCTAGCCCCAAGCTAAGCAGAGCTTGTGTTATGGGTACTAGATGACTGATATACTTAATACGAGTACAATACATTACATAGATAGATAGTTTTTTTTATTATACATCGCAAATACCCAGAAAACCCGGAACAAATCTTTGTTGATCGTACAATTTTTTTTCCAATATCTAACCCTTCGTAATCCCCGACAGGTTAGGCAGAGGCGTACCTATACCAGTACTTCCAAGCTTCCAGTCTAACTGGACACAGCTGAATACCAGTATTCTAGATACACACACAACCCAGTTTACTGGGTAACACAATGCCCCTTGGTAAGACTGGTTGTGAGACTTGCGGGTTTCTGATTACCCGTAACGGCTGTCAAAGATCTACAAATGACAGCCGGGACCAATAGCTTAACGTGCTTTCCGAGGCACGGAGGAGTCTCGATATGTTACAAATGGTCACCCATCTACAGCCTGACCTCGGCTAGCGTAGCTTAACCTTCGATCAACCCGTGCGGCTGTTTTTATTTAGCCACGAGCTCCTCCCGAGCTTGTAAATCAAGTACTAGTACCTATACTGCACCCACATTTAGCCAGATATGTTTTAACTCCCATGTGCTAGGGGTCGAGCCTATTGCCATCAACCGGGCACACACAGTCAAACTCATGGCTGCTACTGAGAAATTCCAGGTGGAAACACCCAATAACACTTTGTCCAGCCCGGGAATCGTATCCAAGACCTAATGCAGCAGTAGCGCTTCCGACCACAAGACATGTACAACCATAGTACCAACCACAAGGCGATAACTTAAGCTGTGACACCGATTATCCGATGCGTAATTCATAGATAACTCTTACAGGTTGCCTAGCAACCGCAGTTTGACAAAACTAACAAACACAGAAACTTACAGAAAGCGAGAACACTGGTCTCCACCAAAACCTAGAACCAGTGTCAAAAATATAGATATTTTTTTTTATAAATATTGCTGGACAATCCACACAGCATCATCTAGCCCCAAGCTAAGCAGAGCTTGTGTTATGGGATATATCGAAGTTTACTGAGAAAAGAAATGTTGAAGTAGCGGATGGTGAGTCTGCTTACGTCTTACATTACCTAAGTATGACAAGCCGGTATTTTGCGTAAGCATAATCAAACAATAAGACCTCTCCTTCAAATGACTCCCATACAATTTAATTATGTTTTATTTAATTTAATTATGTTTTGATCACACACATGCGTTTTTGTATACATTTTGTCTTTTAACTTTACCTTCTTATTATTATTATTATTTTTATTAATATGTGGACAATGTAGTGGGTTACATGTTTATAATTTTAGTATAAGGATTTATTGTGTAACTTAGCATGTAACTGTTTTTTGTCCTTAATGAATAAATACATATGTGTAAACATTCTTCTGCCTAGTAATCTCCCCATTTTATAATAATCATCAAAACTCATGAAAACTTTCCAACCTCAGTGAAGCCGACTCTCACCTCCTCACCTAACTAGCCGGTACTTTGTTGCGTCAGTACAATCACACAAAAATACGTCACCTTCAAACGATTCCCAAAAGAAGTCATCTAGTAATGTAGTCCCTATTCTTCACACCATGTCTCAATAGCCTTCTAGGTATAATAATCGCCAAAACCCTGTCCATGAAAATTTACTGAAGCTGAATCTGCTTACGTCTTAGGTACATTACCTAACTAGCCGGTACTTTGCATCAGTAAAACACAAACACACAATAACAAGTCGCTTTCAAAACGACTGCCATACTTCTGTGTTAACAGTCATCTAGTTATCTCCCTATTCTAAACGCCATAGCTACGTCGCCTTCTATGATAATCGCCAAAACCCTGAAATCCATGAAACTTTCAAACCAAACTGATGCCAAATCTCGCCAGAACGCTATGTCCCCAGACGTAAACAAACCAGCGCTCCCCTAAATTGAAATGTGAATACCAATCAAATTTCTAAAGCCCCTCAGGCCGGACAACAATTACGCAGTAAGTGAATACGCCGAGGGGGGGAAGCTCCCTAACAACGTCAGGTGAGGAGCAGGAGGTACGTCTCTTAATATCTGCAATGCGTCAAATGTATATAAAAACAAATCTCCCTCGGTACATAAGGGAATGCTGCGCACTTTCGCAAGTATATAATCAAAATATTGAAACTCGAAGCCCAGACGCGTGTCTGTGTTTGCGTATACATTGAGTGTATATCAAATAATCTGGTTGGGAACAGATCAAAGGGCAGGTGGTGGGCGGCAGGTGGTGGGCGGCGGGTGGTGCGCCGGATGGTTATATGATCGGCTATAGTAATAGTCTGGCAATGTTGTGCTCTGCCTGGGAGCGAATCAAAGGGCGGGCGGTGGCTGGTGGGCCATCTCCCACCACCCACCGCCCGCCCTTTAGGCTGTCGGCTGCTGACGGGCGGGTGGTACGCAGGGTAATTATATGATTGGCTATAGTAATAGTCTGGTAACGTCGCCGTCAGGGTGGACGGCTGGCGGTGGGCCATCACCCACCGCCCACCCTTTGAGTTGTCGGCGGGTGACAGACAGCGGGTGGTGAGCCGGCTACGTATATGATCTGTATAGTAATAGACTGTACGTAGTACTTGATTACATTGGGGAGCGCCGGATGCTGGTCCTGGCGTTTTAAATTAAATCCGATGCGGCAACATTGAAAAGCTTTTAATGAACAGCGAGGGTGGACGATATGAGTCACGTTTGTTTACTATTTTTACAGTCGCGAACAAAACTCACTTCATAAAACTTTGTAAAAACATCTTAGGAGTAGTGCTGTTCAGCACTCAAACAAAGCATTGATGGTAGCTACGATTCAGAGGTAATAAGAAAAAAAAATACCATCCTATTACTATCCCACTGCAAGTTAAATAAGTATTCTCATAAAGAGAAGGCGTGGGCAATTAATCACTACGCTTGCTCAAAGCAGATTAACGATCACTGATCTATAGTCAAACGTCCGTTATTTGTTTAGTACTGTTCGTCAAGCGGTTCATCATCCTCCTGCCCTTGTCCCAATTTATTTCATCAGTCATCTCAAGGGACACCTCTTTTCTTGCCATATCATCTTTCACACAATCCATCCATCTTTTCTTTGGTCTTCCTCTACTCATGTAACCCTGCACATTCATAGTCAAAACTTTCCTCACAACATGGTCCTCATTCCTTCGCATGCGTGTTCGTCAAGCGGTTGAGCTTCATTATTACAGAGTTGAGTAAGGCGAGTACTGACAAATGTGTGCGTTGACTAGAGACACTAACCAGAATGTTCCTCATATGATGGATCTAACCAGGATAGTGTCTGGACTTGAAGCAACTGTGACCACTAAGTTTCTTTTCGTTTTCTACTCAGAGTTGTCGGCTAGGTATCATTGACAACGGCTAGACACCGTAGTTCAGCATTACCCAAAGTATGGGTCGGTCAAAGTATTGTGACTGAAGATAAGTTTTTGTTTTCATCCATAATCTAGTTTAAGATTGCGTTGACTAGAGACACTAACCAGAATGTTCCTCATATGATGGATCTAACCAGGATAGTGTCTGGACTTGAAGCAACTGTGACCACTAAGTTTCTTTTCGTTTTCTACTCAGAGTTGTCGGCTAGGTATCATTGACAACGGCTAGACACCGTAGTTCAGCATTACCCAAAGTATGGGTCGGTCAAAGTATTGTGACTGAAGATAAGTTTTTGTTTTCATCCATAATCTAGTTTAAGATAAAAACGTTGACTGATAAAAAGAATATAATTTATCAGTTAGCTTTTTTGCGTATCTGTACTGGCTACTCTGCTGATGAAAGGCGATTCCCCTCGAGATAGGGAGGAAACACAAAGGGTGAGTTTGCTAAAATTTTATTTGCATTTGCAACCCTCGCGCCTGCAGCTGCCTCATCCAGATTTTAATCCTAACAAAATGGATGCCTGTCGGCTTTAAACTGGAATTTACAAAAGCAAAACATGTTCACTTCACATCAAATTATTCCTCATCAAAAGGGTTGTGCGTGCTGAGCGTTATTATTCGCTACAATGATCGAGATGTAAGTATGACCATGGACCATGCCGCCGGGTGGGATTTAATAACGATGGGGACTCCAATTACGTGTTTTAGGCGCGCAAAAAACCGTTTCGCTTTGATTTCATCCGGTCGAGTTGTTTTGTTGAGTAGTACAAAAGATAAATACCGATCGCTGGACATCTGCGCCGGCTGCTGGTCTCCGTTATTATTCTTATTTCAATGAGATCAAGTTTGGCAGTTGGGCACAAAGTGTGTACCTACAATTATTATTTTGTGGATGTCAAAGAGTTGTGTTAACGTGGGAACAGACTGGTTGAATCTACGTTATGTATATAATGTAATGAATGCTTTATCTGTGCTATATAAAAACGTCTATAGACAGCAGTTAGTGCGAGGTATTACACTTGAGAAACAGATTTAGTTGCAAGTTCGTATTTTGAACTGACACAAATCAATATTCAATTCCGACTGTGTTGTACCATCGAGGTTTTTACCTTTATAAGAAAGTAAGTAAGTAATTTGATGATTTGGTTTTGATATATTATCTTTAGTAGGTAATCTTACAAATATCGCTGTGGTATGGACATTATCGGCAAATGATGAGGGTGTTGAGGAAGAAGATAAAACAATTAAATGGAAGATTATGTCCTTTAAGATGCTGATTACTGAGGAGTTTGGGGCCAAATAAAAACCGCCGCATGGGTCGATCGAAATTTAAGTTACACTTGTCGAGGTCAGCCCCTGGATGGGTGACCATTCATTACATATGGAGACTCCTCCGTGCCTTCATTGCACGTTAATTCATTGGTGCCGGATGTTATTTATGAATCTTTGACAGTCGTTACGAGTAATCAGAAGCCCGAAAGTCTGGCGACCAGTCTTACCAAACTTTATCGTGTTGCCCTGTAACTACGAGTATGTTGTTACTCCACGAAAAAGACCACTGGTATTCAGCTGCATCCTGTTAGACTGGAAGCCGATGAGCAGATGATGAGGTGGCTGATTATTTAGATAGCAATTAATGTTCATAGATGTATTGAAGTATTGGACACGCTGCACCAAACACAGAAAAATCGGGATAAGATGAGGAAGCTGTTGACGAACTCACCTAAAAGCCTGTAGATGGACTCTCGTTCAGCGATGACCTCAAGCGGGTGCGGCGCAGGGCTCTGCCCCCAAGCGCGCACGGCCCAGGCGGCGTCGAGCGCGGACAGGAATCCGCGAGCACAGCCAGAACCCGTCGGCCAGAAGGGTTCCAGCAGACTGTCGCCCACCAGCTGGCAGAGCAGCCGGCGCCCATGGCGCTCATACACCTGCAAAGTAGGACAATATTTAAAACCGCACGATAAAGGAATAATACCTAAAATGTCCATTAATTTAGAGTTAAGCTGTATGCATTTTAGATCATAATCCATTGGTTTAAAGCTTAGATTTGACTGACCAAGCGAAAGCTTTGAGGTAGCTGCGAATTTATATAACGTGAAGAATTTAGATTCGCGACAATGGTATTCAAGAACGCGCTAACAGTATAAATAATACCTAAAAAATATAAGACATGAGACATGTATAGTCATTCACTTAGTCCTATAAACGACCTATGTGGCGCAGCGGGCGAAGGTCCAGCTGCGACGCAGGAGGTTGCGGGTCCGATTCCCGCCTTGGGAGAAATGTTTGTACGATCTACAAAGGTTTATTCCGGGTGCTCTGGGTATTTGCTATGTATAATAAAAAATATCTATCTAAGTAATGTATAGTATTAAGTATATCAGTAATCTAGTACCCATAACACAAGCTCTGCTTAGCTTGGGGCTAGATGATGCTGTGTGGATTGTCCAGCATTATTTATTTATTTAAATGTTCATGTCTTTAGTATAGCCAGCCCAAACTCCTGAAACAGGGTAAGCTTCTCAGACTGTGGTTTAACTTACCAAACTAGCATTCTCCGCTGCGTACATGGATGTGAAATCGAAGAGTGCGACGTCGGGCTCCCCGTAGTGGTTGAGGGCGAAGTCCCGCAGTGGCATGCGGCCGTCCGTGGAGAACCGGGCGGCTTCTTGAGCGTAGCGCATGAGTGCGGCACGGTCTACGTTCTCCACGCTAAGGAGGCGGGATACCTCGTTGAAGTCCTAGAGAACACGTGGTGGATTCATTAGTCTTTACTATCTTTTTCACTCTCCTGCCGCTCTTCTCTCAAGAGGAAGACAGGCTAAAAGATGGGAGGATGATTCTATTGTGTGGATATGCTATTGTACACACTCATACACACATAACATCACTGTTATGTGTGTATGAGTGTGTACAATAGCGTTATAGTACAGGTGTGAAGTTACGTCGTAAATATAAGTTTAACATTCATTCTTCGATTTTCTCCTCACTGCTTTTTGCTGACACAAACTGGTATCCATACATTCCAAAAGGAAAATAAAAGAATATAGGTAACACCTAAATAAAAACACAGTGTTGGATTTTCGAAAATCACCTTAAGACAATATCAACAGCTACTTCGTTAAAGTCAAACTTACATTGAGCAGCACCCCTTTATCCAGTAGACTGTGCTTCTTAGCGGTCATGACGAAGTAGTGTGTGTCGTCCTTATAGTACACGATGTTCTCTAAGTCGATGCCGGTGACTTCGTACAGCTCCTTGAAGAACTTCTGGTTGAATATGAACGCTACGCCGCTTATTTCCGGCACCTGGTGACGGAAAACACACAGATAATCTTATATTTTGCATCATTTTGATGCGAGATAAAGGAGGGGACGTAATCTCTCACGCGAAGAGGAAATTAATGAAAATCCTCGTAAACATTCTATTTACAAATGTTTTCGCAAAAAGGCTTGGGGATTGTTTTTTTGCGTCGTGCCATCTCATTTCTACGGAGAAGCTCGGCATCAAAGACGCCAGTAGCCTAATGTCAAACATTTAAACATATCTTTTTATTTGTAAATGTTAAGTTGTTGACAATCTAAGTTAATTCATGAAACATTATGATTACTTATCATAGTTTATTTTTATAAAAGAGCATGAAGGCTCATTGCTGAGATTTTATTAATAATCGCACCTCACTGTCTAGTATGTACGTCTATGGAACACATTCCCCCACTAGGGCGGGAATAAAAGTACGCAGTTGGAGTCCGCGTCGTCGGTCACAGCTGTAATACAATGTCGCAGTACTAACCGAGGCCTCCTGCTCCGAGTGCCTGTTGATAAAGTTGGCGGTGATGGCCATGGCCAGCTTGCCGCGGAACTCCTTGCGCTTGAAGCCGTGCAGCGTGTTGCGCTTGCCATCGGCTCCAAGTAAGGCGCCAAACTCGTACTGAGCCACCACGTGGTCGGCGGGAAGCACGCGCGCGCGCCAGCCTAGAGCTGAGGTAAGTAACAGATGGTATTATAATAATAAATAAATAAATTTCACGACACGGTTGGCGCAGTGGTTGAGCCATCGGCTGCTGCGCCGCGTGTTTTGGGTTCGATCCCCGCACGGAACAAATATTTGTATGACCTACAGGTAGTTGTTCCGGGTCTGGCTGTGTGTGTATGTGAGTTTAAATGTTTGTAAACGCACCCACGATACAGGAGAAATTCCTAGTGTGGGGCAACGTTTTTATTAAAAAAAAAAAAAAATTGCTGGACAATCCACACAGCATCATCTAGCCCCAAGCTAAGCAGAGCTTGTGTTATGGGTACTAGATGACTGATATACTTAATACAATACATAACATATATAGATATTTTTTATTATACATAGGAAATACCCAGAACACCCGGAACAAATATTTGTAGATCGTACAAACATTTCTCCCAAGGCGGGAATCGAACCCGCAACCTCTTGCGTCGCAGGCGGACCTTCGCCCGCCGCGCCACATCAGTCGTCAAAAACGTCGTATTAAAAACTACTCAAAGACTCATTCGACGAGCTGGACAAAACCAACGACCAGTGTCCAACATTAGCCCTGGATCGGAACAACTGAAATTCATGGAGTGAGGCCTTTGCCCAGCAGTGGGATGACGCCGTCTAACAATAGCAATTGCAAAGACTCGTAACACTAAAAACACTTTTAAAAACTTGAAAAGAACAAGTCGTGTAAATCCAATCGTTTACTGTATAGACTTTAGCACTGCACATCACAATCCCTCATTCCCTGCGACGACGATCAGGACGATCAGCTTCCAATCACAACTTCAACCTGTCAAATTGTGACTCACACTTACTTTCAGAATTTTCGGCAACCGTAGGCTCTAAAAGTTCTTCAAAACTGACTCCTTCATGTAACTCTACTCCTAGTAGTAACGCAACCTGTAACATTGTACAAACTCAAATAAAAATAAATAAAACAAAGCTCCTATTAATTGTATACGAATTTGTATTAATTTTGTCCTAATATAAATCGATTTGCAAAGTAAACTAAAACCTACAAAACTATAAAAAAAAGGTATCCATTTATCGTATTTTTGTAACAATTGTTACTTAACCTTATAGAAATAACGTAGAGCTCAGAGTATTTATCTAGTGTCGTGGAATGTTTAAATCATTCACTTAAACACATTTTTGATACAATCGAAACTGAACCATAGGGAACGGCCTGACAGTACAAAATCCCACAGAACCTCACCTTCATAAGTATACATTGTAGCTGCCGGATGCTGATGTGGTCTATGGAGCCGGCACAGAACTTTCCGAAGAACTTCTTGGCTCCTAGTGCTCTCAGGTCCTGGATGACGAAGGGCCACAAGTGCAGCACGTTGTTCCGGGACATGCGGTCGCGTTTCTCGATCACCACCTAACGAAGAACCGCCACACGTGAGCCCTCATATTCATTGACACGGACTTAAATGTTAATTACTAGATTTACCATACATTGTTTCAGCTTTAGTACCAGTACCAGTACCAGGCTTCTCATACAGAGAAGGCACGAGCATTAATCGCCACGCTTGCTCAAGACGGGTTGGCGATTTCAGACTTATATTAATTATATATAAGTCCAAGTTTCCTCACGATGTTTTCCTTCACCGATGTCAGTGATGTCCAAGATAAACTTAGAAAGTACATATGAATTGAAAAAGTCACATTGGTACTTGCCCAGGTTTGAACGCACAAACTCGTGCAGCTTTAGTACAAGTTTATAATTAACGAGGGAGATCATTACAGGGACTTACAAGTAATTAGTACTCGTAGATTGAAAAAAATGGTTATTTTAGCTTGCTACCACCAATTCATTATTGTTGAGGGTATGAGGAAGAGGGTGTACAGTCCCTCATCCGCCATTGAAAAGGGAGGATTTTCTGACAAGTCGACAGTTACGTCAGTTTTAGTTCGTATGTGGAGAGTTAGATGTCACTACATGGTCACCAAACCACTGCCATTTATGGGCAAGATTAACAGAAACGTCTTTGATTTTATATTGAAAGCTTGTAAGGCAAGCATTATTAAATCTCTTAATTTATTATAACGGACACACTTCCCTACGTGTTTGTTATTCCAGCATATGGCATTCGTGGGTTGCAGCTGAACATCAGCGTCGGGTGGTACACCTTGCGTTGTCTCCTGCTGACCTGAAGCCTTTTTGGCATTGTAACCTCTGTTTCCTGTGTTACAGTTTTAGTGTGTATTTATTTTGCTGTATTGCCAATTAACGTAACGCAACAGCCAAGAAACACTGACTTCACCCAGTTTTTATTTTTATTTATTTCTTTTTTACGTGTATAAGTGAGTACAAAAACAATTTACAGAAAAAAAATACAAATGTTCTTTTAATTTAAAGAATCGTTATAAAAACGCACCCACGATACAAAAGAAATTCCTAGTGGGGACTAGGTTTCTTTAGTTACATACACAAACAGGCAGGCTACCTGCAGACCAAAAAAATAAGTAAATCGCGCAGGTACCGAATTTGCGACTCCCAACCAATCGTTCAGCCTCCGCACCGACCTTGCCGTCAGCCATTTTTATATTTAATAATATTATATTAATTGTCATAATTACTCATCGTCAGGATTTCTAGTCTCATTAAAAGCAGATTTTAATCAGGACAGACATAATGACTTTAAACTCGTTATCTCACAGGCCCTTTGAATACATCTTATATTCATTTGAATAAGTACTAAACTCACCCTCTCGTTCACAAACATGATGTGGTTAATACCGCAATATTTTTACGTGTCGTCGTATTAAGCAAATTAATGGCTAGATATATTAATGATTCCTTCAAAGAATTCAAAATGATCTCCACTCTACGTATAACCAAGTACATGATAATTTGTTTGATCAGTTCGCTTACTGAAACACAACTGGGAATGGTAAGGTGACCGATTGGATGCGATCGAATACTCAAAACAATTGTGCATTTGTTTAAGTAACTGTCGTTTGTTTTTGGCAATTGCATCAGTGTTTTGTTAAACACTCTTGACTAAACTAGACACATACAGGTTGAGTATTTTTTTTAAAGATACTGAATTTTAAGTTTCTTTTAAGACGAGATGTAAAAATAGGAAGGGCAGAAAAGATCGGTATCTTTATATCCTAATGAAAAGACAAATTCGTCGAACGCGTAGTATTATTATATATGTATTGTGAAAAAGCTAACCCTTTCAAAATGTAAGGTAAATCTGGAGATTAACCTGAACGACTCTTTACTTCGCGTTAATAAAAAAGGGATAATAAGTTTTAGGAGTTATCTTTAGAATGTAATGTTCACATCCCTTTAACTTCCAGCACACCTGTTTTATTTTGACAAGCGTGTTCGATATAGTAAGAAAGTATCAGCTTTTATTTAGAACTTTATGTTTTCTAAGATTCAATTCAAGTCATAGACAAATAAAAGGCACTTCTCAACGTAAATTTCTCAAGTACAATAAAATAAAACAGACATTCTGCTTCCCCTTCGAAAAGGTAGTTTCGTATGAAGAATGGACAAGAAACTCGATACCTTCTATTCATTTTTTTATTAATAATATCTTGAACACAATAGTCAGGTAATTTTATGTGAAAACGTTGTACCAAGAATAAAGACTACTAGGTATACTAAAATAAGTACACAGTATTACAAATTAAACAATGCATCAGATAGGTAAACTATTGTGTTGATATCGTGTACACATATTTACAAATATTGTTATATAACAAACAATGTAACTGTGTGAGTTGAAGTAATCATGGCTTGTAGAGTTAATTTCATAAAAACCCAAAATATATGTTGAATTAAATAATAAATAAATAATGCTGGACAATCCACACAGCATCATCTAGCCCCAAGCTAAGCAGAGCTTGTGTTATGGGTACTAGATGACTGATATACTTAATACAATACATTAAATAGATAGATATTTTTTATTATATACAGCAAATACCCAGAACACCCGGAACAAACCTTTGTAGATCGTACAAACATTTGTCCCAAGGCGGGAATCGAACCCGCAACCTCCTGCGTAGCAGGCGGACCTTCGCCCGCTGCGCCACATAGGTCGTCAAGAATTAGATCTGCTCTGCACTGCGTCGTTGGTCTCGTAGTCGTAAACGAGACTGCTAAGCGTTCCATTCCAGGGTTGAGAAATGTGTTATTAAGATTTTTCATTAGGAAGTAATCTCTCAGTAGCAATTCAGAGTCTGAACAAGTGCCCAGTTGATAGCTCATCTCCTGTTGTATGGGACTTAAAAACATAACCGGTGAAATGTGGTTGTACTTTAGGTACACCTCTGCCGACCCCTCAAGGAATACAGGCGTGATATTATGTTAGATAAGCAATCAGTTTAATTTTGTCTCGACTGTGAGATTGTCTTACGGAGCAATATAATATAATCTTCTAATTTGTTATAGGTATGCTTGTTCATAAAGTGGACTATCTTCAAAAAAATCCTTTATTTAGTTTTAATACATCACATTCACAGGCATGAATGAAAGGCAGTTACATGCAGCTGAGATGAGAATGCTGAGGGGGATGTGTGGTGTTACGCGAATGGATAGAATAAGAAATGAGTATGTAAGAGGAAGTCTGAAAGTTGCGCCTGTGACCGAGAAGTTGTGTGGAAATCGGTTGTCATGGTATGGGCATGTGATGCGAAGGAATGAGGACCATGTTGTGAGGAAAGTTTTGAGTATGAATGTGCAGGGTTACATGAGTAGAGGAAGACCAAAGAAAAAATGGATGGATTGTGTGAAAGAGGATATGGCAAGAAAAGAGGTGACCCATGAGATGACGGCAGATAGAGATGTATGGAAGAAGAAAACATGCTGCGCCGACCCCAAATAAATTGGGATAAGGGCAGGAGGATGATGACATTACACGTTATTCATGTGTAACATTTAGCACATGATAAATGAAAGACTACTAAAAGAAGATATTTACTAGGCAGACATAAGCGGAAACGCCGGGAGGGGACGCCCTAGAAGACGTGCGCTGACCTAATTGGTGATGTTCTTTAGTACTCGCAACCGGCGTGCGTGTATGGCCAGATATATGATCGCAAACGAAGCGAAAGGAGTATGTAATAATCGTAGCAGGTGGCGTTCTGTAGTTTCTGCCTACCCCCATGGGAAAAAAGCGTGAGTCATGTATGTGTTTGACGACCTATGTGGCGCAGTGGGCGAAGGTCCGCCTGCGACGCAGGAGGTTGCGGGTTCGATTCCCGCCCTAGGACAAATGTTTGTACGATCTACAAATATTTGTTTCAGGTGTTCTGGGTATTTGCTATGTATAATAAAAAATATCTATCTATGTCATATATTGTATTAAGTATATCAATAATCTAGTACCCATAACACAAGCTCTGCTTAGCTTGGGGCTAGATGATGCTGTGTGGATTGTCCAGGATTATTTATTTATTTATTTATTTATTTATGTATGTATTTCGCACAACCCCATAAAACATGTTTATACTTTGGTTAATCTAAAAGATGGTTGAACTACGAGTATTTTATCTTTATTTCTATTATTAAAATCATTTCTATCATTTAGTTACGCGAATGGATAGAATAAGAAATGAGTATATAAGAGGAAGTCTGAAAGTGGCGCCTGTGACAGGGAAGTTGTGTGGAAATTGGCTGTCATGGTATGGACACGTGATGCGAAGGAATGAGGATCATGTTGTGAGGAAAGTTTTGAGTATGAATGTAGAGGGTTACAAGAGTAGAGGGAGACCCAGGAAACGATGGATGGATTGTGTGAAAGTTGATATGGCTAAGAAGGAGGTGACTTCTGAGATGACGGGAAATAGAGATGTATGGAAGAAGAAGACATGCTGCGCCGACCCCAAATGAAATTGGGATAAGGGCAAGAGGATGATGATTTCAATCACTTATTTTACAAAAAGATATTTCCTGCTGAATGATTCCTTCTGAAATACTCCTATTTCAATACATACGAATCCACTGTCGTGAGTTAATCTCGCAAAAACCCCAAGATGGCGCGACCGATTTGAATGATTTTTTGCGTGTTTGAGTGACAAGGGTTATATTCACAATAGCCAAATAGGATCCTGCACGTGGGGCTGTTCGGCAGAATAAACAGTATTATCACAGATGGTTGCCGTGCACTAGACTCCAACACACACACAAAAAGCAATAGATCGGTAATGGCTCGACGGATTTGAATGCTTTTTTTTGTGTGTTTGAGTGGTATTGTTTAGATTCACAATTGGACCCGGTATGAGGGGCTTTTCGGACAGAATTAATATAAGTAATGAATGGCAAGAGGCTGTTCTTTTTTAATTATTCCATGAGAGATTAGCAAAGACATGGACTGTGCCCAGCAGTGGGGTAGTAACGGGGATTTTTTTTTTTAATTGTCCCTTTGAAGCACTGTGGCATACCTTTGATTTTTTTTCAGTGTTTCTTCTCAGAGGAGTTACATAGGCAACCACCGACCTTTTTTTTTTTTGGTAACGGTGGTAACCTTCAAAGGGCGCCTGGACTTTTGGGGAAAAGACCAGGGAGTGTGGGATTCTTACCTCACTAAAACCACCCCGGTGAAGGCAACCACCGACCTAGTCTAAAATATTACTTTTTGACGTGTCTGTAAATGGGATCTTGCAAACCCTTGTATTAGAAATACATATCACATTGCCGGTAAGAGAAAGATTGGCAATATACTTACGACTTTGGCCCCTAGTAGTTGGCATTCTATAGCTGCTCGGAGGCCGCAGGGGCCTGCACCGATGATCAGGACTTTTCCCGAGGCACACGACCTTCCCTTGGCGTACACTTTGTGGTTGGCTCGGGCGTCGAATTTCTTAAACAGGGCTTGCGCTTTCCACGAACTTGCCAGTTTCGCCTGAAAAGAATTGAGACACAGTTTAGGTAAAATTCTTTTGGAGCCATCTAGCTAGCCGCATTCAGCATGGTATGGTTAGTCTTAGTACGAGTTTCACGACAGTTAAATCGTTGTCTTCAATAAGTACACAAGATTTTGCAATACAATCTACCCTTTCTAACAAGATGGGTAGACTATAACGTTGGCTAACAAGACAACTGACTCATTGCTATCGTCATTAATAATGTTACAGTATCGAAACAGTCATTCAAAACTAAATAATAATTAATAGGTTACGTACGATATTTATTAAGAGTTATAAAAAGGTCTCGTTTAGACAACATTTTTTTGTTAAAATTGTATTATCGTTGATTTAATATCAATTGTTGACTACCAAAGGATCAGTTCCTAATTCTAGATTATCTATAAGACGGACTACAAAGCTGGTAATAAAAAAAATACCACGGACCACCTACATTTCTTTTTATCTCTTTCTCTATAAAGTCCATCAAAGGGTTCATTATAAGAGACCGCTTTTACCGATAAGGTCTCCTATTGTTACACCCTATGAAGCTCAAGTTTTCATTGTAATTTTTTTATGGTGTACAATGATAGACTGGGAGATTATAACAAATTGTATACAGTCTTTTGTTACAGTATAGCGATCGTGGAGGGGTGGAATTATGTGATAAATGGAACGACAACAATAGTTGTTACAAGTATGGCTTTTTGTACTGAGACGTATGGCAAATATTTATTTATTTATTTATTTATCATAAGCACACCAACAGCACAGTCACTTACAATTCAAATTAAATAACATATAAAATTAACATTTCAGTAACCATGCAAATGACAGGTGTGCATGACATTCACACATGAAAATTTGAGACAATGAAGAACAAAATAAAATGTGTCTACACCAAAATAAGCAAACCTAAATCTACAAAACTATAAAACAATATAAAAAATATAAAAAATCAGTGATGGGTCAGTATGATGGGCTATTACACTGTTTAAATAGGGAGCGTCTGTATGAAGCGAAAGTCATGGAGAAAACATCAATAGGGCAATCCGTCAAGTTGGACCTTTCATTATATTGCCTTGCCATACGTGTAAGGGGGCTATTAAATGTAGTATTTAAGGTGGATGTAGGTAATTCAAAAACACGATGATGGCGCTTACTACGTTGGCCAGGCCTAAAGTTAAAATAGTTTATTAATTGTGCATCAATGGAACCATTTATAATTTTATGAAGTGTAAGTAAGTCAGAATGGTTACGTCTTTCATTTAAGCTAATCATATTAAAGTGCTTTAACCTGTCATTGTAATCAGGTATAGCTTTTCGAATCCCATTCTTCATACATAAATACCGAACAAAACGGGCCTGAACAGATTCAACATTATTAGTATAAGTTGAGTAATAGGGAGACCAAATAGTGGAACAATATTCCAAGGAGCTTCTTACTAGTGCGTTGTAAAGTAAAATAATGCTACTACAATTACGAAAAGGTTTCGACATACGGATTATAAAACCAAGCATTCTTTTAGCCTTACTCACTATGCTATCTATATGATAGCGGAAAGATAGAGATGTATCAAAGAGTACCCCTAGGTCACGGATGACCGACACTCTGCTTAGTACCGATCCATCAATATGATAATCAAATTTAATGTAATTCACTTTATTCGTGCATGTAATAGTCTGGCATTTTTTAACATTGAGCGCCATTCTATTATTCAAACACCATTGTTGAAGGACATCAAGATCTCTCTGAAGCTTCGCACAATCACTCAGGTCCGATATCCTACAGTATATTTTTAAATCATCAGCGTAGGCTAAACAATTGCAATTTATTAAATCTAAAAGATCATTCAGAAATACCAAAAACAGCAAAGGACCCAACTTAGAGCCCTGTGGAACACCAGAGCTAGGAGAAAAAGGTACAGATTCATAACCCGCCAGGGCAACTATTTGAGAACGATTAACTAAATAACTCTCGAACCACCGCAACAAAGAGCCATGAATACCAGCACAATTCAATTTCATAGAAAGTATTGAGTGGTCAACGCGATCAAAGGCTTTTGCAAAATCTGTGTAAACAGCGTCAACCTGACCCCTAGCTTCAAATGTGTTACTAATGAAATTAGTGTAAATAAGCAAGTTAGACATAGTAGAACGGTTGGACACAAAACCATGTTGCTTCAAACTAATTATATGACGGAGGTGGGAATAAACTACATTGTAAATGAGACCCTCGAACATCTTTGCAAATTGTGATATAATAGAGATTGGTCTATAGTTAGTTACATCATTCATACTACCGGATTTATGTATGGGGATAATGTGTGATATTTTCCATAAATCAGGAAATGTACCTTCCTTAAGGGATTTATTGTATATTATCTGCAGTGGCATAATAAGAGCATCAATGCAGAGACGAATAAAAATAGGAGGAAGTCCATCCGGACCAGCTCCTTTGTTAAGATCTAACTTTTTGATGCTATTTCTAACGTCATTCTCAGTAATGCCAATGGAAGACATACTATAGTTAGACGAGGAGTAGCCTGGAGACAAGTCACCAGGCTGGTGATTAACACCGTAAACAGATGCAAAAAACTCTGCAAATAAATCAGCCACACCACTACCACCCTCACCAACACGATCACCCCATGAAACCCGGAACATGAAACAAAATATATAAAAAGTCTCAACATATTGTCATGTACTTGCCATGATCCACTCGGATCACTTTTCTGCAGTAAATTAATTTGCTTTTTTTTAATAAATTTGCTACATTGCGGCGGCACGGCGGCTATTTTCACCCCGGAAGGATATGGCATGATGTTTTTCAGGAATACTGGCTACTCAAAGACGGTGACTTACAAAAAAAAAACCAAGAACAAATTATTCAAACAAGTTAACGTGTATTTGGTTTAACGGCCGATAAGCCCCGACGTATAATTAAGGCATTAGGCTAGCGACGTGTTTATTTTTATAGACTAGCCGAAAAAACAATAATATTTCTGTAACAAATCGGTTTCAAACTGTAATTTACCCCACAAGTTCGCGCGCTCGAGCGTTCTAACCATTTTTTTCTTTCTACTAATCACATAATTGTACCACATCAGGATCGCCTTACTGCGGACGGGGTACACCTAATCATTATCTCCTTCATTATCTCACGGCACGAAGATTATTTTATTCTTTTCTAAGAACATTATTTCACTTCAATCACGCTCTTGTAGTATTTATTTATTTAATACTTTAAGCACACAAATGTACAGAGGCGGACTTAATGCCACAGGTATTTAAATATGAATAAAGTAAAAACCGACAAGATGGCTGATTTCGCCGAGTAGTTGCCGTAAGTCGCAGACTACAAATATGGCCTGATAGCAGCCAGCTTTCCCGACCACTCGATATTTACTTTTCTACTTTCTATCTAGCACCTGCGAAAGAATAAAGAAGCTAATAAATTTAGCCAATTTCGGTCAAGGCCGAGCAATGCGCCCAACTCAGTATTCAACTAGACCTCACACCGGATAAGTAGCCGTCAGTCTCAAAACTGTGACAGTACATATGTTTACAGTATCGTGCCCTTGCACAACTTGTAAGGTATAGGAGTTCAGATAGTCAGTCAAGTGTGAATCCTTAGTGAACGTCCGGCGGGCGTATCTCATGTCACCTAATGTTACAAGTACGAACAAGCTTATGACACTACTAAATAAATTACACAACTAAGGCTGGCGACATTTTTTAATATTAAAGTAGGTATTTAAAGGTAGTAAGCTTTTAAGTAATATCGGGTTTTTTACTTCAGGGATTTCTCGGTAACACTCCGAGAGTCTGGATTTGTGCCCAGTTGATGTGTGTTGTACTATTGGTACACCTCTGCCTAAGGCTTCGAGGAATACAAGCATGATGTAAGGTATTTAAAGCTGCTTCATCGCTCTAGCGGGTTTAAACGCTACTGCTGAGCAAGTGTTCCTAGGTTAGATTTTTAGATCGGGCAAAGTGTTATTGGGTTTTTGCATCAAGAATTTCTCAGGAGTTGGCTCACAAGCGGTAATTAAACGGCTCATCAGTTAAACATAATTGTCGAAATATGTGTGTATTGTAGGTATACCTAATTTAATCCTTCGAGCTCCGTGAACTATACTATTATAACCATCTGCCTAGCCTTATTCCAACTATATTGGGGTCGCCTACCAGTCAAACCGGTAATGCAGCTGAATACCAGTATTTTACACGGAGCGACTGTCTATCTGACCTCCACAACCCTCTTACTGGGCAACACGATACCCCTTGGTAAAACTGGTGTCAGAGACTCGGGCTTCTGACTGGCAGTTACGACTGTAAAAGTTTCACAAATTACATCCGTTACCAATGACTTAACGTGCTCTATGAGGCATAGTGGAGACTGGATATGTAATTAATGGTCACCCATCTAGAGACTGACCTCGGCAAGTATAACTTAACCTTCGATCGACGTCAATACCAGACTGCATTAAGCCGTTGGTCCCGGCTGTCATTTGTTGATCTTTGACAGTCACGGGTAGTCAGAAGCCAGAAAGTCTGACAACCAGTCTTACCAAGGGGTATTGTGTTGCCAAGTAAATGGGTTATGGAGGTCAGATAGGCTGACTATACTACTACTATACCAGCCTGTTACTGTCCCACTGCAGGGCAAAGGCCTCTTCTCATACAGAGAAGGCATGAGCATTAATCGCCACGCTTGCTCAAGACGGGTTGGCGATTTCAGACTTATATTAATTGTAAGTCCAGGTTTCCTCACGATGTTTTCCTTCACCGATGTCAGTGATGTCCAAGATAAACTTAGAAAGTACATATGAATTGGAAAACTCACATTGGTACTTGCCCAGGTTTGAACCCACAACCTCGTGCACAAGAGGCGAGGCCTAAACCACTGGGCCGTCATGACATTCATGATAGGCAGACGCTCCATGTAAAATACTGGTATTCAGCTGCATCCGGTTAGAGTGGAAGCCGACCCCTACATAGTTGTGAAAAGGCTGGGCAGACGAGGACTTAAAATGAACGCAGAATCTAGTCTGACACACCTGTAGTCTTCACTTTGTACCTGTACACTTAGTACCTACACTAACATTTTGCTAAGTAATTGTGTTTGAGACTCATTTAATAGGGGACACGAGGGTGTGTACCCACTCTCATAAATAACTAATCGCTTCTAAGTGCAGTACCGTATTGGTTCACCGAGGATAACCCAAGAGTAGACAGGGGGGTATTAAGGGTGGAATCAGGACATTCATAATGCATAGGTCTACCGGTCGCCACCACCGCGGCGCAGTCGTCGGTGTTACCTTAAATAGCCAGACAATTTATAATCGATATGCATACGAAATGATGCGGCCAGGCGCCGCGTCGCTTACTCATGCTGCTTGATAGGCATATCCCTCTTCGCCACATGCGTTATTCATACCTGTCACGTTTCAACTAATAACCGAAGGGGGTAACAAATTATACGTCTGTTGTACTTTCATGCAGTTACTCGGAAACGGCACCAGAATATAACGGTGACTATATATCTATTTTTATTATCAGCAACAAAACGTCGTCAAGTGTTACCGATAAAATTATTGCAAACTATATGCGCCCCGCGGTGTTAGCTACGGTTTAAATTCACATTCATCTAGTGCGCGATGTTAAAATAGTCGCAACGATTTCTGAAGTTTCTAATTTACTGCGCAGCTGTCAAAATTTCTCTTTCCCGTAAGAATTTTCTACAAAGATTAATGAAATAGGTACAGTCGTTCTCAAGTTATGGCGTGGTCAACAGGGAAACAGGGATTCAATTTTATTTATATAGATAGATACCTAAGTAGACAGTCACTGCCCTATATATTTAATCCAGCATTGCACATGTTAGCGGGCACGCCTTTGGACTGCCTTGGAGGCTTTTTATGCATTCAGTTTAGCAGGCTTTGCTTGAGTTAATTGTTGATTTTGGTACTTATATAGTTTTTATTTATTTATTTTGGCATATTGGTGTGTGCTAGCTAACATGTAGCAAATTATTGAATTTAATGATGCATAAAGATGACTGACATCATTATTATTTTTTGACATGTGTTGAATAGCTTCAAGTTCTTCGAACTATCAGACAGACGTGTTGCTGGGGAGTTTGTTCCACCACTTCTTCTTCCCAGCAAAAACACTAGGAAGAGGTGAAGGGTGGGCGTTTTGGGGGACTGTCTTTTGTAAACGTTTTGACGTTCAAAAAGTGCTGATTCTCCGCCTAATTTGAATAAATGAATTTTGATTTTGATTTGATAGATTACGATGATTATGGATTCTCAAAAACGGTGACAGCGGATCTTTCGTAAAAGATGCAAAGCATGACTGCTACACTCGTACGTAAGCCGCAGTGTACTCGGCTGTCCGGCCGGAAGTCAGTTTAATTGAGCTGATCATATTTGTACGGACCGGTTTTCTTCCGGACAGCCAAATATGAACGCTTGAGTCAACACCTAACAAAGATAATGTTACCTTTTCGTTCATTATACGCACGGTTGGAGAGTTATCACGCAAGCTGGAATAGTATTAATTAAATTAATGTTATTGCCGACTCGCCTTTTCTGTCTGAAGGGCAAACGCCTGATTTATACATTCACGCAATTCAATTAAATCAACCTAAAAGCAGTGAAGGGTAAACAAAGTCGCTTGATAAACATTGTTTGTCATTGGCCATTAGTGAGAACAACGTAGCTGGCACAATGTAGTATTAGTCTAGTATTAAATACATAATCTATATTGTGATATCATACGTAAACAACTTGTTTATAAACTAGGAGAAGCTATAGTTGTAGAGCTATATAAAAGTTATTACGTAAAGATGTGTGTGCAGTTACGCAGTCTTACGACGCGCCGATGTTTGACGCTCGCATCGGCTACAACTAGCCTACCTGAGTCTAGTAAGACTTTAGCCACGAGCTGCACAGCTTGCCAGTACTTTTGCTTTACTTAGCATACTTTTTAGAGTGAAACTTATTTTGGGACGGTGAAAATTAGATTTCATGAAACGTAACAGTGTAAAGATAATGTTTACTCATCATCTGCCTAGCCTTTCTCCAACTATGTTGGGGTTGGCTTCCAGTCTAACCGGATGCAGTTGAATTCCAGTATTTAACATGGAGCGACTGCCTATCTGATCTGACCTCCTCAATCCAATTACTGGGGAACATGATACCTCTTGGTAACACTGGTTATCAGACAATTAGGACCAACGGCTTAACGTGCTTTCCGAGGCACAGAGGACTCTCGATTTATTACGAACGGTCACCCATCTACAGACTGACCTCGGAAAGCGTAGCCTAACCTTGGATCAACCGGTGCGGCTGTTATTATTAGACCACGACCCCTCAGATAAAGAGACAAGTATAAATGTTTGAGTTTAGGACGTGAGAAAATGAGATAAAACGCGTTTCGTTATATGTAGTTCCCTATCGTCGTGTTTTGTGTTAATAACATTGCTAAAATATTAATAATAATGCCGAAAATGTTAAACATGTTCGAGAGCATTGTAAAAAAAAGATTCACCTCTACCGTGTGTGAACTCAAACTCGATTTATTTTCCGTTGCTCCCTGATTTGCATCACAATAATAACAGCAACGGTCGTGTCTGGATAGGGGTGATGTGCAATTGTGTTGTAGAAGCACAATAAATACGCACCCTAACGAACCCACTGTAATACGAAACAAGCCATACAACCAATTGCAACAATGAGACCTATCCAAGCTTGTATTTCAATTCAGTACATTTTAATCCCAATACCGGTTTTTTTTGTTGGCATCTGGGAACCGAAATCCTCGCTTTCATTAAATAGCCTACAAAAAGATTGAGAGCACTCATGGGTTAATTTGATGAATAAAACTGGAAGCAATAGAATATAATACAATGGAACTCGCAATTCTTTTTGGTATTCACAAGCCTGATTATAGGGGTCCAGCGGCGCACGTGTGTGATGAGATGTATAGATTAACAAATAAAAAGATCGTAGCAGCTGGCTCTGCAGTATGTGCTTACCCCAAGGTAAATGGGCGTGAGTTGTATGTACTACAGAAATATAATGAGAATGTTCAAACGCAATATCAATAACACCATGGCTTGGCCGTGAAGACGCATTATAACAACCATCGTATCAGTCAGCAATTCAAGAATAATAGACAAGCAGCAATAGTTTTAGTTTTGAAACAAACAAGTCTAAAAAGGTCCTTCGCCAAACCAATGACTAACGTCAACTAAGCTGATCTATCATATGAAAACAAAGCAGGTATTATTCTTTAGAAGTGAAAACTTCGTGAAACGATAAAGCGACAGTAAAAAGAGACAGACACATAAATTAATAAGTTTTGACGTGGGAGAAAATGAGATAGGAAGCATTATACAGTGTTTCTTATGTCGTGGAAATTTGATAAAATAATTATCAAACTTTGTATCACTATGATCATTGCTAAAACCTACAATTATCCTCTTCCCAAAATATTACATTCGTCTCATTATCTTGAAGCCAAAATTTTGAAGGTTTCACTTCTACCACGTGTGAATTGCACACGTGTTCTTTTTATTCACAAACTGGCGTAAACGTTTTGTGTGTGAGTATGGCATGGAAACTTTGCTTTATAATATATGCTATTTATAATACAATATCATAAATGAACAAATATATATAATGAGTTCCATATTAAGTGGAGTCAACTGAGAAACCACGGAAAACGAAAAAGAAATGTGTCAGCACAAATATTTGCCACATAACGTGACGTTACGTATAGTATTATTCCTGGCAATTGTCTTGAAAAATGTACTATTTAAATTCACCTTTGATTACTGACTTTTCTATTAGTCCTCAGGATAAACAATGACATCAGCACGGCAGTGCACACGTCAGAACTTTCGCCCTTATTTGCGAATCCAATCAACCAATGCTTATCAGCCATTTATCTTGCAGATAAGGCAGTAATTAGCGATAGCATGACAATAGAATGAGTACACAGACAGTTCTCAAGTAAATCGCAACGTGATTGAATAAAGGACAAACAAAACAACAACAATAGTATTGGTGTTTATTTTGTGAGGTAGCCTGACACTTATATATTTAAATGCCCAAGACTTTTCCGGAAAGCCATTATTATAGCCTACTAGAAAAGGAAAAATGACATTTGAATATTGAAATTGACATTAAATATCATCACGCTTACATTTGGTCAGGAGGCAGAGACGTACGGAGGACGTACATTTCGCTAATTATGTTTATATCTTATATAAGTTCATATTTTGATAGCTACTAATTTGGCACTAATCCAGACTGCTGGCTTATTGAGAAATTATTCACGGAAGAACTCAGTAATACTTTTGCAAGTCCTGGGAATCGAAGCCTGGAATCCCACGCTCGGCACCCGTAGGTACTTGTGTTTATAATCGATATTTATAAAAATGATCCCTGATTCCCTTGGTTACGCCATAACTTGTGAACGACTTCCCCAATTTAATTTAACGACATTCTAACTTCGCGCGTTTGATGAATGTGAATTTAAACCGGGGGCTAACACCGAGGGGTGTAGATAATTGGTAATAATTTTCGCAAATCTATTTATTTCGTCGTGATTAGCCCGTACTGGGTTAATCACGACGAAATACTCGCATACCAACTCCATTACTATCGGTCCATTTATAACGATATCTAGCCAAGGCAGAGCTCCTTGCCGTAAGCATTGTAAGGCAAGTACATACAAAACTAAAAAGATATTCGCAAAGCAATCGATTAGCATACAAACATACACGGTTAGGTTCAATATCATTTGAATATAATGAGTTAAGTGACGCTAGCAATGGGGCATTGCATACACGCATATGGGTTGTGATCCGCTATCTTTATGTTGTGAAAGCGTGAACCTTAAGCCTTGAAGATAAAGTCTTATTTGGAACAGTTCACTGCTGAACATGAGCATTAAAAGAATTAATTGTGTTGCTCCAAATTAAGGAGGCATGGAAAGACCCTAATATTGGCTTGTGTTAACACGGTGTACAACGTTCCACTAGAGCCACTTCAGTAAAAAAAAATATCTTGTGACTGAGAAGGCATTATGAATAAAAGCTCATTGCGGTTCCTCGGTAGGTGTGTCTACCATTTTCTAATACCTTTTATAAAACTTAATATTTAAGACACGAAGCAATAAAATACGATCTACAAGAATATGGACGCTTTTCCTTAGATCGAAAGGAGATGTTTCATTTTCGGCCATAAAGTGTACAGTAATGAAAAAAAAGGGAAAAAATCCACGAGTTCAGGAAAAATATTCTTTCCTGAATATTCCCCCTAATTCTTCGGCACAAAAAATAATAGTTTATCAAATTATTGCCATATTCTTTTGATCATGGCGTCGCCTTACTGCTATCGTCCAGAAATCATGTTACATTAAAACATAATAATATCACGTTGACGCTATTTAAATAAATATGAAAAGCTTGTATTTCTGTGCTATTATGATAAGATAATAGAGCTACCTTAGAAAACTTTTTTCATAAGTTAGAAAGTGTGATTCATCATTAAAAAAATATATATTTTACTTTTATGGATTGTAGTTACTTCTGGACGAAAAATTCAAACATTGTATTTGACATCTCATCTGTCAGTCTCGTTGTCCTGACAAACGTCAAACATTTTCGGTTTTTATTTAGTGCCTAAAAAATATTAGATATTATGAAAAAAAAATGACTTTATTGTATTCAGGGGTTCGTTTCCCAGGTTTTCTAAAGTGTACATGTTATGGCCGGAGTCCCATACAAAAATGAAACGTCTCCTTTGTTGCTTCATGTTTCAATATAAATATTTAAGGTAGTAGAAAATTCTAGAGACATGGTAGTAGGGTAGAATAGTAGACATAGATGTAGACTAGAGCCGTTACTCATAATTCCTTCTCAGTCACGAGATCATATTATTTTAAAGGAGTGGAGGTCTAGTGGACCGTTTGTACGCCTTCTTAAGGACAGTTGATAGTAAAGTCTATCGAATACGTCAATTACGACTGTGTGAAAATGGCTGTTGCTTAATGGAATGGTACAGAAAACAAGCTAAGTTTCTCTCTCGGACTCAAGACTCGGACTGTCGCGACTAAGTAATGGATGCCCTTAATACTCTTTTAGTTTTCGCAGCGATTGTCACGAATAGACTAATGGATGAGCGATGGTCCATTGGTGCACAATCAATCATTCGGGCATTCCTAACCCTTTACGACAGTCGTGCATCATATTCATGTGGGCAAGTACACAACACATGTAGACTACATATCATTGTGGACTGTACGTACTGTAAAGGTCGTATGCAACACAGAAACTTTTCGCTTACAAGCTGGTTTCAATCGACGTTACGACCTATGTGGCGCAGCGGGCGAAGGTCCGCCTGTGACGCAGGAGGTTGCGGGTTCGATTCCCGCCCTGGGACAAATGTCCGGGTGTTCTGGGTATTTGCTATGTAAAATAAAAAATGTCTATCTATGTAATATATTGTATTAAGTATATCAGTCATCTAGTACCCATAACACAAGCTCTGCTTAGCTTGGGCTAGATGATGCTGTGTGGATTGTCCAGCATTATTTATTTATTTATTTATTTAATCACTCAAGATGTATTACAGTTGTTTAGAATATAAACGTGTCACTTGTCTAAAGAGATGATTCAAAATGTGACATGCGAATGTAATGATCTACTTACATTAAACGCATACAAATAAGCGGAGCCCTATCTTTTGTACTATAAGCTCCTACAGTACCTAGGTGCGAACACTGGTCAGTTAACTGTTTTCAGGACATAGTTTCACGCCGTACATTATTACATACAATAACTGCATATATTTCCATGCAAATCAGTCGCGTGCTAAAACAGACGGACCTTCAATTTGAAGTTGTTTGAAGGTTGAACTACTTTACGTGATTGTATACCAATTATGTACTTATCTACTTATCTAACAATCTGCTCAGGTGGGACGAGCAGGAATACACCATAATGTGTATTGTGTATAGTGGAACTCTCTTAAAAAAACTAAGTTTTTTTAACGGCGGGTATAAGCGAGGGGCGCGTCTAGTAAGATATAAAAATTGATCTACCGATGGCAGGAGTAGGGTTTCAAGCTACCTGCGGTAATGGCTTCAGAGACAAGAACCGCCCTAATAAGCGGGGCGGATCAAAAAGTACTGCCTTTTGAATTAAGTCCTTGATATATGCGTGTAACGAGAACCTCGACAGGTGGTTTTCGAGGCTTAGAGCCATCAGCCGTCGTTATTATTAACTATCTCCGTATGTACACACAACCGACAAAGAAAACAAGAATAATATGTATTTTAATTTGACGCCACGGTTGGCGCAATGGCTGAGCGATCGACTGCTGCGCCGCGTGTCGTGGGTTCGATTCCCGCACGGTACAAATATTTGTATGACCTACAGGTAGTTGTTCCGGGTCTGGCTGTTTGTGTATGTGAGTTTGAATGTTTGTAAACGCACCCACGACACAGGAGAAATTCCTAGTGTGGGGCAACGTTTTTTTTTTTTAAAGAAAAAGTAAAGAAAGAAAAGAATATAAAGGGAGAGAAGGCTCAGTTTGTTTTTAAGACATTTATGGCAGAAGACCTGCCTGTCAATTGAACCAGTTTCGTTACATTATGTATGGCACCAAGAACGGTACAAGAGAAATTACGTATCGATTCATGTATGAGCTGGCTACAGCGGCATCCGCCTAAGAGGAGATGAGGCATATATCTCAAAATAGCACTTCTCGGTGAATTTCGTACTTTTCCATTCGAATATTAACACACACTCCATCCCCTATAAGGAGTACCTTGTCTCTAAAATAATATAAGCTAGAATACTAGCCATGTTGACACTACACAATACGATAATGTAGCTTTGTAAAGGAGAAAGATTTTTTTTTGTAATTTAAATAGCTTTTGAGTTTATCAAATCTTTCCTCTTTATAATTTTAGTGTAGACGAAAATCTCCACGCCATTGTTCACGCAACACTTATTTCTAGATATCCACAGCATAGATGTACTAGAGTAACTGTACCGAAAATAAAATCGATACTGACGTATATTCGCAGTTTACATATAAATCGAAACGAGAAGAGTATGCTGCATTACTGCTGGCTGGATGGTGTATCGGTATGTGTAGACAGTGATTAAAAACATACTAGATTATGTGTGTTCTAGAAATAGAAAGGAAGAGTAAACGGAATTTTTAACTAGAAAAGATTGTTACTAACCATTTTGGATCATGTTATCTGAGAAATAAATGAATTGAAATTGAATTGAAAGAGGGGCAATTCCCGAAATTTTAAGAGCCTTTTCATTGTAATTCTACCTATATTTTGACATTGATTGTCGCCTAGGTGAGACCACGACTATATTTTGAACGTTGTTAGTTACGGGAATTGACCTTCATACCTATCTTTCATTGACGTATTCGATCAATACTAACAGAGCTAGCAATATGGCTATAAGGATCTTGTTTATATAATGGTAAACAATATTCATACACCATTATCTAGAACTAGCTGTTACCAGCGACTTCGTCTACTTATTGGGTGTATTTTCCGTATTTGAATCGGATTTTGTTCAATTTCATGGGTCACATTTATTTGCGTGGAGATAAAATCGTTTTCTGAATACACAACAACAGCTATCTGCCAGTGAAATTCCCCTCAAAATTGGTTCAGCCGTTTCGGAGATCAATGATGCCAATGATGCCGAAACAAACAGACGAAACGTTTAAATTTTCGTTTTTTGATATAGCTGCCTTATACGTATACATACTTTCATATGCAATTAGTATAAAGCTGTTATATTGTCATTACAAACGACAATTCATGTTTATTTATTTGTATTTCTATGTAGTATATATGTATGTTATATGTACGTATGTAGAAGTAAGATCGCTTAGCTGAAACTACCAAGGCATGACTATGAGCAACTCCTAAACGTCCGCTACCCAACTAACTTCCTCACTAAGATAAGCACATGACATTGTTCGTGTTATCATACGCACCTTATCTTCACGCTCTCTTACGCTGTGAGGTTGGGCACACATACGGTATCAGAGCGGCATTCACCTAACAATCCATTTAGACTGATATGCTCCTCAGGCGAATAGTGGATGAGAGAATTTTGGTGGCCCTGCAGCGAGATGGAATGACCGCTTCGAACAGAGAAACGAAGGTCTGGCATGACACCGAAGAAGCATATGCCTACACCTGGTAGCAGGGTTGTGTAGATTAAAGATGATGGGGCGAGTCATCATCATCATCTGCATAACCTTTTCCCAACTATATTGAGGTCATCATAGTGCCACATGTACCAGAATACCGTTACTTTACGTGGACTGACTGCCTGTTTGACCTCTACAACCCAGTAACTGGTCAACACGATACGCGTTGGTAAGACTGGTTTTCAAAGTAGTGTGTACATTTTCAAATTAACTAACTCCTGATAGAAAAAATATCGAAGCTATGTGAGTCAGTGGCGGTATACTATATTATATATTGGTAATCATGTCAGATTTTTTTTATTTGAACGTTATGGAGTTGGTGTATTATACTTACCTTTAGTGTAAGTACGTGATATATATATTTTGGCAATAGTAGACCCTATTGACTATGCTATTTTTCAATGGCGGTAGAATTGCTTTTCGGAATCTCCGAAGGGAAGCCGGTAGGAATCGAGTTGTATCGATACTTCGCCACTGATGTGATTCCTGTTGCCATTAATCTGACAATAGAGACTACAATTAAGAATTTACTGTTATCGCTGTTTTCTGTATCCAATAAACTTGGTGATAGATCCCACCAAACTCCTTTGTTTACACAAAACACTTTGTAATGGGTCAGAAGTCGTGTGTCGGAGCATTGCACCCACACACGATGCGGCAAATAAATTTAATTTGTTTTCATTTTCATTCTTTCGGTATGCGAGTGTTGGTTGGTTTTATTGTAATTACAGGTCATTGTATTTGGCTGCGGGATCGTGTCATTGGATTAAGATGTTTGACCCGAGGGGCAGACTCGTGAGTCGACATGTCGACATACTTCTAATTTGAACGCGCCGAAACTAAATGGGGACATCTAAGCCAACTTCTGTACTACCGAACATAATAGAAGGATGGGAAGGGCGAGACGGGTCTTCACACTGAATTGAGAAAATACATACCGTATATTTATAGACTCACGCCTTTTTCTCATGAGGGTAGGCAGAGAAACTACAGAACGCAACGCTTTCTCTCTTTTCTTATTTCGATACTTATTTCTGAAAATTGTTTTTTACAAACAATTTTACAAGTCATTTTTTTATTTTATTTTAATCTACATCCTTGTTTCTCTATCTGATTACTACGAAAAAAACATCAAAACAAAGTAAGAAGTTAAGATAAACTCTTCTTTTTGTTTCAATGCCCAAATACATGTTAGATAGTTTAGCTTTTGGAATGGAGAGATATGTCTTCGGAATTGCTCAATTTTCCCTCCATTCGGCGTTACTTCAGGGTCTAATAACCACTCAATGCATCAGACGGTGTTACATTTGAATTGTGTTCAATAAACTTTCGGAAATGTCTTCGTTTCCTCGCTCCACCGCTTTGAGTGTTGAAAAGTATAGCATTGGGAGGTGTCATAATAAGACTGTTAACTTCTCACGTTTCAATAAGCCTACGCACATTCGTAGTGCTATTTAGGTTTCTTTTTTTATGCTTGATAGACTCAAACTTGACCACAACTCGCCTGATGTTATGCGACGCTGAGCTCTAGGATCAATTGCATTCGCCTTGAAAAATCCGATTACACTCTCGCCTTGGACACTGTTAGAATGTAGTCCGAGAGGAACATGAATTCCGGCAAGGAGTTCCACCGTTTGGCCGTCCGCACTATAAACAACGACACGGTTGGCGCAGTGGTTGAGCCATCGGCTGTTGCGTCGCGTGTTGTGGTTTCGATCCCCGCACGGAACAAACATTTCTATGACCTACAGGTAATTGTTCCGGGTCTGGCTGTTTGTGTATGTGACTTTTAATGTTTGTAAACGCACCCACGATGCAGGAGAAATAAAAAAGAGAAAAATAAAAAGAAAGAGGAAGCGTATCGCTCGATGCGGGTTTTTTGGACCATAAACTGTATACCGGTGCCTTTTTGCTTCGGTTAGTATCATCGTGATACCCGCATCCCAAATAATGTAAAGTATACGCAGCACGTCTGCTTCTTCAATACATATTTAGCCGTCATCACATTTCTAGCCATCAACATGTTGCACACATTCCATATCTACTGTCTTCTGTCTTCTCGTTCTCTTATAGAAATCCATACAGTTTATTATACACAAGAGTTTCGCTCGCTTTGTTATTTAGGTCCTCATATATCAATAGAGGGCACGCTATAGCATCGCTGTATACTGAATTATACTCTGAACGGGGACCCATGGTTTTCGACTTATCGGTCATAAGCTTTATGTTGCGTCGTATTTCTCAATTTCCCGGTACGATATCCGAATTCCTGGGTTGAAAGAGTAATAAACGGGGAACGGTGAGTTGCATACGTTTTGGCTCCGTGCCACCGAAACACGGACGTTCTAGATAAAATTCTACGTACTAAGTGTTAAATTGGTGTGTCACGTGGAGTTGGATTGTTTTGACATTTCTGGGGTGAGCACGATTCCAGGCATTCGATGGCTATATTATATTCTAGCGAAGAAGGGAAACTTTTTTTTCTTCTAAGGATGGTATTTCCCGATGAGACTTTACCACGCATTGTAACTTAATAACGAAATTAATTAATACCTATTAATTAAAGCAATAAAATGACTATCCGAATACGCAGCCACTTGCGACTTTTTTTCTATTCACTACACATAACACAACTACAGAAGCTCACATCAACACCGTTCACTTGTTGTATTATATAATATGATGTTTAAATACAATTATTCGGTCGAACACTGTCTCTAAGAATATAGGCTATCCTAGTCTAAGAGACAGGGTTATATACTTTTTGTACAGATTTTGCAACTAGTAATGTAAACTAAAAATGTGTTTCTGTATTTCTTTTTGTGAATAAACCTTATTATTATATTATTACTTATGCGGTCGTTTTATCCCAAAGTACACAAGAAACACTATCTCTAGCCCTTTGCTCATACCGCAATGGAAAGCAGTGTGACCGGTACCTACGATACACCAAAGTAACTCCACGCTTCGCAAACGTCGCGGTCTGGTAAACTTTCGTCTACAATATTACTAAAATATCACTTTCTAAGTTAAAAGTGCATTGCTAAATATTAACCAGCGAAATATAAGCTTTACTCCTCAAGAATAAGGTTAAGGATTGGTCGGCAGCGGTATTTAATTTTGAAACTGCTATGATATATTGAAATTCAGAGTAATGTATGACTGAATTCCGTCGGAATTGAAATAGCATTTTGTTCAAGAGCGGCGAGCTGAGTACTGAACTATGGATCAATACGTTTACAGAAATAGTTTTGGAGGAATGCTGAACAGCGCCCTAGCCCTTAACCAAGCTAGAGCGAGATCGTCTTACAGCAGCTCTTTGATTGACGCTTTCTCACCATGAATTGTATTATTAATTTTAAAACAGGTTTATTGTGCGCAAATAGGAGTGCCTCAATTTTTCTTTTTGTAAATAAAATAAAGTTATTGTATATTATTTTCTTAATTCAGTTCTCATTTTCATTCGGGCCAGTCCCGTGCCTCTTAAAAGGCGCTATGAAATATATATTTTTCGCTTGAAAAGTTTTTCACATTTGTCATTTGGGCGTCCCTTGCTACCTAGCACTCTACAACTGAAATATTGATGTAGAAACGAGCGTCAGAAAATAGGACGACATTGACTGACTACCTTCCATTCCAACCAACAGCAATAACCAATGTCACTCTTGTGGCTAAATAAAAATAGCCGAACGGGTTGATCAAAGGTGAAGCTACGCTTGCCGAGGTCAGTATGTGGATGGGTGACCGTTTGTAACATATCGAGACTCCTCCGTGCCTCGGAAAGCACGTTAAGCTGTTGGTCCCGGCTGTCATTTGTAGATCTTTGACAGTCGTTACGGGTAGTCAGAAGCCCGAAAGTCTGACAACCAGTTTTACCAAGGGGTATCGTGTTGCCCTGTAACTGGGTTGTGGAGGTCAGATAGGCAGTCGCTCCATGTAAAATACTGGTATTCACCTGCATCCGGTTAGATTGGAAGCCGACCCCAACATAGTTGGGAAAAGGCCAGGCAGATGATGACTCTTTATTTTTGTACTGGAGACTTAACTTACTGACTAAGGCAGCTTATCCGAACACCTGTATTCTACGAGAAGTCGCCAGAGTTGAATGGTAAATCTCGTGTCTTGTAATAGGAGCGAGCCTATTTGCGTGTGTCATCTCGTCAAAGACGTACCTTGAGTTTCGGGTAGAAGTCTGGAAGTCTGTTGGGCTTGAGGTTGAGCGTGTTGCAGATCTCCCGGTGTAACGCCAGGATCTGCTTCATGGTGCCGGCTGAACAGAAGTGGTCGAACATTTCGGCCGCCAGCGCGCAATCTGGCGGCGTCGGCTCCACTCTGGTGCCCCTATTCATTCTGAAGGGGCTGTAAAGAAGAAAAGTTGATGTTAGCGCTTATTCTGAAATTTACACGTTTCGTTTCAGGATCCTTAGCATAAACGATTGAATTTTTTAAATTTTAAAAATATATTATAAATAATTTTTATAGTCGAAACAAAAATGTGCATCGAAATGATGATGGTTAGCTTGAGGTTCTAGGTTAGATTTCCGGTTCGGGCAGAGTAATACCTATTGGGTTATTCCAGCAGGAATTTCTCAATAGCAGCCCGGCGTCTAGATTTGTGCCCATTTGATGACTTAAACATGCATCCTTATTAACACTTACTAATATTATAAATTGGAAAGTGTGTGTGTCTGTTTGTACGTCTTTCACGCCTAAACCACTGAACGGATTTCGATAAAATTTGGCAGAGATACATTTCACCCCGGAAATGACATAGGCAACTTTATTTATCAACAAACCCCGCAGGCTAAGCCGCGTGCGGAAGCTAGTAGATACATAAACTCACGCATATTTCCTATGGGAGAAGGCAGAAACTACAGTCCACCACCTGCTACGATGCTTATATACTCATTATGCTTCGTTTACGCTCATACATCTAGTCATACACGCACGCTGGTTGCGAGTAGGTAGCTACTACGCACCTGACCTTCTTGAGTAATATCACTAATAAGGTAAGTGTATGTCCTTCTAATGCATCCATTTCCGCTTAAATCTGCTTCATAAATACCTTACGATAGTCGTATTTCATCCATTCTCTCACCGTGACCAAACCATCTGAGCGAACTCATTTAAATTCTTGTCACTACATCTTCTTTTAAAGCAAATAAAATAAATAAATAAATATTGCTGGACACACACAGCATCATCTAGCCCCAAGCTAAGCAGAGCTTGTGTTATGGGTACTAGATGACTGATATACTTAATACAATACATAACATAGATAGATATTTTTACTACACATAGGAAATACCCAGATCACCCGCAAATAATATTTGTAGATCGTACAAACATTTGTCCCAAGGCGGGAATCGAACCCGCAACCTCTTGCGTCGCAGGCGGACCTTCGCCCGCCGCGCCACAACGGTCGTCGAAAAACATAAACAGAACTTAAAAATATGTACTGTCAAAACATGGATGTCCTATAACACCTCAGTTTAACCCTTCGGGGAATGCAGGGGTGATGTTAGGTTACGTTACATTTTTTTTTTTTTTTTTAATAAAAACTATGCCCCACACTAGGAATTTCTCCTGTATCGTGGGTGCGTTTACAAACATTTAAACTCACATACACAAACAGCCAGACCCGGAACAACTACCTGTAGGCCTTACAAATATTCGTTCCTTGCGGGGATCGAACCCGCGACACGCAGCGCAGCAGCCAATCGCTCAGCCTCTGCGCCAACCGTGTCGTCAAACATTGAAGTTATCCTCACAACAAAAATGAAAGATGTGGCTTGAGGATTCATTCCGCGCACTACTAACTGGAAACAAGTGGCTTTGTTGCATTTTGTCATTTTGTGGCACATTTAAAAACATTATTTGGGGAGTTCTTTTGTACGTAGTAGTAGTAGTAGTAGTAGTAGTAGTAGTACGAGTAGTATTCAAATCATCAAATCATTTGTCCATAACTACATAGTATAAAACAAAGTCGCTTTCTCTGTCCCTATATCCTTATGTATGCTTAAATCTTTAAAACTCCGCAACGGATTTTGATGCGGTTTTTTTTAATAGATAGAGTGATTGAAGAGGAAGGTTTATATGTATAATAACATCCGTTAAATAGTGGAGAAATACTGTTATTTTTGAGGTTTCTAATGTGATGTCGTAAATAATTACATTTTTTCCGCTTACATAGCAAACGCAGGCTGAACCCTACGAATTTATCAAAATAATGTACTAAGTATTGTACATATTGAAAAGGTCTACAGAAAACTCCGCCATGGTATATGTCTATCTCTTATGGATATCTCACAATAACATTTTTTTGTCATTTACATTTTACGCCAAATAATGGCTCATTTTCGAAGCGATTTTAACCAATACAGCATTAATCCTTATGTAATTAAATACCTTACATACGAGTACATTGTTGATTTAATATGAAATCAACAATGGCCATAAAGATCTATATAGATCTTTATGGCCCTTTACAGCATGTGATTTAAATGAATATTTTCGAAGATATTACTGATTTAAAAATGGCGGGACGTAGCGTTTGCGGCGGTTCCGGCACTGCCAAATTTAACGCGTGCGGGCCACGGGCAGTAATGAATAAATCAAAACTACTGGATCGATTTTAGTCATTTTTTCAGTGAATGACATAGGCTTTATATTTTATTCCCGTGCGAAGCCAGAGCGGGCCGGGCAAAAGCACCCTAAAATATTAAAACAATGCATCGAGACAACAACAAAAATAGGAACTGCGTTATAGATCCTCCACAACAACTTGTACATAGTGGCACGAAGCAAGCACGTTAACTCTTAAGGTTTGACATTTTGTATTTATTTATCAATGTATTGACAGTATTAAGTAATTAGAGGAAATGGATTACAAGTCAAAACAATGTATCAACTATGTAAATGCTACGATGAGTAATAATTAACATAGTGACGTCACACGCGCTCGGAACTGTAGGCGTGTTTACGGGACTGGGTTCAACTTTGTTTTAAGGTACTAGGTACTCGTATAACTTATTAAGAAGAGCGAAAAAAAAGAAGTATATTATAATATTTCCATTTATTAGATACAAAATTCCCAGTTGGAGGGTCTTGATCGGGAACTGTCGGCGTGTTTTGTTAAGGTCCTACTCGTATAACTTTTAAATTAGAGCGAAAAAAAAACAGTATATTATGACAAAAAAAACGAATTCCCAATTTATTTATTTATTTTAGAGAACACGTGAATCAATTGACCTCTACATAACTTTATAGTGAATAAGAAAGACGTTATTAGACGATTTATTAATTGTTGAGTAAGTTAGCAGTTTAAGTTATATTCCAATCACTTATTAGATTATAGGGTACATTGTAATGTCAATAAATCTTATATATAAAATTCTCGTGTCACAATGTTAGTTACCATACTCCTCCGAAACGGCTTGACCGATTTTCATAAAATTTTATATGCATATTTAGTAGGTCTGAGAATCGGCTACTATCTATTTTTCATACCCCTAAGTGATAAGGGTTGTCCACCCCTAATATATATTTTTTATGTCATTTTATTTATTTATTTATAATGTGGCATTGAAAAATATATACAACATCAAATTTATACCCTTCCATCACCAACTTCTATATGGCAAAATAACGTTTGCTGGGTTAGCCAGTAATAAATAATAATGCCAACTGTGCTATGCTAACGTTCTTAAAAAAAAGAGAAAAGGGGTAGAAAAGAAATAAAGAAGGACGGACTTACAAATACACATTAGTCGCTGTTTACTTTTTAATTTTTCGCATTAGGCGTAAATTACAGAGAAACCCTTTACTGATAATTGACGAAAAAATAAAAAAGTCCAATTAAGCGATATTTAATTAAAAAAAAAAATGTATTTAAGCCTAAGCTTCATGGGTGCTTAATTATCGCAAATAGGTGTACCACGTCTTGCTAGGATTACGCTAACTTACCAGTGAACGTATTTTGAAAGTACACAACCTAAAACATCAACCGGCGCAGCACTAAACGAACCTATTTGGTCAACGGAACCCACTAAAAGCAGACGCGACTTGTACGTGAATGCTCCCACACAATCCGGCTACTTATCCAATGTAAAGATAAGATACACTCATTAGAAACGTCAGAACTGAATACTGCGAATCTTGTGACAACAAGATCGATTTTAAACAGTTTTTTTTAATCAATTATATCTTTGACAGCATAGCAATTTGATAGTATATGTATGCAGTAGTTCAACACATTACAACAGTCGAGCACAACGCGGCAGAGACACTGACCAAGTACTGACACCCTCAGGGTTCACAGACAACATAGCGATAACGTAACGCTAGATGCACTAACGCAATACATACGGGACACAGCATATACTTACGTCGTACTCATATATTTGTATCATGAGTAAGACGCTGGCGGTAGCGTGTGCTATAATTAGTTATTATAAACTTATTACAAGCTCATAATAGTGCAAAGTGCACTGGTAATGTGTTCGGTTCATTCACATATCAACGACCTGTGGTTGCGTTACTAAACCGCATGCTAGATACATATGCAATACACCGCTTGTCATTGATATCGTCTTCAGTCGCTACTGGATTGATATTGTTCAATGAATTTTGCTTTACAATCTTAGACGATCAGGTTATGGTCGCCCGAGACCGCTGCGCTGAGCACAAGACAGGTAGTTGGGAATTTGGCCTTAGTCCAGCAGTGGAAGTCTTTCGCCTGAATGATGATGAAGTTATAAATAAAACAGAAGTTCAATAATATGATTCAATAACACAGCTACAAAGTGGGTGAACAAAACATTATGTTCAATAGAAAATAAATGTGTGTCATCCGGATATCATAACAATCAAATTCGCATAAGTACATTTCGTGTGAATATCATAAGTGACGGGTACCCGATCTTTATCAAGCAGATAACGAAGCGGCTTCTGTCTGCCACATTGGTAACTGGAAACTAGTACGAAGGATGCACCGACTTCAAGCTTAGCAAACACTCATTAACTAATGAAATTATTTATTCTAGGGCTCTGGACTAATCTAATTAGTAATATAATTTACTTATGGAGGAATGCTGTGCAAAATATGGAAGGGACATCGATTCAAACCTGATACCAAGAGTTCAGTACAGATACATAACTTTTAACTGTTATGATTTCTATTTAACCAGATGACCTTTTTAGCTAAAGGAGTGAGTTATTTAGGTACTTTTTAACTAAAAATCTCATTGGGTTAGGTAGAAATCATATTATGACAATTTAAAGTTAAAAAAAAACTTTTTTTTTTTTTCCGACCAGGAAAATCTGACAAATCTTTTCAAATCCAGCGTTTAAAAGCTTCGTCAGTTTGTCGAGAATGATGTACTGAGCTCATGTTATCAGTTTGTGCGTCGATGTCTCTTCCGACCTGTTTAGATGGATGCTCGTGTTATACTAAAGGATCGCCGGTTAACTACATGGATTTATGTTAGTTATTAGAGTGAGTGACATGGAAGATAGGTTTCACGTGTATTGGAGCGAGATAGGTTGAGAGGACTGATGTGGAGTATGGTAGAGAGAGACAGAGAGAGTATGTTGTCGCTTCGCAGCGGATTGGCTTATATGAACGTTACAAATGTATTAGATATTTAATTTTTAAATTAAAAAAAAATTGGTAGTGTTAAAACACGTAAAAAATATAATATAGAAGAAGTTGCAGTGTCCAATGTAATGCTTGTGTGTAGCTCATGTTAGTGGAAGAATCCGCTAAATCTTTAACTGCAATCGTAAACGTAAAGGCAAACGTTGAACGAACGAAAGGCATATTTCTATTTTGCAAACATATCTTTTATTACATTAAGGGGACAATGTGAAAGGTAGAAATTCCTGAGTCTAAACAGTTGTCTGTATGTTTCGCTAAAGTAGGTATTATATTCAACGCTTTTTATATGTGTATATTATATAACAAAAATTATGACTAAAATGAATTAAACACACATGAGTAAATACCTACCATTATTATGTTCTTCTAACGAGTAAATTTCATTACTTTGTATCTTAAACTGTTCACAAAATAATCTTATAGCCTTATATTTGACGACCGATGTGGCGCAGCGGGCGAAGGTCCGCCTGCGACGCAAGAGGTTGCGGGTTCGATTCCCGCCTTGGGTCAAATGTTTGTACGATCTACAAATATTTGTTCCAGGTGTTCTGGGTATTTGCTATATATAATAAAATATCTATCTATGTAATGTATTGTATTAAGTATATCAGTCATCTAGTACCCATACCACAAGCTCTGCTTAGCTTAGGGCTAGATGATGCTGTGTGGATTGTCCGGCATTATTTATTTATTATTATTATTTATATTACTTATGCATATTTTTTTGTTCACAAAATTTGCCTATTTCATATAAAAACAGATTTACGATTAGCAATTTGCTCTAGGCCCGTTTTAAATTGGCCAATTTCGCTGCGTATCGCCTAATCTCGTTAGTCTACAGATTAAAGGGCTCTAAGATATCAGTTGGCATGGTGATAATCACCAAAACATTGGTTTTCCAGAAACAACTGTTTACATTTACACGCTTATCGTGAGGTGTGTGACGTGCTTCGCTGGATCATCTTTCAGTCGGTGTCATACTCTCATGGCATGGTAAGTTAACTAGAATTGAAGCAATAAATAAATAATAAATAATGCTGGACAATTCACACAGCATCATCTAGCCCCAAGCTAAGCAGAGCTTGTGTTATGGGTACTAGATGACTGATATACTTAATACAATACATTACATAGATAGATATTTTTTATTATACATAGAAAATACCCAGAACACCCGGAACCAATCTTTGTAGATCGTACAAACATTTGTCCCAGGGCGGGAATCGAACCCGCAACCTCCTGGGTCGCAGGCGGACCTTCGCCCACCGCGCCACATAGGTCGTCATGACAATGACCACCAGCATTCGGACATGCATATCTTTCTGAAGTAAAACCATTCCCTATCTCTACAAAAATGTCCCCACGAACCACACAGGAGTACCCCAATATATCCAATGTCTTTGATAGTTTTTCAACTTTATTACAAAAGCATAGGATACATTTTCAATTGCGAAAATTGACTGTTTTGGGAGAGCTTGATGTGCTGGCGTCGGTACCTTACTTAATTTATATGTAAATCTGCCAACAAATAAATGCTCACTACACACAAATACCTATAAATAAAAGAAGCGCCAAATAAATTATACCTCACCTATTACTTATTTACTATAATTAAACACACAGTGTTCTTCCTCCTCTCTCCTACTTACTTTTACTTTGCTGTGCCCTGGCGGGGTCTACAGCGGCTCTTAGCTCTTAGCTTTCATTAACATCTTATTTTATACCTTGGGGAACGCAAATAAATATGAATATGAATACCATGTGGTGCGAAAATTGCCAGAAACAAAACCTCGGTTAGTCAAATAAGTATTAAAAAATAAAATCCCCGGTTAAAAAATAAAATCTCAACTGTTACTTTCGCAAATTTTAATGAGTAACTCTTAACGAGTGCGTATTAATACAGATAAAAATTTCACTCGCGCATTCTTGCACCTTATTTGTATTTTTTTTTCAGACTTGCATCTCGCGTCAGAATTAGTGAGGTTGCTTAATCGGACTACCCTGTGGTGTAGTGCCTTATTAAATACAGCCCTCCTGTAAGGGCATAAAACTTATAACCTAGGAGCTGAAGACAAAGCCTGTCTGGTGTTCTGTGAGAGAAAGTATGCAAGAGTGTCCACTGTTCCGTGTTAGCTGTTAGTTCAATTAACCATTGAACGCTGTCGACTGTATGTTTTGCTTTTGTTTTGTTATATATTATGTTTCTATGTTAATTATTGTAATTGGTGTTTGTACCGTTTTGAATACTATAAATAAATAAATAAAGCCTTAGGGCTTGGCTGGTAGAAGGACTGCAAGCAACAGGCTGTGCAGAAACCTAACACGGTCAAATTACCACCACTGGTCGACCGCTGACCACTAAGTAGTACAAATAAGTAATCTAATTTGTATCCTACAAGCATATCAAGTACAAATCGAAAACAGATTTATATAATAGGTAAGTTGTTATCTAACATAATCCAATTTCGATTTTCTATCGAGCAAATTTTATGATATGCTGTCTCTATTTAACAAAATACTTGTAGATATCATGCATCATGATATGAGTACTCATATAATTTTATTATTAATCATCTGCGTAGCGTTTTCCCAACTATGTTATGCTCGGCTTCCAATCTAACAGGATGCAGCTGAATACCTTAGTCCTTACATAGAGCAACTGCGTATCTGACCTCCACAGCCCAATTATTGGGAAACACGATACCCCTTAGTAAGACTAGGAGTCAGAGATTCGGGTTTCCGGATTGTTGTCATTATTATTTACCTTAAGACTTGCCTGTGAACGATAAAACATATTATTGGCAACCTTGCTTTAGGCCCGCTTTCAATGAAAGGTGAATTGAAAACGTTCCGGTCCGAAAACGTACTGACACCGTTACTATTAATACCTGTACAACTTCAAAACATGTACATACGTAACATCTAAATCGAGGCGTGTAAATCTAAACTGCGTCTGAAATCAGTGAACCCGTGCCCCGAGCGAGCCACGAAAATCACCCTTTCTATTTTTGATTGCTAGAACAATTTCGTGCCAAACCACGGGACTAAGATGCACTACACATTACGCGATTACGGCCAGTAAAGATTTTGTTTTTTTTTTTTTTTAATTACCCTCTCACATGGATTTTTTTTAAATTACACATTGTATCGTTGGTGCGTTACAAACTCATAAACTCACATACACAAACAGCCAGACCCGGAACAACTACCTGCAGGCCAAGCCCACAAATATTTGTTCCGCGCGGGAATCGTGCCCACGACACGCAGCGTAGCAGATAATCGCTTAGCCACTTCGCCAACCGTGTCGTTTAATTGCCAAATGATGCGTTCAAAGTAAGAAATTGATGATTTTGGTGATGTCAATAATTCAGCCGCCACAAAGGACACAATGTGAGTACGTTTTTGCTAGAAACTAAGTCACTGACAATTCAACGTCATTTTGCAAAGTAAAGTAAGCGTTCCAAACGAATGTTAGCCTTATTCGTAGACGTTTAAAGTTCATATTCGTACACGCGAATGTGAGCAAGCGTTTCATACCAATAGATATAAATATTAATAATGTCTGTGTTCGATAAAGACACTAACTTTACTCGGCAATGTAAAGACGAAGTACGGTGCAAGAGCCATGTTGTGTGGTTCTGGTCAACAGGACAATTAATTCAGTGTACTTACAGTGTGCACGCGCACACGATAAAGTCTATGTCGTCAACATTACGACCTCAGTGCGGATACAGTAATTGAAACAGTACACCTACCGAGCCCTCTGCTCCCAATATGGGTCAACATACTGTAAGATGAAGCACACATTATCTGCAAGTCAGTACAACGAACTCCTTCGAACTCCTACACGAGTTTACTTGGGGAATAGCTGTTGAATTGTCGTTAACAAGCGACCGACCTGGCTTCGCACGTGTGTTTTTTTTTATTGAGATATTCCTACAAAAGTACGATCCTCATTTCTGTCCTTTCCGGTGGGTTAGCAAAAAAAAATTCATAGAAATCTTATCCCGACAATTTTGAACACACCAAACATAAAAGCCTCTATCGCTAGAGCAGTTCTCAAGCTCTGATCTTTCATAAATGCTGCAATTGATTTTTATATAATTACATGATGATGATAATGATGTATAGATTTTAACACATCACGGAACGTGATTATTTTTCATTTTCTACAGTAAGTACATTTTCCGAAGTATATGGAATCTAAGAAAATTTCAAGACAACCTCCAAAGCTTGATGCCAATGTTGAGATTCTTACGACTTGAGAATACTCAGGTAAGTAACTTGATAAAAAATAAAAGATATTCATCATCTTATAAAGCATAAATACTGAGGGGGAAAAATGAGAAATGCTGAGGGGGATGTGTGGTGTTACGCGAATGGATAGAATAAGAAATTAGTATGTAAGAGGAAGTCTGAAAGTTGCGCCTGTGACTGAGAAGTTGTGTGGAAATCGGTTGTCGTGGTATGGGCCTGTGATGCGAAGGAATGAGGACCATGTTGTGAGGAAAGTTTTGAGTATGAATGTGCAGGGTTACATGAGTAGAGGAAGACCAAAGAAAAGATGGATGGATTGTGTGAAAGAGGATATGGCAAGAAAAGAGGTGACCCATGAGATGACGGCAAATAGAGATGTATGGAAGAAGAATGAGAAGAAACATGCTGCGCCGACCCCAAATAAATTGGGATAAGGGCAGGAGGACGACATGGTCTCTTGGTCTAGCCCTTATCTATACAGGTATGCCATTGTGGTGTCATGTGCTAATTGTGTGAAAAATTTCGAACGAATCTTATACGTTTAAAGGTAAGAAGAGGAAAAGGTATAAAGTTCCTCATCGTCGACCAGACGGATGTTGTGTCTGGTGGGCAGTAGCCCCAACCAAGATACCAAGATACCAACCGTATCTAGGATACGACAGTTTAATTCGAATGTGGCTATAAAGCTATACACGTAACAGATTGTTCATACTCGAGGTATTTAGACGACCTATGTGGCGCGGAAGGCGAAGGTCCGCCTGCAACGCAGGAGGTTGCGGTTTCGATTCCCGCCTTGGGACAAATGTTTGTACGATCTACAAATATTTGTTTCGGGTGTTCTGGGTATTTGCTATTTATAATAAAAATATCTATCTATGTAATGTATTGTATTAAGTATATCAGTCATCTAGTACCCATAACACAAGCTCTGCTTAGCTTGGGGCTAGATGTTGCTGTGTGGATTGTCCAGCATTATTTATTTATTTATTTTATTTTACTCGCATATCATGATCTTATTGATGCGTCCTTTTATCATCACGCCAGATATCTGGTAATGATGCTCCCAGGAAGAAGGCTCGCGTAGAGACGAACCATTTCTTTTGACAAAACATGACTCATCCAACTACGTACACGTTAAAAAATTGTATTGCGATATTAGAGAAATTAACTCGTTATATTAATATGATTATGCAAAACGCAGTAATTAACCGTATAATGTGCGCCGACCGTTACACTGGGCCTATTAGTCCAACAACGTACATTCTAAACTGTACCCTCACTCTGTTGTAATTAGTACCATTTTACTTTGGAGTGTTCTACGTAAGGTGCAATATGCTATTTGCATTCAAAAACTTCTAATTAGAGTTTTTTGAGTCCAATTAACATGTACACATATTATTACGGAGCGTACATTTTAAGAAAGTATGTAAAAGGAAATGGTGAAAGTATCATTGCTACATAAAATTTGTTACCATCCTGTTTGATCATTCGTTCCTTTACATCGCGTTTGGGCTGTAGATTTATCTAAACTAATATCATAAAGAGTAGACTTGACTGTTAGTTTGTTTGTATAATTATAGGTTTGTTTGTGATGGATATACTCAAAAACTACTTAACCAATTAAAAAAGAATCTACCACCTATAGAAAGCTACATCATCAGCAAGTAACATAGGTTTATGACGACACGGTTGGCGCAGTGGTTGAGCCATCGGCTGCTGCGCCGTGTGTTGTGGGTTCGATCCCAGCACGAAACAAATATTTGTATGACCTACAGGTAGTTGTGCCGGGTCTGGCTGTTTGTGTATGTGAGTTTAAATGTTTGTAAACGCACCCACGATACAGGAGAAATTTCAAGTGTGGGGCAACGTTTAAAAAAAAAAATATGATTTATTTTCAAAATTACGCTTTGAAGGAGGTCGAGGGGATATCAAAGTTCGAAACTAAAAGTACTAAATCCACCCCGACGGAGTCGCCGGCGTAGTGCTAGTAGTGTATAGTACATTCCGATTTGTAACAATATAACAAAAAAACGGCATTTCAAACATCATGTTAACTAATAATCAACACGATCGCTTGTCACATGTATTAATTCAATTATAAACATGGGGTTGAAACATTTTCGGTTGGTTATAAACATGGGGTTGAAACATTTTCGGTTGGTTATAAACATGGAGTTTTTCGAGAAATCGCGAAACGTTTGGTCGACTCTTCACGTGACCAGAGGGCTGGCCTTTTTTTTGGCCAAAGAATCAGCATTGCCATTCAACGTGGCAATGCTGCCAGCCTTCTGGGCACTTTTCCCGTTGACAACGATGCGGATGAATTTTTTGATGCCCTATGATTATTTATTTTATTTTATTTCTTCATATATTAATAATTGTATAATTTTAATGAAATAAAATTTCACTCTATATAAAAAGAAAAAAAAATTATAAACATTTTTATATACAGCGTCTTATCATCCCGAGCACTTCGTACAAATCAACTGAGTGAAACGGATTGCAAGAAGCGCAGGCGCAGCGTCGAAAACGCATTTACATCATACACTACAGTAAGGCGGTCGCATCGCCAATTTATATCGTCTGACGATGTTGATGATAGAGCAATCAGTCAGTGCTTGACGTGGTTTGTTACACACGATTGTGTTATGTTTACAACGTGCTGCCAACGTACGCGGTAACCGAGATTGTGAAAGGGCCCAAGGGACGCCAACTAACACCATCATCATAACGCACACCTAGATCAAAACAGAGACAACTCAAAAAAATTAAGATTTTCAATGCTCTGATGAAAAAATCGTATTTCTCATTTTTTTGTCAGTAAAGTTCTTGCAGTTGCATGGACCCCAAAGATGTTGTCACTTTCCTAGAGTATTTCCGTATTGTTTATTTTAAGCGTACTTATTTAAAACAATAGGGATGTGTCCTAGGTAAAAACATATTAAATCTATTTAGTCCGTCAGTAAGATTACCAAAAAATATTGGACACGTTTTTTTTGCTTACTTAATTCAATAAAAAGTGAAATTGATATAGCACATCAAAATTCAGGAGAAGGAGCTTGTGACGTCACGCCGTGCTACACTTTTAACGAAAAGTGTAGCACGGCGTGACGTCACGCGAAATTTCAATGCACTATACCGTCCTATTTTTTGGTTTACGTGACAAAAGAAAAAATACGTGTCCAGTATTTTTGAGTAATCCAACTTTCGGACCAATCAGATTTTTTTAGGACACTACCCTATTAAAAGTAGGTACTCCGTCCACAGTATGTCTCAAGCTAACGGCGACTAATTATCCAGAATAAGGAACCCATGGAGGTTCCTTACTCTGGATAATGAATACCAAATATTATTACGTATCCACGATTTACTATTTTTCAATGAATAGAAAGTCTTGCAGTTGCGAAGACCTAACATTTTGTAGCATTCCTAGAGTATTTCCGTATTGTAATTCGTATTTAATTGTATTTTTATTCTGTTCTTTGACTTCATTTTCATTGTTAGGATACCACTTAAGGGAAGAACGAGAAAGCTCCGACACAAGTACCTACTATTGTAACTTACTGGGGCTGAGTCAGTTTATATATGACACAATGTTTCAGAGGTAATAAATATGTTTGTATTTTTTTGTATCTTTGGACACATAATATGTATTTTCTTGACGACCTATGTGGCGCGGCGGGCGAAAGTCCGCCTGCGACGTAGGAGGTTGCGGGTTCGATTCCCGCCTTGGGACAAATGTTTATACGATCTACAAACATTTGTTCCGGGTGTTCTGGGTATTTGCTACGTACAATAAAAAATATGCTATGTAATGCATTGTATTAAGTATATCAGTCATCTAGTACCCATAACACAAGCTCTGCTTAGCTTGGGGCTAGATGATGCTGTGTGGATTGTCCAGCATTATTCATTTATTTATTTATTTAAAACAATTAAAAGTACTCCGTCTACAGTAAGACTCAAGCTAACGACGATTAACTATCCAGCTGGAAGAACCACTTCACAATGCGTGCCCTGCGCACGATGTTCGTCATCTGCATCTAACTCTCTAAAGTAAGATGCCGAGGATGGACATACCAGCTGTTCAGCGATAATTGCTCTAGGTGTTGGTCAAAACTCTTCGCTATCTATTTACTGAAACGACTATCGGCACCATAATATTATTGAATGCCTATTTATTTTTTTACTACAGTGCCTGAATCTTGTCTAATCTTAGCATTCGTGATATCAAAATGATCGTGGTATCAATGTTAATGTGATGACGTCACGGTGGCCGCCCACTCACAATCGGTCAACGCAGATACGCGGCGCACAGCGAGGCCTTGACAGAAGTGATTTTTCCAAAATGCCGACCGGGCACAAAAACCTTTTGACTCATTATCTCCGAAGGTTGCTTCACATGTTGCCATATTATTAATAAGGTACAAAAATATAATTGAGTACGTTGATAAATGACGCCTTAACACGATAACATATCTTGAGTTAACGATACCGTGAGATCCAACGAACTTTAAATCTGTTTCTGAAAAAACATCAGAAAAAATAACCAAAGAATATTTTTTTATAGATGGGGGATCCAGAATCATATGTTGAACTCAGCCCAAGTAGCAAAATTCTTCTATGGTAGTCAACGTGTAAGACTAAACATCTGATAGGAATATAATAGACGCTTAGTCTAAGACCAAATATCTTAAAGTAGCATCTTACAATATGATTTGCGCCGTACATATGATCCTATATATTTCATTTTGAAAAAAAACGTTGCCCCACACTAGGATGTTCTCCTGTATCGTGGGTGCGTTTAGAAACATTCAAACTCACATACACAAACAACCAGACCCGGAACAACTACCTGTAGGCCATACAAATATTTGTTCCGTGCGGGAGTCGAACCCACGACAAGCAGCGTCGCAGCCAATCGCTCAGCCAATGCGCCAACAGCGTCGTCAAAATTACATATTACTTTTATACGTTTACAGGATTACTTTATAAGACTCTTAACACTATAACTTGTAGAGTTACAGTCTAATGAGCACAAGTTATTAAAATAATAAGCAAAATGTCGCTTTTGATCCTATAAACGTATTTGATATGATTATTTGCTCTTGTTAACGTCTTGTTTCATTCTACTATAAGACAAACACTTCTACAAGCGTCTTAGATATAACTGCTATAGGTAAAAGATATTAAAGGATTGATTTGTCTTAGTCGGGACTTTTAATCGATAGTTAGCACCAAACTAGCATACCCTTTGTTTTTATAGGTGAGATTCTACTTATATGTGTTAGGACACATATAAGTAGAATCTCACCTATAATTAATATACCACCTATATTAATATGATTACTCTAGTAATAGCAAATATAGGTATTTGCGTATTTATTTATGAATTTGTGACAGTACAATAGTACTGTCAGCAATTCATTAGTGAGGCCTGATAAACCCTGTACCCAGACAATAAAAGTAAAAACTTCCCGACCCTTGCCAATTTATAGGTACTGAATTAAAATTTAGCTAAAGGTGACAACCCTAAGACATTAGGCAATTATATCGCGGATTGGGCCGGAGATAACCTATTTCCTCTCTTTATACTATGTCGCGGGAAAAACAAATTATAACTTAGGTTTATTAATATAACCTACAGTCAACAAATATGGGACAGTGATCAGACCAAAACACATCGTGCACAATACCTATCTTAATGGATGGATGGATGGATCATAACGACAGGAAGATGGTGTGATAAATTGTTTTGTTATGAGGCGAGGAGATTTGTTTGATATAATTGGATAATTTAATGTCGTGGTTGACCAGTAGTTAAAGCCTCGCCGCTCGTGCACGAGTCTGTATGTTCAAATCCGGACAAGTTTCGACGCGACTTTTTCAATTCATTTATCTTTTCTACTTTTATTTTAGACATCACCGACGTCGGTGAAAGGAAAACATCCTGAACAAACCAGGACTTATAATTATTAAAAGTCTGAAATCACCAACCCGGCTTAGGCAAGCGTACTTAGTAATGAATGCTCGTGCTCTTCTCTGTATGAGAAAAGGCTTTCGTTTTAAAGGAATACACTTTCAAATATCTTTAAAATAATATAAACAAAACAAAACTATAATATTAGGTCTTTACCTATGAAATTGCCGTTCTGCAGTACTGGCCATTTCAAATCAAAATATTTTTTGTTTGGCTAAGAATTCTAATTTCAAATTAATTTTATTTTAAAAGCATGGATTTTTTTTTCCAAAAGTAGTCATTTGTTTATTGATTAGTGTTACATTTTCATCGCATTTAAATCTTTTTCGTCATCATGGATACGTTAAAAATTCGAGTAATTATGGAATATGAGTACCGTCGTGGCAGCAACGCGGCACAAGCGGCACGCAACATCAACGACGTTTACGGAGCTAACACAACAAACCAACGCACTACCTGTTATTGGTTTGCTCGCTTCCGTTCTGGAAATTTCGACCTGAAAAATGAACCTCGCGGTCGTCCGAAGACTTTGGTCGACAATGACGAATTAAAGGCGATTGTGGAAGCTGATGATACACAATCTACGGCTGAATTAGCAGCAGCTTTCGACGTTAGCGTCAAAACAATATTGGTCCATTTGCGTCAAATTGGCAAGGTAAAAAAGCTTGACAAATGGGTGCCCCACGAACTCAATGATCGCCAGCGCGAAGTACGCGTCGAGACGTGCCTTGCACTGCTCAACAGACACACAAATGAAGGAATTTTGAACCGCATTGTTACCTGCGATGAAAAATGGATTCTGTTTGATAACCGCAAGCGCTCAGCAAGTTGGTTGGATCCTGGTTCAGCACCTAAACAATGCCCTAAACGAAAACTTACCCCAAGAAAAGTGATGGTCACTGTTTGGTGGTCTAGCGCCGGTGTGATTCAACACAGCTTCTTACCAAACGGGGTGAGCATTACTGCAGATGTGTACTGTGAAGAATTGAACACAATGATGGAGAAGCTGGCACATCTCCAACCAGCATTGGTCAATCGCTCGTCTCCGCTGCTCCTGCACGACAACGCGCGACCTCATACTGCACAGCAGACGGTCTCCAAGTTGCAAGAACTGGGGTTGGAAGCTCTCCGTCATCCGCCCTACTCACCAGACCTTGCGCCTACAGACTACTACTTTTTCCAGAATTTGGATAACTTCTTGGCGGGAAAAAAATTCAATACCCGAGAGGCAGTACAAAATGCCTTTGAAGAATTTGTTGCCTCCCGTCCAGCTGATTTCTTTAAGAAGGGCATCAATAAACTGCCACTGCGTTGGCAAAGATGCATTGATTGCATGGGTGATTACTTCGATTAATACAAATAAAAAATACATGAAAAAAATTCATTTAAATTTTTTCATACAAAACGGCAATTTCATAGGTAAAGACCTATTATATAGCAAATACCCAGAACACCCGGAACAAATATTTGTAGATCGTACAAACATTTGTCCCAAGGCGGGAATCGAACCCGCAACCTCTTGCGTCGCAGGCGGACCATCGCCCGCCGCGCCACATGGGTCGTCATAATATATAACTTGTAGAGTTACAGTCTAATGAGCACAAGTTATTAAAATAATAAGCAAAATGTCGCTTTTGATCCTATAAACGTATTTAATATGATTATTTGCTCTTGTTAACGTCTTGTTTCATTCTACTATAAGACAAACACTTCTACAAGCGTCTTAGATATAACTGCTATAGGTAAAGGATATTAAAGGATTGATTTGTCTTAGTCGGGACTTTTAATCGATAGTTAGCACCAAACTAGCATACCCTTTGTTTTTATAGGTGAGATTCTACTTATATGTGTTAGGACACATATAAGTAGAATCTCACCTATAATTAATATACCACCTATATTAATATGATTACTCTAGTAATAGCAAATATAGGTATTTGCTATTACTAGAGTAATCAGCCATTTTGTTTTTATTTTGTGATGTGATAGAGAAAGCAAGAAAAAATAAAAATGGATTTAAACAAATGGAAACGATTTAAGCGTAATGGCAGTTATCGAAGAAGAGTTTCAAAAAATTACCTTGAAATTAAATCGCGATCAGAGTGCCGGTCAATAAAAGTGAGTCTGGGTAAATTTGTGATGGTTCCGTACAATGTGAAATCTAAATAAACCTAGAAGGCTGCGAAGATAATTCTTCTGATAATATTGTAATAATCAAGAAAATAATGAAAACAATAAGCGAAAGCAGTGATAGTGAATTGGATGATGATACCATACTGAATTTGAAAACACATATGAACTGCGGGCGAATGTAAGACAGTGGGCTATTAAGAATAGGTCTTTAAAATACGTGAGGACACTTACAGGGCCATATTTTACTACTTGGGATGTTTTGCATGGAGCGGCTCAACTGTGCAGCGTCTCGGCACGAGCTGATTGACACTCTTGCTGACGCAGTGGCTGGGCGATATCTATCGTGCACCCACACATATATGATATGAAGTCAGCACTAAGTCTTAGTATTAGATCAAGATGATAAAAATAACTGCAACGTCAACAGCACCATTGTTCTCGATCGCAATAATCAGAGATCAGATAATCAGATGCAGATTTAACTCAGGTTGATTTTTCGCTAGGAAAGTTGAATTGAAGAACAAATAATGGGATTACGGGATTGCATAACGAATCAAATGCAGATTTAATAAATAAATAGACGATTTTGGACAACTTGATAAATAAATAAATAATAATTAATTAATAATGCTGGACAATCCACACAGCATCATCTAGCTCCAAGCTAAGCAGAGCTTGTGTTATGGGTATTAAATGACTGATATACTTAATATAATACATTACATACATAGATATTTTTTATTATACATAGAAAATACCCAGAACACCCGGAACAAAATTCTTGTAGATCGTACAAACAATTGTCCCAAGGCGGGAATCGAACCCGCAACCTCCTGCGTCGCAGGCGGACCTTCGCCCGCCGCGCCACATAGGTCGTCATATAGTACCTATACAATTTACATCTACGTAACGTGACAATCTTCATGATTAACTAACTAACCACCTGTCCATGTTTACGTGGTAAGCATTCCTTAATTGATTGGTACGTAAATGGTATAAAAAATAATATAATAAAATACTTAATATTACAAATGCGAAAGTAGCTCTGTTTGTTTGTTTGTTACCTTTTCACGGTTAATCCGCCCAAACGGTTTATAAGAATTTGGTATGGAGATGGTTTTAGATAGTTAGTAGTTAGTAGTTTTAGGTTAAGGGCAAGAGAATGATGATGATGATGATGATGATGATGATAGATGACATTGACATAATGACAATGTTATTTATTTATTAGAGATTTTTTAGGGTTGTTGTTATATTGTAATTAGACATAACAGGTCTTGATATTACCAGATTATATAAATTCTTTATCAAATAATAATGAATATTGCGACATTAAGCTTTTTGACATTACACATTACGACATTTATATTCTTATTATGTATGTATGATTTGCGAGAGACATTATCAGCAAATAAATGATTTCTTTCTTTCTTTCTTTCTTTCTTTCTTTCTTTCTTTCTTTCTTTCTTTCTTTCTTTCTTTCTTTCTTTCTTTCTTTCTTTCTTTCTATCTTTCTTTCTATCTCTCTTTCTATCTTTCTTTCCTTCTTTCTTTCTTTCTAACGATAAAAAGGAAACACGAAACCGGACCCAAGAACGGAAACCCAAGAAAATGATTAACCATCAGTTAATGTCAAAGATATTGGTAAATTGAGAAAGCAGAAGAACGGGATAACTTAAAAGATTAAACACTCACAATGTCTATGGCCGGTGACGAGGGAAAGTCACCACAATAAAACTACTTACTCATCATTGTAAACGTACGCGGCCCACTTTGTTGTCGCGGATAAGCGTGTGGGTCAGCATTAGGACTGCCCACGAGAACTGACCAACTATTTACGGAGATTACACATTGAAGGTGGGAAGTGAAGTAGGACCACATCTGGGACCGTAAATAGTCAGATACAGATATTGAGAGCAAAATTCTCCGATGTTAGAACTTCTCAAAGGATAGACTAGACAAGTCCGCGCGTTGTTCCGTTGAACTGGCGAATCAGTGTTTCTCGCCCGAGCCTATTTATTACTCCCGGGACATTAGAACTTGGACGGCAAAGTTGGCAGAGTGGCTGAGCGATTGGCAGATGCGCTGCGTGCCGCAAGTTCGATTCCCACACGGAACAAATATTTGTATGGTATATAGGTAGTTGTTCCGGGTCTGGCTGTTTGTGTATGTGAGTTTAAATGTTTCTAATAGCACCCATGACACAGGAGAAATTCCTAGTATGGAGCAAACATTTAAAAAGAAAAAAAAATTGTTTCGATGGAACAGAATTACGGAATATATCCCACACAAGTTTAATTATATTCCAGACTCTCTACTCATTGCTTTGCATCTAAATACGATTCACAAACTGGGTGTCAACCCTTGAAGTACCCCAGATAGTGACGGATATGTGCGCCAGCCTCACAGTGTTTCTAAAGTTTTAAGTTTTCATTTGTTTTTCCAGTATCGAGTTTGATCACTTACTCAATATCAATGAAGAACGTTGTTCATATGAGACATGCATAGTTCTAAGAAACATCACCATATCTCGATATAACATCTTACATCGCCAATTGATTAGAGCATCGTGAATTCGTGATGAATTTCACACATTTAAATTCAAATGTGGCGTGTTGGGAATGGATTAAGTATAGGTGCGTATTTACAAGCCATTCGTATAAAATTATAAATGCAATGCTAAGCTTTCACCATGGCTGATGTTTGAATTATCATCTGTTTTAAGAATCATAGCTAAACAAACTTCCAAGTCTTATTTTGTGTTTTTTATTGTCCATAAAACATTCAAGATCCAGTGCGTAGTACTTGCAACCGATGCGTGTGTAAGTGTATGACCAGACGTATGAACGCAAGCGAAGCAAGGAGAGTTTTGAAGGATCGTTCTGTAGCTTCTGCTGCCCCCATGGGAAATAGGCATGAGTTTATGTATGTATTCAAGGTCCACAATACTATGCTATGTTTATAATTTCTGCGTAAATGCTGGTGGGTCTTGCCAACCCTTGTCTTGCCAAGCTGCTTTGAACTCGATTTTTATTTAAGTTCACAGCGGCTAAAAAAATCGATACCTTTTATTTGACCTTGAGCTAGCCTAGTATTGTAAGAAGTTGTAAGTTGTAAGAAGTTGTAAGTCAGTAAGTATTGTAAGTGTTACCATTGATACACCCCCCTAGCCCTATCTATTGTACCTTCCAAATGGAACTTCCAACACCGGTTTAGTAGTACCAGACTATTATTGTCCCACTGCAGGGCAAAGGCCTCTTCTCATACAGAGAAGGCACGAGCATTAATCACCACGCTTGCTCAAGACGGATTGGCGATTTCAGACTTATATTAGTTATATAAGTTCAAGTTTTCTCACGATGTTTCCCTTCACCGATGTCAGTGATGTCAAAGATAAACTTAGAAAGTAAATGTGAATTGTAAAACTCACATTGGCAAGTGCCAATGTGAGTTTTACAATTCACATGTACTTTCATGTAGGTTCAAACCTGGGCAAGTGCCCAGGTTTGAACCCACAACCTCGTGCACAAGAGGCGGGCCTAAACCACTGGGCCATCATGCCATAAACCGGTTACACCGGTTTACTGAAAGCCAAAGACACAAAAACTGCTATTAAAATACCAGACAGGCACAATAATTGCAAAAGTAAGCAATACGCGGCTATGTATGCCATAATAATGTATTACCCGTAGAAAGTGTTAACGGCTACTTTTTACCCGACTGCGCACTGCAAAGGTGCGTTTTTCAGGTAATTATTCACACGATTTACTTTTCAGCGAGTGATTGGATTAGTTCGGAAACATAAGGACCGAGAATTGGTGCGAGTGCGTGGTCGCGTTGGATACGCTGAGAGTCGTGTGAGTGATTTTTTTTTTTTTTTTTTGGAATGGGCATCTCGCAGTTTATCCTTTAGGGATATTTACTGCTCAACCGAACTTTCCTGTGGGGGGCTTAATTAAAATTAAGGCCTCCAGCCAGGCATAAAAACTTATAAGCTAAGCGACTATCGCTAAGGGCACCCCCTGCGGGGTACGAACCTCGGCTTAGGACGTCGCTGAAGAGGACAGCAAGGGACAGGCTGGATCTGATTGTTCCATTATTTAGGGACATTTTAAACATTAATCGGCTCAGCTTCGCGGGCTGGCTCTAGCAAAGGGTCGGGAGGGGGGCATTGACGGGGTCGTCGCGACGGGCCTCGGCGGCGAGGACGGAATGTCCGTTTTTGTTTGCGAACAGTGCTGGTGGCCTTATCGCTCTCCTGGAGGAGAGTGATAGGATCATCTGGCTCTGTGAGTGTGTGTTTCGGTCTTCGAACTGTACTTATTCGCGAGGGAGTGTATCGGACGGCCGATGACACTAAGGGGTTAGGATGAGCGGTAGAACAGTCCATGAAGCGCTGGGTGAGTCGCTTCATGAACTGTTTCACCGTAGGTATTTTGAGATCTACATGGAGAGTCTCATTTCGGACGTATAGTGTGAGTGATCTTTTAAGTTGGTATTTATACCTTTGACGACCTATGTGGCGCAGCGGGCGAAGGTCCGCCTGCGACGCAGGAGGTTGCGGGTTCGATTCCCGCCCTGGGACAAATGTTTGTACGATCTACAAAGATTTGTTCCGGGTGTTCTGGGTATTTGCTATGTATAATAAAAATATCTATCTATGTAATGTGTTGTATTAAGTATATCAGTCACCTAGTACCCATAACACAAGCTCTGCTTAGCTTGGGGCTAGATGATGCTGTGTGGATTGTCCAGCATTATTTATTTATACCTAGGACTAGCGTGTTCTGTCTCTGCATCTACCTAAGGTAGGCTGGTGGTAAATAACCTGAGGCATGTCCGCCTACTTACGGTTATTTCTACTTATGCATAAAGTTTTAATATATTAATTAATTAAATATGTAAAATCACTTAATTTTCCTTCGCTGGAGCCAGCAGTCTTTCCTAAACAGGGTCGAAGGGTCATAAACGCCCAACAAGATGCCATGACTTCAATACATGAATCTGGACTGTAAAATCATGTAGATATCATGATTTTACCCATGTATAACGAAAAAAGTGTAATTTTATTTCCTTTTTAATTACAGGTCCCATAAATTTTTTCAGTGTAAAGTAAAAAATAACATAAAAATTGAGAAAATTTGACGAATACTTTCGACTCTGGGGGGCTTAACAATCAGGGTCTGAACTCATAATAAGTATATGTTTGTGCGTAACGTCCATTCCACCCTGTACATAATAATATGTGCTTTTATAAGAACACGTCATTTGGTCAAACACCTGCAATAAATTGGAGAAAAAAATAAAATAATTGAAATTGTAATAAAAAAAATACTTTCATCAGGTAAGGTACAAAACAATAGCCTTGATTTAATGTGTTAGTAGTGTAGTGAAAATAGTTCTTCGATTAATATGTAATCTCAAATGAAACTTCTTTGTACAGATTGTCTCGGTATTTTAATACTTCCACGCAGATACAGTCGTGTGGGGTCACCAAACTGGTCTATTTATATTCTTAGCGGAGTAACACGTTAAACTTTAAATATTGATGACTAATACTTGGAAAAGTCACGGTCAATTTCTCCAAATTACAAAAGTCGGAATAGATTGCCCCTTAACAAAATTACATATTAATTATTTATTGTTAAGCCAATCGACCTGGCATGTTTATAGTAGACATTATGGAAAAGTAAGACACATTAAATGATTATTACAAATACCACTGTCCGTATCGTAAAAAAAATATGACGGAAGGCAACGGATACGATAATTATACGACTCTTAAAATGATTGACGCATTTTCGCGTCGGCGTCACTACCCACGTGTTTATCTTCTAATTTCAAAAAGGCCACTAATAGCTTTAATATTCATGTATTATTAAAAGTCCAGTACTGAATAGCTTTATTTTAAAAGCTTCTAATTAGTTTCACCGGGCCCAGTGTCAGTGTGTCTGTTATTTAATTATAGGTACAAGTTTAATTTGACCCAACTCAAGATGAAATTTTACGCATTGATTCATTCCAGGGGAATCAGAATTTTATGGTAAGCCTGACAGAAGAAAAAACTCTTGAACATTCCGCACCAGAGACACGAAATTATGTTTATATGTTTTTGTATGAAAGCTTGTTTTTTTCATATTGAGACTTTTATGTATTGTTTGATTTTACTGGACTCGTCACCATAATGTTGAGACGCGAATATTAAATGAAAATCATCGCGTCATAGGTGCGTGTACTGTTTGTTGTGTTAGGGCGGGCTTTTTGGATTGGTTGTTTCTTAGTAAAAAAGGTACATTTCTGGCGGAAAATAAAGATGCCATTGAAACGCTTAACGTTTAACACGCACCATTATTTGGGTTATTTGATCGACAGTTAATGCGTGCATACACAAACTGAGAGCAGGCAGATACTACGGAACGCCACACGTTACGATCCTTACATACTCCTTTTGTTTACGTTTTATTAACCAGCTTCTTATTATTCTATTTATCTATTTAATTACTAGTAGAAGCATCGAAAGTATCAACCTTCTAACAAGAACTTTAATCATTTCAATCGAATTACTCGAATAAATGTCAAAAGAAAAAGAAAGCTTGGCCTGAATCCGAAAATAATTTGCTGCCGTCTACTTTAAAACAGCAGAGCCGGCCGATGTTATTGTTATTGTAACATTCAAACCGCGTTTAAAGTGCGTTTTGTCTTAAACTGTGACGCACTTCAGCCAGCCATTTGCGAGTCTATACAGATTCACATAACCAGTTGTTTTAATTCAGGAAAAAGCTTAATCTTTTTCTTAATCAACGCTCGCTAAGTTGACTCACCTCATCAGTTTCAATAATGAGTACAAAGAAACAACAGGAAAACATAGACCGATGTGGCGCGGCGGGCGATGGTCCGCCTGCGACGCAAGAGGTTGCGGGTTCGATTCCCGCCTTGGGACAAATGTTTGTACGATCTACAAATATTTGTTCCGGGTGTTCTGGGTATTTCCTATGTATAATAAAAAAAATTCTATATATGTAATGTATTGTATTAAATATATCAACCATCTAGTACCCATAACACAAGCTCTGCTTAGCTTGGGGCTAGATGATGCTGTGTGGATTGTCCAGCATTTTTTTTTTAATTTTTTTATTTATTTATAGACAAACTAGCTGACCCAGCAAACGTTGTTTTGCCATATAAAATGTTTGGGGGTGCACCACCCTTAAAATTTAGGGGGATGAAAAATAGATGTTGGCCGATTCTCAGACCTACCCGATTTTCACACAAAATTTCATACAAATCGGTCCAGCCGTTTCGGAGGAGTATGGGAACATTGTGACACGAGAATTTTATATATAAGATAAGACGATAATACGACGAAAGTAACACATTATAAGGTAATGTGTTACTTTTAACCGATTTAAATACCAATTTAATGAGGTCGTAATCTCTTGTCATTATGCTATAAGTGTTGGTTTTTACATGTCGTTTTTCGCGCCCCGCGCGCACGCGCACGGGCGCCGCGTGTTTCCCTATTTTTTCACATTATGCAACGCTATTCACATGCTATTAAGCTGGGAACGTACATAATTATTAATTATACGGTGTTGCGAAACTTCCTATACAAGCGATTCGACAGTAATCGACAGGCTAATATTTATATCGATGCCGGAATAATACGGTTTTGTTTTAGTGGTTTGCTGTTCAGCCATTCGTATTCGTTCAGCCATCAGATCATTTCGCTAGTGTTTGAAAGGACTATGAAACTTGTCATCTACTTTCGGAAAACAAAGATGTGAACAGTTATGCCGGAATGTCTGAGGAACATCATTGTTAAGTCAAGGAGATGACTTGTTTATGAAATTACTCGTCACTCGCTACAATTTGATAAACAAGTCATTTCCTTGACAGTACAATGTCGTATATTTTCATTACATACAACTGTCAAGGGATGTCAGTTGTCACAAGAGTTGAGACTGACACAGAGCCTCCCGCGTCTATGGTACGCGAAGGTGAAGTACTACAACCATTGTAAATAGGATGTTTTGTGTCATAGAGACGTTATGATCTTTTTAAGTAATACTACATGAAAGATTTTTAAAAACTCACTTGCCTCATCTATCTAACTTTATCTTAGACATCACTGACATCGGTGAAGGAAAAAATCGTGAGGAAACCTGGACTTATAATTAATATAGGGTCTGAAATCGCCAACCCGTCAAGAGCAAGCGTGGTGATTAATGCTCGTGCGTTCTCTGTATGGGAAGAGCCCTTTGCCCAGTGGGACAGTAACAGTCTAGTATTATTATTATATTGTATTGCGTCACCTGGGAGTCGAACTGACTAAATAGTGACAAAAACATGCAGTATGTTTATGATACCGATTGTAAGGATCTATCAGAGGAATATAGTCACTCCATTAATATTAATGTCTAGCGTAAATTGGTACAAAGTTATAGACAGGGGGGATTATTCCCATGTTTTTTCCCATTTTGTTTTTAGGATTTATTTGGTCCTGTGTCCGAGCTGAAACTCAACATCACCACTTCACCAGCCATCTTCATCATCACAGTCACGACCTCGCATAGTTATACTGTGTTGCCAATCATAATTATCGTGAAATATATGACATCATAGCGCGACGCGTTTTCACTGGTCTCTGGAGATCTATGGCTACACATACACTCACTTCCATCTCTAGTAACGTCCACATTCTCGAACTCAGGGAATCAAACCCCCCAGAGCGCAACAAGTTGGCCGCTTAGAAATTGAGGTCACACTGCGAGCCAAATGAGCTATAAAAAGTGTGAATTTAATATTCGAACGATTGGAATAATAAGGTGTTTCGAATGTTCTAATCGATAAATTGCGATCACAATACGAATATTTGTTTTTTTTTTTTAATTCTCGTACCGATAACGGAACTAACATGTGAACCTTTGTAATTTTGGCCTGTACGTCTGTCCGTCCGGATGCAAGTAACAGAGCAATTTTACACAATTTCTTTGAAGTAACGGTGTTGTAAACGCTAAATGATAAAAATCATTTCAAATATGTAATCTTAATAATAGGTCTTTACCTATGAAATTGCCGTTTTGTATGAAAAAATTTAAATGATTTTTTTTCATGTATTTTTTATTAGTATTAATCGAAGTAATCACCCATGCAATCAATGCATCTTTGCCAACGCAGTGGCAGTTTATTGATGCCCTTCTTAAAGAAATCAGCTGGACGGGAGGCAACAAATTCTTCAAAGGCATTTTGTACTGCCTCTCGGGTATTGAATCTTTTTCCCGCCAAGAAGTTATCCAAATTCTGGAAAAAGTAATAGTCTGTAGGCGCAAGGTCTGGTGAGTAGGGCGGATGACGGAGAGCTTCCAACCCCAGTTCTTGCAACTTGGAGACCGTCTGCTGTGCAGTATGAGGTCGCGCGTTGTCGTGCAGGAGCAGCGGAGACGAGCGATTGACCAATGCTGGTTGGAGATGTGCCAGCTTCTCCATCATTGTGTTCAATTCTTCACAGTACACATCTGCAGTAATGCTCTCCCCGTTTGGTAAGAAGCTGTGTTGAATCACACCGGCGCTAGACCACCAAACAGTGACCATCACTTTTCTTGGGGTAAGTTTTCGTTTAGGGCATTGTTTAGGTGCTGAACCAGGATCCAACCAACTTGCTGAGCGCTTGCGGTTATCAAACAGAATCCATTTTTCATCGCAGGTAACAATGCGGTTCAAAATTCCTTCATTTGTGTGTCTGTTGAGCAGTGCAAGGCACGTCTCGACGCGTACTTCGCGCTGGCGATCATTGAGTTCGTGGGGCACCCATTTGTCAAGCTTTTTTACCTTGCCAATTTGACGCAAATGGACCAATATTGTTTTGACGCTAACGTCGAAAGCTGCTGCTAATTCAGCCGTAGATTGTGTATCATCAGCTTCCACAATCGCCTTTAATTCGTCATTGTCGACCAAAGTCTTCGGACGACCGCGATGTTCATTTTTCAGGTCGAAATTTCCAGAACGGAAGCGAGCAAACCAATAACAGGTAGTGCGTTGGTTTGTAGTGTTAGCTCTGTAAACGTCGTTGATGTTGCGTGCCGCTTGTGCCGCGTTGCTGCCACGACGGTACTCATATTCCATAATTACTCGAATTTTTAACGTATCCATGATGACGAAAAAGATTTAAATGCGATGAAAATGTAACACTAATCAATAAATAAATGACTACTTTTGGAAAAAAAAAACCATGTTTTTAAAATAAAATTAATTTGAAATTAGAATTCTTAGCCAAACAAAAAATATTTTGATTTGAAATGGCCAGTACTGCAGAACGGCAATTTCATAGGTAAAGACCTAATATATATAAATCTCGTGTCACAATGTTTGTCCTCAATGGACTCCTAAACCACTTAACCGATTATAATAAAATTCGCACACCATGTGCAGTTCGATCCAACTTGAGAGATAGGATAGTTTTTATTTCGATTTTTGACCTTAATATTTTTTTAATTGCAAATTAAACGTTTTCCTCTAATAAGTTCCATATATTTCTAACAGATGGCAGTGTAACTCAACTTTTGAGGCGGGACGAAGTTCGCTGGGACAGCTAGTACTAATATAAATAATTAAATAATAATAATCAAATACTTAAATTGTCAAATAATTTCAAGTCCTAATTTAGGCACAGTGCACGAATCCATCATTTATAAGAACATTCAACACCAGGAAAGAGTATAGTAACAAGTTACTTTCCTCTTTCTCTTACTTATGAGCTGGCGACGTCATGCGTCGTTAATATACTCGTAGCGAAGTAAGTTGTTTATACAAATAAATTAAATTGAAGTGTCTGCTTGTAATGTCAAAAGGACAACGTTTTAAGAAATACATATGAAAGTTTATAAGTACTGTACCTATACCAAAAAACTTTATTTTGTTAGTCTGTCTGTCTCTATGTTTGTTTGAGGTAATTTCTGAAACAGCAGGACCATTTTTGACGGGACTTCACTGATAGATAGCTGATGTGTTAAGGAGCGACTTAGGCTGCACTTATTTAACAAAAAGAGTTAGGGTTCTTCGCAAAAAAATTAAAAACCCATGAAATTTTGTCGAATTTCAAGTGGAAGAATTTGCACAGCTAGTTTTTAAATAACAATTTACTAGCTGTGTTGATGAATTTCATAACTTATAAGTATCATTTTATGCAGTACTATTCTTCGTTATAAACGTTGATATTGAGTCATTCTCTGAGGGTCAGTTCACACCGTCACGCCAAGCTTTTTCCCTCATTAACAAACGCGTAATAAGGTTACAACCAGTAGGTACATGTGACCTTCAGATTATGCATGTATTTGGCGAGGATTAAGGTAGACCTTTGCTCAGCCATTCGAGTAGGAAACCTGTCAGGAAATTCTAGAAGAGTTTGAAAACTCGAGGGCAAAGAATGTAAGGAATCCCACGATACGTACTGAATTACAATAGGATTTCATTAACTTTCTTTCGACAGGGAAGAAGTTAATATTCTATATACGTACATGACCTTAGTAACGGTATCCACGAGTACTTTAATAGGCGTTTATGTGTTTTACATATAAAGGGCCATGTAAGTCAGACTGCTTGTTTTATTACAGAGTTAACTATGGTACAATCTCATGGGACAGCCGTACCGTGACTTGCAAGCCGTAAGGCACGGTATGGCACGGTTGTAGCAGTGGCTGAGCCATTGACTGCCGCGCTGGGTGTCGCGAACAAATATTTGTAGGACCTACAGGTAGTTGTTCCGGGTTTGGCTGGTTGTGTATTTGAGATTAAATGTTTATAAACGCATTCATTCGTACCTACAGGAAAAATTCCTAGTGTGGGGAAAAGTTTTAGAAAAATAAAAATAACGAACAAATATTTTACACAATTACGTAAGTATCGTAGTATCATGTTACCCAGTAATTAAATGAATAAAATAAATAAATAAATAATGCTAGACTATCCACACTGCATCATCTAGCCCCAAGCTAAGCAGAGCTTGTGTTATGGGTACTAGATGACTGATATACTTAATACAATACATTACATAGATAGATATTTTTTATCATGCATAGCAAATACCCAGAACACCCGGAACAAATCTTTGTAGATCATTCAAACATTTGTCCCAGGGCGGGAATCGAACCCGCAACCTCCTGCGTCGCATGCGGACCTTCGCCCGCTGCGCCACGCCACATAGGTCGTCAAATTGGGTTGTGGAGGTCAGATAGGCAGTCGCTCCATGCAAAAAACTGGTATTAAGCTGCATCCGTTAAGACTGGTACCCGATCCCAACATAGTTGTATAAAGGCTAGGACAGATGATTATGCGGTAACATTACCGAACGGTAGACTGAGACAGGCAGAGCCGAGAGCCGAGCATTGATTGAGGACAGAAGTAGGTATAAAATCGTATCATTCGTAATTATTTGAAGTCACAATAACCGACTACGACAACAACGATATTGTAATAATATTATTCATCTGCCTAGCATTTTCCCAACTATGTTGGGGTCGGCTACCAGTCTTAACGGATGCAGCTGTATACCAGTATTTTACATGGAGCGACTGCCTATCTGACCTCCAAATCCCAGTTACTGGGCAACACGATACCCCTTGGTAAGACTGGTTGTCAGACTTTCGGGCTTCTGACTACCCGTAACGACTGTCAAAGATCTACAAATGACAGCCGGGACCAACGGCTTAACGTGCTTTCCGAGGCACGGAGGAGTCTCGATATGTTACGAACGGTCACCCATCTACAGACTGACATCGGCAAGCGTAACTTAACCTTCGATCAACCCGTGCGGCTATTTTTATTTAGCCACGAGCTCCTCCGATTGTAATAATATCATTACACAACAAAAAAGGTTTAATAAAAACAATGCCCTTTTGAGGCTATAGACAATATTCACACGGCTCCTTATAAACAAAAAAAGAATTCGCTCATATTATTATCGAACTATTAAGAGTTTATGAGTAAGGACGGTGGCGCGGGCGGTTAGTGCCATATGCGGATAATATAACCCGTGTGTAATAAACTGGTACTCAATATCCGTGAATGAGTAAGGCCTAAGACCCAGGTCACACCCCCATCCCGTGGCGATAATTTGACGCGCGCTAAGAATGTGAACGATTGTATCTGCATGGTTGACAGAAGGATCGAGGAAACCGTTCCTCGATCCTTCTACACTAGGCGATATCTAAACCACGTCCTAAACCATCGGGTTTAGGACGTGGTTCGCCTAGTGTTAATGAATACGGGCACTTTTTTATATATGAGGAGGACGTGAAATTATTTAGTTATCAAATTAATCTTCAATAACCTTTTTACGCGACTGCGCGACGAAAAGGAGGGTATTTACTGATGATGACGATTATGAAAGCAGTATAAAAATGCAACGTCCGTTTATTGTTGCATGTATCACATAGTAAAAACAAGTCTACATTTAAACGATCATTTTTCAAAACATGCTTTTGTCGTTAAAACGGACTATCATAATTAAATGAGTATACAACATATAACAGGAAGTCTGAAAGTGGTGCCTGTGACCGAGAAGTAGTGTGGAAATCGGTTGTCATGGTATGGGCATGTAATGCGAAGGAATAAAGACCACGTTGTGAGGAAAGTTTTGAGAATGAATGTAGATGAGTACAAATGAATGATGAGTAGAAATGTACAAGAGTAGAGGGAGACCAAAGAAAAGATGGATGGATTGCGTGAAAGATGATAGGGCTAGAAAAGAGGTGACTATTGAGATTACGGCAAGTAGAGATGTATGGAAGAAGAAAACATGCTGCGCCGACCCCAAATAAATTGGGATAAGGGCAGGAGGAGGATGATGATGATGATGACAACATTTCGTGTCTGTCTCCTCGTCGAGAGCCAATCCTGGGTGCAGTATCAGGTCATACTCACATAACAATGCACTACCCTTGGCACTGAACCAACACGTAAAATGTCAGTTCAATAGGAAACCGGGAAGTGGGTCAAATTAAACTTGCAAAATTTGATTACCTACACACTGTCACCAAGATAGGTGAAACTAAATAAAAGCTTGTTATAAAGAAGCTAAGGCGTCTTCGGGTCAGAGGAACTCGACATGGGTCCAAGAGAACAATACCTGTGGTATGTAGGCACTGGTAAACACGGCACCGTATCTAAATTGTATACAAGCGTTTGTGAAATGTAGTGCTTCCTGTATCACAAAGATTAGCGCTGACATAAGCATCTCTCGTCAGAACGGCACGATTACAGATAATTTAGTAAAGCGCTAACACTAAAAGTGTTGCCAATCATCCTGTTAACATGACACTCATTTACTTGTCAGGGTTCAATAAGGAGGAAATGAGCAATCTCCAGTGCAGCCCAACTTAGCCTCTTTAAAGTTTTTGAGGGGGCCCGGAACACCTGTGTCACCAAGACACCAAGCATTCTAGAGTTATTCAACAGAAGCTGCCTATAATAAGAACGTATGCTGCAGTAAGCATAAGCGCGAGTCAAACGAACTGGCATCTTGAAATAATCGTACCTATATGACGGTCATATATAAATGTATATCATTTGACGACCGATGTGGCGCGGCGGGCAAAGGTCCGCCTTCGACGCAAGAGGTTGCGGGTTCGATTCCCGCCTTGGCACAAATGTTTCTACGATCTACAAATATTTGTTCCGGGTGTTCTGGGTATTTCCTATGTATAATAAAAAATATCTATATATGTAATGTATTGTATTAAGTATATCAGTCATCTAGTACCCATAACACAAACTCTGCTTAGCTTGGGGCTAGATGATGCTGTGTGGATTGTCCAGCAATATTTATTTATTTTATTTATTTATTTATAGTGTCTAAGTCTGTTACAGTTCATTGTTAATTTTATAGAAATTGTGTTGAATGGCCTTCTTCGTGCTGGAATGTGATGCCCTTGGGCCGAGCCTGTAGCCAACAGTAGTCTCTAGTGAAAACACCATAATGTGTTTGACGTTGAACAGATATTGGGCATCAAGGCCGCCCATTGAGTCATTGTCGGGAGAATCGAACTCTGAAACTACTTTTTGGTAGAGAATATAATACTATCAGAAGGAAACTAAGGAAAACGAGGTGTTAGCTTTTTTTTCTTCTGTTTATTTTACTTTGAACTGTAAAAAATCATGATTCATATATCTAATGAAATTATTTACTTTATAATCAAAAACGTCATTAGGCTCGGTGGAAATGATGATTTTGTCCTGACTTTTACTTACCTTTACAATACATATTTTTATGTAAGTCGAGAATGTAACGAGTGAACGGAACTCTATACGGCCTTCTGAAGTCGTAAATAATCCGAAATAATCAGTGCGGCGCGGCGTTCGGCACAATGGCAGTAAGCAGTGCTGTAAAAACGAGGTCCTATTAACTACTCCTATTTTTCCAGGGCTTGCAATGAGGGATGGACGACGAAGTGATCTTAAAAATTAGGGTTCTATTTTAATTTCTGTTGTACGGAATCCTAAAAAGCATAGCTTAAAGAGACGTTGAGTTTGAGAAACATGAGGATGGTATACTAAGAGATTTCATGTTAAACTTGATTTTAGTTGTTATGGAAGTCGGAATTCGCTCACTTTATGCTGGTCTACAAAAGATCCAAATGATAGTTTGTTTACATAAATCCCACAACGTTCCGATTGGTGTATACCTACTACCCACACTAGCCAGTCAAGCTCGGATTCCTGCACGAAAACAGATTTAAGGGGGCGATTATCAGAATTTGCCTTATTTAAAATATAATTTTATAATTAATAATTTTTATAATATATTTTTTTTATAGTTTATAATAGTATATATGTATATATATATTTTATAAATATATTTTTCTTTTCACTTTTCTTTTAAGAAATTGCACCTGCCACTGTTTGTCTCTGCATCACCCAAAGGTTGACTGGTAGAAAATGCCTATGGCATTAAGTCCGCCTCTGTACATTTGTGTGCTTAAAGTATTAAATAAATAAATAATTTTTTGGAGTGAAATAAAAATGTATGTATTCTTACTCGTATTAGCTAAATAAACGGTTCAAAACAGTACATTACAATGTACTCTTAAAAAAAAACGATAAGCACCGGTTGATTTTATACCTTAAAATATTTGTTCTCTCTTCCGTTTCTTTGTTAGTTATCTTCTCACGCTACACTCAGCCGATAATCAAGAAATTTCACATACACATTTTTGTCTATAAAAAAGTACTTTCGTCTATAATTGCCACGTGGACGCGGACCACTCAGTATAAATATATTTATCAACAAAAATTTAATTATGTGCAATATGATGACGTTTCATTGTAATCTTACAATAGTGACACATGTACAATTACGAGTACAAAAGATAAAATTACGGTCGAGTGCAAGGTGATTTTTTGTAGGATTTTTAGTCGCAGTTCATTATTAGGTTGTATGTTATTAAAAAAGTAATTCGCGAACGTAACAAATGAGTATTTGGGAACCACGTTTCACAAAGAAATGTGTATTTATAATTACTTGATGGCAATAGGCTCGACTCCTATTACATGGAATTTAAACATAACTGGCGAAATGTAGGTTTCACTATAGCTGCATCTCTGCCCAACCCGTGGGGGTACAGGCTTGATGTTATGTTATGTGTATTCATAATTGCAATAATTATACGACTTTTTAAGTTTCAAATTGTGCGATTGACCGACTAGTTCACGAAATCATAACATCGAGCAAAATTCTAATTTAGAGAATGGTTATGGTGAATCTAGTCTTTATATTTTGAGAAATGTATGTTTCTTACGGTCGCGAATTACTTTTTCAATGTCTACCTAATACTTAGCTGCAAATTGCAAAAAACCTAAGAAAATTTGAATTTCGCGGGATGCCGCAACAAATATTAGGTTGGGGAAAAAGTCTTTTCGCATTATAGTATGTATGAACTTGTAATAAAATCTCTTTGGCTATACTATTTGTATCTGGCTGGTTTTGGTATCATTGAAAGTTTAAATTTTAAAGAACATAATTCCAAATTGTTTTTCGTACCGTCAAGATGAGTGAATGAAGAAATTCGATACATTTTAAAATTGTACTACAAAAAAGGTAAAAATGCAAAGCAAGCCGCGAAAAAAATTTGCGATGTTTGAGTTTGGCTGGGAGGTGTTAATGCATCCTGACCTTGCACCTTCAGATTTCCACCTGTTTCGGTCTCTTCAGAATTCTTTAGGCAGTGTCAGGTTAACATCACGAGAGGACTGCGAAAACCACTTGTCGCGGTATTTTGATCAGAAGTCCCAAAATTTCTATAGCAATGGGATCATGTCCCTACCGATGACCTAAAAGATGGCAAAAAGTATCGAACAAAATGGTACCTACCTACTTTAGTTAACTGTAAATGAACTACATTAAAAATGTTTTGATTTTTCTTAAAAAATGAGAACGTATTATAATTATAATAAATAATTAAGACGGCGCAATAATGGAAGGTACCTTAACCGCCGTAGTTAAAGGAGAGCTTTTTTGATTAATAAATTGTTTAGGATAGAAAAATATTATATTATTAAACAAAGTTACTTTTCATGTGAAATCTGTGTGTGTGCGCTTATAGTTCTTCTAAACCGCACAATGGATTTTGTTGCGGTTTTCACTATCATTAAGATGTTTTAGCAAATATAAGCCCACGCGAGCGGAGCTGTAGGCATAGTTGGTTGAGAATAAATTCAATCGATTGAATTAGAAATAGATCGAAGATCTGGCAAAGCAAACCAACTGGCTGAATTAGCCAAGACCGCTTTTCAAGCAATACAAAACTAACGTATAGTTTCTATTCTATTAAAAACAACCCTTCCTTGCAGTGCCTTCTATTCATACAAATTAATCATACGGATTCGCATTACGAGGAAGTTTGTAATCATGAATATTCATTTGATTCAAGTAGAAGAGTTTTGCTTAAGTGGAACTCAATAATTTATCGTAACAACTTCGATTGTTAGTATTATAATCTAGTCACAACTACCTACATTTGCTGATTTGAAATTTTATGCAAACTGAACTAAATAGATTCGGTTAGCCCAACAATAAAAATAAAAGACACAGACTGGGGAACGGTGACTTCGATATCCAGATTATCTTCTCTTCTATTTCTTATTCACCTTTGGGACGTACAATGAACTCAATTAAATATAGAACAATAGTAAGCATCTCAAAAATATGATATTTTATGTGGTGCGTGAAGTGTGAACGAGAAACTTGGCCCTCTGCCAAGCCGCTTGCGATATTGAGAACAATTCGTAGACAGAACCCAAGCAACGATATACTGCCACACCTGCAATACTAGGTATTTGGACAAGTTTCTAACTAAAACGGAGACCAAACTTATGATTGAATTACGCATCACAGCTAGTGACCGACCGAAGCTTCATGTAGAAATACACGCAAGTCTATGTTTGCTCTAGAGTGCGTCGTTCGCCTAGTGGTCACATGCGCGACTGCGTGAGGTCCTGGGTTAGGTTCGAAGGTCGGGCAGTGTCAATAAGGTTTTTCAATCGGATTTTTCTCATTTGCTGCCTGGATTTGGGCCCAGTTGAAGGGAATAGGGAAGCTCCATATTTTTTTAAATTTATAATAACTGGTGATATGTGGGAGTTACTATATGTGCACATCTGCTGTACCCTTCGGGAAATAAAGGAGAGATGATGTTATACAAAAAACAAACACGATTTCAGTATACAGCGGAAATATTACATTTGTAGGGTTCCGTACCTATAAAGGAATAAACCGGAACCCTTACAGAATAACTTTGTTGTCCGTCCGTCCATGCGTCCGTCTATCCGTCCGTCGGTCCGTCCGTCCGTCTGTCTGTCTGTCTGTCACGACCCTTTATCTCGAGAACGCGTGGAGGTATCGAGTTGAAATTAAAACGATATATGTACTCAAGTCTACGGTTTCTTGAAGCTGTGAAAAAATCAAACTTCTCAGTTAACGCAAAAAAAGATACGTTTTAAATGCCGCAAAAGCCGTATATTTCGACAAACTCAATTATGAAATTTGGGAACTAATACCGTCTTATACTACAAATATAGGGAAAAATCTGGAAACTAAACATTTGTAATTAAATCATAACAAAAATAGGGTATTTAAGCAAGGAGCGGGCGGTCCAAATTTTGTATTGAGTTAACCGTATCATGTAGGGTATCGTATAAAAGGGCTTTTTCATTATTTTTATGATGCATAGTTTTCGATATATAAAGATGAATAAAAAAAACCCCATTTTTTTCATAATATATAACAAATTTATACAGAACCATCGCTGCATCGGTAGGTCAATCCGACTCGCACTTGTCCGGTTTTTTTAATGTCTAAAGCTTTTGCGTAAAGCCGAAGAATTCCATTTATTTCTTATTTATTTTCAACCTCCACACCAATCACAGCCTCCGTGATCAGCTCGTGAAATAAAGAAGTGAATTTAAATGTACGAGACTGCTGAAGGCACTTATTTCATTACACTTTGACGACCGATGTGGCGCGGTGGGCGAAGGTCCGCCTGCGACGCAAGAGGTTGCGAGTTCGATTCCCGCCTTGGGACGAATATTTGTACGATCTACAAATATTTGTTCCGGGTGTTCTGGGTATTTCCTATGTATAATAAAAATATCTATCTATGTAAAGTATATCAGTCATCTAGTATCCATAACACAAGCTCTGCTTAGCTTGGGGCTAGATGATGCTGTGTGGATTGTCCAGCAGTATTTATTTATTTATTATTTATTTTACTTATAATAGCAACGATGGCACCTCAACACAAGTTTTTGGGTTTGGACGTTTTATTATTATTGAAAAGGAGTCGTACCAACTGATCGCGGATAACCCATCGTCCTAATTGGCACGCCATGGGTGTCGCGTGGTCTATTAGGACACCTGGTGAGCCATCGTACGATCATTTCATCACGCGATGAAATCGCCTCGTTAATCCGTGCGATCGATAACCAATTAGGACGACGCCTAACAGCTCAAGTCTACATTCCAAAAACCATAAATTCCTGTGAAGATAACAAAACGTCCAACCTAGGGCACCAACTGGGGCAGATCTGTGGCATGCTATGCAGGTATGGGCTAAAACCACCAGACATTATCGTGAACCAAAAGGTATAGGTATACCGGTATACTGGTCAAATATGACGACCGATGTGGCGCGGTGGACGAAGATCCGCCTGCGACGCAAGAGGTTGCGGGTTCGATTCCCGCCTTGGGACAAATGTTTGTACGATCTACAAATATTTGTTCCGGGTGTTCTGGGTATTTGCTATGTATAATAAAAATATATATCTATGTAATGTATTGTATTAAGTATATCAGTCATCTAGTACCCATAACACAAGCTCTGCTTAGCTTGGGGCTAGATGATGCTGTGTGGATGGTCCAGCATTATTTATTATTATAAAAAAAAACAAAAAAAAAAAAAAAAACCTACTTAGGTTAGAGTTGCCAAGAAACCTGTTTTCCAAGGGCAAGTCTTGGGACTTTAGAGTGTCCTGGAATGTCAAAGCAGATAGATGGATAGTTAAAGCAGCATCCTAGGTTTTGAAAGCACCCTGAACAGGTCATGTTTTTGTCTCTTTCTCTTTATTATTGCAGCACAGCGCTTTCTCTTTCTTACTTCTTTTTCAATTCCGGCATCCTTTTTTAAACTGATTTGTCTTGGTATTTCCAACTTCAAATTCTATCTTTTAAATATGGCAACATTACACGTGGGATCAACAATTAAATGTGACTACGACTAATTATGATTACGACAAACTTATTTACTGATGTAGAAAATTGAAGGAAGTTTGTAAGTTGAACAACCAAACTGTGAATAGGGTCTATTTCACTGTGTGCCAGTCACTGCAAACATACTGCAACTTGACATCTGGTTGTGGGCCCAAAACTTACCTATTGAAATTAGAGCATTGAGAACAAGCTCGTAGTTATGCTATTACCACGTTCAAACACTAACTTTTCAGCTTTATTGTATTACTAACTGTTACTTGATCTACTACTAAAGTTAAATTACTTCTTTTAGCATCATTTATCCGCAAGTCCCATCAAAATCAGTCCAGCAGCTTATGGAGAATAGCCAGAACAAACAGACAGACCGAAATGCGGTTAAAATGAAAAAAATAAAAATAATTACAAACAGACACTTAAATTTTATTTCATTTGTTTATATTATAGAAGTATAATCATGTTATTAATGAAAATATCTCAACATTCACAAAGTTCCGAACAAGATTTATTTTCAGGCTAAAAGAAAGTACCAAACTCTCATCACCATCCTTCTGTTTTTATGCCAATTTATTTGGGGTTGATGCATCATGTATTCTCCTCTCATATGTAACCATCCACTTTGAATCCACACAGTCTTCTTCTTAACATTCTCATCTCAGCAGCGCAATGTAATCAGCTGATAGCTTAGTACCTTACAACTAGTCAATTAGGCACCCCCCCCTCCCCCCTCCAGACCCAGCTGGTTGAGCTATGCATAGACATAACTTTTTTTCCTGTAGAACCCCAAATCCCAGACCATCATTCGCTAGGTGCTAGTATAACATCACCAAGCTGTATAATTCTTTAAATAAGGATTTCAAATTTATTTAAATAGCAAGATATTAATGCAAATTCATTAAAATCAAGTCATCATAATGCTGAGGTTAATAAACAAAGGATCTGCCAAGAGACAAACTAAGTAACCTCTTACCTCAAATATAAGGTTAAGATTTATTCTGGGGTTATTCTATCCTATTGGAAATAACCCCAGAATAATTATAAGAACTAAGGTCTGTGTTAGCCAGGACCCCTGCATAACATCTTTGCTCACATATGTATATGGGCACAGATACTACACTACAGCTGCTATCCAACAGGTGTTATAGATGAAGGATCTGAATCTCTAACAGGTGGATAACATGTAAACAACATGTGACAAAATAATCAATCAGACCTTTTCCTACACATATCTTGTCATACAATAAAATACCATAACACTACCTTGAACTTGATACATCACTGGGGACATCATCCTTACTTCTTTTTAACCACAGAGCCTCATCTCAGTTTTGTTAAAGGTTTGTGTAAAGAAATCACTGTAGTACATTAGTTGTGTGCATCCAAATTACTTTTACTCCAACTTTTCATCAATGTTTTTATGATAGTTACCGTAATATTGTGTCAATATAAAATTAAACAACTATTCAGCTGTTATCCTAGAATGGTGAAGAGAGGCAATATTTTATTCAAATGAATGAATCACTTGCCTTAAGTGTCATGAAACAAATATAAATAAAGTCGAACAGGTATCACTTACCCTGACAAGTATGCTAGTGAAGAGGAATAATCGCATTTCTATATCTAAATTTGTATTCAGGGCAACCGAAACAGAATGTGTTACATTTACAATTATCAGGTACGCGGTAGGCGCAAAGTAAAATTAGAAAAAATAAATATCTACCACACGTAACTGCTGAGATTAAACTGGTTCAAAATCCTTAACCAAATCTTCATTATAAGTAAACTTACCTCAATTTAGGTCTTCAAAATGAGTTATTCGTTTTCGGTACGCAACACTCTATTTCTAAAAAATCCGATTAGAAATAAACATACACTGTTCATTGTCGTTGCCAAATCTTCGTTACACTATTCGTATACTTTGTGCACATATTGTATTGTTAAAATAATACACGATTTTGTCAAACCGTGGTATATTACAACTATACTGACCTGAAAATCACTAGAAATTAAAAAAAACACTCCACTTCTATCGCAACCACGACCATTGCCACTGACGTTTTTTTTACGTTATAAATAACGATAGAAGACCGAACGAAGAAATAGTGGCAAATTAAGACCACTAAGACAATGGATATCCATAGACTACTAAGATATCCAAACGTATGAATGTTAACATGCAAAAGAATAAAAACTTTTGTCAATATTAATACCTATATAATGCATTACTTATTTTACAATACATTATTTTGTACTGCGCTGCTGCCGTGAAATGGAACGCAAACTTGACACACTTGGTCGCATGAAGTAATGTAAAGAATCATAGTAAACTTTTGTTCAGTCTCTATTTGAGTACCTACGTGTTGTCAATATTTTGTAATACATAACTTATTAAACAATTTATTATTTTGCACTGTGTCGTTGCGATGAAATGGAACGCAAACTTAAAACACTTTTTTGCAAGAATTAAACGTAAAAATCCATATAATATTTTAAACACCTATTCTTAGTCTTTATATTTAGTACGATTTCTAAATAAAGCAAAAGTAATTGAATTTAATCGATAAGGGTCTAAATAACAGATGTTAACAAAGCAGTTTTGTTGAAAATTACGTCACAGCACAGCCGCGACAGTTCACGGCGATATTTGAACTGTGTTAGAAAACTTTTGCGCCGGAGTAAACTTCAGATTTATCACGCATTTTTCTACTTTTAATTTCGGCATAACTTTGCTTCGCGTTTATTTAGTAAGGGGTAGAACTTTAAGCACTATTTAAAGTAACAAGCAGTTGTTGTATTTCATTCACAATAATTTTCTTGGGTTAACTTATTACAATATAAGATTGAAATATACGAAAATAAAATGTATGCATACTTTCTATTGTCAAGTAATAATTCCGCAAAATTTCCAGTATAAGTTTACCGGCATTCCTCTCCTCGGTCCATAGTACCGATAGATTAACCAGGGATATTTTAGCTTCCTCATTGGTTGATTTTGAAGTACCGTGTTTGACCGATGCGTTGAACGCCTGGAAAATGGCTTGTCCCAATACGGATTTGCCCGACAACCTGTCTTCCCAGGCGTGATGGGACGTGCCGCTCTGCAATACTACACGGAATTCTCTGTTGAACACGTCCCTTAGTACTGCTGAGCGTGCCCGTCTGTTGGCCGTGGGAGAATGGGAGTCGGGCCTCTGGCTACAGTTTTGAGCCGTTTAGGGTTGAAACGCTCGGCACGTTTCCACGGCTACAGTTTTTTAACAATTTAGTTTTTTGAATGGCTTATTATTGCATTACGTTCCTGACGGATTGCTTGGTACTTCAAATAGTTTTTTACTTTTAATAGTTGTTTTAACTATGTCTTAAGTTCTTGCAAACAGACAAAAATTAATATTAACTTTAAAACGAGAACTAATTTTACATAGAATCATAGGTGTACTGAACTATTGCAATACCATTTTTACTTTGGGTACCCTACAGATTGGAGTTAATAAAGAACGACCCGTTCAACTTCAAACAGTCTTTGTTTTACTGGAAGTCAATGTCAATTGCATTGAGTTAAAGGCGGCTGCCGGCGTCGGGCGACGACGGGCAGCGAGATTGATTTCGATAAATGGAAAAGAAAAAACATTGTCTCAAGAAAGAAATAACAAAGAAGATGCGACCGTAAGTACTTCTTTTTACTTTTAAACTACGATCTATGCCATTTACAGCCACCAATGCAGCGATTTTTAAAGATTCTGTCTGCATATTATTTTGCCCGCGGTTTTTACTGACGCTCCTGCCATTTTGTATTTTCTTGTTATTGAAAGTTGTAGTTAATCCTTAAGTCAGACTTAATGCCTCAATTGAACTTACTAACAATAGAAGAAATTGGCTTCATACGCATTTGTACGTTTTGGATATATCTTATATATTTGCGGGATATTTTGGTCATCAAATTCTTACGCGCATCATAACAATATCTGTGTATGTCGTTTGATACTTTGCGTGCTGGTTTTATTTAACGCATGCAATAGCATCTTAATTTACAGTTATGCGTGGTAGATGTACCTATACAATTATAGCTACGTTTATTCGACTCTTTATGTTACAAGGACTCTTTATACGTACATTCTTAGCTTTTATGATTTATTATTAACTAGCTAGGCATAGAACGATGGCACTCATATTTAAAATGTCTAACCTCTCCTTGTTTCGCTTACCCTTACTGACAGTGCAATGGATGCTTCTCTAACATGTTGTATTCCAAAATACCATGGGGTAGTTCATTGATTCCATGTGGCTAAGTAAAAATTCTATCAATTTTAATTGAGAGGTAAACATTCACTGCTACCTCTTATTTTAAATTGTGAGATGTTTGGTGCAAAATACCATGAGTATAGTCTGCTACTTAAAGGTGTGTACTACAACTTTCAAGTTCCTGTCTGAAACTGATAAAATGGAATCTTAACATTTTAACTACCAGTCTATATCCTTATGCTGCACCAAACATCCTGTAGAAAAAAGAAACTACAATTTCGCAAACAAATAACTAATAATTTATTTAATAATTGTTTCAAATTCAATAATTTATTTGCAAATGGGGCTAGAAAAATGCACAGATAAAACAATTCATATACAAGGGTACACATTTTGATACCACCATATATAACCACATGACAAATTGCAAATAACAGTAAAAGAAGAAGCTAAATGTTAAAAATATAATCAAACTACAAAATATAAGTTTCAAATGTACCCACAAATGTTTCAAATGTTTTACAAGTCATAATCATCAATGTATTTTGATGTATGATCATGGTACCTGAATGCGGTAAAGTCAAAAGGTGTGTTTGAATATTTACAACATTCTAACAAAAGAAATCAAGAGCAAAATTGTGTGTTCATAAAAACCTAACTGAACACTGAGAACATGTATCAAAAGATATTTGGTGAGTCCCTAGTAGTGAACAATAGCCTCATTCAAAAGCACCCCTGTTTGTACATTTAGACGAATCTTCCTTTAAAGGATTACTTATTTATTTACTGTGGGACTTGCTTGTTGCCCCTTGTTCAATATACCATTCTTCATAAATAACGGTCACCCTACTCACAGCATTACAATTTGCTGTATTGATTTCACCTTGAGTTTGGTATAATTATGTCAAGCGTAGCTCACAAGCGTACACTCGTCCCTCGACCTGTTTTAGGCCCATTATATTATTGAAATTGAATGTATCCGCGCTAGTCAGTTATGTGTCTTTTGTAGTGGACATCGAATAAATATGATGTTTTCTTCTGATATACTACCTTTTGTTAGCTACATAGTCCCTCTCGAAGTTAGTAAATAGCACAAGTTTTACAGAAGGGGCTGATGTAAAATTCAAATATTCAAGCTACAAAGGGGACTTATCCTAGGTTAGCTGATGTTATAGCTAACTTATTTTTATATATAAATAAATAATAAATAAATAAATATTGCTGGACAATCCACACAGCATCATCAGTCTGCTTAACTTGGGGCTACCCAAGCTAAGCAGAGCTTGTGTTATGGGTACTAGATGACTGATATACTTAATACAATACATTACATAGATAGATATTTTTTACCATATATAGCAAATACCCAGAACACCCGGAACAAATATTTGTAGATCGTACAAACATTTGTCCCAAGGCGGGAATCGAACCCGCAACCTCTTGCGTCGCAGGCGGACCTTCGCCCGCCGCGCCACATCGGTCGTGAAATATATAATTCTACTGTACGTGTGTATGTCACTGAACTCTTCCTAAACGGCTGTATGCGTTTGGGTGGCGCCCTGGATGGTTTAGATTCACAATTGAGCCCGGTAGGTGGCGCTGTACGTGCAGGACGTCTGTTCAGCCCGCTAGTATATCACCATAACTTAAAGTGGCTGTCATGGCCTTCCTGCCTAGCTTTCATTCTTGAAACCTTACTTTTTCACAAGTCACCTGTTTTTTTAAAGGTAATAGCAATGTAGAACAACTACTTATGTAGTTTGTTGCCCTCACTGGCAATTATTATTTTGAGGTTAATAAAAAGGGATCTAAAATAAAATACACGTGTTCAGGTTACGAACTATTCAAAAAGATTACCATTACTTCCTTGCGTTTACGATTACGTTATTACTATGTTATAACTGACTATAGCTGGAAGTGCCTGTCGAAAATGATTAATGAACATACTGATAGGTATGTAGAACCTTACGCACGGTTATACCTTGCTAATGCTAGTAGAATGGCTGACCACTATCTAGACTTACCTGGTCAGCACTTAGTAACTAAGAAGCGGCAATCATTTGGTTTGCTAGCTAGTTCGGTCTGATACTCTGTATACTGGTCGGAAGTCGTAAATAATACCATTTTCTATATTATACTAATAGTTCTCCAAGCATAACGCACGATTTTAATAGTAAATAAAATATCAGAGTATTATCTTGATTTCTGTTTATTGTGTTCTACAAAGATCTATGACAATTATGTGTGAAACACAATATCGGCCAAATTCTCGCCACGTCGTCATTGGTATACCTCTATGTATACATAGATGTATATAATTATCGGCAAGTAACTTGGCAAGAGTCGTTAGATGCACACAAGTCGTTTTTTAGGTCTCTTTGGTAGTCAAGCGGGACGTGGGGTATGAGGTACGTCAATCAGCGCGCGATTGGCAACAGTCGACAGTTGCCTCCCGAACTCCCGATTACACTTGCGTGCACGAAAATTGTACCCTTTGTTTTTGTTGTGTTTATGTTAAAGAGTTATTGTTATTGTTTTTAAATTTAGTTTTTGTTACGAGTTGATATTATTGTTGTTGTTTTAAATTAAAAAATTAAGGCAAAAAAGGTATGCCTTTTTTCGCATACTTTCCTCGTATGCATATTATTTATAACTCCCAATAAACTTTACGAATTCCACTCCCTTCTTCAACTTTCTTCTAATCAGATATTATTAAATATAAATGATGGCAATAACCATAAAATAATGACGATCAATAAAAGTCATCACTTTTTATTTCCACTAAGTGCACGATGCGCGAACTTACCCCCACTACGCCAAAACCTTGCCAACTTACGTGCTGGTGACTATACCACCGACAACGTGGCGAGAATTTGGCACATTATAATGTGCGGAATGACCTCATCCTTTAGCTCTTGAATAGTTCGTGGCTTATTGACGTACACTTTTTCTTTTAAATATCACTAAAGATAGGAGTCAATTCAAATGACCATGGCGGTCAATTGACATCGCCACGACGTGATGTAACACGGTCATTGAATTTCTTGCGTAAAAGAGCCATTGTTTCGTTGGCTGTGTGGCTAGTGGCACCGTCCTGTTGGAACAACATATCGTCCAGATCCATGTCCTCAATTTCTGGCCACAGAAAGTCGATTATCATCTCGAGATAGCGAACACCATTCATAACAGCTAAACTAAAAAAAACTAAAAAAGGTCGAAATCAAAGAAAGAATAGAACTTTGTATTCTATTCAAATTCATTCGAGTCCTACAAGGAAACACTTAATCCCTTCATTGTTGTCAGAGAGCTTTTAATACACCGACATAATCCCAGAAACCCATTTTATTCAAATTTATTCTTAGTCAACTAATAGATAAAGTAGAAACTACATGCACCGTCAAAGAGTTCGTATCCTTTGAACAGTTTATAGAATTTTTAAAATAACAATTTGCGGAAAGGAAGCATTACGCTCACCTACTCACCAAACTTCACAACTGTAAACAAACACTGCTGAAACAGTTACTACTATCTGGCTACTATCTATTTTTCGTACCCCTAAGTGATAAGGGTTGTCCACCCCCTAATATTTTATATGGCGAAACAACGTTTGCTGGGTCAGCTATTAATTATATAATATTGTCTAAAGTCACATTTAACGTAACACAAAATGCAGTAGGTACAGTAACAGCTTATAGCAACGTAATCTACAATGCATTCCATTCCATATACAAGTTTTTTTTTTTTTAATTAGACAACAACTCAACTAGTTACTTTAAAATAATGGTTCTTTATTAACTCTTATTAGTTAGTTATTTTTTTTGTCTGTTTGCAAGAACTTAAGACATAGTTAAAACAACGATAAAAATTAAATCTTCTTTTCTGGAATCTGACAATCAAACGATTAAAAGATAACGAAGAATCACTTAAAAATACCCTAATTCAACTTATACTAATCCTAATATCTGAAACAAAGATCAACTCTATACTTGATAGATTAGTATCGTCTAAAGATGAAATCAATATAGATATTCCTATTTCTAGTTTAGACTTAAAAAAAAACGAATATTATATATATATATATATATATATTATATATATATTATTAACGATTTACTAGTTTAAAAAACAATATATCCCTTATATTACTAAAAAACTATATCTAAGTGTAAATAAACAAAATGATAAGACATTTTGAGATTTAAACACATAATCGATGAAGAGCCTATTGTAGTATTATAGTGTCTTATAGTATTTAAGATATATGAGAAGATAGTTTGTAAACATAGATCTGAGTTCTATATCTCTGGTATTAAAAAGACCCATACCGATGACGATGTTTTTTTTTTGAATGGGCATCTCGCAGTCTATCCTTCAGGGATATTTACTGCTCAACCGAACTTTCCTGTCGGCCTCCAGCCAGGCATAAAAAACTTATAAACTAAGCGACTTACGAACCTCGGCTTAGGACGTCGCTGAAGAGGACAGCGAGCCTGTCCTTTGCTGTCCGCAAAGGAGCAGGCTGGATCAAATTGTTCCATTATTTAGGGAAATTTCAATCATTAATCGGCTCAGCTTCGCGGGCTGGCTCTAGCAAAGGGTCGGGACGCGATCACGATGTCAATAACTGTAATATAATCACCGGCAAATAAGATGGCAAAAGTCGTTAGATGCGCACAAGTCGTTTTTTAGGTCTCTTTGGTGGTCAAGCGGGACGCGGGGTATGAGGTAGCGTCGATCCGAGCGCGCGATTGGTGCATCAGTCGACCCTTGCCTCCCGCACCGCGCCTTCGTCCCGTTCGCTCCCGATTACATTTCAGTGCACGAAAATTGAACCCTTTGTTTTTAAACTTAAGTGTTGTTATTGTTTTTAAATTTAGGATAGAGTTCCTGAAAAGGCATAGCATACGAGGAAAGTATGCTCAAACCAGAGTTATACAAATTAATAAAATTGGAAAAAGAACAATTTAAAACATACAGCATTGACCAAACACTTGCAGAACACAACCATAGTGTTCTGCGATTGCGACTTTCAATATGATGCCAAGGGTAGTTTTATTAACGGATAGTGACGACGACTAGTTATTATTTTTTTTTAATATAAACTTTTTTGAATTTTAAATGCACATTATTTATAACTCCTAATAAACTTGAATTCCTCTCCCTTCTTTAACTTTGTTCTATACAGACATGATTAAATATAAATGATGGCAATAACAATAGAATAATGACGATCAATAAAAGTTACCACTTTTTTGTGCCACTAAGTGTACGATGCGCAAACTTACCCCCACTACGCCAAAATCTTGCCATCGTATTTGCCGGTGACTATACGAATATTGAACCTGAAGACTTTTCTATTCCATTACCTGAATTACGAATTAAAATTATGTGGCTGTGCCCTAAAAGGGAGTGCAATGTTCCTTAGCTATAAACCTTTCACATCGCTGGCCATGAATTAATATTATGTTATTATGTTTTATATTTTGTTATTTTCAGTTATGTTATACCTAAACGGCACGATAAAATTACAATATGTATGGCGCTCGTTTTATTTTCATTCAATGCAAATGACGCCAGTGCTACTTATTTTGATATGAATTGTTACTTAAAAAATGCGCCTTAAAGTGAATGCGTAGTAGCAGCCCTTGACATACATATTTTCATAAGTTTATTTGCTATTTGCAGCTTAGCATTAGGTTTTAAGTTATTAAACTAGCGGCCCGCTCCGGCTTCGCACGGGTATAAAATATATAGCCTATGTCATTCATTGAGAAAATGATTAAAATCGATCCAGTAGTTTTGATTTATTCATTACTGCCCGTGGCCCGCACGCATTAAATTTGGCAGTGCGGGAACCGCCGCAAACGCTACGTCCCGCCATTTGCAAATCTGTAATATCTTCGAAAATATTCATTTAAATCATATGCTGTAAAGGGCCATAAAGATCTATATTAAATCAACAATGTATGTAAGGTATTTAATTACGCAAGGATTAATGCTGTATTGGTTAAAATCGCTTCGAAAATTAGCCATTATTTTTCGTAAAAAGTAAATGACAAAAAAATGTTATTGTGGGATAGGCGGAGTTTTCTGTAGACCTTTTCAATGTGTACAATACTTAGTACAAAAAAAAAAAAAAATGTAATTATTTACGACGTCACATAAGAAACCTCAAAAATAACAGTATTTCTCCACTATTTAATGGATGTTATTATACATATAAACCTTCCTCTTCAATCACTCTATTATAAAAACCGCATCAAATTATGTTGCGTAGTTTTAAAGATTTAAGTATACATAGGGATATAGGGACAGCGAAAGCGACTTTGTTTTATACTATGTAGTGATAATTCGCGACTATAACAAATGTGTATACTAATAGCAAGCCTTACTTGTGGGGCTTAAGTTCGAATTTCGAAAGAATCCATTGGCGCGCGGTCTTTAAATAATACCCATTTCACTATTGCTTAAGTGCTTAAAAGCGACACATGAGTGTACAATAACACTATTCTATGCTGTACCGTGTGTTAGTGTAATTTAGATATGTGTAGGTGCTTACAGTGACACTATTGGGATAAAAATCATTCTGACGATATCACATATTTTGTTGAAAACATACAGAGTGGCGATTTAGTCACTTGCAGGACTCAATGGGAATGAGTAATGACAGCATAAAAAAATGTGTGCGTGTACTAGCGTACACTCGTAAGAAGTGAAACTTCATTATGACGTTATTTTTCAAAAAATGTAACTACTCAAAACGGGCCGCAAAATACATTGGAGACATTTACCAATCCCTACTCCGCTGGAGAAAGTATACTTCGAATCCCGCGTGGTAGGGATAAGAAAAAGATGGCGCGTAACGGAAAAATGTGACGCGTAACGAAAAAATGTTACACTAATTTTTTTTCCAACCGCGATAAAGAAGTTTCACTTTTAAGGTTTTTAAGCTTGTTTTGTAATAACTAGACGCTGTTTTGTAATTAGTATTCCCCCAAAGAACGCTCCAGGTTTGACTCTGCATTAGAAAATGTAATCGATATATTAATACAAAATTAAGGTACTATTGTTTTATTGATTCGAGTAGAGTACCGTGGTCTGATTCACTTCCTTAAATCCTGCAGGTGATTAAATCGGCACCCTGTATATCAGGATACTCTATTGCAAAGATACGCAGACAACAAGCTTTAGCTAAGTAGTCAAAAGCAAGACGAGCTATCCATCCAGTATAAAAACAGACCTTGTTGTACTAATAATACCAATGGCGTAGTGTGTCAGCTTGTACAGAAAATGGGTAACCGACGCTAAAACCATGAAACATTGAAACTCTGATCTCTTAACTAGGTTTCCCTGTATCTTAGAGATCCGTGTCTCACCGAAAACAATGTTATAATATGCCACTATTTATACAACTATCTATTAAATTATTCTAAATCATCCTCTTGCCCTTATCCGTATATATAATATTCCGACGAATTCACGCTAACACTTACCTACTCAAAACATAAAAATTGTACAACTACCTACGTGCGGACATCGTGACCGCAAAAATATTTTCTTTGCTTAACAAGGTCGATTGCGCGCACGTACACACTCAACTAGAGAAAGCTCGACACCCCAGGATATGGAGAAAAGCTACATGGACGCACACTACCGCCCGACGCGTACACTTCGCAAAATATGAATTGTAAAATTCAAAAAATCGGTCGTGGTGACCGGTGGTAGGTGGTTGAGGGTTAAAACAATTGCACTCGATGCAATAAGCTTCTTGATAAAATATCTTTAATAAATCTAAAATATTTAGTTTGTCTCTTTAAGGGACTACTCACACTTCTTCGTTTTGTATGGTATGCGTATATGTGTAGTTAGTCCCTAAGTTAATAGTCGTAATAAACAACCTACCTAATGCAGTTGAGGAAGATGAAGAAATTTACCACTCATCTCTATTTTTACCCAATGATTCATAGCCTAATCACTGACATTTAATAAGGATTGAAATAAATGATAATTATATATCAAAGATAACGCACGCTAACGCTAATTATAGCTTCGAACCCTGACTCGTAACTGGGTCGTATTTAAATGTAGATTATCTTTCAACATTGTAATTAACCACATTTATATCTGACAGTTGTGTGATGTCTGTTGTTATTAAGTATAACGTATACTGACAATTAGATTGATTATAACTAAAACAACAAGAGACCATAGGTTGTTGTAGATCACCTGACGTAATTATGATTGTTGCCAGTCATGTTTATATGAGAGGCGGAGTGTACAATGTACTCGTAGCTCGCCAAACCATTACGAGAAAAAACCATTACGTATTTGAAAATTGAAGCTCTTTTTTACGTTGTGTCTTTGTCTTTGCCTTTTCGGTGGGTCGGTTTTCTATATTATGCGTCACCGTTCACTTCGGTCTTGCGCGTCATCCTCCTTAAGTCCCATTTCCCTCATGTATTTCAGTATTTTGATCAGAAATAATTTCGGCAGTTAAGCAGTGGTGTACCTCTAGTACACTCACATTTGGCCAGTTGTCAAGTCCAATTACATGTAATAGGGAGCAAACCTCGTTAGTAGCCGTTGCCACCACTGGACTAACGAAACGGGGTTGATTTCCACTAGATTATTTTTCCCCGTAACAAAAAAAGATTACTTTTTTTCTGTTTAAACCCTTCATTCGCACCCCTTTACTCATTTGGAGTTGAAACGATTCGAACTGCTGACAAATTTGAGGGTATAATAATATAAAAGTTTTCAAATACGCGCTGAGTCGTGGAGTTGCGAATATCGGCCCGTCAAACAATACATAAGGTTTCGTAATAACTTTTGGTATAATTTAGTTTCATGTTTTAAAAGACTTTAGGAAGCTATATATATATATATATTAATATAGTTGTAGAAATGCAGGAATAGGAACTTAAAGTTTGATTAAAACAACTCAACTCCGGGAAATGACGGCCTAGAAACACACACATTGACCTTATTGGTGATGTTCTTCAGACAATCAAATGCGTAAAACTCGCAACTGCCGTTTGTGTAACCAGACTTATGAATGTAAACGAATCAAAAGGAGAGTATATCGTAACAGGTTGCGTTACGTTGTTTCAACTACCACCATGGGAAAAAGGGGTGTCTTTATGTATGCATTAAAAAGCACATACAAAACTCAGTTAACCTAATCAGAGTACCTAATTTACAATGTAATATTTATAGTTAAATTTTACAAGGTGCGAAGTTCGATATGTAAGTTAGTAATGCAATTTTATTAAGTTCAGTCCGACCTGCAAATTAAGTACTGCTTTCTTTTACTTCTTGAAAGAAAAAAAAAAATTATTTGCAAAACAATGATGATATAATAATAATTAAGGATGACAGAAGTTGTTACAAAAAAAAACAAACATTATGTGCCTTTACGGCTGCGTCAAATGAGTCCAGTTTAGCAAAAATGCCTTGTGGTTTAGTCGATACGCTGTTTTACTTGTCAAAACTACTGAATAAATATCAAACATTAAATTGCATGTTTGGATGATAAATCACACAAAATGAATTCAGTACATTTACTTTTGTAATACAGTTGCTTCTGTCCAAATAATTTTCAGATTTTGAGTAAATTCCATTGCATTTGTATACAACATTTATTTTGCGGAAATTACCTGATGCTGCAACCAGGGTCCCCCCCCCTGCTTCGATTATTTTGGTACGTTCTGTAGACCACCTATTTATCTGAACGTTTTCTTTTAGGTATTTAAAATTTGCCAACATTATCACAGGCGTATCCGAATCCGTACAATGTACCTGCCCACGATTATTTATATTCTCGTTATTTGGACATAAACAAAGTGGAGGATGCTCCATTCAAACCATGCATTTTGAAGGAAAATTGTTGCGCACCCACGTATCAGAATTATCACAGAGGAAAAACTTAGGCGTCTCGTCAAACCCAACCTACTCACGAAGATTCAGCCTGTTATTTATTACTCACAAAAACAACAGGCGGTGGCTGCTGGGCTTATATTCTTTGTTTTGTCACGTACAGAAATGTAGGTGAAGAATCAATTGGAAGCAATTTAAAACAAACAAAGCAAATCTGAATTCCGATCATGTCGATCAGTGATAGATAGGCATTTAGTCCCAGATTCATCTGCCCATTCGGAATTCGATGATGGTAATTAATAATAAGTTATTGTTAGAGTAAAGTGGGGGTTGCGGGTAATAATATTAGTCGAACTATGTTTAAGCTGCGCTTGCCTATGTCGATGGGTGACAGTCAATTACTTACCAGAGCTTCTTCCGTTTCTTGAAAAGCACGTTCAAGATGTTGGTCCCATCTGTAATTTGTATATCTTTAAAATTCTTTACGGGTAGTCAGAAGTCATCGTGTTACCCAGTAACTTGGTTATGGTGGTCAGACAGGTAGACGCTCCATCTAATATACTGGCAGTAAGCTAAATCTGGGTTGGTCTGGAAGCCGGCCCGAACATAAAATGGTTGGGAAAAGGCTAGGATAGGCAGATGGTGATTGTTAAGTCACAAGTGAAATAGAATAAAAATTGTGGAAATATGTAATCGTGTATTGTAGTTAGTCATTCATGGAATGTTTTCAAGAAATCTTCTTCTTTCATAGATCTATTTGACGTCATCTCAATAGTCACCTTCTTTCTAACCTTATCATCCTTCTCACAATCCATAATCGTCTTCAAGAAACATTAAGCAAGAAACACAGCGTCGTCACAAAATTGCGAATAAGTGGCGTAATTGTAATGTATTATTAGTCCGGTTGGAATATCGATAACTGAACAGGGTAGGGAGCTCTGCCCGGGTTCTGGTTCCAGGGAGAAAGGGAGGTAGGGTGAGCCGGTAGCCTAGGTTACCGGCTCACCCTACCTCCCTTACCGTTGCTAGCAACGACGGCTCCTGCCAGCCAAGCCCCCGGGGTAGATCTATAATGAGCAAACCTATAGGAATCGATAAGGTGCGCGCGCAGCCTAGCTAGTGCTTTATGCAGCTGCGGCCCTACCCCGCAGCTACACCTTACTCGCGAGCTAGTCTTCGTCGTAATAACATGTATCCGTGTCGGTTATCGCGGACTGCCTATCGATGTGGCTTATCGTGATTGGCTGTGCCTCCACCGAAGATGAATAGGTAAGCACTCGTTTTTATTTATCTAAGTTGATCTAGATGCCAACAACGAGAACAAAGAGGGAACTCACAACCATTGCTCAATGTAAGTAGTCCTTGTTTTTAATCTAGGTTGATCGAGAGGTGAAAACGAGAACAAAGAGCACGGAGACAGCGCCACTTTTTTATCTAGGACGGTATTTATTAAATACAATTAATTATTATTATTACTATTTCTCGGAATTACGCACCATGGTGTTTTGTATTTCTGCGTACGCTGAAGGTGGCATATAGGGTCGTTTTTTGCTTCGCACGGGGTTCGAACTCAAGATTCGGTCGATATCCGTTTTTTGCTACGGCATTATTTCGCGGAACTCAAAACGTCAAACAAAACTTTCTAAAACTTTATAACATGACATTGAGTGAATGCAAATTAAAATTACGCACACTAATTTATCATCAACGTTAGTTATTGATTCAGTATTGTTCACATAAAAGTAACAATTGAGTCTGATTTTGATTTGTAATAATTGGAAAGATCATATTATATGTTTTTGAACATAACTTTTAGTGACACTATTTGTAGTGTTTTACTTTTCGGTCTAGTTAAAAAGTTATATTAAATGAAAAATTGTACCGAAAACACGCTGACTGTTCCCGATCGAAAACCGAGCGCGTTTGACGTCACTATGTTAATTTAAACTCATCGTAGCACATACTGTCAATATATTTCTATACATATAATAAAATGTAACATATGCCGTCTGTACTAGGAAGAAAGTGAAAAAAAAATATTTTGATTGGAATTTTTGTCTGTTTGTCTTTGCGTTTGTGCACGCTAACAGCTATTTCAGAAACAGCTTATCTGATTCACTAATATATTGTGGTAAGCTTCACATAACATTTAGTGTGAATCGGTTCATGCATAAAAAAGTTATGTCAATTTAAAGTATCACATCAAGTCGAACATTTTTGTTAAACTATCTATATCTATCTTTTCTTTCTCTGCTCAGTAGCATTGACTGAAACTTTACTAAACTTCATAAGAATGGTCTATATACAGGGTGGCGATTTAGTCATCTGCAGGATTCAAATGGGAATGAGTTATGACCGCTATTCACTATTAGTAGTCTGGACTTGTGCCCAGTTGATGGCCATAGGCTCGTCCCCTATTACATGGGACTTGAACATAACTGGCGAAACGTGGGTGCACCTCTGCCTATCCCTTCCGGGAATACAGGCGAGATGTTATGATGTGTACAACTACTAATAAGTATAAATAAAAACTGAATTAAACCGAACATCATTTTTTAGGGAAGTCGTTATCATAAATAAATCAAAATTAAGTATACCTACGTATTATGAGTTACCACTTAATAATTATCCTTTCGCAGTTTATTCACTCGATGAACTTTATTCCGAATATAAATATTATTTATCAATAGGTACTTAATAGAAACCGTCGGCCGTGTACTAACGTAGAGTTACTTAAACATTATGTCGACACAAACAAGACGGTCCAATCAAGGCGCGTTTGGAGTCGTAATTATTTTTCAAATTTAGTTAATTTTGAATTGCTTACTAAAAATTGAAAATTCTACGTTTTGACTCGGCTATAGTACTTAAAAAAAAGAGGTTTTTTTTCAAAGACTCAATTGCATACCTATATTTTAAAAGCAAGTAAACATGTATCAGTGTTAAATAAATAAAGAAAAGTTGAAGGTATTGCAGGGCCTTGCCTAAAGATAGACCAATTATAGATCGACAAAATAAGTAGGTACTTAGCTGAAATAACTTAAAAAAAAACAATTAGAAATGAAAGTTACCCACATTATTATTACCTATAAGTAATAAGGACTTGAAATAACTTAATTAGTGTTTTAACGAAATAATAAAAGGATAGTAACTATCTTAACTAAAATACTAAGAACGGGTAAGTAGTTCCTTGACAATTAACAGAAAACCTATTGTTCATTGAACATCGGTTTAACGGTGTCTTTAAGATTACATACAAGAATTTTAATCAGTTGTCTGAAAGGGTTTAAATACAAAAAGTATTTAAACCCTTTTAGACAACTGATTAGCAAGCCTATGGTTTTAGCTTCGATATTATTAGCAGCTACTGCTGTTTCAACTGAACTCTTCTAACGACTGTTATGAGCTGTGTTCATTATCTTGACTAAACGTTTGTTGTTAATAAAAGACCATTTATTTACTGAATCAGCAGATTCAAACGGTATTACTAGTTTAACAGAGACGGACTGTCTTTATATTTACGTCGGTAACTTTCAATGAGTCTTACATCCTGAACGCGATTACGATTACACTTGTTGGAATTTAGTAAACATGCCATTAATGCCCGGTTTCTGAACATCCCAGTTATATTCTCAATAGCTATTGCGTCGATAAAATTATGTCTCAGTTAAACTACGATTAACGTTAGTGTCACTGCGTTTCTGAAGACACATGAACCCATAAAATAACTATGAGACCGATAACCAGTTTCATAATTTGCCACTAGATTGGTCTGTCTAAGAGATAGAATTTAAAATCGATTTTATTGTTTGAAATCATCATTAAAACCAGTTTATTTATTTTTTTTATTTTCGAGGGTAAATGAGAGTGGTTAAGCACTTTACTTATAAATTATGTTAATTTGTTATTAATCAAACCTCATTCTTGTCAAAAAATGCAAATCCTTAAAAATGTAAACGCCAAACTCTTTGTTTTCGCCGTGGTATTTTTGTCGTGCTTATGCCCGGTTGCTGAACATCCCAGTTATATTCTCAATAGCTATTGCTTTGATAAAGTTATGTCTCAGTTAAACTACGATTAACTGTCACTGCGTTTCTGAAGACACATGATATGATATTTTTGTCGTGCTTTGCAGTTTGATTTGAAGTTCTGTTTACGTTGGTATCTATCTAAGCTAATAATTATCGTTTTCCCTATTAATGATGGAATCTGGAAAACGTAGCAAAAATTAAAAAATAAATAAATGAAACACAGACAATGTTAATATGCGATGCATAACAGGAGCGAGGGTAGGGCTGATGATATCAGTAAGGTCTATCACAGTGTTCTTATCAAAACGATATCTTAATTTGAATTCTTCATCCGCATACATTTCGAAAGGATTTCTCCTACGTTTTATATTTCTGGGTATAGATATATTAGCAAAAATCTCCAGCACTTCCAAATCGGACTCAGATGAGCTGCTCGTATTCATTATGCTATTCATAATTTAGTCCTTCGATAAAATATCTATTAACTTAACTTTTGCTGGCTATTAATTTAAGAAATAATACGTTTTAACCTAAAAGTTTACAAATAAAACGTCAAATAAAGTTATGGAATCAATCAACGGCACAGATTGGTCAGTTAAGCTAACCAAAGTTTAAACGGAGTTTATCGTACTATTTGTTGTTCAGAAATCCAGTTTCCTAAGTTATCGAACCAATAGCGCTAACGAATAGATAAACTACCGATCAAAGTACCTCAGCAACCGGGCAGCCCTGGACCTACAGGTGGAAGTAAATGCCACTTTAGTACGAATATGTTTGCCCGTGCCCACAATTTTTGTCTTTAAACTACTCACACGACCGTTATAAGGCGTAAACTCGGCGGCGCGCCGTATAAAATATTTGGGGTACAGCGTGGTGCAGCGGCGCTCACAGCTACTTCTCTTGTTTAAAAACGATTTTAATCATTATTATTTTTGCGTTGGGTTCGTATCGCTTCCCAGTTGGTAAATGTAGAGTGATTTGAGTAGGTACGAGTATTGTTGTGTTTATTACCTAACTATATATAACTTGCTCATTTTTTATTTGTGGTTATTGTACCACTAACCAAAAAGTGAAAAAACAACCTGTTTACTCAAATAACAACAGACTCCTAAAAAAACTAGCGTGGGTGTCGAGTTTTCAAATCTATAACCTAGCAACGCTCGTGGAAGAGCTCGGGGGAGCGGGGGTGTTTAGCACCCCCCTCGTCGTCGGGTGCCCAAAGTGCCTCGCAATGCCGGGCCCGATATCAGGGTGGCAGCACTTCTCCCGGGGGTAGCGGGGAGACCCCTTGCCACGCCTCCTAACAGGGGCGTTGCCACGGCCAACAAATGCTCAGGACCGAAGGGAACCGAGTCATTACCGTTCAAATGGCGAGTGTGGAAACATGTGTGAATGTGCTTCATCAACGTAGTGTCCATTTAAGCATTTTGCTGGTCTGACGGAATCAAGATGGAGCGGCCGATTCTCAGGTCAGTTAATTCAACCAATAATACACGCTGATTCATACCGGGGTGAAAACTTTAATAAAGTCAGTTCGGCATTTTTAGTAATATCCTCATCACCAACCCACGGTTGATTTGTGTTAACTTTTGAGATCGAGATCAGTCTTAATTAAAAACTTCAAATGTGTGTGCTAAGTTTTAAAAAATGTGAGCCATCACGGGAAGCGATGTGAAATGACAGGAACTAAATGTGGCTTAGTGAAAAAAAAAAGTAATACTGATTTTAACCTGACAATTATGACTGCTTATTCAATAATCATTTATTGTCATTGAATGCAAAACTTAAAAAAATACAAAAGAAAATTTCCAATTGCGACAACTCAATTGTTTTAATCAGTGACTTCTGTAATAGTTATATTCGATGTTGCCTCTGACGGTGGCGACGCATCGATGTAAAAATACTCAATCTAGGTTTGCAGATAATCGGAAAAAACAATTTTTGGGAAAGTTTGGCAGTATTATAGTAAGAAATTTATTTTCTGGAATTTTTATTAAAAACTTGCAAAATTTGTCAATTCAGTAGCATAAATAAATTTAAATGTTTCCGCGAGATTTGAGTTGCACGTTAATCCCGCTATAGTACAAAAAGCTCAGTTTTTTTAATGTTGTTAGGCGTATTCCACAATTTGACTATGTTTCTGTAATGAAAAACGGCTGCTCTTTCCCTGACCGTGAAGTATACGAGTACTTACCATATTAAATATAGATAGGTTCATTTTCGACAAATATTTTCACGAACGTAAAGTTTGTGAAACGGGTTATCAATATCAAGTTCAAGTGAAAGTTGAAGAAAGAGAAGCAATTTTACTCGTAGCTGGAGCTGGAAGTGCAATTGTCACGACATTTGAACTCTTTGGTGTTACGACTGTGCGGCTGCTGAAGATCCTAACATGCCGTAGCCTTTATATTGTGGCTGAACTGGAGACCGAAAAACCAAAAAAATAAACAAACATTATAAGAGTTATCTTTGTACATGTTTTTATATTATCTTTACTTGTTAAAATTAGTATATATTGATGTAAAAAAACTGTTATTTAATAAATAAATCTGAAATTTATATTGTTTGTTTTTGTCAAATGTCCCTTTAAGATGTGACGTCCATCAAGTCAGTGAGTGAACAGAAATTTATACACGAACTTTGAAAATTTGACGTTGATTTGCAATAAATTGTCTGTTTGTTATACTTTTGATACAATCACGGAAGCCTTATATTTAAGGTAAAATATTTAACATACCCAAAACAGAAAACCGTGCAAGTTTTTATAATTATCATTGTCATATCCAGAGTGTAAATACATACTTATGCCGTCGGGTGTCTACTTCCACATATTATTCTACTAGACTTCGTTGTGAGAGAGATGGCAATAATTATGACTTTTTAGCTTAATATTGACCAAAATGTTACCATTTTGTAAGGCACTTAACTTGGGTTTTGGTTTCTTAAAAGCTCACCCTAAAGCAATGTGTTTCGAGGTAATTCCAATACTAACTAAAACCCAATGAAAAAACCTGTCTCGGAGCGGGTCGGGCACGCTTAATTAGGGTTCCGATCAAACCATAGGCAGCCAGACTCCCGCGTCAGTGTCCAATACAATGTAAAATCGCGAGAAATCGCCCCACTGGCGCAGACAGAAACGATAGAAAAATACACCTTCATGGCTAGTTTTGAGAGCCAATTGATCCCAAAATCCGTGGTATGAGAGTTGGGGCTTGAGGGGTTCCAGACGCTTCATCGCACACGTTTATAAAAGAGTAGTGAACAGTTTATGCATCAATTAAATAGAAAAGGATTTTTCAACTGAATTAAAAAAATGATTTATACTTAATGTTAAAACGTTACTTTATAATAATTAACACAGTAAAAGCATAGTATAAAGAGAGGAAGTAGGTTATCTCCGGCCCAATCCGCGATATAATTGCCTACTGTCTTAGGGTTGTCACTTTTAGCTAAATTTTAATTCAGTACCTATAAATTGGCAAGGGTCGGGAAGTTTTTACTTTTATTATCTGGGTACAAGGTTTGTCAGGCCTCACTAATGAATTGGTGACAGTACTATAGTACTGTCACAAATTCATTAGTTTGAAACCCGGCCCTTGCCAAAGATAACACATCTCTTATTAGTCAATAAAGTTCAACAATGGTTTTCCTCTCAAATATAGAAATGTACCTATTCAAGTTACAGAGCAGCATTATTTATAATAAAAAAAGATAAAATAAACCGAGCGGCGTAAAATAACCCGTGACGCGCGAAACTCGTGCAGTGTTAGCCCCGACTGGCACAACTCGAAATGAGTCGACATTTTGTTAAGTGTGCCTGCGGCGACGCAAACATACTACGGCGTACACATACAAGCCGCGCGCAGTGTGTTTGTATGAAGATAACTTACTTCCCGCTCTTTATACTATGGTAAAAGCTAGGAATGTTTAAAAAATATACAGTAGGACAATAACATACCTTTTTATACGGTTTGGTAGTAAATCTGACATTATTCTCATTTAATATTAAAGTAAATTACTTTAAACAGATCAATTCGATATTTTTCCCAAACTTGGTCAGTTGTAACCATTTCCAACCCCCATTAACAAAATAAAAGCGTGGTGGCCAGAGAATTGTTTTTTTTTTCTTGTATACACATCGCGCATAATGAAAATAGTAGGTACACTCATCAAGTCAGTTAGTTAACAATAATTTTATTTTATTGACAAAAGTAATACTTCCTATATTTGTGATGTTGCTTCATATCATTTTATTTACATTTGTTTCTGCACAGTCTAGCCAGACTTCACGAAAAGTGTATTTCGAGCCCCTGGATAGGATATATGGCTAAGGATATAGGATATATTTATAGATATGGCTGTGCCTAGGGGTCAATTCTAAGTTTCATAGCTGCCGGGAGTAGATCAATAATAAGTTTCAGAACCCCCAGCCTGTCTGTCTCATTGCCTCCATACCCCTCTGGTTACCTTTGCGCATAGCTGTCTGGATCGCTATATGCGCGTCTGACTCCATTCCCCCCGTTTGATCGGGACGTAGCTACAGAGTGTAGTGGGTGGTGGTGGGGGTGCTATAGGGAGAATGCCTCCCCGCCTAGCCACATTGATTTGGTAGGAAACGACTACTCTATACGAACTTTTGAGCTGGGCTTTATAGAGTGCTCTTATTCAAATACAAAATATAATTAAGAATAAACAGTAATCCAGCCCAGGGTGGGCTAAAAAGAAGATTAATCAGTAAAACCTGAGTTTCCTTTTTTCTAACACCGACAAACACTGCGCCAGGGCCAGGTAGTAGAGTCGTAATAATATTTTAATGATGTGCTCATTACTAATTACTTTGCTTTTGTTTCGCATTGGTCAATAATTAGGATTAGGTAGGCAAAATAGGGTAGCTACTTGATAATGTGTTCGGAGCCATTTCTTAACTTCTCCATAATAAGGACTCAGAGGTTTCATTAAACTAACATCCAGCGGTTGAAGCCGGTGCGTACAATGTGGTGGGAAACAGATAATATGAACACCGCTTGATCTGGAAATATCGATGACATCTAAATTATTAACATGGCTAGCGTACCCATCTAGGAGTAATAAAACTGGTTGTTCCTGCGTAGCTCTGGACCAGGTCACAAACTTACTAAACCATTTCAAGAAAATTGCCTTTGTAATCCAACCTTTTTCGTTGCATTCTGCCCAAGAATTGGGAGGAGCTCTATCCATTAATTCAGGCTTGAGTCTTTGGCGGGGAAATATGAACATTGGCGGCCTGAAAACCCCTATAGCACTCATACAGATTTCGACTGTAAATAAGTAAGTTGCCCACGCTCTGCCGATGACAATGACCCCACTTGCTTCCTACCTTCAGTGGCCACTACTTTTCCAAGGCTTTTTGCTACTGTTGTCATCCCGGTTTCATCAACATTATAAATTTTGTCCGCTGTAATTATAAACGAATCTAAATCTCAAATACGATATCTCCAACATATTTTTGTCTTATTTAGAATGATGGTTTAATATTTTATTTTTATTAAGTGTTAAAATGTTATTATTCTAGGATATTGTCATGGAGGAAAGTACGGACCAGGCCTAATGGTGTATATCCAATCATGGTAATACATAAAAATAAATCTTTACGAATAATAATGCGCCTTTTCTGCAATAAAAAAATATTTTTATTTTTCATTTAGTTGTGCTCCCGCAATAGTACTATTATCTATAATCACTTGTATTGCGAATCTACTGCTAATGCGTACATACGATCCTATAAACAACAATGTTATCTAGGTACGCCTAGATAACATTGTTGATTATTTATTTAATTACAATCAAATAAAAAGTTACAATAGTACGGGAAATTTGGGAAATTTTCAAATAAAATATAATAACACCATGATTCTAGTTCCCCTTCCAAAATATAGTTCCATTTGCAAATCTTAGTTTAGTGCGTAAAACAATTCAATCATCGGTCCATTTTGAGAAGCTGATGAAAGAGAACGGTGGTCTTTTGATATACGTTTTCAACGTTAGCTAGGAGAGCCCTGATTCCGAATCTCTTGATCAATACTTAAATATTATCTTTAGATCGATAATTTGCGCGTGAATGTTCAATGGCATATGGGATGGCCAGGATTTAAAAATTTACTTCCTTTGAAGTTTTAAATACGATACACAAATAGCATATTCATTATTTGACGACATGGATTTCCTTTTTTTTTCAAGTCAAGGATCATTTAAAGACTAGCCAGCCACATCATTCGTGTGGAAATTGAAAAGAAAAACAACTTAGGAATATAGGAAAAAAGTGTCCATCCCGCAAAGCAATAAATAATGCGATTCAAATATATGCTATGCTATATGCTATTCATTCAAACAAGCTAGGTAGAGCAAAACAAGAGTTTCAACATTGATATATGATAACATTTACTTACAACGATTTAATTAATAATAATGAAGGCTTCTGGGCCTTTGGGTCATGCTAAAATGAGAAAGAAGAATTATTTAAAGTCATTATTAGTTTTTTGGAAATTTACTTATAGTTTAAAACAACGAATATTGACTTTTTCTTTTGTTTGACGTTTAAATCAATAATTATTGCTAATTTTTGGCCCAGAAATTAGCAATCATATAAGATTGCTTATTTCTAGACGTACCTGCAGGGTTGACATACATTGAATATTATTCTATTATTTTCTGGCGCGGTTTTACCTGCTGAGCTGAATCCAACTAATGTATCCCTGACTAATGTCTTACCATGCCCTGATATATGCGAATAAGGAAATACATGTATACTTGTGATATCTACACTAACAAAGTGTGTTTATAAATCTATATGTGTATGTTTGTATCATTTTGGGACTCCAGAGCCGAAACGGTGGGTCTGATTTTAACGATAAATTTATGTCGTTAGATTTGTCTTAAGTAACGCCGAGTATATTAATTGTAACAATATCATGTTCAGATATTTGACGGCTAATTGCGTGTCTGGTCTTCTCCCAAACCAATCGAGAGCAGTAACTGATTGCCGGGTGATTATTTTGATAGAAAATAAGAAAAAAAGCAATTAAAATCTTAATGACTATTGACTTTTCAAGCAGTATGTTGTTGTTGGTTGCATCAAATCGAATGAACTAAATTAGTAAAGAAATTGGAACACCAGCTTCGTCGCGCTCGTTTGCCTGCACTGCGAACACGTTCGCTTTAATCGACTGTAAATAGTTGATATAAATACGCGTGATAGTTACTGATAATCTTGTGTTGGTCCTGAACGAACGAACTAAAAGACACATTTCCGAGCAGTGAACGAGAAGACACGTTTCCAAAATAAGAACATTAATCGGTCCTTCGGTCCTAATAGTTCGTCGTGGTAATCGTACTTTACTGTGCGATTGTTGCATTGCGCGTCATGTAAACCGACCGCGCAATGTATCATTGCGCATGACTCTACAAAATAAAACATGGCACATGACACACAAACATGTACCCGTATGTGCAAGCGAGACAGAACATGCGCCGGTCGGCTGGCTGCGATAAGTAACTATTATTTGGAACCGTATTTTTTTTGCTAATGTTGTTGTTTTATTGACACCGCGGACGCCTATACGTGATGTTTAAAATCATGATTCTTGCACTTAACTTTGACATTACGAGTTGCTTGGCGCCTTGACGAAACAGATACAAATATTGAGTGTGAAAAATTTGATTTTTAAATACGCCAGTATTCATAGTCCTGGTCAATAATCAATATTGCAATCATGGCACCGTGTACATTACCAGTCCTAAACCTGGAAAATTAAATTATTCCAATGGCCCTTTAGATTAAACTATCCCGTAGTTTTTAATAAACCCTCTTTAAATAAATAAACAGTAAAAAAATGCCGTAGTTTGGGGTTAAATAATAAGTATGTAGGAAAAACGACTGTATTATGTACTGATGCAAGTGATACGGTACATTGAGGGTGCATTGCGTTTAAGGATTGTCACTTCACAATATCATATCGTAACATAGTGCTATATATATCTCATGTCATCTAATGATGTATAAATGTTATTACGCGAGCATTTCATTACAATAACTATATCGTATGGCGCTTCATTACGCGTCATGTTTGGATTCATGGTGTATTGAAATATATCGCGGTACGAAATGTAATGTCATCACTTTATAACGCACTGTTTTGAGCATGTCTACTGTGCCGTACTTTAAACTGCTGCATATTAGAAAATTAAAACCTTCCTTGAGCAAATTTCAAAAAAACTATAAACGTAATAACAAAATTTAATTGACCAAATGTTTTATTTAGAAAAAAATTAGAACACTAATGTATGTGACATCAAATGAACGGCTGATCAAAAGTTGCTAGATGTAATTTTAAAATATTAAATTATTACTAATCAAATTACGTACTCACAAATGACGACTGAATAAATTTGCTAGATGTAAATATAAGTACCTACCAAATCATAATTTAAGCATTCAAGAGAGCATGCAACATGCAGCGGGCAGGGTTTTCTGTCACGGCTCCGGCGCTGCGGGTCTCCGGCGGCCCCGCGCGTTCTAATCGGGCTTTCGCTCACCACCGCTAGCTCGCAGCCGCCTGCTCCTCAGCCCGCGGGCCGCCTCGCCCCTACGCGCCTACGCGATTTTAAATAACACCCTAGGGGTAGGACAAACAAGACTACGTGGAGTCGGTTTTGCAGCAATTCGGTTCTGTCACTAACTTTTGCTAATAGTCATTAGGCCTACTAACGTTATGCGAATGTACATATGAAAATCCATTGAAATGCACTTTAACTCCACCCTATAATAACGCCTATATTATTTGTATTAGTAAACCGGTCATGTTGTGCAAAGGCTTGTATCAGACAGGCGCTATTCGCTAATATTAATATTATTTTTACCTTTTTCAGTTAATCCATTTGATAGTTAATAATTTATCCAGTAATCCATTTTGAACTTTAAACGATTTGGTCAAGAGTGTAATAAATAATTTAAACATTGATATTCCAGACTTTGGTCAGCTGAACTTCTGATCAAATGACCATCGTTATTTTAAACTTAGTTGATTAGTACGTTGTTCTTTTGAAATTTGCTCAGGAAAGTTTTGATTTTCTAATATGCAACCCTTTAAACATTTCTGAACAACCGAACAAACGACGACTGTTCGTGTTTACGAAGGTTCGCGAGTATTCACGACTCATCCCGAACGCATCCGATCGGAATTTTACCAAACTACGAATGCGATTTGTCGATCGACCTAGTAATGTTTAGTACAGTAAAACGGGGTGAATCGAAAAGCCAGGGTGAATCGAAACAAAACTTTAAACGAGATTTAATCGTTGATTCAACATTATTAATTACTGACTAGGTGTTAAAATGATTAATTTCAATTCCTTAAAAAATATAAGAGTCCTTGTAGCAACCAGCAATAATAATAATAAATAAATAAATAATGCTGGACAATCCACACAGCATCATCTAGCCCCAAGCTAAGCAGAGCTTGTGTTATGGGCACTAGATGACTGATATACTTAATACAATTCATTACATACATAGATATTTTTTATTATACATAGCATATACCCAGAACACCCGGAACAAATGTTTGTAGATCGTACAAACATTTGTCCCAAGGCGGGAATCGAACCCGCAACCGCCTGCGCCGCAGGCGGACCTTCGCACGCCGCGCAACATAGGTCGTCGAAAATGCACTTTAAAGTTTTGTTTCTACTCACCCCTGCGTTTTTATTCACCTCGTTTTACGGACATACGTATGCAATTTTGAAAATGATTATTTTTGAGTTGACTTTCTATGATTTTGTGACTAGCGCACATGCACATGTTTGCTTTTTTTTGTTTACAAAATATGGTTTAGTCTTTCGGCACACGCGATCTTTGTTACTGCATACTGAAGTAAATTATTACAATAGTTATTAGGTATAGTCACCGGCACGTAAGTTGGCAAGGTTTTGGCGTAGTGGTGACTTTTATTGATCGTCATTATTTTATGGTTATTGCCTTCATTTATATTTAATAATATTTAATTAAAAGAAAGTTGAAGAAGGGAGTGGGATTCGTAAAGTTTATTGGGAGTTATGCTCAAAAAGTATGTGAAAAAAGGCATACCTTTTTTCGCCTTATTTTTTTTATTTAATAATAATAATAATATTTATTTAATCAAAACAAAGCATAGTGGTACACGTTGAAAATACAGTTTTACAAAATCAGTACTATTTCTAAAAAATAAAATTTAAAACAACAACAATAATATCAACTCGTAACAAAAACTAAATTTTAAAACAATAACAATAACTCTTTAACATAAACACAACAAATACAAAGGGTACATCTTTCGTGCACGCAAACAGTCGACGCAACAGTCGACTGTTGCACCAATCGCGCGCTCGTATTGACGCTACCTCATACCCCGCGTCCCGCTTGACTACCAAAGAGACCTAAAAAACGACTTGTGCGCATCTAACGACTCTTGCCAAGTTACGTGCCGGTGACTATATATCAGTAAAACCACTATGCGCCATACGTGTACATAAATAATGAATAACTTCAAGCGCAACAACTCAGTTGGACATGAAACCATATTATTCCGATGACACTCGAACCTCGGAACTATTTGTAACTAGACCAAACGATGAACTAATAAGCTAGTGGATCAGATGTCCTAAATGAACTCGTAGAAGTGAGGTGAACTAGTTCACTGTCCGCATTGTACTAGTTCGGAGCGATCTCTTAAGTGAGCGAATAAGCGCAAGATTAATGATTGACGTGGAGATTTACAACGCGTGATGTTTCAGGCCACGCTCGCGCCGCGTCCAGGCGCAGCGCAAGTTCGCGCAGGGTGTCCCCGGCCCGCAGAATGTTTCCGTAATCCCTGCAGCCGACATCCGGCGGGACGCCGCCCAAGATGCTAAGAACGTGACAGTCAACCCCGTGTCAGCTACGGGCTTACTGGACGTGGTGTCACTGCAAAGTAAGTAAACTATTTCCTCTTAGTTTTTAAACGTTAACAAAGATGTCCAATGCGATTTTTTTTTGGGATTTCAAAATGTATATCTCAAAATTCACCGTTCATTTTTTTTAAATAATAATGTAGTTCGTGTAATCTAATCATTTTTTATTGTATTTACTCGTAGGTGCAGCTACTCCCCCAGAAAGATCAGGTATTATGTTTTGAATTTATTAAGTTCAAGTAGATGGTCGAATCATAATAAACACAATGTTGACCATGGGCGCGCCGCGCGTGCTTCGACAAATTCACATGACATTAAGAATGAATGACTTATTATAATTGCATCGCTCCGGAGCTATGTATTGACATAACAATGTAGGAACTTGAAGAGCGCGGTGCCAACGGCTTTCGGTAACCGCGCTATATGCGAGCCGTTGGCTTATTTATTTTGTAACTCTAAAAATCTATCGCCATACTGCTCAGTTGCACACGGCTTAAAGCCACTATAAGAACATAGTAAATCACGGTTACGGAGCGGTGCTGTTGTGAGTTAATCTTATTGGTTTACATCAGGAGAACGAATACAAAGTGTCGTCTTGTGCTTTAGCATCGTACTTATCTTAATGTATACAGGTTGAAAATGAAATAATAACAAGAATAGTTTATTTTGTACATAAAAACAGTACATCATCATCAGCACATGATTGAGAAAAACAGTAGGTTGTACGATAGAAAACTTAAGTAGTTGACAGATTTTCGGCCCCTTAACTAGGTACCCGGCTACATATCAAGCTATACATTTCCAGTATAAGCTTGATTTGAAGCCATGTGAGCTAGTAGGAAATAAATAACTTGTTCACTTAGATTACGTTTCCGTCAGCTGCACAGCTTTTAGAATATTCTCCACCCTATTTAGCAATATGCCGTTGAAGTCAGGCTACGCTAAAAGTATGCAAAAACAATATAATTATTTGAGGAGTCCTCACGACGGCAAACAGCACGGTATATCGTTTTCCTGATTTAACGTTACATTTAAGTAAGATTGAGCGTGAAGTCATGCCTTTAGAAATCTATTTTTAAAATATTAGTTACTTATTATACGTATTTAGGTGTGAACTCTACCCCACTACCTGTAGTGCTCCTCGAGAGGCTGCGCTGCAGGACCCCCTACTACCAGCCACCACCACCGCAAAGAGAGAGCGTTCAACCACGACGTGTGGTAAGTGATAAGCTATTTATTTCTCTTAATGATTGCATTTTTATTGATATTACGTAATTGCTTTTAGTACGTAATAAACATTTTGTTCTTTTAAAGTATATGAAAGAAAATGGAGCCTGACCTCGCTAACGAAATTATCCATCCCCGGTTAGAGGGCAATATAAATTTCAAGTAACAATTATGTAAAAAATGATAAAAAATACATAGTATAGTATATAGTATTAAGGTGCGACCATACTGCGGTCGGTCGAAGTCGACCAGTCGATAGTCACTTGTGGCTTCCACACCATCGATCCACGTCAAATGAAACAGCCCAACTCGACCGACCGCAGTGTAGTGCACGTGCACCTTTGCACAAATTTTATTATTAAGTAGTAAAAAATGGTGTTTCTGTCACCAGATCAAGCACTTTAGTATAGTAGACCTCGTGTCCTTGTTTACCACTTTGGATAAAAACCAGTTCATTGAAACTACACTAATATAGTCCGAGAAAATAGGGTTATAAAGATGTGTGTGTTAAGTTTCATGGGTAGATCGTTGTTTGTATGTCTGTCTGTGGCAACGCAGCTCCCATAAGGATACTCCGAAGTCAGTATGGTTTTTATCAGGAGGCTGGCTTAATCGGATTGAAAGGGGTTCTTAGCTAAGTAATAACTGCCGTACAGGTTGGCTTTCAAGGTTAAGCAACGCGTGCCGAAGTCGGTCCATGAATAGGCGGGTCTCAGTATGAAGGTAGCATGTTATAAAAGCGGATACCGAGCCCCACAAATGAGCTCTGGACCTTATGAAGCCGGTGGAAAGGAGCGTATAGTTTGTGCTTATTTCTGGTATTAAAATTGTGGATGTCATGTTTTTGTATATGTATATTTTGCCTAATGTATATTATGTTGGCAAAAATAAATTGAGAAGCCACTGTCAGAATACCAATCTCTTTAAATAGATCTCTTAAGGAGACTGGGCCCTAGTTGGTATATTGCACGAACAGCTCGTTTAATTGTAGGCCAGCCGGGTTTGGAGTTGTTGGAATTATCTAGATGAGTAATTGACAGGCGAACGATATAAAGTAACCTATAAACCTGTAAATTGAAAAAAGACCACCATCTAACAATTTTAACTTTTTACCAATATAGAGAGACACAACAGCCCAAAGAGAATATTTCATAAATCGTTTTTTTTTTATAAGTATTGTTACTTTGTTTTTTAAATAATCATCCAAAAGTAAAAGTATGTATGATTCTTCGAAATATAGAAAAAAAAAAAGTAGTATAATCAACACCCGGTATCGCAGTACAAAACGCTTTCGCTGACTTCATCGCCTCCCGTCCGGTAGAGATTCTTCAGTAAAGGGATAAAGAAACTGCCATCAAAATGGCAAAATTGTATACTTAGTTAATTTAAGCCAGTAACTAGCTGAAATAACATTTTAAAATTTTAATACAAATCTCCAATTATAAAGACCTACTTAATATGTCTGTTTTTATGGATTAACTCAAAAACTACTCATCCGATTTAAAATATAATAATTTTGGCTACTTAATCGTATTTTATTTTCGTAACAGCGTGTGATCCATATGAAAATTGCAATATACATACATTATTGAAATTTTCACTGCATGGTAGCGACAGTGGAGGGAGAGTTTAGTAGGAGGAGTGATTCGCACAAAATATTGAGTGAATAACATAAATTGTAAATACTTTTTATCTTTCCAATGCATTTAGACGTGCAGAACTTCGACCTATTGTAAATATTTCCTAAATTTATATAGAAAATTAATCTTGGCGATATTATTTGAAAGCTGACACAATTACCTTTCACAATCCATAGTTAATTGCAAAGAAATTGTAAAACATGGTTTTGAGCAACGCGTCAAGAAGTGATTCCAGTTTATTGCTCGTGAGTGTATATTTTTGCATATAAAATACAATATCTGTTCTAACAAAAACATTGTTATAGGAAAGCAAACGAGTACATCCGATGTCGTTGCGGTCGCGACGCCATAGCAAGCTGGTTCTAAAGAAGCTTGTTGTGGAGACCGGTACTCCGCTAAGAAAGCGGAAAAGGCTGGATTCCGACGATGATGACGAGCCCTTAATTCACCAGAAGACTCGTCTATGTCAAAACGACACTGCTGGACAGAAGTCAAAGAAGAAGAGTCGGAAGTCTTCACCCATGGGGCTTGTTGCACCCGCTGCTGCCGTCGCCCTGGCTGCCCCCGTTGTCCCGACCATCCTGGCTGACCCCGTTGTCCCGGCCATCCTGGCTGACCCCGCTACCCCCGTTGTCCCGGTCATCCTGGCTGCCCCCGCTACCCCCGTTGTCCCGGTCATCCTGGCTGCCCCCGCTGCCGCCGTCGCCCCTGTCGTCCCGGCTGCCCCCGCTACCCCCGTTGTCCCGGTCATCCTGGCTGCCCCTGCTGCCGCCGTCGCCCCTGTCGTCCCGGCTGCCCCCGCTGCCACCGTCGCCACAGCTATCCTGGATGCCCCCGCTGTCCCAACCGTCCTTGCTTCCCCCGCTGCCCCGGCCGTCCTGGCTGCCACCGCTATCCCCGATGCCCCCGCTCCCCCCATCATCTCAGCGCGCCCGGCAGCCCACACTAGACACGTAAACGTCGCCTCGGCCGTCCTTTCGGCCATCGTGGACGACCCCAATTGCACCGTTGCCTCCGTCTCCTTGGCTGCCCGCCGCGCCAAAAGATTATCAATGTACTCGAGCTTCGCAAACTACACGGTTAACCCAACAATACCCATTGAGTATGGAATCACAGATGAACAGCTGTCGGCTCTGGATGATTTACCGGACAATCTGGACGAACTTGTGGAGCCGGATGATTCGAACGATGGAAATGAGAGATTTAGTAGGATGACTGGCCAAGGTGAAGATCGGGTTGAGCCGGACGTACTGGTTGAGCCGGGCTTCCCAGTTGAGCCGGACGTGCTGGTTGAGCCGGGCTTCCCAGTTGAGCCGGGCTTCCCAGTTGAGCCGGACGTACTGGTTGAGCCGGGCGTCAAAGTTGAGCCGGGCGTCCCAGTTGAGCCGGACGTACTGGTTGAGCCGGACGTACTGGTTGAGCCGGGCGTCAAAGTTGAGCCGGGCGTCCCAGTTGAGCCGGACGTCCCAGTTGAGCCGGGCGTCTCTGTTGAGCCGGGCGTCTCTGTTGAGCCGGGCGTCCCAGTTGAGCCGGGCGTCTCGGTTGAGCCGGACGTCCCTGTTGAGGTTAATGTTGACACGACGATCCAGAATCATACGACGGTGAACCGTGACCTTCACTCCCCAGGTTAGTTATATCTTCAGCATTCGGTTTGCATAATGTACATCCAGTAGTTTTTACTACAGTCCACGAGACGAAACTGAGCTTAGCAGATATAAAGGAGATAAATAAATAAAATTTAAATATGATAAAAAATATAGGACTTCACTACACCCGACGGTTAACTTCATCATTGTCAAGAATAAAACATTTAGAATTAAAAATGTCTCGCTGCTATCAGTACAAGAGGTGAAGGGTGGAAGCTGCGGGGACGCACCGTTCCTCGGACCGATTGCCAAAAACCAGTATAAACCGGTTAAAACCAAGCAAAGGACGCGCCGCGCTTAAGGCCGACGTCACACCTACACTGTCTATGTGCACTCACACAAATGCAAATCTCAGCTTACGCCTCGTTGACTGTAGCGACAGTTTCAATCGTTACACTGGCTGAAAAATAAACAGAAAGTCTTTATTTTCAGTAAGTAATAGTAATAGATACTGTAAGGAAGCATTCCTTTAGGTTTATTCCTGGTGGTTAGTGAGGGTTTAGGGTAACACAAGATTCGTACTGGTAATAAAATATTTTGTCGGCTAAGTACTAGAAAGCGGTATTTTGGCATAGGTAGACATATCGACAACACCACGCACTAGTATAATAAAATTTGGAAAAAATATGAGTTTAGGGGAGCTCTCTACAAAGGGGTAATGATATTTATTCCTCGTGTGTCCCTTGATGTAGGTTGTCTTTGGATGGGTCCTTCAAAATAATTCCGGGTGTCGAACAACCATTATTCAATTCAGGGATGCGTTTGCGAAATATTAGGCTTGAAACAGTTTATTTTAGTTAGGCTAGTTCCCCCTGTCAGCTAACTGGCAGTTTTTGGATATGTACAAAAAATCGCAGCAATAGTATATATATCGAAGTTAATCGGAAAACTATTACAGCTAAGTAGGCTATACGAGTTAACGAATAACTTCATAGTTGACTAACGAATTAAAATAAAAAAATAAGTAAAAAGGAAAATAACTAGGTACATATGTACTTAGATGAAGTTGTTTTTGTTTAGGTCAATATTGGTGAGAATACGCCTTTCTAAAGTTATGAAGTCAGAAATATCTTTGTTTTTTTTTATATTTTTCGAAATGGTATGCTTAAAATACAAACCTTTTTTGAAAAAAAAAACCAAATCCACAGCATATTTATCCCGGCTACGAAACCCTTCATCCAACACGCACTTGACCGGAATTTTCTGATTTATAAAAAACATTTATTTAAAATCATTTGACGATTTGATATGGGCCCATAATCTATTTTCAGTGAAAGCTTATCTTGCTTGTTAATTAGCATCCTTTTACGTTTTAGAACCTGGAACAAGCGCCTCGCCGGCGATCCCGTTGGTTTGCGGCATGGCAGCCATGCACACCGACTTCGATGTCAGAGACGCTTCTTGTTATCTACTGTACACTCGCTGCAAATTGTGTAAGTCCTGCTCCAGGATTGAGAAACTGATGATAATTTCGGCATTGCTGAATACAAACATAAAATTAGCGCCTTATAGCAATATTCCAAGTGACATTGCAGAAGAGGGATTCGGTCAAATGAACGCCAATGTTACGGAAACATGGCTTCACTTGGATGTTCCGAACCACACTAGTATAATACTTAAATTAATATTAAGAACCTCCAGTGTAGACGGGCAATGTGCGTTGGAGGTCAAATGGAAGCTTCGGAGTGCCTTGAGAAATCAACAGTCGTTCTCGCTTGAAAATCACGAGAATGTTCTGGACCAACTAATCGATTCCCTGATGGACACTCATTTCATCATGGCGGATAGTGAAGAAGACGTTTTAACTCCTGAACTACGGGCTCAGCGAGGGTTAGTGTTTACAAGGGAAATGTTGTCGGCAGCGCTCAGTAAGGTACTTAAGAAAACATTGGACCCCAGGAAGGTGAAAGGTAAGAACGTCAGGCCACTCGAAGATGTATGCGTCATTGAAAACAGGTGCACGGATATGGAGTTTGACCGACTACTAGGCGTAATACAATATCTTACTTCAGATCCTCCAGATCCTCCAGATCCTCCAGCCCCTACAGAGAATAATTCGAGTGCCGCGGCATGTGAAGCGATTCCCAGTACATCCGCACAAGCACCGGGAACAGCTAAAACGACGAAGAGAGGTCCCAAGCCCCGCCACCGTCAAATGTATTGGCACATGACGGACTCGCAACTACAGGACGAGTTTCTTCGCCGAATGCAAGAGCCCTCTAACGAAACGGAACGACAAAATGTGCTGACGGAGTTTGGTGATAATGTATTTATTCGCATAATGCGAAAGATAAAATTCGCAGGCTTAGAAACATTGTCGGAGAAAGATCTCGAGAGCTTCGCCTATACACGATATTTTAACATGACGAAGGACGAAAGAAAAGAAGCGTTTGTTCACCTAATGCGAGAGGCAGGCTACGGATTAATAAATCCCGAAAACCACGACGTTTTGGCGAATGAAAGGGATGCCAAGGTTATATATGCGGAAGATCTTCCTTCAGACCCAGATGCGCCTAGCACCAGTGGTACACAGGCACAAGAAGGCGGGAACATGGTGAACGCGCCTACATACTACCCTACTCACGAAGAGTTTTCTGTAAGTATTTGCCGACCTAGACTAACTCGTATTCATGGCTTTCAAAATGTTTACAGATAACAAAGGAGCTTAATCTATTCGCTCCTGAATTTTGCTAACGTGTTCACCATATATTAAAATTCTGAAGTGATTTGATTTTCCTGTGAAACAAATAACGATTGCAACTTTATATTATAGTAGGTATGATATATATATGATACATTTTCAGGATCCCATGCTCTTCTATCAAAAGATCTGGCCAGAAGCAGTAAGATTTGGCATCTGTAAGGTGGTGCCTCCGAATGGTTGGAACCCGCCCGTTAAAGTGGAAGATAGCCTTAGATACGAAGTTTCGAACCAATACATTTCGCGACTGTTCTGTCGCTGGGGAGCGGCTGCGAGAGAACTCTGTGCTATCAAGTTGTGCCTCCTGAAACATAAAGTAGTCTTTACCAAACTACCATCGGTAAGTAAGGATACTTTCGCCTTTGTTGTTTTCTGAATGTCAGCGTACAAGAGCAGATTGCGAACTGATGACTAGACGTTGTTACAGCGAACTTTTGCTACAGTCAATTGATATAATAGATTGATTTATAACATAAAGCTAACAGTGTGATATTCACCGCGACTATTGAGAAACTTATTTATGAAATTGTCAAAGAAATAAGTAATTTAAAAGTATGTTTTGCAGCTGGAGGGTGTAGAAGTAGACTTACCAAAATTGTACCATCTGGTGCAACGACACGGCGGCCTTGAAACAGTAATTAACAAGAAGCGATGGGGCAAAGTCGCAGAAGAACTGCCCAGTACCGAGAGGAGACTCGACCAAATTTATTTTAAATATCTGCTCCCATACGACACACTTTCCCACCGTAAGTATTCCTATTATGAAGACATGCTAATAAATAACATGCTTATAAGCCTGCTTGTAAGGAGCCTGCTCTTTAGCGGTTTACGTTTTCTACCGAATACCATACTCGTTTAAACATGCTCTTGGAAGCGTACTTACAAGTGCCATTTAATAGCAAGCCCTCTGCCACTGCAGTGTGTTTCCATTTTTCAGCTGCACTTGAACACTGGCAGAGAACTTGCTAGACTGTCGAATACCGAAGCCTGCGCTTAAATAACATGTGTGTTCAATTGTCCGCTTTGAGCACGCTTATTTAGAAGTATGCTTAAAAAAGCATGCTTAACAATAGCAAATGTGTCAGCATATAAGCATGACATTGTGTGAGCATGTTTAACTGTACCCTTAAGTACACACATGCTAGCGGCATGCTTTCATGCTACTCGTAGTAATGAGCACCTTTACATTTGTGTCTGAGCGCTCTGATCAATCATTTTTTCTTTCTTTCCTGCTTTTAAGAGGAGCGCCAAGAAATCATGCGATCGGTCGAAATCGCATGGAACCGAAAGTATCAGGGACTTTTGGACCGTGCGATGAACCCTCACCAACAGCAGGAAACATTGCTGCGCGGTGGATCAGCAGAATCTGACGACGAAGAAGCAATAGACCCAGCCGTCGCGACCGCTCTCAATGAAGCGGAAGACTGTATTACCAAAGGCGCATCGATGACCCACAGTAAATTCAAAAAGGTGGGTACCCGCATTCACGCTACCGTATTTTCGTGGACATTTATATAGTTGTAGTGCTTTTTCGGTAGTTAAGGTTAACATTTCAAAAGCTTTAAGCATACCTACATTACACAACTAAACGCAATATTTTTAAGTATGATTATGAGGGGGACATACAGGGGAAGGACTAAGCGTACATTTTCGCTTCTATCTGTTACAGGGAATTCATTTTCAATTCGGTGATATTTTTTCTAAAACGAAATCAAAGGTTTACTTACTTAATTGAATCGTCCGTCACATTATTTAAAATTTCCGAAGCCGGTCTATATGAACTAGTAATATAACATAATATCACGCCTGTACTACCCGTAGGATTAGGCAGAGGTGTAGGTATATACCTATAGTACGCCCTCAGTTATGTTTAAGTCCCACGTAATAGGGGGTGAGCCTATTGCCATCAACTGGGCACAAATCCAGACTCCGGGCTGGTACTGAGCACTTCCAGATGGAAACGCCCAACTTCACTTTGCCCGACCCAGTATTTGATCCCAGGACATCATGCTCAGCAGCAGGGCCTGTGAACACCAGACGAACTAATACTAGTCTCGTCTTCTAAAAACATAGTGGTGAAAATTTGTGTTAGGTTATTAGACAACCTTTCTGGTCCGCAGATTGCAGCCAATATGTACGAGCACGTATTCGGGAAACCCTTTGACCCGGAAAACCCACCCAATGTAGAAGAAGTGGAGGAGAAATACTGGCGCCACGTGACGCAGGGCAAGGAGCACCTGTGCGTTCACAGCGCAGCCATCGACACTGGCGGGAAAGGCCTCGGCTTCACTACCGATCAGTCGAATGAGTATGGAAGACACCCATGGAATCCCAAGGTACTTTTACTCTACTCCTTTACCCACTGCAATGTATACAGACCTCGTAATTGGTTTACTTTACTTTTATCAATTTTCACAAAAATCCCAGTTAATTCAAAACACACATTGGTCATGAATCAAAAATGTACCTTGACGTTTTATGACATTGAAGTGTTATTCACACTTAACGTGGAGAAGGAAATACGAGGACAGTTATACTACATACAATTTGTAGGTCACAGGTACAATTTGTAACAACCTGAAACTCATTCCAGATGATAAGCCAGAACAAACGCAACATGCTTCGGTACTTGGGTTCCGTGATGGGCTTTACGGTGCCTACTCTGATTCTGGGTATGATATTCTCGACCTCGTGCTGGCACAAGGACCCACATACAATGGCCTGGTTGGAACACCAAAATCTAGGACCCAGCAGGGTCTGGTAAGATTGATTCTAAATAAGCTTAGCCACGTCTTTTCTGCTTTTTAGCGACAGAACATCAAAAACCCCTTTCCTCAGGGTCTCCATGTTTGCAATTTTAATTTCACATTTTCTTGTTCAAGCTAACAAAATGTATGTACTGCCAAGACATCACACGATACTTGCGTGCCTAAAGTGCCTAGCGTGCCTAAAGTGCCTAGCGTGCCTAAGATTCAAATATGACATAATCGGTTTACGATTGGTTGGTTGTTTGTAAACATATAATTGATCCATTAACTATGTTATATTTTATTATCATAAGGTACGGAATCCCAGCACATCAGGAGGATAACTTTAGAAAAGCAGTAGAAACTCTTTGCCCGACATCTAGCCAAAACAAACGCCTGTGGCTGCCGACGGACATTACAATGATACCACCAAGTGTACTGCGCGAGCACAACGTGACGCTGTCGCGCGTCGTGCAGAAAAAGGGCGAGTTCATCTTGGCGTTCCCAAACGCCTACACCTGCTGCATCAGCACCGGATATACAGAGTCCGAAAGCGTGTACTTTGCACCGCCGTCGTGGCTCAACAACATTTGGAAAATCTTCGAGGTAATCTTTCGTCTTTGTGAGTCTGTTCTGACAATTTTTAACATTTTCTATGAACACATTGTTGTATTGTGAACAGGAAACCCGTGAGAGCTGCGAGCCCACAATGTTCTCTATGGAAGATATGCTCTACAACATTGCCAAAGATCAGGAAGCGGAAAGAGAGGTGCTAGAGATCACCCAGCCGCTGTACGACAAGATGTGGCGTAGAGAGATCACGAACAGGCAAATGCTGCAAGAGATAGGAGTGCCCTTCGCCCATGAGGTATGTATCTACTACACTACATGCTACAAGGGTGACTTCCGTCCTTATAAGCACGACTGTATGTATTTGATATAAGGGTGCCTTAACGTTGTTCCTTTTGTTTGTTAAAACAGTTACTGAGCGCCTATACTGCAGGTGGGCAGGGTGAAGCACGCGCGTACCCCGAGCGCGTGCAGGACGAGTGCGAGTACTGCAGGGCCAGTCTCTACCTCTCCAAGGTAATTGAACACTCCTCACGTACCACGATACTGAGTGGATTCAGACCCCCTAACCCACCCTCCCCACCCTACACAATCTACACACTCGCTCAATTGTGCAAGAAAGAGCGCGCGTTCCAAATGTCGAAGGGGTACGGAACAACTGCATGTCGCGCAGGATTGCGATGCAGGACTTTTCTTAACGTTTCAAAACACTGCGAGAAGAGCGAACTTCCTTACACTTTCGCTCTTATCGGGGGTTATTTACTTTATCATTGATGTTACATAATTATTGTTTATGACGACAGGTAAAGGGGCTAAACGGCAGGGATTCAATACTATGCCTCGAGCATGCGCTATTGTTGTTGAAGTCTGAAAAATACAAGGATGTGAGCTTGGGAACTCTAGAATTGATAATACACGTGAGTGCGGCGGAGCTGAAGCAGGTGCAAGACGACATGCTGCACCGCCTGCGCCGCAAGGGCGGCTAAGGCTCGGAAAGAAGTTGACACAAATACGCACACGCAAAAATGGCAGGTAGTTGGGTTATTAAAGTTAATTGTATAGAACGTTAATCTCACGACGAGTTCCCGTTCACAATTACCGTTTTTTTAATAGTATATTTTCGATGATCATTTCTCGTAATCAGTGGGTTTTTATAGACATGAATACTCTAATGCTACATTTTTTTTTATTTCTATATAATTTGTACTAAAATAAATGTATGTCCTGTTTGGTTTAAGTATTGAAACAGTCAGCAAATGACATATAATTGTAGACCTGAACGTCTCTCAAGGGGCGTATGTCCTACTTGTATATTGTTAGAAATAAGTGTGTATCAGTAAAGTAAAGTACGTAGATCTCCTCGGTATTTGTTGTACGTGCTCATTGATTCTGACTGCACAGGAAATATTTTACCATTTTTTTGTCCATTCCTAATGTTTCTTCGCCTTTTTTATGACTAGTAGTGTTAGGTTTGTACATTTCTTAAATATCCCAGCCATAAGCTGACTAAGCTTTAATTTATAAAATAAAAACCTTATTTGGAACCCTCCTATGACATGAAGTGTCTGTCAGATGCAACAACTATAAATACACTAATGACGAACCCGGCCTAAAGTAATAACAGATCACAAGACTCGCAACTGCTGCGGGTGCCGCTCGCCCGCACGTAGCCACAAGTATTCACTTATCTATCTGGTACATTTATGCTCAACTTAGACGTGTAAAAAGTATTTGTACCTGAAACCAATTTACTCAAATAAATAATATATCAGATATTACAAAATAACATTTTGGTAGTCCAACTCCAAGATTGTTTCTTTCGACTAAGTGACCAAGTGCGCGATAGATTGTATAGTTTCATAGAACACCTGGTGGAATGCTCTCCCTCATCACTTAACCTAATTTTTCTCCAATAACAAAAAAAAAAAAAAGAATCGACACCTCTTACTGACAAACAGCTCTAGCAGAGGACTCCGACTGGTATTTTAAGAACTAAGTTAGAGCTGATGTCAATTTTCCCGTAAAAAGAACTTTAAAAATCTAAACTAACGATCAACTCAAATTAACAGCTGCTTTTGTGATACACTCAGTCCCTTACAGGTTTTAAAAGACAACAATATGGACACATTGTAAACTCAGTTTAGCTTGAGAACCAAGGAATCAGTCTCATTTGAATAAGTGAATTTCGATTATAACAGAATATATCGGTAAACTATGCGACTCGAATAGCGCGACGGTAAAAATATATAATTCATGACTTGGAGATAAATACTTGATGCTTTGTAGAAAAGGGGCGGACTAAACATCATGTTGCCTTAGTAACTATCTTTCAGAGTAGTAGAGCTCTTTGTGAACAAGCTCGTCCGGGGAAGTACTACCACCGCACCTATTTCTGCCGCCAAGCAGCGCTGCTGTGTTCCGGTCTGAAGGGTGCGGGTGCCGGTGTGTTGTTACAGGCACAAGAGACACGTCAGCTTTGTCTCTGGGATGGCAACGAGGCGGTGGTACCCACTAAACATTAGGTGGGCCGTCAGCCTGTTTACAGCCCGATTTCTACCATAAAGAAACTTGACTCTCACAATCATAGAGAAACTCATATAAAGTAGACTTTTCAAATTTGTAAGGAACTCTTCTCATTTATACTCAAAACTTTCCACACAACATGGTCCTCATTCCTTCGTATGACAACCGATTTCCACACAACTTCTCGGTAACGGGCGCCACTTTCAAACTTCCTTTAAAATACTCGACTTTTATTCTATCCATTCGCGTAACACCACACATCCCCTTCAGCATTCTCATCTCAGCTGATTGCAACTGCCTTTCATTCATCCCTTTTGTGGCCCGGTATTATGATCTATACAAGACAGTATCTTCTCCTTCATTTTAAAGGGGATGTAGGAATCGCAAGTTATTCCCGGTACCTGTCGCCATTTCATCCACCCTTTGTTAATTCGGTGCTTCACTGTCCGATCTATTTCACCGTCACTCGTCACTTAGAGTAACAATTGTGAGTAAAATAATAGAACCCAAACGGTTACAGTTCTCTTTAAAAAAAAAATTCAAAATGCAACATAAAAAGTTTACGAGTGAGTTTATACAACAAAACGCAGGCGAGGAATACATATAAAAGTTAAACACGACTTTTTTAATACCTAACTTTGCATCCGGGACGTTCTGTGGCTGAACCACTAGCACATCAAGAGCTGATTCTCGGCCTAATCTGACTATTTTTCGATATTATTTTTGGTTAACAATGGGCGAGACTCGTGGCAGTTGAGAGTCACAAGTGTTATTCTTTATGGCATTTATTTTATTCGTCATAGGGCTCCCGTATATGGAGCTATTTAATTTAGAAATTATGAGGCAGCTTGTACTTCAAGCAAATACTCTTAAGGTCTCATTAGACTCACCAGTCACCCACTCCCCACCGCCTTTAGACGGGAATAATAGGATATAATTAAGTACTAGTAATAGAGATTGTAGTGGTATATAGATTAGTTTTCGTTTTTAGGGTACATTAATTTAGAGACGAACTCGCAATATAGCGATCTCTAAGTAAGATTTGGTTATATATATATATATATGATATATCTTACCTTAACTTAGAGATAAAAACTAGTGTTATTTTAAGTCGGGTGTCCCCATACCTCTAGAGGGGCATAGTTTGTAATTAGGTGTAGAAGTCGGTCGTGACTTACCAGGTAGGCGCAGGTTGCCAATACCTTCAATAGGATTACAAAATATAAATGAAGAGGTTAGAATCGTCATTTCACGGAAATATCTCGACATCGATAGTTAGGTATCTAAGTATTTTGCTAGGTTGAGAGACATTTATGGGATTTATAGAAACCTTGGTCACGGTGGTACTATTTTATTTTTATTAGAAACTTGTCACCTGCCCCGGTTTCTATAGGGTGCAAACATTATTCTATTTAAATGTTGATTCAAAAATGCCATTTTAAATTCCAACTTTTCCGATGGAATTTTTCAATTTGCTGGTTTGCAGTCCCTAGGTGTAAAATTAATATCGCAATTCAAACCTTTGACATAATAGTCAAGAAATCATATACAAAATAAAAATAAAATCTTATACAAAATTGAAATATAAGTTTAATTGCTAATCTTCACAATGAGTTTCTAAGAATAAATTAAGTATTTCACGTATGTAAACGCATACATTTAGGCAAATAAATAATTCGTAACCATTATATTCTTATCCGTTTTGATCCCAGATAATGGTAAGATAGTATTCATTAATTTCTTGTAAATTGAGCACTTTCACACAGCACGAGAGTCACACTTGTCTAATTCTACTGCTATCGATATTGAAATAATAAAAATAGTACCAATTTCCCAGACATGTTAAGTGGCACGGAACCCTTAGTGCACGGGCCCTAGTCACACTTGTCAATTTAAGCTGATTTATTATTTTGAAGAGAACAAATTATTCAATTTATTTAAGTCATATTATATTAAATAGCTCCATAGCTATTTAATTTAGAAATTATGAGGCAGCTTGAACTTCAAGCAAATACTCTTAAGGTCACATTGGACTCACCAGTCACCCACTCCCCACCGCCTTTAGACGGGAATAATAGGATATAATTAAATACTAGTAATAGAGATTGTAGTGGTATATAGATTAGTTTTAGTTTTTAGGGTACATTAATTTAGAGGCGAACTCGCAATATAGCGATCTCTAAGTAAGATTTGGTTATTATTAATTAATAATGAGTATTAAAGACATCTACTAAATGAGTGGTAGGCACACTTTTCTGAGATAACGAAAGCCTCTCAAGTGTTTAGGTTACAATTAGATGAAATAGTCAAGTACTATTTATATAAACCATACATTTCATGTATGGGTTGCGAATAAGTTTAGTCGAGTAATTTTAATCCCTACGATTACCGTTAAAATTTCGTCTCCCATCGACATACACAAAATAATTTGTAAATCCAAAACTAAATAGAGACATTAGAATATATTACCTTAACTTAGAGATAAAAACTAGTGTTATTTTAAGTCGGGTGTCCCCATACCTCTAGAGGGGCATAGTTTGTAATTAGGTGTAGAAGTCGGTCGTGACTTACCAGGTAGGCGCAGGTTGCCAATACCTTCAATAGGATTACAAAATATAAATGAAGAGGTTAGAATCGTCATTTCACGGATATATCTCGACATCGATAGTAAGGTATCTAAGTATTTTGCTAGGTTGAGAGACATTTATGGGATTTATAAAAACCTTGGTCATGGTGGTACTATTTTATTTTGATTAGAAACTTGTGACCCGCCCCGGTTTCTATAGGGTGCAAACATTATTCTATTTAAATTTTGATTCAAAAATGCCATTTTAAATTCCAGCTTTTCCGATGGAATTTTTCAATTTGCTGGTTTGCAGTCCCTAGGTGTAAAATTAATATCGCAAATCATACCTTTGACATAATAGGTAAGAAATCATAATTATACAAAATATAAAAAAAAATTCTTATACAAAATTGAAATATAAGTTTAATTGCTAATCTTCACAATGAGTTTCTGAGAATAAATTAAGTATTTCACGTATGAAAACGCATACATTTAGGCAAATAAATAATTCGTAACCATTATATTCTTATCCGTTTTGATCCCAGATAATGGTAAGATAGTATTCATTAATTTCTTGTAAATTGAGCACTTTCACACAGCACGAGAGTCACACTTGTCTAATTCTACTGCTATCGATATTGAAATAATAAAAATAGTACCAATTTCCCAGACATGTTAAGTGGCACGGAACCCTTAGTGCACGGGCCCTAGTCACACTTGTCAATTTAAGCTGATTTATTATTTTGAAGAGAACAAATTATTCAATTTATTTAAGTCATATTACACCTAATCGTACCTACAGTATTATGTGATTAAGTATAGTTTTGGATGATTCCGGAAAAGGAAGTGATGAAAAAAAAAGATTACTTACGTTAACTCTTAAGATGTTGACATGTAATATAGGGATCATAAAACATTAAAATTATTTATTTGCCACTACATATTATTGAATCACTACATATAAATAAAATTCACCATGTCTACTTCTGTCGATGGCATCATGTCTGAAGTTACAATAGGATTTAAAATGTTATTTCAGGCAGAGATCGCATACGCAGTACCGAACTATAGTAAGGGTTGTAGGGCAACTATTTGAATAATAAAGTTCTATTTGATACGGTTTATTTGTTTCTTACCTGGTGTCACAGAATTATATAAATAAGTAGGTACTGGGATTTACTAATCTAGCAATAAGTAGTTAGGTACACTTGTCGGATATGTATATTGACTCAAAGTGTTTAGGTTAGAACTAGATTAAACAGTATGGGTTTAGAAAAGAACGCTTCAATGTCAGTAGTTTGTTTATATAGAAACCATAGGTATATATAGATTTTAGTCCTGATTAATCTTTTGACCGCCAGCGCGAAAACGCTCCAGCGTCCCTCCCACGTCAAGCCACAAATTAAGCGAAATTCCTACAAAAAAAATTAGATATTTCAAAATCTTAACGATAACCAGTAAATAATTGCTTGACGGCCGGTATTTTTGGGAGGTACCTTTATTGGGAGGCTTATTTATTAAAACAAAAAATAACAAACTGACTTTAGTTATACATATTCAGGTTAATTACACGGCACCGGTCGCCAAATTGTTTTGTCATAAATCTTGCTTTCAAGTTTGTTATGTTGGTAATAGGGCACTGCTCTTTAAGCAGCACATCTCAATTATTTATTGAGCTGTTGAGATTTGGCCGCCCTGTAATTTCGCGAATCGTTAGGTTACCGATAAGAATTTCGTCTAACGTCGACATAGGCTCCCTTTGCCTCTAAAAATGATTTGTAAATTCAAAACTAAATAGAGACGTTTAATATCTTACCCTAACTTAGAGATAAAAACTAGTGTTATTTTAAGTCGGGTGTCCCCATACCTCTAGAGGGGCATAGTTGATAATTAGCTGTAGGAGTCGCTCTGAAAAGGCGCAAGTATATATAAAGACGTCTTCTCGAAGACGCGGGTTCTCTTACCTTTGATAGAATTTAGTGTCACCTAATTGATAGGTGAATTAAGTGATTCCGAATAAACTAGTAAGTAGGTATAGAATATGATAATCATGAAAAGTGTTTTGATTAGTTTTGATATGCTTCTGTGTTTTCTATAAAAAAGATAAAATATTCTCTTACTACTGATTACTTATCGTATCATGTTTCTTAAAATATATTCTCATAACATACGTAATTAATACTTTCCAGGTGTTTAATGCTAGTTATTGTAGTTTGTTTAATATGGGTGTGTTTATCTACACGCAGCTGATGTGCTTCAACATTTGAATTATCCATTTTGTGTGTTATTTAAATATATTGTTTTAATGACGTACGACGGACGGTTCAAACCCATAGAGCATTGTTTGTCTCTCCTACAATTGTACTTTGCAGCATTGCGGACGTAAAATAAACCCAACTCGTAGGGAGATAGGGTTCTAATTGTAATTTTGATAAATACGACGGCCATCACCACGATGCCTTTGTTATAATTTAACCCTACATGCTTTACTTTCATAAGTAAGCAACTAAGTGCATTATTTATTGTCGCTTTTCGCTTCTAAATTGGTAATCGTGTTAAGTTTTGGGACCGCGACGCTTCCCGTCTTTATATTTTGTTTAATTTCAGCCAACGCACTTAGATCTGGTTAAAGTAAGTTAGGTTTAACTTAGAATGTAAGCATACATGTTAGTACGTAAGATATGTGTTCTCAGTAGGGATAGGATAATTGTATAATAACTTTAACTTATGGTGTTGACTTAGTATGGATGTCCGATTCGTAATAAGCTGTTGTGTCACGCGATGCCAAAATTGTCGGAACTAATTTAGTGTACTGACCGTAAAAATAAATGTAGTGTCCAAAAATTACGTCAATGCCGGGACGGCTAAAAAGTAATACCAGAAAGTCTCATGCATCAAATATAAAAAGTATATACATACAAAAAAAATTTACCATTTTATGAAATAACTCCGAAACCCGGGTTTTGTAAACACAAATAACTTTTGTAGGCATTCAAGTGTAGTCTATAAAAACAAAGTTTGATTTTGATGCAGCTTGGCACGGCATTCCCTACCACTTGGCACCTAATCATTATAAAACACGTTAAAGTTGTTTAAATGATAAATGCACACCTTTAAAACGAAATTAACTAAAAGTGCATATGCATATTTGTTTTGGTTGCCTTCCAAGCAGTTGATCCGGGTTCAAGAAGAAAGAAAGAAAGATTACAAGAAGTCATTGACATACTAAGCGCATAACGATCATTAGGTCCAAGGTTTAGGTATGCATCCAGTTATCCGATCCCTAGTTATATTATTATATTTGTGTTTTCTATTTTTTTGTGTTTCTTATTTTTAATTTTCATGTTATATGCTATTTTGATATCGCCCACCTGAGTTACTTAAATAAGTTTCGATTCTTTATGTCTAGAATTAAATGACCTAGATTAGAAACAGGTGAATGGTGTACTTTTGACATTTTTGCCTCAGACTCTGATGGCACATATTTAATTTTGCCATAAAAAGAAAAAGTACTATTTAGTTGTAAACCTCCAAGATGACCACACTGTATATCAAACCGTGTCGGTTAAAAAAAAATCATTAGGATTTTTGTTTATATGATTGACTTAATTAACGAATTATGTAAATTTCTACACAAATCACATCACCTCGACATGAGATCTCGGAGAAAATGCTATTTGGCATAACTGTAGCTCTTCAAGTAGCTACATGTCATCATGCCCTACTGGGGTGCTCGATGTGATTTGTGTAAAAAGAATTACAAATTCACTGACATTTGATTGGCCTATTGATTGTAATGATAAATTTAAAAGGTAATATAAGCTTCACATCCACTTCGACTCGAAATTCGGAAAGCACTGACCATACGGATTTGCTTGAATTACGTTCGCGTGACGTGTCACGCCGGCATTTCGCACTAGAAAATAGCTCCGTAGGGTCAGTTTTTACCGAACGGGAAAATCCTCGCGGATGCTCGAGCATCAAAGTTATTACTTTGTGTTAGTAGATACATGGCTCTCACATACTTACAAATATTGCCACCATAGATTGTTACACTTAAGAGGTGAACTGAATAAAAAATAAACAATGCAACAGTGTGTGAGTTACTATCATCCTTCTGGCCAATCAGAATGACACAAAACCAAAATAACACCTTTTGAATCTTCCTAGTGTCTTTGCTGGGAAGAATTTAGGCATTACACTTTATTCGCTTGGTAGAAACACCTGAAGTCCGTACTCTGCTAAGGCTGACGAGGTGTTCGCGTAATTCAGTGAACATTGTAACATTTTGTGATATTGTCGTACCTTTTCGAGCGTAAAATTTAGTTTGCGTTATAAAGTATTATTTTTTCCGATAACACATAATTACTTCTGTAATAGTTTTATAGTTGATTAATGATTAATAAATTTATTCTTACGTAATATGTTGTTTTAATTACAATTAACTACTAAGATCAATCAGCTTGATCTTGTGTGCGTTGCCCCCGCAGGAAGCATCCAGAATGTACTGAGTTCAACAAATAATTAACTAAGGCGGAATTTTAGACGACCGATGTGGCGCGGCGGGCGAAGGTCCGCCTGCGACGCAAGAGGTTGCGGGTTCTATTCCCGCCTTGGGACAAATATTTGTACGTTGTAGATTTGTTCCGGGTGTTCTGGCCGTAGATCGCTCTGCGGCTGTAGATCGTACAAACATTTGTCCCAAGGCGGGAATCGAACCCGCAACCTCCTGCGTCGCAGGCGGACCTTCTCCCGCCGCGCCACATAGGTCGGCAAATTTATTAATGACGTGTATATTTCTTGAATAGCTGTTATTAGCCTTTACATAATTATACAGTTCGGAAGGTAAGATATTCCACAGCCAGAATGGGGCTCCAGTTTACGCCCACTTACTTACAACACTACAATTCACTCATTTGGCTATTTTCGATGGTTAAACCCGTTTGGAAAGCAATGAAGTTGTCAAATGTAGAAAACGTCTGACAAATTGCCCTGTTTTAGTGTGACTCACACAAACTTAATTACATCCTTCCTAATATTGTAACATTCAGTTTAAATATTACTCCTCGCCTTATAGAACTGTTTCTTTGGTAGCAAACACTGCTGAGCAAGAAGTCCTAGGGTCTGATTCTGGCAGTGTTAGTGGAGTCTGAAGTTAAGTGCCAATATGTTGGTAATATGCTGACCACCTTTATCATGGGACATAAACATGTGAGTGTACTTGGAGGTACACCTGTGCCCAAGGCGAATGCGGCTGCGTTGAGGGGATCGACTAGCTGGCCACACCACAGTGCGTATGTAAGTAGCGGGTAGAAGATAATCTAGATAGAAGGTACAAACACTAGTCGAAGATTTACTGAGTTGTCTCTGATTTACAAAGTCAAATCATTTATTTCAAATTATCCCATTAAAAAGGCACTTTTCTACGTCCAAATTACAATTAATATAAAATACTGAAATGATTAGGTAGATGCGCCTAACAAAAGGTAGTTTCATGTGGAGAAGAATGGGCAAGAAACTTTATACTTATATAATTTTATTTGCTGGGGAGTTTGTTCCACCACTTCTTCTTCCCAACAAAAACACTAGGAGGTGAAGGGTGGGCGTTTTGGGGGACTGTCTTTTGTGAACGTTTTGACGTTCAAAAAGTGCTGATTCTCAGCCTTATTTTAATAAATGAATTTTGATTTTGATTTTTTTACCATTTTGGATAAAAACAACTATACCAAAATTGGTCCAAATTACTACAAATAAAGCGAAGCAGCAGATAGGTAACTTATTGTGTTGATATAAACGTGGTAACAGCTAATTGGTAAATATGTGAAATATTTACCAATTAGCTGTTGCCCACGACTTTACCCGCATAGAAATTCATGGGTTTTATTTGCGCGGAACTGATTTTTTTTTTTTTTTTAAACGTTGCCCCACACTAGGAATTACTCCTGTATCGTGGGTGCGTTTACAAACATTCAAAGTCACATACACAAACAGCCAGACCCGGAACAAATACCTGTAGGCCATACAAATATTTGTTCCGTGTGGGAATCGAACCCACGACACGCAGCGCAGCAGTCGATCACTCAGCCACAGACACACACACACACACAATTCGACGTGTAAGCTTTGAACAGATAGCTTATCTAGCCGAAATGTAACTTTGAATTCATTAGTATCCAAGATACTAAAATGATCGACTCTCGTTTTATAATTCCGTCGATTGGAAACACTTTCGTCATCTGATTCGGAGTTACTCCAGTCTGATAACCTTTCTAAATCACTTATTCACTATCTGAACGCGACATTTTACAAGTATTTAAAACAAATAACGCAGAATAAGTAAAACTTTTGTACACAACCGACCGAAATCGGGCGGTAAACGAATTGCTAACGACTCGTAACTTTGACAGCTCGTTGACGTTTCTTTTCTGCACTGCTCACACCAAATTAGAAAGTTGCGCACGATAGCTTGCGCACCAAAAACGTAACGCTGTCATTCGTTCAGTAGATTTTACTCCTCAAATTTTTCTCATACCGGGCGCCTTATATCAAAAAACCGATTCTTAAGGAGTAAACTCCAATAATTTTGACTTGCAACAGTTTAAGTAGCTTTCCACATGGTCGAAGTTATAGATCAAATATAAACAAATAAATAAATAATGCTAAACAATCCACACAGAATCATCTAGCCCCAAGCTACGCAGAGCTTGTATTATGGGTACTAGATGACTGATATACTTAATACAATACATTACGTATATAGATATTTTTATTATACATAGTAAAAGTCTTAAAAGGGTGATGAGATACTTGAAAGGTACGGCTAATTTGAAATTAATTTACTTATTATTAATAATTATTTTTTTATTATACATAACAAATACCCAGAACACCCGGAACAAACATTTGTAGATCGTACAAACATTTGTCCCAAGGCGGGAATCGAACCCGTACCCTCCTACATCGCAGGCGGACTTTCGCCCGCTGCGCCAAATAGGTCGTTAAATATAATATTGATACAGTGAGTTTATGCTTAAATCGCTTATTTTTTAGATTCAGTGGAAAACATTGCGCTATCTACACCTGTTTTCTTGTTAATTTGGTAATCCAGATAATAGTTGATCTGAGAGTTACTTATTAAAAAAATAAATAAATAAATATTGCTGGACAATCCACACAGCATCATCTAGCCCCAAGCTAAGCAGAGCTTGTGTTATGGGTACTAGATGACTGATATACTTAATACAATACATTACATAGATAGATATTTTTTATTACACATAGCAAACACCCAGAACACCAGGAACAAATCTTTGTAGATCGTACAAACATTTGTCCCAAGGCGGGAATCGAACCCGCAACCTCCTGCGTCGCAGGCGGACCTTCGCCCGCTGCGCCACATCGGTCGTCATTAAGTGTCTGAGTTAGATTGATTTCTTGGGAAAACCTAACAGATTGCGAATTTTTGATGGAAAGTAATGCGATGGAACGGTCTAACCAAATGTACTCGTGAGTGGGCAACCAACTCTTAGTTTGATTAACCGATTAAAATTAAGTACAAATTATGTAACATAATTGGTAATTTAGAATTCGATAGTGATTCTCTTCTGATGAAAAGTAAACAGTAGGTGAGAAATGATAATTACCGTAACTGGTTCTGAAGTAATTCAAAACCCTGTAAGTATATATTCGCAGACAGATAGGTACTTCGCAAAATGGTGGATACGTTTTCAAATAATAATATCATTGGGTAATGCAAGTCACCAAACGCGAGCCCTGCTGTACTTTTCAATATGAAGAATGTAGGGAAAGACTGCATTGATTGTTGAGCGCTAAATAAGATAACAGTTAAAGATCCCAATGCCGCGAATTGAGGAACTTATAGCTAAACTTAACTCGAGGTATGCTTTACTAGAGTAGATAGAAAAAAGCATATTATCAGTTCTTAATGTACCTAACCACCACCATATATTGATAAAGAATTAAACAACAAAAAAAAACGTTTATTAAAGATGGGCTTTACAACATTTGAAGACTTCCGTTTTAGCTGCTGACTACGTATGAGAATTGTGACGGGAATTACTTACACTTCCCGTGTAAAAAATCAGTACGCCATCTAAATAGATGGTGGACTGATTTTTGACAGAAATGGTAAGCCGAAACTGAAGTAAAACGAGTTCCGCAAATCTTTGGAAAATTGGGCTCACGTTGAATTTTAAGAACACCACACTCTTGTAAACTATGTTCGGTAAGAGTTTAGTTATGACTGCTCTAATAACAAATCCGTTAAAGGACCCTAAGGTCCGTTAAAAAACCCTAACTAGGAATAACGGAGACGCGTTTAAGGGGTTCTATCAGAATCAGAATGCTTTATTTGTAAACATAGGTCAAATTACAATAGTGGTGTTACAGATAGGTAGGTCCTCTATGTTTTGCCCAGAGGCGTACAAATATATTTAATTACATTGTCTTTACTTCTAGCAACAATTTAACTTTTAAAATAATTATCATAAAGTGGTAGAATAATATAAAATTATGTAGACTTTCACATTGGTAATAAAATCAATTAATAGATCAGGTACATGCATATCAATATAAATAAAGAATATAATCAATTTAAATAAAGATGTCAAATAGATTAATCAGTAGGTATAAATAGAGAATATAATCGATTTTAATAAATGTCAAATATATTAGGTTCGTTACGTTAGGACTTTATATTAAGACATGTAGTCTTAATATTAATGCTGATGTCAATAAGATTCAAAATAGGTGATGTACAATTTTCTGAAGCAGAAATTATCTACAAAAACAAATAAACGTCTGGAAGCGTTCTATGCATTGTTGACCCGAATTATGATTATAAAATACACTGTTACAGTATGGACGATAGTAGGGACGGAGTCGCTGACAAAGGTGAAGTCAGTCCATTACTTCAATTTAAAAATGAGAGAAAATAATGTATTAATGTATCAATAGTTTGAACTGGAGTTAGTGGTGATTGGTTGTTCGCTTTAAAGCTAATCGGATTATCTTTAAAAAACTGATTAAATGCAGTCGGACTAAAATCATAAAAGGAAATTGTAATATCAGTATCTGAATTGGATTTGATTATGATAAATGGTGGTAAAAAAATATTATTTCCGTAAATGGAAAAAAAACAAGGAAAAACTTACATTCCTACCTACATTCTTTTTTTAAATTTCAGACATTATCTTGGTCAGATTGCAGAATGATGTCTGAGATGGTATTTTGAGGAGACAACCACGCAGATTTAAGTAGACCAGTCAGCAACAATACTTAAAAGAAAAGGCCATTTGTGTAGGCCGCAAAAAGTCCTCAAAGTTACAGACTAGGTACATAATTTTGAACCAAATTGAGAAAATAAAAATTGCTTTCGGTACATCTATAAAATACTGAGATACAACGTATTGGAGGAATAATAAAATCAGGAGAGGCCGAAAATATTAATAATGATGTTGTAAGAAATATAAAGTCTAGATAACAGTTAAGTTTAACAGCGAAGTTTACAGCAAACAGGTCGCTAGAGGGTGGTTCCTAAAGAAGTGCATTTGGCCAATAAATAATTAAACGTTAACTATGTAGTAACCATGTTGACCCCGAGAAATAGTATTTCTCAGTTGATAAAATAGTAGAAAAAGAGGGCATGAGTATTGTTTTCCTAAAGTTTTACATGCCATAAAAATATAAAAAGAAACTGCATAAATAGTGTCTTAAGAATGAAGGAAAAGAATGTATATCCGTTGCTAATCCTCCGGGAATTGGAAATTGGTGACGTAATTGCAAGAGATGATTCAGAAAAATATTAACATTAATAGAAATTAAATACTAAGTGACGGGAAAAGTCGGATGTTTACAAAAGCCTCTTACTTATAAGTGACGTCGGAATTAGGGAATGACAGATACCGACGAGGTAACAGATGTAAAAGGCAGTGTATGGAGCACTAATAAATAATTATAGAGACTAAGAACACGCAAACATGGACAGATATGGATGATTGGGAGACGAATTAAACATCCGATCATTTCTACCCGTGTTGGCGATGAAGGGATGAAGGTAAAATACTTCAGGCGTCTTGGGCTTATGTGCGAGTCAAGATAAAATGCTTAAGAAATATAAAATGGTAAAATACTTCAGGCGTCTTGGGCTTATGTGCGAGTCAAGATAAAATGCTTAAGAAATATAAAATGGTAAAATACTTCAGGCGTCTTGGGCTTATGTGCGAGTCAAGATAAAATGCTTAAGAAATATAAAATGGCAAAATACTTCAGGCGTCTTCGGCGTATGTGCGAGACAAGATAAAATGCATAAAGTAAATATATACACATATTGTGAAATCGTTGGAGGATCTCGTGGCTAAATAGAAACAGCCGCACGGGTTGATCGAAGGTTAAGGTGCGCTTGCCGAGGTCAGTCTGTGGATGGGTGATCGTTTGTAACATATCGCGACTCCTCCGTGCCTCGGAAGGCACGTTAAGCCGCTAATCCCGGTTGTAGATCATTGACAGTCGTTACGGGTGGTCAGAAAACCGAAAGTTGGATAACCAGTTTAACAAAGGGGTATCGTATTGCACAGTAACTGGGTTGTGGAGGTCAGATAGGCAGTCGCTCCATGTAAAACACTGGTATTCAGCTGCATCTGGTTAGACTGGAATCTGACCCCAACGTAGTTGGGATAAGGCTAGGCAGATGATGATTGTGAAATCGTTAATTACACATCAAGAACAAAGGCCGAGTGGTTAAATTAAATAAGGAACGAACTAAGAACGCTGAAGTGAGGAAAGGCCCTTTGAGTGCAAGAGGTCCTAGGACGAACTTGGACACTTAAGTGAAGCCATGGGCTCTTTAAGTGCAAGTGGTTCTGGGATGAACTTGGTACACTTAAGTGAGGCTAAATACCCTTTGAGTGCAAGTGGTTCTGGGACAAACTTTGGACGCTTAAGTGAAGTCATGGACTCTTTAAGCGCGAGTGGTCAAACCAGATTTCTTAATAGAGTGTGAAGTGAACATGTTTTTATTATTGTTGAAGCCTACCCTCGAATATTGATGAAATAATGTGTAATGAACGATGACAGTTATAATCCAGGACATAGCAGACACAATCAATTAATAAGCAACTGGTATACTAAAAGATGATTAATAATGTGTTTCAGCACTTTATCTGGACTCGTGTCTGACTCGTGTGGTACCTGGTGGGACAGGCACCTGGTAGGACGGCCGTGTTGGCGATCGCTGAGCTCCCTTTACAAAGTTAAGGGTGACATCACCGGAGCGGCATGGTGGCCCACGGCGACACGACGTGCTGGCGTTGCTGTATCCTGAGCCCGAGGTAAACATCCTGGATAGGCTCAAGATTCAGCATGGGAAAACAACGAGAGCAGTGTGGCGACCATTTTTATATTAGGATGATTAGTTAGTCTTATACAGACCTTTGTTTGATACAGTCGTTGTTCCTTTGTAATGTGAGATTTTAAATTTATTATATCCTTTTACCAAATAATTGTAATCTGGAGTCGGCTTCCAGTTGAACCAGATGCGGCTGAATACCAGTATTTTAACATGGAGCTACTGCCTATCTGACCTCCACAACCCAGTTACTGGGCAATACGATACCCCTTGGTAAGACTGGTTGTCAGACTTTCGGGCTTCTGACTACCCCCGTAACGACTGTCAAAGATCTACAAATGACAGCCGGGACCAACGGCTTAACGTGCTTTCCGAGGCACGGAGGAGTCTCGATATGTTAACGAACGGTCACCCATCCTCAGACTGACTTCGGCAAGCGTAGCTAAACCTTCGATCAACCCGTGCGGCTGTTTTTATTTAGCCACGAGCTCCTAAATAAATATCATCAAAGAAACAAGGTACATCTCTAATTGTTGCATGACGTCATTCTTTGACTTTATTTCAAGTCCTTGGCGCTCAGAGCACGTTAAATTCCATTCTGATTAGGGATGTGGACTATGGTCTTTTTTCTATGTTTGTCTACTCCCATGTTTTATTAATCTACTTCAGTAAACATTTTTTATCGTTAGATATCTAAGCGGCAGAACTTTTCATGGTACCTATTTATTGTGTTTTTCGAAATGGAAAGTAAGTATGGATTTAAGTTATAAAGCACTTGTAGCAGTGTACTTATCAGAGCACTGTTTAAGCTTTTTCTCTATTCTTTTCTTTACTTATGTAACGGTAGCGTTTACCTACCCGTCAGGCTGGGCATTCTAATGCTACAGTCGCACGACCCGTTTTCTCACACGCCAGATGGCATCAGGTAAGGCCGACAGACCGTGGAAAAATCCAATGGGGACTGCGGTGGCCTGTAGTTGCCCGTCCCGAGTTGCCTGCGGCATAGTTACTGAACATAATGCCTGCCGCACAGTTACCTCCTCGGTCGATGACTGAAAATAAACATGGCAATTATTTTATTGTAAGCAATCCATTCTTTCTAAGTTTATCTTGGACATCACTGACATCGGTGAAGAAAATCATCGTGAGGAAACCGGGACAATTAATATAAGTCTGCAATCGCCAACCCGTCTTGATCAAGCGTGGTGATTAATGCTCATGCCTTCTCTGTATGAGAAGAGGCCTTTACCCTGCAGTGGGACAGTAATAGGCTGCAACAAGCAATCCATTATTGGCATGAGAAGATCTGCTGTATCTATATGGGGACGCGCTGGTAAAAGGACAGTTATCTTATGTTACGCTACAGATAAGATCAAGGTTACACTAAAAATCCATTCCGGTAGAAACACCTGTTTTACCAGGAGTTTCAAGTCCTGTTACCGTTTCAGCTTCGCGGGCTGGCTCCAGCAAAGGGTCGGGAGCGGGGGAGAAAGCGGACCGTGTGGGGCTTCAGCATAATACCAACACAAGCACAAGATATCTGAGCCATTATTTTTAATTTTCCATTCTGAATTGAATCTCATAAATACCCGTACAATGTTTTATTTTATTTGAACTCATATCTCTTGTAGATAATGTTGATTTATTATGTTTTGACGACCTATGTGGCGCAGCGGGCGACGGCCCGCCTGCGACGCAGGAGGTTGCGGGTTCGATTCCCGCCTTGGGACAAATGTTTGTACGATCTACAAAGATTTGTTCCGGGTGTTCTGGGTATTTGATAAGTATGTATAATAAAAATATCTAAAATATCATTGTAATGTACTGTATTAAGTATATCAGTCATCTAGTAGGTACCCATAACACAAGCTTAACTTGGGGCTAAATGATGCTGTGTTGATTGTCCAGCATTTATTTATTTTAATAAGCAAAAATTATATCTTAATCATTAAATTAGTCAAACGATTTATTTTGTAACTTCCGGTTGAATTTAATAAATTAATATAATGAAATAAATTATTTTAAATCAACATCCGTTTCCGACAAAATGTTTCTTTATCGTAAAGTCTTGATACCTTGGTAGTCTTGCTCTCTCCGTGCTACAAGTCAGACATATATCCTTAATAGTGTAATAGTGAATATATTAAATTACAGTAATAAATATAAAGTCTTTTAATTATCACCCATAACTTATAGGTTATGGGCCCAGTGTAAGCGTTTATCGTTATTATAATACATACTTCATAAAGACGTTGAAACCATAGTGCTGTTTCATAATTATTTCGGAAAATGGATTTGAAAGGTAAGAGAAATATCAAACCGTTTGATGGAGAAAAATAGTGTTTGGAAATTCCGTGTTCGTGCACTGCTAAGTGAAATGGATGTGATAAAAGTAATTGACGATGATCCTATAATACGTAGCCAAGAATGGGAGAAAAATAATAGAATTGCGAAAAGTGTAATCGTTGAATATTTGACCGATTCGTACCGAAACCGTACGAAAAAGCTCGTTCTATGATACACGGTGCTAAATTAGATAAAGTTTAATGGGGGGAAGCAGTTCTAACTGCTGTCTATTTGATCAATATGACGCCAACTAAGGCATTGACTTTCGAAAACACCATTCAAAATGTGGCATAATAAAAAGGAATGCGGAAGGAAAAAAACCCTCAGGAATTTTCAGGTAAATTTCCTCTTTTAATTCGCCATTTAAAAAGGCAGTCTTTTTTTTTTTTTTTTGTTTTTTTTTTTTTTGTTTTTAAAAAAACGTTGCCCCACACTAGGAATTTCTCCTGTATCGTGTGTGCGTTTACAAACATTTAAACTCACATACACAAACAGCCAGACCCGGAACAACTACCTGTAGGCCATACAAATATTTGTTCCGTGTGGGGATCGAACCCACAACACGCGGCGCAGCAGCCGATGGCTCAACCACAGCGCCAACCGTGTCGTCAACAAGTCTTCACGTCCATATGATGAACTAATAAATTAAATTGATTTGCAAAGCTGATTAGAAATCGAAAACTAGCTATCTTTGCAATTCATCATTTTTTATGGCAAAAATCCATTTACAATCAACAATATTTTTACCTTTTGCTTTTGGTACCAACGTCCATGTTTTGTTTACTAAAAGAGAATTTATTTCTTTTTTTTTTTTTTTTTTTTTTTTTTTTTTTTTTTTTTTTTTGTAAATATGTATATACCTAGTAAATTCTAAATTCAACGTATGGTATTTAGATGACGGAACCCTAGGAGGTCATGTGGACACAGTTTTGACTGATTTAGCTTTTTTAAAGGAAAAATTCAGTTCCATTGGACTAGACCTTAATCTTTCGAAATGCGAAATTTATCTACCCCAAGCCACTGACAGGCAGACTATCATAGCAAAATTTAACACAGTAGCACCTAACATCAAAATCATGGAGAAAAATTCTCTCCACCTCCTGGGGTCCCCAATTTTTGACGAATCCTTTCCCACTTTTATTGAGGAGAAAATACAAAATTTTAATGATGTTTCGGAAAGACTTTACAAAATTAACATACATTCGGCTTTCACACTTATTCGATACTGTTGTTTTGGACCAAAATTTACATATAGCCTACGCTCTTCCCATCTTTGGAAGCATCCACAACTTTTAGAAAAAGTAGACCAAATTATTAGAAACACTCTTTCTTCGATCCTAAATGTGGCCTTGGACGACCGAGCATGGCAGCAAGCCACACTTCCCATTCGCCTGTGTGGTCTCGGCGTCCGCAAAATTTCCAGTATAAGTTTACCGGCATTCCTCTCCTCGGTCCATAGTACCGATAGATTAACCAGGAATATTTTAGCTTTCTCACTGGTTGATTTTGAAGTACCGTGTTTGACCGATGCGTTGAACGCCTGGAAAATGGCTTGTCCCAATACGGATTTGCCCGACAACCTGTCTTCCCAGGCGCGATGGGACGTGCCGCTCTGCAGTACTATACGGAATTCTCTGTTGAACACGTCACCTAGTACTGCTGAGCGTGCCCGTCTGTTGGCCGTGGGAGAATGGGAGTCGGGCCTCTGGCTTCAGGCACTCCCGTCAGCCACCATAGGTACTATGATGGATGACACATCGTTTCGGCTCGCTACTTGTCTTCGCTTGGGTGCCCCTTGTGTTGCTCCGCATCGGTGTCACTGTGGTGAAGCGGTCGACAGCTTCGGGCACCATGGCCTGTCCTGTTACAGGAGCGCAGGACGCATAGCACGGCACGCCAGCATCAATGATATTATTCGTCGAGCTCTTGGTACCGCCGGCGTACCAGCGGTATTAGAACCTAACGGCTTGGTACGAGACGATGGTAAGAGACCAGACGGCATGACTTTGTTGCCTTGGAAGATGGGTAGGCCTTTGGCGTGGGACGCAACCTGCGTCGATACCCTTGCGCCATCTCATGTTTCAAGCACGGCAGGCTGTGCTGGCGCTGCCGCGGCGGGTGCTGAGACCCTCAAACGGCGCAAATACTGTAACCTTATTGGTAACTACAGTTTTGAGCCGTTTGGGGTTGAAACGCTCGGGTCATGGGGTCCGAGTGCACGTCATCTTTATAAAGAAATTTCTCGACGTCTGATCGACACTTCGCGTGACCAGAGGGCTGGCTCATTCTTTGCCCAAAGAATTAGTATTGCCATCCAACGTGGCAATGCTGCCAGTCTTTTGGGCACGTTTCCAGATGACAGCGATGCGGAGGAATACTTTGACGCCTGAGTGTCCTTGTCGGCTTTTTTTTTGTTTTTTGTTTTTTTTTTTGTTTTTGTAAATATGTATATACCTAGTTAGTTTTATAGTATAATTGTATATATGTGAATAAAAAATATATACCTAGTTAGTTTTATAGTATAATTGTATATATGTGAATAAAGCTCATAATTTTCATCTCGAGTTTCAATCTCTGTATATGAATTTGGTACTTTACACATAATTGATTGAGCATAAATGAGACAGTCGTCAGTTTCTTTTGACGACCGATGTGGCGCGGCTTGCGAAGGTCCGCCTGCGACGCAGGAGGTTGCGGGTTCGATTCCCGCCTTGGGAAAAATGTTTGTACGATCTAGAAATATTTGTTCCGGGTGTTCTGGGTATTTACTATGTATAATAAAAATATCTATATACGTAATGTACTGTATTAAGTATATCAGTCATCTAGTACCCATAACAAGCTCAGCTTAGCTTGGGGCTAGATGATGCTGTGTGGATTGTCCAGCATTATTTATTTATTTATTATTTCTTTATATAAAAAAGGTGGTCGACCCTTGAGCCTGTCACTCCGCTTTAGTTCTAAATTGACATTTGATATTTTAACTATTTGCTCAGACTCTACAACATCATGGTTTACTTTGCGAATTTTATAAGGACTTTCATTACTATCAGATGTAGGCTGATCTGATTTCAAACTGTTAGAGCTTGGAGACTCTGTTGGCACTGATTTAGACCCAGTATCAGTTTCAGTACGAGAATTTTCAACATTCTCTTCAGGTTTTAGCACACATCCCTGACTATTACGAATTTTTCGCATTCTGGGTTCCAAACTTTATACCCATTTGGTTCATAACCCACAAGAATACCTTTCCATGATTTCTGATCAAATTCTGGTCAGTTGTATAAAATGGCTTGAAAACGGGAAATTGACGAAGTTCTCCTAGACCATCTGCTCTGCAATCAAATACCATGATCGTATATTGTAAGTATACCCTAGTACCGTTGCAAAAGTTCGATCACACTCTATTTGGCCCCACGTTTACATATTTAACATTCGATATCGTCTGTGCTTTACATCACATTTGAGCATGTGTTAGGTGGCTAAGGACATGAGTCTCCGGCGGCGCAGCTTGCGGCCGCAGCGCTTCCACGCGGCAGTGAGGCAGTAGACTATCGCTATGATGGCCAGCAGCGTCATGGCGCGGCTAGTCACACTCGGGCTCTGGTGCTCCGCCCCACCATGCGCGCGTGAGGGCGCTGCCCCAGCGCCACGCCAGGTCCGCGGCGCGGGCTCTGTACCCTCTATTTCCGGGGCACCTGGAACATCAATTTCATTTAACTCTCGTCTCATCTGCATATGTAGCTCAAGCATGATGTCGGCTAGCCGCAACATTTCTGAATTTTGATTGCCAATCCCAAATTCCTTTTTATAATAAATTAATAAAAATACATACTATTATGTAAGGAACGTAGCAGGTGGCGTTCTGTAGTCTCTGCCTGCCTCGATGGGAAAAAGGCGTAAATTTACGTATGTTTGTAGGTAAGTAATAAAATACTATATTGGTATAAAAACCTAATTGTAAAGAGAGCCGTTGCTATTTTTCGTCTTACTCTCACGCATACGCAAAACCTGCTCACGCTACACAATGCACAGAACCCCACCGACGCCTAATACGATGTTGATAAGCGGGAGCGAAAGCGGGTGTGCACCAAACTTATCCGCCTACGGCGATAATAGTGACTTCTGCACAAACGTAAATATAAGAAATAGAAAGGGGCGTACTGAAGACATGGACTACAAAAAGGACTTTGATGACTTCCGTAAAGATATGATGAATTTCTTGGAGAAGTTTGGCGTAACTCAAAACCAAAACCTAAACCGCATACAAGAGGAAATATCAGAGATTAAAACTGAATTAAAGACAATAAAATCAGCAACAGAGAATTTTGCACCAAGATTTGATCAAATAAACAAGGAAATAGAACATATCAAATGCAAAAATACTGAAAACGAAAATAAAATTCAAACTCAAATTCAACTAATAGAAACTGAGATATCCCAGATTAAAAATCAACAACATATAAAAAGTACTTCATCAGAATCGCCCATCTTATATCACCAAGACCTCATCCTTGAACTCAAGGACCAATGTGAACGGGAAAAAAATATTGTAGTGGTGGGTATATTGGAAAAAAAACAATAAAGATTTCAATTCAAGGAGAAATTACGATAACGATGAAGTCATGAAAGTATTGTTAGCACTGTATGACGATTGTCCCAAACCAATTAAAACCATCAGACTAGGAAAATATATACCAGATAAAAACAGACCCATAAAAGCTTACTTCAGCGACTCAGAAACTCCGAGATACCTACTAAAGAATAAGAAAAAGATACCTGAGAATATAAGCATTTACTCTGACCAAACCCCAACACAAAAACGATATTGACAGTCCCTAAAGGAGGAATTTAACAAACGTGTAGGAAACGGTGAAAATAACATTGCTATTAAATATATTAAAGGAACACCAACCATCGTTGAAAACAAAACCTACCAAAAAAACCAGTAACTACCCAAATACTAAATAAAAAACATACGAGTAGGCTAAGCCATCATTTAGCAAAAAACTACGAAGACATTCCACTTCATCCGTCCTCGCTAAGATTCTTCTATGCCAACTTACGTAGCATCCGGAAAACTGGCAAACTAGATGAAATTAAATGTATATTAAAATCGATCCCACTGACCATTCATCTATTAATAGTTACCGAGACTTGGATTACTTCAGAAAACGTCGCAAAATTATACCAGTTCTACCAAACTATAGTCATGTCTACAACTACAGGACAAATCGTATAGGTGGTGGTGTTTCCATATATGTACACAACAGCATAATGTATGAAACAACAGAAGACTTATGTGAAAATGGAAACCACTACTTATGGATATACATAGATAAGTTGTCGCTGAACGTAGGAGTAATGTATAAACCTGGTGAGTCAAATATAAACAACTTCTTAGAAACGTACACTTTACAATTAGAACAACGAAGAAGAGCGATTGTGTTTGGCGACTTCAATATAGACCTTCTGAACAAGGACAATCAAGGCTTAAAATACCTAAATGAAATTAAAGAAACTGGTTACGAAATATTGAATAATATAAATAGACTTTATAGCACTCGTGAAACCCATACAACAAACACTATACTGGACCATATATGTACAAATATAAACAACAATTCATTCAGCATGTCTATAGTGGAATCGAGTCTATCAGATCACAAACAAATATTTCTGGAAATAGGCAGCTTGGAACCGCAAATAAACAAGAAAAAACATTACAAAGCACTGGATTACACAAAGTTATATAACTGCGCTCTAACAGCTGCCTACAGCAACGAAGATAATGACTTTAATTATTTAGAGAGATTTATTTCGGAACAAGTCAGTGAGAGCAAAATAGACAAAATTAAAATATTAAACCTACCACAAAAAGACTGGATAAACCGAGATATTATCGATTCAATAAACTCACGGAACATATTATGGCAACAAACAAAATCACAACCAAAAGACGATGACCTAAAGAAAAACTTCACCAAAAAACAACACAGAGTAATAAACCTAATCAAGACGCAAAAGAAGAGTTACTACCTTAACTTATTTAAAATTAATTACAATCAACCGAATAAAATGTGGGACCTTATCAATAATTTAGCGTTGAATAAAATTAAGGAGCCGTGCCCCTCCTAAACTAATGTCGAACTCAGGCCTGATTACAGAAGGTAATATAGTATGTGACTTATTTAACTCATTTTTTTCATCAATAGGCGCAGACCTAGCTAACAAAATACCCACCACATACCATATAAACACCGGTAATATTTTTATGTACGATAATAATTACACACATAGCAGAACACTAAACGAGCTTTCCCCATGTAGCACAGATGAAATATCTAGAATTATTGACGACCTTGACAGCAACACAAGCACAGGCCTAGATGGCATCAGCACCAAGGCGCTCAAATGTTTAAAACTTATAATAATTAGGAGATTAACTGACTGTATAAACGTGTGCTTATCACGAGGTGTTTTTCCCGATACGCTTAAGATTGCTAGGGTTACTCCTATTTATAAGTCCGGAAGTAGAACGGACCCGAGTAACTACAGACCGGTGTCGGTCTTACCAGTGATATCAAAGATATTCGAACGAGTTCTATATAATCGTCTCAATAAATACCTAAATGACAAGAATTTCTTGATAGACCAACAGTATGGCTTTCGAGCTAAGTCAAGTACTCTAACAGCTGCAGTAGACTTAATAACAAAAATAAAAACAAATATTGATGAAAAAAAGGTTGTTTTAGGGATCTTTATTGATTTAAAAAAAGCATATGATACGGTAAGTCATCCAAAGCTCATCCAGAAACTAAATAATATAGGTATCACAGGCATCGCTCTCGATATGTTCACATCATATTTACAGAATAGGCGACAAGTTGTTAAATTAGACAATTTTACTAGCTCGGTTCAAAACATTACGTATGGCTGTCCCCAAGGCTCGGTTATTAGCTCATTGCTCTTTCTAATCTATGTTAATAATATCAATAAAATAGGGCTTAAAGGGCATTTAACTCTATACGCAGATGACACATGTCTATTTTACTTCAATAAATCTATTCATAACATTATAACGGACGCACAAAAAGACCTTGACCTGCTGAACGAAAGGCTAAAATGTAATTTACTAACTATTAACGCCGCAAAAACATCTTTTATGATTTTCTGTGCCAAAAACAAACCGTTACCGGAGTTCACACCACTCACAATAGATAAAGAAGTTCTCAGACGATCAACCTATGAAAAATATTTAGGATTACATGTAGACGACAAACTCACATGGAAACTTCACATCAACCATATCAAAACCAAGTTAATGTCATTACTGGCAGCATTACGTAAGGTTTCAAACTGCATTCCAAAAAAAGTACGTAAAATAATATATAACTCACTGGTTAAATCTCATCTTGAATATTTAGTTGAGGTATGGGGATCAGCCGCGAAAACTTACCTAGACCCACTACAAAGAACACAAAACAAAATTTTAAAAACATTATTTCACTATCATTATTTAACTCCGACAATAACACTATACAAAAAAACCAAACTACTCAATATAACTCAACTTTACAAATACTACACCTGCGTCCTTATTAAAAAAATCATCACCAAATCTATTCGGTCAAACATACAGTTACATAAGAAGAATATAACATACAACGTTAGGAATAAAAACAAAATCCAGTTACAACCAGCGCACGCTCGCACTAATTATGGCAAAAAAACAATATTGGTTGAAGGAGCACGACTGTTCAATAGTTTACCGGAGGATGTGAAAAAATGTGACAATATAAACTTATTCAAACGTAGATTAATGCAATACATAACAACACTTGAAATAACATAAAACAGAATATTACTACTATGCTAGTATAATGTCTCCAACACTCTAGAGGTAACTAATTAAAATAATACTAGATATAAACACCTACATATTGTATCTCATTATAAGCGAACTGTAAGTTCTTATGAGAAATAAAGTTCTTTAAACCTATTGCATCTTATCAAATAAAGTTTAGCCGACGACATGCAAAATTTCAACTCTACAACTATTCCAAGTAGGTACAGGCGCTTGTGATGTGATGCTGACGCCGCATCTAACATTGCATAGAAGTCGGAGACGAATTTTCGTTCAGTCATGTGCTATTAAAATTCAAACGAAAATGAAAACAAAAAATAAAATTCTAAAAGATAGAGAAAGGATAATAACGTATTTATTATAATTGCAGACGAAATCTCTACATCACACGTACACACACAAGGTAACATTCATTCCGCGGCGCTTTTTTAATTTTAGGTTCTTATTCATCTATTCAAATTATTTTGCGAACCGGTCGCGAGTACTTGGCACCCTTCGCAACTGACCTTGGGGCCCCTCGAAGGTCAATCTAAACCCTCGTGGTGTCCCCTCTCAACGGATCCGCTTACAATTAGCGGTACCCCTTTTGTTGTGCTTGTGAGTCCTTTCATTCGCTCTCTCAAATTACGAGACCACTGGGAATATATCTATTCAGTCCGCACCGGACTGACATCATCCTTTAATATCAAAGGATTTCTTTATATCTTTTAGCGATCGAAATTACACGTGCGTTACTTTGAATGACTGACCTAAAAAATACTGGTTTTGCAAAAAAAATACGAATAAACGCTATTATAATGTAAAATATGTAGGTATTCAATGTGGGGTTGCTTGTCTTGAGAATACGTTGGAATACTTAGGTTGTTTGCCTTGTCCTTGTAGCATAAGTAGTATCCATATTGTGTGTTCCCCTCACATCTTTAAGGTACTCTTTTGTGATGTAGTTGGGCCAGTATTATTTTAATATACCGGTTCCAAATTTCAAGTATATAGCATTAGTAGTTTCAGAAATAAGCAGCTGTGTGTCCTTGTGGAGCGACCTCGTCGTCTATCTGTCACACGACAGGCAGACGACGAAGTCGCACCACAAGGGCGCATCTTTACCACTTAGGCATCTGTGCCAAACTTAGGTACAAATTGTAAGGTGTAGTTTTGCCCCTTTACTAGAGAAAAATAGTTTAAATACTATAGTGCATTACAGGACAAGATGGGCATTGAGGTATTTAATAAACCAATAAAAGGAAACTTAGGTAAAGCCTTACAGAACAATACTAAACGAAAAAAAACCTACGAAAAAATGTTCATTCTAAGTACTCCACTCGAAAATTCGTAATCTTCGACCTCAAAACCTCCAGATATCGATTTACGGTTTGTGAAAACACATAATTTCGAAATTTTGCCTCAGAGAAAGCAGATGAAACAACATTTTCACGATCATAAAGTTGTTTTTCTGATATTCCTTCATACTATTGCCAATCCTTTTGTCTGCTGATTTTGTATCCTATATGGAAGTACAATAACCGTCCGTGAATAGGGCACATAAGGAATTAAATAAAGTTCGGTTATGTAGGCCACCTTTTCTTTCATTAAAACACGTGTGCGGAATTGACGGACGAGGTGGGTATCGTAGACTTGTTCACATGAAACAGACTATATCAAACATGGTTCTAAAAACTTATCGTAAATTTGTCCTTGTTACCTTATTCCGCATGATGCTGTTAAATCGACAAACATAAAAATGTGAAAAAAAAAATATCTTATGGGTACCTCCCTACATTATGTCCGTTCAGACATTTCTTACATGTTACAATTTATTTGTAAGTAAATTTAATATGACTTGATATAATAGCAATAAATTTACTTCAAATTTCATGGTAATGACGTGCAGTGTCCTTATCAACAATGTAACTAATTTAATTGTTTGACTATTTCATTCACTTGTTATCTATACAGCTATACAAATAAAACAAAATAAAATGTCTGTTTGTAATGTTAACATAAAAATGCTAATCTTCGAAACCGCTGAACCGATTTCACGGAACTTTCGCTGGCAGATAGCTCATGTTATAAGGAGTTACTTAGGCTACTTTTATTGAAGAAAAAGTATTCCGTGCAAGATATGAAACCTCATGTTTTGGATTCCACGCGGACAAAGTTTTGGGCACAGCCAGTTTATTATATTTGAGGTTATTACTGTGTAACAATTTGTACAATATCAATCATAATTAATTAAGTATTCCGTATGAATTTTTCGTTTTCTATTCTTAGTATTTTATGTCTGGAATATTACCGCTATCCGGCTTAAGATACTGGATAGTAGTAGCTAAATGTCCGTTTCACCTCTAATAATACTTACCAGAACGAAAATAATCGTCAATTAACAAAAATATTAAAGAGTTTTATTTCATCATGTATAATAATTTTAAGAAAAATGACAATTAGGCTTACTATGATTTTATTACGATAGCGGTTCACCTTAAGCCCCGACGCGATAAACCACGAAATAACATTTTAATGTTGACCAAGTTTTACAGTTTGAGATATTGATTAGTCATGACCGTCGATCTCGTAATTGTTTTATCAACAAAAGTCATATTACCATATCATTAGTACCTCATCAAAGGTATATTTGTTTATCAGTGAAGTTTTTGAATTAATGTGATTACATGTCTACATACATTTTAATTAACATAACACTTCACTCGCGACTTCGTTCGCGTGGATTACGTAGTTTTTCTTTGGAATTTTAACATCGCTTCCAACCCCTTTTAAGCGTAGTTTTAGAAAATCTAATTAAACTACTCGTATTTCTGTATTTAACTACACTCATGGACTTATTTAGAAGAACGCTTCATCAATCAAAGAAAAATACTAATATATGTACAAACATTTCTTAATACAAACTGGCCACATGTACATTAATATTTAGTTTGAAAAAAGAATTACTTAAATAGTCTTTTGTTTCTAGCTTTCATTTGTTTTTTTTTCGTTTATTTGTTATTTTCACTAGTCTATTGGAATAATATTGCTGACGTAGGCGTATTGATTTCATAAAATCTGTCTTTTTTCAAGTTTTTTTTTTACAAAAACGTATTGCAATGGTGGTCCTTACACATCAATGAATACCTGAAGGCACAATGCCGGATCTTAGCGTAGCTCAGGTTTCCAAAGCTGTTACTTTAATTGAAAATGGTCGTAGTTATAAAGAACGTTACCGGCAGACTGGAGAATACACGAGACGTGCAGGGCAAGGTCGCAAGAAAGTCACATCAGCGAGAGACGATCACTGTTCTGAGAAATCGCACTTTGACTTCTTCTGAAGTCAGATCTACGCTCCAGGACGTTCGACAGGTGACAATTAGCACTAAAACCGTAAGAAGAAGACTTAAAGAAGCTGGAATAAAGCCATACTTGCCAGCTAGAGGACCCTTACTTACCACAGATCATCGAGTAGCTCGGGCTAACTTTGCTCGCTCATACCAAAATTGGAATGATGCTGACTGGGGGAAAATGTTGTTCACTGACGAATCTAGGTTTTGTCTTAAGCCAGATGATAGAAGGGTGAAAGTTTGGAGACTACCCGGAGAAAGATGCGCTCAGTATAACATTGTCGGAAGAGTCATATGGTGGAGTTTTGGCGTTAATTTTGTTCCGTTCCTCTAATTATGTCCATGAGTGTAGATAAGTAATATTTATGCCATACAAACTGTACAAATATCTATCTTTTCACTCGGATGCTTTTTGCAAAAAATAACGATTTTTTACCGATTTATTAGTTCATGGAAGTAATATTTACGCGTAAAAATCAACTCCAAGCTAGAGTTGATTTTCGAAATATTTAAAGCCACGTTATCGCACGGAGCCGGGCGATGTAATTATAAAGCGTTTTAAATAATAAAATATAAATTGAAGGCACGGTTGGCGTAGTAACTGAGCAATTGACTGCTGCGCCGCGTGTCGTAGGTTTGATTCCCGCATGGAACAAATATTTGTTTAGCCTAGAGGTACTTACCTACTTGTTCCGGGCTTGGCTGTTTGCGTATGTGAGTTTTAGTGTTTGTAAATGCACCCACGATTTAGGAGAAAATTCAATAAAAAAGAAACATGTGTGCAATTCTCACGTGGTAGAAGTGAAACCTTCAAAATTTTTGGCTTCAAGATAATGAGACGAATGTTATATTTTGGTAAGAGGATAATTGTAGGTTTTAGTAATGATCATAGCGATACAAAGTTTGATAATTATTTTACATTTTATTTGTATATATATAAAATTTCCACGACATAAGAAACACTGTATAATGCTTCCTATCTCATTTTCTCTCACGTTAAATCTTATGAATTTGTGTGTCTGTCTCTTTTTACTGTCGCTTTTTCGTTTCATTAACTTTCAAATCACAACGATGCTAAAGAAGTTTTCACTTCAAAAAAACAATTGTTTCTAGTTTATAAAAAAGAAACTATGTTTTGCCCGCGCCTTCAGCCACGTGAATATCGTTTTAATACCCGTCGTGACTTCTAAACGAAAAGTCCGATTCAAATAATTTAAAGAGTAATTTACATTTACATAATCAACCTTGATTATGAAACTATTTAGTTGAATAATAATAATAATAATAATAATAATTATGCTGGACAATCCACACAGCAACATCAGCCCCAAGCTAAGCAGAGCTTGTGTTATGGGTACTAGATGACTGATATACTTAATACATTACATAGATAGATATTTTTTTTTATACATAGCAAATACCCAGAACACCCGAAACAAATATTTGTAGATCGTACAAACATTTGTCCCAGGGCGGGAATCGAACCCGCAACCTCCTGCGTCGCAGGCGGACCAACGCCCACCGCGCCACATCGGTCGTCAATAAGGGATATCATGATACGAATGCCATCATCTTTCGATTCTACCCGTGTTTCGATTGACTGAGCCGCTTCTTGTTCTTAAACAAGAAGCGGCTATTGTAGCTTAAGATTTAGCTGTGCGGTTATTTATTTGAATGATTTATGTTTTATATATTTTGACTTATATAAATTCAAGATGTGTTGCTAGGGAGTTTGTTCCGCCACTTCTTCTTCCCAGCAAAAATACTAGGAAGTGGTAAAGGGTGGGCGTTTTGGAAAACTGTCTTATGTAAACTTTTTGACGTTCGAAAAGTGCTGATTCTCAACCTAATTTGAATAAATTAATTTTGATTTTGGACTTTTTTATGGGTACGATAAACATGTACATATATTATTTTATGTAGGTAAGTATCAATAGTTTTCGCAGCGCACGCCATATAATGACTTTTATAGGCAAATTTGGATACCTTGGGATACATTATAACAATATTCGTAGTTATCTTAATAAAGAAATTATATAGCCTTAACCTATGTTACTGGCCGATAATGTAGCTCTCCAAATGTGAAAGATTTTTTTTAATCGATTTAGTACTTTTTGAGTTTATTCATTACAAACAAACAAACAAATAAATATTTCCTCTTTATAATATTTTGTTTATTATAATATTGTAACGTTCTATATAATGGTAGTAACGGTAAAAAAATGAAGTGGAGATTTTCTTTTGTCTCGTACGATATATTTTATTTTTATGCAGACCGTACTTTATTTTTATGCAGACCGTACTGGGTCTGCATAAAAATAAAATATATCGTACGAGACATATATAGTTTAGGGGCCAGAAATCTGCCAGTCAATTTAAACTTGTATTCTACGACCTACTGTTTTATGTGTTATAGCACATAAGTACAACAGTAGTAGTAACAGTAGTGCTATTGTACCTATACACAAAATAGCTTTTTATTAGATTATTTGGTTTAACTTATATTTCAATAAATTTGATCTTTAATTTCAAAATCATGATTGACTATCAATGTGTTAATATTTTTTTCATTTTTACTTTTTATTGTGACACCGTTTTATAAATTTGCATGCTAACCATAAGCTCAATATGGTGAAACCCTACCTGTGTGTGTTGTGCACACCTTTGTAAACCCATATTGTGCAAATAAAATGATTGTTTGATAGCACTTCGCCCTCGACGTCGTCCGCGTGGATCTCAACTCCAGCATCTCTTCAAATATAGCCTATGTTACTTCCTGATAATTTAGCTTTCTATTGGTGAAAAATGGTTTAAATCGGTCCAGTAGATCTGGAGCCTACGCGGTACAAACAAACAACAATAATGTTCCTCTTCATAATATTATATATATTAGGTCTTTACCTATGAAATTGCCGTTCTGCAGTACTGGCCATTTCAAATCAAAATATTTTTTGTTTGGCTAAGAATTCTAATTTCAAATTAATTTTATTTTAAAAACATGGACTTTTTTTTCCAAAATTAGTCATTTGTTTATTGATTAGTGTTACATTTTCATCGCATTTAAATCTTTTTCGTCATCATGGATACGTTAAAAATTCGAGTAATTATGGAATATGAGTACCGTCGTGGCAGCAACGCGGCACAAGCGGCACGCAACATCAACGACGTTTACGGAGCTAACACTACAAACCAACGCACTACCTGTTATTGGTTTGCTCGCTTCCGTTCTGGAAATTTCGACCTGAAAAATGAACCTCGCGGTCGTCCGAAGACTTTGGTCGACAATGACGAATTAAAGGCGATTGTGGAAGCTGATGATACACAATCTACGGCTGAATTAGCAGCAGCTTTCGACGTTAGCGTCAAAACAATATTGGTCCATTTGCGTCAAATTGGCAAGGTAAAAAAGCTCGACAAATGGGTGCCCCACGAACTCAATGATCGCCAGCGCGAAGTACGCGTCGAGACGTGCCTTGCACTGCTCAACAGACACACAAATGAAGGAATTTTGAACCGCATTGTTACCTGCGATGAAAAATGGATTCTGTTTGATAACCGCAAGCGCTCAGCAAGTTGGTTGGATCCTGGTTCAGCACCTAAACAATGCCCTAAACGAAAACTTACCCCAAGAAAAGTTATGGTCACTGTTTGGTGGTCTAGCGCCGGTGTGATTCAACACAGCTTCTTACCAAACGGGGTGAGCATTACTGCAGATGTGTACTGTGAAGAATTGAACACAATGATGGAGAAGCTGGCACATCTCCAACCAGCATTGGTCAATCGCTCGTCTCCGCTGCTCCTGCACGACAACGCGCGACCTCATACTGCACAGCAGACGGTCTCCAAGTTGCAAGAACTGGGGTTGGAAGCTCTCCGTCATCCGCCCTACTCACCAGACCTTGCGCCTACAGACTACTACTTTTTCCAGAATTTGGATAACTTCTTGGCGGGAAAAAAATTCAATACCCGAGAGGCAGTACAAAATGCCTTTGAAGAATTTGTTGCCTCCCGTCCAGCTGATTTCTTTAAGAAGGGCATCAATAAACTGCCACTGCGTTGGCAAAGATGCATTGATTGCATGGGTGATTACTTCGATTAATACAAATAAAAAATACATGAAAAAAATTCATTTAAATTTTTTCATACAAAACGGCAATTTCATAGGTAAAGACCTATTAGAAAGTGTATGCATAAACTGATATTATTATTATTTTGATGTCTCTGTCAGATAGTTTCAATCATAGTGATGTTTCAATTACCTGAGAATTGTTATCAAAACTGATAAAGGCAAAGATTGCTATTACTGTCGGAGCTTTGACTGATAATGTTATTCACACCTACAGACATGCTCAATTTTGTATAGGTACATACTAAAAATATCTATAAATCTATTATATTACTAACTTAACTATCTTTATTACTCTAAAGACCAAGGTTGTCATTATTTCTGAGCAATAATCCAGTTTCAGCTTGATCAATAAAATTGAATCAAACAAACATTAATAGAGCAAATCTAGACTTCAATGGGATTAAGTTACATTATATTTAAATATTCTATGGGTTTGGGAGAATGGGCATGACTATCACTCTGCCATCCTTTAACTGAAAAGCCGTTAACCCTCAAATGGTAATTTTTTTCGTATTTAATAAGTTATAGAAAGTGATAGAGAGGCAAAATTCTCTATCTTTCTGTCTATGAAATATTTTTACAGCATAAATAGATTTAGGCCGTTAAGTAGCATAGTTTATGATGATTCCATCACTTGAAAGCGTCTTCACCACACTTCTTCGCTAAATATACGAATTAATACAAAAAAAGTAGTTTTAAAGAAATAACTAACCCCCGTTATTTGCCATTTTCTCGGAAACAAGTTTTTGGCCTGAACGGCCATCAAGTTAAAGGACGGAAACACTAATAAAAACTCATGGGAATTGTTGAAGGGCTCGGAAGCCGCAAGTCAAGCTATGCGAATTCATTTTAGTGTGTTTTTACTCTTATTTTTTACATACTGCTATCATTACTTTTGTACTGGTCGACTAGAATATAATCAAATTAGAAAGTGATAAGTTTTGCGATTATAACTTCAATTTCTTATCAATAATTAAGCCAGTTTAAGTCTGAGAGAATAATTTGCGTGACTTTAGGGTGTGGGAAAACTGCCCCATGAATTTTTAAAAGTGGCACTATTGTTAAGTAAGATAATGTACACTATGTTTCAACTACGTTACGGCGATAATGTAAGTTTACTCTACATTATATACATGACAGCTATATACTTAAAAACTAAAAGGGCATGCAATCAGACTGCAGTCGTCCTTCGCCTCAAAATATGTGACCTCTTTACCTGTCACCCGACTTACAAACCGCATGTTGTGAGTTCATTTGACTTATGTGGTGGTCGAAGGTCCGCCTGCGACGCAGGAGGTTTCGGGCTCGGTTCCCGCCTTGGGACAAATGTTTGTACGATCTACAAATATTTGCTCCAGGCGTTCTGGGTATTTTCTATGTATAATAAAAAATATCTATCTATGTAATGTATTGTATTAAGTATATCAGTCATCTAGTTCCCATAACACAAGCTCTGCTTAGCTTGGGGCTAGATGATGCTGTGTGGATTGTCTAGCATTATTTATTATTAATCAGACCCAGACAAGATATTAACTTTATTTTAATTGTTACACCACCACTGCTCTTATAACAGTGAGTAAATAATCGTTGACAACCACCACTAATCGGCACAGGGACCACGTAATGGATTAAGACCGATTTTGCTTATTATGATATGCCGATATGTCAGGCACTTGATTCTCCTTTTATACACATATAAACATGTCTATATTAATATGTGAAGCGAAAACTCCGGATCCCTTTTTAAGGGTAATAAAAATAATAAAATAAATCATGCTGGATAATCCACACAGCATCACCTAGCCCCAAGCTAAGCAGAGCTTGTGTTATGGGAACTAGATGACTGATATACTTAATACTATACATTAAATATATCGATATTTTTTTATTTTTCATAGCAAATACCCAGAACACCAGGAACAAATCTTTGTAGACCGTACAAACATTTGTCCCAAGGCGGGAATCGAACCCGCAACATCTTGCGTCGCAGGCGGACTTTCGCCCGCCGCGCCACATAATCGTAATGGGCGTATATAAATAAATTTTATATGCCCAAGGAGGATAGAAAGTTAAAATGGACAACTGTGCAACTTTATTTATTTTTTCTTAAATAAAACGTTGCCCCACACTAGGAATTTCTCCTGTATCGTGGGTGCGTATTACAAACATTCAAAGTCACATACACAAACAGCCAGACCCGCAACAACTCCCTGTAGGTCATACAATATTTGTTCCGTGCGGGGATCGAACCCACAACACGCGGCGCAGCAGCCGGTGGCTCAACCACTGCGCCAACCGTGTCGTCGAAGTATATATAAAGATGTGTTAGACTAGTATAAATAGAGATACAGATGTCTTTCATGAACCACAGTCTGATTGCATGTTTAAGACTGATTCACATTGATCCAGCATTACAATGCAAACATTTTTGGATCCAGTCTAGTACAGATTGCCATCGGAATAGAGCAGCCACTTGTTTATTTCGAGTGCTGTAAACACTGGATCAGCATCAAATCAGCTGTTATTCCCTTTTATAAATTTCAAGAAATATTTACCGATACTCTTGGGGTCAGTAGGTTGGTGCCTCGGTGCGAGGGTCCTGGCCGACGGCGGTGCGTGTATCGGATGGGGCTCCACTGGCGTCAGGATAGCGCATTCCGGCACGGGCCGTGGGCCGCTGCCGTCAGGAGAGAGGACCCTCGAGTACACGTGCAGCCGACCGCCTTCTGCGCGCTGCGGTAGTTCTGATGAAGGTAATATAAGATGAGCTAGATGATTTGACTGCCTCTTGGACTCGATACGACACCAGGACGGGCAGAGACTTTGTATATACATATGCAATTTTTAAATAACAGCCCGGACGGCGGAGGTTTTTATTGGGACGGTACAACGCCCAATACAACATGGATGGTGGGACTTGTAACATAATCGGTAAAAATGAGTATATGAAAAAACATTAGTAGTCATAGGACTGCCAGAAGACAGAAAACACAAGAATTGAAAGCTTTTAACTTTACAAAGACTACCAACCTAGCACTTCCCGTTGCATTAGCATGTCGGTGACGTAAACACAAAAGTTTTACCCCTAATGAAACATGCTCAAACCGGCAAAAAATTCACTTAAAAAAAACAAAAATCATTTATTCAAATTATGCTGGAATCAGCATAGGTATGATTAGTCACCTCCCCATTACGTCCCCCCTCCACCAGTTCCTAGTGTTTTTGCATCATACTATAGGTATTCATCTACCGATAAGTGAGTTTCCATCAAATGCACCATTTCCTTTAGCAGACTGCAAGGAAAGTAGGTTTTACACATGACTGTTAAACCTACTTTATATGAAAGTATATGAATACTTTCCAAGACCTCATCGTAATATCCGTTTGTAAGATTGAAGGCGTCAGACACTGAATTGAAGTTCATTGGAAAATGATTTAGATAGAACATTGAATCGTCTGCAAGCAGGAAGTCACAGGAAATAACTTCCATTATTGCATTTAGCTCTGAACGTAGCCTACGGAACATTGGAACGATTGAATTTTGTTATAAGCTTGGTTTTGCCCGTGATTTTGATGAAGTAGGATAAACATAAACATCACGACTGTATTTATTTTATTTTATTTGGGAAAAACAAACAATTGTACAATGTGTGATCCAATAAAACATAGTTATACAAATGCGTAAATGTACAATCCACAACGTTTCCACAGATTACTTGTGTACAATATTAATTAGGTAGGTTAGTACAAATTCTACTTAAATATTATCTTAGACATTTAGCTTAAGTGTTAATTAATTTTTTATTTTTTTGTTTATCGCACAAACTATCAATAATTTTTTTCTTAAAACTACTTTGAGACAGAAAGAAGATATCCAAATTATGAAAATGGTTATTGTAGGTTTTTACTAATCGACAGAGTGGAGTGGAGTATTCTCTGAAGGATTGGGAATACGTGCACCTATAGGAACCAGCCACATTTCCTCAGTTATGTTTAAGTACCTCGTTATAGGGGGCGAGGCTATTGTTATTAACCGGGTATAAATGCAGACTCTGGGCTACTCAGAAACATTTTGCTGGACCTGAGAATGGAACCTAGGGCCTCACGCTCAGCACTAGCGCTTGGGATAACTAGACCAACGAGGCAGTTCACTTTCAGTACGAAACTTGGTTGATATAGTTGTTTGACAGAGATTCAGATGAATGAACGAATAGTAGACGACTAGATGTTTCATTCTACGAACGCGCGCCGTAGATGCCAATTTATACCTTAATACAATGACATAAGAGTCACAACAGCTGTTACCTGAAGGTATAATGTGTACGTCCCGCAGACGATGCTGGTGCGGAGTGGCGGCTTCCTTCAGCGAGGACGGCAGGTGGCCGACCAGTGCATACTGTAGCGCGGCCAGCAGTAACCAGTGGCAGTTGCGGGCAGCGCCGCCTTCAAGACATGAAGAGTCACCGTACACCACCAGACGTCCAGCCTAGAGAACATACAATACTGGTTATTAGACTGAAATTTCACCATTTCATGCCAGAAGACAATATGCTTACGTAAATTGTGCCTACTACTATATATATGAGCGGACGAAGGGAATGAACGTAAACGAAACAAAAGAAGTATGTAAGGATCGTAGCAGGTGGCGTTCTGTAGTTTCTGTCTACCCCCATGGGTGTGAGTTTATGTATGTATGTTGTGTTAAATCAAGTCCTAAAACTGAAATATTTTATCTTAATATATAAATAAATTACGTGTCACGTTGTTTGTCCGCTATGGACTCCTAAACTACTGAACCGATTGTAATAACAACACCACCTGATGGGGCACCTGTGCGCAGTGCATGTACTGTTGCCAGGTGTCTCCGTGAGGTGGCGTAATTAAGTATTATTAGTTAATGTGTGTGTGTGTTTTTTGTCTATTTTACTAACATAGGTTGAGGAATACTAACACAGTTATTGGTTCTAACTGAATTAAGGATAAATAAATAAAATAAAATAAAATTAACTGTTAGGATAGTTTTTATTTCGATTATTCACTTCAATATTTTTTTTTATTGCAAATTAATTGTTTTCCTATACTAAGTTCAATACATTTCTAACAGATGGCAGTGTAACTTAAATTTTGAGGCGGTACGAAGTTCGCCGTGACAGCTAGTATATTATATTTTTCACGGTGAAAGGGACATCGAAGCAAACCATGAGTTCAGAATATGACTCTGAACCCCAAGGGTTGAAATTTTTACGTTTTTTTCAGTAGTGGTTTTACTTTGGTTTGTGTGTGTGTGTGTTGAGGAGCCCGTGGCTAAATAAAAACAGCCGCACGGGTTGATCGAAGGTTAAGCTACGCTTGCCAAGGTCAGTCTGTGGATGGGTGACTATTCAAAACATATCGAGACTCCTCCGTGCCTCGGAAATCACGTTAAGCCGTTGGTCCCGGTTGTCATTTGCTGATCTTTGGGTGTCGTTACGGGTAGTTAGAAACCCGAATGTCTGACAACCAGTCTTACCAAGGGGTATCGTGTTGCCTAGTAGGTAACTGGGTTGTGGAGGTCAGATAGGCAGTCGCTCCATGCAAAAAACTGGTATTAAACTGCATCCGGTTAGACTGGAAGCCGACCCCAACATAGTTGGGAAAAGGCTAGGCAGATGATGATATGTGTGTATGTGTGTGTGTGTGTGTGTGTGAGTGTGTGTGTGTGCGTGTGTGTGTGTGTGTGAGCGAGTAAGTGATAAAGGGAATCTATGAGAATATTATCAGTCCGAAGCATGTATAAGACATTTTTTTTAAATAACTAGCCCACGTTATCTTTTTTTTGTTTTACGTAACTTCCGTATATATTCCGCCGACCAACACAGTCACCTAAAAATCCAAGTTTATTATTTATTATTAAGTCATCATCATATGCCTAGACTATTCTCAACTATATTGGGGTTGGCTTCCAGTCTAACCGGATGTAGCTGAAAGCCATTATTTTATATGGAGCAACTGCTTATCTGACCTCCACAACCAAGTTACTAAGCAAAAGACGATAGCCCTTGGTAAGACTGGTTGTCAGACTTTCGGGCTGCTGTGTACCCGTAACGGCTGTCAAAGATCTACAAACAACAGCCGGGACCAACAGCTAAACGTGTTTTCCGAGGCACGGAGGAGTATTAATATGTTACGAACGGTCACCCATCCACAGACTGACCTCGGCAAGCGTAGCTTAACCTTCGATCAACGCGTGCGACTGTTTTTATTTAGCCACGAGCTCCTCCTTCTCGAGCTATTATTTATTATTAAGTATGATTCGCGTTTTATTGTTTAGATTCACATTCTTCCAGCTTATCAGATAGCTGTGTTGCTTAGGAAATTTTTGCGCCACTTCTTCTTCGACCTATGTGGCGCAGCGGGCGAAGGTCCGCCTGCGACGCTGGAGGTTGTGGGTCCAATTCCCACCTTGGGACAAATGTTTGTACGATCTACAAAGATTTGTTACGGGTGTTCTGGGTATTTGCTATGTATAATAAAAAATATCTATCTATCTAATGTATTGTATTAAGTATATCATTCATCTAGTACGCATAACACAATCTCTGCTTACCTTTGGGCTAGATGATGCTGTGTGGATTGTTTAGCATTATTTATTTATTATTATTTATTTATTTATATTTTTATTATTCTTCCCTGCAAAAACACTAGGAAGTGGTGTGAAGGGTGGACGTATCGGAAGACTGTCTTATATAATTTTTGACGTTAAATAAGAGCTGATTCTCAGCCTAATTTGAATACTTAAATGAATTTTGATTTTAATTTAGATATTAATCAAGATCACTTTTTTTTGAAGCCTTTCCTGAGGTTTGTTATATCATAAAATAGTGAACTAATTACATTTTCAACAGTTTTAGGTCCGCCCATCAATATTCAATATCTCATGCTTGATCGTAATTCGACGTCTTCTACTGTAGACGGTTTGTGTTGGTAAGTACTGCTGCTACCATACGAGTACGGCTCGAGCAGTGCGGCTCGAGCAATGCGGCTCGAGCAGTGCGGCTCGAGCAGTGTGGCTATGGGTGTTATCATCCCACCCTTATCCCAGTTTATTAGTAGTATGTCTTGACTCTTTGACGGGCCTCTAGCGGCTTTCCACGCAGTGTCACACCCTTTCTACACATCATCTTATCTATCGTTTTATGTGTAATGTCAAAAATAATGATTTATCATTGTTCTCTTTCAACTCTTCATTAGTGGTTTTTGCTGAGGGAGACGCCTATATTTATAACGATACATAACTTTTGTCAGTTTGATAGATCCGCTATTGTCACGTGTCACTTCGTTTGCGTTTTTTTTATAATTAAAAACGTAAAACGAAAAATAGATATTTTAATTTCGAAATATTTTAATTATGCGGTTTCAAAAATTTGTTAAGTATTTCAATATTCTCCTGGTAATGTCTTCTCGACATTGGAAAACATTTTCAACCCTCTAAATAAAATCTTTCTTTTGTTAAAATGAAAAATAACAGGTTTTTTTTTAATATTTGTCTCGTTGTTTGTTTTGCTTAATTTCCGAATCAGTCGGACCGTTTTATACGGGACTTTCACTGGTAAATAGTCAATGTTCTTTTACGTTTTTATAATTTCTAAAAAATCTTTAAAAAAAAAAGGTTTGACTCCAAAAAGCACCAAAAGGTATAAAATAACTTTTATTGCGGAATTCGGTAGCTTTGGTTGTTTCGTTTGATTCATTTAATGCCAACGACTCGTCAAGAAACATGTACTGGAATCATGGTATCAGTTTTGTACGTCGAAGTGTCTTGCACCCTGCAAAGCTTTATAATCTAGTAACAAACCGTCGATAGCTTTCCGCTGGTGTCGTTTGTGTAGTCTTTCGTTTCGCCGTCGGTGTGCAGTAGTCCTAATATCGGCACGTCGACGGTCTGCCCCCCGCCCGACGCGCCTCCCCCGCCGCCCGGCTTTTCGCCATGCATTATCTGAAAAACAAGAAATCATGTTAACAAGGCATCATTACTTGAAAATAACTGAGATTATGTTATATTTTGTCTTGCAATTTGAGTACTTTATGTGGCCAACCCAAATGTTCTTTCTTTGGTATTGTTCGTAGGGCCGTTGAGCTTCTTACTTCTGAGTTGAGCTTAACTATTGCTGACAAATGCCCGCACTGCCTGGACAGATCAACTCATATATGTGTGGTTATTTCCTCAAAAGACCATCTCAGACAATAATCTGCATGGACCTCACATATCTACTCACTACTTTAAAAAAGGCTATGATTTCTGAGTTTATTTCGTTGTTTCTTCTCAGAGTAGACAGAGGGAAACACCAACCTAATCTATTCTAATGTACTTATTCTATTTAATAACGCGTAAAAGATTTTTTTTAGAGCTAAAGTTTAATTACAAATGAAAGTTTTGGAAGGTTTTATTTAAAGAAATAAATTTCGCCATTTCAGTCCCTCGTTACAAATATTTGGTAGTACCTTATCATCCTCCTGCCCTTATCCCAATTTATTTGGGGTCGGCGCAGCATGTTTTCTTCTTCCATACATCTCTATTTGCCGTCATCTCACGGGTCACCTCTTTTCTTGCCATATCCTCTTTCACACAATCCATCCATCTTTTCTTTGGTCTTCCTCTACTCATGTAACCCTGCACATTCATACTCAAAACTTTCTTCACAACATGGTCCTCATTCCTTCGCATCACATGCCCATACCATGACAACCGATTTCCACACAACTTCTCGGTCACAGGCGCAACTTTAAGACTTCCTCTTACATACTCATTTCTTATTCTATCCATTCGCGTAACACCACACATCCCCCTCAGCATTCTCATCTCAGCTGCATGTAACTGCCTTTCATTCATGCCGTTACAAATATTTGGTAGTACCTTAGTCACCAAGAAATGGTGTCCTCACTCAGAGTAGAACATCCACTTATTCAAGAAATGGCATTGACAGCTAATATTAATCCTCATTCTAGTTTTAGATTAGTTATGTAAACATTCAACAACAACAAGATATTGAAATGCTGGATAATGTCTAGAAATTCCCGGGTAAATATTTTGTGTCACACATCCTAACATCATTATTTCAAACTGGTTTTGTATACAATCAAAGACTTGACAGGTTGACATAGAATTGCAGGGAGAACATTTTTGTGAAGATCAACAGTATGCGCTGACCAGATAAGTTAATTGTAGCCAACAATTCGACCACGGGTTGTAAACATAACAGATACCACAATTATTTTACCAAAACTGCAGGTCCCAAAATGCAAAATCGTCCGTGCTTGTTTGACATTCGAAATGTGTCTCTAAGGTAGACGAAGAAATATGTTTATAAATTTAAAAAAGATTAAATATGAATTCCAAGTTCTTGTGATTGACGTGACTGCTTGTTTATTTTCTTGCATTGAAAACAACATTAGAATCATTGTTCTGACTTATACATTCAAATGGTCTCTAACACTGACCACTATTTAACATTGTATCAGAAATTCAAGCAAATTGACCGAACAGCTTTTTTGCAACATTTTGTGCAGGCTCCTTTGGAAGTATGTAGTTAGTTGTATTTGCGTGGTACGCGGTGGTAATACAATAAACTGAAAGCTACTGGTCGCAGTAACCATGGTCGCGGTCGAAATCACCAGGGATCGGGCTGAGGATCAGCTTTCTGATTTCTTACTGACATAGTTTTTATGAGAGGCTGCTTGCGTACTCTACAAGGGGGTTGTACGAGCTAAGAAAAATCCACTAAGACAGTGTTGAATTCCAAACTCAAGTCAAAACCAGCGTTAGACACTAGTTGTCTGGCATTTTGGCTGTGTAAGGCACATACTTAATAATATTTATATTTGTGTTGTTTTTTTATAACTTCTGTTTCATTTAATTTTCATATTTTGTTCCTGTTTGATTTTTTCTTTCAAACTCTGCACAGTATCCAAGAATTTTAAAACACAATACAATAAATGGATACCCGACATTATACACTTGATGTCCCTGGTCACTGAGTGGCGCCGTGATTAGGATCCCATGCTCCGGGAAACTGTGGATGTGAGTACCACTCGCGTAGTACATCGGATGACCGCCCAGCCTGAACGCGCCCTCGAACACGCGGTCACCTAATGCAACCTGTCGGAACAAATTGAGAACATGAGGGTGAAGTCTCGTTAAAACGGCATCGTCTTGCCGCACTTGGGTTAGTCATATAGCCATAGCCTCATCATCCTATCTTGGGATAGGAATGATGATTGTATAACTTTTAATTTTATTATGATTTTAATTCAATTAGGTTTTCGATAGTAATTTTGTTTCGTCCTCAACTTTGTTTCTGTATGTGATTTTAATGTTTTGTTTCAATTTTTAGTTTTAATTTGGCCTGAGGAGCCCGATTGCTCTGTGTGTATCAAATTATACATTTAATCAATATGTAGTGCATGATGTGCTTACCTGTAAGAGATTGATACACCTGACCCGATTTGATTTAATGTAACCCATAACTGTTTGAGTGTACTCAATTGTTGGTGAGCCAAATAAATAAATAATAAATAAATAAATGATTACCGACCACATTGACACCGATAGATTACCATATAATATTAATAATCATGTTTATAAATTAAATAAAGCATTATATGGGCTTAAGCAGGCAGCTCGGTGCTGGTTTATAGTATTTGAGCAATCGCTTCGAGAATTCATCCGTCGATAGATGTATTTATGTTTTAAACAAAGATGTCTATAAAAATATTTATGTGGTACTTACTATACGTCAATGATTTGGTGATAGCATGTGCAGAAATTGAGACACTTAACAATTTCAAAAGATATTTGATGAGCAGATTTGAAATGCCAGATTTAAATGAAATTAAATTATTCCTTGGCATTAGAATTAGTAGACGTGATGGTATAGTATCAATAGATCAGAGTGCTTATCTATAAAAACAGTTCTCAGTAAATTTAGTATGCAGGATTGCGAACCTTCCAATACACCCTTGGAAAATAAGCTAAATTATGAGTTACTGAACTCTGGGGATGAATATGATGCACCATGCCGAAACGATATAGGTTGTTTAATGTACCTACATAATGTACTCGCCCAGACTTAAGCACAAGTGTAAATATTCTTAGTAGGTTTACTAGCAAAAATAATAAAGAACTGTGGCAATGTCTTAAAAGGGTGATGAGATACTTGAAAGGTACGGCTAATTTGAAATTAATTTACAAAAGTGCCTAGATAGTAATGTTTTGTCTGGATATGTAGATTCAGATTGGGGTTGAAATGATACAAGAGGCAGAAAGAGTACAACAGGGTATTTATTTAAGTTATTTGATGATTGAAACAAATATCAGTAGCAGCGTCATCAACCGAGGCTGAATATATGGATTTGTATGAGGCTGTCCGAGAGGCTTTGTGGCTTAGAACACTAGCAACTAGCATTCATATTTGTATTGACAAGCCTATCATTATTTATGAGGATAATAATGGCTGCATAAGTATTGCAAATAATCCAACAAACCACAAACGCTCAAAACACATTGACATTAAATATCATTTTTCAAGGGAACAGATTGAGAACAATGTATTAAAATATATTCCCACAGGTCAGCAACTGGCAGATGCCGTAACAAAACCATTACCTGGAATCACATTTCAGGCTATGAGAAGAAAAATGGGTTTAGAATAAGATTGTTACTTATTTTGTAATTAATAATTTAAACGATTTGTTTTAAATTTCATAGAATGTAATTGGTCTCATTAGGTTATTCTGGGTTTCCCTAATCCTTTGCTACAAATGTTGGACCATAATGAATACTCCCAGAGAACACTAAGAACCGTATATGCTCTGATTAAATAAACTTACATTGAACTTACGTTGATTGTATGATTGTATAATTGATATAATATTCATGACGCCATGAATATCTTTAGAACCCACATTTTAAATGCTAAAGTCCCAAAGGATAAAACTTAAGATTAGATTAATTGAATTAACTGTGTTAGTATATACTCGTAGATATAATTATCTTGCAACCTTTTTCTTTGTAACTTTTATTTATTAAATTAGTGTAATTCGTTTCTTTTTTTCTTATTTTTTATCTAATTAATTTAAATTTGAACTCATGATTGTTAATTTAATATAATATTTTGTTTAATTAAGCATAATTGCAATTTTTGTTACTTCTTTGTATAGTTTATTACCACTTATATTATGTCCATTAATTTAAGCCTATGTTAGCACTATTATGTTTGAATGTTGGTTCACCTGTTATTGGCAACTGTATAAGCCTTTTACTTATTACTATTTTATTCGATATTTTATATACAGAAGCTGTTGGTGTGCCTTTATTAATAAATAAATAATTGCGATTAATTTTTGAGGGGGCGTGTTGATTTATTATGTTTTAATAAGCAAAAATTTGATATCTTAATAATTAAATTAGTCAAACGATTTATTTTGTAACTTCCGGTTGAATTTAATAATAATTTTAAATCAACATCCGTTTCCGACAAAATGTTTCTTTATTGTAAAGTCTTGATAACTTGGTAGTCTTGCTCTCTCCGTGCTACAAGTCAGACATATATCCTTAATAGTGTAATAATGAATATATTAAAGTACAGTAATAAAAATAAAGTCTTTTCATTATCACCCATAACTTACAGATAATCAATTGAATAAACGTTATTATTATTAAGTTAGACATACCTCAGAATCATCGTCTTCCGGTCCAACATTCTCCACAATATCCTCAGAGTTCGATTCCATACCTTGTAGAATGCTTAAAAGCTAATCCGAATCCAGTTCTTCGTTCATGTCAATAACTTAGCTATCTTTTTACTTATTAATAATTAATCAATAAAAAGTGCAACCAATAAATAAATAAATAATGCTGGACAATCCACACAGCATCATCTAGCCCCAAGCTAAGCAGAGCTTGTGTTATGGGTACTAGATGACTGATATACTTAATACAATACATTACATAGATAGATATTTTTATTATACATAGGAAATACCCAGAACACCCGGAACAAATATTTGTAGATCGTACAAACATTTGTCCCAAGGCGGGAATCGCACCCGCAACCTCTTGCGTCGCAGGCGGACCTTCCAGAATTCCGCCTTGATTAATTATTTGTTGAACTCAGTACATTCTGGATGCTTCCTGCGGGAGCAACGCACACAAGATCAAGCTGATCGATCTTAGTAGTTAATTGTAATTAAAACAACATATTACGTAAGAATAAATTTATTAATCAACTATAAAACTATTACAGAATTACACTTAGTGTTATCGGAAAAAATAATACTTTATAACGCAAACTAAATTTTACGCTCGAAAAGGTACGATAATATCACAAAAACTATGCCAAAGTGACCTTGACAGCCATACGTTTATGACGTCACAGAACGTCTGTCATAATAGTCCGTAGCGCCCAGGGCACTGACAACCAATTATTTTGTAGAGATGGGAATATAACTATCGATGAGGATTGCCAACAACTATTTAATTCCGGTTCGGCACCTATCCGACGGTCGAAATTCGTCTATTTTCCCTTTGTTATAAAGTAGTTATCTAAGTTCATATTTTACTGACCTCTAATTGTTTTCGATAGTAATATTTCTAAATATTACAACGGGTGAAATCAAACAGTGTTAACTTTTGCGTCACATCACTGGCCGACTAAATATAAAGCCCTTGGCGTTCTGGGGATATTTCGGAGTTTTTCTTTTTTCCAACTTTAAGACAATTAAGGGCTTCTTTTGTGTAGAAAAAAAAACAGCGTACCTATTAGACAGTGTTTTTGAATAATAAAATGAAAAAAACCTGTTTAATACAGTAAATTTCAAGTTAAATGAATAGCTTCTTATGAAGTCGTGGCGCCGGTGGCACGATAATCTGGAACTTATATTGATGTCCGTGGCGATGGCGGTGAAAAGGTTAAAGTGTTCTGAGCGTCAAGCACTTGAAATTAAGTCAAAGAATAATAATAATAAAACCTCGACGACCATCTGTGGAGGCTTTCGTTACACGGTTGGATCAAAGGTCTGATACAGAAGGCTCCTCAATACGGCTCACATTGTGAGGAGGTTCCTGTCTCTGCATTCTGCAACCCTAACCTTATTTTTTATATTTTGAAATGTTTTGATATTGAAATATTTAAAAATGTAATTTATATGTATATACAAAGAATAAAGAGAATAATAATAATAATGCTACTAATGCTGGACAATCCACACAGCATCATCTAGCCCCAAGCTAAGTAGAGCTTCTGTTATGGGTACTAGATGACTGATATACTTAAGAGGAAATGCGGGCGGTCTTTTCTCCATACAAACGCTCTCGCCTGTTTTCTTTCTGGTTTATGACGTTAAAGCAATGATTTTTTACAGTAAAATAAATATCGACTACTTGTATGTCCCCATGTTTTCCTTTTTGATGATACATTATATTTGTAAGCACTAGAACCCTCGGAAAATGCTCAAAATTGCATGTGTAGACCGCTGACAACAGAGGGCTATTGTACAAATTTGACAACAAATAATGAAAAAAGAAAAAAATAGGGACACAGTATATACCCTTCTTATTCCGTTTATGAAATATCTTTTAAATTGGTCCAATATTGGAGGAGGAAATAGGCGAGAGCCGAATCTCGAATTATGACTTTTTACCTAGGCTATTCAGTCGGCTCTGCAGCTGTCCTTATCGCACGAATTTGAGGGCGGGGGACGCGGGACGGTCTGCTATACACGTACACAGACGGAAAAGTGATGCGTAGTAGTTGAAAATCATATCGATAAACTAGTGTTGTAAACAGTTATCGATAAACACTTTTACCTTTTTTGCATGTGCTCCTTTGGTGGCAAATACAAATTCTTTTTACCCAACTGCCCCAGAAGGAGGGTAATGTTTTTAGAGAGTATGGTCTATTTATTTGGCACTTTCTGCAGCCTAAACGGCTTAATGGATTTTAACATATGAGGTGTCATTAGATTCGTCTTAATTGTGGGAGTGACATAGGCAAATAGCTAATATTTATTTATTGCATCCGCAAATACAAAAAAGGAAGGGAAGGTTTCTTTAAAAATAAATTGTAACTATATCGGTATCAAATAGACGCTAGTAATGAGTCAATTCCAAATATATGTATATTTAAATTAAGAAAACTAAAAAGCTAGAAATAAAGAAAAATATTTAATAAAAAACAAAAAACCCGACTGCAAAAACACATTTATAACTGAAAAGTCTTTGCAGTCGGTTTTTTTTTTAGTAGGTAATTAATAGAAAATAAAATAAATTTCATGTCTACAAATGTTTATTGTATACAAAACAGTAAATTATATACAGGATAGGTATTCAGTCCACACATCAACGAAATTAAACTCTCTATTCTTTCTCTCACTGGTCTATTTCTTGGTATACGACCATCAATGATTTCTGGCAAAAGGCATTGGTGGTAGAACTTTTCTAATGAAGGTTCAATTTTTTCCCAGAATGCATCATCCCTCTTAATTTTTTGAAAAAGCAAGCCTTTGGGACTCCATACAATGAAATAACAGAACTCTCGACGAGTTATATGTAGTTGGCCTTGTACTTGGTAAAAGTAATTATGATTCTGTTTTAATTGTAACGTTTTGTCTTTAAACGTGCAGAAGTCAATTTTTTTTTGTTCAATTCCTTCTTCAGGTGATAAACTTGCAATTTTATAAGGACATTTTACCTCTACTATTGAGTCTTCACCTATGAGACCATCCGGGCTTGCCCCTAGAAAGGGTTTATTTTCATCGACAAACAGTCCACACTCCATTATCTGTAACCCCGTTTCCTTGATAAATTGATCGATTGCCTCAGATTCCTTTTCCTTGCCATAATTAGTAGCAGCTGTTCCTTTAAATTCGTTATATAATAACATTTCTAATATTTTGCGAACTGATGTTTTTGGTCGCATCTTACATATTCGCCCAAAGTTCGATGCCGTGAGCCTCTTACGTCTTTCAATCGCCCATAAGCTATTATCGCTTTGGCCCACTGTTTTCTTTTCAAGATCCTTCGTTGAGAGCAATCCTTCAAGAAATTGTTTTTCTTTTAATTCATACAATGCCAAAGGCATATCTTCTTCCAATTCTAAGCGACCGTAATTTTCATCAGGTCCTGTAGTTTTTTTTCTTTTGCTCGTCACGTCTTTGGGATACGTAAGTTTTCTTTTTCGGCATATCTCTGTTATTTTTTGCGAACGCTGTTTTCGTTCTATATATTTTTATACTTCTACTACTACGTTCTATATATTACACTTCGAACGATGCGAACACCAGAAAATACCAGGAACGACTGGGGGCTGGGGCGATTTCACCGTTACACGACACGTGCGGGAGCGCGCGTCTGAGACACGCACACACTGTCAACTTACACACACATGTATAGGGCGGCCGGCCACCGAGCGCTCGCATAGCGACGGCGATAGTTTCTTCAAATACCTAATTTTCAAAAGTCTCTGCGCTCGCATTTCCTCTTAATACAATACATTACATAGATAGATATTTTTTACTATACATAGCAAATACCCAGAACACCCGGAACAAATCTTTGTAGATCGTACAAACATTTGTTCCAAGGCGGGAATCGAACCCGCAACCTCTTGCGTCACAGGCTGACCTTCACCCGCCGCGCCACATAGGTCGCGAAATCGTCAGAATGACGTCATGAAACAAATAGTGATGTACCATATTTCTTATGGCTGTAATTGAGTACTTTTTCTTACTAGGGATACAATGAAATAAAAAAATATGGAAACATTTAAATAGTTTTTATTTGTATTCGTAAAAATAAAATTTCACGCGTATAAATCACATTAATCGATAAGACGATACCCTCAACACAGCTGTTTACTATATATTATAACTTTATACATTTATAGTTTGGCGCTGGCGAGGCATCGCGATCTGTGTATAAAGGCGGTGAAACTAAAAACGTTAAGAATGACATACCACTCAATTTGGTAATGTTGTATGTTTTTTTTCGTGTCAATTACGAAGGGTGACAGCCGGAGGACTTACAAAAACCCGAAATTAATTTAAAGAATAGTTTAATTACTTTTAAATTACAATTATGAACTTAAGTCTAGACTTGGACGATGGTAGTGCCGAAGTGGTGAATAATTATTAAAAAAAATAGTTATAAATGTCAGCAGATTGGAAGTAGGTGGCTGGCGACGGCACGAGGCGTCGAGTCAGCAGAGTCCCTGTGTTGCAATTAGGCGTGGAAACATCCGTTGTACGCAAATGACTATCATTTTGCTATTCAGCTGATTTGGTATAGGCAGGGCACGTAACACCTCCCCCCTCAGAACAGCAACTATTTGAGCAATTTCAGCGAGAATGTTGCTGGTACGTTTTTCTTCTTTGTAGGAGATTCTGCATCTTCGTATTGGTGACTTTCAGCGCTTTCTTCTGGTGATTGTGGCTTTCTGTGCTTTGTGCAAACATTAAACCGACGTATGATGAGAGTAACGATCAGTACAGTTGCACCGAATATTACGACATACTCGTAGAGTGGGATAGTCGTATGGTAAATCGATTGTTCCAGGTTTGCGTGATTGATTTGTACTGGTTGCTGCATTAAGATTTATTCGATTTCATGTAGACTTTTCAGGTGTAGTGAATTTAGCTTTAGAAGTGGGATAGGTTCATAGGTATTTCGGTGATTTTTAGAGGTTGTCCTTTGATATGGTCGTTCGTGTTAATGATAGTTAACTGCTCAGTGCGTAGTAAGCATATTTGCGGAATGGTGGCGAGATAACTTCCGTGTAGAGAGATGAATTCTTGACGTTCGCATTGTATTTCGGTTCGGGTTGGCTGTGGAAAGGTGAGTGTATAGCGCCTGTCGTCCAATTGCTCCGTGGCTTCTTTGGTCAGCGTGAGTTTAGTGGGTTTGACTTCTGTAGAGATTGATTGAAAATGAGACCTTGGATGCAGTCTAAATGTCCTCTCGTCGGTTGATGGTTGACTTCCTCTTCGCAGATGTAACCGGTGAAACTTCGGGCCTCTATGAACTTGAAAACTTTCCCGTTGGTTGCAATGAAAGGGTAAGGAGGAATAAACGTGTACATATATTTATTGGGAACTATTACTAATCTATATAATTCGAGCTTTTCGGGGGAGATTATTGGGACTTTAAATATAACTATTCTTTTTTCTGTATAATAGTAACCAGGTTTTATAACTGCATAATATTCTCTTAGATCTGCCTCTAGCAATTGATCTGATCCATATATAATAAATAAATAATAATAATAAATATTGCTGGACAATCCACACAGCATCATCTAGCCCCAAGGTAAGCAAAGCTTGTGTTATGGGTACTAGATGACTGATATACTTAATACAATACATTACATATATAGATATTTTTATTATACATAGGAAATACCCAGAACACCCGGAACAAATATTTGTAGATCGTACAAACATTTGTCTCAAGGCGGGAATCGAACCCGCAACCTCTTGCGTCGCAGGCGGACCTTCGCCCGCCGCGCCACATTGGTCGTCTAATATATAGATCTTAATTGTTTGATCATATTACCTAAAGTATCTATGCTTAAAGAACTATTGTGAGTGCTCGACGCACGTATAAAAGCTAAGGTATCTTCTAACCTAGTTATCTCTAGAAATAAATCTGTATTATCGCTAATTATAGTTAACAATTGAGCAAACTTTGCGTATCTTATAAGATCATTTTTAGCAGAAGCTTCCTTAGCTAAAAGTGATCTTAAGGTACTATTGATCCTCTCTTGATTGCTTACAATTTTGGAAAGTATTTCGCTGTTTCTAACCATCCAAACTTTATTTAGACTTTATGTTCGTTTCTTTATGTTTCTTTCCTTCAGATAATATGTTGTCATCATTATTTTCTAGAATTTTAATTGCATTATTGTAGTTTTCAGCATCCGAATGATCTAAGTTACCAGTTATGCTTTTTATAACTGATCCTAAACCGTCGATAAGACCTCTTTTACTGCGACCGGGTTCTAATGTCGTTAGCTGGGACCTAATCTTATCCAGCTTATTGGATAAATGGTTCATTTTAAGTTCATACAAAACAAAGGTTCGATTGTTTAGTTTAGTCTGGAAATAGTCTAGTTCTTTCTTCTTTTCTTTGTCTTTTAAAAAAAACGTTGCCCCACCCTAGTAATTTCTCCTGTATCGTGGGTGCGTTTACAAACATTCAAACTCACATACACAAACAGCCAGACCCGGAACAACTACCTGTAGGCCATACAAATACTTGTTCCGTGCGGGAATCGAACCCACGACACGCGGCGCAGCAGTCAATCACTCAGCCACTGCGCCAACCGTGCCGTCAAAGTTGTTTAGCTACAGAGTTAATTTAAGTCTATGTTCGATGTCCGTTAAGTCTATGTATTGTAGATCAAAAAAGGTGATGTGTTATGAGTCTTGCTTGACCAAGGTTGAAAGGTAAGAGTCCGGGTCCCTCGTCTAAGCTTTCAAGTCTTATCACCTGTAACAATTTGAGGTCTTAGGGATACGCTTAAGTCGGGACTTTGCTACGGGACCTTTCTTTTTAGATGTATATATGTGGATCGGAAGGTCGGCTAGCACAGTGTCATGAGTGTAACGTGGTGCTATTTTTAGTCGACTAGCTTCTGGTTTATTAATGAAGACTTGCTGTTCTGGTTGGTATTCTATCTCGGGCTCCTTGTCCTTATTTCTATTCTGTATGATATTCGTCCGGTCAGTAAGTGTGAAGTCGTTAATGAGGTCATATACACTTTTCATCTGATCTCTGTGAGTTAAGATGTACTGTTGCATAAGATATTCGGTCATGTTAACGTCAAGTGGGTCTCTTGGATCAAAATGTCCCCTAATTATGTCATGCGGTCTACATTTTGTAAAACTGTGAATTGTGCTAATAAGCTAATATAGCATAAGGCATGAGGTTGACAAGAGGTTCATTTTGCTGAGCTTTTAAAGTTATTTTGGATAATAGGTATGATTGAATACATGCCTAAAGGTGGAGTTATCTTTAAAGCAGTTTTAACTTTAGGTTTGACGTCTTCTTTTATGGCGTTTACTACGTCTTGTTCTAAGTTGGACTCTGAGACTTGAATATGTGTGCGAGTGTGAGTGTCAAAAGGTTTAGTGATTGTCGTTCGTTTAATGTAAGGAGCGGTACTGACTATAGTTATACATATTTGTCGGTGAAATTTATATAAAGGTTCGTCGGTGATAGGAACTTCTAAAATAGGGTTTTCAGTGCTAGTATGGGCAGTGGCTGTCGTAGAACCTGTTCGAGAAGGCTGTTCCACTGAAGGGTTGGCTAACATGGACTCTGTCTCCTCGTTATTAATTTCTACTCGGGATAATGCGTCTGCGTTGGTGTTATACTTTCCTTTTTTGTAGACTATAGTGTAATCGTATTCGCTTAAGTCTCCACCTAGTCAATCTCTGGTTGGGTTCCTAAATGTTTATTATCCACTGTAACGGCTTGTGATCGGTGACTATTTTGAATTTACGACCGAATAAGTAGGGTCTGAAGTACTTCGTAGCCCAAACTATGGCTAGAAGTTCTTTTTCCATAGTGCTATAATGAGTTTCACTATCATTCAAAGTTCTCGAGGCGTAACAGATAGGTTTATCTGACCCGATGGTACCTTGCGAGAGTACAGCGCCTTTAGCTACATTTGAAGCATCTGTTGTTTATATAAACTCCTTAGTAAAGTCAGGATATGGTAAGATGGGGTCATTTGTCAGTAAGTTCTTAGATTTGTTAAAACAGTCAATGTATTCAGAGTCGAAAGTTATTTTACTAGTCTTTTTAAGGCATATTGTCATACGCTTAGTGATGCGAGCAAAGTCTGGGATACATTTTCTAGGTTAATAGCCCTAGGAACTGTTTTATTTCCTTAGGTGTTTTCGGTAAAGGGTATTTTTCTATCGCTGTTATTTATCAGGGTTGGGCTTAACACCTTCTAATTTTAAAAAACTCGGACTTATCCATCTGAATGTTGAAATTAGATTCCTGCAATCTTTTAAATACTTTCTCTAGATTAATCATATGTTCTCGCAACGATGTACTAAATATGATTACGCCATCAAGATACACTAGACAGATCTCATTTTGCAAGCCTCTGAGCACATTGTCCATTACTCTTTGAAAAGTAGTTAGAGAATTCTTTAAGCCCATGGGCATACGCAAGAATTCAAAGTTGCAAGATCTAACGTGCTAAAATACTGGCACTTACCAAGCTTGTCAAGTATGTCATTGATGTAAGGAATTGGATATTTGTCCTCTATAGTCTTGTCATTCTTTGACGACCTATGTGGCGCAGCGGGTGAAGGTCCGCCTGCGACGCAGGAGGTTGCGGGTTCGATTCCCGCCTTGGGAAAAATGTTTGTACGATCTACAAATATTTGTTGCGGGTGTTCTGGGTATTTACTATGTATAATAAAAAATATCTATCTATGTAATGTATTGTATTAAGTATATCAGTCATCTAGTACCCATAACACAAGCTCAGCTTATCTTGGGGCTAGATGATGCTGTGTGGATTGTCCAGCATTATTTATTATTTATTCAGTTTGCGAAAATCTACTACTATGCGCCACTTTTGCCAGATGCATCTGCTTTTTTAGGAACTACTCAAATAGGCGAGCTCCAGGCTGATTCAGAAGGGCGTATAATTCCTTGGTCTAGCATCTTGGTTATCTGGTCTCTAGCTTCTTGTCGGTGCACAAAAGGGTAGCGGTAGCTTTTGGTGTATACAAGGAAGTTCGTCGGTCGTTCTAATTCGATGTTTAATTTTGTTCGTAAAGGTCTGGCTCTCCCTCGACATAGAATAAGTCAGCAAAACGGGCACATAAAGTCTCTAAGTTAGTTTTTTCCTCAATATTTAAATGATCTGTACGCAATCGAGTTAAAACCTCTTTAATGCGCATAGGGTCTTGTTCGGTGCTAATGCACTCAGTATTAAATATCTCGGCTTGTAAAGGTAGATCGAATGTAATGGTCAAGTCATAATCCGTCGGGTTTTCAATATCAACAGTTCCAGTACAATCGGTAACGCGAGTAATGCACTCGTGAATTACGCAATAACAATGAATTTGCTGAGTTATCGAAACGTCACCGCCTGGAGCGTAAATAGGGATGTTCACTAATCTTGAGGAGTTAGCGGGATTGGTTTCTGGATTATTTGATCTCTTACATTGGTAAAATCGTATAGGGATGGTTGTGACGTCTGTGATCAAATAGTTTTTTTTTTAAATCAATCTGTGCTCCGTCGAGTAAGTAGATCTAAACCTAATAGACCATCAAAGTTATTATGAAACCATTAAAAATTATTAAATTCAGCAAAGTTCGGAATCGTGATAGAATGTACATGCGTACTAGTTATACGAGCATTTGCAACGTCAAAGGGATCGAAGTTTAAGGGGATATGCGAAAAATACTGTTTGACTGCCTCGGGACTAATAAAAGATTGATAAGCTCCGGTATCTACTAGTCATTTAAGTGGTGGATCTGATATGTGGATGTAACAAAATTCTTTTTTTTTGCCACACACTAGGAATTTCTCCTGTATCGTGGGTGCGTTTACAAACATTTAAACTCACAGTTACAGTTACAGTCCCCGGCAAGTACTTGACAAGAGTCGTTAGATGCGCACAAGTCGTTGTTTAGGTCTCTTTGGTAGTCAAGCGGGACGCGGGGTATGAGGTAGCGTCAATCCGAGCGCGCGATTGGTGCAACAGTCGACTGTTGCCTCCCGAACTCCCAATTACACTTGCGTGCACGAAAGTTGTACCCTTTGTATTTGTTGTGTTTATGTTAGTTATTGTTATTGTTTTTAAATTTAAAAATTAAGGCGAAAAAAGGTATGCCTTTTTTCGCATACTTTCCTCGTATGCATATTATTTATAACTCCCAATAAACTTTACGAATTCCACACCCTTCTTTAACTTTCTTCTTATCAGATATTATTAAATATAAATGAGGGCAATAACCATAAAATAATGACGATCAGTAAAAGTCACCACTTTTTTGTTCCACTAAGTGCACGATGCGCGAACTTACCCCCACTACGTCAAATCTTGCCAACTTACGTGCCGGAGACTGTATTTGTAAGTAAGTAAGTAAAGTAAGTAAATCATTTATTTGCGTAAAACATGGTATACATTGATGTTAATATTATTACAGTAGCTCAACATGTTTCGCTAAGATATAACATAGCATGCAAACATTTATATTTTGACAAAAGGAATCAACATCTCACATCCATAAAATCTTTTAAACTGTAAAAATTACATTCAATAAACCACTTGTGTAATTCTATCTTAAATCTTCTCGAGTTCAATACTTTAAAGCGACTTGGTATTTTGTTATAAATACGTACGCACATTGCAAGGCAGTTTTTGTTGTATTTCGCAAGTCTTGGCAAATCACTTAATACCAGTTTATGAGGATCTCGTCTATTTCTGGGATTTACATCATTTGCTGATTTAAATAAATGTTTGTTGTTAACTACAAATATACATACCTCATATATATGGGGTGGTGGGTTCCCTAACTTACGCCAATCGTGTACTGGTAGCCCTAATGGTCTCGGTACAAAATGACTAACACTGCTCATCGGTTTCGGACCGGTATACTGCGTTTGCGGGTTCCTATTTGGCAATTGAAATGCGTCACTTTGGGGGATGTAGATCGGCGGGGGCGCACGAAACATTTGTTGAGTACGGCTAAACATATTAGGGGCCCGTTGCGGTACCTGATTATGCTGGAAGAGTGGCCTCCACTGCTGCTGCGGCGGCATAGGCAAAGGCTTATGCCAGCTGGGGCCTGGGCTAGGGAAGCTAAAAACTTTTCGTGCGGTCATAGGGACCGCGAGTGGCATTCTATGGGTTGACTGCGTTTGTTGTGTAGTCGGGTTACGTCGCTCGGGGATATTCTCATTACGTTGCTGTAGATACATGACATTCAATTCCTGTTGTACAAATTCTAGAACCTTTTCAATCGTTTCGGGTCTCATACATCGGATACGGGACTCTAGAGGTTCCTTAAGACCTCTAATATAGGATTGTAGTGTTAGTTTTCTATAAAGTCTCGCGTTTTGCTTGAATAGTCGTTGCTACGTTTTCGTGCAATGTGACATAAGTCATTATAGTGCTAAAAAGGGTCTGGAACTTGTCATACAGTAAAACGGGGTGAATAGAAACAAAAGTTTAAATGAGATTTAAACATTGATTCTATATTATTACCTAATTACTGTCAAGGTGTTGAAATTATTCATTTCAATTCCTTAAAAAAAATAAGAGTCCTTGTAGTAACCAATGCGAAAATGCCCTTCAAAGTTTTGTTTCTACTCACCCCTGCGTTTCTTTTGACCCCGTTTTACGGTAGTACTCTTGTGGAGTACTACTTCCTTGTGTCAGTAAAGACGTGTCATTATATCGGGCGGTCTCATCCCTTTGGTTGGAAAAATGATTAATTAATGCGTCACGAATCCCTTGCCAATTTTCTGGTATGCCATTGGAATTAATGGTTGAGGCTGCTGGTCCGGTGATTTTATTCAGGATGCCGTTTATGAGACATAAGTTAGTTAACTCGTAACTCGGGTCATTCCTAACATACCTATTGTAATACGAGCCGGTCACATATTTTAATAAAACGCGTTAGGACATTCAGATTGCCCTCAAAGTTTGGAACTGCGCGTAAAGCGTTATATATAGTATCGGGGCTCAGTGCCATATTGGTACAACCAAATAATAATTCTAACCCTAAATTATCAGAATCTACAAACCTATTTGAATCTACTTCCCTGCTCCTACTTATCTGTCTGGAGGAGACAGATTCCTTCCTAGTTTCCCTTGGGTTAAAAATGATGATTTAATATATGGGTAAAAGGAAGGACAAGGAAGCAACACTACAAGAAAGATTTAAGGACTTACATAAATAAATAAATAATGCTGGACAATCCACACAGCATCATCTAGCCCCAAGCTAAGCAGAGCTTGTGTGGGTACTAGATGACTGATATACTTAATACAATACATTACATAGATAGATATTTTTACTATACATAGGAAATACCCAGAACACCCGGAACAAATATTTGTAGATCGTACAAACATTTGTCACAAGGCAGGAATCGAACCCGCAACCTCTTGCGTCGCAGGCGGACCTTCGCCCGCCGCGCCACAACGGTCGTCGATGTACATGTACATGGTTTTCTCGTTGTATCGATGCCTGGATACGTCCGACAGCGACTATCGGAGTCAGCAGATTAACGATTTTTGGAAATCTATACCGCGCCGCGCACTGTCTCGAATATCCTTCCGACTGCGCCAATTACGAAGGTGACAGCCGGAGGACTTAAAAAAAAACCCGAAATAAATTTAAAGAATAGTTTAAAAAAGTAAAGTACCAGCCTATTACTGTCCCACTGCAGGGCTAAGGCCTCTTCTCATACAGAGAAGGCATGAGCATTAATCACCACGCTTGCTCAAGACGGGTTGGCGATTTCAGACTTATATTAATTATATAAGTCCAGCTTTCCTCACGATGTTTTCCTTCACCGATGTCAGTAATGTCCAATATAAACTTAGAAAGTACATTTGAATTGAAAAACTCACATTGGCCCAGGTTTGAACCCACAACCTCGTGCACCAGAGGCGAGGCCTAAACCACTGGGCCATCATGACATTAGAAAGAATCACAAAGAATAGTTTAATTACTTTTAAATTACAATTGTGAACTTAAGTCTAGACTTGGACGATGGTACTGCCGAAATGGTGAATAATTATTACAAAAAAATATTTTTCTAAATGATTGCGAAACGCGCACGCGGCGTCAGCAGATTGGAAGTAGGTGGCTGGCGACGGCACGAGGCGTCGAGTCAGCAGAGTCCCTGTGTTGCAACTTGGCGTGGAAACAGAATCACAAAGAATAGTTTAATTACTTTTAAATTACAATTATGAACTTAAGTCTAGACTTGGACGATGGTACTGCCGAAATGGTGAATAATTATTACAAAAAAATATTTTTCTAAATGATTGCGAACCGCGCACGCGGCGTCAGCAGATTGGAAGTAGGTGGCTGGCGACGGCACGAGGCGTCGAGTCAGCAGAGTCCCTGTGTTGCAACTTGGCGTGGAAACATCCGTTGTACGTAAATGACTATCATATAATACCCTTGGGTACAGGTCATGATAATTTGATTGGTGCACTCGACAGGCATTGTTTTGACGTTATAGCCATTAACGAAACTTGGTTGCGACCGGGCGAGGAGGGGCGCGCGCCTGTGGTGCCGGGCTACCGTCTCACAGTCTGTAATTTTGACTTAGATGTGGCCAGAGATATTTTATGTATTAATTCGAAAGAACTTGTGATACTTAATAATTGTTAAAAATTCCCACCGTAAAATTATCTATAATTTCAGAGATTTTTTTTTTGTGAAAGTTCAACGACCTCAAAGAAAAGTTATTGTTTTTTTTCTCCAAAAGTATTAATGGTATCGTTTTTTCCAATACCACAAACGACGTAATATCAAAATATTTATCCATATAAAAAATTAAGGAGCTGTAGCTTTGATTGTTAATGAGATACATGAACATTTATGAATTTCACTTTTTATTTAAAAAAAAATTACCCCTATCATTACCGCATTTTTTTCTTTGCTATAAATATGTACATAATTATTGTTGTTTATCACGTCCTAAACAATTACATACGTAAGTCAAAGGGGTGGTGAGAAAAAGCGTTTCTAAATATTTTAGAAAGTTCTATGGATATAGGGTTGTCCAAACGATAAAAAAAAAACAAATAAAAAAGTTACATTTTGTCGATGTCGTCATTATCGCAATCGATAAATACTTCGTCTGACGATAACACGATGTTGATATCGTCGGAATCACATTCGAATACAACGACAGTTTTTTGCAAGAACTGGTCGCCGTGTATGAGTACGTTATCCTGAGTCGGCTTTAAAAGTTTTAGAACATTTTCGGGAATTTTAGACCTTTTATTGTTTTTGCCTCTTGTCAATTGACATACTCGTTCTAGTATAATTTGAAACAATCAAATGACGATTTTATTAATGAACGGAATAAATTAATCTGTTAAGGTTAGTGACAAACCTAAACAAAAATTAAAAAAAAATATTTCTCATCACCCCTTTATTCTTTTGAGCTGATATTTTTTATTCAAATGTATTATTAAGTCGTACATATTTTCCATTAAAAAGAAAATGCGGTAATTTAAAAAGAAACCGGCAAAAAAATATTTATGTTTTTGCTAAAAACATTGAATAACGTCTTTATTATCCGCGTTTCGAATCTAGTTTTTGGCAATATAATAGTTTTGTATTTTCTTAATGAGAAGATATTTAATTTATTCGTTACTGATGTACCTGAAAAAAGATATTGCATTTCTATGGTTTCTATGGGGTTTTCTCGATAATTGCTATGTAGCCAAAACTACTCAAAGAAAAATTGTCATTGTCTTTGATAAGCCTCAAAAATAGTAAAAGCTATCAAATAAACACATAAATTGAACCTGGCCACAAGTAAGCCAAAATTACATACTGTGCGTCTGCGTCACACACCGCGGCCGGCGAGTGTGCGCTCGGCTCGTGGTGGGGGCGTCGGTCTTTATCTGCGGCGGGGTTTGAGCGCGCGTACGTGGACCGGTGCGATCGATCCAAGGTTCGAATCGGTCGAACAAATGTGGTTAACAATTTCAATGAACGGCAAAAAAATTGCTATAGGCACAGCTTACCGACCACCGTGGCATGACCTAGTCCTTTTTCTAGATGCCATTACGGATTCAATTAGTTCACTTGGAAATTGCGACCACTACATCTTACTTGGTGATTTCAATGTTAACTTGCTCGACACGAATGGGATAAAAACTAAAAATGTTAATGAATTTTTGAATTGCCTCAGTCTTTCACAGTTGGTTACAACCCCTACCCATTTTACATCATCCAGTGAAACCCACATCAATCTCCTATGTACCTGACCTAACAGCAAGAAATACAATAGTAGTACCTTTGGGTTCAATTAACGGCCATTCGATTGTGGCTGGTGAATTTTACATTAAACATGTTAATTTCAAACCATACCTAGTAAAATTTCGTCCTCTTAAAAATGTGTGCGTGGAAAGCTTTAATTTAGACTTATCATTTTTAGACCTTGAAATGATTTCATCACTTGACAACGTTAATGATATGGTGCATGTCTTTAACACCCATATAACTTCCTTGTTTGATGTTCACGCACCGATCAAGGCGTGTACTGTCAAGGAAAAAACGTATCCGTGGATTACAGATACATTTAAAGTTATGATGCGTTTACATAAATCATAAATCATTTAATCGTTTGTTAAACATAGGTAACATAAAACGGTCTTAAGCTATAATACATAGTGCGCTTTGTTTTGTCAACAATGACATACAAACAAATTCAATCAAATTAAATTATTATACAGATTAATTAAAATTGTCATTAGAATGTCATTATACAGATGTCAATATCATTATACAAGTTAATTAAAATTGTCATTCATAAACTGGTCCAATGTGTAATAGCATTTATTAAGTAGTAAGTTCTTTAAAGTTTTTCTGAATTTTTGAACGTATGGGTAATTTCTTGACTGCGGCAAGTTTTTTAAATAGGTGGGGATTATTTTTCACAAACAAGGAGGTTTCCAGAATGTATAAACAAGGAAAGGTTAAAATTTTGATTTTTTTTAAATATGGAATACAACTGTCAGTTCTGTGCAATCCAAATATCGACCTTATGCATCTTTTTTGCATTTTAAAAACAAGTTCTCGATTTGTTGCCTGTCCCCAAAAAACAATACCATACCGTAGGATACCAATCCATGATTACATTACGTGACGATGCACTTAATTGTTAAAGGAAAACGAAAGCCGATTCCAAAAAAATATATTACAAAGAGCTAAAACACTTAGTGATAACTTCGTTGTACAGTGACAAACGACGACACGGTTGGCGCAGTGGTTGAGCCATCGGCTGTTGGGCCGCGTGTTGCGGGTTCGATCCCCGCACGGAACAAATATTTGTATGACCTACAGGTAATTTTTCCGGGTCTGGCTGTTTGTGTATGTGAGTTTAAATGTTTGTAAACGCACCCACGATACAGGAGAAATGCCTAGTGTGGAGCGACGTTTTTTAAAGTTGCGTACTTTAAGCACAATATAAATAACAAAATTAAAAACCATAAATTATTATAGAAAAATTTAAAATCCACCTTATCGCCTTATAAACCCAGACAAGACCTACCATCTACCATTGCACTTTTCAAATCCTGACGTAATTAATAACAACTTTTTGACTGTCCCCGGCAACCCCTTGACAAGAAAATCGCTTGGATATGATTAACTTGACCCTACCGCATACGTTAACTGTCATAACTGACGTAATAAACTGCTCCATTGTGACGTCTACGTTTCCCGACTTATGGAAAATTGCCTGCGTTAGGCCCCTTCCAAAAACTTCTAATCTATCTACTTTAAAAGATCTACGCCCTATAAGTATATTACCTTGTCTATCTAAAGTATTGGAAAAAGTCGTTAGCCGCCAATTAACTATTTTTTGTAACAGAACAACATTCTCCCTGATTTACAATCGGGTTTCAGAAAACAGCGCAGTACATCTACTGCTTTACTGGAATTTTACAGATAACTAGCTGACCTAGCAAACGTTGTTTTGCCATATAAAATGTTTGGGGTGGACCACCCTTATCGTTTAGGGGTATGAAAAATAGATGTTGGCCGATTCTCAGACCTACTCAATATGCTCACAAAATTTCATGAGAATCGGTCAAGCCGTTTCGGAGGAGTACGGGAACAAACATTGTGACACGAGAATTTTATATATAAGATATACTATCTGCCCAAGATAGGGGAATGTGCTCATTACTCATTTTACTCGATTTTTCCCGTGCGTTTGACGCAATAAATATCCCACTATTATTAAGCAAGTTAAATTACTATGGTTTCGACGCCAGCGCTGTGCAATGGTTCCACAGCTATCTAACTAACAGGGAGCAACTTGTTGACTTGCGTTTGGGTGATGGCACTACCCTTAGATCGACACGTATTTCTGTAGACAGAGGAGTCCCGCAGGGCTCCATATTGGGCCCGATTCTCTTTATTTTGTACTGTGCGGATATTGTAAAGTGTTTCCAGAAATGCAAGTACCATATCTACGCCGACGATGTCCAACTTTATATATCTTAAGGACCTTAACGATGACCTACAAAGAATCGCCGCCTGGTCGTTAAATCAAATGAAAACTAAATACATGGTATTTGGCACAAGACAGCAGTTGGCTCGACTACCTGTGATATTTGACTTGAGTCTTATGGGCGAACCAATTGAGCGAGTGTATGAAGCGAGGAATCTAGGTGTTATTATGGAAAAGACATACGTTTTGAAAAACACGTAGCAGACTCCGTTAGAAACTGTTTTTATCGCCTAAAGCTTCTTTACAATATGAGGCCTTACTTATCCGAAAAACTACGGGAGCAGCTAGTGGAAACCCTGGTTCTGTCCAGGTTGTACTACGCTGACACCGTTTACGGCCGTCGCCTATTAGCTCGTACTGACCGCCTCATTCAAAGGGTACAAAATGCTTGTGCTCGGTTTTGCTACAATATTCCTCGTAGAAGCCATGTAACACCTTTTCTAAACAAGCACGTTACACTGAAGATGAAGTCCAGACGCAAATTACACTTGGCTTGCCTTCTATTCGGTGTGGTTAAATATCAAAAACCGGCTACCTCTATAACAAACTTAGTTGGGTTACGAGTAGACGGGAATGCGGGAGAAGGCAATGCTCACAACAACTCTCGACTCAGTCTCAGGGTACGGCTGCTTTCAGAGGCAGCTTTCTTTATGCGGCTTCCAAAGTATGGAATAACCTGCCACCACCGATAAGGATAATCAACACGATAGACACATTCAGAAGACGCTTACGACAGTATCTTATTGATGCGCAACGGAACTTGGATATGGTCACACTTAATGTCTCAATTATATGATGTCAATTATTTGACGACACGGTTGGCGCAGTGGTTGAGCCATCGGCTGCTGCGCCGCGTGTTGTGGGTTCGAACCCCGCACATAACAAATATTTGTATGACCTACAGGTAATTGTTCCGGGTCTGGCTGTTTGTTTGTGTATGTGAGTTTAGATGTTTGTAAACGCACCCACGATACAGGAGAAATTCCTAGTGTGGGGCATCGTTTAAAAAAAATATATATATATATATATGATGTACCTATCTACTTCGTCTGAGAGTTACAATTTATCTGTTTTCGTTGTATCGTTGCACAAAAGTGAAAATAGGTGCTCAACAGTAGGTGAGAAGGGCTCGCGCTTGACTCGCTCGTAGTGTTTGTGTACCCGACTCGGATGGCGCTGCTGTGATGACCTCGACTCCGCTGTCCCATCGCAGATGTGTGGCCTATAGGATAGGAAGAGCACATTACATCACATGTTTTAATTAACCGTCATCTTATGCTTTGCAGAGCCGCGTTGACTAACAGCTTACCCAATGTGTGCGGCCTATTTGCATGCGACTGGAGCATGCTTTGTCGGGAAAGCAGCTGTCATTCTTTCATCCATTCTTTCTTTAAATCTTGCCGTGAGTGAACTTCTCACATGTAGGTAGATCTGGATAGACATAACTGCGGCGGTACTGAAAAATAAAAAACGAGGGTAACTTAGAAATTGTTGACAATAATAAAACCCTATGCCTTATAATGACTTTTTTTGTTACAAAACAATGAGTAAACAATACAATGAGTTTTCGCTTACCTTTTCTTTTTTTGCTGTCTCCATCATCTCCTTTTAGAGAACAATTTATTAACTTGGTTTTTGACATGTTTACTGTCGTATCTGAATGCGACCTGTTTATTAAGTATATTTTGTTTTGTTGGGTTATATAAAAAAGTAAAATATCTGTTATGTGGTCCATCGTGCTCGACTGCTTGCAGCGTATTGAAATGACGGTAAAGTGCACGGATTAATTAACTCCTATTATGTATAGTATATGCGTAATAAGGCTGGCAGCGCAGCCACGGTAATATTATGATACAGTATTGTAACTCGGCCGCATTTCAGAAATAAATGCCTACAGCCGCGCGGTACGTAAACATGCGTTAGGGCTGCCCTTCTCCAGTATTTTAATTACATTTGCCTACTTTCTGTTTCTATTTAGTTTTGTGATTGTAAATATCCTTTTTAATTTCGAAAACTATCTAATGACACACAGATGGTAAAAAAAAAATTCTTGTATTATTTACTATATTATACAACACAACAGATAATAAACAAATATTATTAGGAATAAAATACCACCTCTTTACTTTGAATTATGCAAACTAACAAAACACACATGCACCGAAGTTTTAACACAAGCGTAAGTAGGTAGGTACCTACCGTATCATGATTCATTCAGAACCGCATATGACTACCTATTTCACTCGTCTCAATAACTTTCCGTTACTCTATTCGCTTTATTTGTTAATCCAAACACCTTTTTTTTCGTGAGATAAAAGGAAATACTCATCCATTAAAAAGACACGCATTATGTACCTACCTACTAGTAAGTAAAATTATTTTATAGTCTTACGTCATATTAACTGATTTTTAGAGAAAAAATCGCGCGGTTATTGTTAATAAAACAACACACCGTCCGTTCGACACTGCGGTACAGCCGTGACTGTCTTCACCCCGAGCGCAACCCAGGATCGGGGCGCGTAGGTATAGCTCGCGTTTCGTCCGTTTGTATGAAGTTGCAATACTGTATGATAATATTACCGTGGTATATGCGTAATAAGGCTGGCAGCGCAGCGATGGAAACTGGTTTTTTATTTGATCTGACACTCACTAATCTGTTCGCATGCCCCCGCCCCGTTACAATATTATTATTTTTTTTTCTCGTATCATCACACACATACACTTCACGTTTTCACTCACCTCACGCTGTAACTATGTAAATTACATAATTATTTTACTTCACATACTCACATCATACTTTAGAACTGTTTTACGTCCGTGACATCTCACAATCTCAGGTCCAGTTGAAAACCAGCGTCAGGCCCTGGTTGTCTGGAATTTTTGCTGAACTGGACCTTTTTAGCGCAGCCGTAAGGCACATACTTAATAATATATGTCTACTTACTCGTATATTTATTTTTAATGTATTTCTTGTTACTCATTTTTTGTTTATTTTTATTTTTTTTTTGTTTTCTATGTTTAGTATTGTGTCTTTGTGTGCCTGAGCCTGTGCTGAATACATGTTTTTTCTTTCTTTCTTTCTTTCTTTCTTATATGATAGTCATTTACGTACAACGGATGTTTGATTATATTGCTATTCAGCTGATTTGGTGTAGGCAGGGCACGTAACATGTGAGACTGTCAAATTGTTCACAATAACATTTTTTTATTCTGTAACATGTCAAGAGTATTAAGTAATTGTTTGTAGTGTGCTGTATGTGTTTTCCTTTTCCCCCACAGAAAATTGCAGGAAAGTCGTTCGGTGATTCGCTGCTTGCCATCTCCATTGGTTAAATGCTCAAAGCGTCGGTGGCGTCGTGAGCACATTTTACACGCTATATATTAGCTTCACTTGTATGTTTGTAACAGACTCCTTTGGACGCTATTTTGACCCACTTTAAACGGTCAATTTCATCCAAATTTTGCACACCTGTCAAAGATAGATAACAATGCAATAATTCGAAAAAAAAAGTGTATTATTGAAGAATATACGCCGATACATGGAGCCCACTGCGAGTGACAGTAACCATGGAATAATAGAAAATGTTTATAACTATTGACACTATACACCCCACGCTTTTTCCATTAATATACATTTTCTTCTAATTTACACTTTTCTTTATCCAAATTTAATAAATTTTATTTACTATTTTTTGGTTGGATTTTCTATAAAGGCGTTTTTTTTTTACTTTCAGATCCATATGCAACCGTGGCGGTCACAGGGTTATCATTTACCTAGAAAAATGAACTGAGCAATGCCATAAAGAATTGACCAGTTTTGAGAAAGAGAAAATGCGAACGAGCGGCCAATATCTCTCTTTCATTTGATAGACTACTACTGGCCGCATGTTTACTTTGTCTCTCTCACGGTTTTGTGTCCGTATTTATTTCACACAGCTGTATAAAGGACACTTCCATTTCTCTGTGTATAGTTTTTAACCATTTAAACATGAGTTCTTTATTTGTTTACGTCGATATCTATGGTACAAACAGTTGGATGTTGATGTGAAATACCAACTTTGTACCCTAAAATATCATCGCTTCATTATCTGAGCCCAACTTGGCACAAGGGTAGGAAGATGATGAGTATAAAATAAATAAAAAGTCATACATTGAAAAGTTTATTTATCAAATGTTACAAGTTGGCAAGGTTACATTATGACAAATTCTTTGTACCCGTTAGTCCTGACAGGAAATGAGATTGTTATTCCTCTGAATACTTAATATATTTTTCAAACAATCTTAAAAGATATGGAAAAGAGTGGGCGGTGAATGACGAACGTACACTAATTAGTTTAAGCAAATGTAGAACAGATAAATCTGCATTTCTTTATAAACAACTCCGGTGAAACTAGAGTGCACGACCAATAACCTCTACTGGTCTGATCGTGTGTATGGTGCATATCAGTCAGAGTGCAGCCGACGGGATCAATCAAGACAGTCGGTAGTTGATCGATTTTGGAGGCTGATTGACGTTTGGAACGCATTATTGACCTGATGGTTGTAAAGGCATCAGTGTAATCTGTTACTTTATTAATTCAATTGTGATTTCAAGCTATGTTTCACATAGTCAATTGTTCGATAAACTAGAGTTCGAGTAAAATTCAGTCTATAGTCACCTATGGCCCGAAACAGTAACGTGGAAATAAAGGTCCAACGACTTGGGCCCGGCAGAGGGAATGTGAAAATACACCTAGACTTACAAACATTCAAATAAGTACTATAAGTTACAGCTATGCTTAGCCTAAAGAATCATTATAATAAAGTAGAAAATCTCGCGTTCGAGGTGATCTATAATTGTGTCTCCATATAAATTGTTTAATAGTTATAATCTTAATCGTATACTAGAATGATCGAAGTGAGGTGGGCGTTTACCGCGGTAGGTCTGAGAAAGATAGTCGCGGCGCGGGAAGGGGCGGGCCGGTCTGTTCTACGTTGCCCTAGTGCACAATACTTCTTCGATTGTGCGTAATTTTCGAATGGTTCCGATTCTAAAAAAGAAAATTGAGTTAAGTGAAAGATAACGCAATCCAAGAAGTATCTGACGCATCTGGTCCTCTGTACATTATATCGTAGCAGCATCCAAGGGTGTTTTCCATAGTGCAGATGACGTGCGGTTTAATCTAATGCCGGCAACAGCATTTGGTATCACCCCTCCCGGTGACGCGCTAGAGGCTTACATTTAGACAGTAGTATATTTCTAGAAGAGGTGTCACAATTAATACGTAATACAATTCCCCGATACCGTTACGAATTTCGCAGGACAGATACCTAAACAATTCCATGTAAGTTTCTATTGTCAATCACAGTGTCCAAGAGGTGTTCAATGATAATTTGCACTATTTCGTGCTGGGGCTGTCCCAGTGGCAGCACGGCATACCAAACGTTTCAGATGACGCAACATAATATACCGTAATGTTATAACATTAGAGTTGAAATTACAAACACGTACTTTCATGATATTCCACAGCATTATGTTTTTGTAGCTAATACTATTTTCATTGAAGTTTCAACTAGTGCAAGGCATTTTACTTAATATTCAACACGGCTGGGCATTTTAGAATGCCCAAATTTGAAAAATTTAATATCTTGTAATTTCTGAAATATTCTTAGTCATTAAAAAACAATAAAAACTGGTGTGATAAAACCACATTATATAAATTGACAATGCGTGGATATTATTTAAACTAACTTCGTGGTGTATGTCTAGTTTTATTAATTAATTTATATTCTAGTTCCATACTTGTTTAATACTTAAAAATATCAGGTATTTTTACTCAGATACTTACACAGTATTGCACATTTCATACAAGTGTTGCTCATTAGCAAGACTTGGGTAAAACCTGGAATACATAATGTGAGTTCTGATTGGAATAATTACCACCTAATCACGTGGTTGACGACTCCACGAATCACAGATGTAATAAATACTTTACGCCCAATTATTTGTTCAAATATATTTTTGCAAACTGCTCTACTGAGGTTATTTATTCCGGTAATATATAAAATAGCAAACTAAACAAAATTTCTAATGAATGTCCCACGAAATTAGTACAGTTCCGATATCTATACACATAATAATTTATTATAATCATTAATTTTCTAAAAATCTACTTTTAAAACTTATAAAATAAAACGATTGAAATTAAATTGGATTACCTAATTGTTAATATTATCGTAGAAATATTAAAAAAGCTTAATTTACTAAACATAAAAAAATCGATGGATACTCGGCACTTGTGCTTTGATGACCAGGTTCAATGGATAGAATATTGCAGGAGTTGTGACACGTTATGGTTGTACCAACGATGAGTCTTCTGCCCAACAGTAGACTGCTGTAGGAATTTGGAATAAACACACAATTAATAAAATTAAGATTAACCATTAGAAAATTACTCATGTGAAGTTTGTACACGAGGTATTTCTCGTCGTCGTTCGTATATTTTACTCAAATAGTTATAGTATTGTTATGGGATTGGAATGAGTATACCATAACACAAATGTTTAAAAACCATTTGATATGTGTGTAGTTTACTTCCATTTTATCTGGTAACCAAAATACAAGACTTTCCGCAAATAACACTAATACAAAATTATAAACAAAGAATCTTAAGGAATTAAACATTATGTTATCTACTGGACAATAATTAAAAAATATGACCTAAGTAGTATCTGCAATAGGCCTGCTATTGTGAAATAGTGCCTAGCCTTAGTTTATCGAGATGGAGATACAACATTATGTACCATTATAATTTTACACTGTGAAATACTTATTTGTATACATGATAACTAATCATGACATGGATACAATATTTTCAATCAAAATCGTTGTCCTAAAACCGCGATTTTAGGACTGGGGCATTTTATTTTGAATGAAAACACAAAAAAAAAGATTCAGTAAACATACATTCATTAACGCAGTTTCCCGACTTATATAATTATCTGTAATGCAAGTTTGTATGAAAAAAGTTACCGAACGCAAGACTTTGTAAAATGACCATCTCAATCTCAATAAACTAAGCTAAAAAGAGACTAAGAGGCGACATACTTAATCTAAAGTGTAGCGCGGCTTTTTAGTGCGAATTTCATCAATGTGACAGAACGCGGATACCACACTCGTAACTTGGTCGATCAGAAGATCTGTCAGTGTCGAATATTGACACTGGATCTTCAATCAATTTAGTTTCATTGTTGAAATTAGTCCTTAGTGTAACAATACTTGTATTAAAATATGTATCCTATGAATATGTATCAAAAACTTGCTCGGTACTTTTATAGACGCCGACGGACATCAGTCCCTCATAAGGACGATTTTCCCGCAGAGATGCGCTACGTTGCTAAGCTTTAGATATTTTTGAAACCCATCAATATGATGGCGCAATTTTCTTGATACTGGTGGAAAAGCGTTCGACGACGCTTATGTTATTTTTGGATGCGGACTGAGGATGTGAGCTAGGAATGCACGAGTGTTGTAGCTATTTGCAGCGCTGTACTCCGCGCTCCTACTATCGATGCATCGTTTGACATCAAGCATCAAGCATCTTCATAGCATAAGGAAACGGTCACAAAGTTTCGTAGCGTTGCTCTGACCTCGCTCATAGCTTAGCTGCTTGCCACATCTCTACTGGAAAAGCAGCCTCACTGCATGCAATGTAGCCAGAAATAATTTCCGTGAATTCAGTTAACAAGTTGATAAATGTCGTCTCTTAGCGTGGGGTTCTAGGTGTGATAGTAGCCGGTTGTGCGGGGCAGCTTATGGATTGAAGATGGGCAGAGAGGCCAGTTTGGCCTTCACCTCCTCGCCGGCGTCGTCGCACAGAAGCAGGGTGTGCGAGTAGCCCATGGTGACTTGAGTGATGTTGAGACCGTCCATGCGGGTCACCTCCTTGGGCCGCGCTGACGACTTGTTGATTTCGCCTGTACCCTGCAAGTTGGACAACGAAACAATTGGTAGGAGCAATGGTGAGTATTTAGTTGTTGAAAAACTATCGCGCCCCCGCGAAACGCGGTCCGCAAACAACGAAAGTTTAACTTTGGAAATGGAAAAAGGTTTTTCCTGCCAGGTACGGAACTCTCTGGTGTGTTTGTCGAGCTCGCTCTTTGCCGGTTTTTTTTATCATCCTAGAGGAGCTGGCCGAGGATGTAATTGAATGTCCCGCTGCCGACTGCTACAGGCGGATGATCTGTATATTATAAACCCGTAAGAAACTCGTATGTCTGTTTCTTATCTTTGCAAGCATTAACGGCAGAATGAACTTGGGCACCATTTAGCACACGGACTTTTTATCCCGGTATCATGTTCCCGTGGTATAATAGGGATGATGATTAAACATTCTTGTTTTGTCAGTCAGGTAGATTATAAAAAAATATTAGATACACGTTATTTTACGTAATCAAATAATTACGTCGATACACTTAGTTAAAATATTGCATGACGTCTCGCGTATGTAGATTTTATACATTATTTTGTACATACTTAAATTCTGTGTATTGCTCAAACCAGTATAGTCACCGGCACGTAAGTTGGCAAGGTTTTGGCGTAGTGGGGGTAAGATCGCGCATCGTGCACTTAGTGGAACAAAAAAATTGGTGACTTTTATTGATCGTCATTATTTTATGGTTATTGCCATCATTTATATTTAATAATATCTGATTAGAAGAAAGTTGAAGAAGGGAGTGGAATTCGTAAAGTCTATTGGGAGTTATAAATAATATGCATACGAGGAAAGTATGCTCAAAAAGTATGCGAAAAAAGGCATACCTTTTTACAATAACAATAACTCTTTAACATAAACACAACAAAAACAAAGGGTACAACTTTCGTGCACGCAAGTGTAATCGGGAGTTCGGGAGGCAACAGTCGACTGTTGCACCAATCGCGCGCTCGGATTGACGCTACCTCATACCCCGCGTCCCGCTTGACTACCAAAGAGATCTAAAAAACGACTTGTGCGCATCTACCGACTCTTGCCAAGTTACGTGCCGGGGACTATACATGATAATATATTCCCAGCTAACTTTAACGTGCTCGTGGCTAAATTAAAACAGCCGTACGGGTTGATCGAAGGTTAAGCTACGCTTGCCGGGGTTAGTCTGTGGATTGGTGACCGTTCGTAACGTATCGAAACTCCTCCGACTCGCAATGCACTTTAGGCCGTTGGCCCCGACTGTCATTTGTAGATCTTTGACAGTCGTTACGGGTAGACAAAACCTCGAAAGTCTGACAAACAGTCTTGCCATGGGGTAATATAAAGAGGGGAAGTAGGTTATCTCCGGCCCAATCCGCGATATAATTGCCTACTGTCTTAGGGTTGTCTTTTAGCTAAATTTTAATTCATTACCTATAACACATCTCTTATTAGTCAGTCAATAAAGTTCAACAATGGTTTTCCTATCAAATAAAGAAATGTATTCAATGCAGACATGATACAGAGCAGCATTATTTATAATAAAAAGAAGATAAAATAAACCGAGCGGCGTAAAATAAGCCGTGACGCGCGAAACTCGTGCAGTGTTAGCCCTGACTGGCACAACTCGAAATGGGTCGAGATTTTGTTAAGTGTGCGTGCGGCGACGCATACATACTACGGCGCACACATACAAGCCGCGCGCAGCTGCGTTTGTATGAAGATAACTTACTTCCCGCTCTTTATACTATGGTATCGTGTTAACTGGGTTATGGAGGTTAGATAGGCAGTCGCTCTATGAAGATACTGCTATTCAGCTGCATATGAAAGACTGGTAGCCGACCCCAACATATATATGGGAAAAAGCTAGGTAGATGATGATACTTGTGACATAGCGAGCCCCCACTCCCCAACTTAAATACGTTTTATCTAAGTCTCGTGTTATTAATACGTATATAATATTTCTTATTATATGACTGACGGACTCTACTTGCATTTGTTTTACCCGTAGGCAACATCCCTATTGCTAACAACAACGCGCGCAAAGCCGCGGGTAAAAGCTTGTGATAATATAAAGACAAATACATACCAGTTCCCCGTAGGTGGGTGACACTCCCCAGGCGACGAGCGAGTCGTCCGCAGCGATCACGATTGAAGTGTTGCTAGTACCAACACAGCGTATGTTCCAGCCTGGTATAAAAACATTCTCATTATTATGTTGTCTTCAAGTAAGTCTTCAGATTATTGCAAAGGACCAGATTACTGGAAACTCAGGAAAAAAATTAGTAATCAGGATTTTTGCAAAAAAAAATTAGTTTATCCTAGGGCTGATTTGCCAATAGTGAGATAACTTTTATCTAAGGAATAAATATGGCGGTTTGACAGCTTTATTAATTAAATTGGCCAAACTGCCTATTTCACAATTTTTCAGATCGTGTGCCGTACTTTTTTCCCCTTAAAAACCGTTGAACCTCACTAGGAATTTCTGCTGCCTTGTGAGTGCGTTTACAAAAATTTTAACTCACATACACAGCCAACCAAACCCGGAACAAGTAACCGTAAGGCATACTAATATTTGTACCGTGCGGGAATCGAACACGCGACATGCAGCGCAGCAGTCAACCGCTCAGCCACTGCGCCAACCGTGCCGTCGAAGTATTGTTTACGTTTATGTATTTTTGCTAGGGAACATTGTTGCCTGACCTGAATTATAAAATAAACTCACCGCTAAGATCTTGCACCGGCTTCGGATACATGTTCGCTTCCCCGGTACGCTTGGTCTGCCCAAACAAGAACAGCCCACCTGTAATGGATGCCGTATTTGTGTTATTTTAGACAAGATTTATTGTTATTATAGAGGTGGATGGTTTCACTTCTAACTTTTAGAGCTCCGTTTACGTTTAACCGATGCGATTATGTTATTGTTACATTTAGAGCAGATAATATGCTATTCCTGATTCATAATTAAAATAGAAAATGCTTATTGAATTCTGCCAATAGTATTATGTAATATTATGTAAATACTTGCGCAATATTCTCAAATACACACGACAGAGTTGTAATTCTTCGTCTTGGGTTAGATAGACATTACTTTTATTACAGTTTAGAGGTAAAATAAAAATTAAAACTCGGCTGTCACAGGACGCCCGGCAGATATAAAACATCGAAATTGATGGTTATTGAAAGAATCTTTTTTTCTTTCTTTCTTTCTTTTTTTCTTTTTTTTTAAAAACGTTGCCCCACATTAGGAATTTCTCCTGTATCGTGGGTGCGTTTACAAACATTTAAACTCACATACACAAACAGTCAGACCCGGAACAACTACCTGTAGGTCATACAAATATTTGTTCCGTGCGGGGATCGAACTCACAACACGCGGCGCAGCAGCCGATGGCTGAACCACTGCGCCAACCGTGTCGTTTAATCTAATTCAAGGGATTCTATAGCGGCGGCGTAGATCTGGCATGACGGCATGAGAGAGCGTCTTGCCGTATGCCGTGACGCCAAAAGGGCGCCCATAGAAGCTTCACATCTAAAATGTACCTAGCTCGTTGACGGCGAGGCTGTAGGTGCCGCCGCAGTGCACGGAGCGAACGCCGCGGGACATGGACTCGAAGTATTTGATCATGCGCGGCACACTCTCGTCCTTCTGCTCCGCGTGCCCGAGGCGCCCAAACCCGCCGAAGCCCCAGCTGTAGGCACGTTTGCGGGAGTCTATGGCCACCTGCAGGAGAAACACAAGTTTATAACCTGGCAGTGACGCAGTGTCCATACAATTTGATTCTTACCAGCTTGTTTACGGTGGTAGAAGACCCCTCTGTACTGCCATTGAAAATTGGCACAATCAGTAGTGTATTCATCATCATCATCATCCTCCTGCCCTTATCCCAATTTATTTGGGGTCAGCGCAGCATGTTTTCTTCTTCCATACATCTCTATTTGCCATCATCTCATGGGTCAACTCTTTTCTTGCCATATCATCTTCCACAGAATCCATCCATCTTTTCTTTGGTCTTCCTCTACTCATGTAACACTGCACATTCATACTCAAAACTTTGCTCACAGCATGGTCCTCATTCCTTCGCATCACATGCCCATACCATGACAACCGATTTCCACACAACTTCTCGGTCACAGGCACTACTTTCAGACTTCCTCTTACATACTCATTTCTTATTCTATCCATTCGAGTAACACCACACATCCCCCTCAGCATTCTCATCTCAGCTGCATGTAACTAACTGCCTTTCATTCATTGTCTTACTATTGCAAAATAACATGACTTACGACGGAGACAGAATCAGAAAAATGCGTTACCGATGACTTGTCGGGAGGACTATTCTTTTTTCTTTATTTATGAGTATTATTGATTTCTATTGAACTGAATAGTATGTCTTACAAAAATACCTCGCCACTGTAACCTGGCCCACATAAATTAGCCTAATGGTTTTTTTCTTTCTTTAACTTATGCATATAACAGGGTTAAATGATCTGGGTCCGTCATGATCTTCATCGTCCTTCTAACCCGTTTATATATACCCTATTTAATTTGGCTCGGCTCATTCTTCTTCCATTCATTCATCTTTTTAGTTACCTCGTTTCTAGCCATTATTATACCAGCCTGTTACTGTCCCACTGCAGGGCAAAGGCCTCTCCTCATACAGAGAAGGCATGAGCATTAATCACCACGCTTGCTCAAAACGGGTTGGCGATTTCAGACTTTATTAATTATAAGTCCAGGTTTCCTCACGATGTTTTCCTTCACCGATGTCAGTGATGTCCAAGATAAACTTAGAAAGTACATACGAATTGAAAAAGTCACATTGGTACTTGTCCAGTTTTGAACCCACAACCTCGTTTCTAGCCATATCATCTTTCAAACAATCCATTTATAGTTTTTTTGGTGTTCCTCTGTTTTACATTTCCTCACAACAAGATCCTTATTCCTCCGCATCACACCTGAGGCCGTATTATGAATGACTAGCATCCCATGATGCATCTGGAATCCATATTCCAGGCCGATATAGATAATATAAACACATAATCCCATTTATTTCTAGATTAATCATGATATACAAGTATTTTCTTTTTATTTAAAATTTGATATATCTTTTATTGTAAGGTAACGGAACCCTGTTTTAATTTACTTTTTGCTACCGAACATTTATGCCTAATGGTAAACCCTCCTATTTGGCACCCAATGGCTTGCCTAGTTCGGGGGGAAAATTTGTGATCGTACCGTAAAACGGGGTGAATAGAAACAATACTTCGAAAGGTATTTTCGCGTTAGTTAAACATTGTTTACTATAAATACTCTTATTTTTTAAAGAATTGTAATGAATCATTTCCGAAATCTTGTCAGTAATAAATAATATTTAAGTAACGTTAAAATCTCAAGTAAAGTTTTGTTTCGATTCACCCCGTTTTACTGTATTTAATTTTATAAATTTCATGTCGTCACGTACGGTGTGGTTATTTCCGCAAGAGACGTCAACTATCTCGACGTCCTTGACAACGTTGATGTGCCCCTCTTTGGTCTTCTCGAAGAAGTGTGCCACGTGCTTCGGGATCGTCTCGAAGTGGAACGACAGCTTGGTGGATGTCACGAAGTACTTGCCGTCGGTGTTGTGGCCTGATAAATACACAACGATAGTTAGTATACATACAAACCTACTTATGTTTGAAATGTGAGTTTGTGGGTATGTATGGATGTTTTTTTTTTAAACTGTGCCCCACACTAGGAATTTCTCCTGTATTGTGGGTGCGTTTACAACCATTTAAACACACATACACAAACAGCCAGACCCGGAACAACTACCTGTGGGTCACATAAATATTTGTTCCGTGTGGGTATCGAACCCACAACACGCGGCGTAGCAGCCGATGGTTCAACTACTGCGCCAACCGTGTCGTCAACTGAGCGAATTTCGATGAAAGTTTACAGTACGAAAATATAGTAATAAAAATACGGTCGTACACTATGTTGACTTATGTAAATATGTAATGTGTTTCGACTTTTTGCTATGGTGTGGTCTATTCTCGTTCAAAGCTATACATTGTGTTAGTCTTTTTATTGGTGGGAACAAGGTCTGAGACTGCAATAGCTGGGAGAGATGGAAAAAATATGCGTGTCAGACAGCGATCGCCTGTTGGCGCCAACTTTGGCGCAATACATGAGGCTTGTATTAATTGTATTCCTCCTAAAACTCCATATGTGGCGCCTTATATGAAAAAGTAAACTAATAAAACTTGTTTTCTTTGGTCCTATGCAATATTCCAGATAGAAACGCACATATTATAATCAAAACTAAAGAATTATGAGTTGTTTGTAGTTTTTAAATGCTGGGTCATTTAAAAACTATTATATACTATGGTAACATTTCCATATCTGGAAATTCTATGTGCTTTTGATATGTTTTTTTTTGTGTGTGTAACTTAGCAAATATATCTTTGCCATTGATAGTAAAACATAGTACATTACCTAACTAGTTAAGAACATTATAATTATGTAAAGTATGTTTAGAAAGAAGATATAAAAAAACTGATTCTATTCTATTATATTCTTAAAATCCTAATGTTAATAATCCTGTGTCTGACTTGGGAATTTAATCCAGGACTTCTTGCTTAGCAGTAGCGCTTTCAACAACTAAGAGGTGTGAAATGGTGTACAAAGTGGGTGAGTGGTACATAAACGCGCGTGACTTACCCAGCTGACCGTACTCGGGCAGTCCAAACGAGTGCAGCGCGCCGTTGCAGTCTAGGATCATGGAGAACTCAGCGCCGCAGCCCACCTTCACCACCGGAGCACCGCTGCAAGCGCAAATAAGTGTATTGTATTCATCTGCCATTTTTTATTGGTTACATATTATCGAGGTGGGGTAAACAGGACAGAGTACAAGATTTAAAAGTGATTGTCTCCTAAAGTATTGAAATAATTTGAACAGCTTACCTGTAACGGACGCGTGTCGGCTTCAGCACTTGCGGCGTGGTATTCCCAATGCCGCACTGACCGCATTTGTTGTCGCCGCAAGCGTACACCGTGCCAGTGTCTGTAACACATTCAACAACACAATTATATTCGATTTCACTATGGTCGCGTTTCCACCATGTCATAACGGTATATATCGTTGGATGACTATCGTCTGTTGCTGTTCCCATATAGTCAGCCAGTCGTGTTCCTTGTGTCGGCGAAATTTACTATCGTGGAATGACTATCGTCTATAGCTTTTCAAATTTAATCGTGACGACACTTTATGATACGATAGATAGTAGCAGCAACGACATTTTTTGATTTTAAGTCGTGTTAACCGTTCCCAGTATCTTGCCAGTCTGTCGTCACAACAAAAATTCGTGGACGACAGTAAATCGCACCGTCCTATATGTGAACACCGACATTTAATTATACAAGCTATGACGCTCTGAACTTCACGACTATTTGTCGTCACGACAAAGTGAAAACGCAGCCTTGGGGTCTTCAAAATTAGCTGTCGATACTTTTAATGCACAGTGAAGCTGCAGCAATGTTTTCAGAATGGCTCCGCTACTTCTTGTCTAATATTGCTTGCAAGCATTGGACTTTTTGGCATATTCCACCCGCTCCTAAGCGCCGTAGCGTGACATTAATAAGATTATATAACACACTACAAAAATTAGGCTATCAAATGCTAAAACAAAATAAAGCACAATTGAAGGGTTTTTTGAACTTTACTATCTTCTTCATATAAAAATTCTCGTGTCGCGGTGTTTGTAATTAAACTCCTCCGAAATGGCTAGACCGATTTTCGAGAAATTTTGTGTGCATATCGGTTAGGTCTGCGAATCGGACAATATCTATTTTTTATCCCCCTAAATGTTAAGGGTGGTCCACACCAAATTTTTATTTTTTAGACAATTTTTTTGTTTTTATTTTTTTATGATACGGCATACAAAAATACATACAACTTCAAATTTTAACCCTTCTATCACCAACCTATGGCAAAACAACGTTTGCTGGGTCAGCTAGTATTAGTATATAGATATACGTGTGCCCTATGGTTCAGTATAAATAGTTCATACAAAAAGCTCGTTCAATGTTCTGCGTATCCAATATAATAACGTTTTCAGGGTTATGTTGGGGCTACCGCGTTTTTGCAGTACGTCGGGGATGTTCGCGGAAGCTGGTGTGCCAGATTTCTATGCAATTATCCGTTCGCGCATAGCATCCTTGATGCGGCGAGTGCGCAATAGCTCCAACAGCCTAGTGTCCACGATAGCCGGCAGGATGGACAGCCCAATAATGTGGCAGTGGATGACGACACATCGAGCGTCATCCAGTTACTTGTATTGATTGATAGAATAATTTTAATTGAATTGAATTTGGAATGTTTTAATTTAATTTTAAAATTCAATTTGATTTCATTTTGATCTAATTTTGATCTGATTTTGATTTAATATTGATTTTAATTTCATTTTGATGTAATTTTAATTTTAAGTCTTATTTTAATAATTTATAACATTCATTTGTCACTAACAATAGGTTAAGGCAATACTAACACAATATGGATACTGTAATCCGAAATAAAGAGTTATTATTATTATATGTCCATCTAACTCTGGTATTACTTGAAATTTGCTTAGAGAAACAACGCGATTCGGTGTTGTTATCATATCACTTGGTGCCACAAGCCATAGTTGCCTTGAAGGTTGTGTCCGTGACCGGACAGTATGAATACTTCTTCAATTCAAGCCATTTATTATGTAGCAGATGGATTGTCGGATGTCACTGTTTTACATTACAGATCCGTTATGTAAAACAACGGAAAGATATTCAGCTTTGTCCTTGCGCTACGCTTTACAAAATTGAATGCAGTAACTTGATTATTATGAATATGATATTGATTTCATGCAATAAACAAGAAACTACAGTTCATGTTCTATTATGTTGTCCAAGATAGGGTAGTTATTATTCATACTGACTGAAAAGTGATTAGTCTTGCAGTTTTACTAACATTGCCCATTTTATATGGGCGTTATGTATACAGAGACTGGTAACTATGCAGTGTCTGGACATATGGACTATTCAGAAATCCAATTTAAAAATCAACACTACCTGGTAAGATCATCACCTAGCCTAGGCTCTTCCCAACTATTTTGGAATCGGCTACCAGTCTAAACAAATGAAGCTCTGCTTTAAATGGAGCGACTACCTATCTGATGTTCACAACCCAGTTACTTTGATAAGAGTGGTTTTTGACGACCGATGTGGCGCGGCGGGCGAAGGTCCGCCTGCGACGCAAGAGGTTGCGGGTTCTATTCCCGCCTTGGGACAAATGTTTGTACGATCTACAAATATTTGTTCCGGGTGTTCTGGGTATTTGCTCTATTTAATAAAAATATCTATCTATGTAATGTATTGTATTAAGTATATCAGTCATCTAGTACCCATAACACAAGCTCTGCTTAACTTGGGGCTAGATGATGCTGTGTGGATTGTCCAGCAATATTTATTTACTTTCTGAGACACAGAGGGGTCCCAATATGTTCTAGATTGTCACTCCTCGGCAAGCGAAGCTTAACCTGCAATCCACCCATGTGGCTGTTGTTAGCCACAAACCCTTCTGCAGGCCTAGACAACATAGTTTTCTAGAGCGTACAACGCCAGACGCTAAAGTCGAAATGTATGCCAATGACGTAACAAACATGTCATGTGACATCTCTGAAGCTAATGTCAACTCCATACAATTTAATTTAATTTTTTATTTAGGATATTGAACAAAGAATATACACAAAATCATACTTATAAAAAATGATTGACTGAAGGTCTATACTCCTTCACTTACAGGAGGCCACGGCATGAACAGCATTGCTAACAACTAGCTTATAACTAAGCACTATGTAATATCATCTGCCTAGCCTTTTCCCAACTATTTTGGGGTCAGCTTACAGTCTAACCGGTTGCAGCTGAATACCAGTGTTTTACATGGAGCGACTGCCTATCTGACCTCCACAACCCATGTATTGGGCAACATGATACCTCTTGGCAAGACTGGTTGTCAGACTCGGTTTTCTGACTACCCTTAACGACTGTCAAAGATCTACAAATGACAGCCGGGACCAACGGCTTAACGTGCTTTCCGAGGCACGGAGGAGTCTCTATATGTTACGAACGGTCATCCATCCACAGACTGACCTCGGCAAGCGTAGCTTAACCTTCGATCAACCCGTGCGGCTGTTTTTATTTAGCCACGAGCTCCTCTTAAGAATGTAATATAATTTATTTAAGTCAAAATTTATTAATTTGGCCAAGCAAGGCAGTAAGACAGCTGAGTATACCTGTGACGAAGAGCGTGTGGTGCCTGCCCACGGCCGCGTGGATGATGTTCTTGCCGCGGAGCGCCGGCACCGGCTCGGGCACGTTGCGCGTCACCGTGTCACCGAAGCCGAGCTGGCCGCAGCTGTTGCGACCTGTGCCAGAGACCATCGTAAACATCACTAAAACACGCATGGGTAGGCAGACGTGTATATTACACTTATATTTCCATTGTGTCTCAAAGAAGGCAAGACTATTGATAAACAACACAGATACCGAATTGGCTCGGGTAAAAGTGATATCCAGTTTTTTTTAATACAACTAGACATTGTAGTTAAATTACTATTCCACACACATAAGAACCAGCTTATTTCACATTAAAGTGGCACTTATTTTCTTTTTTAACATGAGTGCTTAAGACATATCTTGTCTCGACTTTACTCCTTTGCCAGAAAACTTTAAATAGGTACTTAAAACAATCCACACCATAGTCATTCGAAGTTCTGGCACTGTACAACCATGGGAAGTGTTCAACCCATCAAGCGTTACTCGCTTCGGTAAGCGACAAACACTGAGGGTTGAAAACTTTCCACTAACTTTTAGATGGTTGGTCCGATAGTACTAGATTATGTTTTCCATTTTTAACAAGTTTTCGGCACTGTAGGTGAGGTGAAATAAATGAGGATGTTATGTTATGTTATGTTAGACGGGCCGATTTCCGCAACTCCACGACGTAGCGCGTATTTTGCGTAAAGAATAAATGAGGATAGGATTATACAAGTAAATCCAATCAAAACTCGCTTCAAAATCTACTTTGTTGAACTTCTAGGGACTATAAAATTGAAAAAAAATATGGCTTAGGGGTAAAAAGAGAAGGTAACTAACCGAAAGTGTAGGCCTCGCCGTCTTCGTCTACCAGCACCGAGTGGCCAGCGGAGCAGCAGCTGGCAATGAAGCGGTACTGAAAAGAATAATTTTATCTCTGTTACTAAACATTTTCTTTACAAAAATTCAGGTTATTTTCACTGCTAGCTGCATACTTATATGTTATTATATTACTTTAGCGTAAACTTGCGTCTTAGTAGATTTTTGAGTGATATTTTATGAGTCTGGGTTTTTTTTAATCTAAAAAAATTATATTTTCATGTTGAAGCTTGATCTATGTATCAAGTTCAATAACATAACTTACTGCGTAAGACCCCAAAATAAAACAGACTAATTAACAAACTTAATTTGTAATTAAAACTAATCATTTAATAAAAACTGACCAAGTGCGCGACTCTCGGACTCGCACTAAGTGTTCTGTATCATCGTACAAGATTTAACAATATATGAGCACATACTATCTAGTTGTTTAGTACTTTCGTAAAATAAACAAGAGGGGCGCTATTGAGAGGCGCTATAACAATATGTTAAGATTTGCAAATGGTTTTATTTTATTATATCTGTCAATACATTCATATTGACTAATATAGCCTGACGAGGCAGGTGTATTTTGTTAGTTAAACATTTGTATTGCCATTATTAAAATCGAGCCAGAGAACCAAAAACCAGTCTCTTGTATGGGGATCCCTGTTATTTTTAACTGTATTTATTTTATTTATAACTTGCTGTTATATACACTATAGTTGTAAACACTGAAAAATTCACCTAACTACCTCTTGGGGTTCAAAATAAATTACAGTATTAATTCATAATGCTGCAAGCGATAGCCGAGACCAGACAGCCCGCTAGTGTGTCCGCTCACCAATCAAACACAATCTAACTTAGTTATTAATGGATCCTTATTTTCTAGTCTGTCAAATAATGGTACTATTAAGATCGAGCAGAGCACGCAGAATAAATCACGTTTCTTGTATCGAGTTACCCGTTTCATTTATAAATTTTTATTTTGTTTACTTTTTTCTGTTATAGCGGTAATTAAAATACATATTATGTGTGAACAAAATCAACTGTCTACCTATTGCGGTGAGATACAACCCGCTGACAGACGACGGGTTCCACTGGCACCCATTGGTTACGGAACAAAAAATCGCTTATTAAATTTTAGTACCTGAAAATATTATAGAACAAAAGTATCGATACTGTAGGGTAGTGTCCTTAAAAAATCTGATTGGTCCGAAAGTTGGATTACTCAAAAATACTGGACACGTATTTTTTCTTTTGTCGCGTAAACCAAAAATGACGACGTACCTATAGTGCGTTGAAATTGCGCGTGACGTCACGCCGTGCTACACTTTTCGTTAAAAGTGTAGCACGGCGTGACGTCACAAGCCCCTTCTCCTGAACTTTTATGTGCTATATCATTGTCACTTTTTATTGAATTAAGTAAGCAAAAAATACGTGTACAATCTTTTTTGGTAATCTTACTGAAGGATTAAATAAACCTTAATATATTTTTACCTAGGACACATCCCTATTATGAGTACGATACTTATTATGGTGGCTCATGAGTACAATATCAATAGTTTGGTTCGATACCATGTCCGTACATGTGGGCGGGACGACGCCAAGGGAAGTTATTTATATTACAACACCGCATAACCACCTACTTGCTTCCCACGACTGCGACACTAGCCTCATTTCACAGAAAAACGGTCGATATAAGGGCACTTATTTCATTTAAACTTTTACATTGTAAGGTTAGAAACTTGAAGGGGCTGGACGCCGTTCCTTATATCTGCAATCAAATAGGCATTCCAAGTCTATTGCCGTTCCTGATAAAAAGTAGATATGTCCCGCGATTTTGTAATTACACCGGCAGTCGGCACCCACAACCTTCAAACTGCTACTTTTTGGCAGAAATAAGGAGAAAAGCAGCGGAAACCAGGTGGTAGTACTTCCCCAGACGAGCTCCTCCACAAAATGCTCCACTACTAAAACATAGGCATGTTCGTGGCTAACCTTGCGATCAGTGAACTTGTGGAAAGTGTACAAGTTGGGGTGAGTCCTCTTCGTGGGGTTGTTGTCCCGGCGAGCGACCAAGTCCCAGGAGACCATCCCGGCTATCATCAGCACGCCCGGAGTCTTGTATAGGGCTCGCAGGACTTCCTACAAATAACAAACATTACATAATAGTTTTACAATGCTCTTGTGTGGGTAGACATAGGGTTTTAACATCCCCGTAAACATGGGACTTATGAGTGTTACTGGCTAAATGGGGAAAACACGTTTAATGTTATGCATAGCTGCTGCCTATAGTTCACTGAGTCAACGTTGTCGTGTAAGTAGGAGTATCTGAATTCTCATCATCTTTCTCTGCTCATACAGGCATCACATTCATTCATGCCTGTAAGAGCAGAGAAAGATGGCAGATTTTTACTGAGCCAGGAGCTAGTCCGAAATGACTGCTGAGATAAGATTAATAAATATGAATGGGAGAAGATATTATGCTCCGCCGACCGATTGTAGGAATAGGGGCGGCTCTTACTTCTGGTAGCGTAACAGTGGGTTCTTCAAGCATGGGCGAGGGCTCGCGCGGCGGTTGCTCGTCCTGCGGCAAATCCTCCACGGGGGAGTCCTCACTCTCCTCGTCCTCCGACACGTGCTTCTTCGGCTTCCGGTGCTTGTTGTGGCGGCTGTTGCGCGGCGCCGCGTGCCGGTAAGGCAGCAGCTTGTTGTCCTTGGTCATACTGCCCCTAGGAACTGGGGAGAGATGCAGAAATTACAGTTCGTAAACTAAACTGTATGTCGCTTAGATTTGCTGTGAAGCTAGACAGTCTACAACAACAGTCCACTGCTGGTAGGAATCGGTGCAGCCGTTTCCATTATAAGACTTAACAAAGAGTATTGTATACATTGTAGGCAATTTGGTAATAACGGTTTCTCCTTGTATTCTTACAAACAAACAGGGCAGAGGACAAAATAAGCTACCTCTTAATTCCTTTTGTTTCAACACAAACCAACAGTTAAGCGAACTTTTCTCCGTATCAAATACATCGCTGCATCAATCATGCATGTGAATTTAAAATAGCAAGGAGACATACTAAAATGGGAAGTATCGAAAGTCTTCATTTCAAAAAGCGAATATTTTAAAATCTATGAATAAGAATACATGTCATACTGAATTTGAAAAGACCCCAGTAAGTCGTCAATCAATAAGAACTGGCCAACATTTTATGCGATGAGCTACTTCTTGTGAGTTCAGTCCTGATCAATAGTTCATTTCTCTTTAAACAACTTATTCACGCCGGCGCCCTACAAAGTGGGTGTTTCACCTTTCCACTGCATGAAACTTCTTGATAGGGTTCTCGGAACGCTCAGTAAAAATAACCTACCTCGATCGATTTCTAGTCCAAGCCTTGTGCCAGATAGAATTTTCCATAGGCAAACATTAGGAACTACCATTCAAACTAACCTTTACATCTAACCCCCTAATTTACATCCCCTTTAAGTTTTGTCCTAGCCAAAGTGTGCCACCGGGACCCTGGATCATTCAATACAATAGGCCACAAGTACTGTGACCTTGAGTTCGCCTAGCATAGTCCTTACTGTGCTAGGCCAGCTCAAGATGGCCTCGAACCTCCTTAGCATCAATAGAATGCGAGGCCAGCTCTTATTACTTTAGTTGCCAGTGACGTGCTGCCTATTGTACACTGATTTGGCTGACGTTCACGCCTCTATTATCCACAGTAAATCACAAGTGCATTGCACTGCTTGACACTGATATTAGCAAACTGTTCAGTCAATTGGCCACAATTGGTATTAAGTGACATACTGTTAGGCTAGCCGTTATATGAATGTCGCACCTCACTTCCGTTAGCCATGTATCTCCATGTAACTTGCCTGTAATCGCCACTCCAATTATTTGCAACGATTAATAATGAATTGTTCGAATGATGATAAGTAAGGCTAGAAAGAGGTAAACTATTGAGAAGGGGTTACTAAGAATGTTTGGACGAAAAGACTGTTCCGTAACGTAAGAGTTCAGGTTCGGATAATGGCAGCGAGCACTCTGAAGTTTAAGGTAAAATTATATATATAACGAACGCAGAACTTATTTTTGATCAACATCGACGTACAAAACCCCAAGGTTTATTTCAATCTCGCAAACTAATTAAAACTCGCTCCTGTACTGTTACTCCTATCGATTCACTCAGGGGTTTAGGTTAAAAATAATTTCTTATTGCGTTTTACGTCACATGAACAATCCACAGTCTAAAAACTTCCTGAAGAAAACAGCTATAACACTATGCGGGTTCCCATTTTACTAGAGAACCCTTAAAAGTACTAAAGGTACTTTCCCCTAACGTTAATTAACGTATTTTTCCCGTGAATAAAGTCCACCATTAAGGTTTCCTTTTATTTTTTTTAATTGGAACCCGGGGTGACTTGTTTACCTTGCTGGTCTCCTGATGTACAAATCGCGTTAGTCATTTAACTGGCTTCATTAATTTCGAGCCTCTAAAGCTACGGCTCTATGAAACAACCATTTTTTACGATAAAGCGTCGTCGACGACGCGACGGAAATTATGCTTTGCACAGAGCTGGTTTTCCACCACTACTTAGCGGTGACCACTGAAAACAAGCGCTGTGCTGCGACCCCCCCCCCCCCATAGCACAATATCATGCGCTGTGCTGAGACCCCCCCATAGCACAATATCATGCGCTGTGCTGCGCCCCCCCCATAGCACAATATCATGCGCTGTGCTGCGCCCCTCCCATAGCACAATATCATGCGCTGTGCTGCGCCCCCCCATAGCACAATATCATGCTGAGTGGTGTTTCCTACTTGCCAAAGTCACGGTGTGCAACCGGCGACATAAAGTTTCAGTTTAGTCTTCCCTAACATAATTTAAGTAAAATATTTGCAAACACTGTCATTACATTTTTAAATTTTGTTTATTATACACACGTCCTCTGCGGAACTTTTAAAATATTCTACCGCGGCGTAAAAGAAAAAAGTACCATGAATCCTTTTCACAGCAAATCTTAAAGATTTACGAGAAAAAATGAGATTCACATCTTCCATCGAGTTCGTCCGTCGACGGTTATCAAGCAGACTCGAGCGGATTAAACTGAAGTTTTCTTCCAGCTGACCTACTCTACATAAGAAAAACTTCTCAGTTTTAATTAGTTTTTATTTGACTGAAGGGTAGAAAAGATTAATTTTAATGTCTATTTCTGAAAGTATAATCGCACTTTATCTGTCACATAAGATTATCATTGAGTCTCATATATCTCCATGCAAATAAAAATAAATAAATTATACCAGAGGTCACGACTATTAATCGCCACGTTTGGTCAAGGCGGGTTCGTGATTTCTGATTTAAATTTATTTTAAGTCGAGGTTTGTTCAGGATATTTTACTTCACTACACTACATTTGAATTCTAAAAGTCACATTGGATGTAACGCATCATGACAGTGAGAAATGAAATAAATCTCCCTGCAGAAATATAAGTTTGAACGTCTTATTCTATATTCAATAACAACTCAAATCCTAAAACTAGTAGATAGTAATCCTAAAAAGTATATCGTAAAACGTTTTCATGCTATATTGTAAGAAGTCCAAATTGATCCCCAAGCTTCAAACACTATCGTTCGATTTTTTAATTTTGTTTATTAATACGCACGTCCTCTGCGGAACTTTTAAAATATTCTACCGCGGCGTAACATAAAAGAGTACCATGATTCCTATTCACAGCAAATGTTAAAGATTTACGAGAAAAAATGAGAATCACATTTTCCATCGAGTTGTCATTCTCGCTCAGTGGCTGTTTTGTCTCAATACACAAACAAACATGGATATTTCCACGCTTCTTATGTAAGTGATCGTCGTACTGCACCGGTTCATCATAACAACAAATTACCCACTTGTTAGGGACTCCGTTTTGACCGAAGTGGTCATTTATCTGAAGCTACACCAGTGTGGTTATCTACGAGTGGCCATGGCAGAGCTGGCAAATCAAGAGTTGATGTATAAGATAACCATTAGATGTTGTATTGTGTTATCGACGTTTTCAAGTGAACATGGGTTTGTTTAAAAACAATGCATTGAAAAATAGGCATGATGCGATTAAGGTCATAAATAACAAATTGGTATCTTTAATACTAATTTGTGGATAAATAAGATTATACCCCCTCTACGATCCTCGTTGATTGAATTTTGCAAGTGCCATATACTGATCTTAGCGTATTTATTAATCCTATCAAACAGCTATTGCCCTTAATGTTTCAAGTATGGAACTACAACAAACACTTGAGTAGTGATTGGAACAATGAAATGTGTTTGAGAAAGAAGAACCGTCTAAAAGATATCTTATATTAAGGCAATCATTTGGGGCGACAGCATCGTCAACTTAGTTGAACAAGCAATTTCCAAATTTATATTGTATTGTGCCCACCAAGTTACGCAACCGATTGGGGACACAAAAACTGGAAAATTATTTTTTATAGTTCAAATGTTATAAAATATAAACTATGATATCGATACAGCAGAGTGGCATTTGTGACTTATTTCCGTAGACTAGTGTTCAAACTTCTTAAAACGGGATCCAAAGTTTTCGCTTCACGTATTAATGTAATAATACAACTGTTAGACCTTAACTTTTAAGTCTGTTATTCATTGATTTTTACTTTAGAAATCTTTTTATTTAAATTGTGATTTAAAACAAAATGATCATGCCAAACCACCCTGCTCAGATGTCACGATTAATACTGCAAACCAAACCAAAATACCAACATGTGAATATTTCACATCAATCTTTAAGTCCACTAGTCAATTGGAAACGTCAGAAAATTCAGCCTTAAGCGATGTAGTTATCTGTTATTACCAAAAACTTTGAACCGGGGTAAGCTCCGGGCTAATAAATCATCTGAATACAAATATATTTAAGCCAGTTTGAGTTTTTCTATTTTTTTACGCAGCACGCATCGAACTTACGTTCAAGTATTTAAATTTATGGTCAAAGAATAGGAGAACACAGTGTCCCGCGGCGTGAAGGAGTTCCATGGTAACACTGCTTAGTGCGCGCGATACTGTTTGGTACTTGTGAAGATTTTGAGTTGAGGAAGGATTAGATATATTATATTTAGATTAGATTTATTCTAGTACCTAAGACAGTTTTTCAGAAAAATATATTAATGGCTAGTGACTAGTAGGTACGCTGCAGATTGAGTCAATGCCAAATCCTTTACGCTGACGTTCGCCACACAGGATGTTACTGACATTGAACTTGGGAGGATACCTAATGTTCTATCAACACAGTAACCCATACGGACGCAGTTTTTTAAGTTCAAGTTTATGAAATAAAAATTTGATTTCGCAGTCAAAAACTGACATTCATCAAACGTAATTTTCTAGATCTAGTTCAGCGTAATTTTATAACGCGAAGATAAAATAGTCCTTAATTCCTATGGATTTTTCCAACTCACTGACCAATTATCTTAATTATTCTTTCCCTAAGAACCTTCTAGAAAGTATTAAAAAGTATAAGAAAATTTTTAAAAGAGATCTATGGAATCGGTAAAATCGTTCACAAGATATGGCGTGACCAATGAAAATAGGGATTAATTTATATATTACACAAGACCGATGAAGCCAAGAATAAGAAGAAGAAAGAAGTATGCAAGAATACAAGAAAAGTATGTATAATAGAAATATAACTAAGCAGTGTTTTATTTTATCTGGACATCAATAACAATAAAACAATTGTTAACAAGAAAGTTTTAAAGATTTAAAGTAATATAATCTGTCATATTTTTTACAAGACTTGATGAAAACTAACCTGATGTGAGAAATTATGCACTTAAATCAGTGGTTCCCAAACTTTTTTGGACCACATGAAATTGCATGCCTTTAGATATTAGAATTATATGAAACTGCACATAACTAGTTATTATAAAATTTAGACAATGGTTTTCCAAATGACTATGCAGCACGCACTAGAGGTTTAATTGATGGAAAAAAGTGTCTGAAGGATCCTGTGAACCAAATGCTCTGTTAATGCATTTTTCTTTTTTAAATATTAAATCTCAACAAATAACCTAAACTGCAAGATTATAATATACACCTTTTATTGTATTGTAGATTAAGCCGATGTCCGTAACTCCACATCCGAGCACATATTTTGCGTACAGGTAGGGAAATACGTATATGGTCCACCCCAACTTGTCAAGAAGGGTTAGCTACAACTTGATGTCGCTACCATCTCATTGACAGACAACTTCTAAAGAGTTCTCTTTTCTTTCCTACTACAGCAGCCGTTACCGCTCATTGATCATTTAACAAAGACCTCTTCACCATGGGAGTTACAGACAGCCCACTATGCAGAGCCTGCATGAAGGAAGACGAGACAGCAGCCAATGTGCTCCTCTACTGCTCAGAGGTTACCGCATACAGGGCAAAATGCTGATATCAGCCCGTTAACACAAACAACCGAGTTCTCTTTTGTGGAAACACAATCTTAGTAACACCTGAAATGCCAAATGACCGACAAACAATACATTTCTACTATTACTATTGTCTCGTTGTTTGGCAGATAAGGTGTTTATCTCAGAAAGATGATTTGTTGCAAAATGAAAGTCTTCTATCAAAACTATGATGATGTTTATGTAAATTTTTACCAATGAAAAGCAAGCAAGCATTAACAAAATTCGCTTACTACTTGCTCAGTACTCACAACTGACATGCAAGGAGTAGTATGTTAGATTAGATCGCAGATGGCATTATGTAGTTCCTGCCTACCCAAGACTTTGTATAAGTGTGTGTGTATGTATGCATGTAAAATTCGTTCTGTAAGCAGTAACCTACAGTGGCATTGTTTTATCTCTTTGTTCTGAATTTATGAGTTGACTAATTAATAACTGGCTCACACTAAACTGTAAGTTAAAAGACGGTTTATTAAGAAAAGTTTGATGATCATAATCTTAAGAGTTGCAAGAAGAACAAACAGTAGATGTAGATTGTCAGTGTAATGCAATAACTACCTTTATAAAGTGGCCCTTATTCACTCTAATAAAACTTCTCCAAACCATGTCATAGTTAGTTGAATCGAAAGTAAATCTGTACTACTTAAGTTTTTTTTGTCTTAGACTGTGATTGTGATCTTTCAAGGTTCAAACCCTAAAAACTGATAGAAATTATGATTAAATTCATGCTTCAATGTTTTAAAACTCATTATTTTATATTGTATTATGCAAAATTATATACTACTGAAAATAAATAGGTATTACTTATTTTCTAAGGTCTTTCTTAAAAAATAAGTACTTAATACTTATTTTGTTTGAATTTGTATAGATGGCGAATTTTACAAATTAATGGTAACATAGTAGAGTTTGCAAAAACTAATTTCATTTATAGAGGTACATATTAGGTAATAAGAAAGTCATCTTTTGTTTCAGCATGTAGACAATGGTCCTCATATTGCTTTCCCCAACCACCCACACATTTTGTTCAGGTGTATAGATACAAAGCCTCACATACTGACCCACATTTCCAAGTAAGAAAACATTTTATGAATCTATTTATTTTCAGTTTTTATCAAAGAGTAAAGTATTATATAAATATATATAAGACATTATCATTATTTTTTTATGGAATTAAATGTATTTAAGTGATTTGTGATGCAACTGCAACAAAAAGTTTTGTTCATAATATCATCAATAAGTACTTTGAAAACCAGTCAACCAGTGATGTAGAGAAAAATAAATTAATTTAAGTTCATTCAATTCCATTCACTATATTTTATAATAAGCTGAACTTGTAAATAATTAAAAAAGTTTTCGAACTTAATAAAAGTTTAAACTAATTACCTACCTAATGCATCCAGCGGCGGCGAGGACATTTTTATCTATTAAGTACGAATATGAATAATATTCAGAATTATAAATAATCGCGCGAGATTTTGCCGGCTTGTTATTATTTTCAATACACGATCACAGTTATCGTATTCAATTTACTATTTTCGGCCCTACCCTTCAGAAGAGACTTAATTTTCCCACAGCGTCCGGCATGAGTGAGTACGCATAAGCATCATTTGATACAACAATGAAAAATAAAACCGTTAAGTTACATTATATAAAAATAAAGCTATCACCGATTCAGTAAAAATGGTAACCGGCTCGCATCACGAAATTACATACATAATCTGATAGAAGAATTTACTGATTTACTTGTTGATGTGAAAAAAACTATTTTACAAGTTCAGAGACGAAAGAATACGTGCCGACACGTGCCATTTTCAAATGTTTTAATATTTAAATATAACAAATGAACGATAATCTAGCAGTCATACAAACAACACATTAATTTAATAAATGGTTTAACTTACTCATTATTGGAGGAGAAACAAATGTTAAAAATAATTATTCAGAAATGTCTGTCACACACGCTCGGCACGACAACGATACTGGACTACTAGTGTTGGACTGTTGGCACGACTGACAACACAAACAGTGTGGTAAAGTGCGGTTCACTGAGTTCTAGAGACGGGGGCAAAAAAAACGTACTAATCGAGTATTTTTACAAAACGATTAATCGACTTGAAAATAAATTGTAGTAAGTAGTATAATGCTTAACGTGCTTTGCGAACTTTAAATTTAAAGTTCGGTTAAGCAGTAGATACCCCTAAAGGATAAACTGCGAGACGCCCATTCCAAAAAAAAAACGATTTAAATTTAAAAAGTTTTAATTTTACGTTACGTCAGCTAGCTGTTTGTTGATGAACTTTGAGCCATGTATATGTTGGTTTTTGTGGTGGTTTATGTTGGTATCTGATGCTCTGTGCTGCATATTATTTTAATATCGTTTTGTTTATAAGTGGAAACTTACAATCGGCCATCTTGTTGTTGTTGTTGTTTGCAAAAAACTCCGCCCCTATATTACTAGAGTACGACTATTAACTTAGCTGTAGTAAGTTAACAGAACGAATGTCATATACAACAGTGAAAATGCAATATGGGCACTATAGTGGTGCATAAATCAAATACTAGCCAGACACTGTACTAGAATCTACTTTGTAGGTTATTTTATTTAGGACGCACCAGTCTTTTTTCATGTTTTAGTGACATTAGATCCTGTGAAGTTAATACATCTAATTAAAAGGCATACTGTAGTGCTATTATATTCTGTCCACGACTTATGTAATTCATTTTTTGATATTTGGTAGAACTAGAGTTTGTCCAAAGAAAGCTGAGTACGGGTTTGTTTTAATTATTTTATTATAAGCAACATTATAGGACTGTCGAACTTAGTCGAGTGAGAGAGTCGAGCTTAGTCGAGTGAGAGAGTCGAGGCGAATTGAGCCGTGAACTTATTTGCGCAGGAAGTTAAAATATACCAAGCTAGTTCGCGTTAAGCGCTTATTATTACCATCCTCAAAACGTAATGTAGCGATTACATAATGGCGGCTTAACAGGTTTAAGTAAACAGCCCGGTTAATTAGGTTATTATAATGTAAGGGGTTTATTTATTTATATATTAAATAATAATTTACTTATAAGTACATTATTATATAAGTACCTATGGAATATTTATGTAAGCATTTCATAATATTTCTTAAATAATAATATCAAATTGCGCCTTCGTTCTTGGACAGCTTTTGTTGGTCTGACAATAGTGATTGCTTTGCTGCAATGTAACATTTTGATAATAAATTCAACAATTGATACTTTATTTTCTATTAAGTATTGATTAAGTATATATTGTTTCTATCGAATAAAATATGGTGCGAACTAGACGACGAATAATAAATACGTATTTAAGTAAATAAATAATATTGATTTGATTGTTAATAATAATAATAACTTATACCATCGGTAGCTTGGACCCTGCTTCCGCCATCGGTGGACCACTATTTTTTATATTTTTAAATGTTTTGTATTTTTTATATTGAAATGTTTGAAATGTGATTTATAAGAATGTATGTTTAATAAAGGAGATAATAATTTCTTTATTTCTACAAAATAAAGGTGTTACAGTTGTGAAGTTGGCAAGGTTTTGGCGTAGTGGGGGTAAATTCGCGCATCTGCACTTAGTGGAACAAAAAAGTGGTGAATTTTATTGATCGTCATTATTTTATGGTTATTGCCATCATTTATATTTAATAATATCTGATTAGATGAAAGTTAAAGTACCTAGGGATTGGAATTCGTAAAGTTTATTGGGAGTTATTTAAATAATATGCATACGAGGAAAATATGCTCAAAAAGTATGCGAATTAAGGCATACCATTTTTCGCCTTAATTTTTTAGTTGTTTTGTACATGAATGGTGTAACTTTGAGATATATCCCCAGTAGGTACATTCTGCCAGTTGGCTTAAAAAAATTTGGTTGTTAACTTACAGAAAATTAAGAAACTAGGTACTTCAATTCAAAGTGAGATCATGAATCAGCTTAGTCTAAAACTATTGACATAGTAAATGAGATAGAATGAAGCAGATATTACAACTCATCATTGGTAAAATCGGAAACATAGCTATAACATTACTCGGTCAGCAACAACGACAGGACATTCTTGAATTTTTAGTAAGGGCTGATCCTTAATAAAGTTTGGCAATTGTTAAATATGTACCATACTGATAACAATAATGTTTTTTTTGGCAAAGCAGTGTTATATCTACCAGTACACAATAGACTCTGATATTGTGATTTCATGGCACCAGTTTCCATCGTCGTATCATTCAATGCCGGAAATAGATGCTTGCCACTTTTAACGAATGTAGCTACTTCGAGAATGTATAAACTAGAAAAAGTTAGTATGTTGCGTTTCTTGAAAAATGGTATACAGCTATCTGTAAACTTCAGATTAAAAATGAATCTTATGCACCGGTTTTGGACTTTAAATATAGACTCCCTTCCGGAACAATGACCCCAGAATGCTACACCAAACCTTTACATAGGGACCACCAAGCCGTAACAGCAACCATTAATGTATCAACCTTAACTTTCTTGGAAAGATTGTAGAGAGCATAGTAATACGTATGCTCTCTACAATTTGTCCAAGAGAGTTAACGTTGACGTGCTTAACTCTGCGTGTGCCGAATCAAGTTGTGAAATTAGTTGTGCAAATTGGCTTTGTAGTTCCTGTATTAGTATATTGTTTACTTGGTATATTTGGTAAGCTACTAGTGCTGCCATCTTAGCTTCGAACTATTAAAGCTATTTTCTTCGGACATTATTTTGTAAAAAAACGTGTCTTGGTTTTTCTGAACGTGTTGTCAAACACCTTTTTTATATTAAACTAGCTGACCCAGCAAACGTTGTTTTGCCATATAAAATGTTTGGGGGTGCACCACCCTTAAAATTTAGGGGGATGAAAAATAGATGTTGGCCGATTTTCAGACCTACCCGATATTCACACAAAATTTCATACAAATCGGTCCAGCCGTTTCGAAAGAGTTTGTTAACTAACATTGTGACACGAGAATTTTATTTAAAAGATTAAATAAGTATCATTTACTTCTGGTATAAATGGAAAAAGATACGTAGTGTCTGTGTTCCAAACTCGCGACACATAGCGACTAACACTACAACCGCAGAACTTACCACCAAGTCATTTGGTCAGTAGCATAAGTACCTACTTGTTGAAATTGGTCTTCTGTAATAGTAAGCGTATCATTCCGTTACTTTTTATTTGGATACTCGTATTTGCGGTTAATTGAAAATAATTTGTTGTTTTGTTTTAACTTGTTTGTTTCGTTAAAAGTTATTGTTGTTACTGTTTAGGCTTCACTGAGTCACTTTGAGTAGTTTTTTTGCAATTATTGTCACAATAAACATATACATACAGTCTTCTTTTAAGTTTACAGAGTCTGGATTTCGGTCGTTAATAACTTCGTTGTTTGGGAATATTATCGGTAGATAACAATGTGTTATAATTGTAGTCTAGTTTCAGCTGATGTACAAAACTCAAAATTTAATCAATTAGCTTCTTTTCATTTTCACAACACATAGGCTTCTGAGGATGCAAATTTTTCTATTCCATATCACTTTGTACGATAGAATGTAACTTTATTTAATACGCTTCTTATCAATTATCTTTTCTTAAAAACAATATCATTCAATTGCTGTATAATATTAATGACTTCTAACATTCATTGTTAGAAGTCATTAATATTATAAATTAATTAATATTATAATGCGCTAAGATCCACCCTTCATTTTGATGAAGGGTGGATCTTAGCGCAAAAGAAAAAGAGGCTGAGAGACAGGTTTATAGCTATTTATACCGTTGTTCATCAATAACGTTGAATGCGTCTGCTAACGACATATATACGTACATAATGGAAAAAAGAAAACCTAGTGTGCAAATTGAAAAAATAAATATGAGCAAACAGAAAAACTACGATGCTTACAATTTTTTTTGCACAAAGGAATAAATTGAAATTATTTTTAGACTACAATTTATGGCCAGAGGGAATTTCTTTTCGTAGTTACATAGATTTTAAAGAACGAACAGAAGGACCACACAAAAATATCAACAATGGATTGCGCGACAATAACTATATTAATTCAAAAGCAAGTACATTTGTGAGTTTTAATATTGTAAATCTATTACTAGATCGGTGGATTATGTCAAACTATTATGTCAAACATCTGATATAATCGCATTGCAAGAAACCTGGTTGCTGCCTCACAACATTCCTTTTCTGAGCAGCATAGACCCTCAGTTCGACTTCGTGGGAAAATCGGCGGTAGATACGTCGTCGGGCATCCTACAAGGGCGACCTTATGGCGGAGTTGCTATACTGTGGCGCAAGAGCGCCTATGAAAATGTGTCTTTCGTGCAGTGTCAAAGTGTGCGTCTTGTGGCTATAAAAATAACAGTAGGCGGTAAAGCTCTCTTAGTGTTCTCGGTTTACATGCCGACAGAGTCGATGGATAATCTTGGTGAATTTGTCGAGGGTTTAAGTGAGATTCACGCAGTGATAGAAAGTACTGGCGGTCTATATTATGGGGGATTTTAATGCTCAACCAAATAGTATATTCGGCAAAGAACTTTTGAGTTTTACGGCTGAAGTACAGTGGCGGAGCGCTGACGTTTGCATGCTCGGTGGTGAGTCGGACACGTATACCTACTACGTAAGTGATGCACATGGTTCTACTAGTTGGTTAGACCACTGCGTAGTGACAGAAGCGGCGCGGAATACTATTAGAGAAGCTAGTGTGCTCTACGACGTGTCTTGGTCGGACCATTTATCTCTAATTGTAATGTGTGATCTTAATTTATTAAGGCCAAAAGTTGCACCTGGACTACCTGAATGTAACAAAGAAACAAGGGATGACAGAGACTTGCGGCAGACTAAGTTATAAAAATAAAAAGTTTTTAATTCAGATAAGCAGCATCCATATGGGTTAGTAAACAAAAAGATAACTTATACCTATGTTAGTAAACTAGTCTATTTAGAAACAAAGTTAGTTATATAGCAATTATTGTAATGATCTCTTGAAAAATGTAGACTTTCCCTTTGAATTTACTGAATGTAGTAAAAATAGATGTAGAATTAAGGAACATGAAAACATTTTAGATAAAATGTACGCGGAAATTGTGCGTATTCTCTGTGAAGGTGCAATCGCCAGTAACTGTAAGAACGGAATACAGCACAGAAAGCGTTACATAACGGGCTGGAATAAGCCTGTGAAGAATGCACACGGGCAGCCTCGGCTTGATTTTCAAACATGGACATTGTTTGGTAGGCCGAAAAATGGTGATATACATACAAATCACCATTTTTCAAAGTAAATTAAAATGGTGTCAAAATAATAAGGACAAAATAAAAATGAACGTCATTGCAAGTCATCATGACGCAAAGAATTTTGGTAGTTTTTGGAAAGCCAAGAACAGATTGAATCCCAGGTCGGGTCTGTCTGTGAGTATTGAGGGCCTTAGTGATCCTAATGATATAGCCAACCTATTCAGTAGAACCTTTGGGGTTCAGTCTCCCCTAGGTACGTCGTCTGACGGGCCGGAGGTGGTGGGGGGGGCCGGAGGTGGTGGGGGGGGTCCGAAGACATGCCTATTAGGGAGATAGCCACTGTCATACGCAACTTAAAGAGAGGCAAGTCGCCGGGTCATGACAGCCTAAGCATAGAGAATTTATTATATGCTGGTAAGCACGTACCGCGAGTGCTAGCAATGTTTTTTAACTTGTGCCTGAGTCACTCATATCTTCCAGCTGATTTACTTAAAGCTATTGTTGTGCCCATTGTTAAAAATAAGACTGGAGATGCGAGTGACAAGAGCAACTACAGGCCTATATCCCTGGCTACCATCATTGCAAAGGTGTTGGACAGTCTGATTGATCAGCTAGATAAGCATTTAACACTCAACGACGCCCAGTTTGGGTTTAAGCCACATTTATCCACGGAAACAGCTATACTATGCCTGACACAGACTGCTCAATACTATGCAAGTAGGAAAACACCTGTATATGCATGTTTTCTGGACCTCTGCAAGGCTTTCGACCTCGTATCTTATGATTGACTATGGAGGAAACTGTCAAATGTTAAGAACCTCCCAAGCGATATCATTAAGATGCGAAAGTATTGGTATAAAAACCAATACAATTATGTTAAATGGGCGGGCGTCCTGTCGGATGCATACGGGATGGAGTGCGGTGTAAGGCAGGGGGGAATCAGCTCACCCAAGCTATTCAACCTGTATGTAAACGAACTGATCTCTGAGCTCAGCAATACCAATATCGGGTGCTCCATTGACGGGCACTGCGTCAATAACATTAGCTACGCGGATCATATGGTATTGCTAAGCCCATCGATCAGTGCACTTAGGAGGCTTCTTCGCATCTGTGAGGACTATGCAGTGGCTCACGGTCTTAGGTACAATGCGACCAAGAGCGAGCTACTGGTTTTCAAAGCGGGAAACAAATGTTATGATACTGTCCCACTAGTCACCTTGGGGGGCGCTCAACTTTCCAGGGTCACGAAGTTCATATTCCTGGGGCATTGGGTCTTGGTTCTTTGCGCTTGGAAATTTAACATCCACCTCATCCTCCACAAGGCATAGTTAAAAAAAAGCGTTTCACAGAATTCACGGTTCTGCTCTTCGCGGTAATGGGCAATGTTACGTCTTACGTTCGCCCGCGGAGACCCGCGCGCCGCGCCGCACCGCGTCCTCGTGCCGCACCGCCCGCCCGCCGCGCTGACCGTTTAGTAAATACTGTAATTTCCCCTTAAACTTAAAGGGAAGATCTATAAGACAATGATTAGACCTGCTGTCTTATATGGATCAGAATGTTGGGCCACAAAAGGAATGAATGAAAGGCAGTTGCATGCAGCTGAGATGAGAATGGTAAGGACGATGTGTGGTGTTACGCGAATGGATAGAATAAGAAATGAGTACCTATATAAGAGGAAGTCTGAAAGTGGCGCCTGTGACAGAGAAGTTGTGTGGAAATCGGCTGTCATGGTATGGACACGTGATGCGAAGGAATGAGGATCATGTTGTGAGGAAAGTTTTGAGTATGAATGTAGAGGGTTACAAGAGTAGAGGGAGACCCAGGAAACGATGGATGGATTGTGTGAAAGTTGATATGGCTAAGAAGGAGGTGACTTCTGAGATGACGGGAAATAGAGATGTATGGAAGAAGAAGACATGCTGCGCCGACCCCAAATGAAATTGGGATAAGGGCAAGAGGATGATGATGAGTAATGTTGATTTATTTTAATTTTACATTTACTCATAAACCGTGTCCCTAAATCACATGCGATAAAAACCAAATTTTATCTTCATTAAATTGTCTTGATGATGTTCGAAGTAACTGTTGTTTCCATGGATTAATATGCCTGCATAAATAATATTAATGCTCAAAAATCACCTTTTGTTTTTAATAACTGATTCGACCCAATATGCCTATTTTTGGCTTTATAAGAGATAAAAAAAATATCCTAGGTCTACTAAAAATGTATATATATCTTTGTAGTACATGGTACTTAAGTAATTATTATACTTCTATTTTTATGTTTTCTTATATTTTTTTTATCTCTTATAAATAAGCCAAAAATAGGCACATTCATCACCTACACCAGCGCAAACGGGTAAATCAGTTCAATAGTGACTTTTCTTCCGACTTATTCTTGTGATCAATATTTTAGTCAAACAAAAAACTTTAGCATAATGCTAGATATAGGTTTATAGCCTTCCCTGTGAATGTGACTGCGGCTATCATACACAGATTTTTTAACAGTTTCGTTCCGTTCTAGAGATTAGCTGGTTTCTAGTATAGATTTTTTATAAGCGACAAACGAACAATTATGCTAAGAGCTCATTTTACCCAAGTTAAATATTTTATAACCATCATCGTCATCTGCCTAGCCTTTTCCCAACTATGTTGGGGTTGGCTTCCAGCCTTACTGGATACAGCTGAATATCAGTGTTTTACATGCGCCAAGCTATAAATGTATTACGAAATATATAGTAAACAGTAGTGATGAGGGTAGCGTCATATCGATGAATGAGAATTTTTCACGTTAACTTATGTTTTAGTTATAATTTTACCAATATAAATAAAACTGATTAAATATTTCCATATTTGTTTTATTTCACAGTATCCATATTAAGAAAAAACAATATAAATTATAATTATCAAAGAAACAAATCATCATCATCTGCCTAGCCTTTTCCCAACTATGCTGGGGTCGGCTTCCAGTCTCACCGGATGCGGCTGAATACCAGTATTTTAACTTGGAGCGACTGCCTATCTGACCTCCACAACCCAGTAACTGGGCAACACAATACCCTTTGGTAAGACTGGTTGTCAGACTTTCGGGTTTCTGACTACCCGTAACGGCTGTCAAAGATCTACAAATGACAACCGGGACCAACGGCTTAACGTGCTTTCCAAGGCACGAAGGAGTCTCCATATGTTACGAACGGTCACCCATCCACAGACTGACCTCTGCAAGCGTAGCATAACCTTCGATCAACCCGTGCGGTTGTTTTTATTTAGCCACGAGCTCATATATAACTAAATATTTTATAACCATGGAGTTAAATAGACGTCTGACAGTCTTTGTATGAAAAATAAAGAAATAGGCAGTCATTGGGACTGCCGATAGAAGATGACAAAAGTGAAAACTTAATACTTTGGAATAAGTGTCAGATTGGCGCAACACGTCGTGTTAGTATGTCAGTGACGCCGTCACATACAGGGGTAGAGGACCTGAAAAAATTTACGATCCATACCTACACGACCTCATCAGTGCTAGTATTGGTTAAAGCAAGAAATTGGAAATTGACTTAATAATAAATATCAAACACTGGGCCGCAAAGAAAGCGGGTCGGTAACATAAGAACCTTTATAACTGCCAAAATATTGGAACCAGCTTTACAAAATAAAAATTGTATAGACAATTTTATGGGCCTTAAGTCAATGTCATAAAAAAACAAGATTATTACACTCGCGAGCAATAAACTGCAATCATTTTTTTTAACAGTTTCTATGCAATGAACTATAAATTGTAGTATATCATTTGAAAGACAATTTTGTTAGTTATTGACGAGGATTTCCAGCGAATGCTCAATAATAATCAAAAATACACCGCTCCTGTGACTAAACAGTACCTGGAAGAAGTCAGGATTCCTACACTATACCTACTGACTTGAATCCCTTTGAATATGTGTAGGACGGATGAAATAATTAAAATGAGATCTGACAGTAATGCAGTTAATGCATCAATTCCCCAAGGCAGTGTTATAGGCTGCCTTTTGTTCGTAATCTATATAAACGACCTTCCTAAAATTATAAACGAACCATGTGTTCTATTTGCGGACGATATCTCCCTACTCACCTCATGCAAAAACAATTACAACATAAATGCTAAGTTAAACTCCCTTCTTTCTACAGCTTTAAATTGGATGGTTAACCATAATCTTGAAATCAACTTCGCAAAAACAAAATTAATTACTTTTAATCCCTATCAAAAATCCCCATTAAAATTAAATTTCATGTTTAATAATCATAAACTTGAACAAGTAATCGAATTTACCCTTCTCGGTGTGTCTATAGATACCCACATAAACTGGAAATCCCATGTACAGAAAATACGTGCTAAACTATCAACATTCTCATATGCCCTACGCGAACTTAAAAAAACTACCAACCTGCTAACAGCACTAGTCGCATACTATGCATATGCCCAGGCATGGCTCAGCTATGGGGTCATGCTGTGGGGTAATAGTACAGATTCACAAACCATATTTATTTTACAAAAGAAGCTAATCCGAATTATAACAAACATAGAACACACAGACAGCTGCAAACCACACTTCCTAAAACACAAAATACTCACACTCCCTTGCTTATATATCTTGGAAATATGTAAATTTGTCAGAAAACACCCAGATTTTTACACTAATATTGCGCCTCAATAGTCAATCCAGACTCAAAATGCACTCAACCAGCCCTTTAATTATGTCCATAAAAATTTATAATAAATTACCGAATAACATTAGAGAACTAAACAAAACACATATATTTATTAATAAATGTAAACAACTTCTGGAATTCAAGGTATATTATTCAGTAAAAGAGTTTTTACATGACAAATCGATTCCAAAATAAAATTATCCCCTCTCTTAAACACCAAACATTAAAAATATATAATTATAATATTAACACATAAATAATATACCATAATTAAATAACAATATTAATATAATGATAATTTCGAACTTTACTATACATTTGAATGTAAATACATAAGCTCACATATTTTTTTTAATTTTTTTTTTTATAAAAGAATTGTTATTTTATTTTCTATTAAATTTAATATCTTTATTTATACTAATACAAATAAAAGATCTCAATAGAATTATAAGTAACTACTAACAATATATTTTAATATTTACATAAGTTTACAAAATTTTATAAGAATTGTGTTATTTTTAATTTTTATTTTATAAATTTTTATTTTTAGTTTAATACCATGTTGCTGTGCCCTAACAGGGTCCATAATTGTACCTTAGCTGTAAGCTTTTTGTAACATCTTTTATGCACATTATGGTACGCAAAATAAATGAATATGAATATGAATATGACGAGCTGATAAGGCGAGTAAGAGGAAGATGTCCAGCTGCGGCGTCGATTCAAGACCTGGAAACTGCTTTAGTCGAATAGTGGCAGGATCCCACGGGATTCCATCAGCAAACATTCGGTCAGTTAAAACAATAGCAAAAAGAACGGTCATTAGGACCAGAGGGAGTATCAGAAAATAGGGGGGTTGTTTTTTTAATTGAGTACTAATTAGTCCTCAATTAAAAAAACAACCCCCCGATAATAACAAATTTAAACATATTTTTTAATCTTTCAATACCGACTTTATACTTATTCATTGAGACGTCCACAAGTTCGACCTATTGCAATAATTCGCTAAATTTAGGCACCTGCATTTATTTTGGTCTCATTTGAATGCTATCAAAAGTACCTTTCAAATTATATTCCACAATACATAGAAATTGTAAAAAATGGTTTTCAGCTACGCAAGATCCTCGTTCATCGCTCGCGTTTAGTAGTTGCTCGAGTGTGGTTAACATACAGAACCACATAGTATAAAACAAAGTCGCTTTCCGCTGTGTCTGTCCCTATATATGATTAGATCTTGAAAACTACGCAACGTATTTTAATACGGTTTGTTTTCAATAGATAGAGTGATTCAGGAGGGAGGTTTATATGTATAAAACATGCATGACATAGTAGAGAAACACTGATAATTTTAGAGGTTTTTAATGTGATGTCGTAAATAAACACATATTTTTGCGCTTACATTGCAAACGCTGGTTGAACCCTACGGGATGGATCAAAATAATGTTGTACAATATTGTACACCCTAAAAAGCTCTACAAAAATCCGCGATGGTATATGTGTTTCTTTTAGGGTTAACGTGGGTACGTTAACCATTTTTTATCCTTTACTTTTTACGAGAAGTAAAGGGTTATTTATGAAACGATTTTAAGCAACACAACATTAATCCTTATCCAATTAAGTACCTTAAATAAATTGTGCATTTAATATAGATCCGTATGGCGTTTTAAGCATATAATTCAAATGAATATTTTCGAAGTTATTACAGATTTAAAATGCAAGGACATAGCGTTTACGGCCGGAGGTGCGTGCCTACTGAGGCTTAGATTTGAGCGTTGAGTGTTTTTCACATGCCAATCATAATAATATGTCGCTCTTTAAACAGTAACCTCTAAAGAAAACATGTTTGTATTGTCTTATGACAACAAAGCTGTGAACGTTGTATATAAAGAAATAGGGATGTGTCCTAGGTAAAAATATATTAAGTCTATTTAGGCCGTCAGTAAGATTACCAAAAAATATTGGACATGAATTTTTTGCTTACTTAATTCAATAAAAAGAGACAACGATATAGCACATCAAAGTTCATTAGAAGGGCTTGTGACGTCACGCCGTGCTACACTTTTAACGAAAAGTGTAGCACGGCGTGACGTCACGCGCAATTTCAACGCACTATACCGTCGTCATTTTTGGTTTACGTGACAAGAAAAAATACGTGTTCAGTATTTTTGAATAATCCAACTTTCGGACCAATCATATTTTTAAGGACACTACCCTATTCTGTACTATATTTAGTATCAGCAATCCACCCGTGCGAAGCAGGGACGGGCCAGATAAGTAAAAATGACCATTTAGAGATACTTCTATATTGGTACTGAAGACGCCAGCGTGCAGCGGCTACGTTGCTTTTACAACAATAGATTATGGTCAATCCGTTAAATTAAGGAATGCGTACTAACGCGTTTGATTTTTTTACGATAAGTTGAGACCCGATATTCGACCCGAGGAGCTCGTGGATAAATAAAAACAGCCGCACGGGTTGATCGAAGGTTAAGCTACGCTTGCCCAGGTCAGTCTGTGGATGGGTGACCATTCGTAACATATCGAGATTTCTCCGTGCCTCGGAAAGCACGTTAAGCCGTTGGTCCCGGCTGTCATTTGTAGATCTTTGACAGTCGTTACGGGTAGTCAGAAGCCCGAAAGTCTGACAACCAGTCTCATCAAGGGGTATCGTGTTGCCCAGTAACTGGGTTGTGGAGGTCAGATAGGTAGTCGCTCCATGTAAAATACTGGTATTCAGCTGCATCCAGTTAGACTGGAAGCCGACCCCAACATAGTTGGGAAAAGGCTAGGTAGATGATGAAGCTGACCCGATATTATAAAACGAATGGCATCGCGCGCTGTGAAAAAGATGGTGTAATACTATGCGCTACTGTGCCTGCCTAGTGCCTACTGTAGACAGAGTACGTAGAAAGTTACAAGACCGGTAAGTATTCGATTAACGTATTTAGCGAGCGTATTATGAGGTTTTTGCAGTACAAATGTCGTGTAAGCATTTGTCCCGCACAAAAAAATCGCGCCTAAAACCGTTAAAGTGACGCATCTTAGATTGGTTTGCTTATGTTTGAAGACCGATGTGGCGCAGCGGGCGAAGGTCCGCCTGCGACGCGGTAGGTTGCGGGTTCGATTCCCGCTCTAGAACAAATGTTTGTATGATCTACAAAGATTTGTTCCGGGTGTTCTGGGTATTTGCTATGTATAATAAAAAATATCTATCTATGTAATGTATTGTATTAAGTATATCAGTCATCTAGTACCCATAACACAAGCTCTGCTTAACTTGGGGCTAGATGATGCTGTGTGGATTGTCCAGCATTATGTTAGCTTTTTTATTTAAAAGTGTACTAACATCTATTAGTCATGTCTAATAGAAAATCTCTACAAAAACATGAGTATGGCCGATACGCAAAGATTCCATCGTGAAAATGAATCTCATCAGGATTCAGAAAGTTCTCTGACAATTTGTCTATGAAGGCAATCCCGGTCTAAGTTATTCTAAAGTAGTTCTGAGAGCAGAATGTTGGGCCACAAAAATGAATGAAAGGTTGTTGCATGCAGCTGAGATGAGAATGCTAAGGGGGATGTGTGGTGTTACGCGAATGGATAGAATAAGAAATTAGTATATAAGAGGAAGTCTGAAAGTGGCGCCTGTGACAGAGAAGTTGTGTGGAAATTGGCTGTCATGGTATGGACACGTGATGTGAAGGAATGAGGATCATGTTGTGAGGAAAGTTTTAAGTATGAATGTAGAGGGTTACAAGAGGAGATGGAGACCCAGAAAACGATGGATGGATTGTGTGAAAGATGATATGGCTAAGAAGGAGGTGCCTTCTGTGATGACAGGAAATAGATGCATGGTAGAAGAAGAATCGCGAAAAATTATATCACTCTCTAGCCAATATTAATAATTTTGTTATGTACTACGTCATTGTCGTAATGTTTTAAATAACTATACTTTGTTACACCGCCAGCAGCTGTGAAGTTACCTTTTTATAAATAAATTAATAAATATAATAGGTGCACCGTGCACCTTTTTAAACTGTAATAATATTATTCTATACTAATATTAATATTATGACGACGAGGAGCTCGTGGCTTAATAAAAACAGCCGCACCGGTTGATCGAAGGGTAAGCTACACTTGCCGCGGTCAGTCTGTGGATGGGTGACCGATCATAATATATCGAGACTCCTCCGTGCCTCGGAAAGTACGTTTTAACGTACTTTCTGAGGCAAGGAAGAGTCTCACAAATGACAGCCGGGACCAACGGTAAGCCGTTGGTCCCGGCTTAGCGTTGGGTGGTAGATCTTTGACTGTCGTTACGGGTAGACAGAAACCCGATAGTCTGACAACCAGTATTACCAAGGGGTATCGTGTTGCCCAGTAACTGGGTTGTGGAGGTCAGATAGGCAGTCACTCCATGTAAAATACTGGTATTCAGCTGCATCCGATAAGACTGGTAGCCGACCCCAACGTAGTTGGGAAAAGGCTAGTTAGATGATGATTAATATTAAGACGACGCGGTTGGCGCATTGGCTGAGCGATTGGCTGCTGCGCTGCGTGTCGTGGGTTCCCGGACGCACGCAACATAATTATATTTGTATGGCCTACAGGTAGTTGTTCCGGGTCTGGTTGTTTGTGTATGTGAGTTTGAATGTTTGTGAAGTACCCACTGTACAGGAGAAATCCCTAGTGTGGGGCAACGTTTTTTTCTAAAAAAATAAATAAATAGGTAAAATTTGTATGTAAGTTTGTATGTAGTGGGTAATCTCTGGAACCAAAGATCCGAACCTAAAATTTTTAGAAAAGCTTCATTATTCTTGAGTAGGCTATAAATTATATTAATATGATGCATTGTTTATTGTACCGTTGTTAATAAATAGACTACATTGGTAAAAAGTTAAAATTGTTGGATGTCGATCTTTTAAATTCATCCAGTTACAATCAAATAAAGAAAAGGATAAACTCAAAAATTACAATAAGAAGTGATTTAGAAATTCTTTCACTTATACGAGTAGGTGATAGAAAGCTACATTTTCAGCGAGGTAGGATAGGTTATATTTTATTTTCGAAACTATGCTTTAAAGGGGTGGAAATAATGTTAGAGTTCGAAGGGAATAATTACGAGATCTACGCGGACGAATTCGCGGACGAAGAGCTAGCAAATGCGTATAAGTACCAGCCTATTACTGTCCCACTGCAGGGCAAAGGACTCTTCTCATACAGAGAAGGCATGACCATAAATCACCACGCTTGCTCACGACGGGTTGGCGATTTCAGACTTATATTAATTATGTAAGTCCAGGTTTCCTCACGATGTTTTCCTTCACCGATGTTAGTGATGTCCAAGGTAAACTTAGAAAGTACATATGAATTGATAAAATCATATTGGTACTTGCCCAGGTTTGAACCCACAACCTCGTGCACAAGAGGCGAGGCCTATACCACTGAGCCATCGTGACATTTAGTACGAGGCATCGTGGCATTTAGACTAGCAAATCCATATACAGTGACCGATTTGGACAGGACTTTCACTGGCAGTTTGCTGATGTGAAGTCATGATGGCCCAGTGGTTTTAGGCCTCGCCTCTTGTGCACGAAGTTGTGGGTTCAAACCTGGGCAAGGACCAATGTGAGTTTTTTCAATTCATATGTACTTTCTAAGTTTATCTTGGACATCACTGACATCGGTGAAGGAAAACATCGTAAGGAAAACTGGACTTATATCTTTAATATAAGTCTGAAATCGCCAACCCGTCTTGAGCAAGCGTGGCGATTAATGTATGGGAAGAGGCCTTTGCCCTGCAGTGGGATAGTAATAGGCTGGTACTTTACTTCTGCTGATGTGATAAGGAGTATCTTAGGTTACTTTTATGAAACTGAAAATCCATGTTTTATTACATTCTACGCGGACAATGTCGGGGGCACAGTTAGTCTTACTCAATTATGGCATTCTCATGTTTACTGAAAATGGGCCAACATACTCATTTAAGATTTTATTCACGTAATTTCTGAGGATTTCGTGGCCAAAATACCAACAGCCGCACGGGTTGATCGAAGGTTAAGCTACACTTGCCGAAGTCTCTCTGTGGGTGGGTAACCGTTTCAAACATAAAACATATAGACTCCTCCATGCCTCGGAAAGCACCGAGGGGTATCGTGTTGTATCTGGGTTGTGGAGGTCAGATAGGCAGTCGCTCCATGTAAAACACTGGTATGGACTGGACCCCACTACAGTTACAGACTAGGCAGATGATGACACTGCCTCCAATTTTTTTCTGTTATTTTTCCGCTGAAGTCTCAGCAAATAATGGTCTTATTATTTCTCGATATTTAAATAAATAAATAAATAATTCTGGACAATTCACACAGCATCATCTAGCCCCAAGCTAAGCAGAGCTTGTGTAATGGATGACTGATATACATTACATAGATAGATATTTTTTAATATACATAGCAAATACCCAGAACACCCGGAACAAATTTTTGTAGATCGTACAAACAATTGTCCCAATGCGGGAATCGAACCCGCAACCCCTTGCGTCGCAGGCGGACCTTCGCCCGCCGCGCCACTTCGGATAAGAATGATTGAAAGAGAAGATTGGTCGTCAATGATCGTCAATTTGATTCCTATATAACCTCTTACTGAGCACTAGGACTAAAATTTATCTTATGGGCGTTGGTATGATGTAATATTTATTTGTAGACAAATTTATCAACGTTAGTTACAATTTTCAAATCAGGTATCTTTCGAAGTAAAAGTCATTATAATCCAGGTGTTAAATCATAACTTTTATCGCCAATTTTAACCATTATTATGCTATCGGTACCAATATTTTCAATTTTTGAAAATGATACTATACCTAGTCCTGCCATAAATATTGTCACGAAGAAAACATTTTTTTTTATTGCAATTAATATTTATCACTTTTACAGTGTGTTAGTTTAATACATAAATATAAAACAATTTAAAATATGAAAAGCTTCTTCGAAGTGGTCTCCATTGGCTGCAATACAGTCGTTTAACATGGAGGCCAGTTATCAATAGAAGCACGCACTCTTTCCATGGGAAAGTTCTTCACTGCCAATCGTATGGATTGTTTTAGGGACTCCAAATTATCATGGCGTTTAGAGCAAGCCATACTCTCTAAAACTGACCATAAATCATAATCCTAGGGACTAGACGATGGCCAGTCTTCAACTCGAATGAAGTCCGAAACGTTCACTTCCAACCAAGACTGCGTGGACCGAGCTTTATGACCCGGCGCCGAGTCTTGTTGGAAGGACCATACTTTGTTATTGAACATGGTGTTGTTAAGGGGCTTAACTACCTTTTCAAGAATGATATCTTGATACACTTGTGCCGATGTTTTGATAGGTACCTATTTCACAAAAATATGGCTCAGTCACTCCTTCATAGCTAACACCCCACCAAACCATCACTGAAGAATTCTTTCCCTTACTGCTTTGACCATCTTTTCGGTACGAACACTACGTGGACGGCCAGATCTTTTTCTCTCACAAACAGAGGAGGTCTCATTTTACCTTATTAATAGCCCGATACACAAACATTTGACTAATACCAAGCGTATGGAGAGTTTTAAGAATTGCATTTGGCTCCATACCAACTTTGTGTAATGCAATCACAGCGATTCGGTTCTATTTATCAACCCACTCCATTTTAATATCGCAAAATATTGTACAATGTATTGGCATTTGGCGCCAAAATTAGAAAACCCAATGAACAATCGTATAAAAATGACAGATTCCAAATTCAAATGTATCTTTCTTATTTTTAACTGTTACAGTATTTATGGCCAGACTAAGTAGAGTTACCCAGTATAAAAGTTTTACTGTCTGTTCTTATTCCAAATTGTATATTTGCACCATCATAAATACCACGAATATCTTTACTTTTCAATGAATTTTCTAAATCAGTTTTACTTGTTTTTTAGCTTGAACAATTTATATGAGTATCATCAAAAACTTGTATCTGATTCAATAGGTGTAGAACTCTTGGTAACGCTTTCATCACGTTTAATCTTATACTATATAAAATTCTCGTGTCACAATGTTAGTTACCAAACTCCTCCGAAACGGCTGGACCGATTTGTATGAAATTTTGTGTGAATGTCGGGTAGGTCTGAGAATCAGCCAACATCTATTTTTCATCTCTCTAAATTTTAAGGGTAGTGCACCCCCAAACATTTTATATGGCAAAACAACATTTGCTGGGTCAACTAGTCTTATATATAAAATTCTCGTGTCACGGTGTTTGTTATTTAACTCCTCCGAAAACGGCTCTACCGATTTTCGTGAAATTTTGTGTGCATATCGATTACGTCTGCGAATTGAACATCATCTATTTTTCATCCCCCTAAATGTTAAGGGTGGATCCCAAAATTTTATTTTTTAGACAAAAAATTTTGTTTTTATTTTATGATACAGCTTACAAAAATACATACAACTTCAAATTTTCACCCTTCTATCACCAACCTCTATATAGCAAAACAACGGTTGCTGGGTCAGCTAGTAATATATGTATGATAAATCTTTTTCAATTTTATAAGAGTTGTTAGAGGATTCGAAACCGGTTTGAATATTTTATCTAAAGACGCACTTCGCTTGTGACTCCATCCGCGTAGATCTCGTACCTTTTCCCTTCAAACTTAAACATTCCACCCTTTAAAGAATAGTTTTGAAAATAAAATATAACCTAGGAGTTTGTTACTCTCTGATAATGTAGTTTTCTATAAGCGATGGAATTCTTAAATGGTTTCTTATTTTAGTTTTTGAGTTTATCTTTGTCAAACAAACCATCAAATCTCTCTTCTTTATTATATTGCATTGTAACCGGGTGAATTTAAAAGAACGACATCCAACAATTTTAACTTTTTACCAATGTAGAAAGTCACAACAGACCAAAGAGAGTATTTGGTATTTAGTTTTATTTTTTCTGTTATAAATTACTTCGAAACAAGTCGATTTTTATTGCAACTTGAGTATACCTGAGATTATTTATAAACAAAAATAGATACAACAGACAGAATTTAACGAATATATGATGTAATGAATTATGACGACCGATGTGGCGCGGCGGGCGAAGGTCCGCCTGCGACGCAGGAGGTTGCGGGTTCGATTCCCGCCTTGGGACAAATGTTTGTACGATATACAATTATTTGTTCCGGGTGTTCTGGGTATTTGCTATGTATAATAAAAAAATATCTATCTATGTAATGTATTGTATTAAGTATAGATCAGTCATCTAGTACTCACAACACAAAACATGAAACAATCCCTAAAATCGCGAAAAAATAATCAGCTACTTCATACATTTATGTTGGCATAACTTAACAATATGTGAGAAACAGCTATTTTTTTTCACGATTTCTGTGTCAATCCTTTAGTGAAATTGGTTCGTTTTGATGACTACTAGCTTCCCTAAAAGTATGTCCCTCGTTCTGCCTAACACCCTGTATAGAAGTAAACCAGCATTCTCAAAGATTAAGGACTTAAATACGATGAAATTGAACTCAACTGATTTATGATTAAATACTATGTTTTTTTTTTTCTTTAAAACGATACAATTATTAATATAATAATAATAATCCGCGACAGCACCCTAAGGAGTGACCACTGCCGTCACTGTCATAAACAACCCGAAACAATACAACATATCACAGGTGCATGCTCATCCATTACACAAACAGACTACAAACACAGGCATGACCAGGTAGCTGCAATTATTCACCAGACACTAGCTTATAAACACAAACTTATAACAGAAAAAACAGCATATTACAAATACACACCTCAAACCATACTTGACTCAGCTTATTATAAAATGTATTGGGATAGAACTATTTTAACTGACAAGACTATACACCACAACCGACCTGACATAACTTTGCACGACAAACAAAATAAAACCGTATATCTGATAGATATAGCAATCCCAAACACACACAATCTGACATCCACGCACACAAACAAACTTTCAAAGTACGTAGACTTGACAATTGAGCTAAAAACCCAATGGAAAGTTAACAAGGTCAAAACCATCCCTATCATTATATCCAGCACCGGCGTCATCCCCAAAACACTCCATAAAAGCCTTAAAATCTTAGATATTCATCCACTCACATTCACACTTTTACAGAAAGCAGTTATACTGAACACTTGCAGATTAGTCAGGAAATTCTTATCTATCGACTAAGATGAACCGGCAAGATTGTTTGGCCAAAAGCCCGCAATTTTGGTGTAGTTCCCCAGTAATGGGAGAGATAAAAATCTAAACACAAAAATAATAATAATAATAATAACCGTACCAGCTTGGCAGTGCAGGATTCAGCGACGTATCGATGAGGCTAGAGCACTCATTGGCAAACTTATCTGTTTCAGGGAGGGTAACACTCGGCCTAGAGTGATGCGCTTTGTGAGGCGGGCGTTCTCGGGGACTGATATTAGTTCCCGAGACTATTTAACCCGCGTCACGGAGCGCATCGATTTCCTGAAACAGAAGATCTGTGCATGGGCAAACCGTATTCGTCGGTACAAACGGCGAGTGGAGCGATACACTCAGAATCGCACATTCCGGAGCGATGAAAGGTGGGTGTACAGGGCTTGGGAGCGACCAGACCAAGGTGTGACTGATACGTGCCTGCCAGATGATGAGGCCATGTGTTCGTTTTGGCGCAGCATCTGGTCGGTACCTGTCAGTCACACTGAGGGCAATTGGACTCGGGAGATTGAGCGAGCATGTGAACCATTACCAGAAATGGGGGCAATCAACATCAGCCCCCAGGATGTAGCTAGTGCAGTTCGTCCGTTACCTAACTGGAAATCTCCAGGACCGGACGGACTGCACAACTTCTGGATCAAATGGTTACAAAGCTCACATGCTCGTTTGGCATGTCAATTCCAATCTGCCTTAGAGTCGGGATCGCTGCCCCAGTTTCTAACAACAGGGATAACTCACCTGCTCCATAAATCAGGTAGTACTGCGGAACCGAGAAATTATAGACCAATCACTTGTTTGCCGACGGTCTATAAAGTTCTTACATCCATTTTGAGATCTAAAATAAATAACCATATCGACAGTAATTTGATCATGTCGTTCTCTCAAAATGGATGTAGGAATGGGTCCCGCGGTACTAAGGAGCTACTCCTCATTGATACTGCCATTAGCCAACAGGTTCGTCGTTCCCGAAAGGATCTGTCGACGTGCTGGGTAGACTACAAGAAGGCCTATGACTCCGTGCCACATACGTGGCTCATGAGGGTGCTGGAGTTGTATAAAGTAGATGCAACTCTGCGCACCTTCCTGATGTCATGTATGGGGCAATGGAGGACGGTCCTTCGTTATCCAGGATGTCAGCAGACCCGAGAGAACAGTGAACCGATAAGGATCGAGCGAGGTATATTTCAGGGTGATAGCCTCAGTCCATTGTGGTTCTGTTTAGCCCTGAACCCTCTAAGCACACTGCTGGAGGGTTCTGGTCTAGGCTACCGGTTGAGAACAGGTGGTCAGGTCATATCTCACCTTCTTTACATGGATGATCTGAAACTCTTTGCCCCCAACAATTTACAACTGATGGAGCTACTGAAGGTAACAGAAACTTTTAGTAGCGCCATCAGGATGGATTTTGGTGTGGACAAATGTGCAGTCATGCATGTAAAGCGGGGGGAGATTGTGGAATCCGTGGGAACACAACTCTCGGATTCCATATACCTTAGATCCCTCTCCTCAACCGAAACCTACAAGTATTTGGGTATGTCGGAAGCGTTGGGCATCAATGCGACAGACATGAAACAATCTTTGAAGGAGCGCTTCTTCGGCCGCCTGAATAAAGTATTAAATAGTCTTTTATCAGGCGGTAACAAGGTGCGCGCCTTTAACGGTTGGGTCATGCCAGTATTGATGTACTCTTTCGGCATACTCAAATGGACTCAGACGGAACTTGATGCCCTGGATAGGAGGGTCCGCACATTGTTAACTGCAAATCGTATGCATCACCCACGGTCATCGGTGATGAGACTGTACATCCCGCGGAAGTACGGAGGTCGAGGCTTCTTAAACGCTAAGACTCTGCACAACCGCGAGATTTGCAGTCTCAGGGAATACTTCCTGAAAGCCGACGTGGGGATGCATCGAGATGTAGTTGCAGTGGATAAGACCTTCACTCCGCTCTCCTTAGCTAACAAGAACTGGCGCAAACCTATAGTATTAGATACTGCTGACCGCATGGAAATATGGAAGAGTAAAGAGCTTCATGGGCGCTTTTATAGGGTCCTACATGGACCTGATGTAGACTTGGTAGCGTCCATATCCTGGCTGCGCTTCGGTGACCTCTTCGGAGAAACCGAAGGTTTTGTCTGTGCGATTATGGATGAAGTTATCATGACGAATAACTACCGGAAATACATTGTGAAGGACGGAACGGTTGACATCTGTCGGGCATGCCACCGACCCGGAGAATCAATCCGTCACATTATTTCTGGTTGTTCTCGTCTAGCTAACGGAGACTATTTGCATAGACACAACCTTGTTGCCAGGATAATCCATCAGCAACTTGCTCTGAAGTATAACCTTGTGGACTTAGAAGTACCGTACTATAAGTATGTGCCCGACCCAGTTCTTGAAAATGGCAGCATCACATTATATTGGGATCGATCTATCATCACTGACAGGACTATTGTTGCCAATAAGCCTGACATAGTGGTGATAGATCGATCAGAACGTCGCACAATGATTATTGATATTACGGTTCCACATGACGAGAACCTCGTGAAGGCTGAGAAAGAAAAACAGATGAAGTATCTTGATCTGGCCCGCGAGGTTGTCGACATGTGGGATGTGAATACAGCAGTCATTGTGCCGATAGTCGTGACGGCCAATGGCATAATAGCCAAGAGCCTCGATCAACACCTAAAGAGGCTCTCGTTGGGCAGTTGGATCAAGGGTTTGATCCAGAAAGCAGTACTCTTGGACACGGCGCGCATTGTAAGGAGGTTCCTCTCTCAAGAGCCCTGACCACCGGTAGCTTGGACCCTGTTCCCGATGCCGGTGGGGTACTATTTTTTATATTTTTAAATGTTTTTTATTTTTTTATACTGAAATATTTAAAAATATAATTTGTATGTATTAAGAAAAAATAAAGGAAATAATAATAATCACAGGGCATCGAAAAATGTATCCACATCGCTGTCAACGGGAAGAGTGCCCAGAAGGCTGGCAGCATTGCCATGTTGAATGGTAATGCTGATTCTTTAAGGCTTATCGATTTAAATCCTTGATCGTGGCTTATAAATGATGTATGTGGCGGTTCGTTGGCTTGGCAGGTCAGCCGGCGACTGTCCGTCTGTAGTGACACTGTCCATGGTAATCGTATGGCAGGTCGAGGCTGATGACATAATCATCAGGAAGGCACTGCGCCTTCCCAGGTGCCAAGTAGGTATAGCCGACAGGCAATATCGTCCTTTTTTTTCTTTATTTTTATTCCTCTTTGATCTTCACACAGATACACGTTTACCGACATATCACTACACTAATTATCTACTTTTTATAATTACATACTTCATTAAAATGGAAGCCGTCCCCAACATAGTTGGGAAAAGGCCAGGCAGATGCAGATGATGTTTCTTTGGTTGTATTTGATTGTTTTTGTGTTGAAGGATAAGTTGTACTATGTTTCTGTTAAGGTTTTTTCTAAAGAGAACGCAAGAATTGAATGTGTAACGTTAATGAATGCTCATTGGCTCGGTGTTAGTTAAGTTTCAATCATACAAGCGTAGACCATTAATACACGCAAACCTTTATTTATATAATCCTCTACAAATTCTAATATGTCGGAGTAAGAGCATCGCTTCTTAAGAGCGTGGGTAGACAGTTTCCTCTTTGTTGCACTTGACAGGATAAAAGGCAGATTTTCCGAAGCTTCCACAGAGACGTCAATCCGCACAACAATACCTAACAATAGCACACCATATAATGGACCTTTGTGCGAACAATGCAGTTCTTAATGATGTTACCTATATGCTGAGGCGAGAAGTGAAATGCAGACGGGGTGAAAGGACGTCGACGGACCACCTAATACAATGAGTTCCATACATGATTCTGATCTCTCCAGCGTGGAAAATTTTCGTCGACTTTTCCCAGTTTCTACCAGTTTTTTCTAGTTTTCGTTTCTACGTACGCTACGTTTGACGACCCATGTGGCGCGGCGGGCGAAGGTCCGCCTGCGACGCAGGAGGTTGCGGGTTCGATTCCCGCCTTGGGACAAATGTTTGTACGATATACAATTATTTGTTCCGGGTGTTCTGGGTATTTGCTATGTATAATAAAAAAATATCTATCTATGTAATGTATTGTATTAAGTATAGATCAGTCATCTAGTACTCACAACACAAGCTTTGCTAAGTTAGATGATGCTGTGTGGATTGTCCAGCATTATTTATTATTTATTTATGTAAGAAGAGGAGAACAAAGTTTCAACAGCTGAATTCAATCACTCATCTGACTGCCTTGCCTAGTTGGGTTCAGCTTCCAGTCTGACTGGATACAGGATACAGCTGAATACCATTTTAGGAGCAATTGCCTGTCTGACTTCCACAACTCAGTTATTAGGCAACACGCTTCCCTTGGTAAGACTGGTTGTGAGACTATCGGGCTCCTGACTACCTGTAACTACTGTCAAAGATCTACAGCCGGGACCAACGGTTTAAAGTGCTTTCTGAGGCAGATTTATCAAGATCTTTTTTTGCTAATTACAAAAAACATAAACTATGTATATAGACAGCTAATCTTTAAACATATGCAATTGTAATGACCCCTAGGTAATGTGTCTATTGGATTCGGTTGAACCATTCTTTCATCTTATTTATTTTCATTTTATCTAATTCTATTTAGAATTACTTTATTCTTGTGAATATAATACATGTTTTACTTGATTTTATCATATTCATGTTACATTTTAAAGTTATATTCTTAAATAATACATTCTTATTATAAGATGTTTTCAATTTTTCGTAATGCGTTTTGATACCCCCTTAGCATTATTTATTTGGGTTATTACATCTGTTAACTGTGTGGGGTCAAGATGGAAACAAGGAGCTGAACAGAACATTTTTTTTTTAAATAAGTATAAAACCTTTAGGTGAGAAAGCGCGGCGTACTGGCACTGTCTATGTTTAAAATAAAATGGTCGTTCGGGAATCGCCCCTCCCCCGGTCAGACGCCGCGCACATGTCCTCCGATTTTGTTTTTCCCCAATCCAGTGCTGCCTCCGCAGCACTCTTCATCCACCGGCATCCGAGCGATGCGCGTGACCGATCTAGTCAAGATTCCAAATTCGTTTTGACTGGAACCATTCTGACTCGGTCGTCTTTTTCCGGCATAACTTCCTCACCAATTCCCTTGAGCCAAGAGTTGCGGGGACTGTCTGGGTCCGCTATTAGTACGAAGTCACCTACACCTCTAGTAATTCCATCGACCCATCTACACCAGTACATGTCAGCCAATCTTTGTCCAATTCGCCATTGTTTGCGCAGATAAACGTCTCTGTCATCAAATCTTCCGCAGACGACGATCCCAACAGGAAATGATTAGGTGTTAATATTTCAGGATCGTTTGGATTCAAATGAGTCAACGGCCAGCGGTTCACCATATTCTCAACTTCTGTCGATAGAGTGCTTAGATCTGATTACTTTCAGGCTGGTCTACACGCTTCTGTCTTTCGAGTATTTCGTCTACGATGCCCCACCTCAGTGGGGTCTCGCAGACGGTATGTAAGTCCATTTTGTTATTCGATTTAAGGCCTCATCTTTTAACACTTCTTCGTCTAGCTCCTTTATTTTATTTTATTTACTAGGGAAAACAAACAGTCACACATTACATTTTGTAGAAAAAATACAAAAAGATACGGTCAAATGTGTAACCAAATTATAATCTTTACAAACTAATAATAATAAAAACAAATAATTTAAACTAAAACCTAAAAACTACAATAATTTAAGTCAAGTTAAGAAAACATTTCTTGTGTTAAAAACTACAACAAAAATAAATTTAGCATACAAAGCAAAAATTCAGAAGGATACAAAATCTTAATTAAAATTATAATTAAAATGACTACTGACTAAGTATTTCGAGAACAATATTTTTGAATCTACCAGCAGAAAGAGCAAACATATCAATATGATGGAATTGTTTATTGTAATTATTTGTAAGTCGTCGCAAAGGTGCCCACATACCTGCGTTACTGCGATATAGCATTTTTCAGCTCCGTTTTAGTTACTAGGAGATTTGTTCCATTGTTGGAATACAAATATTTAAGCCATCACCGTCTCGCGGCCATCCTTTGCAATTCCATAATAAAGGAGTCGGTTGTAAGGTTAGTAACCACTACCAGATGTATTGCTCGTACTGTCAAACAAGTGAATAAGACACCGTATCTTTTCTTGCGGCGTCTTCCAATAGTGTATGAAATCAAGCAGCCGATCGTCTTCTTTGCAGTGTAAAAACAAAACGTTGGGCCGAACATCCATTCATCTGTCAGGACGCGGTAGGTGTAGTTTTCTATCAGTCTATGTTTAGCTGTGTTGGCACGTATCGCCATTCATACATTTGCGTTAGCTCATCTATTTCGCATATCCGGTTTGCTACGTAGACCCTATATCCATAGGATGCAGACTTTGCAGAACCGTTTTCTCCGTCGAGCTGCGCTTGCCCCGTGGTTCGTCAGGAACGAAAGACTTCATGTAGATTTAAAATCCCCACCATAAAACAATCCATGAAACGCCTCACCAAGCGTTTCTTCGAATCAGCCGAGCGACACCCAAACCCACTTGTGGCCTCCCGATACTTCCCTACCAACATTGGTAAAATTCGCCGCCCAAGGCACACCCTAGTCGAGCCAGACGACGAAATAACCGTCTTCCAAGAGAGCAGTAGGGAAACTAGCACTCTTAAGAAACACAAGCACACCCGACCTCGCCGACGAGGCCCGCGACGTCCTAGTTAAAAGTAAATTCAATCTCTTGATTCTACAAGGCCAGCCCGCGTCGCTGAGTCAGTAGTATAACAAACCCCCGATTGAATAATAACGGGACCCAGCCTTTGTTTTTGTTATCCCTTCTGCGACGCCCTAAGCCGAGGTTCGAGCCCCACAGGCTTTTGTAGTTTTAGCCCTGGCTGGGGCCTTTTTGTAAGGTCACCACAGGGTCGACCGACTAAGCAGTAAACAGCCTTCTAATGCTGAACTGCGAGTGGCCCCAGCTCGAAAAAAAAAAAACTACTCGCAACGTGCGACATCTGTTTTTATATTTTATAGCCATACCACTCGTAGCCGATTTCGCATCTACTACGTTCGTAGCAATCTTCGTAGCACTCGTAGCCGTAGCGCTCGGGGTGGCTGGCAGAGGAATTATTGTTTGGGTATCATATAAGCTATTACCAATTTAATTAGTTTTGTGTTTCTTAAATAATAGGGTTTGTCCTCCAAATAGTAGATCTGTCACCAAAATGTAGTCACCAAACAATGCAAAATCAGTTCCACAGTAAATCACCTAAAATCCTGAGATATAAGGTCTAGTACCAAATAAATGTTTTTGTATGTATTATAATAGCTAACCTAACCTAACCTAACCTAACCTAACCTTTGATAATTCATACCTGGGAACAATTTTTGTTTATCTGAGAACGAAAATATTTCGTGGCGATAGATCTATTTATTAGGTGATACAACTTGATGACAAATATAAATTTTGGTGCTAGAAAATATAGTTCCCTTATTGTTTCTTTCTTCTCGATCACTATGTAATATATTGTCATGTTTTCAATAAATTAATCCATTTTGACCATTTCTCGAACTGTGTATCAGGTATATAATCATCCCAACTAATATTTAATTTCCAAGTTTCTTGAAGAATATTTTTTCCATTTATAGGGTAGGGTGCTACGATGTCATATTCGTCAAATAAGGACAAGACCACACGTACTATTGCTCGTCCAATTCCGCATTTCCATGTCGCCTTTTTGGTGAATGGACATGAAGTCATGCATCAGCTGTATCGCGGTTTCTTCGTCAGGTAGGCTACGTATATAGTCAGCCATGTAGTGGCTTTTATACAGGGTGGCGATTCACCAGATAGTCACCAGAACCCAGTCTGCAGGACCCAAATGGGAATGAGTAATGACCGCATAAAAAAATATGAACAGATTTTTAAACTTGTACATTTGAATATTAACTCTTTTTTGTAATTAGTATTTCTCCCAAACAAAGGCAGTTTGTATGTATAAGCAGCCCTGCGTACATTGACCCGCCCGGCGCGTCCTAGAGGTGTTTTTGACTTAAACGTGCGCGCATCATATGATCGGCCCGTGCGGTCAACGCCCGGGATTCGCTCCAGGTTTGACTCTGCATTACAAAATGAAATCGATATATTGATAAAAAAATAAGGTACTATTTTTGAAGTGAAAACTTCTTTAGCATCGTTGTGATTTGAAAGTTTATGAAACGAAAAAGCGACAGTAAAAAGAGACAGACACATAAATTCATAAGATTTAACGTGGGAGAAAATGAGATAGGAAGCATTATACAGTGTTTCTTATGTCGTGGAAATTTTATATGGGCACACGTATACTTGTTGACCCAAACTTAGTAAGGATTATTAATCCAGGATTAAACTATACCATTCTCTCTTTTCTGTCTTTGTGCTCTGCTCCATACCCCCTCCACTCGTGTTCATCTTGGGCCTCAGCGTTGTACGTGTGTTAATACGTGTTTGTACGCACATGCGTAGTACAAAGCTTTAGAAAAGGCATCACAACAGCAGTGTACGTGTACGTATTATAAGTTCGTAGAGTTTTTTATCATTTTTATAACAAAATTCTTCAAATATGCCGAAAACGAATGCAGGATATTGTCGCGATTATCGAAAAAAGATATAATAATAATAATATACTTTATTAATTCAGACCGTGGTGTCCATTTTGTTAATAATGCTTAAAAACTATCAACACAAATATATTGACCATATTAAGACCGAAGTATTTATTTCATACTTTAGTTACCATAAGCCTCTAGTATCATTTATCGAAAATGTAAGCTCTGAGTCTGGATAAATCTATGTAAAATGTACAATTAAAATGTAAAATAATTATAAAACTTTGTATCAGTATGTTCATTACTAAAACCTACAATTATCTTCTTCCCAAAATATTATATTCATCTCATTATCTAGAAGCCAATATTTTTGAATGTTTCACTTGTACCACGTGTGAATTGCACACATGTTTTTTTTTTTATTGATCCGGGTCGGGTACTATGGTCTGATTCACCTCCTTAAATTCTGCAGGTGATGAAATCGGCACCCTGTATACTCGTATAGCAGAAGCCGCAGTGAGCATCGATGACTCATTACTGCTTCGCGTTCTTATTTTTTTATTTATTTATATTCTATACATCTTTATTATCTATATGTTTATTTATGTTTTTCACATACATTTACATACATCCTCCCTCGCATGTATTCTTTAAAAAATATTTTATTTTACGATTTTTCTAAATTAAATTAATTAATTAGCATTATTGCAATATAAAAATTTGTGAAATTTTTATATCATTCTGATTAATATATGAACCAGATCGTCTCCAGTGCAACAAAAATAATTGTTAAATTATGATTAGGGGGCCTGGTGACCTGACATACAGGTTTTGTAAAAAGCTTAAGTTTAGACACCAGTCTTCCACAAATTAATTATGAAATTGTATCTGTAGACTATAAATTTATTCAACTTTGTAATTTGTTTTAAGATTTTTTTTTTATATTACGAATTGGCCTACGAAGGACGAGCAATTAGCACCAAAAAATAGATAAGTCATTACCTAGGTTGGACGACCGATGTGGCGCGGCGGGCGAAGGTCCGCCTGCGACGCAGGAGGTTGCGGGTTCAATTCCCGCCTTGGGACAAATGTTTGTACGATCTACAAATATTTGTTCCGGGTGTTCTGGGTATTTTCTATGTATAGTAAAAAATATCTATCTATGTAATGTATTGTATTAAGTATATCAGTCATCTAGTACTCATAACACAAGCTCTGCTTAGCTTGGGGTTAGATGATGCTGTGTGGATTGTCCAGCATTATTTATTTATTTATTAGCTATTGAATGGTCCTTTTGCGTCCTCTCTATACAGGAATCGGAAGGCGTTCTGGTCTTCTGATCGATTTTTAAGGAGGAACATATCCTTAATATCTCCAGACACGGCTACTCGATTTTCTCTAAATCTTAACATTATGCCGAATCACGACATAAGACAGTCATGATGGCCCAGTGGTTTAGGCCTCGCCTCTTGTGCACGAGGTTGTGGGTTCAAACCTGGGCAAGACCTATGTGAGTTTTTCAATTCATATGTACTTTCTAAGTTTCAAGTTTTATCTTGGACATCACTGACATCGGTGATGGAAAACATCGTAAGGAAACCTGGACTTATATAATTAATATAAGTCTGAAATCGCCAACCCGTCTTGGGCAAGCGTGGTGATTAATGTTCATGCCTTCTCTGTATGAGAAGAGGCCTTTGCCCTGCAGTGGGATAGTAATAGGCTGGTACTTTTTTTTACGAAATAAGTAGGTCGTCGTTATGGCTAGTATCACTGAGGTGCGCTTAGTTTTTACTATTTAATGTGGACAGACTTGGCGGTAAGTTTAATTCTTCAACGATTCGCGCGTCGATTGTAAACACCTTGTTAACAGTACCGCACAAAGTCATATTCGCGCGTTACACACACGCAGACAATTCCGGCGGCCGCACAGGCCCACCAACTACACGGTCGATCCGTCGTCCAGCAGGGCGGTAACACTTCCGTTGCGTCCGTGAATGTTTATACAAACAATTGGTAGCATTACGAAACAGCTGACATTAATGTTTCTTATTGTCTCAGGCCGTTTATTGTACAGCTTCGTGAGCGGCGCCGCGTAAACAGTTACGTAACCGCTAAAGGTTTTCTTTATCAGTGAAGTTACAAACTTCTGTGGATTCCATATAAGCCCTCTCGAAATGAACTCACTCTTTTGGGCCACCGCTGAAACTAGGGAGTTCTTTCGGTGTGCTAAGACGACTTATCAATATTTTATTTGCTGGATGGCGGACGACGTGTTGGACTGCTCTTTATGTGTCGGTCTGGTTCGTGTGATCCTTGTGTTTATCACTGTCAAGCTGCTGTAGTTCGTGTTGACCGCGCTCCAACCACTTCTCGACGTCACCCGCGTCGCCATTTGTTCCTGATGGTGGACTGTATTCCTCTTCGAGTTTGGCTAGATCTGCCGCCAATTTTCTATTGATGACTTCCATTTCAATGCGTGCCTTAGTATGGGCTGCTTTTAGTTCGTTTTTTGTGCAAGTATCGATGGTGATCATGACGGTTTCTTGGACCTGACTGACAGACGGGATTCATGTGAAGGCGGATTTTTTTTTTCAGTACGTTCCGATTTCACTACACTCGCGGAACAAGAATTTACTTCAAGTTCATCATCCTTTTGCATCAATGGTGTAGGCGGTGGTTTTGTTCCCAATTGTAGTTTTGCCTCCAATTCCTTCTCGTGTTTTCTAGTGTTACTGCGGCTGTTTGCCATCATTGACCTTGGCGGCGGAGTATAGAATATTTACGATCAGGCTCGAATTACCACTGTTAACTGTTCGGGGTCAAGATGCAAACGACGAGCTGAGCAGAACTATTTATATTTGTTTTCAAATGAGTACAAAACTTTGGCGAGTGTTTTATGGCGATTCGGGAGTCGCCCCTCCCCCGTTCATACCCCGCGCACTTTCTCTTACGTTTTCGTTTTCGCGTCGTGAACAGCATCTCCACCTAATTCATCTTTAAACAAGCCAGGAATTTTATTCTTTAACTTTGGTATACTACAATGATTATTCAAATCAAAATTACTGGTATCAAAGGACTGGGGTAACTGCCCTAAGCATGCATAAAAAATTCTCAGTGGCTCGTAACATTCAAATATTCATTCATTTCTAGATCTTTGCCAGTCGTTGCGGGTAGTCAGAAGCCTGAAAGTGTGACCACCAGTCTTACCAAGGGGTATCGTGTGCCCAGTAACTGGGTTGTGGAGATCAGATAGGCAGTTGCTCCATGTAAAATACTAGTATTCTGCTGCATCCGGTTGTAAAAAAGGCTAGACAGATATAATATAATTTGTAATTAGTATAAGATAATTTGTAAACATGTTATGTTGGCCCAGAGCCTCACCTCTAGTACACTGGGAAAGTACCTTGAAAGTGACTTAGGAGTGGCAGGCGGTCGCCTCCTTCTGCGAAGCAGTAATGCTAGCAAAGGAGGCGGCCGATCGCGTGAGGCAACGGTCCTCACGCCCCAACCGCCGCCGAGATCCCGATCCCGATTACCGACCACCGTAGGCGCGGGCTTGCGGACGGCGAGCAATGGGTGGCTCGTCGTCCGACCGTCCGGTAATCATCCGGACTGAGCCCAAGTCGTCGACGGCGCGTACTGTTCCACGCGCGCCTCAAGGAGATGTCAGCATCTGTAGGGACCCAGCAGGGTCGAAGCCTACTGGGGCCAAGGGTCTGATTCTGAAAGGAAGACTCGGCCCTGGTATGAAAGGCAACGAAGGAACAGGAGTGGGTTTTTAGTCAGTAAAAGTCTGACACTATCTCCCGCCCCGCCCAAGAGCGGGGGATGTCATAAGATGATTTTCCCACCACAAAAAAAAAAAAAAAAAAACCTTAAAAGTGACTTTTTCAATTCATATGTTGTACTTTCTAAGTTTATCTTCGACTTCACTGGCATCGGTTAAGGAAAACATCGTGAGGAAACCTGGACTTATAATTAATAAAAGTTTGTAATCTCAATCCGTCTTGAGCAAGCGTGGTGATTAATGCTCGTGCCTTCTCTGTATGAGAAGAGGCCTTTGCCCTGCAGTGGGACAGTAATAGACTTGTGTTATTTATTTGTAAACATTTGTTATTTGATGACAAAGTTCGTGATCACGATCATATAATATCAGGATATCGAGGTGCTTTATAAATACATTAAATTACAATGTGAAGGAACTATTCACATTGTAATTTAATGTATAAAGTCTGTCCATTCATACCTGTTACTTTTCAAAACTTATCGGGTTATGATTCACACATATGTATCAAAGAACTAGGTTCCGCCCGCTGCTTCGCCCGCGTGGTTTGTTGATAACAAAAGTAGCCTATGTCCTTTCCCGGGGTGCAATCTATCTCTCTGCCAAATTTTATCGAAATCCGTTCAGTGGTTTAGCGTGAAAGACGGACAAACAGAACACACACTTTCCCATTTATAATCTTCTTATATATCAAATTCTCGCGTCACAATGTTAGTTACCATACTCCTCCGAAACGACTAGACCGATTTTTATGAAATTTTATATGCATATTCTCTAGGTCTGAGAATCGGTTACTATCTACTCGTATTTTTCATACCCCTAAGTGATAAGGGTTGTCCACCCTTAACATTCATTTTTATTTATATATTACGAAAAAACATATTTTTATTGTTTTTATAATTTGGCATTAAAAATACATACTTACAGCCCTAAATTTTCACCCTTCTACGATCAACCCCTATATGGAAAAACAACGTTTACCGGGTCAGCTACATATTATAAAGTATGGATTATCAAAACATGATGGTGAAATAAAGATTATGCCAAAAACAAAAGAGATATGCTCGTATTTATCCATTACAAAAAGTATTGGAACTAATGAATAATGTAACCGTATGCAAATGAAATTCATTGATTCATTCCAGTTCCTTAGTACAAGTTTAGATAATCTGAGTAAAAGTTTAACAGATAGTGATTTCTTAAATTTAGAGTAACTTTTTCCTAGCGACAGTCAATTAGAATTATTACGAAAAAAGGTATATATCCGTATGAATAATATATTGATTCAGGGCAGAAATATGATGAGACTCTGCTGCCCCCAAAGCTTTGCCCCATTGCTTTTTCAACGTCAAAGTCAAAGTATCTTTATTGTCAGTTACAGGTCTTAACAATACATAAAAGTATAAATTTGTCCTGCCTTACAGGCATACAATAATTATGTAATGGCATACAAATTTGGAATTATTATGTACCTATGGTAAATTTAGTAACTATAAATGTAAAAGTACAGTGAAATATAATTAATGAAACATAATAATCTGATAGCGAGTTTGAACATACGCAACCTGTTTGGAATGATTTCAAGATTAATATCTAGTCTCGGCGAATATACTGATTAATATTTAAATTCCAATGTATTATTATTATGCGATATTTTTGAAAGTTACAGAATAACTGATCGCGAATGTGTGTGACGAGTTAAAATTTGTCATTCACCACGTAGACTAAAAGGAATGTCTCAGAAAGGACGGGGATTGAAAAAAAAATTTTATACTGATACAAACAGTTTTTAAAACCTACTTAACACATACAGTTTTTTTTTATAAGAATAATAACATATTGAAATGACTTGGCCATATAAAGTATGGGCGACTGCCCTAACTGTACAGTACAGAAATTTCTCACTAGCTCGTAAAATTCACTAATTATTACGTGTTTATTATTCTCCTAGAGCTTTCGTGAATTAATCAAATAATTAAAAGATTTTTACTTGTTTTCCCATATTTTTTGTATGTCAAGGCGAACGTCATAATTTTATGACGTTCCGTTTTATGAAGAATGTGGACACTGGGCCATCATAACATGTTTATAAATCATCTGTCTAGCCTTTTTCCCAACTATGTTGGGGTCGGCTTCCAGTCTAACCGGATGCAGCTGAATACTAGTATTTTACATGGAGCGACTGCCCATCTGATCTCCACAACCCAGTTATTGGGCAACACGATACCCCTTGGTAAGACTGGTTGTCAGACTTTCGGGCTTCTGACTACCCGTAACTACTGGCAAAGATCTACAAATGACAGCCGGGGCCAACGGCTCAGCGTGCTTTCCGAGACACGGAGGATTCTCGATATATTACAAACGGTCACCCATCCACAGACTGACCTCGGCAAGCGCAACTTAACCTTTGATTAACCCGTGCGGCTGTTTTTATTTAGCCACGAGCTCCTCATGTTTACAAATATGACATGTAATTGCATTAAGATAAAATTACTTATAGCTTTTTTTTAATTAAAATCTTTTGTATTCATTTGGTTTCTTCAGTTAATTTCCTAAGAAAAACTTTTACATAGTCTATTCCTCGGTAAATAACACATTTATTTAAGCTACTGTCATGTGAGCAGCATGTATAAAATGCAAAACATGTTGGCTGGTGCAATTTAGTTTTCATTTGATGACCGATGTGGCGCGGCGGGCGAAGGTCCGCCTGCGACGCAAGAGGTTGCGGGTTCGATTCCCGCCTTGGGACAAATGTTTGTACGATCTACAAATATTTGTTCCAGGTGTTCTGGGTATTTCCTATATATAATAGAAATATCTATCTATGTAATGTATTGTATTAAGTATATCAGTCATCTAGTACCCATAACACAAGCTCTGCTTAGCTTGGGGCTAGATGATGCTGTGTGGATTGTCCAGCGTTATTTATTTATTTATAGTATTTTCACTAGTAGAGATTTCATTAAAATTGTGTGACATTATATATTAACTTTCATTATTTTATTTTATTATTTTAGAACAAGTGTGGGATTAGTTTTTTTTTCACTAGTAAAAATTGTAAACATGTCTAAAGGCAAAAGGTCTTTTATCAGACAATAATGACTTCCATTATTTTTCTCGAAATACAGTAAATTAATAGGTTTATATTTCTTACAATTTGTCACATGAAGCGCGTGAGTTACTCTGTAATATTTATTCTGAATCCATAAATATGAATACTGATATAATTGTTATTCTTTTCAAACAACCTGATGTCTTTATTGGATTGCGGGAATGATATTCCGTAAATTAAATCATCATCCTCTGGCCCTTATCCCAATTTCATTTGGGGTCGGCGCAGCATGTTGCAGCATGTTGTTCTTCCATACATCTCTATTTCCCGTCATCTCAGAAGTCACCTCCTTTAACTTCACACAATCCATCCATCGTTTCCTGGGTCTCCCTCTACTCTTGTAACCCTCTACATTCATACTCAAAACTTTCCTCACAACATGATCCTCATTCCTTCGCATCACGTGTCCATACCATGACAGCCGATTTCCACACAACTTCTCTGTTACAGGCGCCACTTTCAGACTTCCTCTTATATACTCATCTCTTATTCTATCCATTCGCGTAACACCACATATATTAAATATTGACTTAAAATCTGGATATAGGAGCTTGTCCTGCAGGCATTATTTTAGGTTAGAAATAATGCTGCTAAGACGCTCCATAAAAACGTTATTCATCATTATTCTTAATATTTAAACATCTTTTTGTATTTTTAGTAACATTTGGTAGTTCTATATTAGAACCACCTCTCCTATTTTTTTTTTTACATATTTATTTAAATTTATTTCTAAACTAGCGCCGTCATTTATATTTAAACATTTTGGGACAAACGGGATAAAAGAGTTTAATGTATCTTTATCCGGAAAATAAGGAACATATTTTTCTTATATAATGTGAGCGAACTGTCCGCTGATTATTATTGCGACAATCACGTTGTCTCGTAATTCCTTGATCAAAAGTCTTGTGCCATTACACATACTGAGAGGGCTTAAATTTCTCAACAGCATAATGGTAGTACCTACCTACTTACTTTTAATTTCAGTTTGTCGGCTAGCAAGCCGGCAGGATTAAGGTAGTAGTAGTAGTACCAGCCTATTACTATCCCACTGCAGGGCAAAGGCCTCTTCTCATACAGAGAAGGCATGAGCATTAATCACTACTCTTGCTCAAGACGGGTTGGCGATTTCAGACTTATATTAATTATATAAGTGCAGGTTTCCTCACGATGTTTTCATGATGATGTCCAAGATAAACTTAGAAAGTACATATGAATTGAAAAACTCACATTGGTACTTGCCCAGGTTGGAACCCACAACCTCGTGCACAAGAGGCGAGGCCTAATCCACTGGGCCATCATGATTTTAGGATGATGAGCATGCATGCATGAGCAGGATTAAGGGAATTTTTGAATTTCAGGTCTGTTCCGTCATCGTACAAAACCAAACGTAACTTATTCTAATTCTTCAAATTCTAATCGATGTTCAACGTTCCATCAGTTTGCGATAACAAAACGCAGACCCTCTATAATCTGTGGTGCATACCGTGACTCGTAAAAAAAAAGTTGGAGCGAAGACACTTTTGAAAACCCGCGTGTGTGAAAACATCTCCTTTTCGCGCCCGACGTTCTCCTGTCCCAACACTGGACAAACCATCGGTTCTTTTCTTCTACGCGCGTGAATATCTAACTCGCATCCCGGAATTCCTGTGTTCCTGCCCTTGGTACTACCGGAGGTGGAAAGTTCAACGTGTGTCGTAGCAGTCCAAGGTACGTGTATGCACTATTATTTGCTATTGACATTCTGTGGAGTTTTTGAACATCGTATTTTACTCGTCATCGTTGTGTTCCCTAGTAGCAGAAAGCCACCCCTGCTATTTCGGCTTTGGTGCGCATGCTACATGTTTTGGTGCCGAAACCAGGGACCTTTCCATCTAATCTTATTACGTTTATGGTATTTTCTGGTTAGAAACGTCATATAACTTGGTCTATAGAACAAATCTATTACAACAAACGTTTACCGGCTGCATTCCGAGCTATATTTTTATAACATTTCTTATCGAAATAACCGTTTATACCTACGTAAATCACAATCGTTCCAAGAGGTAACTCCATCGAACAGGAATTATCTATCGTCACACACTTTCATCGTAGGTAATTATTGTAGGATCTAATTAGGCAATCACTTTTCAATCGGTGCTTAATTCCATCGGCTTACGATAATCATTTACCACCCGTATCAAATTCACATATCTGTATTCATTTTCATTCCATTCTATACTATTTTAATTACAGAAATCTTATAAATTTAGTTTTTCACTTTTTTACATTGTGGGTAACTTCATATTATACCTACGCAACGGCCGAGCATTCGTAACCGGCGTCGATTTCTTCGTAACAGCCAACCGTGTACACCGCTCCACGTAAGTTTCAGGTCGTACATGTATGGTGCGTCATAGTACATTCAAACAAAACTTGTGCGGTTAGCTGTACCTATTCATTCCAGTGAGTCTTTATCTTTGTTGTTTACGTGTTAACGCATTTTTATTTTACGTTTCACATAATGTCGCTGCTTAGCAAACATTCTACTAGGAGGTTAAAGAAAACTAAATCGAAGTCTATCGATGTGGACGAATATACCACACAGGATTTGCCATCGTTACGTCGAAAGCGTACTATGTCTTACAACCGGCTAGCTAAATCTTTCGAGATTGGCACGTTAGCATTAAGTGACTCATCTAAGCACGATTTGTTTTTATCGTATTATCGAGACATAAAGGCCATTGCACACAATTTCGAACAAGCACATTTAATTATTTTAGATATTTTAGACGACCCGGATGATGATGATAACGAGATGCAAGAACGTTTTGATGATATGTACTATCAAGTAGGATCAATTTATCACAGTTTAACAAAATCACTTTCACCATCATCTCAATCGCAAAATGTAAACTCTTCTTCTAATATTCGATTACCAAAAATAGTACTTCCTAGTTTCTCAGGTAATATCAAACAGTGGCCTGAGTATTATGATACATTTAACGCTTTAGTACATAATTCTACTACACTTACAGACACTGAAAAGTTTCATTATTTGGTTTCTTCCCTTAGTGGTGAAGCATTAACGGTAGTGAAAACGTTCCCTAAGACCCAAGACCATTATCATGATGCATATCAAACATTAGTTAATCGCTACAAGTCTAAACGCAACTTATCTTTTACTTGTTGGCGTGAGGTTTTAAACACAGATTTTAAACATAATGATGCGAATAAATTCCAAACTTCACTAGACCTTTTAGAAGAGAACTTATGTATTTTAAAGACACTCGATTTCCCGGTCCAACATTGGGACTTTGTTTTGGTTTATCATATTTTATCTAAACTAGACCCAGATGTACGCCAAAGTCTTGAAGAGAAATATTTCGATGTAGAAATACCATCGTTTGATCAAACGAAATCATTTTTGCGTGCCAAGTCAGAAGCTCTTATACGGGGTACCCACTTCACCGCTACTTCTAAACCTAAATCAAACCAGACTGCGCCCGCGGTTGTGTCGCCTCAATCTCGACGCACCCCCGCCTCTACAGTACTTGTTGCTTCTGGTGATGCGAAACAACCTACACAACCGAGTAAATGTGCTTATTGTGATGAATCACATTCAATAATGGCTTGCCCCACGTTTCTTCAAAAATCGGTCGACGAACGTATGAACGTAGCTAATGAGAAAAAATGGTGTTATAATTGTTTAAAGTCATCCCACCAACTTAAAGACTGCAACTCGATATTTACATGCCGTGCATGTAAACGCAAACACTACGTCCGAAATGAGACTCTCCATGTAGATCTCAAAATACCTACGGTGAAACAGTTCATGAAGCGACTCACCCAGCGCTTCATGGACTGTTCTACCGCTCATCCTAACCCCTTAGTGTCATCGGCCGTCCGATACACTCCCTCGCGAATAAGCACAGTTCGAAGACCGAAACACACACTCACAGAGCCAGATGATCCTATCACTCTCCTCCAGGAGAGCGATAAGGCCACCAGCACTGTTCGCAAACAAAAACGGACATTCCGTCCTCGCCGCCGAGGCCCGTCGCGACGACCCCGTCAATGCCCCCCTCCCGACCCTTTGCTAGAGCCAGCCCGCGAAGCTGAGCCGATTAATGTTTAAAATGTCCCTAAATAATGGAACAATCAGATCCAGCCTGTCCCTTGCTGTCCTCTTCAGCGACGTCCTAAGCCGAGGTTCGTACCCCGCAGGGGGTGCCCTTAGCGATAGTCGCTTAGCTTATAAGTTTTTATGCCTGGCTGGAGGCCTTAATTTTAATTAAGCCCCCCACAGGAAAGTTCGGTTGAGCAGTAAATATCCCTAAAGGATAAACTGCGAGATGCCCATTCCAAAAAAAAAAAAAAAAAAAAAAAAAAAAAAAACGCAAACACCACACGTTACTTCACCGCGAGAAACCTCAGCCACAGGAACCAAGTCCAACCGTCTCGTCTTTGGTATCAAGGTCTCAATCAAATACTACTGTGTTGCTGGCTACTGCTATCGTTCAGGTTAGGGACGCTTCAGGCAACATGCAATCTTTTCGTGCATTGTTCGACACCGGGAGTCAGAGCAATTTTATTACCGAATCTGCTGTTAAGCGTTTAGGGCTTACTCCAGCTAAGGCTGATACCAAGGTCAGTGGACTCGGGGATTCTGTAGCACCCATTGCTGGTGATGTCACATGTTCCGTAGGCACGAATACGCGTGTTTATTACAAATTAAACATGCACGTGATCAAGAAAATATGTGGCGACCAACCTATCGCTCAGTTAAACACATCGGGGTGGTCACATATAAAATCGTTGCCACTGGCCGATCCAGGATTCGATATTCCTGGACCCATCGATCTCCTATTAGCTGCAGATGTCTTCGTTGAGTCTGTTCTTAACCAACGCATTAAAGGAAGTTACAACCAACCTACCGCATTTAATTCAATTTATGGGTGGCTTCTTTTAGGTAAAACGTCTTTGTCATCAACTTCTTTACTTCAATTATCTGCTATACCTAGTAGTGATAACGATCTAAATTCAATAGTTCAACGTTTTTGGGAAATTGATTCGTTACCGAATTCGTCCTCATTGAGTCCAGATGAGTCACTCTGTGAACAAATCTTTATTTCTACTCATTCACGTGATCAAACAGGGCGTTACATTGTTAAAATTCCTTTCAAAAATGACACGGAACCTACTTTTGAAGGCACTCGTGAAGTAGCTTTACGCCGATTCTACGCTATCGAGCGTAGATTATCTCGCGATCCTGATTTACGTAGTCAATATTCTGAATTCATGGCAGATTACCTCGAATCCGGTCATATGTCACTTGTACCGTCCCAGGACGTAGGTCAAGGAAAATACTACATTCCCCATCATTGCGTCTTACGTCCTCATTCCGTTAGCACACGTCTACGCGTTGTCTTTGACGCTTCAGCTAAAGATCTTCATTCCCGTTCCTTGAATGATACCCAACTCATCGGTCCAAAATTACAACCAAATATTTTGGAACTACTTTTACGGTTCAGGGAACCTAACGTCGTTTTTATGGCAGATGCCCGTCAAATGTATCGCCAAATTGTCTTGTCTTCAGACCATCGCGACTATCAACGCATTTTCTGGCGGACCTCGCCTAGCGAGCCCCTACAGGAATACCGCCTAAATACGGTCACGTATGGTTTAGCGTCATCTCCATACCTCGCGTGTCGAACTGTAAGACAGCTCGCAGAAGACGAAGGAGACGCTTATCCTCTGGCAAGACAAGTTATTCTAACTCAAGTATATATTGATGACGTGGCTACTGGATTTTCAACATTAGAAACTGCTCAGGAGGCCAAATCGCAAATTATCGCTTTATTCAAACGTGGTCAATTTCATTTACGAAAGTGGGTTAGTAACCATCCTCAACTTCTATCGGATCTTCCTAGTGAAGATTGCTTAACTGGTGCAGTGTCATTCGACACCATGGAAACATCACCATCAACCCTGAAGGTGTTAGGTCTTCAGTGGGATCCATCCTCAGATACTTTCAACTTCGCTATAGAATCTTCTGACCGGCCTTGTACGAAACGCTCGATTTTAAGCGAAACAGCTCGGATCTTCGATCCATTGGGTCTCCTCTCACCAATCACCGTCCGAGCGAAATGTTTGATACAAAAACTATGGGTTCTCGGCATAGGCTGGGATCAAACTCCACCTGATGACGTCATTCGAACATGGAACACTTATCGTGACCAACTACCGGAGCTAGCTCAATTCAGGATTCCTCGTAGATTGACTTGCACAGATGCTGAGTCACACGAAATCCACGGCTTCTGTGACAGCTCTGAGATCGCATACGGAGCAGTAGTGTATCTGCGAGTGGTTCAGGCTGATCAAGTAAACGTTTTCCTCGTATGCTCTAAAGCTCGTGTGGTTCCATTAAAACGCATATCACTGCCACGACTCGAATTGTGCGCTGCAGTTCTTCTTTCCGACCTATACAAATTCGTGCGTGACATCTATCTTTCTCAAATTAAAATCGATAACGTTTTTCTCTGGTCTGACTCAACCATCGTTTTATCATGGTTACGTTCACCCTCCTCGCGCTGGACTACGTTCGTCGCTAATCGCGTCAGTCATATCCAGGATATAACCCCCATGGAGTGCTGGCGTCATGTGTCCTCCGGCGACAATCCCGCAGATATCTGCTCGCGAGGTCAGTTTCCGAGTGAAATTCTGGTTAACTCGTTATGGTGGGCGGGGCCCTGGTGGCTATCGAATGATAAAACTAAATGGCCAATGACCAACTCCACTAGTAGTCTAGCACAGCTGACTAGCGACGAGGAGTCAGTCGTGCAAGCTGAGGCTCGGAAAACGGTGACTTTAACTACTTGCGTAAACAGTGAGTCGCAGACCGAATCAATTATAGAATCTTTAATAAAGCGGTTCTCATCCCTACAAAAGATAATAAACATACTTACGTTTGTTCGTCGCTTCATTACAAATTGCCGTAATCCAGCTTCAGCAAATCGTTGCAAATTCTTAAATAACGTTGAGCGACATAATTCGCTAATGCATTTAGTCAAACATATACAACAGATAACATTTTCTGAAATCATTTCAAACTTAAACTCTAAAAAATCTATACCTAAACCTTTACGTAAACTAAACCCGTTTATCGATCGTCGAGGAATACTCAGGGTGGGCGGAAGAATATCACGAGCAGGCTTAGAATACGAACAAAAGCATCCAGCCTTCCTACCGTCGGATCATCCATTATCGTCTTTAATTGTAGATTTTATACATCGTAACTATCTACACCCAGGTATAAACACGACACATTTTTTACTTTTACTTTTACTTTTACAATTTTGGATTCTCTCTGCTAAGCGTGTTATACGTCAGTGCCTATCTAAATGCATTCAATGCTACCGTACTAATCCGCAACCGCTCCAACCGTTCATGAGCGATCTACCCGCCTATCGCGTCAATCAAGTAAAACCGTTCTCTATCGTAGGCGTCGATTTCGGTGGCCCGTTCCGTATAAAGCTAGGTCCACACCGTGGCGCTAAGATAGACAAGGCATACCTATGTCTGTTTGTCTGTCTTGCTACCAAAGCAGTGCACCTTGAAGTGGTTTCTACTTTAAGTTCAGACGGTTTTATCGCAGCACTACGACGTCTTGTGGCGCGACGTGGTCGCTGTAACGAAATACACGCGGATTGTGGGACTAATTTCGTGGGTGCTAGTAATCAATTGGCGACTCTAATGCAACAGGCATCTAGTGCAGAAAAAATAACATTTAAATTTAATCCTCCTTCGGCTCCACACTTCGGCGGAGTGTGGGAAATTCAAATCAAGGCAGCTAAATCTCACTTGTTACGCATCGTTGGTGATCAAGTCCTTACTTTTGAAGAACTCACAACTCTGTTCACCCAAATCGAAGCCGTTATGAATTCTCGACCGCTGTACCCTATCAGCTCAGATCCTAATGATCTAACAGCTCTGACCCCAGGTCATTTCCTCACATTAGAACCTTTAACCGCTGTCCCTGATGAGGATCTATCACAAGTCAATACGAACCGGCTTCACCGGTGGCAGCTGTTACAATCGTTTCATCAGAATTTTTGGTCCAGATGGAAAAATGAATATCTCAACTCATTAACACAACGTGCCAAATGGACCAAAGATTCCAAACCATTACAGGTTGGTTCGATGGTGATAATCAAAGATGACAATCGTGCGCCATTACATTGGCCTCTTGCTCGTGTGGTAGATCTCCTCCCTGGATCTGACGGGGTAGTTCGGATCGCAGTCGTTAAAACCGCAACTAACCAAACAATACAACGACCGTTGGTTAAGCTATGTCCATTGCCCATAGCTCAAACCGATTAACTTAACTCTCAAGGTAACTTTAACTTATCGTTTAATTTTAGTTTAACTTAGTTTATCGTCACTATTAGTTAGATTAGTCATTATTAATAATTTTTAGTTCATATATCGTTCTTTGACCAGAAAATGCCATAGCCATTTTGGTGGGCGGGATGTTCCGTCATCGTACAAAACCAAACGTAACTTATTCTAATTCTTCAAATTCTAATCGATGTTCAACGTTCCATCAGTTTGCGATAACAAAACGCAGACCCTCTATAATCTGTGGTGCATACCGTGACTCGTAAAAAAAAAGTTGGAGCGAAGACACTTTTGAAAACACGCGTGTGTGAAAACATCTCCTTTTCGCGCCCGACGTTCTCCTGTCCCAACACTGGACAAACCATCGGTTCTTTTCTTCTACGCGCGTGAATATCTAACTCGCATCCCGGAATTCCTGTGTTCCTGCCCTTGGTACTACCGGAGGTGGAAAGTTCAACGTGTGTCGTAGCAGTCCAAGGTACGTGTATGCACTATTATTTGCTATTGACATTCTGTGGAGTTTTTGAACATCGTATTTTACTCGTCATCGTTGTGTTCCCTAGTAGCAGAAAGCCACCCCTGCTATTTCGGCTTTGGTGCGCATGCTACAAGGTCAGTGCACTGTATCTTCGATGCTGCACACGGCGGCAATAAATTTGTTACACTTAAAATCACCGGGTCCGTTTTTCATAATAATTTGGTTTATCTCATTTACTGAGTCGTTTCTGAGTGACACTACAGCTGTTATCATTGTTAAAGTTATAAACTAATTTGAAGGAGACTTACCTGGGCTGTATGTGCTACGGGGTACTTGTGTGGGCCGATAGAGCCATCATAGGGGCGGTACGACGTAAATTGCTTCAAAGCCAGCGCTTAGCTACAAATCTTTGTAGATCGTACAAACATTAGTCCCAATGCGGGTTCGATTCCCGCCTTGGGACAAATGTTTGTACGATCTACAAAGATTTATTCCGAATATTCTGGGTATTTGCTATTTATAATAAAAAATATCTATATATATAATGTATTGTATTAAGTACATCAGTCATCAAGTACCCATAACACAAGCTCTGCTTAGCTTGGGGCTAGATGATGCTGTGTGGATTGTCCAGCATTATTTATTTAATTATATGTATTAGCAGTGATAACTCAGTCAATTTCTAAACGGCAAATCGCTTGTCATCCATGAAGTACTCGTCTTCAGTGGATGGGTTTAAGCGATATGCCATTATTCTGTTTTTATAATTTGTGGCTATTACTCATCAATATGTTCAAAATAAGATTAAAAAAAAAGGATTTATGGATTGGAAGGACTAGTTTGTTTATGATATTTGTATTCGTGTTTCGGGTTTTACTATGTTACATTTATCACAATTCATATTTCATGATGGTAGAAGGCGATAGCACTGAAAAGAAAATAAATTTACAAAGTATAGAAAATCTGTTTATTGTAAAATTTTGTACTGAAAATACATGGTTTATTTGGTTTATTATACGGTGTGGTTACAATAGCTAAAACTAGTTAGACGGGTTCCAACATTTAGATTATAAATAACAATAATAGACAAATATTAATACGAGTACGTTTGCAAAATATAGCATATTTTATAATACCTAAGTACAAGCTTATAAAAATCGGTGGGCGATTCTTAAATTCCTTTCTCGTCGATTTAAAAAAATCATTTAAATATTTCCAGGACTTTGCCGTTATTATTATTAGTTTTATTTTTAATAGTTAAAATCGAATGACGCCAACGATTAACCGCTGTAACCCGTTCGATAGCCACACTATTATATATTTTTAATTCAGTATTAACTCCCAGACTTTCCTTCATCTAACCGTCGAGATAATCCGTCGTTCCTACGTGTGATGTACGAATAAATAGCCAGCGCCAGCGGTAGCCTAGTTATTAACAATCAGATCCAGCCTGTCCCTTGCTGTCCTCTTCAGCGACGTCCTAAGCCGAGGTTCGTACCCCGCAGGGGGTGCCCTTAGCGATAGTCGCTTAGCTTATAAGTTTTTATGCCTGGCTGGAGGCCTTAATTTTAATTAAGCCCCCCACAGGAAAGTTCGGTTGAGCAGTAAATATCCCTAAAGGATAAACTGCGAGATGCCCATTCCAAAAAAAAAAAAAAAAAAAAAAAAAAAAAAAAAAAAAAAAAAAAGGTAGCCTAGTTACTCGGTGGTCAGAAGAAGGCCGGGTGGTCGATGCCTTGTCCGCAGACGATCGACTGCTCGAAGCCTTGCCCGCAAACTTCCGCTACTTTGTACTGGTCTTGGCTGGAGCTTCGGCTATCGACTCATCTGAGAATGAGAAGCCATTTGCTTGGACTCGAAAATAGAGAGAAGTTTATTAAAAATTTATCGAAAAGACATATGATTCCTACGGCGCGGTGGGGTTTCTATTTTCGTTCATAAATCCATCCGGTCACGTTTTGATTCTTTTCAGGTGTCAAACCTAGATTTACAGAAGTAGTAAGTGCTAAATTAATTAATTGTAAAGATTTAGAAAATGTCGTTGCACTTTATTGTCCATCTTCAGTGGTTATACAATATTCAGTCTGGCACCAGATTTTTTCTCATTTCTCAAATAAAACTTTGATAGTCGGTGACTTCAATGGCCGTCACTCTAACTGGTCTATCAAAACCGATTCAAGAGGCACTCAAATAATGGAATCGTCGCTGGGAAATTCCCTAATTTCCCTAAATAGTTGTTCGCCGACAAGAATTAAACTAGTTACTGGGACTTTGCAAAAAACTTCGCCAGATATATCATTTGCTACGTCTGATGTCGCTATCAAATTTGATTGGAAAGTACTCGATGAAAACCTCGGCGGTGATCACTTAATTATTAAAATGACAGTCACTGTTCCTGATGATGCTGTGTGGATTGTCCAGCAATATTTATATTTATTTCACTATTAATAGGAAAAGGAATTACAAAAAGGCAGATTGGAAAGAATATAAGGATTATCTATCTAAAAGCTTCGATGTGTGGTGCGGTGACATAAATGTTCAAGAAATGTATGACTCTTTTATTACTAAAATAAATTTGGCCGCTGATAAATATATTCCATTAATTAAATATTGTTCTAAACCCCCAAAATAATTTAAACCAAAAAAATATTGGACGCCTGAATTATACCACATTGTTGCACATCGACGGTTGTCTCTAGCAGAGATTCCAACCCCTGATAACTTGTCCATATAGAAGGAAAAATTAAAGAATTCCATGTAGCAATTCAAAAAGCAAAATCATTGGATAGGCAAAAATTTTGTGATTCCATTGACCATGTAGTATCAGTTTATGACATGTGGCAACGTATGCGATGGATAAAGGGTTGTAAACAGTCCACCAGCTACCCTCCTATCGATAAACAAAATGAGAAGTCACTGACTCCTGACTATGTTGCAAACAAAACACCTATATTTGACGACCGATGTGACGCGGCGGGCGAAGGTCCGCCTGCGACGCAAGAGGTTGCGGGTTCGATTCCCGCCTTGGGACTAATGTTTGTACGATCTACAAATATTTCTTCCGGGTGTTCTGGGTATTTCCTATGTATAATAAAAATATATCTATAAATGTAATGTATTGTATTAAGTATATCAGTCATCTAGTACCCATACCACAAGCTCTGCTTAGCTTATGGCCAGATGATGCTGTGTGGATTGTCCAGCATTATTTATTTATTTATTTTATTTATACTCCTCCGAAACGGCTAGACTGATTTTTATGAAATTTTGTGTGGGTGGGTCTGAGAATCGGCCAACATCTATTTTTCATACCCCTAAGTGATAAGGGTGGTGCACCCCAAACATTTTATATGGCAAAACAACGTTTGCTGGGTCAGCTAGTTAGATATAAATTTTGTGACATTGATATTAAGACTCCGGTCTATAAGTTTGCATTTCTTATGAAAAAGGCAGATTTGCTGTTGGAGTGTGCTCGGAACGGACTAGAACGCGAGTTATTCGTGAAGGATTTTATAATAAAAAAACTTCATGTAGACATAATCCAATCCATCTTGTCTGTACCATCTTCGGAGATTATCAAAAACTTGTGCCATTTAATTATGGTCCTGCACGAATAACTCTATTTAATTAAATATTAAGTAATATTGTAAACTATTACTGTTTAAGATAGCCAGCTAATGTAAAAGGGTACGATGGGGCTGATCTTTGATAAAAGCCCCTAAACAAAATTATATTTTAAAAATGTTTATAATTCAAAAATCGCCAACTCGTCTTTAGCAAGCGTGGTGATTAATGCTCGTGCCTTCTCTGTATGAGAAGAAGCCTTTGTGCTGCAGTGGGACCCAACCCGTCTTGAGCAAGCGTGGTGATTAATGCTCGTGCCTTCTATGTATGAGAAGAGGCCTTTGCCCTTGCGTGGGACAGTAACATGCTGGTTTTTATATACATAACGGAGGTGGAACCTATGAAGTACATTTCAAAAGAGTGACATTAGCATTGCTGACGTCACTATTGTTGGTTTCATGACGCAGATGACCCATGATTGGGTCTTTGAAAGAAAACTTCACAAGTATTGGTAAGCTTTGTATATTTTTAGGCAGCGTAGAAACGTCCCAAAGAGGTCCGTACTGAACGACGCGGCGACGACGACGGCTCAAATAGGAATTATCCGAACGTTTTAATTTATTATATAGGGCCACTCGCAGTTCAGCACTAGATGTCTGCATGTTTACTGCTTAGCCAGACTATCCAGTGCCCTGGTGAACTTAAATGAGTTTTAGGCCCCCTACCAAGGCCTACAAACGATATTTACAAATTAAACGACCCCTCGCTAAGGGATGTTTCAACGCTTTCAGTGCGGCCGTGTTTATAGGGCTCAGTTGACGGCAAGACATTAATATTGACATCTGTACCTTTTGTTTTCCTGTGTTCTAAAAATATTTGAATTTGAATTTGACGTCAAAATAGCAATAATATAAATTACTAGCTGACCCAGCAAACGTTGTTTTGCCATATAAAATGTTTGGTTGGTGCAAATGATTAAGTACGTTCAAATATGGTTTACCCCGGAAAGTCCAAAGTTTCAAAATGCCACATGACTCAGAATAGTCTGGTGATTCCAAATGACTCACCACGTAATAAAGTGGTAATTTTACAGATAAATAAATAAAAAGTACTAACATTATTATTTAATCTTGCGTCTGTTCATACGAAAGCTCATGCTTCAGTGATTTCTGTTCTCTTTGATACTTACACTATTGCAATTAGATCTTACAGAGAGATCCCATGTAGGTATAAAATTCATCAAATTCACAGGGGTTGAAGATGCAAGCCAAACTACATCGCCGCGATCACCAGTCAATAATTTCCCAATGAATTCTTTTTATTTTGCAGTTGGTGACGTGATCTGATTAACATCCAAATTGTAACAAATGCTTTACACAAAGTACCAACCCCGTCTTTGAGAGTTTTGTACTAAATAGTATCTTCTGAAATCGACAGGCACAGCTTCCAATCACGTTATCAAACGTGAAGAAGGTATATAAATTGATGCACATTATAAAACAAAATAATATATATAATATGTAATGCTGTTAAAAAATAGCTATTATTTTGATCTAAAAACAAACAATTCAACTTCATTTATTTGTTAGGTAAGTAGGTACATATATTGATTATAATAACGTATTGCAACGAAACACACCAAGTGATAGTACTTATTCTCTTATTGCACGCCTCATAAGCGAAGCGTTGAGGTCTACTCCCGATATATTTGAAAGTCAAGGACTTTTTCTCACAATGCACTTATAGGATAATATTACCATGCATATATCAAGAAAAAACATTCGTCTAAACATATTTGATATTTTTTTTAAACAATTATTTTGTTAAAAGTAGAAAAAAAAATTACACAAATGTTCGAGGACGTCCGGATGTCTGTCCGTATGGATGTGGCACTCTCTCGACCGTAAAAATTAATGTATCGAAGTATTTTTTCTTTAAAAAGCTTCAAAATCGCAGCGCGTTGTTTGCTATTGAAAATCTCTGGGTAATTCGTTGTCGTTTAATTACAATGAATAAAAAACTAAAAAAAATATGATGACATGACAAATGAGATTATGATGATTATCACTTTTGGATTTTCCATTATTTTTTTATATAGTTGTAAAGTCGTGACCACAATCTTCAGAAGAGATCTTATTAAGTCAATATCATTTATATTTAAATTCAGAGCATGCGCGTATGACCACATGTATTTGAACTTAAACGAAGCAAAAGGATACAATCCTTACATTGTATTGTATTATTAGACGGGCCGATTTCCGCAACTCCACGACGACGTAACGCGTATTTTGCGTAAACGGTGGGACCTTATTCGATCCACCCCAGTTCCCTGAGAAAGGCCAGCAGCGCCCTGACGTTACTGGCGATCTCTTGGAGAGTGGTTACTCTCCAAGAGATCGCCAGTAACGTACTAGGGCTAAATACTTCGGTAACCCGGTTGGGTTACCGAAGTATTTAGCCCTGTATGCAGTAACCTCTGGACGGTGGAGAAGCACGTGGTCCGCCGTCTCGTCCACCTCCGTGTATTCTCTGCATAGCGGGCTATCTGTAACTCCTATAGTAAATAGGTGCTTGTTAAATGACCCATGACATGTGACAGCGGCTGTGACTGTGTGCAGCTGCTTAGTCAGTAGGTGGCCTACTTTTGTAAAGCGGCCGTCAATTGTAGGGAGTACCTCACTGGACAGCCTGCAGTCACAATCCTTACATACCGTAAGGATTGTAGCAGGTGGCGTTCTGTAGTTTCTGCCTACCCCCATGGGATGAAATATTATATGTATATCCTGTCCACTGATAAAAGTGAATTGATTGAACCCTTTGTTCCTTTTTCAAAAACTGAAAAGAACATAATACCACTCCTCTATTACCGGAAAGGTTAAGCAAAGGTGTAACTATAGTACCGCAGCATGTCGCGTTACGTTGATGTTCCATGTAACATGGGGCGGCGGACATCAACTGGGCAGACATAGTTATGAAGTAAGCTGATACTCAGAAAATCCAGTTTGAATTACCCAAAAAAACTTTCCTCAACCCGGGTTTCGAACCCAAGATTTTATGCTCAAGTAGTGCTTGAAACCACACTACACTTATAAATATATTATATGTATTATATTCGTTACGTTATTGTAGGTACCTTAGGTATGTTTGACCTTTGAAAAAATAACGTCGTAATTTGACCTGAAAGGTTCCATTCAGATCAAATTTCGTGGCCTTCTTTGTTACGCAAAATTTTCTTTTTCTGAGGCTTCATCAGCCAGGTTACGACAATGGTCAATTGTTTTACAAAAAACCTTTTTTTTTCTCACAATGAGTTATGATTTTAACGTCTGAATATTACGCCGGTATTGACCGAAGAGAGAACCAGTGTATTTGTGTGTCTTTCATATATATTTGTATAAGTAAGTACCTATTCACGTTTAGTTATTTTTCATTAGGATTTCCTGTTCGTTTCCCAAACAAATGATTTTTCCTTTCAATTATATTATCAAAGTCACGTTTAGTCTAAATGGCGAACCAACTAAGATCACGATACATAGTAAGTATCGTGGGCACCCAATGGTTAGGGTCTCGTCTTTCATGCACTAAGGTGTGGGTTCAACGCTGGTCTAGTACTATTATGACTTTATCAATTCATGTAAGTATTATTCTTTTGGTTACTATAGGTGCACCTGTGCCCAACGCTTCATGGAATTCAGGCGTGATGTTATGTGAACTTTCCACGTCAATCCTAGGCATCGTTCTTATCGTTGAAAGAAACTTGCACCTTTAATATTAATGTAAGTTTTAAATTGCCAGCCCGACTTGAGCAACCGTGGTGATTAATGCTCCGGCCTACTATGTAAGGAGACGGCCTATGCCCTGCAACGGGACAGTAACAAACTGATGCTATTACTATGATCACCAATCACCACACATCGATGAGCATAAAGTCTACTTAGAGCACATCAAAGAAAAGCGCCATCTTTTCTTTTCTTTTTTTCTTTAAAAAAAAAAACGTTGCCCCACACTAGGAACTTCTCCTGTATCGTGGTTGCGTTTACAAACATTTAAATTCACATACACAAATAGCCAGACCCGGAACAGATACCTGTAGATCATACAAATAGGTATTTGTTCCGTGCGAGGATCGAACCCACAACACGCGGTGCAGCAGCCGAAGGCTCAACCACTGCGCCGACCATGTCATCAAATGCCATGTTAGTATAAGTGGAAAAAAACGGTAAAAGTGGTTTATTTTTATTTTTTATTAGTCTTTGCTAGAGTATAGCGTTGCTAGAGGTGCACAAATGTTCTGAACTAATGAGATTGATCATTATATCATGGTCTGTAGTTTATGCCTACCCCATGGGAACAAAGTGTAGGTTTAAACATTGGATCAGTCAACAGCAGGGTAGCTTTACATATTTCCAGGTAGCCATTAGGACCGAACAAACATCATTCAAGCTACCTTAAATAAATTCGTAGAATGAAACGATGTTGTAGCTCACGTAAGGCTCGAGTAAGGTCCTAAAGAATAACTATTAAAGTTTGTTAGTACGGGCGTGATAACAAAGTTTACATTTGAATAATAATAATATTGCACATCATTTTAGTAATTAATAAACCGCGCAAAGGGCCTCGTATTCCACTCGCAGAACAGTGACATTTGGCATTTCGGAGACCTCACTCCACACTAGCGCCTCTACCGGCGAATGCACACGCTATAGTTCTCAGCTCCTCATTGAATCAAAAACAGATACGATTTTGTTGAATAAATTGTTATTATTGAATATGTATGCAAGTGGCAGGCATTAATAATAAACGTATTGGAGGGGTTTACAGATAAGCCATAACACTAAGGTGTTATGGCTTATCTGTAAATAATAAATGGAATTGGGACAACTCACACAAGACATCAGTATTGTGTTGTTTCGTAATACCACTTACCCCAAAGTTTATTTCTATTGAGTGAAGAATTATCAATATGAATGAAAGTGACGAAACCAACTGCCGTAAATATGGTAAGTATTTTCAAAAAGATATAATATGTTACTACAAACATAACTAATTATTTTCTGGAACTTGGGTCAACAAACCCAATTGACACACTTTTGCTAGTTTCTATTATGAGTAATTTCAGTTAGTTCGCAATCAAATAATAAGATGTCGTTTGCATTACGATCGACGAATACATACACAGTATAAAACGTAACTTATCGAACACATTGGCAAATTCCTTTCGAGAAAAATAACTTAAGTTTACTTTGTTTATCTAAACATGTTTGACATGTTTTGGGTGTTGGAACACTATTTGCCGTCATTGGGACCTCTCTTTTTTATAAATTTATATCAGTGAACTATTAATTAGATATATATTCATTTCTGTCTCTTTATTTATTACCCAGTATGTAACTTAACTCATTGATAACAGTTAACTAAGGATCTAACAACAAAATCTTTGAGGGATAAAAAATCTACGAAATACTAACAAAGTTGATGTTGGAAAATGTTTTTGACATAATCTAAGCCAAAGTCACGCACAATTTATTGCAACTACAACAAAAACTTGTTATCTAAATATTTCTAAGAGTTTACACTATTATATCCCTATAGTGTAAACTCTTAGGTGTTTAATTTATTTGAAATATTTATACACTAAAGGACATGCTGCAACGTCCATGTGTCATTATTTTTAGCTCTAAAAAAAGGTAGGTAGGTAGTGTAAAAAATATAGAAAATGTGTTGTGGTTTTTCGCATTACTATGCAGATTCCGATTCAATGCTTAGTCTTTATGTCGCACTATCATGATATCGAGCTTCAGTGTGTCACACAAACCTGCATTCTAACTAGTGAGAAGCATTTGTCGAGACCATGTAGTGCACTTGTATTTTACATGAAGCCACTGCGACTGGCTAACTGACCTCCACAACTCAGTTACTGGGTGACATGGTACACTACATCGGCTAAGACTTGGTTGTTCAGGCTTCTGAATACCCGTTACAACTGTCTAAGATCTACGAATTACAGTCGGGACCAATTGTTTGACGTGGTTTCCAAGATGGATAGTCCTCATGAATCCACAGAGAAACCCCGGCAAGCGTTGCTCAAACTTGGAGATTGAACCGTGCGGCTATTATTACTTAGACACGAGCCTGAGCCTCTTCTATACCTACTTATATCTAGATTTCAATTTCAACGTATCGAATACAATCAGTTTGGTATATTTCAGGGTATTGCATTCCAAATTAAAAAGTGTGCAATGTGCCGAGCAGTTATACCTCCTACTTACCTGGACAATCCAATATTATTGGGGACATTTTCTGTTGAACAAGTAAATAGTTTTGGAGGTATGAGGAACAGGGTGTAAAGTTCCTCATCCACCATAGAAAAGGGAGGATCCACCGACCAGACGGGTGTCGTGTCTGGTGGGCAACTGCCCGACGATTGTTGTCGGGCTCGTTTATATATACTCAGTCGCGTGGATAACTTTAATATCGCGATGTAGGAAACGTTGGTTTAGTTCGTATGTGGCGAGATAGATGTCGCTACATCACTCCCCTCCGAGACCGGAGGTCGATAGCTGGATGAGTCATTTTTGTGATGCTTGCCGGGCCAGTTGAGTGTTCCAGTGCGTCGGAACCGGATGCCGCATAGTTCGCGGTGAGTCGGAACTGTCTGCGGTGGTACTGCGTATAGGCTCCAGTGAGTCGTGGTGCAGTGCTGCGTATTGGCTGGCTGCTAGGATCGACCAGGAGAGGAAGTGCGTCTCTGCTTGCTGACCGGCCGAAGTGCAGCGTGCGGTGCCAAGGTTGCTGAGAAGGTTGTGGGTGATGACCAGGTATGCGCGTTCGCTGCATGCTAGTGGTCAGGATACCCGTAGAAGTCGTAGTTGCTGACTGGCTGTATGACTCTCTGCTTGAAAGCTTGAGGAAGTGATGATGACGTCACGCTAAGGTAGCTCTGCTCGAAGGCTGCGCTGACGTTCATGTTCGGGGTCACCAATTTGGAAGTATGAGGAACAGGGAGTAAAGTTCCTCATCCACCATAGAAAAGGGAGGATCCTCCGACCAGACGGGTGTCGTGTCTGGTGGTTCCTCATCCACCATAGAAAAGGGAGGATCCTCCGACCAGACGGGTGTCGTGTCTGGTGGGCAACTGCCCGACGATTGTTGTCGGGCTCGTTTATATATACTCAGTCGCGTGGATAACTTTAATATCGCGATGTAGTAAACGTCGATTTAGTTCGTATGTGGCGAGATAGATGTCGCTACATAGTAATCCCACCCAAGAAGCATACCATTGGTTCTATGAGGGTAGGAATGGTATGTATGTTACTGTGATTAATAAGTGGCATTGCCAAGTCACTGCTGCTTAAGAAAATGTTGAAAATAAATCGCACAAATGAGATAACAGTTTGACTTAAAGGGGAAATGGCCCGTTAAGGGTGAGTTGCTTTATAAGTCACCACATTAACGAAATTTGATAGAAACACTTACATGAAGTTTAATAAGTAGGTCGTTTCGTGTTGTCATTAATTGAGCAGCATTGGTATATTTGTGACCTGCCTCTATTCCCTAACGACTGCAAAAGTTTATGTAACATGTGAATACTTCGCCTTTTACTGCTATGAACTAGTAGACCGTCTGTTGTTACATGCATCCATAGTTACTTTGTGCACTAGCCTATTCGAGATTTATTTATTGAACTTAGTCTGCATCAGTGCAAGTCATACCTGCCTACATTAACTGAGAGTTTGAGTATCAACACCAAACCTCGTTTTAATTTTAATAATAAAAAGGATATGGTTTTTTTAGGATGGTGGAAATACGATGGACGTAGTAATTTTGAATTAGAAAATGCTTTCAATGCTGGGGATCCTGATTGTACACTGCTGCTTGCTGGAACTTTATATAACATAGACTTTCAAAGCATGACACAGGTCAGGCAAAGTGACCAAACTAGGTGTCGTCGAGTGCGACGGGATACGCCAATGTTCCCATCCAAAGGTATATGAACTTACGCATATTTCCTTCACAGTTATATTTAAGTCCTATGTAATAAGGGGCGAGCCTTTTTTAATCAACGGTGCTAGACGAGGCTGGTGTTGCAAATTGCTGATGGAAAACCCAGTTACTGGTTACACATTGCTCGACCTGGTCATCGACTCCGGGCCTCACCCTTGTTGCGCTTGCGACCACGAGACCAAACAAGCAATCGAGTTAAACAATGATGATGTTGATGCAATGATGCGGGAGTAGACGGCCTAGCCTTTTCCAACCATACTGGAGTCAGCTTCCAGTCTAATCGGATGCAGCTAGGTACCAGTATCTTATATGAAGTTTATCTACCCTCCACCCAGTATTTACTAGTTAAGAAGATACCCCTTGGTGAGACTGCATTTCAGACTTTCGGGCATCGGACTACCCATAACGATAGTGACAGTTTTACTAATGTCAGCCGAGAGCAATGGGTTTAATTAACGTGCTTGCCGCGTATGAAGATTTAGCGGTATGATGAATGCACATGTACCAACAGAATGTTTTACAGAAATTAATGTCATTGGTAACACATAATTAAATTATTTCTCCATACCTATAACTAAACTTTGAAAATAACTCACTGTGTTGCTATAGGTTTATCGGATTCTGTATCTTTCTGTGGAGGGCTGTAATGAGCAAATAGTTATGTCTTTGTTACTATTATGTTATTAGTCTGTAAGCCTACTTAAAGTGTAAAAAAAAAAAAAAAATTACATATATATTTTATATCTTAATATATATATTTCTTGTGTGCGTGTGTATGTGACTGAACTCCTCCTAAACGACTGGACCAATTTTGATGAAATTTTTTGTGTGTGTTCGTGGAGATTCGAGAATGGTTTAGATTCACAAATGGACCCGGTAGGTGGCGCTGTACGGGCACGACGACGTCTGTTCGGTCCGCTAGTATATATATAAATAACACTTTGAAATAAAGTTAGTACGGAGTTTCAATAGGACACGAGACCAGTTTATAGGTTTTGTTGCCACTGAAGATCGGCCTAAACACATAAACACAAAAAAAAATACGAATGTTTAGGTTAATGTTTAGGGTACCGTAGCAAACGAGGAACTATTTTAGTTTCGGCCAATCCGTTAAATAATATCTTGTTTTTTTTTTAAGGGAGCTCCACTTAAAGGGGGAATGATTTTTTTTTTCTCTATCCCACGGTGTGAACTGTAGTTGGATAGGTCGTTTAAAACTATTGTGGCTGTGGGAAAGCTATTTCTACACGATTTACCATTTTTACAGTAAATTACCAATTATTCATCATAATCCTTGATTAATCACTCTGACATGTAAGTGCAATCATTTAAACCTACGATCTTTTATTTTCTAGGAATAGCTGGAATAAACACCGATGAAACTTCTGGAAGCCAGGTTATAAGCGATGATGATGAATCTCCTGATGTTGTACATGTACCAACTGAAGAAGAAATCATAGAAATTAGTGACGATGAAAGGAATGTAACAATTGAGCCAGTTCTAACATACTCAGCGGCGAAAGCTGGACAAGGTTGAATGAAAACCTTTGAACAGATGATAATGTTTTCACGACGGACATTATTCTTTGCATTTTCCTGTAAAGCAATAACAATATTTTTAGAATCGTAAAAACTACAATTCAATTTCATTTGTTAGTTTTTATACTTTAATTTAAATATAGAATACCTGTTAAACGTCGACTAAAAAGCGGTATTATTTAATCCTTAAAAATAAATTCTAGGTTAGATTACTAATCTCGACGAACCAATTTGACACTGACAAATCTCTGTCATCTAACCATGGACTGACACTGAACGACAATTCAGTGCTGCCAGGTCTATTTTCGACTTAACCCTAGGTTCCGTCAAACCGTTGGGAAAACGGCAAACCTGGGCAAGTACCAATGTGTGTTTTTCAATTCATATGTACTGTCTAAGTTTATCTTGGACATCACTGACATCGTTGAAGGAAAACATCGTGAGGAAACCTGCACTTATATAATTAATACAAGTCTGAAATCGCCAACCCGTCTTGAGCAAGCGTGGTGATTAATGCTTATGCCTTCTCTGTATGAGAAGAGGCCTTTGCCCTGCAGTGGGACAGTAATAGGCTGGTACTGGTACCATTATACCCATATTTCCCCAGTTATGTTTAAGTCCCATGTAAAAGGGGACGAGCCTATTCCCATCAAGCGGGTAAAAAGCTACAATCTCAAAATGTTTGCTTTTAAATAAATAATGCTGGACAATCCACACAGCATCATCTAGCCCCAAGCTAAGCAGAGCTTGTGTTATGGGTACTAGATGACTGATATACTTAATACAATACATTACATAGGTAGATATTTTTTATTATACATAGCAAATACCCAGAACACCCGGAACAAATATTTGTAGATCGTACAAACATTTGTCCCAAGGCGGGAATCGAACCCGCAACCTCCTGCGTCGCAGGCGGACCTTCGCCCGCCGCGCCACATCGGTCGTCTGATATCTATAACATCACTCCATCACATAAATGTCTATAACATCACTCCCAAACTGGGAATAGAACCCACGAGTTACACTCAAAGTCTCGCTTGCGAGCCCTAGACCAACGGAGAGGTCAAAAAGAGTTATTACTCTAAAATTTTAAACGGGCTTACATCTATGCAGGCAAGCCAGACATCAGTCATGCGCTCGATAACAGTTGCGCAGACTGCGATGGGGGCATTGCAGTAAGAAGTACTGCGCTGTAGACGAAGCGTGTCTCGAATAACGAACGCTTATTGGCCTGTCCATACTTAGAATCACCTGTGCCTAACGATACTATATAGTCCTGCATCATTAAGGACCCTGTCTGCGCCACAACAGAATATTCCATGTCGATGCAATTATTAATGTGAGCTACAACATCGTTTCATTCTACGAATTTATTTAAGGTAGCTTGAATGATGTTTGTTCGGTCCTAATGGCTACCTGGAAATATGTAAAGCTACCCTGCTGTTGACTGATCCAATGTTTAAACCTACACTTGGTTCCCATGGGGTAGGCATAAACTACAGACCATGATATAATGATCAATCTCAATAGTTCAGAACATTTGTCCACCTCTAGCAACGCCACAACGACTAATAAAAAAAAAAAAAAACACATATACCTTTTTTTCCACTTATACTAACATGGCATTTGATGACATGGTTGGCGCAGTGGTTGAGCCATCGGCTGCTGCACCGCGTGTTGTGGGTTCGATCCTCGCACGGAACAATTACCTATTTGTATGATCTACAGGTATCTGTTCCGGGTCTGGCTATTTGTGTATGTGAATTTAAATATTTGTAAACGCACCCACGATACAGGAGAGATTCCTAGTGTGGGGCATCGTTTTTTTTTTAAAGAAAAATAGAAAAGAAAAGATGGCGCTTTTCTTTGTTGTGCTCTAGGTAGACTTTATGCTCATCGATGTGTGGTGATTGGTGATCATAGTAATAGCATCAGTTTGTTACTGTCCCGTTGCAGGGCATAGGCCGTCTCCTTACAAAGAAGGCTCGAACATTAATCGTGCACAAGAGGCGAGGCCTAAACCACTGGGCCATCATGACATCTCACTGGGCCATCATGCCATCTGTCTATTATCATGGTATAATGGTAAAAAACAGTAATTATACAATATAATTTGGCAATACTGCAAAGACACTATTGACCATGCTATTTTTCAATAAGAATAGGATTCAGACCCTGCGACAGAAAGTCAGTAGGAGTCGAGTCGTATGGGTACTTAACCAGCGCTACCCACACACAGCACATTGCCGAATGTCGGAGACCATTTTCCGACCGATACTCTATTTGCACAAAACCAACACCACAACTATGTGCTACTCAGCAGTTGGTATAACTACGAATGAAGTATTTGTATCTTCGTTTTTACAGTGAATCGTATGCATGCTCTCATTCACAGGTCGGTGGAAGCAGGGAAAACCTGTTCAGGTGGATATAAATACATGACTCGAGCCGGGTAGATAAGTGCGGTGCTCCTCCACAAACGTTGGGACACCTGATATCGTGCTTTGATATTTTATGGACGCTACTGATGGCGCCTGACAGCGCTGTCAGAAAGCCACGGAGAGAAGCATGCTTAAGCCTCATGTAATAGGAGCGAGCCTATTGCCATCATTTGGGTGCAAACTCAGAGCCCCCAGACTGCTACAAAAAAAAAACAAAAACAAACTTGAACCCCAATAAAATTATCACCGAGCTAAGAATCGAACTGAAAACCTCATGCTCATCAGAAGTGCTTACAACCACTAGACCAACGAAGTACTAAACAATAAATATACAGTTAATTTTGTTCACACTGCAACATAATACTGTTAAAATAGTAAGTAATTAAGCCATAATACTCGTTTTAACCCGTGTACATAATCCCAAGACGAATTTCTCCAAACATTTAGTACAACTTAACTCAGAGATATCATCTCTATCTGTACAACACAAAAGCCATTTGTCCCTACATATCTGCTCACCCTACACGCATATTTACCTTATAACACTCCCACTACTAAGTCTGAGTGGCACTCTCTGTATAATAATAATATTGAACTACGATAACTTTTATTTGCGGACAATTCATTTATTACATCTCTTTTACTTTGTATCTGTCTTTAACTTAATTCATTTTCATGTTTACTAACAATAGTCTTTAAGTTATCTTGTATACTAACACTATGGACGCATGTCTGAAATAAATTATTTGAATTTGAATTTGAAAATTTAGAGGCTCGTCCCCTCCCGACCCTATGCTAGAGCCAGCCCGCGAAGCTGAGCCATTAAATGATTAAAATATCCCTAATTCATATATCTATTTGATCCAGTCTTTCCCTTGCTGTCCTCTTCAGCGACGTCCTACACCTGAAGGCACAATGCCGGATCTTAGCGTAGCTCAGGTTTCCAAAGCTGTTACTTTAATTGAAAATGGTCGTAGTTATAAAGAAGTGGCTCAAACATTACGAGTTTCCAAATCCGTCATCTTCCGAATTGTTAAACGTTACCGGCAGACTGGAGAATACACGAGACGTGCAGGGCAAGGTCGCAAGAAAGTCACATCAGCGAGAGACGATCGATTTAAGGCGAGCACTGTTCTGAGAAATCGCACTTTGACTTCTTCTGAAGTCAGATCTACGCTCCAGGACGTTCGACAGGTGACAATTAGCACTAAAACCGTTAGAAGAAGACTTAAAGAAGCTGGAATAAAGCCATACTTGCCAGCTAGAGGACCCTTACTTACCACAGATCATCGAGTAGCTCGGGCTAACTTTGCTCGCTCATCCCAAAATTGGAATAATGCTGACTGGGGGAAAATATGGTTCACTGACGAGTCTAGGTTTTGTCTTAAGCCAGATGATAAGAGGGTGAAAGTATGGAGACGACCCGGAGAAAGATACGCTCAGAGTAACATTGTCGGAAGAGAGTCATATGGTGGAGTTTTGGAGTTTATTTTGTTCCGTTCCTCTAATTATGTCCCTGAGTGTAGTTGGGAAAAGGCAAGGCAGACGATTATTTTTCCTGAATTTCATTTTTATTACCAGCTTTTGTTCATTTATAATTTGACAGTCAATTCGGGTTCTACTCTGCTTGTAATAGTATAATTCAATCATGATTCGAAAGAACCGTGGCACTATCTATTATCTTAAGCACGTTATTGTTTTTTCCTCGGGAACAGAACCTTTTTTCGAGACGACATGATCCTATGTCCGTTTCTGTACACCTAACGACATATATGCAAAATTTCAGGGCGATCGGTTCAGTGGTTTAGGCGTGAAAAGGTAACAAACAAATTTATTTTCACATTTGTAATATTAAGTAAGGAATACTTTGACTTCAATTTAATTTCAAATAAAAAAAACCTCAATGGTTAGGTTAATCCTACAGTACAATAAAATAATACTGTGTGAGTACCGCATTTCAAGGTAAAATTAATAATTTACTTAATTATTACCCTAGCAGGGTCCCTATTATACTAAGCTACTAAGGACTTACAAATATTGGAACGCAATTAATAAAAATAAAAATCTACCACGTGTACGTGCGACATAATTATAATATTATACGAATTAACAAAACTACTTTAAAACAATACCATCCCATTTATTATCCCAATGCAGAGAAGAGGCTTTGTCTTCTGATACCCAGAAGGCATGATCACGACGTTTAGATTGATCACCGCGCTCATTGGAAATTTCCATCTTTTACGAAATGTCATTTGCGCAGTAATGACCGACGGCGTGCGAATAAGATACGTGATTACAAAGAGTCACAACCCTTTTAAATGAGAACATAGTCTTAATACGATAATCACAAAAGCTCATCAGACTACAAGTAGGTTAGTAATTCAAAATACAAGAACTAAAATTGGTAATGAGTCTGTATGAACGTAAACAAAGCAAAAGCAGTGAGGAAGGATCTAAGCTGGTAGCGTTCTGTAATGTCTGCCCACCCTCATGGAAGACAGGCTTGATTTTATGTTAATAAGTTATATCACTATTTATACTCACAATCTTTTCATTGACTGTAAGCCTAAATAATTATTAGATACATTAATTAATAATATTTAATTAATTATTTAATTATAATATTAATGATTACTAAAATAGTAATATATAAAACTACCCAATAATTTATGGCAATATTATAATAATTAACAGTGATATTTGTGAAACACATACACGCATACTGTATGCATATGTGAAGGATAGGTTCTGATAGCATTCCTCTTATCAATTTGGTCCGCTCTCGGCAAATTGACAATCGGAATGCTGGGGCTGCAGCGCGCTCCCGGCAGGTCATTCAGCGGCGGCGAATGTTTCCCCCTTCCCCCTTTCAGCATTCGGATATACCACCATCTAGGGAGCTCAAAGAGTAGCGACACGAATCTGACCGACGATTTCCAGAATAACCTCGTATCCCGAGCCGCCAATCAACCCTACATTGTGATTACGCGGTGTGAGAATAGGTGGCGCTGTTTTTATTAGAAACTGGAAGCGTGTTAAAAACAATAAACCTTAATATTAAACATGAACTAGGTGTTTAGTCTTATTAAGAAGTAAGGCAGTTTGTTGAGGAGTAATGTTGGTAACATTTTAAGTATCATAATTAAACTCCACGGATTATGTGCTTAAAAGAGAATTTTTTTCCAACTTTATACATACATCGGTCATTTTGGATACTGTCCTCTAAAATATATGTTTTGCGAATTGTTTCGTATGTACAGACACTAGCACATCAAATTAAACCAAACTGTGAATTACAATTGAACATGAACCTTCTTTTGCAATTAAGTCGAAAATCTTTTAAAGAAATGTGACATTATGTGTGTGGGTGTGCCTTGATGTGCTGCCCTCTGGACTTGAATATTGCAAGGACAACTCCTAAAGTCAAAGTCTTTGTTTACTTAAATGCGGTACCTTTTATAAAAGATGGTAAAAATAATTAATGTTATGCGGTCACACATGTGCCTTAATTGAACCATTGACCATGAACCTTTTTAAGTTTTCCCTCAATTAAATATTTCAATTAAGTTGATATTTTTAATGAACATTTGAATTTTATTACTTTTGTTTAATTAATTTATTAATTTAATGTATAAGAATTTAAATTTTATATAATGATAATGTTTGCATGCCGAATGGTGAAATATGGCAGAACTCTGATGAAAACCTACTACTATATACTTATGTATATCCATATTTGCAAATAAATGCTATTCTATTCTATTCTATTCCCCTATGTCGTGAGCGTCACGCAATATCAATAGCATTATACCGGTATCGGAAGATAGGTATATTTGGCCAAAACCTGCCGAGATTTGTTCAAAGGGCACAAATAATAATTGAATAATGTCATATTTAATAAATGTAGGTATTATGTTGTTGTACTTTGTGACTTATAGCATCGTATTGGACTTGTCTGTAATATTGCAATAACCGGTGGTAAATAAAAGGTAATATTGTAAATCTTATTATTATTAAATATTGTATCTTATATTAATTTTCATTATTCATACATTTTATATATCTTATACTTAAAATTTCAGACGTGCGTTATTTCGTCACCAAGACTTTCGACAACACCGATACACTTTATATTGCTGTGGATGTCTTGTAGACAGTGATGAAGCGCCTTGATGGAGCGCTTGTGTGAGGTAGTAGATTACCCTGATGAGCACCGAGGGTATTGTTCTTACTGTTTTTGTCGGTGTCTTCGCCCTCCACACGACAAATTAACTTAATTTATAAACTGAGTATGCCTCTGGCTTATTAAGACTTCTCGCCATTTTTACCTTCTTTCACAACTGGAGCTTGATTAGAACTTTGTGAAAGATTATACTTTTATACTAACCAACAAATAAACACGTGCAGTCCTAATTAAAACAAAAACGAATCTATGTTTATACTATAACTAGCTGACCCATCAAACTTTGTTTTGCCGTATAAAATATTAGAGGGTGGATCTGCTCGGTAGAGGCCGGCGGCGTGATAGCAGCGGGCTGCTCGGTAGAAGCGGGCTGCTCGGTAGAGGCCGGCGGCTCGGTAGAAGCCGGCGCCTGAAAGCAGCAGCTGCTCGGTAGAGGCAGGCGGCGTGATAGCAGCGGGCTGCTACTGACCGAGCCTACGACTTCTAGCATCTGCCTCCTTCAAGTGTTCGAACTAGACTGCCTTCTAAGCGCTCGCACCACTTCCCGCCACCTTATTTTTACGCTGGAAAGGATCATCATCATCCTCTTGCCCTTATCCCAATTTCATTTGGGGTCGGCGCATACATCTCTATTTCCCGTCATCTCAGGAGTCACCTCCTTTTTAGCCATATCAACTTTCACACAATCCATCCTTCGTTTCCTAGGTCTCCCTCTACTCTTGTAACCCTCTACATTCATACTCAAAACTTTCCTCACAACATGATCCTCATTCCTTCGCATCACGTGTCATGACAGCCGATTTCCACACAACTTCTCTGTCACAGGCGCCACTTTTAGACTTCCGCTTATATACTCATTTCTTATTCTATCCATTGGCGTAACACCACACATCCCCCTTAGCATTCTCAAGGCCCAACATTCTGATCCATACAAGACAGCAGGTCTAATTATTGTCTTATAGATTAAGGGGAATAAGTTTAAGGGGAACGTGGGAATCGCAAGTTGTTCCCGTTACCTGCCGCCATTTCATCCACCCTGTGTTGATTCTGTGCTTGACAGTCCGATCTATTCCTCCGTCACTTTGCACTAGTGACCGAGATACCGAAAGTCGGAGCAGATCGGAAGGAGCACGCAATCAAGCGCAATGGCTTCAGGGCTGGAGAGACCGCCGAAATCGCAGAACATATATTCTGTCTTGGTTCTGCTGATTTTCAAGCCTACACTCTCCTGCTTCTGTTGCCATTTCTCCAATCTACCCTGGATCTCAGGTCCATCTTCACTGACAAGGACAATAAATAAATAAATAAATAAATAAATAAATTTCCGACGTCAGTGCGTCCATTATTAACAGGAAGAGGTAAGGGCTTAAAGCCGACCCTTGGTGCAATCCTACAGCCACACTGAACTTGTCAGTGTTACCAGCAGACGACCGGACATAGGTACTAGATCGGCTGTACATCGCACGAATCAACTCAACATACTTCCCAGGCACACCTTTCTCCTTCAAGGCCCACCACAACACTTCCCGAGGCACCCTATCATACGCTTTTTCTAGGTCAATGACCACCATATGCAAGTTTGTATGTGCACATCTATACTTCTAAACTAAATAATAAATAAACGGAAGTAGTGCGTGCGCTTATAATTTTACTTTACGATTAATGTTTAACTTTTAAATATCATTATTTAGAGGTATGATTAAAACTATTGTCAGCACGGTGAACCTCAGTAGGTATTTGTAGTACTTATCTCAGAATGTTACTTGTTAATTTCGGTAATACTAGAAAAGTTGTTTTTACGTGAAACGGTTTAGTTAAAGATTTTAAGCGCGCCACACAACTCCCTGTGACTTTACTATTGATATGATTGCCGATGCGAACAAAGTTAATATAATAGTTAAATAATGAATTACCTGATAAAGATAATTAATTAAGTGACTGCGTCATGAAAGACGATTGACTGCTGCAATCTCAAGGCACGTATTTGTTCCCTTTTGTTGTTGAGGTGTGTACACGCCTCAACTAAGGCAGGCTTTATTGTAACTTGGCAACTCTAAACGTATTTAAGGCAAAAGCTTTTGGAGGTATGAGGAACAGGGTGTAAAGTTCCTCATCCACCATAGAAAAGGGAGGATCCTCCGACCAGACGGGTGTCGTGTCTGGTGGGCAACTGCCCGACGATTGTTTTTTTTTTTTTTTTTGGAATGGGCATCTCGCAGTTTATCCTTTAGGGATATTTACTGCTCAACCGAACTTTCCTGTGGGGGGCTTAGTTAAAATTAAGGCCTCCAGCCAGGCATAAAAACTTATAAGCTAAGCGACTATCGCTAAGGGCACCCCCTGCGGGGTACGAACCTCGGCTTAGGACGTCGCTGAAGAGGACAGCAAGGGACAGGCTGGATCTGATTGTTGTCGGGCTTGTTTATATATACTCAGTCACGTGGATAACTCTAATATCGCGATGTAGGAAACGTCGATTTAGTTCGTATGTGGCGAGATAGATGTCGCTACAAGCTGTTTACGTGCTCTTCGGAAGCTTTTACGTTGTTCAATCAGGTAGTCACTCTACCAATCACATCTACGAATATTGGTCATAGACCCTCGACCAATGGCAATATCAGCATAGTTAGTGAAAGTGTCTGACATACTTTCAACACTTTCTTCAGCTGGCAGCACAACGTGGGTGAATTCTTTGGTGAGACACATAAAAAGCGAGCTTAAGAAAATCCAATTCGCTCCTTTATCGAAATTTACCAATAATATGTGATGGGCCTTGAGTAAACTAAGGAACAAATTCGTACATGATCAGGCGATGATCACTACAAGTTGCGTCTGGTATGACACGCCACGTACGTCTGCACCAGAAAGTGTGACGTCAATACAAGATTCTCGATGATGATGATGATGTGGTAGCTACAGCAGTGGTGGTCTTAGCTGCAGCCGGGGTTTCAGTTACTACTGCAACGTGTAAAAGAGAGTTGTGCTTCTTCTTACACTCCCGACATAGTCTGAGGTAGCAGTTTCGTGTAATGTGCCCGTACCTTAAGCAATTTGAACAAAGATTTATTTTATTAACTTCAGTTCTACGATCTTCCACACTCTTGGCCTTAAAGATAGGACAATCATGAATCAATATATTATAGGACAATTCTATGTACGCCCTGAAAAACTAATTGGCATATAACAGATTTATAATGCTGATGTTAAGCTTTATTGTTGGTACCTTTAGATGACGTAGAATCCTTACTATTATTATTATGGCATGGTAAAGAGTGGTTTAGAAACAAAAGAACATCTGCTCGATCAATTAAAAAATTATTGAATTGTGGAAAAGTCAAGTATTCAATCAGCAGAAGTGCCACGCCATGCTTCCCACTTGGTAAGAGTACGGTTATAGTGCTTAGAACACAGTATCATCTACCTAGCCTTTTCCCAACTATGTTGGGGTCCGCTTCCAGCGTAACCGGATGCAGCTGAATACCAGTATTTCACATGGAGTGACTGCGTATTCGACCTCCACAACCCAGTTACTGGGCAACACGATATCCCTTGGTACGACTTTCGGCCTTCTGACTACCCGTAACGACTGCCAAAGATCTACAAATGACAGCCGGGACCAACGGCTTAACGTGCTTTCCGAGGCACGGAGCATTCTCGATACGTCACATGCGGTCACCCATCCACAGACTGACTTCGGCAAGCTTAGCTTATCCTTCGATCAACCGGTGCGGCTGCTTTTATTTAACCTCGAGCTCCTCACCTAGTTTATAACACAGTATATGTCATGTATGTAATAATAAAAATCCCAACTATCGAGAGGTAGCCCCAGGCCAGACAACGCTCTCAAGTTTTTGGTAACATGGTCCACAAAAAAGCGAAGTGTTATATCTGACTCGCTAGACATTGGATGTATGTTTTATAACGATGATGGCTCATTAACTGTCGTTTGTTATCATATCAGACACATAGCAATAATAATTTCAAGGCAACACTATAATTAGAGTTGGAGACTTCTAAATTACTCTCTATTCTAGCTGCATCGCCCTCCGCAATAAGATAATAGCTAGTGGAATTTATTAATCTGTGCAATGCGCTGTATAATTACACGAGTACATGTATGACTGACTTATATGTGTCACAAAATTCAAGCCAACGGAAGAATGTTCCGTTTAATTTAGCACTTTTGTGTCTGTGGGAGGTTGAACTCTATTTCATGATTGTCAGCATTCAAAGGAGGAAATGAACCATGGCTAGAATTGAGGATGTTGCCAGATTCATCGTGATGGTGATAAGGGTTATGATCTTGCATGAAACCCTGAGCATTCGCAACGTTCGTTCATAATAATTGTTCAATATCATCCCTTTCATCAATCGCGGTTGATAAATTACTCGATTTTGATATTTCAATTCGTTTCTGCAAGTCACCGGAACGAACGGACAGTGACTCAAATGAACTAAGCCTAATTTTTAACTCGGCTTATTCAACAGTAACAGAATCCTTTGACAAAAGAATTTATTGAACTACTAGATCTAACAATGAGATCTTTTAATTCTTCTAATCCTTGCCCATTGTAACAATAAACAAAGTAAATAAAAGAAATGTGTATTTTAGTATTGTGTATTATACGGTAAAGCTATGCAAGAATACAATAAACTATTAGTAACATATTGATCTTATGTCCCTCTTCCTGTGTTACTTGTGGTGTGGAAGTACTGGTGCTGGACCCGACATTACTCTGCGGATGAGGGTTGACTAAGTCTATTGTAGGCTCCGGCCATCGCAAATGACGTCACGAATCCGGTAAGACTTTTACTTGGAAAACAACAAAAGTCAATAAATTTTGTAACCACGAGTATGTGTATATTTGCTTATTTCATTATTTAAGTACCTATCAGTCTTAAACAGTTACATTTGAAATCTCGGGGTTCATGAATTATAAAGGATCAGTAGGGACAAAACGTAGGTTTGTTTGAGGAGGTCAAGGTAAGGTAGCTGAACTGGCCAGGCTGCTGTACAGCGACTTCGGTTGATGTCACTGTCTAGACTGTAAATCAGGTTTAGCCTGCAATGGCTGAACCTCCTAATATACTCCAAAATATCGTTTTTTGATGTAGCTGATCTGTAGCTTAGTTAGTCAAGCTGACCGGGTTTTTTTTTTGATAGAACTTACGTTGAGCGTAACGTCCTGTCACGATAACCAAATTCTATGTCTTTTATTTTACATAAATGAAAGTACCGGATAGTTTAATACTTGTATATTAACACAAAATAGTTTTTTTTACAATAAGTTCGTTGAGTGATCGAAGTTGTGGGAAAATGTTATTATAAAAATTAATAGAAAAAGGAAACTCCAATAAATCTACTGCGTCTCATAAAAATCTGAACGTAGTGTGTTGCTATGAATGTTGCCCTAGGCGCCATTACTTCATCACATAATTTAACAAAATTTGTAAATTTACTTTACGATTGCTACGATTTTTGTGGATATTTTAAGACAAAATAATCTGCGTATTGGGATACATTAAGTGACTCTTCATTATCTCTGCAAATATCATATGTTGTCACAATACCATTATGATTGACATAATTATTATTTTTTGACATATGTTGTATAGCTTCAAATTCTTCAAAGCTATCAGACAGACGTGTGGCTGGGGAGTTTGTTCCGCCACTTCTTCTTCTTAGCAAACATACTAGGAAGTGGTGAAGGGTGGGCGTATTGGGGGACGGTCTTATGTAAACGTTTTGACGTTCAAAAACTGCTGATTCTCAGCCTAATTTGAATACATGAATTTTGATATTGTTTTTTTTTTTATGAAAGTGGATTTTCTTGGGCCTGGCCAATGCTAGTCCCCCTACACTCGCGAGCAAAAGTATGGAATCACTTACTTGGAACTGATTCCGCGCTATCTTGAGTACTTAATAACTAGTTACGAATAATAAAAATGGTACTACATTAAAGGTTTCGATTGTTTCTAGCGAGTGTAGATCCGATAACAATATTGGTAAGTCTGTCCTTTATCGTCAATCCCACTTCGCAATGATGATACGTTATTACAAATGAGATAGCCGAACTTTAGTTCGTCTAACTTTTAGATAACTTTTTCTGTAAGTAAATTAGTTTATAAGTATTAGTTCTGTAAGTAAAGTATTGTACGCATTTTCCACATCTTAATGTGTACAATAATGTACTTATATTTTTTAGATGTGGTGTGTGTTTCCACTTACTTACTCCACACTCAATCACTGATCGAGTAGTGGTAATATTTATTTCAAGGGTTGTATTGCAACTTCAGCTTCAGCAGCTCGTGGTTCGTGTCAGTCAAATTTGGACAAAAATTAAACCTTTGAAATAACTGAGCTTGTATTTAAATATAACGTTTGTACAATTATTTAGCGGAGCAACTTACGTTGTTGTAGAATGAATATCGTAAAAAGTAATGTGGGTACTTTACAAAACTTTCAAAAATAAAACTTCTAAGAATAATTAACATAGCAACCGTTTCGCAGCTTTTGCTATTCGGGTAGCAGTAGGCACCAACAGATCCTCTCAGTTCATTCCTCAGTTTAAAGGTTCCTACTAAACACGTAACCCTTTTTTGCCATGTTCCGCCGGTTGTCCTCTTGCTCTAGCAAGATCGCCACTCTATTGTACGCAAATACTTCTTAAAACTTTGTTGATTTCAACATGCTGTCTCATTCATTTCTGGATCCGGTCCATAGCAATTTCCATTGTGTTAATACCTATTACCTACCTATGTCTATAATTCTTCTACTTAATTTAGTTGATAATAATCTTACCTCTCCGATCGAAAGAAACATAATTAGTAATATGTAATTATGATTCTTTTACAGTATATTTCGAATTCAACCTATGTGGCGCAGCGGGTGAAGGCCCGCCTGCGACGCAGGAGGTTGCGGGTTCGATTCCCGCCTTGGGACAAAATATGTTTGTACGATCTACAAATATTTGTTTCCGGTGTTCTGGGTATTTGCTATGTATAATAAAAAATATCTATCTATGTTATGTATTGTATTAAGTGTATCAGTCATCTAGTACCCATAACACAAGCTCTGCTTAGCTTGGGGCTAGATGATGCTGTGTGGATTGTCCAGCATTACTTATTTTATTTATTTATTAATTCCGGAGGTACATTTTTTATTTTTGTTGTAGACGCAGTCGCATCGTGCAAACCTTCATGTTTAAATTGTATTTTTGGTTTGGCAGAATACATTTTGTGACGTTGGGAGATTTAGTGACACTGCGACTGCAATTTGACCGTTGTGGTACAGGAATTGACCTTCAGAGGGTCAAATTGTGTTTTTAATTTGATATAAAGCGTTCGCATTCCTATCCGAGTCTCAATCTGTCAAAACGACGTCTAATTCACCTATTTTGTTTTTTAAATTCATGACATTGATTGTCGCTGAGACGAGATTGTGACTAGATTTTGAACGTTTTCAATAACGGGAATTGACCTTTTGATCTGTATTTACAACCCCATAGACCGTTTTATCAAGTTGTTTAATGTTTAATTATATGTACCTATTTACAAAAAAACGTGCGATAAAATTATATTTTGAAAACTTTATTATTTTTCTTAAACAAGTCTTAACTAATTTTATTCAAAAGCACTTTTTAATGTCAAATTTATGAGACAAAATAATAAATAAAATTTTAGTTGCCTCTGACTAATGACGGTATCGAATGGAGAAGAATGGGCTGGAAACTTAAGACTCACTTTTTAAATACTTACACGTCTTTCAATATTTTGGATAACTGATAACTGATTAACATCAGATAATTAGTAAAGTTTACATTTACAGTAGGTACTAAGATCTCGGATAAAGTGTTCCTACATCATGTTACTCCCATGAGAAATAAGCATGAGTTTACAAAATGACCCGTCATGACCTACGGAGCCGAGACATGGACACTCACGGTAGGGCTGGTCCACCAGTTCAAAGCCGCTCAGCGAGCTATGGAGAGAGCTATGCTCGGAGTTTCTCTGAAGGAAAAAATGAGTGAAAAAATGATACATCCGACAGAGAACCAAAGTTACCGACATAGCTCAATAAGACCAAGGACCTGTTTAAAAATTAGACTTATTTGTGAAAATCAGACAAACAGGTCAGAATTTTTTAAACTACCCACTAATAAAGGCGGTTCTTCGTGAGGTTCACAGTTCACAGTTCATGTTCACGATCTTCTTCATTTTCGTCTAAAGACTCAGTGGTAAGAATATTCGTATGATATTCAAGGCTAGGCAATGTCTTCCAGTCGTTTCCAAAGTGTTTTTGCGAGAGTTTGTAGACGTCTTCCAGTTTTGCTGATTTCACATGAATGAGACCAGGGTTGATTATTGTAGGATTTATGTCTGAGATGTTCTAATTCTTTTTGCATACATTTTGGAACGGGCTTAGATCTGCTTTATAATAAAGTTCCCTTCTAATCAAGGCATTACCAAGTCGCTTTGATCGTTTGATTATGAATCTTTTAGAAAGAGTTACTTTGAATGGAAGACTGCCGGGTGCTTTCATTGCCGACTGAACAGCTTTTCGCCAATCGAAAACTTTAATAGTATTTAAATTTGTGACAGTTGCGTGGTTTTTCATTACTTCAGTATACTTTTCAGGGTCTATAACAACTTCCATTTTTCTCAACTCTTTTTCTATGTTGCCAAATACCCGATCAGCTGTCATAAAAGAATGCCCTGTTACGGGAGAAATAAGTTCTATGATTTTAATATGTGGTTTCGACAACAACCACTTAGATAACATCCCAAGCATTGTCGTATTTTTATTTTGACCCACGCAACCGTCGGCTATTAAGCGGATACGCGTGATATTGGTCAAGTCCGTTTTTTAATTTAAGTGATGAGATACCACCGACGCCATTTCATTTGATCCTTTACAGTGAACGTCTTCTGTCCAAATATAGCAAAACACGTTGTTTTTGTTCAAAGGATCCTTTGAGCTACCTTCAACCACAATTGCATTGTATAAATACAATTGCCTGCTGTAATAACAAATTTGATCTGGAACCTTAGGGAGTGGAAGGTTTTTTTGACAATCGAATGAGAATGTTTTCATGCCTTCCTGTTTTTCTCGAGAAAAGTATAAAATGCGTTAGCTCGGAGGCGATGGACTCTTTGTTGTATCCTCAGATCGTTGCGCTTTGATTCGTCCTTTTCAATTTTAAATCGCTCAGCAAAATTCAAACAGGTGGAACACACATCGGTACGATTGCCGAAGCCGAGGTTATCATTCTCGTTAAATATTTGACGAATTTATGACCTTTTTATAGCCGTGTGTGCAGTTTCCGCAATGAACATTTTATACAGCTTATCTATATTTAGCGCACTTGGCAAATATCGTCTGGCGGAGCTGCTACCACGGCAATAGTGGCTGACTGAACATTTTAAAGAATTGATGTATGCTTGAATTATATCTTTCTTCCATTCGTATAAGTGAGTGTTATGGCTCCCTCCGTCTCTTAACAGGCCCAGTTCCATCTCGAAAAAAGTTTGCAATGACATACTGTAGGTACCTACTCGGTATTTTGTTATGTTCAAACACCGCAAAAACGTATTTTGACAGACAGGAATAAGTTTTTTGTTGGCATAAATATGATATTTTATTGTGTGTTCACGGCCTTTTCTTGATGTGTTTATTTTGCGTCGTTTTACAGATAGACCATTGCAACATTTTAAGATAATAGCGTCTTGCGATAATTTGTCAGTGTTTTTATAAAATAATTTATGAAAATGCAATAAGTCCTTCATTTTAAGCATCTTGCACTTCAATCTTTTCTCATGGTTACAGGTGGGTCGCCGTGGCAAATCTTGTGATGAATAATTATCTGAAAGGAGATAGTAAATTGTATTATTTTTAGCACCTGTATCGTAGAAAATTTATCAAAAAACGACTGTGACGCGTTCGTCACGGAAGTTGTTGATACTCAGTGTGCGTCCCTATAAAGTGAAATAGTATATGTGAAAAGAGGGGCTGAAATAGCCTAAAATAGTTCGACAGAACAAAAAAATATTTATAAAAAATAATGAATTAAAATAACTGCAGAATTGAAAATTAAATTACACTGTCATTAAATTAAAAATTAAAATATCGTGATGGGTTTTTTCCTTTTTTTCGCGCAGTTTTCGACGTCACAAGAGTAACGTTTACTTCCATTATAATTATGGAATACAAATTTATCTTACTAACTTCTGAAAAACATTTAAATCTAATTTAAAATCAAGTAAATCTGCAGCACTTCTAAGCACGACGAACACCATAGACGCCATATTAGTTTCGACCAGGGGGTTCAATCTTAGTACAAAAAATCGGGGAAGTCAGTGGATAGAATGATACTAAATCACGAAGTATATAATAGTCCTTAAGCGAATCAGGTGTAAGATGTGTTTATGTTTTGTCGGATTATAGTGAGGATATTTTCTTACTCTTGCTATGAGATGGCAGCTCTGTTAGGCAATTTAACCCTCTGTATAATCACCGGCAAATAAGATGGCAAAAGTCGTTAGATGCGCACAAGTCGTTTTTTAGGTCTCTTTGGTGGTCAAGCGGGACGCGGGGTATGAGGTAGCGTCGATCCGAGCGCGCGATTGGTGCATCAGTCGACCCTTGCCTCCCGCACCGCGCCTTCGTCCCGTTCGCTCCCGATTACATTTCAGTGCACGAAAATTGAACCCTTTGTTTTTGTTGTGTTAAACTAAGTGTTGTTATTCTTTTTAAATTTAGGATAGAGTTCCTGAAAAGGCATAGCATACGAGGAAAGTATGCTCAAACCAGAGTTATACAAATTAATAAAATTGGAAAAAGAACAATTTAAAACATACAGCATCTGCGATTGCGACTTTCAATATGATGCCAAGGGTAGTTTTATTAACGGATAGTGACGACGACTAGTTATTTTTTTTTTTTTTTTAATATAAACTTTTTTTGAATTTTAAATGCACGTTATTTATAACTCCTAATAAACTTGAATTCCTCTCCCTTCTTTAACTTTGTTCTATACAGACATGATTAAATATAAATGATGGCAATAACAATAGAATAATGACGATCAATAAAAGTTACCACTTTTTTGTGCCACTAAGTGTACGATGCGCGAACTTACCCCCACTACGCCAAAATCTTGCCATCTAATTTGCCGGTGACTATAACCAATTTTCAATCAAATTCCGACAGACCAATTTTCAAGAAAACCGAACATTGTGAATTTTGTGTGACTGAATTGACCCGATTGCTACTAAAATAGCAGGTTTTATAATACTACGACATTTATTGTTGATCAGTTTATAAGATGTTAAGATATTCCATTAGTTTAAGAAAATAACAAAAAATTTAACATAATTTTTTTCAGTATACCTATATTATAGTATAATGTACTCTGTGGTTTCGACGCCATCGCCTCGCTGTGATTATCGATTCCAATTTGACCCTGTTATTGTGATGTTTACATGCCGTTTTTTAGATCCCAATGGAGATTTATAAACTGGTTTTTGTATTATTTTAAGCTAGGTTTGATTCAAAATTATAAGTTGAGTTCATAGACAATTGACAGACGTTTATTTTTGCATACTTAGTTCAGATTTCAAAGAAGATACAACGAGCTGGATAATGGATCCTCAATCAACGATGGCGTACGGTAAAATGCATAGATTGTTTCTTAGAACAATTGCCTGTCATGGAGCTCTATCATTATTACAAGCACAGACACATATGGCAAGCTTTAATGGTAAGTCACTACAAAAACTTTTGTTGTCGATCGCTGAGCTCCCTTTACAAAGTTAAGGGTGACATCACCGGAGCGGCATGGTGGCCCACGGCGACTCGAAGTGCTGGCGTTGCTGTATCCTGAGCCCAGACGTAAACATCCTGGATAGGCTCAAGATTCAGCATGGGAAAACAACGAGAGCAGTGTGGCGACCATTTTTACATTAGGATGATTAGTTAGTCTTCCACAGACCTTTGTTTGATACAGTCGTTGTTCCTTTGTAATATTGAGAGTTTAAATTTATTATATCCTTTTACCAAATATTTTTTTTAATTGAGAGTGACTGAAGTATTAAGTTAAAAATAGTTAACACTTTGTAAATATTATTCAAATATGTTATTTTATCATGTAGGTAACGAACTGCCTGATAAGGCTTTTTTGACTGAATTAGTGGGAACTATCAATGATGCGATACGGCCATATTACCAAGAAATAAGGATAACCAAACATGAAGTTACGAACGAGGATGTATTCGTATTTGTATGTTCCGAAAGCGAAGCCGGAACTAAACCCCATAGGCATAGTATATTTTCTTCTACTCAACAAAAATATTTCTGGGTTCTCATTGAACAGATTATGAGTTCAAAATCACGGCAGATTACAGGAATCAACGCACTTCAGTTAGTTAATAGTATGAAATCCAAATTTACGAAAAGAGGTGCACAAGTGAGTATTATTTTTCATTGTGGTATTAATGGCAGAATAGGTAGGTTTTTATTTATTTGGCAAGCATTAATAACATATTTTCAAGGATGACAACAAAAGAAAACTTGATCCCAATTCAAGAATATTGTATATGTATGCATGAAGTATGAGATTGGGCATAGTTAAAGTTATGCAGAGAAGGAATGCTGATAGCTAAAATGGTTAAATTTCACAGCAACCTACAGTTCTTAATGAAAGAAATACAATCATTACATACATAAATATTAAATACATAAAAATCACGATGAGTAAAGTAAAGCATTTTATGTTTATAATTAATCTATTGGGTGCTTATAGTGGCCTCTACTAGTACTTTTATTATAAATACTTCACTGTAGTAAGCCTGGCACACTCTAGGCAGTAAACTCGCTACCTGCAGACTGACTGGAGGATAATGCATGAAATTTTCGTATCACTTCAATTCAAAAATCACTGTTAAAAACCCAATACTAAAGTTCTTTCAGCATTGTCAAGATGAAAAAAGTTTCACAAAAAATAATGTGTTTTTAATAAAGTAAAATACTTGGGTATTTAAATTTAGAAAAGAATTTCGTTTTACGTCCTTTAGAATGTATATGTAAAAATAGTAAAGTGTTGAATTATTTGCTTTCAGTATTAACCTTTTGAGTGCCAGAGCATACATGCATGAGCATGCCCTCCACACCAAGCCTTTTTTAATAAAATGTTTAATTTCTTCTTTTTATCATGAACTAATCAATGTACAAGGTATATTTTAATTTGATTCATGCAGTAAAACGCACGGGAGCTTCAACTTATAAAATAATAAATAGACACGCATAAAAGTAATGGTTTATTTCATGTTATAGTAGTTGGAGTGCACCACATTTTTGTCACATATTTGTGACGTTTGCACACAGGGCATGCATTCTTTTGTCATGTATTTGTCACAATGCGGAGTATGTAACAAGCAATTTGCTTTAAAACAAATTACCTGGTGCCTGTATGTAGGTAAATGTTCTAGTTCCTTTACCACCAATACAAAAAATAAATACAAATTACACAATTATGTTCACATTCCAGGAGTTGCTGGACGCCTGGTGTGTGGTGCATTATCTTGATAAGGACAAGGATAACTATGCCATAGGAGCGAGAGCCATCCACGAATTTGAAGGATATATTCGCAAGAACATGCCAGAAGATGTGGAAGAATGTTTCCTTTGTAAAAAAATTGTATTCAGAGTAAGTTGCTTTTTAAGTATCTATTAGGCCTGCTGGCAGTACAAGTATGCACCAAATGGAGAATGTAAGGATTATAGCTAATGGCATTCTGTAGTTTCTGCCTACCCCTGTGGGAAAATAGCATAAGTTCTGGTGTGCACCAAAAGTCTTTAAATACTGATAGCACTTTACATAGTTAAGACACCTGTCTCAATCATTGTTCCCTGATTAGAGACTTAAGGTGCAAGTGTGCCTTAGTATAGCTATGTATTTGATGTAATACATTATTTTTATAGTTAAAAATGTTAAATGGATTGTTGGTGTAGGGGTCACAAGCCCTATGGTTTGAGGTTTGGCAATGTATTTTTTTTTTTATTGGGTTTTTCCATCTGAAATGACTAAGAAGCAGCCCATAGTCTAGATTTATACCCAGTTGATGACAAAAGTCTTGCCACCTATTACATGGATGTTACAAAATGTTTTCACAATGTATCAAGTATTTGTTACCATGGAAGCAAGCGTGATACTTGAAATATCTACTTAATTGTGGATAATTTTTACAAATCCACCAAGAAAACTAGACATGTGACTTATTCAATATTATTACTATCAAAATTCTGTTGGGGAAAGCTTATTGATCATTGAAAAATAAGGGCATTAATAATTCACACTCATGGTATGGCTCCCGAAATATTAGGAGCATCAATGGCAAAAACATAAAATAAATAAATAATGCTGGACTATCCACACAGCTTTATCCAGCCCCAAGCTAAGCAGAGCTTGTGTTATGGGTACTAGATGACTGATATACTTAATATAATACATTACATAGATAGATATAGCAAATACCCAGAACACCCGGAAAAAATCTTTGTAGATCGTATATAACATTTATCCCAAGGCGGGAATCGAACCCGCAACCTGGACCTTCGCCCGCCGCGCCACGTCGGTCGACATTGTATTTTCTATGGAGAAGAAACACATGATTCTGCTCTGAACAAGTGGGCAGGTACCATCTTGCAGCAACTGTATTAAAACCTTTGGCATGGTGTTATTTCAGGGCTATAATTGTCCCGGATGCTCTCAAGCTATCCATACAAGATGCCTGATGCAGTATCTAAAGAATGTACAGGCGTGGCCATGCTGCAAAATTGATTTCGAAGAAGAACAACTAGAGCGATTGCTAAATGAAGGGTTCGTTTGTTTTTACTTTTTGGTTTAAGTATTAAACACTATTGGTATTGGTTTGTTTATTATAAAGTGTTAATAAATGGGATGTCATAAATCTCTTGTATGGATACTCCCTTCGCCTGAAACGATAAGATTCTTAGATAATACCGTATTGTCGTGTATGATCGAGCTGTTTACGCAAAGTACGAGTCGTGGAGTTGCGGACATCGGCCCGTCTAACAATACAATACAATGATCGAGCTGTTTGGGGCTAAGGTCTGAACTATTCTATTACTTAGTGATATTTCAAAATGTTAAATCAGTTCCAGATTATCACCACCACAACTTTCGGATACAACTGATGAATCTGATAAAAGCAGTGATGAGCAAACTGAGGAAGATCAGCTCTCACAAGTTAATGAATCAGATGAAAGCGAAACTGACGAAGATCAGCTCACAGAAGTTAACCCTCCTATGGTTTGTAGTTTTGTACTATTGAATCATGCGGTCATATTTGGTTACTTTTTTTTATTTGGATCAAAAGTGATATAAAGTAGTTGCACTTTAGCTAGAACAGTGGTTTAATAGTTGCTTCTTGTTGTGTTTTATAGTCATTGACTTGAGGGTTAAAATCATCAAAAAAGAAACATGTAGAAACCAATTGCTACTGTCCCACTGGGAGGCAAATACCTCTTCTCATACAGAGAAGGCTCAATCATTATTCGAAGAACTTACTGAAAGCGGATAAGAGACTTTTGACTTGTATCAACCGTCCAGGATCTTAACGATTTTTTGTCTGAGATGTTTAAAGTAAATATGAATGAAATTTGCCTCGGTACTTGCCCGACATAGAACCCTCTCTTCACCACGGGCCTTCATGATACTAAGCAGTCACGTTCAGCATGCATGTTATTATTCTAGATTACATTAGAACAATAATTTTATACTGTTTCAGAGGGTAACTTAGTTCTTTCATTCGTCATTACTCCATACACATTTTCATTCATTTCATTCATAAAGGAAGGGACGTCGTCGTACGTCCTGATACCATGGGTTCAGAACATGATGCTGGAGCCCCAAGTGTTAAAATTTCTTAATTTCTAGGTTCCTTTTAAATATATTTTTTTTACTTTCAACCGTACAAAATATTCTATATAACCCAGTGAGATATTGAATGAAAGAGGTGATTTTTTTCTTTTCCATTCAAAATCTTATAGAGTTAAATATAAATGATGATCGTCTTATCATTTTTTACAGACTCACGTAAAAAGTACATCAGAAAAAAATAAAAATTAGGAAAAATACGACAAAAATTTAAACGTTAGAGCGTCCAGGATCAGTTAGTGCATTAATGTTTTTCACTCTGTATAAACTTTACAAAACAATTACATACATCATCTTACAGCGCTGTTCAGTTTTGTATCTAACCTAAATATTTAAGAAAATTTATCATCTTACTGAATTAATTTCAAGTCATTCTACTGATGATCCATCGATATGTTTATGAAATATGCCAGTTGTGTGTTGGCAGTTTGAACATGTATAAAAAAAATACAAGTTACTAAAAAAAAAAAGTATATTTTAAGACAATTTAAAATTGTTATTTTATAAGATATTAAATGTCGAAGGAACCCCATCAGTTCATAAGGGAGTAGACTTGATAAATTTCTCCAAATTACTGTCTACTAATTAACGTAATTAGGTAACTGTTCGAGCTATGCAAACACAAATATACTGAAAAGCTGATTTTTATTTTTTTAAACAAAACAGTTACTTTTACGACAGTACAACTTGTTTATATTCATCAGTACATTTACCCCCGGGAAGATTTCTAATTAATTGAAAATACCCTGTACTAACTGTGTTCCTTATCCACTCAAACATCCGGCTCACGCGGCCATTGAGCTCTCTAACGTCTGCCGTGCCCATCCCTGATCTGCGTCGGACCGCGCCCACTCCGTTGTAACCAAAACCTTTATAGCTACTTAACCATAAAAGCTAGAGGAACGAAAAAAAATATCTTAGTTATTTTTTTTACCGAAAATGGGTTTAAACTTGAAATAAGAGAAAAAAATCTTTTTTTTTGTCAATCTAAAACAAGGAAAAACTATTGCATTTATACAAATAAAATAATTTCAGTTTTCCTTTTATTAGAAATAAACGTATATAATAAATAAATAAATAAATATTGCTGGACAATCCACACAGCATCAGCTAGCCCCAAGCTAAGCAGGGCTTGTGTTATGGGTACTAGATGACTGATATACTTAATACAATACATTACATAGATAGATATTTGTAATGTATAATTAACTCTGAGTGACTAAATAAATCCAAAGAAACCACTACTACTAGTTAAAATACTAGTAGTCTACTAGTAATTTAACCGCGACGTCTCGAGCGCCACACGAGTCAACAGCCCACACAAGTCCCTAGTACACCTCGTACTAACAGCAACAATGCTGCAGCTGAACCCACACAAGTCCCTACTACACGTCGTTCTACAAGGAGCAATATAGAAGAAGAGCCTGTAACACAAATTGAAGAGTCATTTGAAAACATGGAACTTACTAACAATGCACCTGCAGTCACACAGAGAATAACCACAAAGAGAAAGCTAAGGCAACAGATGTAGTGTTACCCTGTAACGCATGAAGTGATTTCTCTTTGGTAAGCTTGGTAACCTGATTGTCTATGTTTCATTTGTTTTTCTATTTTGTTAAATGTAAAATTGGACTACAGTTTTGTTTTTTCAACTAGTTTGTTCTATTTTTTCATTAAGAAATATCTGTGTATCCTGCGTTTTCTTGCCCCTTTTTAAAAAAATTCGAGAAGTCCGCAGATATTTTTTTCGAAACAAAGATAACTTTTTCGTTAATATACACACATCAACAGAATCTAGGGATATTATATATTTCATCAACTATAATTTTGTATTTTATAAGATTTTATTCAATTTACAACTACTTAACCTAAAAATGATGTAAACCTGACAGATAATACTGACCAGGCTAATAATAACTCTATATTGCAGGATGTAGACGAGATTCCACACCCACAAGAACCAAAGAGAATCAGGAGACCAACACAGTGTTATGGTGCAGTCAAATGCTGAAAATGAAAGTGATCCAGTTACTCTCTAACAAGCTCTACAAGGCTCCGACTAAGACTATTGGGTTGCTGCGATGGAAGAGGAACTTCAGGCATTTGAAGAGAATGATGCCTGGGTAGTGGTGGGCGAAGTGCCAATTAGCAAAAAGAAAACAATTCTGGCGGTCCTTGCACCAAACATCCTGTAGAACCATGTGTATTCACAACATTTCATGATAATGTTACATTTATTATTGCTTAGTATGTAGACAATTTCTTAGTGTATTCAAATTATTAAGTAGAGATAGATAATTTAATTTCAGTATTAAGTACTTACTAAATTTCAAATTAAAGACGTTGGACAGGTAAAACAATGTTTGGGAATGAGAGTAAGTATTGATAGTAAGAATAATGTTTGTACCTTAGATCAGTAGATTACATTGTAAAGAGGCTAGTACACCTTAGGAGTCAAAACTAAATATAGGAAAAATGATAATGTTAATGATACTAATATACCTTATCACCAGTTAATAGGAAGCCTCATGTATTTGTCTGTGCTAACAAGGCCTGATGTAACTTTTAGTGTTAGTTTTTAAATTAATTTAATGCTTGTCCTTCTTAGGCGGTTGTCACACTGCACCGCATCACGCAGCGTAGCGCGGGAGTGCGTGTTCTTACGTTGTTTGCAAGTATCTATGTTTTTATAGAAAACACGCGTAGTACAACACACAGGAAACGCATTCACGCGCAGTGTTCGTCGTTCGTCGCCGCGCACCCCGCTGCGTGAGTGCAGTGTGCCAATCGCCTTAGACTCATTGGAATTATGCTAAACGCATTCTCAAATATTTGAATAGGAATTGTTTGGGGTTTCCTGATGCCAACTGGGCTCACAATGATATTGACAGGAAATCATACACAGTGTATTGTTTTATGAGGTCATAGGGTGTCATATCATGGGAAAGCAGGAAACAGGACTGTGGCCCTTTCGAGTATGGAAGCCGAATACATGTCAATGGCAGATACATGTAAAGAGTCCATGTATTTAAGATACTGTTGTCTGAAGTTACTAATTAAGATGTATGTCCTGTTACCTTATGCAATGATAGCCAGAGTGCTCAATAATTTATTTGTTATCATGCTTTACATAGAAAAAGTAAACATATCAGACATTCACTATCATTTTTTAAGAGGCAGTCAGTACTAATGTTACAAATGTTATATGTGTACTAACAATATGCCAGCTGATGTACTCACAAAGGCACTTGCTTCAACAAAGCATTACCGATGTATTGAAGCTTTGGGACTTGTTAGTTCATAAAAATATTATTTCATGGTTTCATCTGATGTAGTGGGGGTGTTAAAAATAATACTTTAATACATCAAATGAAACGAGTAATGCCATCTATTGACAATATTGTGTGCTATGTATTTAATCACTCAATCTGTATTATCCTTTGTAATGAATGAGTAAATGTAACCATATAGTTCTCAGGTAGCCACCGTGCACCATTGAGGTAACTTGTTGTTTTATTTCCTAATAGTATGCTTACTGTTATTACTGAAGATGGTGAAGATGGTATGGGCATGTGATGCGAAGGAATGAGGACCATGTTGTGAGGAAAGTTTTGAGTATGAATGTGCAGGGTTACATGAGTAGAGGAAGACCAAAGAAAAGATGGATGGATTGAGTGAAAGAGGATATGGCAAGAAAAGAGGTGACCCATGAGATGACGGCAAATAGAGATGTATGGAAGAAGAAAACATGCTGCGCCGACCCCATATAAATTGGGATAAGGGCAGGAGGATGATGATGATGTTATTACTGAAGATGATTACTTAGCATAGCGGTTTCACTTGTCGTACTGTAAGCAAAACATAAAAACTGAAAGGATTACAAAAAGTACATAGGTAATTATCGATTTGTTACTTACTTCAGTATACATGACTTGTTTTGTTCAGCGAAAACATGTAGATTTTGCGAATAAGAAAGACGTGGGCAAGCTATTTAGAGCTGACCGTGGGGAAAACATGGCGTTTCTAAATGTATACCTGCTACCTTTAAAGATTGACCTTGAGATTTATTGATCATTATTGAAAAAAACAACCTGCAACAGGAACTGACGTTTAAAATTAAATGGTAAGTTATTTAGATGGCACGGTTGGCGATTGGCTGATGTTATACAATAGCAGCGCATTCGCCGTTAAACACGAGTTTCGCAGCACATAGCGTCACAGCAGCAGCAACAGCCTCATTGCTTCTATCATCTTTGGGATCGCGATCGAGCCAAGTAAGATTCGCGTGTACAGCGCGAATAGCTAAATAGGTACATGAACCATTTTATGGTTACTATTTTCTTACCAACTGAACATTGATGGAGGTAACGCCATGTCCATTCCTGTACTATGCTTGTTCTGGTGGAAACAGTTGTGCAGTCAATGGCTCCCAATCGATCTGGGAGTCCAAATTTTGCCACAGTCTGCCTTCCGGCCTCACTGTATGAGAACAGAATCCATCGCGGTTTCAATTAATTAAATACAATAGTAAGAAATTTAACTATCCCACTTAACAGGTATATTTAACTATCCCACTTAACAGCTACCTTCTTATATCCAATTCAAAATCAATACAGATTCTTGTATGGGACCAATGTGGCGTAGACTATTGGACACTCTTGTTGAGAAAAATTGTTTGTGCCAGTGTCAAAAGTAGAGAAATATTAGTCGCCATGGTCGATATTGATGACTTTTGTGGACTGAAGAATAGAAACATTTCTTCCCATCCGTTTTGATATCGCCATGCTTAAGACGGAAGTTTTTTTCCCACATTCTGTCACTTAGTCCATTCTTCCGTCAACAGAACCGTTCCTATAATGGCTGTAGGTGTTGGAACTTTTGATATTGTGGTTGGAGAAGGTGGTTGGTAGAGGCCAGCAGGGTGATAGCAGCGGGCTGCTCAGTAGAGGCCGGCAGCGTTATAGCAGCGGGCTGCTCAGTAAAGGCCGGCGGAATAATAGCAGCGGGCTGCTCAGTAGAGGCCAGCGGCTCAGTAGGGCTGCTCGGTAGAGGCCGGCGGCTCGGTAGACGCTGGCGGCGTAATAGCAGCGGGCTGCTCGGTAGAGGCCGGCGGCGTGATAGCAGCGGGCTGCTCAGTAAAGGCCGGCGGAATAATAGCAGCGGGCTGCTCAGTAGAGGCCAGCGGCTCAGTAGGGCTGCTCGGTAGAGGCCGGCGGCTCGGTAGACGCTGGCGGCGTAATAGCAGCGGGCTGCTCGGTAGAGGCCGGCGGCGTGATAGCAGCGGGCTGCTCGGTAGAGGCCGGCGGCTCGGTAGAGGCTGGCCGCGTAATAGCAGCGGGCTGCTCGGTAGAGGCCGGCGGCGTGATAGCAGCGGGCTGCTCGGTAGAAGCCGGCGGCGTGATAGCAGCGGGCTGCTCGGTAGAGGCCGGCGGCGTGATAGCAGCGGGCTGCTCGGTAGAGGCCGGCGGCGTGATAGCAGCGGGCTGCTCGGTAGAGGCCGGCGGCGTGATAGCAGCGGGCTGCTCGGTAGAGGCCGGCGGCGTGATAGCAGCGGGCTGCTCAGTAGAGGCCGGCGGCGTGATAGCAGCGGGCTGCTCAGTAGAGGCCGGCGGCGTGATAGCAGCGGGCTGCTCGGTAGAGGCCGGCGGCGTGATAGCAGCGGGCTGCTCGGTAGAGGCCGGCGGCGTGATAGCAGCGGGCTGCTCGGTAGAGGCTGGCCGCGTAATAGCAGCGGGCTGCTCGGTAGAGGCCGGCGGCGTGATAGCAGCGGGCTGCTCGGTAGAGGCTGGCCGCGTAATAGCAGCGGGCTGCTCGGTAGAGGCCGGCGGCGTGATAGCAGCGGGCTGCTCGGTTGAGGCTGGCCGCGTAATAGCAGCGGGCTGCTCGGTAGAAGCCAGCGGCGCGACAGCGGCCGGCGGCGAATAAATGAAACTACCGAATAGTTTTATACTTGTAATTAAACACAAAATAGGTTTTTTACAATCAATTAGTGGAGTGATCAACGTTGTGTGACAATGAATATAATGAAAATAGTCATGCTCCAACATTACTATATCTCTTATAAAAGCTTAGAAAAAAAAACCTCGTAACTATCTACTGCGGCATAAACAATGTACATTGTGTTTGAACAATGTACATTGTAACTTTTTAAATCCATAATTATATAAATTTCATACTCCTCGTAATAAAAAATATCATAATAAATTTTAAATGTCTGTTAAATGTCAGTAATTATTATTTGTAAGAATAACAGTTTTTATAAAAACTAAAAATAATAATACTTAATATTATTTGGCTAATAAGTCTAATATTTTTGGATTTTCATTTTGCAGTTCACATCTGGCTGCGGGCTGCCCAGTAGAGGCCGGCGGCGTGATAGCAGCGGGCGGCTCAGTAGAGGCCGGCGGCGTGATAGCAGCGGGCGGCTCAGTAGAGGCAAGCGGCGTGATAGCAGCGGGCTGCTCAGTAGAGGCCGGCGGCGTGATAGCAGCGGGCGGCTCAGTAGAGGCCGGCGGCGTGATAGCAGCGGGCGGCTCAGTAGAGGCCAGCGGCACGATAGCAGCGGGCGGCTCAGTAGAGGCCGGCGGCGTGATAGCAGCGGGCTGCTCAGTAGAGGCCGGCGGCGTGATAGCAGCGGGCTGCTCAGTAGAGGCCGGCGCCGTGATAGCAGCGGGCGGCTCAGTAGAGGCCGGCGGCGTGATAGCAGCGGGCTGCTCAGTAGAGGCCGGCGCCGTGATAGCAGCGGGCGGCTCAGTAGAGGCCGGCGGCGTGATAGCAGCGGGCGGCTCAGTAGAGGCCGGCGGCGGCGTGATAGCAGCGGGCGGCTCAGTAGAGGCCGGCGGCGTGATAGCAGCGGGCGGCTCAGTAGAGGCCGGCGGCGGCGTGATAGCAGCGGGCGGCTCAGTAGAGGCCGGCGGCGGCGTGATAGCAGCGGGCGGCTCAGCAGCTCGGTGCGGCGAATAAATGAAACTACCGAATAGTTTTATAATTGTTATTCAACACAAAATAGGTTATTTACAATAAGTTAGTACAGTGATCAACGTTGTGTGACAATGAATATTATGAAAATAGTCATGCTCCAACATTACTATATCTCTTATAAAAGCTTAGAAAAAAAACCTCGTAACTATCTATTGCGTCTCATAATAATCTGAATCACATTAAAAATGGTTACATCAACTGTCATTATACCATTTGCCTTTTTTACGCCATTTATTGTTTTTAAATTAGTATTGCTGCAGTAACTCGAATCCTTGTTGGTTATATTCAACAACCTTTAATTTATTAACGGCACATTAGAGCCTGAGTCATACATTCCAAATACTTCAACTTTTTTATTTAATAATAACTTATAACGCGCTCATCCCTAGGATAACGTAGCGTAGGGCCCGAGAGGGTGGGTGTGTGGGCGAGGGGCGGGAACGCCACCGACCGCGGACCGCGGCGCGTTCGCGCCAGTGAGTCGCCAGACGTTTGTCGGTACAGTTTAGGACTTATGTATAAGTACTCAGTGTCGGTAGGGCTCCAGAGCCCGTACGCATATTATTGTGAGTTTATAATTAATACATGTGTTAAAGGTGCAACGTGTTTTCTTCTCCTCCTCCTAACAATGAACGTTATAAACTTAACTTTAGTTAATGGCGGCACTTTTAGTTTTTTGGATTTTCATTTTGCAGTTCACATTCCAATTCAGAATTCTTGACAAACATAATTTGTTTATTATTTCTTTCTTTTCCACTATTAATTTATGTTTTGAACCAACAGGAATCTTCTGGATGGAAGCGTACACCTCACTTTTATTTCAGCTGCTTTGTTTAAATTTCTTTTTTGCAACCAAATGCTCTTATCTGCCAAGTTCATTAAATAAGTCTTTTGTTTGTACAACTTCGTCTTTGTATATTATATAATTGATTCTGTCTGTTATATAATCGGGTTAGCCGGCAGCGATTATATCAATGAGGGTTCCTTGATCATTTGTTTCCCTAGAAGTTAGTTAGTTGAAACAATAGATCAAGGAACCCCCTAGTAGAAGTTTTTCTTTTTTAATGGCATATTCTAACAAGGATCCTGTTTGATACTTGAAAAATAAAGCGTACTTGCTTGTAGTCCAACCTTTATTAGCATAGGTTTGCAAAAAGTTTGATTTCCACTCAGACCACTCCGATTGTAAACTGTACTTGATCATCATGGATGAGTACCAATCAGTGCAGGACTTTTCAAGAAATAATCTGAGTATTTTAATTTTTTCTTCCTTATTTATTATATCAAAACGCGCACACTCTGTTTCAAATGTTTCCATCCCATTTTTATTTTTCAAAAAAAAGTTACAAAATAATCTGTAACTTTTTAAATATTTAATATTATGTAAAATTCAAACACAATGTACATTATTTATGAATAAATAAATAAAATAAATAAATAAAAATAATATGGGAAAAATAAAAATGGGATGGAAACATTTGAAACAGAGTGTGCGCGTTTTGATATAATAAATAAGGAAGAAAAAATTCCATAATTATATAAATTTCATAATCCTCGTAATAAAAAATATCATAATAAATTTTAAATGTCTGTTAAATGTCAGTAATTATTATTTGTAAGAATAACAGTATTTATAAAAACTAAAAATAATAATACTCAATATAATTTGGCTAATAAGTCTAATATTTTCATTTGTAGTAACATTGTTTATCTATAATTCGTCCAAAGTATATAAATACCTGTCCAACAAGAACTGCTTGAGTTGTTTTAGAAATTATCGATTATAAACTAAGTTTTTTAATTCAGTAGGCAGTTTGTTAAATATTTTAACTGACTTATAATAGAAACCATGCTTGAAGATATTAAGATGAGGCGACTGTTTTGTCTGCAAGTCTTTTCTTCTTGTATTTTCCCTTTTCCTTCTTTCTTCTTCTGTTTCAAACTCGTGTATTTATTTTTGTAAGCGCGTTAGAAGTACCAAAACAAATAATCCAGTCCAACTAAATCCTGCAGAAAGCTATAGATGAGACTGTGACTATGTGTAAATATTTGAAACATAAATATAAAAATATTATGATTGCCAATGAAGAGGCACATGTTAAAATAAATTATCTAGAAGGTCAAATTGAAGATTTGCTAAGAAAACAGAGAGAAACTACTATTGAAATTAAAAACGTGCCCTTAAGTAACACGGATAACTTAAGCGAAATTGTGTGTCAGCTGCACAAGGCAGTGGATTTACCTATCACCCCTGGTAATGTTCGTCAAGTGTATAAAAAGAAATCTGATCAAAACAACATTATTGTTGTTCAGTACCTTGAGACTGAGAAATTTAGAGTCTTGATCTTCTTTCATACATGAGAACATATTCCTTAGTTCAAAACGCAATTCAGAAATTTCATCCTCAGGCTGGCGTTGTTTTCTTTTTCTTGAAGACACGAATTCAGCGTCTTCGGCAACGCAAGTAGATAATTCTGGTTGCGACGCATAGGTAGTTTCTTTAGGCGAACGTAACATGTCGATTTATCTATAAACCTTGCGTATACTATGCAAAAATCTCCTTATCTAACTCACGACACTGAGCGCGTGATGGAACTAATTAGCAAAGCGGCAGTTACTTTTCGACCTTAGATACTTTCAGCTATGGTTTATTTTAACTTTACTCAAAACTATTTTTATTATGAATAATATTTTTAGTGCGGCTTGACCGGTAAACACGTCTATTCACTGCTAATGCGAGCGAGGAAGTCGAATGTATGCATGATGCAATATTAAATTTAAAATGTCACTTACCGGATATCTTCCATGATTATTATTAGTTTTAAAAATTAATAATAATCATGGAAGATATCCGATATCGATCCGATAAGATTCCGTTAGTGACGTTTTACGTTTAATTGAAGACATGAGTGGATGAAGGTGATGTCACAAAATTCTAATTTCGAGAAAATTGAGTTCAAAGTTTCGCATAAACATTTTAGGATAATCTAATTAGGGTGTCTGGCGGTGCCAACCGTTTAGTATTTTTAAAATATCGGAGAAATTAAAGAATAAAATGTATTTTTACTGCTTTATTTTAATAAAAACTGAACATAACTCCTTCTTCCGCAAAGAAATATTTTAATTAATTTAATAAAATGAAGTCTGAAGGAGACTAGTTACTTAAGAAATTAAAAAATAAACGAAAAACGATTATTCTTCTCCAAGAATGGATTGATAATAATAGCGATATTCCGGTTTAAGAAATTTTAATTGCTCTTTAATATTAGATTTTTTTCCACAGACACAGTACCTACAGTATTTTTTGTTCACACGGGGTACCTCAAAGTTTCTATCAATCTGACCCCTTTTTTAAATATCGACTTTTTGGAATGGTGTCATTTCGTCATAGGATTCTTTATATAAATACGAACCGTATTCGTCAATCCTAATCCACTTCACGCCATCCCTAAAACTAATTTTGCCATTATTTGTATTGTTTTTCCTGTTCGTCAAATTTAAATTTATTTGCAACTCGTTTATTTTCCTGAAATTGTCAGTCATATCAATGTATTAATATCAAACTATGTTGTTTCGTGAAGCTTTGCTTACAATGGTTCGGTATTGTTCAGGTGCATAGATTGTATCATTTTTTCTAAGAACATTTTCGATCCTCCCGAAATCTCGATCCGAATCCAAATATGAATGTCCCACTTCCGGAAATTTGTGGTCTATGATTTTAAAGTATCCTTTTAAGATGAAGTATTGGTAAAGACATATTAAATTGAAATTTTTGTTCTGACCGGCACATGAATCCGACCAAATTATTAAATGATCTTTACCTTGGCAACTTGGATCTACCTCCACAAACCTCAATAGTGCACTTGCGACTTCTGAACTTCTACGATCCGCTATATCTTCAGTCCATGTACAACAAACAGCTTTTTCATTGAATGTGCCGTCTATAACATGAATACCAAAGTTATAAAACCACAGTTGTCGTAGATAAAATGCCTTGGATGTAGTTAATTTTGGCAAAGGCATCATTTGCTGTAGATCTACTGTAATGTAAAGCACACCATCAGCCGGTTTAGATTTCTTTCGGTCGGCTTGCATCGCTTCCACAGCTGCATAGTAATTTGCTTTATGTTCTTCATTTGAGCCCAAAGAGTGATACCTGTGCAACTTGTGATGCTGGATTACAAGTTGCACAGGTATCCCTCTTTGGGTAACCAAAAGATAAATTAAATTCCGTGACAAAGATTTTGTTGTATATCGTCTTCTTGATTTTATATTTCTCAGTTAAATTTTCTTTCTCACACATTTCCAGATATAGACTATGCATCTTGGTCACATTCAAAAGGGGAGAAAGATATAACTTGTGCATATTTTATTACGAGAATAGTGGGACTGTTCGGCGGGAAAGCTCGATATATGTGCTTTAATACGGTTCACAACGTCTTCATCCATTTTGTGAGGACGATTCTGGTGCTTGCCCCTGCAGTCTGGATTTGGAGCAGCAATACCGCTTTTAATAGATTTTATAATAACATCAATTTTTTTACGGCTTATTTGATACAACTGACACAATCCCAACTTGCAAACTTGCTTTGTAATCCCTGCAAATTTGACATAATACTTGTACGATGCCGATTTATGGGTTTTAGCATTACAACGTTGTCTTGCGACAGGATTACTGACAATGCTATTGAAAAGTAAAGCATTCTTGCTATTCACATCTAATGAGTAGTAGCTTTGTAAAATAGACTGCCTTTCGTCTATTGCAAAATTAGTGGAGCACTGAAGCCTACATTTTTCATGACACAAAATTCCTTCTAGGACTGTTTTTTTTTTTTTTTAAAACCTTATTTTTATACGAAATGTACTCTTCTCCTTTCTCTCTTGCAATGCCTGCAGCTTTTTTTTCCAAGTCCTTTCATTTTTAGATCGTTTTTTTGATTTGTTGTCCCTAGATGGAAATATTTTTCGTTTTCTAGGTATATTACATTCTTGAAAATCTCCATTTTCGTGGATCCCACTGGTAGATGGACGAGCAATGTCAAGTTCATGTTGATTAGCATTGTCAGCATTTACTTGAAATGTTACAGTATTTTCCTGGATTCTACTGGTTGATGGATAAATAAGTCCTAGGTCTTGTTGATAAACTCTGTCACCTATCTCACTAAAAGTTTGATAAGTGGAAGAGCTTGGAGAGATTTCTGGTATGAAAACATCATCACTTCCTGTCAATCTTTGTCATTTTCGTCAGGAAAAGATGCATTATCAAGAACAGTATAGATTTATTTATTTCGCAAAGGAAGTTCTGATGTATTTATTAATTCTAATTGGGAATCTTCTATTACATCTGGATCTCTAACACCTAACGAACTGGATGTATGCATTTCATTATTTCCGGAACTTATTTCATGATCTATAGAAAATTGAAAATTTGAGGGCTCATGGTCTTGATCGGGCTCAATGTATTCACACTCATGCTGAGACACTAACTCCGTGTTGCATTTATGTAGAAGAGAAAAGCAAAGCGATAAAGCATGCGTGCAAAGATGAAAAATTAATGGTGCAGGAAGAATATAGATGAATAAATACTTTATTCATTTATTCCATTAATAAATATGAATTTATTTCATTAATAATGAAATTGATGAATAAATACTTTATTCATTTATTCTTTAAGAAAAACCAAGCGTGCTATCAGGTCATGCTTAACAACCCATCATGACCCCACTGACGAAATAAAAGCTTCTGTAAAAATCCTTGTGCCCATTAACACACCACACCACACATTTCAACCATAATGCATCAGTACCCCGAGTGTGAGTTTTTACATATAGAAAACGGTACTACCACGTTTCTGTATCGAGTAATAAATATATGGAAACGTAAAAAGCGCCCCTGGCGGAAAGTATTGTAAACCAAAACAGCCAGTGTAAGATTTTTAACGGTACTGAAATAGTTCGGTATTTTATACGTGACGTACATAGTAGCGTCTCGATGTACGTTTTTAGGGTTATTGCGAGTGTGAGTTAGAATTTGACGTTTCCAAACGGCGTCAACGCGTTTTTAAACGTAAACTATAAAGTATAGTCACTCACTTGATGTGTGACAGGTGAAATTGTTGTTTATCTTATATATATAAAATTCTCGTGTCACAATGTTCGTTCCCATACTCCTCCGAAACGGCTTGACCGATTCTTATGAAATTTTGTGCATATCGGGAAGGTCTGAGAATCGGCCAACATCTATTTTTCATACCCCTAAATTTTAAGGGTGGTGCACCCCCAAACATTTTATATGGCAAAACAACGTTTGCTGGGTCAGCTAGTCTTATATTATATATAAAATTCTCGTGTCACAATGTTCGTTCCCATACTCCTCCGAAACGGCTTGACCGATTCTCGCTTGGAAAATGATCATGACTGCTCATTATCAAGATGAACGGAAACATCTCCGAAAACAGAGAGCCGATTTTCGTACCTGTTTTGATCCAGTGGAGAATCTCAACGATACTGAATTCAGGAATAGATATCGTTTGTCAAAGGAAGCCTTTCTATTTCTTTGTCAAGAGCTAGAAATATTGACAAATTCAAGGTCGACCCAACGAGTTAATCTTCAAAGCAAGGTATTAGACCTACGCAATATTAAAATATCTAGTGAATTCCTTCTAGGCGCATTTAGATACATAGGTTCGTCATCGTTTTACATTTGTTCACATTTTTTAGGTACTCGTCGCTCTATTCTTTTACGCGACAGGTTCGTACCAACGTCCTATGGGAGTTGCCAAAGGTCTCTCGCAAAAGATGTGCAGTGTTTATATTCATGAAGTGACTAAAGCTTTGACTCGTGATAAAATGTTGGAAAAGTATATACAATGTCCAAAAACTCATGCTGCTCGACAGGCAGTAAGTCACAGGTTAGTATTTATTTAAGCACATAGCTATAAAGTCAATAACAGAACCTAACAATAAATATTGGAGTTATTACCTACATTACAAATAAATTATTACATTACATTATTACAGGATATTACTCAAAATTTGGCATAACTGGTGTAATTGGGTGTATCGATGGGAGTCATTTTAGAATACATGGTCCGCCGGTAGAAGAGGAGCATTTATACTACTGTAGAAAACATTATCGTTCAATTAATGTACAAATGGTAGGTACTTAATTATTGTAGTATTCAATCATATACAAAAAAAATATAGAAAAAATATTTTAGGTGTGCGATAGTGACTGTAGAATAGTTAATGTCAATTCTAAATTTGGAGTTGGGAGAACAGTCAAGTCAACAGTTATATGCAATCTTTACATGCACAAGGTGAAATATGTTGGCTAATGGGTATGTGTTCTGCTTATTTTTAAAACAAGTTATTGTACCTACACCTGTTGGTTGGATTTAATTCCTATTATTATTATTTATTTTTATTTCCTATTCCTAAGAGTTATTTAATTTTTAAGTAGGACTGTTTGTGCCTTCTTAATATTATGTCTTTAAACACTAACATCATTTTTTTTTAGTTACATGTAGGTACTTTGTAATGTCATTATTTCAGGTGATTCTGGATATCCATTGCGCCCATGGTTAATGACACCAAACTTAGAAGGCACTGCAGGATCTTCAGAAGCTATATATAATCAGAAACATATAGTTGCTAGAGTTCTAATTGAAAATACGTTTGGTCGTCTGAAAAATCGTTGGCGTTGCTTATGCAAAGACAGAGTTTTACATTATAAACCTCAAAAATGTGCACAAATTATTCAAGCCTGTTGTGTGCTCTATAACATTGCATTAGATTATGGTGTACCTGAACCAGATGATTTTAGTAAGAATACATATAATAATATATTTCATTTCATTTCATTGAATATTTCACTTGGATACTACTGGATGACAAAATCAGCTGTTCCATAGATTTATGTTCACATAACTCAACAAAATGTATGGAAAAGCTGTTTTTATTTTCGCGGTTTCAGGGTTGATCCCACAGTAAGTGTTGTTTATAATCATGAATATTTTCATTACCTAAAAGATTTCCCATGAATTCAGGCAACCTGAGGGAATATTAATATAATGTCTACAAACTGTGTCTTTATTTTCAGGTCAAAATGAATTTGAACAACCAGCAACAGACAATATCAGATATGACAGAGATCAAACAGCAACCACTGATTTAATCCGAGGAAGAGCATTACGTGATCAAATAGCCCGACGATTACATCAGTAATTTCTTAATTTTTATCCTAATTATACATTTGTTTTTTCTGAGTCTTTGTTAAATTCTACTTTATGTAGGTATACACTAAATATATTTATTTACTTCTTATTCCATTACATTACATTTATGTTATATAGAATTGTTATTTGGTAAATAAAACATACTTTTTATACACATATTAATAGTAGCCTTTTATTTACAATCTAAAAAAGTTTCATTACTAAATTACACTCACAAAAAAAAATACACAACTTAAAAAATGACAAAATGCCGAGATGCGCACAATGTAGAAGCATTACATAAGATAATAAATAAACCTTATGTAATGCATCAACGGCAAGCATTGCAACATCTTGCCATTTCCTTTGAGTTTCCAACTCAAGCTCCCTTATGCGTAGCTTTTACCTCTCTAAATTATTTTCATCCTCGTGTTTCTTTCTCAAGAAACTCCTCCATTCCTCGTCAGAGTTCAGGAACTGCTCTGTTGCTCGTTCCATCTGATTGGGTTGTCTGGTAACCCGGCGTCGTGGAGATATTATTCGACGTGAAGTTAATCCACGTCGCCGGCATTGTGGAGTGTGTCCTGTTTGAGTTGGTCTTAGAGGGCCTATTGGTGGTGGACTGTCCAATACAACTTTTTGTGCTTGATGCACATTGGTTGGTGATGGTTGAGGTAAGGGTGTAGAGATGTGGGATGGACCGGCTTCATTCCATGACTCAAAATTGACTAAAATAGAAAAGAATAAATAAATGACAAATCAGCAATGATAGATTTAACTATCAGACTGCCAAGTTACAGGTCTCCATTTTTAACCGAAGATAATACTTACTTAAATTAATAACTGGACTTTCTTCAACAACTGCAACCTCGTTACTGGCAGCCAGGACAGGTGGTGTTGGTGACTGAGTTGCAGTTCTGTCGGGACTGTCAATTTGGGTCTGAAATATTTGATATGTGAATTTTAATAATTGGCTGGAAAATCTGAGAAAATATTTTTATTGTTATTGTTAAGCAACTTTAAGTAATTATATATCTATACTTTGTTGCAGTTAGTAAATAATGACATGAAAGCACCATAACCCACCTCTGAAAAGCCCGCTTCCCTTACACCTGTTAAGCCTGTGGCTGCCTGAGGCAAAATTATTTTTAGGACACGTTGTTCCACATCAGTCAGCTGTAAATTAAGTGCAGGCCCACCACCTGTCCCACAACCAGCCCTATTTATTCTGGCTGCTTTTTTCTTGGTGTTATTTTTTAAATCACTCCAAACCTTTGAAAACAACATCAATACCATTGTAGTACCAATGTATAATGAATTAATATGTATGAAATATAAAAATATGGAAATATGGTAGGCATATTTGGGCGTACAATAAACCATTAACTATTAACTAGGACAATGTACTAGGATTCATTTATAATACTGTGCTAGGCTACATACCTTCTTCCATTTCTCTGTATTCTTGGTTTCCCCAGTGGGATCACTATTTAATAAATTTGTTAGGCGCTCCCAATTTATCAAAATTAATTGAAAAAATTATGTATAGCCGACTGTATAGTTATTTAGAAAAATAAAATATTTTGGTGGACGAACAGAAAGGATTCCGCAAGGGAAAATCAATAAATATGGCCATTTATGACCTACTGAAAACAATTTTAGTCGCCATGGACAAAAAAATACCAACATGTGCCATCTTTATGGACATGAGCAAAGCTTTCGACCGAGTTGACCATTATTATTATTGTATTGTTATACGGGCCGATTTCCGCAACTCCACGACGTAGCGCGTATTTTGCGTAAAGGGTGGGACAGTACCTTATTCGATCCACCCCGAGTTGACCATAGAATACTTATAGAAAAATTAAGCATGTATGGCATAAGAGGTACAGCGCTAGATCTAATTTGTTCATATTTGCATAATAGAAAACAAATAGTAGAAATAACACAAATATGCCAGAAAACACGAACCGAGATTAAACACAAGTCGAACTCGAAAACTATAAAATTTGGAGTACCACAAGGAAGTGTCTTACTGTTCCTAATATATATCAATGATCTTCCTAACCATATTGATCAACCAATGGTACTGTTTGCAGATGACAGTACAGTCATAATAAAAGGTGACAAAGAAAATGATTATGAGCACGTAGTAAACAAAACATTAAATACGATTATAAAATGGTTAACCGAAAATTATCTAAAAATAAATATGGAAAAAACCAAAATTATACACTTTCACCAGAGGATTCAACCGATAGATATAAACGTTAGTTACCAAGGCAAAATAGTACATCCTGTGACAGATACTAAGTTCATGGGAATTACAATAGATAATAAACTGACATGGAAAAGTCATTTAGAACAGTTATGTAAAAGACTCCATAAATCCTCATTTGCTCTGTACAAACTTTCCAAAATTGTCAGTAAAGAAGCCGTTCTAGCAGCATATCACGGACTTGTTGCTCCTATACTAAGATACGGTATTCTATCTTGGGCAACTCAGTAGATAGGGATTGTGTGTTTAAAGCTCAAAAGAAATGCACTCTAATGCATTTCTTTTGAGCTTTAAACACACAAAATCAATGTGTAATATAGACATTACTATCAGCTGTCAACCCTACTTTAAAAGCTTGAAAATACTGACACTGCCTTCGTTATATATATAATAAATAAAAGTATTCTTTGTATGGCATCACTGATTTATAACAAGCTGCCTGATGATGTCAAAACGTTGCCTATTCACCAATACAAGTCGAAGTTGCACAAACTACTGGTAAATAAATGTTATTATAATGTCAAGGAGTACTTACAGGATAAAGATATAGATAGGTACCTAAAGTAAGATAAATTAAGTATCATTGTGATGTAATAATAAAATAATGTGACATACAGTAATAATTTTGTTTGATAAGAAACTGTAAATTTGACTATGTATAATATTTTAATCTATTTAATTTTTAATAACTATGACATGAATTATAATTCTTCTGACATTTAATATTTAAATCCTTTGAAATTATTCTGAATGTATTATTATTAGCTTTATTCTGGAATTTGATAAATTTGTAAGATTATATCAGAACTATGTAATTAGATTTGAAAAACCAAATTCCCGGCTATCAAACATAAATATTTGCACACCTATTTAGGTAATGATACAGTGCACTTTATACCTATTTGCAACATCTTTTTACTACCTGTATTATGCAAATAAATAATTTGATTTGATTTGATTTGAATCTAGGATCGTCTGTATTCTACCTTTTGCGGTTCTATTTAGTTTATTTATGTCCCCGTTTCTGTAAGTTTTAAAGTAAAGATTGTTTTAATTTCAAAACTACATAAATCTAAAAGCTATGTTTATCATATTTTAATATTAAGTATTATTGCACTTACTGTTCCATGAAGTTAACTAACATTTCAAACTGTGATGCACTGGTCTTCATTATGAAAAGTATTATAGAATCAGATTGAGTAATGTTACACAAAAGCGCCATAAACTTTGAAAGCAGACTAAGGAATTTTAAGTACTTTGCATATGCCGCCATACACAACTTATTTCACATCTTCCTTACTCACTACACGTTAAAACGAAATAGGAATATCTCATTCATAAAAACCATTATACGTTTAAATTACGTAGGACATGCAAAACGCTTGCATGGTTGCAATAAGATTTGTATTTTAGCCGTATTATCTCGCCGAAACCACTCTAAGTTCAATTTAGGCAACATTAAGAAAAGAACAAAACGTTCGGAATACTATCGGACAAGTGACGATACGAGCCGCTGTTCGTATGCCATATTAATGCCATACTTTAACTCACACTCGGACCATTTTTAAACACCTCACTCGTTAGTTTGCTCGATTAACTTGATCGTCTCGTATTTTGTAAAGTGACAACTAACTCACACTCGGGGTACAGGATTAGTTACGTCATTATAGCACAATAAAATGAGTTAGTATTATTATGACAATAATCAAGACTTACCTTGAAAAACATTTTTGAGGTTAATTTTTATGTTAACAATGCGTTTCACCGGTGTTTCAACCCAATAACGTTTAATGGCAACTTCCACTATTTGTTTTAATTTGGCTCGTGCCATTGTTTTTGTGAGTTATAAAAATAGATTAATTAACACAGTTACAGTATCGTTGACAACAACAAGCGAGTTGCGCGTCCGATTGTCAAAAGAGTGGGAATGAACGGAAGGAATGGTGACGCCGTATTATCAGATCAATGAAAGTGATATGTCTAGCACATAACACCTTCATTCACTGTAAGTACAGTGCAATGCCACATAGCTCCTTCATCCACTGCAGAAAAGTTAACTTTTTACTTTTTGGGCATCTATAAAAATGTTAAGTGCTCATACCACATTCTTCCAATATTGATTAAAAATAATAGTGTACACATGACACCTTCATCAAGTAGTGAATTTCTAAAATAGCCACAAAAGTGGTTGTTTAAGGTTTAAAATTGTTTGTATGTACATAACACCATCATCCATACATAGAACAGCGAAACTCTAAAAATGCGACATATCACCTTCATCCACTCATGTCTTCAATTATAAACTGTAAAAGCTTGAAACAGTGTTTAATGCAATATGTCTTATTTCATGTATAAAATAAATTCATTTTCTCTACTAAACTTTTATCATTATAATATATTAGCTTCTGTCTATTTAAAAGAAAAGCAGGCTGCTAAATGTTGTTATGATTATATCTTCTCTTACCAAGATTTTCCTTTATTTGCATCTCTTCCACAGCTCTTTGAGTGTGTGGCTGCATATCCACGGAGTCCAAACGTGAAGTAACAGGTTCTGGAATGACAAATTAATCTTTTATTACAGCAAGAGGCAATAACCCTTGGAGGACCAGATACAGTATATTGTCAATTGTGTCTCATTAGCACTGCTTGACAGGTAAAGTGTGAACTGTCATCATATGATGTGAAGCTACATTGGTATACATAATAATATAATCATTTGCAGAAGCAACCACTGAGTTTGTGGTATTAGGTCTGATTCCCAACTTGGGGCAATTTGTTATTGAGAATTTCACCAAACATTTTAGTATACCAGTTAAGATACCCATGTCCATCAGAGGAGGCATAATTAGGAGCTCATGATGGGAGATTTAATGTCATGATAAAAAATATATTTATTTACCTTTGATGTAGATGCTTCTGATATTTGAAGAGGTCTCAACACTCCACTAACCGAGTGGAATTTTAAAACAGATAATCCTGTAATTAAAATAAAAATCGATTATAAAAAGGAGTAAGTGAGCTTTGGTTCAGTTAGACCATATTTTAAACTAATTTAATTATCTTAAGAATGGGGTAGCGAATGTCAGTTTTGACTTTGTATATCTAAGCAAAAAAGAATGTTGATCTGCTGCTGTGCGAAAGTAGGATACACCGATAAATATACTTTGGCATTTAAAATTTACTAGTGGATGTCGGTATCAACCGCGTAGTACCTGTTCCCATCCTCAGTAAAGATGTGTTGATTTTTTAAAATCGGTTGAATAGTTTTAGAGTTTAATACAATTTGTAGAGTTTATTAAAATTAAGTTTAGATAATAAAGATTTGACCCTTTTAAAAGGCAGACACCATTTTCTTCCCAAAAGAAGTTATTTACCAATCCATTAAAGATCATTCCCCATAGAGCCAGGTATTTTAGTTTCCATATTTAGCAATTTGGTCCTACACCCTCCGGGAACAAACCAGGACTGAATTTCTATAGTACAACCATAGGGAGGTTCTGATTTGTGTGCCATCCCATCCCATCTTAGATTAAAGTTCCTAAAAGGCCTTTGAGTCTTGGACCTCTGTGTCTCCACATAAGCATTGGTTGGGGTTCCTTTACAAAGATGAAACTTGATTTAAAGAGGATATAAATCTATTTTTATCCATAATTGTGATTACCGATAATGGCTGTTTTAGACTGTCATAAGTAATAATAAACCTACTATCCTAAGTCTGTATTCTTAGTGTTTATAAGAAGAATTTATTATATCTAACCTGGCATGTTTCTTGTTGGTACAGCATCTTTGCTAAGTCGATTATTCCGGCAGCAATATTTTTGTTCGAAGTGCACTTGACATACACGGCGGTATTTGAAAATATGTTCATTTCCAAGTCGCAATATGTCACCACCAACGGAATAGACCCACTTATTAAATAATTCCTTATCCGTATCTGGGTTAGGGAATTTATGCAAATTTGCATTGGTATCTGAAATAATCAAGTAAGTAATCAGTGGCGTTGAAAGTCAAAACCTGAAATTTACAGGTAGCTGACTCTGCCCATGGGGCTGTCTTATGGATCAGCCCCCTTATTCACAAACTCACGGTCAGAGATTTTGATTCGGATATTCTGTCTATATTTTTTAGCATAACGAAACCGACCGACAGAGAGATAGAATTTCCGAATCGAAAGATTGAGAGACAAAATACGAAGCTTTGGCCCAGCGGCAGCGGTATTATATCAAACCCTTACCTAAGCTGTTCAAGCATCCGGGGACGCAACACTGTCTGTTAGACATGTTATTGGGAAGATAACAATGTCACAAACACAAAAGTTGCGGCACCAAACGGTTCGTCAGAGTCCTGTCTCAAAACTTGATTTTAACAATCATCACAAGCACAAAATCAACACGGCCGGAGGAGCCGAGACTCAACACCTACCACTTATTTACTACGGAACCATAGAAATGAGGAATGAACTGAGGAGGAGGATCTGTTTGTGCCTACTGCTACCCGAATAGCAAAAGCTAGCGTAGCATTACCTTTATTTGTAAAAGTTTTATAGACAAGGCACTTTCTTTTGTCTGCTGAACTTATAATATAGTTATCAAAAAGTTAGTACAATTTAAGTTTGGTTATTGCATTTGTAATTACGTATCATTATTCCTTAGTACTCGGGGGTTGACGATAAAGGACAGACTTACCAATAGAGTTATCAGATCTTGGTGGCCAAGCATGGTCCTGGCCCAAAGATCCCCTTTCCCCATTATGTATAATGTTTCCGAGAAATGGCGCCTAGCGCAACATTCATAGCAACAAACTACGTTTAGATTATTATGACATGTAGTAGATAGTTAGGAATTTACTTCTATTTCTTAGTTTTTAAAAGATCATTCTCACACAACGTTGATCACTCCTCTAACTTATTTTAAAACCTTATTTTGTATTGAAATACAAGTATAAAACCATCCGGTAAATTCATTTATGTCCAATGCGAGACATAGAGTTTGGCGACCGTGACAAGACGATTCGGTAAACAAAAATACATCAAGAAACACGTAGCCTGGTCAGCTTCACCAATTAAGCTACAGATATTTTGGAGAATTTGGAGATTCAGCCATTGCAGCCTACACCTGATGTACAGTCTAGACAGTGACACCTTCCTAAGTCGTTGTACAGCAGCCTGGCCAATTCAGCTTAGGCGATAGGCAGTGGCGGATTAACAGAGGGGCGGAAGGGGCGGTCCGCCCCGTGCCTCCAGTCTTGGGGGCCCCCAAATGCCTCCGCTTTCCCCTGATCAAATCCTAAACAAGACTTTAAAAATGTGCTAAGTTCCTAACCTACATAATGTCATCAAGATCAAAACACTACAGCCATCTAAACTTTTTACGCGGCACTTATATTCTTTCAACTTTGCTGAACCAATTCAATACGCTGGGGGAATTCCCGTCTTTGTAGAGGGGACTTTGAAATTAATTTCACTTGCCAGATAGGTATTAACGAAATAATCATAAACAGTACATAAAAATCCTTGTTGAATAAAAAGCTTGTAAAACTTTTTTTTTTAAAGATGGGGGGCCTCATTCAGCTTTGCCGCCCCGGGTCTCATTCGGCTTTGCCACCCCAGGCCTCTGACGGGCTTAGTCCGCCACTGGCGATAGGCACACTGCACCGCTTCATGCAGCGGGGTGCGTGGCTGCTAACGACGAACACTGCGTGTGAATGCGATTTCCGTGTGTTGCACTACACAACGTGTTTTCTATACAAACACAGATACATACAAACAACGTAAGATCACGCACTCGCGTGCTACGCTGCGTGATGCGGTGCAGTGGGCCAAACGCCTAAGTGACCTTTCCTTGACCTCCTCGCACATACCTACGTTTTGTCCGTACTGATCTTTTATTAATCAGAAACCCCGAGATTCAAAATGTTATATTTTCAGACAGATATGTAGGTATTTAAAAGACGCAGTGATAAATTCCTAAAATAAATATCTACCCATACCTAGTTACAAAATTCATTGACTTTTGTTGTTTTCCAAGTACCTACGTCAAAGTCTTACCAGTTTGAATGTCCTACCTAACTTACAAGATACACTGTATTATAACTTTATCGTAGCCAAAGTACCTTTACAATATAAAGGAGTCTCAGTAAGAGTGTGCTCAGTGTGCTCAGTGAAGGGTGGGCGTTTTGGGGGACTGTCTTATGTAAACGTCTTTGACGTTCAAAAAGTGCTGAATGTCAGCCTAATTTGAATAAATGAATTTTGATTTTGATTTAGAGTGCACTTTTTCATTATAAAATAAAAACAAGTATTTTATGACAGAGTTGTACAATTTTTATGGTATTGTAAAGAAGACATGTTCCGATTAAGTATGTAATAAAATATCCGGCAAATGACACCCACGGCTGCGATGACAGGCCATTACTCTTTTCATGAAATTTTCCATGACTTTTGTACAGAGATGTGGCTGTATCTCACCGATGTCGCGTTGCGCGTTGGATGTCCGATTTGAGCTCAGGAATTGTTTCGGGTTTATACGCATAAACCCGAGATTTCACAAAACAAAAGGGGGGAGTGAGGTGTCTGACTACCCCCGCGACGTCTAATTGGGGCGCGCGTGGAACACTACGCGCCAACACCTCGGGTCCTGATGTGTGGGGGGCGACGGACGTTCCCAAGTCCGTCGGCCCTGGACCCATTTAGGGGTCTCGAAGAGGGCGTTATCCGCCCTCCGCCGACGCCCAGTGCGTCTGCTGCGGGCCGGGTTGGAGAAAGAAATCTCCCTTTCCCGTTCCGCAGCCTCCTTCTGCAAGATAACCGTCTCGCAGAAGGACACCACCGCGTTCCAGGCCTCCTCGCTGCCAACCTTCGATGACACGACGGCCGACAGCGACAGGTCTCTACCTACTTCCGCAACGAGGGCACGGCGCCGCGGCGCGGCTGCCCCCAAGCGGCACACTCTGCCAGCGTATGCCACGCCGTGTCTTCCCGGCAGTCGACGCACTGGTGACTAATAAAAAAACGTGTTTTTATTATTTGGTATTCATATCCAATCCAAAAAAACAAATAAATCTCATTTGTTAAGAGAGAGAGAGCGGGTTAAAGCAGCCGGAGTGCCACGCCATTCAACCCACTTGGTAAGTGTACGGTAATCTAGCTTAGAACACAGTATATGTATTAATAAAAATTCCCAATTATAGTCACCGGCACGTAAGTTGGCAAGGTTTTGGCGTAGTGGGGGTAAGTTCGCGCATCGTGCACTTAGTGGAACAAAAAAGTGGTGACTTTTATTGATCGTCATTATTTTATGGTTATTGCCATCATTTATATTTAATAATATCTGATTAGAAGAAAGTTGAAGAAGGGAGTGGAATTCGTAAAGTTTATTGGGAGTTATAAATAATATGCATACGAGGAAAGCATGCTCAAAAAGTATGCGAAAAAAGGCATACCTTTTTTCGCCTTAATTTTTTAATTCAAAACAACAACAATAATATCAACTCGTAACAAAATCTAAATTTAAAAACAATAACAATAACTATTTAACATAAACACAACAAAAACAAAGGGTACAACTTTCGTGCACGCAAGTGTAATCGGGAGTTCGGGAGGCAACAGTCGACTGTTGCACCAATCGCGCGCTCGGATTGACGCTACCTCATAGCCGGCGTCCCGCTTGACTACCAAAGAGACCTAAAAAACGACTTGTGCTCATCTGACGACTCTTGCCAAGTTACTTGCCGGGGATTATATCAACACGTAGCCCCAAGCCAGGTAACGCTCTCAAATTTTTGGTAACGTGGTTCACTAAAAAGCGAAGTGTTTTGTCTGACTCGCGAGACATTGGATGTATGTTTATGATAACAGTCCGCAGTTGTCGCTTGTTATCATATCGGTCACATAGCAATTTCCAGGCAAAACTATACTTAGACTGCGAGGCTTCTAAGTTACCCTTTGTTCTAGCTGCATCGCCCTCCAAATAAGACAACAGATTACGCACTTCAGCCTACAGGGCCAGGCTGCTGTATGGCGACTTCGGTTGATGTCACTCTCGCCTGTAAATCAGGAGTTTCGTGATGTAGCAGATCTGTAGCTTAGTTGGTCAAGCTGACCGGTCTCGTATTGGATATAAATGAAACACACAAATAGCTGTATACTAGTATTTCAACACAAAATGGGATTTTTACAATGAGTTAGTGGAGTGATCAACGTTGTGTGAGATTGAATACAATGAAAAAAGTAATGTGGGGGTGTTTGGTATCTTATAAAAACTTAGAAAGAAAAGTATACTCGTAACTATCTACTGCGCCTCATAATAATCTGAACGTAGTTTGTTGCTATGATTGTTGCACTAGGCGCCATCTGTTCACCACATAATTTAACAAAATTTGCAAATTTACTTTTCAAGTGTTAAGGTTTCCATGGCTCATTAAGAACACAAAGCCATCTGCGTATTGGAATACTATATTATGTGAATCCTCATTATCTCGGCTAATATCATATGTTATAACATTAAACCATAACGGTGAAAGTGGATCTCCTTGGGCCAGGCCAATGCTAGTCCACCGAGATTATATATATATCGATATAAACCTATTGGTAAGTCTGTCTTTTATCGTTGAACCCCCGGGCACTTAGGAATGATGATACGTAATTAAAAATGCTATAACTTCAGTTGTTCTAACTTCTTGATAACTTTTTCTGTAAGTAAATTATAGTACACATTTACCACATCTAAATGCGTATAATAATATTTTAATGTCATACTGCGGAGGCTTCATTTACGCGTGGCCTGGCATTTCTTCCGAAATCAACACCGTGCTAGTGGTTATAGAAAAGGCACTTCAACTATAGAACAGGCAGAAAGTTACGTGAATCATCTTCATCTGCCTAGCCTTTTTCCAACTATGTAGGGGTTGGCTTCCGGTCTAACCGGTTGCAGCTGTATACCAGTATGTTACATGAAGCGACTGCCGATCTGACCTGCACAAACCTGTTACTGGGCAGCTCGATACCCTTGCTACGACTGGTTCTCATATTTTGGGCTTCTGACCACCCGTAATGATTGTGAAAGATATACAAACCACAGCGGGACCACCAGCTTAACGTGCTTTCCGAAGCTCGCAAGATTCTCCAATGCTCGAGCGCTGGATACGACTACACACGGTCAAGTAAACACGCGCACGAGTATCTGGGTATCCAATGGGTCATATATTTTATTTTTGTATTTAGTTTTTGTCTCATGTTTGTTATTACTAACATTAATTTCTCATAAGTATTTCTGTGTAACTAACAATTTTTTATGGATGTTTATCTGAAAATAAATGAATAGTAATAATAATATTTGTATGTCTTTTGGCGTAGACAAATGCAAAATTTTGTCGATTGAGAAAGGAAAAATCCTGAATAATAATTACATACTAGCATCAGGAGAGTCGATTGAGCCAATGGATGAACAAAGTACATATAAATACTTAGGGTTTAAACAGTCTCGACAAATACAACAAAAGGTCTCAAAACAAGAACTGCTCAAAAAGTTCTCGCACCACCTAAGCCTTGTCCTCAAAAGCAGCCTGAATTCCAGAAATACAATTAAAGCCATCAACACATTTGCAATTCCTATTCTCACATACTCTTTTGGAATAATACGATGGTCGAAGACTGACATCAAAAAACTACAGCGAACTGTCAATACACTCCTAACAAAACATAGAAAACACCATCCAAAATCATGCATTCAACTACTCACACTGCCACGCCAAGAAGGAGGAAGAGGATTGATAGACATATTCAATTTACACAACAAACAGATACTTACACTCAGAGCGTACTTCCATGGCAAATCAGAAAACTCATCATTACATAAACAGGTTACGAAGACAGATAAAAAACTTACACCACTAAACCTACAAAACAGGAACACGCTAACAAATGAACACATTGTAAGCACAGAACAAAAAATAGCAGCATGGTCCCAAAAAGCCCTACACGGAAGACACCAAGCCTACCTGAGCCAGCCACACGTCGATAAAATAAATTCGAACGAATGGCTCAAACGAGGCGAATTGTTTCCTGAAACTGAAGGTTTCATGCTTGCGATCCAGGATCAAATAATAGCTACACGTAATTACAGAAAATATATTATAAAAGACCGTAATCAGCTGACTGACACATGCAGACATTGCAACAGTGCCTCTGAGACCATACAACACATAACAGGGGCCTGTAAATCACTCGCACAGACAGACTATAAACACCGACACGACCAAGTTGCCGCAATCATACACCAACACTTAGCACACAAATACAAACTAATAGGGGAGATGATTCCATATTATAAATACACACCTGAAACCATTTTAGAAAACAGAAATCAGAAAGTCTATTGGGACCGAACAATAATTACAGACAAAACTATACACTATAATAGACCTGATATCACTGTTCACGACAAATCCAATAAAATTGTTTACTTAATAGTTATAGCTATACCTAAATCGCACAACATTCAAACTAAAATATCCGAAAAACTTAGTAAATACCAAGATCTCGCCATAGAAATAAAAACCCAATGGCAAGCACAGACCGTACACATCGTCCCTATAGTACTGTCCTCTACCGGTGTAGTACCAAAGGCTCTCACACAAAGCCTTAACACTCTACACATGCCTTCCCACACACTTCACATGCTTCAAAAAGCCACCATTCTCAACACCTGTCGCATTACCCGAAAATTCCTGACTTCATCTACATTGTCATCCACCTTCTTAATTTAATTTTCCCCTTACACACTTGGTTCCGGCCCGTGTGTAAGGTCGTAAACTTTCTTAAAAAGAAAAGAAAAATAAATAACTCAAAATAATAATAATAATGATATTTCTGGTTGTTCTCGTCTTGCTAACGGAGACTATTTGCATAGACATAACCTTGTTGCCAAGATTATCCACCAGCAACTTGCTCTGAAGTATAACCTTGTGGAATCAGAAGTACCATACTATAAGTATGTGCCCGACCCAGTTCTTGAAAATGGCAATATCACGTTATATTGGGATCGATCTATCATCACTGACAGGACTATTGTTGCTAATAAGCCTGACATTGTGGTGATAGATCGATTAGAGCGTCGCACAATGATTGTTGATATAACGGTCCCACATGACGAGAACCTCGTGAAGGCTGAGAAAGAGAAACAAATCAAGTATCTTGATCTGGCCCGCGAGGTGGTCGACATGTGGGATGTAAATACAGCAGTCATTGTGCCGATAGTTGTGACGGCCAATGGTATAATAGCCAAGAGCCTCGACCAACACCTAAGGAGGCTCTCGTTAGGCAGCTGGATCAAGGGCTTGATACAGAAAGCGGTACTCCTGGACACGGCGCGTTTCGTCAGGAGATTCCTTTCTCAAGAGCCCTGACCACCGGTAGCTTGGACCCTGTTCCCAATGCCGGTGGGCTACTATTTTTTATATTTTTAAATGTTTTTTGTATTTTTTAATTTTGAAATATTTAAAAATGTAATTAATATGTATATAGAGAAATAAAGGAAATAATAATAATGAATTTCGTTGTACTAATTTTGCTAGTAGTCCAATGTTACCGTGTAATTTTAAAATTCGGTCTTGCTGCCCGAATAATAATTAAACTATCTAATTAAGCTACTATTTAAGTAATCGTAATAGTATTTTTGATATTATTGTTTGTAGTTTTGATTATTTATTTCGTTTTGCCAGCATTTCATTAATTAAGGTGGGAATCAGATATATCAGAGTTCGCATACCGTAATTATGTAGTTTCTAACCCGAGGTACTTGTTATATTATTGGTGAAACTCCTGGTGGATATTTTATGAGCTATGGGTCGTTGAGTGCTTTTATGATTACATTGTTCATATTAAGTCTTATTTGTACTGGCAAAAATTTACAATATTTAAAGAGCTCAATTACTTTGCCTTTGTATAGGTGTTTTATTTTTCGGAGCTTTAAAAGTCTAAGTCTAGTTTGGAGTTTGAAAGAATTTCCAAACGCCAACGTTAGGAAAATCTTTCAGTGTACGATTTAAATGTGCGCCCGTAACTAGTGATTCCGCAGATATTATAGACTCTGCTAAAGCAATTTACATGTTAAGAAGGACTTTTAACGGGACTGTAGGTTTATGAATGAAGAATTTGGCCAGTATGCCTCGCAACTTATCACAGACTGAGTCAACGTGAAAGCCCCAGTTGAATCGATTGTCTACGACTAAACCCAGGTAGGTGTTGTGCATGACTAGCTCGATTGCCTTACATTGACATGTACCTGAGGCCAAGGGGGAGGAATGGAGACAGCTATGACTATGTGCGATTATCCTAACAGAGGTAATTGGTTTCATATGGCTCGAGTGAACATGAATGATTTTGGTTTTACTTGCATTAAGAACCAATCCAACATCGTGCGCCCATTTGGAAACTTGAGTGAAATCGTCCTGCAGCCATTTAGCAGCTACATTTACGACTTTATGGGCAGCCACCAGGCATGTGTCATCTGCATACTGATGAATAGAAAACCGATTGATCACATGTTCCATGTCGTTAACATAATATGTTAAGTAGTGTAATGGTCCAAGGACTGAGCCTTGGGCCGTTCCTTCAGTGGCTTCCGCCCGCTGCTATCACGCCGCCGGCCTCTACCGAGCAGCCCGCTACTTTAAAACCTCTACAAAGCCCCCCGCTGCTGTCACGCTGCCGGCCTCTTCTGAGCCGCTGGCCTCTACCGAGCAGCCCGCTGCTATCACGCCGCCCGCTGCTTTCACGCCTTCGGCCTCTACAAAGCCACCAGCTGCTGTCACGCCGCCGGCCTCTACTGAGCCGCTGGCTTCTACTGAGCAGCCCGCTGCTATCACGCAACAGACCTCTACATAGCAGCCCGCTGCTATCACGCCGCCGGCCTCTACCGAATAGCCCGCTACTATCACGCCGCCGGCCTCTACCGAGCAGCCCGCTGCTACCAGGCTGCTATCAAATTTATTTATTTATTATTTATTTATTTCTTAACTTCGTTGGCCCTAGTTTATCACTAGTTTATGAGTAGTGACTTAAAGTCACTGTCCTAAATTGGGACAGTGACTGTTCGGTGTCCCCCGCGCTGAAATCAATTTAAAGCAGTGTAAAAATGTTTTAAAGTAATTGTGACACTATTCTGATAATGTTTGAACCTATATTATGTAAGACGCGTCGCAGTGCTTAGTATTCAAATTCAATATAGACTTTATCCTGGACACCTGGAATTTTGTTTACAACCTTCTCCAACCACGATATAAAAGTTCCAACACCAACAGCTACTATAGGAACGGTTCTGTTGACGGAAGAATGGACTAAGTGACAGATTGTGGGAAACATTCTTCCGTCTTAAGCATGGCGATATCAAAACGGAAGGGAAGAAATGTTTCTATTCTTCAGTCCACAAAAGTCATCAATATCGACCATGGCAACCAATATTTCTCTACTTTTGACACTGGCACAAACAATTTTTCTCCACAAGAGTGTCCAATAGTCTACGCCACATTGGTCCCATACAAGAATCTGTATTGATTTTGAATTGGATATAAGAAGGTAGCTGTTAAGTGGGATAGTTAAATTTCTTACTATTGTATTTAATTTATTGATATTTATTATTACAGACTGAAACCGCGATGGATTCTGTTGTCATACAGTGAGGCCGGAAGGCAGACTGTGGCAAAATTTGGACTCCCAGATCGATTGGGAGCCATTGACTGCACAACTGTTTCCACCAGAACAAGCATAGTACAGGAATGAACATGGCGTTTCCACCATCAATGTTCACTTGGTAAGAAAATAGTAACCATAAAATGGTTCACGTACCTATTTAGCTATTCGCGCTGTACACGCGAATCTTACTGGGCTCGATCGCGATCCCAAAGATGATAGAAGCAATGTGGCTGTTGCTGCTGCTGTGACGCTATGTGCTGCGAAACTCGTGTTTAACGGCGAATGCGCTGCTATTGTATAACATATAAATTATGATATGTGATTATAAAAATAGAGAGATCCTGATATCTCTTTACATATATGAATAATTCGAAAAATGTAATGATTACGAATTTGTATTTCAGATCGCAGATGCAGAGTGCAGAATATTGAATGGTTCTGTCATTCAGGCTACATGAAACAGAATTGGCCCATATTATCTACTACATAGGTAAGTCATTCTATAGCACAAGTTGTCAAAAACTATGTGGAAATATCACAGCATTGATTGTGACATGTGTTGTCCTATTCATCATTTGAAATAGGTATATAGTTTTATTGGGGTCCCTAGACGATCAGAATTGCTTGACAAGTATTTACGTGCTTGATCCAGTCTCAATCCGCACTCTATTTCACTGTAGCCGCCACAAAGTGAACCAGGGTGGAACTTGCGCTCTGTATACAAAAATATAGAATGTCTCTAAATGCAGATGAATGGCGTTTCTTGCTCTCACAATAGCTCTGTTGAAGAAACAAACAAGGTGATGGTCTAATGATAAGAGTTGGTGGTATTTGTGAGACTGATTGATGATAGAGCCCAATGATTTCATAAACTGTTTGAGTCATTTGGAACATCATTGAGAAACAAGATTATAACATGCGACAGGCGATTCCAGATAGTCAGCGATTATCTGTGATTCTTGGCTACCAGAATGGATTTGGAACATTTAAAATTCACTTGTACCTGTTGATCTTCGCACGTTGAAACATATAATAATGGAAACATGTGAAGCTATCATAGAGAAATTAAAAGAAAACATTCTCATTCATTCAAAAACCGTATTTATTTGAAATATTAATCCTAACTGACGAAAGTATGGGAATTTGGACTGGACAAAATTTTTGAATTGGATTTTGTAAAAAAGTCCGCCATGATATCTAGTTAATGTGGGATTTGTCCCTCGAATGAAACATCACTAATTATCTTCTCAGCATAACGGCGTGGATCTGCAGCTAATCTTCGAATCTTGAGAGCCCAACCTTTTGTGATGACCTCAGCATCATCTTCATTACGATTCTTGAAGTACGAAGTAGCAACAGATAATAATTCTGCTGTTTCACAATCATCTTGTTTGTTTTCTTCTTTGAAGCTTCTTTGAAGGTTGGTGGTGGCATTTCCTAAAACATAATTTTTATTTAGTGGTGCCCAGAGCTACACAAGAATGGAGAATTGTTGCAGAGGGATTTGATACTCCATGGAATTTCCCTAATGTGATAGAGGGTGTGGATGGAAAACATGTTCAAACACAGAAACCTTATAACTCTGGATCACACTATTTAATTGCAAACAAACGCATGGTATTGTTTTAATGGCTATTGTAAATACTAACTACGAAGTTATTATGGTTGATGTTGCAGCAATCGGCAGAATATCTGACAGACGCGTTATGAAAAATACAGAATTTTGGTTGAGATTCACCGGCAACAATAACTGTCTGAATGTACCTGAACCGTCAAAATTACCATCAACAAATGAAAAAATGCCGGCGATGAAACTTATCAAGTGGTTAGAAGTGGCCACTTGCATAATTATTTATCAAAGACAGGAAATTACATTTGTAATGATGATGTTGATTTTGACAATATTTATGCAGGAGAAATTAGGCACCTGGCCTAATTTCTCCTGCAATTTCGTCAAGCAGAGCAGAATCACAAGAGCATTTTGATCGTCTAGTGACACCAAATGAATTACATTCGGGAACTACAAAACACAAAATTAATTATTTATCATTGATTTTCAGGGGATTCAGGCTATGCTTTGGAGCATTACCTACTACCATGTTGCTCATTTCTAGTTGGAGTCATGAACTCCAACTAGAAATGAGCAACATGGTACACTACTAGAGAGATACATCAAGTGACAATGGCTTCCTCAAGGGGACCTTCCTGTCCTGTCATGTGCATTGACAGAAGCCTTCATTATGCACCTGAGAAGGCATCGGTGCTGGTGTACACTTGCTGCTCATTATTTTATGTAAATAAATATTGTACCTATGTAAATGGCTTCATCTCATTTACTTTCTGGTCATTTTTGGTTGTCCCAATGACTGCTGCTTCTATCCTGTAACAATAAAACATATTCTAATAATTATAGAGCAAAGTAGATCTTTCCCATATTATAGATACCTACATTATCAGCGAGTAACATAGGCTTCATTTCATTTTCAAAAGTATTCATGAAAAGGGGTGGGGTTGTTCAAGTTCCAAGGGGAAAGTATAAAATCCAGGCTGACGATGTTGCGGGCAAAGTCCTGGTTGTTAAATGAGTTAGTATTACTATGTGAAAAAGACACTTACTTGTAGAACTCTTCTTGTCTCCGCATCGAAGAGGATAAATTATTCCTCCTTCGTCCGTGTTGCTCGGCTTACTGTGTTGCAATGGAACGGGCGGAGGATGGCGCAATTGCAGGGACCGATGGTCTTGGGCTTGTTAGATTGGATGGTGGAGTGGCCGGTGGTGGTGGTGGTGGTTGTCGTGTTTATACTTCTCCTAGCCCTGTCTCCCGCTGACCTGCCATACCACACGCGCTCTCTGTCCCTATGATGTTTAGTATCCATAGGCTGGTGTTCGAGTGGCTGGGTATTGTTGTGCCATTGCCTGGGCTCCACTAAATACCCCAAAAAGTAGGCAAAATACCCCACTATATAGGAGCTTCTTGTTTTAGCGTGTAGAACTCTTCTTGTAGAACACTTTCACACGTAAAAATTACATCCAGCCATACTCCTTTCGAGAAAAAATCCCAAAGTTTCAAAATAATAACATTTTATTTACGTTTATCGCCACAGACAATGTGAAATGTCATTCTCTAGGTCGTTTCATTTCACGTTCAGTTAAAGTGACAGCGGATTTGTATAGTTTTGATTACAATTCATTGTAGTTTTGTTTTAATTGTTTTATTACTTTATAGAAATGTGTAAGTTAAGCTTTAGATTTTAATTTTAAAATAATTGCAACCGTAATACACTGAAATATGAAGGACATCACTATAATTAGGTTAAAGGAGATTCAAAATAAAAAGGTAATTTGTATTTTTAAATAATTTTGTTTATTGAAACGTAATTTCTGGAATGCCATGTTTGTGACGCCAACGTTTGACAGTTGATAGTTGTCATTCATTGTTTGTACTCTTACAGACGAGCGAAAGCATGCTTGGTATTCCTGTTTGCAACAGCAAATTGGTTGACAACATGGAGTCCCCGAAGTTCCCAGCCTCGTGTTCTGTTGCTTCTTCTCCCGATCCCGAAGTTTTATGTGCTGTGCAAGTCTTGGACTCTAGTGAGCCGCTTGTGCGTACTACACCACGGATTGAGGCTTCGAGTGTTGTGCAAGTGTTAGAGTTAGACTCCAGTGAGCCGCTTGTGCAAACTTCATCGGTGCCCCGGGCACACGTTGTATCACCATTATAAAAGATAAAGTGAACTAAAAGTTTAATTAAGCTATGTACCTAATAGTCAGGTCAGACTTAAGAGTCGCGGGCCGGCGAGCGAAGTCGCTGTGTAAGTTATGTATGCATATTGTAAAACAGCTGTATGCGTAAGGACAGGATAGGCCTACGAAAGCACTACAAACACCACCACCAGCCACATCACCGCCATTCTCCTATTACCGCACCACCAGCCTCCACACCATCCAAACTAATAAGCCAAAGACCATCGGTCCCTGCAATAGCGCCACCCTCCGCGCGTTCCACTGCTGCACTGTAACCATCGAAGCCTGCTGCACGGAGGAAGGAGGAATGATTTTACCGTTTCCAATGATTAATAGCTGATAATGCTGATAATTTTTACGGTACGTCGTGGAGTTGCGGAAATCGGCCCGTCTAACAATACAATAGCTGATAATGTAGCTTTCTATTTGGGAAAGAAAGTTTAATTTGTGTCGGGGATTTATTGATCTGCTGTTTAAGCTATGTATATATTGTAAAACAGCTGTATTCATAAGAAGAGGAAAGGCCATGTTGCGGGATGATAGAAAGAGTTACTGTCACCCCGGAAGGTAAAGGGCAAGGACAGAAAACGGATGGGCTCAAGTCAGTTAAAGTCTGAACCGCCATACGTTCAGATGAGTCTGCTGTGTGAATGTACAGAGTATCCCGGGCCGACGTTCAACGCCAAGCCGCTGTTCTCCGAGGGGGTCCTTAAACTGTGGTGCGGTAACGACCACACCTTAGCATGGCTAAGGAATACAGTCTCCGGCTTGGTTCTCCCGACTAGCACTCAGCTGGTCGTCAAGAATCAGTCGGACATCATAAAGCGAGCACGATGTGGAGTCGTGATCCCAGACGAGCAGGGGGTCTACGGAGAGGCGACCAATATAGGGCGCGCTCTCAGCTACCAGAACCCCTGGATCGACGTGAAGAGGTGGGTACTCCTCTTCGCTGACAAGCAGGAAGCAGCATGGTTCGTTGCGGTGGGCATCCCTGAGGACCAAATTCCGACCCTGATGAAGGCCGGACGCCGACTCTCAATTGGATTGGGGTCGGTGTACGTAAGATTCCAGGGTCCGAACGGCAGATTCGCCGATGTCCCTCAGGGGTGGAACGCCGCAGCGACGGCCATGACGGTGGAGGCCAAGCCCCCCGTTCCAGGTGACGCAGTAGACAAGGAAACTACAGACACAACCAACCCGGGAACTGCGGCGGCCGAGCCGGCCTTAGCTGGGCCGGCCGCCTCCGGGGCCACCGTGGGGGCCGTCCCCTCGACGGGTGGAGAGCTGGAAGACATGATACTGTCTCCGGCCTCCGATCCGGGAGGGGACGGGTTCGACGAGGGCTTCGACCTGTTTGCCGGGTTGAGACTGGAGGGAGACGAGGAGGGTGCGACCAGCAATGGCGTCCCTTTCGTTGACCTGTAAGGTCGTGCAGGCAAACCTCCACCACAGCCAGACAGCGACGGCTCAGTTGCGCAAGTGGCTGGAGGTACAAGATGCGGCCGTTGCCCTGATCCAGGAGCCGTGGATTAGGGCTGGCCATATACAAGGACTCTCCAATCTCGGTGGTAAGATTTTAGTCACTACAGACCACGATCATCCTAGATCGTGTATCTATGTAATAGGTAACCTTAAAACACAGATCTTAGCAGATTTCTGTTGCAGAGATGTCTCTGCAGTTAGACTGTCTATACAGCGGGATGGCGTGGAGATGCCAGTAGTCTTTGCCTCGGCTTATATGCCTGAGGCAGAGACACCGCCACCCCATGACCTCGCCCGCCTCGTAAGTTACTGCGAGAGGAGCGGGATGGAGGTTGTTATTGGGGCTGACGCAAATGCCCATCACCCACTGTGGGGCATGGACACGCAAAATGATAGGGGTAAGACATTGGTTGAATTTTTATTTACAACAAACCTATCCCTATTAAACACAGGCTCCGAACCAACATTCGTAACCAGAAGAAGCCGCACGATCATTGACCTCACCATGGCCTCTGAGGGTGCAGCGGAAATCACCTCGGGCTGGCAGGTCTCCAAGGAGACCTCGTGCTCGGATCACAGGTGGATCCGCTTTGACATCCAGGTCTGTGCGACACCTATACCGCCACGACGCAACCCAAGGAATACGAACAGGGTTGCCTACACACGCACGCTTGCTATCAAGCTGGCGACACTAAGCAGTCCACCAAGGTACGTGGACACAACGCAGATAGATGCACAGGTCGAGCACATCACTGCATCAATGATAGACAGCTACCATACTGCCTGCCCAGTAACCACACTGCCCGTAACACCAGGTAAACAACCCTGGTGGGGCGCCGAACTGGAACGCAAGCGCGGTAAGGTAAAGAAGGCTCTGAACAGAGCCATGAACACATGGGCTGACGAGGACTGGGACGCATACTACGCGGCCAAGTCTAGCTACAAAAAATGCATCAGATTCAGAAGCACCGCAGGATGGCGTAAGTTCTGTGGCAATATTGAATCCTGCCAACAAGCAAACAGGGTAAGGAAAATACTGGCGCAACAGTACACACCTGGGCCAGCCACTCTCCGTAAACCTGACAATACCTTAACCACATCACCAGAGGAAACGAGACGCGTCCTAATAGAAACTCACTTCCCAGGAAGCGTCCTCACTCAGGAAATTGATTGGTCTGATACAATGCAAACACCGTCAGGAAATGACTGGCTATACGCAAACAAGATGATCACATTGGAGAAAATCCAATGGGCCATCGAAAACTTCCAACCCTTTAAGGCAGCCGGCCCCGATGGTGTTTTCCCCGCCCTACTGCAGTGGGGTGGTACCTCGGTTGCCGTAAGATTAGTGCCTCTGTTGCGGGCATGCCTGGCCTACAGACACATCCCGAAAGGTTGGAGGGAGGTGAAGGTTATATTCATTCCTAAGCCAGGCAAGAGTGACTACACAAACGCTAAATCCTACCGACCTATCAGCCTGACATCGTTTCTCCAAAAAACCTTGGAGAGACTATGCGATAGGGAGCTAAGAGACGGCGCTCTTAAAAACATACCACTACATGGTAACCAACATGCATACTGCTCAGGTAAGTCGACGGAGTCAGCTCTTCACCTGGTGATTAGCCGGATTGAAGAAGCTATTCACCAAAAGGCTACCTGCCTAGGCACATTTATAGACATCGAAGGCGCCTTCGATAAAACAAACTTCTCCAGTATTAGTACCGCCCTCTCCAAACATGGCGTGGATCAGGTATTAACAGATTGGATTACTAACATGTTAAGCAAACGAGTGGTTCGTCTGGAAGAGGACCAGAACATGGCCTTGATAGCCAGGGGTTGCCCCCAAGGAGGCGTTTTATCTCCCCTCCTCTGGAACCTGGTAATAAATGACCTCATCAAAATTCTAAATGACAACCACTACTACACGATAGGTTATGCGGACGACCTCGCAATCCTTGTGTCAGGGAAGGTGACAGGGACGATCTGCAACCTCACTCAACAGGCACTACGCATCGTTGAACGATGGTGTAGGGAATTTGACCTTTCGGTGAACCCCACTAAAACCGAAGTAGTCATGTTCACCAAGAAAAGAACACTAGGCCACTTTAGCCTACCAAAACTATTCAACACAGAACTCCAACTAGCGAACGAGGTCAAGTATCTTGGGGTCATCCTTGATAGTAAGCTAAAGTGGAGTAATCATCTAGACAACAAACTAAACAGGGCCTGTATCACCTTTTGGCAGTGCAGGAAAATGATAGGCAAGAAGTGGGGCCTATCACCCAAAATCATACTTTGGCTATACAACACTGTTATCCGACCAATGATCGCATACAGTGCCGTGGTCTGGTGGCCCCGCACCAAACTAACTACAGCCTCAAGCAAACTTCAACGCATGCAGAGGCTAGCTTGCATGGCAATCACGGGCTGTATGAGGACTACTCCTACCGCAGCTCTTGAAGCAATGCTGGAAATCCCGCCCCTCCACCTGTTTATACAACAGGAAGCGACGATGGCGGCGGTACGCCTAAAAACACTAAATCTCTGGAGTAAAAGAGAAACACAACACTCCGCGTTACTTGAGGGACTCTACAAGGAGTTCCCCTTGACTAAAGCCATAAATGACCGGATTCCCAAGCAATTTATCTTCGATAAAAGATACAAAATCCAACTCCATGAGGATCACCGGTACGAGGGACAACGTCCAGCAGAGTTGCGTATTTTCACAGACGGATCCAAGACAGGTACCGGCTCTGGCGCTGGCATCTTTTCGGAGGACCTCAATATACATTTAGCCACACCTCTAGGGGCCCACAATACGGTGTTCCAAGCAGAGTGTATGGGTATATCCCTAGCAGCCTCAGCTATCGCAGCCAGACAGGTTCAGGACCACACTGTCCGTATTCTATCGGACAGCATGTCGGTCCTGCAAGCACTAAAATGCTACACAACCAACTCTGGGCTTATATACGAATGTCATCACCGCTTAAATCAGGTGGGTATTCTAAACAACATAACCATTCAATGGATCAAAGGACACAGCGGTTCTCGTGGCAATGATGCTGCAGACGAACTCGCAAGAAGGGGATCTAGCATGGCAGTAATGGGACCGGAACCCATTGTACCACTCCCCTTTGGGTATATACGCACTCTGGTAAGGAAACGCACTAGGGTTCAACACAACAAAATTTGGTCAGACCATACAGACTGCAGGCTGTCCAGGGAGGTACTCCCTGTAATTGACGGCCGCTTTACAAAACAGGCCCTACAACTGACTAAGCAGCAGCTGCGCACAGTCACAGCAACTGTCACAGGTCATGGGTCATTTAACAAGCACCTATTTACTATAGGAGTTACAGATAGCCCACTGTGCAGAGCTTGCATGGGGGTGGACGAGACGGCGGACCACGTGCTTCTCCACTGTCCAGAGGTTACTGCATACAGGGCTAAATACTTCGGTAACCCGGTTACTCTCCGAGAGATCGCCAGTAACGTCAGGGCGCTGCTGGCCTTTCTCGGGGAACTGGGGTGGATCGAATAAGGTACTGTCCCACCCTTTACGCAAAATACGCGCTACGTCGTGGAGTTGCGGAAATCGGCCCGTATAACAATACAAACAATACAAAAAATGTACAGAGTAGAATACCCATGTGCTCATCAGCTGAACCTTCGGACGGTGGTAAATGCGTACCAGCGCTCGACCATGGATCGTGCCACGCACTGGTCCGCAGTCCCTGACAAAGAATGTGTCTGCAAAACTTGTACAATGATGTAGTGGACTACTTTGGAGAAGATCGCCAGTGAAATATGGCTGATGCTGATGCTCATCATTTCAATCCTTGTCATGTCTCGATTTCACCCATACCACTACACAAAGATGAACCTTCATCGGATTGTTCAATCAACGTAGTAAACACTGGTGGTCAATCATCTACTATCTGCCTAGCCTTTTCCCAACTATGTTGGGGTCGGCTACCAGCCTAACAGGATACAGCTGAATATCAGTGTTTTACATGGAGCAACTGCCTATCTGACCTCCACAACCCAGTTACTGGGCAACATGATACCCCTTTGTAAGACTGGTTGTCAGACTTTCGGGTTTCTGACTACCCGTAACGACTGTCAAAGATCTGCAAATGACAACCGGGACCAACGGCTTAACGTGCTTTCCGAGGCACGGAGGAGTCTCGATTTGTTAAGAACAGTCACCCATTCACAGACTGACCCCGGCAAGCGTAGCTTAACCTTCGATCAACCCGTGCGGCTTTTTTTGTTTAGACACGAACTCCTGGTGGTCAATACGCAATCCAATGTAAGCAAAGGACAACTCTTTCCAACACAGGTTTTTTCTCAATGTTTGGACAGGAATCCTGAACAATAGCGAACAATAGCCGGGAGCTGCGGAAGGATCGTACGTTCCCGCGACCCCCGGCATAGGTGTGAGATGGAACACCGGGGACGGTTTTTAGTCGGTAAGAGTCTGACAGACCTCTCCATAATATATAAATTAAATATATTAAAAAAAAGGAATCCTGAACTATGGTGACTCTCTCATCAACAAGGGCGTCTTACTGGATAAAGTTATTTTACTTTGCTTCAGACTGGTGTCTTCAACTCAACATGACATTCCACTAGCCAACTTACAAGGCCTCTGGTTTCAGCAAGACACTACCATAGCTCTGTGCCTGAATACCTGCGAAGGAGCTGTAGAGTCCGTGGATTGGACGCGGCGACCGGATGCAAGGCCTCCACGCTCACCTGATCTCACGCCATTGGACCTTTTTTTCTGCAGTGAAGTTAAGCGACGAGTGTACGCGATGAGTGAGACAAAAACTGCTGAACAATTAAAACAATACATTTTCGACGCATTTGACGAAGAGAAAAGTGAAGGAAGCATACTTTTGTGGTTAAAAAACAATTGAATTAAATGTTCCCATATTTGTATTGATAATGGTGGTGGAGATTTCGAAGGACAGTTAAAATACTTGTAAGTGTTGTTAACACGTACATGATTGTAAGAATCAGCTGATTCAAACTTTTTAAATACGCCAAAATTACTTTTTTTACAATTTGTAATTGAATTAAAAAGACTTGATGTCTTTTTAATTCAGTTACCATATTATTTTCTAAATAATTATTTGTAAAAAAGTTGGTGATTTTGTTGGTCCTAAGCCCAATTAAAGTATGAAGGAAAAGTTTGAATTGAATAATAATATCAACACCTTCTTAAAATATGACTAATTAAAAATTAGTGGTGTATAATATGTTTAACAATGTGTCCATAATTTTAAGCTAGAGCAGTAGGTATGGCTCCGAATCGAATGAACGCTTACATGGAACATACCTACGGTCAATACCTGCCGGTCGGCGAGTGCGCGCGTGTCCGTTGCCAGCAGCAATTCAGAATTACCTACGTAACTTGATGTTAGTTTTGTTGGTAAGTTTCAATCATTTTAATTACTAGAAATGTAGAGTAGTGAATGTTTATGTGTAAAGCTTTGTAAACAAACTCTAGCACACTATAGTGCTACTATCTACATATACTTGGACATACTCGCGCCTTTTTCTTATGGGGGTAAGCAGAAACTACAGAAAGCCACCTGCTACGATCTTGTTTATTATCAACTACATGGTCCTCGTCTATAAAGTGTAGGCCACAAACACAATGGGCAATGTTAATTTTAGTCCACCAAGAAGAAATCACATTTTTTAGGGTGAAGAGACACACAAATTGTTCCTGTTTTTTTTTTAAAGAGTAGTGATCTACTCTTTAAATAAAAGAAACAGGAACTGAATGAATTGTTCGGTTTTTTTGAAGAGTTTATTTAAAGAGTAGATCACAGTAGAAAAGAAGAAATCACTCAATAATAACAACTTATCACATATCAGACTGCCTAGTTGGTAGCATGAGGCAGGACCTCATTCCCAGGTCGATTCCCAGGTCGAGCGATGTGCTATTGGGATTTCTCATTAAATCTGGATGTATTCCCAGTTTTTATGGCAATAGGCTCACCTCCTAATATATGGAACTTAAAAACTTATCTGGTTAAATGTGGGTGTACCTACTGTAGTTACACCTGTGTCATATTTCTCAGCAATAAACAATTGCTGGACTTTGACGGAAAGTCTAAGATAGTTCCGCATTCTATGAACAGTAACAACAGAATACTTGCCATTATTGCCACATTAGTACTTGCTTGGTCAAAACTTGCCTTCAAGCATAATGCGTGCAATTATAATGTGAAGATTTGTAATAAGGGATGAAAAAATACAGATTTCCTTTGTTGTGCTACTATGGCATTGCCCGAAAGCCACATTAGATACGTATTGATACACACATTTAGAGCCAACTGTCAGACTTTGTACACGTGCAGCCTGTGGTTCAGGTAGAAGCAGAGGCCGCTCAGTGCCCTACGTGTGCAATATAACAATGGATTTAGGATAATGTTAGGGCTGCCCCGCTTTTGTGTAGCGCTTTCGGTATGTTTAAAGTGGCCAGGGTAGACGGATCTTGTGCGCTCTCGCATGATGGCATGAAAGCTGTCTCTGCTCAAGCCGCTTGGCTTGAGCGGCATCAGCGGCTGCACATGCTCAAATTGTATGACATGGTCTGAAATAAAGACTTATAATCATTATTGTGTATTGGACACATGTCAGGTCCCTGGGGTCCCGGACTTTTGGGAGGCATACGAGGGGTCAAAGCCATCTCGCAGAGGCCCATTGAACACAGCAGCAAGCAGAAATGAGGCACCCATTATTATTTTCTATGACTGCATTACAGGCACTTTCCTATGAAGATGACCGTTGCAAATGTGTCTGCCCGAGCCCAGCTGCTGTGCTAGACAACACCGCGGGTGCTGACCGAAGTCTGCCAATGTACCACCGAACAAATGGTAAGGAAATAATAAAATTATGCTAAGGCTGATTATTCAACTGTCGATTAAATTTATTTTACAATAAATATAAAATTAAGAGGATAACAAAATCTGCAAATCCAAATTGAACAATCAACCCAAAGAACAAATTGCGTAGATTTATTTTTGTTACACTATGTTGGTTAATAGCTTACATCATATCGTGTCAGTGCTCCCTCAATAGTTTATTGGCAGAGATCGTCTGATCTGTCAATCAGCAATAAACTACTTACGCTATTGTACATTCCAAATGTAATCAATTGGCCCATTTGTAGATGCTTTTTATGCAGTATTTGATGTGAGAGAAGCTTATTGCGTGCAATGCTAATGAACAATTAGAATTCGAAGCCATAACTGTTGGATTTACACTTAGTGCTGCATTCACCTATCTATGTGCTAAGCGCGTTAAATGATTGACTTATCTGAAGAATAAACTTGCGTCTAACAACACACTAACACATTGTGCATCTAACTTTAGAACTTAGAGAATTCAAATCTCACTACTGCTGGTAACAATGACTATTCATTCATATCTTGTTGGAGTCTTATGTTCAGCGCTAGACAAACTTATTGAACTCATTAGTGGCAATTCCTATACCTAGCTGGGCGCCATAAGTAAATGCTAAGGATGTCCCTGTTCGCGGTTCATGCAATAAAATCACGTGCGTGGACTGCTGACTGATGGTGATATTCACTTCATGTGCGATGAAATGTAATAAATAAATATAGTGAATTATCGAATCGAACGCAACATCCCTCGGGATGTCCATAGCGACAGCGTGGAATGGAATTATATCTCACAGCACTAATGTAATTTCAGCTGCCAGGGCACTTAGAGTGTGCGTCTTTCTAAATTTTCTCTACAACGTAGCTTTTGCGCTTCAGCTTTATAAAGCGACACAATAACAGTATAGCGACTAAATTCATTTGTATTCGAACTGTACTTGACGGGATCTGTAGCGCTTGCGCGAGTTTCTTGCGAGACGTTTACCATCCGAAAAAGTCAACAATTTGTACTTAGATTGAAACAGTGCCTCTACATTATTTCATTAGGTGAACTTCTTGCATAAACCTCGTGCTAGGGCTACAGGTAAAGATTGAAAACGTTGTGACTTTTTGAGCGTTATTTTACGAAACGCAATATTTGCTTGAGCTTAATCACATTTAAATGTATACAAGTGTATTAATCGCGTGACAGTGTCGCCTCGCCTCAGATGCTCTTTCTTTCCACAAAGAACGTAAAACTCTCCGTGTAAATGGGCATTTACCAGACGATAGCTTTGCATTCAACTGCAGATATTTACAGACCTAACACAGTGCAATTTAGCTTCTATGCAACAAATGTAGGACCCATGACATGCCATGTTACTCATGCAATTCTTATTCATAGCAGTGTTACGAGTAACTTGTATTAATAGAATGTACATTATTTCCTGTGCTGACCTATTTGTCTGCCGCCGGCAAAAAGCTTTACAATACAAATTGTACAAATGCTCCGTATCATGATTCTAACCATGTGTTCGCACTGGCGAAGCATACTGTTATGCACATGATAACATGTGGAAATCTCTTTTTTCTGTCAATCCACCCGCGTTAGCACAGCGTGGACAGCGAGACGTTAACAAAAACGTTATTATAGACGCGAACTCCTGTGTCGTGAGTGCGTTTACAAACATTGAGAGTCACATACACGAACAGCCATACCCAGAACAACTACCTGTAGGTCATACAAATATTTGTTCCGTGCGGGAATCGGATCCACGAGTCGCGGCACAGCAGTCGATCGCTCAGCCACTGCGCCAACTGTGTCATCTGTTAGTCGCTTGTGATTCCCGGCTGGCAACATGACGTGGTGTCATGTTGCCAGCCGGGAACTCAGCTTGCATGCTTTATGTTTTAGGCTTCTGTAGCGCAAAGCCCGCCCTCCGAGGGGTTCCGTACCTTGGTAGCGAAAACATAACTCCAAGGACAAATTTAAATTAATATTTTCTTGCGACCACAAATGTAAGTTTGATTGTATACGGTTTTTTCTGATTGATCTGATTTGATTACAATGAAAATAAAAAGTTTTGCCATGTAGGTGAAGTTGTGAACAGCATTGTATGTTAGTATTCCAAATATGAAGGCCATACCATTAGTAAGTTTATTTGTTACCATTTTGGTACGAAACCCTTATGGGATCTCTTAGTTATCCGCCTGAAACAACCCATTTTCTTAGAAACAGGTAAGAAATCAATCCAAACTACTAAGGTCAGCGGTCCCTCAAGAGACACAGCCACTTATATAATGATAAATTTAGTTGCACAAAACCAAATCCTGTATTATGTAAATAAAGGTACTTCCCGTTAACCTAGAAGCATGGAATTTGGCTAGAATCAGCATAGGGCGTCACGGTACAAGTAACGAAATAAATAATAGATTGTATGTCATAAACATAATAGCTTTTGCGATTACAAACTTACATTTGCAGTTGTAACAAAATTAAGTTAGTCTTCCAATCCGGAATGGGTTATTCATAGGCCTTGTTACTTCAGTGAAGCCGAGGTCAGCCACTAAACGAAACCCTCGGGGCGCGAGACATACTCGCACTCGTCTGGTTTTTTAAACTTAGCAATGTAATAATATTTTAGTTTGCTTGCGTTCTTAAAACACGAATTGGTATGCATTCTGTTTTTCCTTGGCAGCAAGTGTGAGTCATTGATCCTTCCGCGCGTGGCGGAGCAGGAGTTGTGCCTCCGTTGCGAATGCAAGTACGAGCAGGGACACTACTCCATATTATTAAGGTACGTTTGTATCCTGCATCCCCAATACAAATAGGCTATCATTTATGAACAAACCTACGCTGAGGAAGTTGGGTGTGGCTGCTAGTTCCACAATATTAATAGCTTAAACACGATGCTCCAAATAATAGCTGTTTTGAAGGCAAGTCGATAGTTCTTTTATCGTATGAAAACTTTGAAATGAAATTAAATGAATCCTTTGTAATCGATGGCGTACCGGAAGGCATAACGTGGGTAGCCCCACGCGGCAAACAGCAGACACGTATGTAAAACGTCTTGCTCGAAATGTAGAACAAATATCGTTCACGAATGACGGACGCCCTTTCTGAGAGACACTCTTCGTGTAAGCTTTCAAAACCTGGCTCAAGACCGCTACTGTAATTGTCACTTTTCAATCTTTTCTCTGGTCCTCTAAAAATGTCCACTTAGCAGCCGACCTGAACAAACTTAGTTGGAAGAAAGGCTCAGCAGGTTATGATGGTTATTGCTGGAATCGATTCCCCGCCTGTGTGATTGATAAGAATGCCTTCTTAATTATAATATTAAACAAGATATGAGCTACATTTTTCAGGTGGTGGTGATCATCGTTATCTGCGTCATCATGTTGCTGATGGTGTACATGGGCTTCCACATCTGTCTGGACCCCCTCATCAACTAGCGCGCTAAGGCTTCCTACCAGGAGCACACCAATGAAGATGTAAGTTGACCTAGGTGTAGATTTCTTAGAAAACAGGGGGTGGGGGCTTACCGCGTGTGAGACCAGTAGTAATAGACAGAAACGTCATACGACTGTAATTGGTCACCTTGACCTGCTGTGCACATCGTCACCTGCTCTGTCAATGACTATAGCAGGGCGGGCCTATGTTTTAAAAACGAAACCTGCAGAATCATTGACCCACAAGGATAAGTCGTGGAGTTGCGGATATCGGCCCGGCAAACAATACAGAGGTCGGAAGGAATGTGGTTTGAACATTATTCTACGGAAGCTAGCATATTCATAGTCACCCGATTCTTCTCAAATGTTGTTTCAGGCAATTGTATGTAATTGTACAAATGTTAGGTAATCGTTCAGCTACTTTTATCAAAATAATGAATGTAACCAACTGAGGTTCAGAAAACTATATAAGCACCGAACATTTCTCTGACGAAAACATGAATAGGATTGAAGGACAAACTCAAGTTTGTAACGTACAACCGTAACGTAAAGCAGTTCATTGTTGAACTGGGGTGGGCCGGCCACAGCTGGGCAGTAATGTTGTACTGTATTTCATTACTACCCGATCGGCCGGTCAATAATGTGATTTGAATTCGGAACATTAAATACAAAAACTAACTGGGCGTCAATATAGCTTAACGAACAGTACAGAGGGACTATCAGAAGAGGTAAAACGACAACCAAACTGTCGGATCTACCATACAACGGCCGCTCACATCACGAAATGGCCTTCATGCTCGTGAATCGGAAGCACACCTTTAAAACAGTAGTTAAACGTCAGGTTGTTTGATTTCCAGGACGAGGGCACCCTCGGCGGGCCTTCACAGCAAGTGGAAGCGCCAGGTCCGTGAGCAGCGCCGCAACATATACGATAGACATACGATGCTGAACTAGGACTCGCTTCATACCTCATCCGTGGCGACGTGGCGTAGCTACACTAAGTACACTGTTACCGGGCCCCGGTTGTTGTAGTGTTGTGTAGTGGCCATTGAACATATTTATCAACTCCTCATGTATGGAGAACACAATTCGCATTTGACTTTTGTGTTCATTGAAACACTTGATGCGTTGTTGATTTCGGTATAGTTGCAGTAATACTATACTGACGGCAATTGTTAGTGATTTCAATAATTTCAATGCGTAGTGGCAGCCCGCGAAATTCAAATTTCATAGGTGTTTTTCACTTCGCAGTTCAATGTTAGGTTGTATGTTATTAAAAAAGTCATTCGCGACCGTCACAAATGTGTATTTCACGAAGTATTCATAATTACATAATTTTAGGACTTTTTAAGTTCAAATTGTGCGATGGAACGACTATTTCTATTTTAACAATTATAATTTAGAAAGATCCTGATATCTCTTTACATATATGAATAATTCGAAAAATGTAATGATTACGAATTTGTATTTCAGATCGCAGATGCAGAGTGCAGAATATTGAATGGTTCTGTCATTCAGGCTACATGAAACAGAATTGGCCCATATTATCTACTACATAGGTAAGTCATTCTATAGCACAAGTTGTCAAAAACTATGTGGAAATATCACAGCATTGATTATGACATGTGTTGTCCTATTCATCATTTGAAATAGGTATATAGTTTTATTGGGGTCCCTAGACGATCAGAATTGCTTGACAAGTATTTACGTGCTTGATCCAGTCTCAATCCGCACTCTATTTCACTGTAGCCGCCACAAAGTGAACCAGGGTGGAACTTGAGCTCTGTATACAAAAATATAGAATGTCTCTAAATGCAGATGAATGGCGTTTCTTGCTCTCACAATAGCTCTGTTGAAGAAACAAACAAGGTGATGGTCTAATGATAAGAGTTGGTGGTATTTGTGAGACTGATTGATGATAGAGCCCAATGATTTCATAAACTGTTTGAGTCATTTGGAACATCATTGAGAAACAAGATTATAACATGCGACAGGCGATTCCAGATAGTCAGCGATTATCTGTGATTCTTGGCTACCAGAATGGATTTGGAACATTTAAAATTCACTTGTACCTGTTGATCTTCGCACGTTGAAACATATAATAATGGAAACATGTGAAGCTATCATAGAGAAATTAAAAGAAAACATTCTCATTCATTCAAAAACCGTATTTATTTGAAATATTAATCCTAACTGACGAAAGTATGGGAATTTGGACTGGACAAAATTTTTGAATTGGATTTTGTAAAAAAGTCCGCCATGATATCTAGTTAATGTGCCCATTTGTAATTATCTTCTCAGCATAACGGCGTGGATCTGCAGCTAATCTTCGAATCTTGAGAGCCCAACCTTTTGTGATGACCTCAGCATCATCTTCATTACGATTCTTGAAGTACGAAGTAGCAACAGATAATAATTCTGCTGTTTCACAATCATCTTGTTTGTTTTCTTCTTTGAAGCTTCTTTGAAGGTTGGTGGTGGCATTTCCTAAAACATAATTTTTATTTAGAGGTGCCCAGAGCCACACAAGAATGGAGAATTGTTGCAGAGGGATTTGATACTCCATGGAATTTCCCTAATGTGATAGAGGGTGTGGATGGAAAACATGTTCAAATACAGAAACCTTATAACTCTGGATCACACTATTTTAATAACAAACAAACGCATGGTATTGTTGTAATGGCTATTGTAAATACTAACTACGAAGTTATTATGGTCGATGTTGCAGCAATCGGCAGAATATCTGACAGACGCGTTATGAAAAATACAGAATTTTGGTTGAGATTCACCGGCAATAATAACTGTCTGAATGTACCTGAACCGTCAAAATTACCATCAACAAATGAAAAAATGCCGGCGATGAATGTTAGAAGTGGCCACTTGCATAATTATTTATCAAAGACAGGAAATTACATTTGTAATGATGATGTTGATTTTTAAAATATTTATGCAGGAGAAATTACGCCAGGTGGTCAGCAGAGCAGAATCACAAGAGCATTTTGATCGTCTAGTGACACCAAATGAATTACATATCATTAAATCAAATATTTTGGATCCCATCATTTTGTTTGGCAATTCGGGAACTACCTTATCTGAGACAAAACACAAAATTAATTATTTATCATTGATTTTCAGGGGATTCAGGCTATGCTTTGGAGCATTAGCTCATGACTCCAACTAGAAATGAGCAACATGGTACACTACTAGAGAGATACATCAAGTGACAATGGCTACCTCAAGGGGACCTTCCTGTCCTGTCATGTGCATTGACAGAAGCCTTCATTATGCACATTATATTATGTAAATAAATATTGTACCTATGTAAATGGCTTCATCTCATTCACTTTCGCTTGTCCCAATGACTCTACTGAGCCGCTGGCCTCTACTGAGCTGCCCGCTGCTATAACGCCGCCGGCCTCTACTGAGCAGCCCGCTGCCATCACGCCACCGGCCTCCACCGAGCCGCACGCTGCCATCACGCCACCGGCCTCTAGTAAGGCCTCTACTGAACCGCTGGCCTCTACTGATCAGCCCGCTGCTATAACGCCGCCAGCCCCTACCGAGCCGCCGACCTCTACTGAGCAGCCCGCTGCTATTACGCTGCCGGCCTCTTCTGAGCAGCCCGCTGCTATCACGCTTCTGGCCTCTACTGAGCCGCTGGCCTCTACCGAGCAGCCCGCTGCTATAACGCCGCCGGCCTCTACTGATCAGCCCGCTGCTATAACGCCGCCAGCCCCTACCGAGCCGCCGACCTCTACTGAGCAGCCCGCTGCTATTACGCTGCCGGCCTCTTCTGAGCAGCCCGCTGCTATCACGCTTCTGGCCTCTACTGAGCCGCTGGCCTCTACCGAGCAGCCCGCTGCTATAACGCCGCCGGCCTCTACTGATCAGCCCGCTGCTATAACGCTGCCGGCTTCTACTGAGCAGCCCGCTACTATCACGCCGCCGCGCCGGCCTCTACTGAGCTGCCGGCCTATACCGAGCAGCCCGCTGCTATCACGCCGCTGGCCTCTTCTGAGCAGCCCGCTGCTATAACGCTGCCGGCCTCTACCGAGCAGTCCGCTGCTATAACGCCGCCGGCCTTAACCGAGCAGCCGGCCTCTGCCGAGCAGCCCGCTGCTTTCACGCCGCCGGCTTCTACCGAGCAGCCCGTTAAAGCAGAGTTAAAATGTTTTAAAGTAATTGTGACACTATTCTGATAATGTTTGAACCTATATTATGTAAGACGCGTCACAGTGCTTATTATTCAAATTCAATATAGACTTTATCCTGGACACCTGGAATTTTGTTTACAACCTTCTCCAACCACGATATCAAAAGTTCCAACAAGTAAGTGACAGATTGTGGAAAAAGTTTTTCTGTCTTAAGCATGGCGATATCAAAACGGATGGGAAGAAATGTTTCTATTCTTCAGTCCACAAAAGTCATCAATATCGACCATGGCAACCAATATTTCTCTACTTTTGACACTGGCACAAACAATTTTTCTCAACAAGAGTGTCCAATAGTCTACGCCACATTGGTCCCATACAAGAATCTGTATTGATTTTGAATTGGATATAAGAAGGTACCTGTTAAGTGGGATAGTTAAATTTCTTACTATTGTATTTAATTAATTGATATTTATTATTACAGACTGAAACCGCGATGGATTCTGTTCTCATACAGTGAGGCCGGAAGGCAGACTGTGGCAAAATTTGGACTCCCAGATCGATTGGGAGCCATTGACTGCACAACTGTTTCCACCAGAACAAGCATAGTACAGGAATGGACATGGCGTTACCTCCATCAATGTTCAGTTGGTAACCATAAAATGGTTCATGTACCTATTTACCTATTCGCGCTGTACACGCGAATCTTACTGGGCTCGATCGCGATCCCAAAGATGATAGAAGCAATGTGGCTGTTGCTGCTGCTGTGACGCTATGTGCTGCGAAACTCGTGTTTAACGGCGAATGCGCTGCTATTGTATAACATCAGCCAATCGCCAACCGTGCCATCTAAATAACTTACCATTTAATTTTAAACGTCAGTTCCTGTTGCAGGTTGTTTTTTTCAATAATGATCAATAAATCGCAAGGTCAATCTTTAAAGGTAGCAGGTATACATTTAGAAACGCCATGTTTTCCCCACGGTCAGCTCTAAATAGCTTGCCCACGTCTTTCTTATTCGCAAAATCTACATGTTTTCGCTGAACAAAACAAGTCATGTATACTGAAGTAAGTAACAAATCGATAATTACCTATACATACTTTTTGTAATCCTTTCAGTTTTTATGTTTTGCTTACAGTACGACAAGTGAAACCGCTATGCTAAGTAATCATCTTCAGTAATAACATCATCATCATCCTCCTGCCCTTATCCCAATTTATTTGGGGTCGGCGCAGCATGTTTTCTTCTTCCATACATCTCTATTTGCCGTCATCTCATGGGTCACCTCTTTTCTTGCCATATCCTCTTTCACACAATCCATCCATCTTTTCTTTGGTCTTCCTCTACTCATGTAACCCTGCACATTCATACTCAAAACTTTCCTCACAACATGGTCCTCATTCCTTCGCATCACATGCCCATACCATCTTCAGTAATAACAGTAAGCATACTATTAGGAAATAAAACAACAAGTTACCTCAATGGTGCACGGTGGCTACCTGAGAACTATATGGTTACATTTACTCATTCATTACAAAGGATTATACAGATTGAGTGATTAAATACATAGCACACAATATTGTCAATAGATGGCATTACTCGTTTCATTTGATGTATTAAAGTATTATTTTTAACACCCCCACTACATCAGATGAAACCATGAAATAATATTTTTATGAACTAACAAGTCCAAAGCTTCAATACATCGGTAATGCTTTGTTGAAGCAAGTGCCTTTGTGAGTACATCAGCTGGCATATTGTTAGTACACATATAACATTTGTAACATTAGTACTGACTGCCTCTTAAAAAATGATAGTGAATGTCTGATATGTTTACTTTTTCTATGTAAAGCATGATAACAAATAAATTATTGAGCACTCTGGCTATCATTGCATAAGGTAACAGGACATACATCTTAATTAGTAACTTCAGACAACAGTATCTTAAATACATGGACTCTTTACATGTATCTGCCATTGACATGTATTCGGCTTCCATACTCGAAAGGGCCACAGTCCTGTTTCCTGCTTTCCCATGATATGACACCCTATGACCTCATAAAACAATACACTGTGTATGATTTCCTGTCAATATCATTGTGAGCCCAGTTGGCATCAGGAAACCCCAAACAATTCCTATTCAAATATTTGAGAATGCGTTTAGCATAATTCCAATGAGTCTAAGGCGATTGGCACACTGCACTCACGCAGCGGGGTGCGCGGCGACGAACGACGAACACTGCGCGTGAATGCGTTTCCTGTGTGTTGTACTACGCGTGTTTTCTATAAAAACATAGATACTTGCAAACAACGTAAGAACACGCACTCCCGCGCTACGCTGCGTGATGCGGTGCAGTGTGACAATCGCCTAAGAAGGACAAGCATTAAATTAATTTAAAAACTAACACTAAAAGTTACATCAGGCCTTGTTAGCACAGACAAATACATGAGGCTTCCTATTAACTGGTGATAAGGTATATTAGTATCATTAACATTATCATTTTTCCTATATTTAGTTTTGACTCCTAAGGTGTACTAGCCTCTTTACAATGTAATCTACTGATCTAAGGTACAAACATTATTCTTACTATCAATACTTACTCTCATTCCCAAACATTGTTTTACCTGTCCAACGTCTTTAATTTGAAATTTAGTAAGTACTTAATACTGAAATTAAATTATCTATCTCTACTTAATAATTTGAATACACTAAGAAATTGTCTACATACTAAGCAATAATAAATGTAACATTATCATGAAATGTTGTGAATACACATGGTTCTACAGGATGTTTGGTGCAAGGACCGCCAGAATTGTTTGGGGTCTGGGTATAACTTGTTTGTTTGTGGTATAAGCAGAAGCTTATGCAGTATGTAACTTATGCCTGTCGACCCTTGATGTATGATTTCTTTCTTGTATCATATCGTTGGAAAGGGTGATAACTAAAGAACTTTTTAAAAGAAAGTTAAAATCAACATGGCTTATAGTTTTCTTTGTAATGAACATAAAAGTTGTCACTTAACATAACATTTACGCAGATTTACCAACGTTGTTTATATTAATCGTATCAAGTAGTAACTTATTTAGAATAAGAATACATTGCAGAATACAAGTTATTTTGTGTTATTACACCACAAGCAAAAAAGTTATGAAGGTTTAAAGGCAAGTTTCCATTAAAACAAAAACTAAAAAATAACTTATCTAAACTACTGTGACACTAAGGACATAGGATCTATCGGGGAAAAGCGCATTACCCCCCCCCCCCCCCCCCCCTCCCCCCTCCCCAAATACTGGCGGTCCATGCACCAAACACCCTTTATATCACTTCTTTTAAAGCCATATTCTGTCAAACATTGATCAACTTTTTCGTACCATGATCTTGACGACTGCTTCAGTCCATACATAGCTTTATTTGATTTAACAATATTCCTGTTATGATTAGTATCTAAATCAACTTGTGGATAAGCCATATAAATATCCTCTTTCAAAATGTCATTCAAAAAAAGCAGTTTGTCTATTTCTAAATCTAATTGTACAGAAAGTACAAACAACTAACTTACACAGTGTACTACAGTGGCGCCCTACAGGTGAAAATGTCTCATCATCGTCTATTCCTGGTTTGCCGATAGACGAGTACGATATTGAACACTGTTATCACTACCTAATTTTCTTTTATAAACCCATTTACACTGCACTAATGTTTTTCCTTGAAGCACTTCGCCCACCACTACCCAGGCATCATTCTCTTCAAATGCCTGAAGTTCCTCTTCCATCGCAGCAACCCAATAGTCTTAGTCGGAGCCTTGTAGAGCTTGTTAGAGAGTAACTGGATCACTTTCGTTTTCAGCATTTGACTGCACCATAACACTGTGTTGGTCTCCTGATTCTCTTTGGTTCTTGTGGGTGTGGAATCTCGTCTACATCCTGCAATATAGAGTTATTATTAGCCTGGTCAGTATTATCTGTCAGGTTTACATCATTTTTAGGTTCTGTAATTGTAAATTGAATAAAATCTTATAAAATACAAAATTATAGTTGATGAAATATATAATATCCCTAGATTCTGTTGATGTGTGAATATTAACGAAAAAGTTATCTTTGTTTCGAAAAAAATATCTGCGGACTTTAAAAAAGGGGCAAGAAAACGCAGGATACACAGATATTTCTTAATGAAAAAATACAACAAACTAGTTGAAAAAACAAAACTGTAGTCCAATTCTACATTTAACAAAATAGAAAAACAAATGAAACATAGACAATCAGGTTACCAAGCTTACCAAAGAGAAATCACTTCATCCGTTACAGGGTAACACTACATCTGTTGCCTTAGCTTTCTCTTTGTGGTTATTCTCTGTGTGACTGCAGGTGCATTGTTAGTAAGTTCCATGTTTTCAAATGACTCTTCAATTTGTGTTACAGGCTCTTCTTCTATATTGCTCCTTGTAGAACGACGTGTAGTAGGGACTTGTGTGGGTTCAGCTGCAGCATTGTTGCTGTTAGTACGAGGTGTACTAGGGACTTGTGTGGGCTGTTGACTCGTGTGGCGCTCGAGACGTCGCGGTTAAATTACTAGTAGACTACTAGTATTTTAACTAGTAGTAGTGGTTTCTTTGGATTTATTTAGTCACTCAGAGTTAATTATACATTACAAATATATATCTATGTAATGTATTGTATTAAGTATATCAGTCATCTAGTACCCATAACACAAGCCCTGCTTAGCTTGGGGCTAGCTGATGCTGTGTGGATTGTCCAGCAATATTTATTTATTTATTTATTATCTACGTTTATTTCTAATAAAAGGAAAACTGAAATTATTTTATTTGTAAAAATGCAATAGTTTTTCCTTGTTTTAGATTGACAAAAAAAAAAGATTTTTTTCTCTTATTTCAAGTTTAAACCCATTTTCGGTAAAAAAAATAACTAAGATAATTTTTTTCGTTCCTCTAGCTTTTATGGTTAAGTAGCTATAAAGGTTTTGGTTACAACGGAGTGGGCGCGGTCCGACGCAGATCAGGGATGGGCACGGCAGACGTTAGAGAGCTCAATGGCCGCGTGAGCCGGATGTTTGAGTGGATAAGGAACACAGTTAGTACAGGGTATTTTCAATTAATTAGAAATCTTCCCGGGGGTAAATGTACTGATGAACATAAACAAGTTGTACTGTCGTAAAAGTAACTGTTTTGTTTTAAAAAATAAAAATCAGCTTTTCAGTATATTTGTGTTTGCATAGCTCGAACAGTTACCTAATTACGTTAATTAGTAGACAGTAATTTGGAGAAATTTATCAAGTCTACACCCTTATGAACTGATGGGGTTCCTTCGACATTTAATATCTTATAAAATAACAATTTTAAATTGTCTTAAAATATACATTTTTTTTTTTGTAACTTGTATTTTTTTTTTATACATGTTCAAACTGCCAACAGGCATGTTTTATAAACATATCGATGGATCATCAGTAGAATGACTTGAAAGTAATTCAGTAAGATTATAAATTTTCTTAAATATTTAGGTTAGATACAAAACTGAACAGCGCTGTAAGATGTATGTAATTGTTTTGTAAAGTTTATACAGAGTGAAAAACATTAATGCACTAACTGATCCTGGACGCTCTAACGTTTAAATTTTTGTCGTATTTTTCCTAATTTTTATTTTTTTCTGATGTACTTTTTACGTGTGTCTGTAAAAAATGATAAGACGATCATCATTTATATTTAACTCGATAAGATTTTGAATGGAAAAGAAAAAAATCACCTCTTTCATTCAATATCTCACTGGGTTATATAGAATATTTTGTACGGTTGAAAGTAAAAAAAATATATTTAAAAGGAACCTAGAAATGAAGAAATTTAAACACTTGGGGCTCCTGCATCATGTTCTGAACCCATGGTATCAGGACGTACGACGACGTCCCTTCCTTTATGAATGAAATGAATGAAAATGTGTATGGAGTAATGACGAATGAAAGAACTAAGTTACCCTCTGAAACAGTATAAAATTATTGTTCTAATGTAATCTAGAATAATAACATGCATGCTGAACGTGACTGCTTAGTATCATGAAGGCCCGTGGTGAAGAGAGGGTTCTATGTCGGGCAAGTACCGAGGCAAATTTCATTCATATTTACTTTTCAAGTTTACTTTAAACATCTCAGACAAAAAATCGTTAAGATCCTGGACGGTTGATACAAGTCAAAAGTCTCTTATCCGCTTTCAGTAAGTTCTTCGAATAAAGATTGAGCCTTCTCTGTATGAGAAGAGGTATTTGCCTCCCAGTGGGACAGTAGCAATTGGTTTCTACATGTTTCTTTTTTGATGATTTTAACCCTCAAGTCAATGACTATAAAACACAACAAGAAGCAACTATTAAACCACTGTTCTAGCTAAAGTGCAACTACTTTATATCACTTTTGATCCAAATAAAAAAAAGTAACCAAATATGACCGCATGATTCAATAGTACAAAACTACAAACCATAGGAGGGTTAACTTCTGTGAGCTGATCTTCGTCAGTTTCGCTTTCATCTGATTCATTAACTTGTGAGAGCTGATCTTCCTCAGTTTGCTCATCACTGCTTTTATCAGATTCATCAGTTGTATCCGAAAGTTGTGGTGGTGATAATCTGGAACTGATTTAACATTATTTTGAAATATCACTAAGTAATAGAATAGTTCAGACCTTAGCCCCAAACAGCTCGATTGCGTAAACAGCTCGATCATACACGACAATACGGTATTATCTAAGAATCTTATCGTTTCAGGCGAAGGGAGTATCCATACAAGAGATTTATGACATCCCATTTATTAACACTTTATAATAAACAAACCAATACCAATAGTGTTTAATACTTAAACCAAAAAGTAAAAACAAACGAACCCTTCATTTAGCAATCGCTCTAGTTGTTCTTCTTCGAAATCAATTTTGCAGCATGGCCACGCCTGTACATTCTTTAGATACTGCATCAGGCATCTTGTATGGATAGCTTGAGAGCATCCGGGACAATTATAGCCCTGAAATAACACCATGCCAAAGGTTTTAATACAGTTGCTGCAAGATGGTACCTGCCCACTTGTTCAGAGCAGAATCATGTGTTTCTTCTCCATAGAAAATACAATGTCGACCGACGTGGCGCGGCGGGCGAAGGCCCAGGTTGCGGGTTCGATTCCCGCCTTGGGATAAATGTTTGTACGATCTACAAAGATTTTTTCCGGGTGTTCTGGGTATTTGCTATATCTATCTATGTAATGTATTATATTAAGTATATCAGTCCTCTAGTACCCATAACACAAGCTCTGCTTAGCTTGGGGCTGGATAAAGCTGTGTGGATAGTCCAGCATTATTTATTTATTTTATGTTTTTGCCATTGATGCTCCTAATATTTCGGGAGCCATACCATGCGTGTGAATTATTAATGCCCTTATTTTTCAATGATCAATAAGCTTTCCCCAACAGAATTTTGATAGTAATAATATTGAATAAGTCACATGTCTAGTTTTCTTGGTGGATTTGTAAAAAATATCCACAATTAAGTAGATATTTCAAGTATCACGCTTGCTTCCATGGTAACAAATACTTGATACATTGTGAAAACATTTTGTAACATCCATGTAATAGGTGGCAAGACTTTTGTCATCAACTGGGTATAAATCTAGACTATGGGCTGCTTCTTAGTCATTTCAGATGGAAAAACCCAATAAAAAAAAAAAATACATTGCCAAACCTCAAACCATAGGGCTTGTGACCCCTACACCAACAATCCATTTAACATTTTTAACTATAAAAATAATGTATTACATCAAATACATAGCTATACTAAGGCACACTTGCACCTTAAGTCTCTAATCAGGGAACAATGATTGAGACAGGTGTCTTAACTATGTAAAGTGCTATCAGTATTTAAAGACTTTTGGTGCACACCAGAACTTATGCTATTTTCCCACAGGGGTAGGCAGAAACTACAGAATGCCATTAGCTATAATCCTTACATTCTCCATTTGGTGCATACTTGTACTGCCAGCAGGCCTAATAGATACTTAAAAAGCAACTTACTCTGAATACAATTTTTTTACAAAGGAAACATTCTTCCACATCTTCTGGCATGTTCTTGCGAATATATCCTTCAAATTCGTGGATGGCTCTCGCTCCTATGGCATAGTTATCCTTGTCCTTATCAAGATAATGCACCACACACCAGGCGTCCAGCAACTCCTGGAATGTGAACATAATTGTGTAATTTGTATTTATTTTTTGTATTGGTGGTAAAGGAACTAGAACATTTACCTACATACAGGCACCAGGTAATTTGTTTTAAAGCAAATTGCTTGTTACATACTCCGCATTGTGACAAATACATGACAAAAGAATGCATGCCCTGTGTGCAAACGTCACAAATATGTGACAAAAATGTGGTGCACTCCAACTACTATAACATGAAATCAACCATTACTTTTATGCGTGTCTATTTATTATTTTATAAGTTGAAGCTCCCGTGCGTTTTTACTGCATGAATCAAATTAAAATATACCTTGTACATTGATTAGTTCATGATAAAAAGAAGAAATTCAACATTTTATTAAAAAAGGCTTGGTGTGGAGGGCATGCTCATGCATGTATGCTCTGGCACTCAAAAGGTTAATACTGAAAGCAAATAATTCAACACTTTACTATTTTTACATATACATTCTAAAGGACGTAAAACGAAATTCTTTTCTAAATTTAAATACCCAAGTATTTTACTTTATTAAAAACACATTATTTTTTGTGAAACTTTTTTCATCTTGACAATGCTGAAAGAACTTTAGTATTGGGTTTTTAACAGTGATTTTTGAATTGAAGTGATACGAAAATTTCATGCATTATCCTCCAGTCAGTCTGCAGGTAGCGAGTTTACTGCCTAGAGTGTGCCAGGCTTACTACAGTGAAGTATTTATAATAAAAGTACTAGTAGAGGCCACTATAAGCACCCAATAGATTAATTATAAACATAAAATGCTTTACTTTACTCATTGTGATTTTTATAAAACTATACTGTAATGATTGTATTTCTTTCATTAAGAACTGTAGGTTGCTGTGGTCAAAATTTAACCATTTTAGCTATCTGCATTCCTTCTCTGCATAACTTTAACTATGCCCAATCTCATAGTCCATGCATACATACCTATACAATATTCTTGAATTGGGATCAAGTTTTCTTTTGTTGTCATCCTTGAAAATATGTTATTAATGCATGCCAAATAAATAAAAACCTACCTTTTCTGCCATTAATACCATAATGAAAAATAATACTCACTTGTGCATCTCTTTTCGCAAATTTGGATTTCATACTATTAACTAACTGAAGTGCGTTGATTCCTGTAATCTGCCGTGATTTTGAACTCATAATCTGTTCAATGAGAACCCAGAAATATTTTTGTTGAGTAGAAGAAAATATACTATGGCGATGGGGTTTAATTCCGGCTTTACTTGCGGCTTCGCTTTCGGAAGATACAAATACAAATACATCCTCGTTCGTAACTTCATATTTGGTTATCCTTATTTCTTGGTAATATGGCTGTATCGCATCATTGATAGTTCCCACTAATTCAGTCAAAAAAGCCTTATCAGGCAGTTCGTAACCTACATGATAAAATAACATATTTGAATAATTTTTACAAAGTGTTAACTATTTTTAAATTAATACTTCAGTCACTCTCAATTGAAAAAAATATTTGGTAAAAGGATATAATAAATTTAAACTCTCAATATTACAAAGGAACAACGACTGTATCAAACAAAGGTCTGTGGAAGACTAACTAATCATCCTAATGTAAAAATGGTCGCCACACTGCTCTCGTTGTTTTCCCATGCTGAATCTTGAGCCTATCCAGGATGTTTACGTCTGGGCTCAGGATACAGCAACGCCAGCACGCAGTTGCATGCAGCTGAGATGAGAATGCTAAGGGGGATGTGTGGTGTTACGCCAATGGATAGAATAAGAAATGAGTATATAAGCGGAAGTCTAAAAGTGGCGCCTGTGACAGAGAAGTTGTGTGGAAATCGGCTGTCATGACACGTGATGCGAAGGAATGAGGATCATGTTGTGAGGAAAGTTTTGAGTATGAATGTAGAGGGTTACAAGAGTAGAGGGAGACCTAGGAAACGAAGGATGGATTGTGTGAAAGTTGATATGGCTAAAAAGGAGGTGACTCCTGAGATGACGGGAAATAGAGATGTATGCGCCGACCCCAAATGAAATTGGGATAAGGGCAAGAGGATGATGATGATCCTTTCCAGCGTAAAAATAAGGTGGCGGGAAGTGGTGCGAGCGCTTAGAAGGCAGTCTAGTTCGAACATTTGAAGGAGGCAGATGCTAGAGGTCGCAGGCTCGGTCAGTAGCAGCTCGCTGCTTTCAGGCGCCGCGCGCCGGCTTCTACCGAGCAGCCCGCTTCTACCGAGCAGCCCGCTTCAACCGAGCAGCCCGCTACTATCACGCCGCCGGCCTCTACCGAGCAGATCTACCCTCTAATATTTTATACGGCAAAACAAAGTTTGATGGGTCAGCTAGTTATAGTATAAACATAGATTCGTTTTTGTTTTAATTAGGACTGCACGTGTTTATTTGTTGGTTAGTATAAAAGTATAATCTTTCACAAAGTTCTAATCAAGCTCCAGTTGTGAAAGAAGGTAAAAATGGCGAGAAGTCTTAATAAGCCAGAGGCATACTCAGTTTATAAATTAAGTGAATTTGTCGTCTGGAGGGCGAAGACACCGACAAAAACAGTAAGAACAATACCCTCGGTGCTCATCAGGGTAATCTACTACCTCACACAAGCGCTCCATCAAGGCGCTTCATCACTGTCTACAAGACATCCACAGCAATATAAAGTGTATCGGTGTTGTCGAAAGTCTTGGTGACGAAATAACGCACGTCTGAAATTTTAAGTATAAGATATATGAAATGTATGAATAATGAAAATTAATATAATATAAGATACAATATTTAATAATAATAAGATTTACAATATTACCTTTTATTTACCACCGGTTATTGCAATATTACAGACAAGTCCAATACGATGCTATAAGTCACAAAGTACAACAACATAATACCTACATTTATTAAATGTGTATATTGGTTTCTATTCTACCTACTAATTACTATTGTTACTCATCTCTAACACGTACACATATTCAACCCTAAAAACAGGGGATCGGAACTGTATCTCTTAAACACAGGCTACCCCGTAGCCTATCTAGGAGAGCAGCACTCCACCCAATAACTAGATTAAGAAATATGTATGTGTCTGCCTTTGCTACTTTCAATGTATTCAACATAATCTGGTCCAATTTAACAATAAATCTTTATTATTATTATTATTATTAAATATGACATTATTCAATTATTATTTGTGCCGTTTGAACAAATCTCGGCAGGTTTTGGCCAAATACTTATATCTTCCGATACCGGTATAATGCTATTGATATTGCGTGACGCTCACGACATAGGGGAATAGAATAGAATAGAATAGAATATTATTTATTTGCAAATATGGATATACATAAGTATATAGTAGTAGGTTTTCATCAGAGTTCTGCCATATTTCACCATTCAGCATGCAAACATTATCATTATATAAAATTTAAATTCTTATACATTAAATTAATAAATTAATTAAATAAAAGTAATTCACTAAATAAAAGTAATAAAATTCAAATGTTCATTAAAAATATCAACTTAATTGAAATATTTAATTGAGGGAAAACTTAAAAAGGTTCATGGTCAATGGTTCAATTAAGGCACATGTGTGACCGCATAACATTAATTTATTTTTACCATCTTTTATAAAAGGTAGGTACCGCATTTAAGTAAACAAAGACTTTGACTTTAGGAGTTGTCCTTGCAATATTCAAGTCCAGAGGGCAGCACATCAAGGCACACCCACACACATAATGTCACATTTCTTTAAAAGATTTTCGACTTAATTGCAAAAGAAGGTTCATGTTCAATTGTAATATTCACAGTTTGGTTTAATTTGATGTGCTAGTGTCTGTACATACGAAACAATTCGCAAAAAATATATTTTAGAGGTCAGTATCCAAAATGACCGATGTATGTATAAAGTTGGAAAAAAAATCTCTTTTAAGCACATAATCCGTGGAGTTTAATTATGATACTTAAAATGTTACCAACATTACTCCTAAACAAACTGCCTTACTTCTTAATAAGACTAAACACCTAGTTCATGTTTAATATTAAGGTTTATTGTTTTTAACACGCTTCCAGTTTCTAATAAAAACAGCGCCACCTATTCTCACACCGCGTAATCACATTGTAGGGTTGATTGGCGGCTCGGGATACGACGTTATTCTGGAAATCGTCGGTCAGATTCGTGTCGCTACTCTTTGAGCTCCCTAGATGGTGGTATATATCCGAATGCTGAAAGGGGGAAGGGGGAAACATTCGCCGCCGCTGAATGACCTGCCGGGAGCGCGCTGCAGCCCCAGCATTCCGATTGTCAATTTGCCGAGAGCGGACCAAATTGACAAGAGGAATGCTATCAGAACCTATCCTTCACATATGCATACAGTATGCGTGTATGTGTTTCACAAATATCACTGTTAATTATTATAATATTGCCATAAATTATTGGGTAGTTTTATATATTACTATTTTAGTAATCATTAATATTATAATTAAATAATTAATTAAATATTATTAATTAATGTAATAATTATTTAGGCTTACGGTCAATGAAAAGATTGTGAGTATAAATAATGATATAACTTATAAACATAAAATCAAGCCTGTCTTCCATGAGGGTAGGCAGACATTACAGAACGCTACCAGCTTAGATCCTTCCTCACTGCTTTTGCTTTGTTTACGTTCATACAGACTCATTACCAATTTTAGTTCTTGTATTTTGAATTACTTACCTACTTGTAGTCTGATGAGCTTTTGTGATTATCGTATTAAGACTATGTTCTCATTTAAAAGGGTTGTGACTCTTTGTAATCACATATCTTATGCGCACGCCGTCGGTCATTACTGCGCAAATGACATTTCGTAAAAGATGGAAATTTCCAATGAGCGCGGTGATCAATCTAAACGTCGTGATCATGCCTTCTGGGTATCAGAAGACAAAGCCTCTTCTCTGCATTGGGATAATAAATGGGATGGTATTGTTTTAAAGTAGTTTTGTTAATTCGTATAATATAATAATTATGTCGCACGTACACGTGGTAGATTTTTATTTTTATTAATTGCGTTCCAATGTTTGTAAGTCCTTAGTAGCTTAGTATAATAGGGACCCTGCTAGGGTAATAATTAAGTAAATTATTAATTTTACCTTGAAATGCGGTACTCACACAGTATTATTTTATTGTACTGTAGGATTAACCTAACCATTGAGGTTTTTTTTATTTAAAATTAAATTGAAGTCAAAGTATTCCTTACTTAATATTACAAATGTGAAAATAAATTTGTTTGTTACCTTTTCACGCCTAAACCACTGAACCGATCGGCCTGAAATTTTGCATATATGTCGTTAGGTGTACAGAAACGGACATAGGATCATGTCGTCTCGAAAAAAGGTTCTGTTCCCGAGGAAAAAACAATAACGTTCTTAAGATAATAGATAGTGCCACGGTTCTTTCGAATCATGATTGAATTATACTATTACAAGCAGAGTAGAACCCGAATTGACTGTCAAATTATAAATGAACAAAAGCTGGTAATAAAAATGAAATTCAGGAAAAATAATCGTCTGCCTTGCCTTTTCCCAACTACACTCAGGGACATAATTAGAGGAACGGAACAAAATAAACTCCAAAACTCCACCATATGACTCTCTTCCGAGCTGTCGGTTACTCTGAGCGTATCTTTCTCCGGGTCGTCTCCATACTTTCACCTTTTTATCATCTGGCTTAAGACAAAACCTAGACTCGTCAGTGAACCATATTTGCCCCCAGTCAGCATTATTCCAATTTTGGGATGAGCGAGCAAAGTTAGCCCGAGCTACTCGATGATCTGTGGTAAGTAAGGGTCCTCTAGCTGGCAAGTATGGCTTTGTTCCAGCTTCTTTAAGTCTTCTTCTTACGGTTTTAGTGTTAATTGTCACCTGTCGAACGTCCTGGAGCGTAGATCTGACTTCAGAAGAAGTCAAAGTGCGATTTCTCAGAACAGTGCTCGCCTTAAATCGATCGTCTCTCGCTGATGTGACTTTCTTGCGACCTTGCCCTGCACGTCTCGTGTATTCTCCAGTCTGCCGGTAACGTTCTTTATAACTACGACCATTTTCAATTAAAGTAACAGCTTTGGAAACCTGAGCTACGCTAAGATCCGGCATTGTGCCTTCAGGTGTTCATTGATGTGTAAGGAGCACCATTGCGATACGTTTTTGTAAAAAAAACTTGAAAAAAGACAGATTTTATGAAATCAATACGCTTATGTCAGCAAAATTATTCCAATAGACTAGTGAAAATAACAAATAAAAGAAAAAAACAAATGAAAGCCAGAAACAAAAGACTATTGAAGTAATTCTTTTTTCAAACTAAATATTAATGTATATGTGGCCAGTTGGTATTAAGAACTTTTTGTACATATATTAGTATTTTTCTTTGATTGATGAAGCGTTCCTCTAAATAAGTCCATGAGTGTAAAATCAAGTAGGCTTCCAGTCTAACCAGATCGAGTTGTATACCAGTGTTTTACATAGAGCGACAGCTGCTTTTACGTGCGTTTGTTAGACACGGAGGGGTCTCTTTATATAATGGTAATCCACTAAGTCACGACCCTCTATTTTTTTTTTTTTTGGAATCGGCATCTCGCTGTTTATCCTTTAGGGATATCTACTGCTTAACCGAACTTACCTGTGGGGGGCTTAATTAATATTAAGGTATCCAACCAGGCGTAAAAACTTAAAAACTAAGCGATCGCTAACCCGATGGCACCCCCTGCGGGGTACGAACCTCGGCTTAGGACGTCGCTGAAGAGGACAGCAAGGGAAAGACTGGATCAAATAGATATATGAATTAGGGATATTTTAATCATTTAATGGCTCAGCTTCGCGGGCTGGCTCTAGCAAAGGGTCGGGAGGGGACGAGCCTCTAAAGACAGATACAAAGTAAAAGAGATGTAATAAATGAATTGTCCGCAAGTAAAAGTTATCGTAGTTCAATATTATTATTAAGGTTAGAGCGAGTGAGCTATAAAATATTATAGCTCACTCGCTCTCACAGAGAGTGCCACTCAGACTTAGTAGCGGGAGTGTTATAAGGTAAATATGCGTGTAGGGTGAGCAGATATGTAGGGACAAAGGGCTTTTGTGTTGTACAGATAGAGATGATATCTCTGAGTTAAGTTGTACTAAATGTTTGGAGAAATTTGTCTTGGGATTATGTACACGGGTTAAAACGAGTATTATGGGTTAATTACTTACTATTTTAACAGTATTATGTTGCAGTGTGAACAAAATTAACTGTGTATTTATTGTTTAGTACTTCGTTGGTCTAGTGGTTGTAAGCACTTCTGATGAGCATGAGGTTTTCAGTTCGATTCTTAGCTAGGTGAAAATGTTATTGGGGTTCAAGTTTGTTTTTGTTTTTTTTTTTGTAGCAGTCCGGGGGCTCTGAGTTTGCACCCAAATGAAGGCAATAGGCTCGCTCCTATTACATGAGGCTTAAGCATGCTTCTCTCCGTGGCTTTCTGGCAGCGCTGTCAGGCGCCATCAGTAGCGTCCATAAAATATCAAGGCACGATATCAGGTGTCCCAACGTTTGTGGAGGAGCACCGCACTTATCTACCCGGCTCGAGTCATGTATTTATATCCACCTGAACAGGTTTTCCCTGCTTCCACTGACCTGTGAATGAGAGCATGCATACGATTCACTGTAAAAACGAAGATACAAATGCTTCATTCGTAGTTATACCAACTGCTGAGTAGCACATAGTTGTGGTGTTGGTTTTGTGCAAATAGAGTATCGGTCGGAAAATGGTCTCCGACATTCGGCAATGTGCTGTGTGTGGGTAGCGCTGGTTAAGTACCCATACGACTCGACTCCTGACTTTCTGTCGCAGGGTCTGAATCCTATTCTTATTAAAAATAGCATGGTCAATAGTGTCTTTGCAGTATTGCCAAATTATATTGTATAATTACTGTTTTTTACCATTATACCATGATAATAGACAGATGTCATGATGGCCCAGTGAAATGTCATGATGGCCCAGTGGTTTAGGCCTCGCCTCTTGTGCACGATTAATGCTCGAGCCTTCTTTGTAAGGAGACGGCCTATGCCGTGCAACGGGACAGTAACAAACTGATGCTATTACTATGATCACCAATCACCACACATCGATGAGCATAAAGTCTACCTAGAGCACAACAAAGAAAAGCGCCATCTTTTCTTTTTTTCTTTAAAAAAAAAACGATGTCCCACACTAGGAATCTCTCCTGTATCGTGGGTGCGTTTTCAAATATTTAAATTCACATACACAAATAACCAGACCCGGAACAGATACCTGTAGATCATACAAATAGGTATTTGTTCCGTGCGAGGATCGAACCCACAACACGCGGTGCAGCAGCCGATGGCTCAACCACTGCGCCGACCATGTCATCAAATGCCATGTTAGTATAAGTGGAAAAAAACGGTATATGTGGATTTTTTTATTTTTTATTAGTCGTTTTGGCGTTGCTAGAGGTTTTTTTTTTTTTTTTTTTTAGAAAAAACGTTGCCCCACACTAGGAATTTCTCCTGTATCGTGGGTGCGCTTACAAACATTTAAACTCACATACACAAACAGCCAGACCCGGAACAACTACCCGTAGGTCATACAAATATTTGTTCCGTGCGGGGATCGAACCCACAACACGCGGCGCAGCAGCCGATGCTCAACCACAGCGCCAACCGTGTCATCGAGGTGGACAAATGTTCTGAACTAATGAGATTGATCATTATATCATGGTCTGTAGTTTATGCCTACCCCATGGGAACCAAGTGTAGGTTTAAACATTGGATCAGTCAACAGCAGGGTAGCTTTACATATTTCCAGGTAGCCATTAGGACCGAACAAACATCATTCAAGCTACCTTAAATAAATTCGTAGAATGAAACGATGTTGTAGCTCACATTAATAATTGCATCGACATGGGATATTCTGTTGTGGCGCAGACAGGGTCCTTAATGATGCAGGACTATAGTATCGTTAGGCACAGGTGATTCTAAGTATGGACGGGCCAATAAGCGTTCGTTATTCGAGACACGCTTCGTCTACAGCGCAGTACTTCTTACTGCAATGCCCCCATCGCAGTCTGCGCAACTGTTATCGAGCGCATGACTGATGTCTGGCTTGCCTGCATAGATGTAAGCCCGTTTAAAATTTTAGAGTAATAACTCTTTTTGACCTCTCCGTTGGTCTAGGGCTCGCAAGCGAGACTTTGAGTGTAACTCGTGGGTTCTATTCCCAGTTTGGGAGTGATGTTATAGACATTTATGTGATGGAGTGATGTTATAGATATCGGACGACCGATGTGGCGCGGCGGGCGAAGGTCCGCCTGCGACGCAGGAGGTTGCGGGTTCGATTCCCGCCTAGGGACAAATGTTTGTACGATCTACAAATATTTGTTCCGGGTGTTCTGGGTATTTGCTATGTATAATAAAAAATATCTATCTATGTAATGTATTGTATTAAGTATATCAGTCATCTAGTACCCATAACACAAGCTCTGCTTAGCTTGGGGCTAGATGATGCTGTGTGGATTGTCCAGCAATATTTATTTATTATTTATTTAAAAGCAAACGTTTTGAGATTGTAGCTTTTTACCTGCTTGATGGGAATAGGCTCGTTCCCTTTTACATGGGACTTAAACATAACTGGGGAAATATGGGTATAATGGTACCAGTACCAGCCTATTCCTGTCCCATTGCAGGGCAAAGGCCTCTTCTCATACAGAGAAGGCATAAGCATTAATCACCACGCTTGCTCAAGACGGGTTGGCGATTTCAGACTTGTATTAATTATATAAGTGCAGGTTTCCTCACGATGTTTTCCTTCAACGATGTCAGTGATGTCCAAGATAAACTTAGACAGTACATATGAATTGAAAAACACACATTGGTACTTGCCCAGGTTTGCCGTTTTCCCAAGGGTTTGACGGAACCTAGGGTTAAGTCGAAAATAGACCTGGCAGCACTGAATTGTCGTTCAGTGTCAGTCCATGGTTAGATGACAGAGATTTGTCAGTGTCAAATTGGTTCGTCGAGATTAGTAATCGAACCTAGAATTTATTTTTAAGGATTAAATAATACCGCTTTTTAGTCGACGTTTAACAGGTATTCTATATTTAAATTAAAGTATAAAAACTAACAAATGAAATTGAATTGTAGTTTTTACGATTCTAAAAATATTGGTATTGCTTTACAGGAAAATGCAAAGAATAATGTCCGTCGTGAAAACATTATCATCTGTTCAAAGGTTTTCATTCAACCTTGTCCAGCTTTCGCCGCTGAGTATGTTAGAACTGGCTCAATTGTTACATTCCTTTCATCGTCACTAATTTCTATGATTTCTTCTTCAGTTGGTACATGAACAAAATCAGGAGATTCATCATCATCGCTTATAACCTGGCTTCCAGAAGTTTCATCAGTGTTTATTCCAGAAGTTTCATCAGTGTTTATTCCAGAAGTTTCATCAGTGTTTATTCCAGCTATTCCTAGAAAATAAAAGATCGTAGGTTTAAATGACTGCACTTACATGTCAGAGTGATTAATCAAGGATTATGATGAATAATTGGTAATTTACTGTAAAAATGGTAAATCGTGTAGAAATAGCTTTCCCACAGCCACAATAGTTTTAAACGACCTATCCAACTACAGTTCACACCGTGGGATAGAGAAAAAAAAAATCATTCCCCCTTTAAGTGGAGCTCCCTTAAAAAAAAAACAAGATATTATTTAACGGATAGGCCGAAACTAAAATAGTTCCTCATTTGCCCCTAAACCCTAAACATTAACCTAAACATTCGTATTTTTTTTATGTGTTTAGGCCGATCTTCAGTGGCAACAAAACCTATAAACTGGTCTCGTGTCCTATTGAAACTCCGTACTAACTTTATTTCAAAGTGTTATTTATATATATATATATAAAATATATATGTAAATTATTTATTTTTTTACACTTTAAGTAGGCTTACAGACTAATAACATAATAGTAACAAAGACATAACTATTTTGCTCATTACAGCCCTCCACAGAAAGATACAGAATCCGATAAACCTATAGCAACACAGTGAGTTATTTTCAAAGTTTAGTTATAGGTATGGAGAAATAATTTAATTATGTGTTACCAATGACATTAATTTCTGTAAAACATTCTGTTGGTACATGTGCATTCCTCATACCGCTAAATCTTCATACGCGGCAAGCACGTTAATTAAACCCATTGCTCTCGGCTGACATTAGTAAAACTGTCACTATCGTTATGGGTAGTCCGATGCCCGAAAGTCTGAAATGCAGTCTCACCAAGGGGTATCTTCTTAACTAGTAAATACTGGGTGGAGGGTAGATAAACTTCATATAAGATACTGGTACCCAGCTGCATCCGATTAGACTGGGAGCTGACTCCAGTATGGTTGGAAAAGGCTAGGCCGTCTACTCCCGCATCATTGCATCAACATCATCATTGTTTAACTCGATTGCTTGTTTGGTCTCGTGGTCGCAAGCGCAACAAGGGTGAGGCCCGGAGTCGATGACCAGGTCGAGCAATGTGTAACCAGTAACTGGGTTTTCCATCAGCAATTTGCAACACCAGCCTCGTCTAGCACCGTTGATTAAAAAAGGCTCGCCCCTTATTACATAGGACTTAAATATAACTGTGAAGGAAATATGCGTAAGTTCATATACCTTTGGATGGGAACATTGGCGTATCCCGTCGCACTCGACGACACCTAGTTTGGTCACTTTGCCTGACCTGTGTCATGCTTTGAAAGTCTATGTTATATAAAGTTCCAGCAAGCAGCAGTGTACAATCAGGATCCCCAGCATTGAAAGCATTTTCTAATTCAAAATTACTACGTCCATCATATTTCCACCATCCTAAAAAAACGATATCCTTTTTATTATTAAAATTAAAACGAGATTTGGTGTTGATACTCAAACTCTCAGTTAATGTAGGCAGGTATGACTTGCACTGATGCAGACTAAGTTTAATAAATAAATCTCGAATAGGCTAGTGCACAAAGTAACTATGGATGCATGTAACAACAGACGGTCTACTAGTTCATAGCAGTAAAAGTCGAAGTATTCACATGTTACATAAACTTTTGCAGTCGTTAGGGAATAGAGGCAGGTCACAAATATACCAATGCTGCTCAATTAATGACAACACGAAACGACCTACTTATTAAACTTCATGTAAGTGTTTCTATCAAATTTCGTTAATGTGGTGACTTATAAAGCAACTCACCCTTAACGGGCCATTTCTCCTTTAAGTCAAACTGTTATCTCATTTGAGCGATTTATTTTTAACATTTTCTTAAGCAGCAGTGACTTGGCAATGCCACTTATTAATCACAGTAACATACATACCATTCCTACCCTCATAGAACCAATGGTATGCTTCTTGGGTGGGATTACTATTTACTTGTTCAACAGAAAATGTCCCCAATAATATTGGATTGTCCAGGTAAGTAGGAGGTATAACTGCTCGGCACATTGCACACTTTTTAATTTGGAATGCAATACCCTGAAATATACCAAACTGATTGTATTCGATACGTTGAAATTGAAATCTAGATATAAGTAGGTATAGAAGAGGCTCAGGCTCGTGTCTAAGTAATAAAACCCGCACGGTTCAATCTCCAAGTTTGAGCAACGCTTGCCGGGGTTTCTCTGTGGATTCATGAGGACTATCCATCTTGGAAACCACGTCAAACAATTGGTCCCGACTGTAATTCGTAGATCTTAGACAGTTGTAACGGGTATTCAGAAGCCTGAACAACCAAGTCTTAGCCGATGTAGTGTACCATGTCACCCAGTAACTGAGTTGTGGAGGTCAGTTAGCCAGTCGCAGTGGCTTCATGTAAAATACAAGTGCACTACATGGTCTCGACAAATGCTTCTCACTAGTTAGAATGCAGGTTTGTGTGACATACTGAAGCTCGATATCATGATAGTGCGACATAAAGACTAAGCATTGAATCGGAATCTGCATTACTATGCAGATTCCGATTAAATGCTTAGAGTTGTGATGAAAATAAGGGTAGTAACCCTTATTTTCATAACTTTTTAGCTATACAAACATGGATGGCATATAATGTCAACTATATAACAAGACTTGCCACAAAGCAGCCCGCACAATATCAAGGTTTATGGAAAAAGACATAGGGGTCATTTTTACAATTTATTGTATTGTGTATGTATTCAAATGATTGAGTACAATAAAAGAATATTATATTTACCTTCACACAGAGAAAACAAAAGACATGTCCACATGGTAACTGTGTTGGATGGTCACATTTTTGTAAACACACAGCACAATCCATTTCTGTAAAATAAATATAAACAAGCTCAGCTCACCGAAAAACAAATTATTAACATAGATGATATAACATAGGTACTCATATTATAGTTTTTGTATATTAAAAAGCCAAAGTCCCTTCTAATGTCAAAAGTGGTTGAAATCCCAGAGAAAAGATAAAGCTCTAGTGTTTGTTATTGTAATTACACTTGACACCCATACCCATCAAATCAGAAAACAATTGATTTTCAGCATAAATAGATACACAGGGACAGCTTCCATTACATAGACCTTTACTACTCCCATGCTGTTGCATTTAATCCCAACATGTCAGAGCTAGACAGTATTACACATCGGTGTTATCAATGTCACTGGGACATGGAGCATTCAATCACTATAATTGTGAGTGCATCATTTACAAAAGGAGAATATGGTGCAGCTTAAATGGTTTCTGAGCTTCAGTAGACATTTACTAGGATTTACATCCCTGCTTTTGTATAACAGAATATCATTGTTGTGCCAAACAAATCTCTTTTTACTGGAAAAACTTCGAAAACCACAACACATTTTCTATATTTTTTACACTACCTACCTACCTTTTTTTAGAGCTAACAAAAATAATGACACATGGACGTTGCAGCATGTCCTTTAGTGTATAAATATTTCAAAGAAATTAAACACCTAAGAGTTTACACTATAGGGATATAATAGTGTAAACTCTTAGAAATATTTAGATAACAAGTTTTTCTTGTAAGTAGTTGCAATAAATTGTGCGTGACTTTGGCTTAGATTATGTCAAAAACATTTTCCAACATCAACTTTGTTATTATTTCGTAGATTTTTTATCCCTCAAAGATTTTGTTGTCAGATCCTTAGTTAACTGTTATCAATGAGTTAAGTTACATACTGGGTAATAAATAAAGAGACAGAAATGAATATATGTATATCTAATTAATAGTTCACTGATATAAATTTATAAAAAGAGAGGTCCCAATGACGGCAAATAGTGTTCCAACACCCAAAACATGTCAAACATGTTTAGATAAACAAATTAAACTTAAGTTATTTTTCTCGAAAGGAATTTGCCAATGTGTTCGATAAGTTACGTTTTATACTGTGTATGTATTCGTCGATCGTAATGCAAACGACATCTTATTATTTGATTGCGAACTAACTGAAATTACTCATAATAGAAACTAGCAAAAGTGTGTCAATAATTGGTTTTGTTGACCCAAGTTCCAGAAAATAATTAGTTATGTTTGTTGAAACATATTATATCTTTTTGAAAATACTTACCAGATTTACGGCAGTTGGTTTCGTCACTTTCATTCATATTGATAATTCTTCACTCAATAGAAATAAACTTTCGGGTAAGTGGTATTACGAAACAACACAATAAGTACTGATGTCTTGTGTGAGTTGTCCCAATTCCATTTATTATTTACAGATAAGCCATAACACCTTAGTGTTATGGCTTATCTGTAAACCCCTCCAATACGTTTATTATTAATGCCTGCCACTTGCATACATATTCAATAATAACAATTTATTCAACAAAATCGTATCTGTTTGTGATTCAATGAGGAGCTGAGAAGTGAGAACTATAGCGTTAGCGTGTGCATTCGCCGGTAGAGGCGCTAGTGTGGAGTGAGGTCTCCGAAATGCCAAATGTCACTGTTCTGCGAGTGGAATACGAGGCCCTTTGCGCGGTTTATTAATTACTAAAATGATGTTGTGCAATATTATTATTATTCAAATGTAAACTTTGTTTTCACGCCCGTACTAACAAACTTTAATAGTTATTCTTTAGGACCTTACTCGAGCCCAAAATCGGTGGCCCTTATTCTTTTATAACCTCCTCGTAACTCCTTATAAACAGAAGATCCACTGCGTTTCTCAGAGTGTAATTAGTTTAATATCGTCCACCGACTAAATAGTAGAAAGTACATTGTTTATGGTATAAGTCGGTTGCCTGTACATGGTTTAATATGGCTCCACATATTTACTGATTATAAGGAATTCAACGGATATCCGACAGGAATTTAATGGTGGGGAGCACATTCACCACAGGTGGGTTAATGCGTACAGCAACAGCAGGGCCTTAAGGTTTACTATGTACAATTTGAATAAAATACACACTAAAACAAAAACTAGGTAGGTAACCTACATAAAACACACACAATACACCTACAAGATGCAATAACACATATACCTACAACAACAATACAATAATTTTATTATTCCTATGGAAACGGGGTTATAGATGAAAAGAAACAAGCATTATTTTATATATTTTTTATTCAAAGCATTCGATGCATCTTTGTCGTGTCAGTTTATTGATGCCCTTCTTGAAGAAATCAACTGGACGGGAGGCAAGAAATACTTAATTCAGTCGATCATCAGCTTCCACAATCGCCTTTAATTCGTCATTATCGACTAAAATTTTCGGACGACCTTCGGTTCATTTTTCAGGTCGAAATTTCTAGAACGGAAGCGGGCAAACCAATAACAGGCGGTGGGTTGATTTCTAGTGTTAGCTCCGTAATCGTCGTTGATTTTACGTGCCGCTTGTGCCACGTTACTGCCACAATGGTAGGTACTCATATTAAAAAATAATTGAATTTTTAACGTAACCATGATGACGAAAAAAATTCTATCATAGATATATCTACCTATATTTTTCTACCACCGACGAGCGCTCAGGTGAGGTACTAGCACTAGGCTAAGCAAGTATGGAGTTGGAATATTACAATAATCCCAGTGTTAACAGATTCAAATAATAATTAGATTCAATCACTAGATTATTCACTCATTCGTTAATGTCGGTCAGTCATCAGTCAATGTTTTCTGTTACAATAAATCACACCGTCTAGCAGTGCAGACGTCGTTTCTTTCCTCCTGCGACCCATTTACCACGCATATTTAGTTGAGTGTAGGTATCACATTTTAATTTATTGGGCATTTAGAAACTGGGATTTAAATGAAAATAAAACCAACAATAAAACTATTGTAGAATTGAACATTTAATCCCCGGCTTATAAAATATTTCACAAAGTAATCTGGAATGAAGTTGAGTTACGCAAGTAATCAGGAATTAAAGAATTATTAATTAATTTACTTTCACTTATCTAATTGAATTAAGTAAAAAATACCGTGGATTACTTGTCCCTTACTTTGATAAGATCATTTAGATCTAATGCTACACATATTTCCTTGGAGTCTGTGCGCGGGATTTCGGTCCAGTATTTCAGTGATAGGGTAATAATTATCTCTGTTGTCAACATTCCACCCGGAGTACTGTAAATTAAAATTAAAATAAAATAAAAAAATTGACAAAAAAAAATTGGCAATTATTTGTTCACATAATTTCACCAATTTTTTATTTTAAAACTAAAAACAATTAGATTTGTACGCCTCTACTCTATACTTGACCCATGTTCACAAATAATCGCTTTCTGATTCTGTGAAAAATAGAATCTTTTTTTCTAGTTATATTGTGCTACGTTGTACCATCATAGTAACTATGAACGAAAAGATATATTTATATAGCCAGATAGATAGCATCCCGAGGAAGGACAGGCTACTTTTTATCAGCAAACCACGCGGGCAAAGCCGAGGGCGGGAGCTAGTAATATATATTTCATTTAATATAGATCTTTTTTTTAAATACCACGTTTATACTAGGCTAGAGTTAAGAGAGGAGTTTTGACCTAACCTAACCTATTTTTTTAAATAATTGACCTCAACTGTTTTCTGCCTATCAATTACTTAAATGACTTTAATTTTAGGAAACTGCGTAATAGTAAGCGTTTTATACGTATTTATTCCCGTTGTTTTGTATACCATAACATTATAAAGAGGTAAGATTTGTTTGTAAGTTTGTATGTAGGAGATTATCACCTAAGTATTTCTTTTAATTTAATTCTATACAATTCTAATTTTCACTGTTACATTATTCCTGAGTGCTATAGGCTATTATATTTTGAACTACCTATGTTTTAAAGGAGGTGGAAGGGATGCTAAAGTTCGAACGGAAAAATCCGAAATCGACGCGAACGAAATCGCGCGCGAATTGCTTGTTATAGCTATTTTTGTCAAATGATCGGTAGGTACGTTATTGAAAAAAAGTTTATCAGATTATTATTTTCTTAAGTGATTACTTTGACAAACTTATTGTTGTATAGTGATGAAATGACAAATCATGTTTTTGCCTATCGTTGCTTGTCAAGTAAAAATTTGCCACACACATTTTAAGTAGGTACTTACAATAAATTTGTGATAAAGTTCCTTCTCATAAATATAATCGCAAAATAGGTCGAATTAAAGTAAAACTATAAATAAATAAATAAATAAATAATAAAAGTAATTTTATAATAATAATAATAAAGGTAATTTTAACAATCGTACCTAAGGCATAATACAGTGAGAAATAATAATAAAATAAATAAATACAATATTGTACACTACGGGCCGTTTGTTAATTAAATAACTAAAATAAAACAACTTTTAATAGAAACTAAAAGCGGCAAAATAAAAAATAAAGTAACTAAGTAACATTAAGTCTTCTTGTTACGGTTTTAGTGCTAATTGTCACCTGTCGAACGTCCTGGAGCGTAGATCTGACTTCAGAAGAAGTTAAAGTGCGATTTCTCAGAACAGCGCTCGCCTTAAATGGATCGTCTCTCGCTGATGTGACTCTCTTGCGACCTTGCCCTGCACGTCTCGTGTATTCTCGTCTGCCGGTAACGTTTAACAATTCGGAAGATGACGGATTTGGAAACTCGCAATGTTTGAGCCACTTCTTTATAACTACGACCATTTTCAATTAAAGTAACAGCTTTGGAAACCTGAGCTACGCTAAGATCCGGCATTGTGCCTTCAGGTATTCATTGATGTGTAAAGAGCACCATTGCGATATTTTTTTGTAAAAAAACTTGAAAAAAGACAGATTTTATGAAATCAATACGCCTACGCCAGCAAAATTATTCCAATAGACTAGTGAAAATAACAAATAAACGAAAAAACAAATGAAAGCCAGAAACAAAAGACTATTGAAGTAATTCTTTTTTCAAACTAAATATTAATGTATATGTGGCCAGTTTGTTTTAAGAAGTTTTTTTACATATATTAGTATTTTTCTTTGATTGATGAAGCGTTCCTCTAAATAAGTCCATGAGAGTAGTTTCATGTGTGTCGTCTGTATTTTTAAGTTTTATTTGTAATTTGTAAATATTTTATATAATTTGTTATTATGTACTTTGTCCTAGCTACCGCATTAGGTTAAGTAATCTGTAATGAGATAGAGTAGAGATAGAGTGAATAATAAATAAATAAATGAACGACCAAAATTAAATGTACTTTTCGCGTTGACTAATTAATAATAATAAATGGTTAAAAATAGGAAATTTATTCCCGGAAACAGAGGGATTTATTATTGCAATACAGGACCAGATCATAAACACCAAAAACTACAGGAAGTTCATTATGAAAGATCACACGGTAACGAACGATAATTGTCGCAAATGTCACAGTCAACCAGAGACACATAACAGGTGCATGCACAACACTTACACAAACAGACTACACTCATAGACATAATCAACTAGCAAACGTAATTCATCAAAACCTAGCAGTCAAACATAAGCTTATACAAGATACAACTACTCCCTACTACAAGTATGCACCACAAACAGTTCTAGAAAATACTACACACAGCTCTACTACGACTGGTGTGGAATGGTCTATTGGGTATATAATGGTCTATTGGGTATAGGTCTATTGTAATGAATGGTCCTGTCGTAACCGACAGGATCATTCATTACAATAGACCAGATATAACTCTTCAAGATAAAGTCACTTACCTGATAGATATCTCAGTCCCTAACACACATAATTTACAAAAAACTATAGGTGAGAAAATGAGTAAATATGCTGAGCTAAAAGAAGAAGTGACCAGAATTTGGAGACAGGAAAAAGTATACGTGGTACCCATTGCTGTCTCCACTACGGGTGTTATACCTAATCATCTCCACCATAGCCTCAAACTAATAGACTTGAAAGACTCAATTTATATATCACTCCAAAAAGCCGCAATCTTAAACACCTGCAGAATAGTGCGAAAGTTTATGCAAATCGAGGAAAATGAAATTTCTCCCCATAACATCCACACTACATCCTAAATTTTACACGTTAGCGTTAGTTTTTACATTTTAGCGTGTAGCATGCAGCATGTAGCTTAAAACTAGCCTAGAGCTAAGAAAAACAACATGTTTTCCCTAAATAATTATTTATAAGCGAAATGTTTTTTTTTTCAATAAGAAGTGCATTTGGTTTCAATAGACTTCCTATCCTTTATGTCGACTTGTTCTGCACATGTGTGGCGATCTTACGACGGCTTTTGGCACAGTTAATTTTCAAGGATAGTTAAAGTAAAGGATAGTAAAAAAAACAAATTACATACTTTCTTCTTATATATTTTTTTCTATATATGTGTGGAAGTTTGTAATTAGCAACTTGTTAATATTACGTTCTTTACATCATTGATTTGTTAGTCTGTAAGCCTACTGTACAATAATAAAAAAAACAAGAATAATTAATTTGAGTTTTTTATTTATTAAATTATTTATGTCAAAGTCAAAAGTCAAAGTCAAAGATTTATTTGCAGTAAAATATGGTTACAAAAAATCTTAAAATGGTAAGTAATATTAGTAGCTTAACATATTTAATCATAACATAATAACATGCAAATTTTTGTTATTATAAATTATTGTGATACAATTACATTATTAATTAAATTTAAATTGAAATAATTCTTTTACATTATAGAAGGGATTCTCAATTAACCACCTACGTAAAGCCCGTTTGAAGCGAACCATTGGAAGTTCTTTAATTTGGTTAGGAATCTAGTTGTAGATCTGGATACACATAGGATAACAGCTTCGCCTATATGGTTCCGTTTTTATTCTAGTATTAATAGGTCTATTAGGATATCTGGTTTTGAACATACATTTATCTCCCAGTTTTTCAAACATCTCTGGATGGGATTTGGTAAATTTACATACTTCCTCAATATAAATACAAGTCAATGTTAGTATTCTGAGTTTTTTAAACACTGGTCTACAGGTGAGTGGGTCTACATTACAAATCGCACGTATACACCTCTTTTGTGTGATGAAAGCTCTTCCGAGAAGCACCGAGTTTTTTATTTTCGAGCAACAAGACTCATAGTTTTAGTAACAATGTACTTACAAACTATGTACTGCTAGTAATAATTATAGAAGTACCTAATTATTATCATGTGAAATTAAGGCTGAACAGCATGTAGGTAATAATTTATATTATTGTAATTTCAATACTTGACGTACAAATTTGACAGCACGTGTACGTCAAATTCAAATTCAAATATTTTTAGAACATAGGAAAACAAAAGGTACAGATGTCAATATTAATGTCTTGCCGTCAACTGAGCCCTATAAACACGGCCGCACTGAAAGCGTTCGAACATCCCTTAGCGAGGGGTCGTTTAATTTGTAAATATCGTTTGTAGGCCCTGGCAGGGGGCCTAAAACTCATTTAAGGTCACCAGGCCACAGGATAGTATAGCTAAGCAGTAAACATGCAGACATCTAGTGCTGAACTGCGAGTGGCCCTATATAATAAATTAAAACGCTCGGATAATTAGTATTTGAGCCGTCGCGTCGCCGCGTCGTACAGTACCGACCTCTCTGTGACTTTTCTACGCTGCCTAAAAATATACGAAGCTTACCAATACTTGTGAAGTTTTCTTTGAAAGACCCAATCATGAGTCATTTGCGTCATGAAACCAACAACGGTGACGTCAGCAATGCTAATGTCACTCTTTTTAAAAGCACTTCAAAGGTTTTTCCTTTATGCATATAAAAACCAGCATGTTACTGTCCCACTGCAGGGCAAAGGATTCTTCTTATACATAGAAGGCACGAGCATTAATCACCACGTTTGCTCAAGACGGGTGGCGATTTCAGAAATATATACTTTTTTTTTTTAAATATAATTTGTTTTAGGGGCTACATAAGTTGGCTATCTTAAACAGTAATAGTTTACAATATTACTTAATATTTAATTAAATAGAGTTATTCGTGCAGGACCATAATTAAATGGCACACGTTTTTGATAATCTCCGAAGATGGTACAGACAAGATGGATTGGATTATGCCTACATGAAGATTATTTATTTTAAAATCCTTCACGAATAACTCGTGTTCTAGTCCGTTCCGAGCACACTCCATCAGCAAATCTGCCTTTTTCATAAGAAATGCAAACTTATAGACCGGAGTCTTAATATCAATGTCACAAAATTTATATCTAACTAGCTGACCCAGCAAACGTTGTTTTGCCATATAAAATGTTTGGGGTGCACCACCCTTATCACTTAGGGGTATGAAAAATAGATGTTGGCCGATTCTCAGACCCACCCAATATGCACACAAAATTTCATAAAAATCAGTCAAGCCGTTTCGGAGGAGTATGGTAACTAACATTGTGACACGAGAATTTTATATATAAGATTTAGTATCCTCGAACCAGGAAACACGAGTTGGCTGACCTTGAATGCTTTTGTACCAAATGCCTTTATCCAGAGATATTTAAAAAAAAAATGGTGTTTCCAGGAATTAAAGCATGCAGATTTAAATTTAGTTATATATTCCCAATAATCAGGTATATAATTTATTATACATCCGTCCACGACGACTGATTTGGATATACGGTCAGCCTCCTCGTTACCGCCTAGTCCAAGACATATACATTCTATATTATTGATTTTAAATATAATTATATGTATTAAAATATCATACGCTATCGATGCGCCTCTGCTGTAGCCAGAGGCACATCGAGCGATATGTTGGAGTGCGCTTTTGCGATCTGAAAGAATGACTACTTTATTAAAATTTTGATTAAAGACATAAGTTACTGCCTTATAAATTGCTATGAGTTCCAGCGACATAATTGATATATCAAATTTTTTTTGTTTTGCCAATAAGAAGTACGACTAAAGTCGCTCAACTCGGAAATAAGATTAACTATGACATTATTGATTATTTTTGACGACCTATGAGGCGCAGCGGGCGAGGAGGTTGCGTGTCCGATTCCCGCCTTGGGACAAATGTTTGTACGATCTACAAATATTTGTTCCGGGTGTTCTGGGTATTTGCTATGTATAATAAAAAATATCTATCTATGTAATGTATTGTATTAAGTATATCAGTCATCTAGTACCCATAACACAAGCTCTGCTTAGCTTGGTGCTAGATGATGCTGTGTGGATTGTCGTGCATTATTTATTTATTGTTTGACCAAGATTGAATTTATAGACAATATTTAAACAAACAAAGAAATATATAAATTCTCTTCTTAAATATAAAGGTGAAATACATAAATCTGATTCCATTACGTGGATAGGGCCTGATTTTGCAGCTTTTCTAGTTTCGATAAATGTGTTTTAGCGCTACAGCCATAGAGAAACGAACCATAGTCTAATCGACTGTCGAATCGAATCGATGCATACCCCAAGAACTCCCCGCTAATAGCTTTAATATATTAAAAAAAATGAACTTTTCGCGATTGTTTCATTTATGTGTTTTAGCGTAAACTTTGGTCTAACCACATACCTAGATATTTAGTACATAGTGAAAATGTTAACGACTGTTCATTTATTTTAACAGAAGGTAGTATATATTCTGCGTCTACCCTTACTAAATACACAATATGTAGACTTATTGGAAGATAATTCGATGCCAAGCTTGGCTAAAGATATAACAATATGACCTAACGCATTTTGAACGTTCATTTCACATTTCATAATGTCTTTATCTTTTACATATACAACAAAATCATCTGCATATTGCGAGACTACTACTGTATTAAGATGTTGTTGACATACTTTATATTTGATTAAATTAAATAGTAGCGAGGATAAAGGGTCCCCTTGAGCTTAACCTTTATTAGTCCATCCGGTCTGTTATTAACTCATTGAATTCTGTTTTAATTTGTAGATGTCTCTCATTCAAAAATGACCATATATAAGTACAAAATTTTGATTCAGTTTGAATTTCATCTAAAAGTTTAACTGCTGCATCAACAGATACATTATTATATGCGTTTTGAATATCAAGGCATGATGATGTCACCGCAGGTATATTTTTAGGGAAACCATTTTGTATGTAAGTAACTAGGCGACTCAAAGAATCCAAACAGGACATAGATTTTCTAAATCCAATATTGAGTGGTGATAATATTTGTCCTCGCTCAGTGTACCATTCTTGACGTCTTACTAACAATATCACCATCATCGTCCTCCTCCTGCCCTTATCCCAATTTATTTGGGGTCGGCGCAGCATGTTTTCTACTTCCATACTATTTGCCGTCATCTCAAGGGTCACCTCTTTTCTTGCCATATCATCTTTCACACAGTCCATCCATGTTTTCTTTGGTATTCCTCTACTCATGTAACCCTGCACATTCATACTCAAAACTTTCCTCATAACATGGTCCTCATTCTTATTGTTATTTATTGTCTTACTAACAATAAATGAAAGATTTTGCACAAACATGAAATAAAGGAAATGGGCCTTGATTTAAGATCAGCGGATGTACTCGTATTATTCGCTTTTGGAATTGGTATTATCTGGATATTACGCTACTGAATAGGTACAAATACCTAAATTAAAGATTTTATTACATATATGTAGTAAATACGTTCTTGGTAGACTGGACACATCATAAATCATTGAATATGAAATACCGTCCTCACCTGGTGCAGAATCCTTTTTTTTTATCAATTTTCTAATTCCTGGATACTAAAATCACACTCTAGAGTTTCATTTTTAAATACAAATATAGGTGTTTTGTTTGTAACATAGTCAGGAGTCAGTGACTTTAACAACTCATTTTGTTTATCGATAGGAGGGTAGCTGGTGGACTGTTTACAACCCTTTATCCATCGCATACGTTGCCACATGTCATAAACTGATACTACATGGTCAATGGAATCTTTGCCAACCCAATGATTTTGGTTTTTGAATTGCTACATGGAATTCTTTAATTTTTCTTACTAATTTGGACAAGTTATCAGGTTGGATTACGGCGAAACTCTGCTATAGACAACCTTCGATGTGCAACAATGTGGGATAATTCAGGCGTCCAATATTTTTTTGGTTTAAATTCTTTTGTGGGTTTAGAACAACAAATTTAATTAATGGAATATATTTATCAGCGGCCAAATTTATTTTAGTAATAAAAGAGTCATACATTTCTTGAACATTTGTGTCACCGCACCACACATCGAAGCTTTTAGATAGATAATCCTTATATTCTTTCCAATCTGCCTTTTTGTAATTCCTTTTCCTATTAATAGTGAAATAAATATAAATATTGCTGGACAATCCACACAGCATCATCAGGAACTGTGACTGTCATTTTAATAATTAAGTGATCACCACCGAGGTTTTCATTGAGTACTTTCCAGTCTAATTTGATTGCGATATCAGACGTAGCAAATGATATATCTGGCGAAGTTTTTTGCAAAGTCCCAGTAACTACTTACTTTAATTCTTGTCGGCTAACAACTATTTAGGGAAATTAAGGAATTTTCCAGCGACGATTGCATTATTTGAGTGCCTCTTGAATCGGTTTTGATAGACCAGTTAGAGTGGTGGCCGTTGAAGTCACCGGCTATCAAAGTTTTATTTGAGAAATGAGAAAAAATCTGGTCCCGTACTGAATATTGTATAACCACTGAAGATGGACAATAAAGTGCAACGACATTTTCTAAATCTTTACAATTAATTAATTTAGCACTGTCTACTTCTATACCTAGATTTGTCACCTGGAAAGAATCAAAATGTGACCGGATGGATTTATGAACGAAAATAGAAACCCAATCGTAGGAATCATATCTGTCTATTCGATAAATGTTCACTAACATTTATAATACTAGCCCACTTCAGTCCACTTCATTGCCTAACCATGTTTCTATATGCTTTTGCTATATGTTTTTTTTCTTTATTAAACAATTCTGTAATTGAAATCATGTTGTGCCGTATACTTTGTGAGTTCCATTGGCTAATGTTGATTCCTATATTTTTGTCTATATTATCCATTTATAAACTGTGCAGGTGCGGCTGCTGCAGGTGCAGAAAACCTCAAACGGCGAAAATACAACAACCTAACCGGAAGTTAAATGTTTGAGCCGTTTGGGGTTGAAATACTAGGGCCATGGAGTCCGTGTGCCCATTTAGTTTTTCGAGAAATCGCGAAGCGTTCGGTCGACTCTTCACGTGACCAGAGGGCTGGCCTTTTTTTGGCCAAAGAATCAGCACTGCCAGCCTTCTGGGCACTTTTCCCGTTGACAGCGATGCCGATGAATTTTTCGATGCCCTGTCTGTGATTATTTGTTTTATTTTATTTCCTCATATGTTAATAATTGCATCATTTTAAAGAAATAAACTTTGCAAACTTAATAATTGTATTCAACCAATTTCCTTTTAGCAGACATAATCTTCTTTAATTCTTCATATATATTTAAAAAAAACAATAGTTTAGTAGTTTAATAGTTTCTTCAATAGTTCCTTCCGATGTTAATATTCTCTTAATTTTAATAAGATATTTCTTAAATTCAAAACTATCAAGTAATTGTTCATCTTGGTGTTCTTTTTCTTCAGCTTGTAATGGAAAACTCTCATAACTATCCTTTTAAGCAGATATATCTGCCACAAGATGGTTTTCCTTTACTTGCTTACGTGTGGTTTTATTTTTCTCAGGTGACTTTTTTGTGTTGTTTTGTTTCCATTGTACGTTATTTCCATCTTTCTTTTGAACAATGTGTGTAGATGTCTCTGGTCCTCGATTTTGTAAGGCATGGATAAGCATGCTACTATATGTTTGAGATTCATTTGGTGAACTTGTAGTATGCGACGATTTTTGCAACATATTTTGAGAACTAGCGTCTTTTCGTTGTTTTCCAAGGAAAAGCTGAAGTGCTTTTTCTGTTTTTGTGCTTTCTCTCTTTTTCAGCCCATCAATCAGTGCATTGAGACGTTTGTTGAAGATATGTGAAGACTACGCGATGACTCAGGGGCTTAGGTATAACGTCGCTAAGAGTGAGTTACTTGTTTTTAATGTTGGCGCCAAGAGAGACTTAAATGTGCCGTGTATCTCACTAACGGGTAAGCCCTTGAAGCGAGTCTCAAAATTTAAGTACCTGGGCCACTGGGTCACCGACGACCTATGTGATGACTTGGATATAGAGAGAGAGCGTAGGGCGCTGTCTGTTCGAAGTAATATGTTGGCGCGCAGGTTTGCACGCTGTACTTGTGAGGTTAAAATGACGCTTTTTAGAGCCTATTGTCAGACTTTCTGCACCTGCAGCCTCTGGGTCAAGTATACGCAGAAGGCATACAGCGCCCTACGTGTACAATATAATAATGCCTTCAGAATGCTCGTGGGGTTGCCGCGGTTTTGTAGCGCTTCGGGTATGTTTGCCGATGCGAGGGTAGATGATTTCTACGCAATTATTCGGAAGCGATGCGCTTCTCTTCGGCAAAGAACATACTTCAGCTCTCACACCATGTTGAGGGCATTAAGTGACCGGTGGGACTGTCCGATGCTTGGCCGATGGGTGAGACTGCACACTCAGGTCGGCTCTAAGTAGCTGCGGGCATCTTGTTTTTATTTAGTATTTTATTGTGTTATGTTTTTTGTGTTATATGTTTACTAACAATAGTTAAATAAGAATGTTATTACTAATACTATGGACTTCAAGGTCTGTAAATAAAGAATTAAATTAAAAAAAAAAAAAATTAAAATAGTCCGGTCAAATTAGACTAAAAAATAGGGGTGAGGTTACAAAAATTCCCACTTTGCTGAATATTGGTAGTATTTTTCAATACACTATTATGAAGGAAATGTGAAAACTCCTCATTGATCCGGCACGTGCAAAAAAAAATTACTCGGGGTCAAAGGTCACAAAAACGGTTTTGTCGCGATATTCAGCAAAATGGTAAGTTTTATCATAAAATTAGCTCAGACAAAAATTGTAGATCAGATATTTATCTATAAAAATGTCAAAAATGTCAGCCAACATGTTTTGCATTTTATACGTGCTGCTCACATGACAGTAGCTTAAATAAATGTGTTACTTACCGAGGAATAGACTATGTAAAAGTTTTTCTTAGGAAATTAACTGAAGAAACCAAATTAATACAAAAGATTTTAATTAATACAAAAGCTATGAAACCCATGAACCCAGCACAAATGAATAATTTTATCTTAATGCAATTACAATATGTCATATTTGTAAACATGAGGAGCTCGTGGCTAAATAAAAACAGCCGCACGGGTTGGTCAAAGGTTACGCTTGCCGAGGTCAGTCTGTGGATGGGTGACCGTTTGTTATATATCGAGAATCCTCCGTGCCTCGGAAAGCACGTTAAGCCGTTGGTCCCGGCTGTCATTTGAAGATCTTTGCCAGTAGTTACGGGTAGTCAGAAGCCCGAAAGTCTGACAACCAGTCTTACCAAGGGGTATCGTGTTGCCCAATAACTGGGTTGTGGAGATCAGATGGGCAGTCGCTCCATGTAAAATACTAGTATTCAGCTGCATCCGGTTAGACTGGAAGCCGACCCCAACATAGTTGGGAAAAAGGCAAGACAGATGATTTGTAAACATGTTATGATGGCCCAGTGTCCACATTCTTCATAAAACGGAACGTCAAAATTTTATGACGTTCGCCTTGACATACAAAAAATATGGGAAAACAAGTAAAAAACCTTATAATTATTTGATTAATTCACGAAAGTTCTAGAAGAATAATAAACACGTAATAATTAGTGAATTTTACGAGCTAGTGAGAAATTTCTGTACTGTACAGTTAGGGCAGTCGCCCATACTTTATATGGCCAAGTCATTTCAATATGCTATTATTCTTGTAAAAAAAACTGTATGTGTTAAGTAGGTTTTAAAAACTGTCTGTATCAGTATAAATAATTTGACTTTATCATCATACTTATTTTTAATGAAATCATAGTGCAAATTGTACATAATTATGTTGTTTAGCATATTCTAATACAGCAAATCCGACATATACAATATGTAACATAATTAACGCACATCCTAAAGTAGTTTGATCAGAATGGTTTACTGAATCAATTTCTATAATTTTTAATATAGGTAATTTTTTATCCCAAAAATAATCAAAACTACGTAAATGACAGTCACACACACTACCCCTGTACAAAACAATCTGAAATAGACCGTGACTCAAATATATAAATAAAAATCAAATTCCGTCATTCAATACAAAATAGTTTAAAATATTTTCTTTATTTTGTATTGAAAAGAACTAAAAAAAAAAATAATTAATGCTTAAACATATTCCAACTATAAATTCAGTGTATAATGTATTATGATTACAACATAATATACTAATTGGGGTGTCTGAGGGTGTGCGTTAATTACGTTATCTAGGTACATGTTGTATAGGACGACGACGTTCAAATGATGTTGTTGCTGATTGTATCAATTGAGTCTTTAACTCTAAATACTTCCTAAAAAAGTTTTCTTGTTTAAATTTAAGTACCTACGTATACGATGATTTATTTTTCAATCTCCGTCCTTTCCGAGACATTCCTTTTAGTCTACATAGTGAATGACATATTTGTACTCGTCACACACATTCGCGATCAGTTATTCTGTAACTTTCAAAAATATCGCAGAATAAAATAAGATCGCAGGTCGTATGGCCCGTCACTCCAGTATTAATAAAAATAAAAAAATAAAATAAAATCTATTTATTTCGGGCAATATACGAAGCGAAAGAAGAGCGAAGGAGATGTTAACTCCCCCTGCCTCACTCCGCACTCCAACCCGTACTCGTCAGAAAGTTCTCCAAGCCATCTGACCCGGTTAGTTTGATGGTCGTACCAATATTTAAAAATATTGATGAGTTCACCTGGCACACCTGTGCTCTTCAATTTATGGCAGAGAATATCATACCTAACCAGGTTAAAAGCCTTGGAGAGATCAAGGAAGGCTGCATATATAGGCGTGCTCCTGTCGGTGTAATACTTGACAGTCTGCTTGAGAGACATAAGAGCACATTCTGTCGAAAGTCCAGGTCTAAAGCCGAACTGTGCGTCATTTAAATTTAGATGTTCTTTAAGTTGTTTCTCAAGCAGACCATCAAGCACCTTAGCTGCGGTTGTAGCCAATGATATCGGGCGGTTAAAATCCTTTAAAATCTTTAATTTTATGTTTTGTAGCTAAAATATTCATTTTTATTACTTCTTGATTATTCTGACAATCTTGTAATTTGCTTTTGATTTTTTTTCTAGATTCATACATTTCACTATAAACGTTACCACTGTTAGGTCGACCATAACTCACCCAGGTTAAGAACTTCTGCCTAGCATCCCTGTGAGCGTCACGAACATACTTGTTCCAGCCGACAATATGCCGGCCGCGATGCCGTCCGCAACTCTCACGACCTATATAGCTGTCAACAGCTGCCTCACGTAACGATTGTACAATGTCACCATAAAGCGCGTCTATCGTCTTTACTTTACCACTATGATCACACATGCTATCACCACAATGTTGGAATTCAAGAGGGAAACCTAATTCCCGTAGTTTCTCGTTACAACATTTGGTATACATTTCAATTTGGCTTAAATCTCTGTCTCCCCATAGAACTTTATTTGTTTGGGTGAACGGTGACTTAATGGTTTTACAAACTGATTTAAGATTACATTGAATTTCTACTGGGTAGTGATCAGACCAGAAAATGTCGTAACATATATCAACAGAAGATACCGATTTTAATGCAGCATCAGTAACCACACAGTGATCTAACCACCAGCGGCTGCCGTGCGCTTCACTCACAAAAGTGTAGGTATTTGAACGCGATCCCAACATCTCTAGGTCGACACATGTCCAGTTTTGTTCATTACAAAAATTTTGGAGTTCATTGCCAAACAATTCCCCCGGATGAGCGTTAAAATCCCCCAAGATTAATACATTTTCAATATTGTTACTCTCAACTATTGACGTTATTTCACCTAAACATTGAACAAATTCCACAAGATTGTCAGAGGAGTCAGTAGGCATGTATATAGAAAAAACGAGTATTAATCGTTCCATTACACGCACTTTAATTGCACTTATTCGGTCACTCACACGGAATCACAGACACATAATGACACTTACTGTTTCTCCATAGAAGCGCTACGCCGCCGTACGGCCGGGCGGCCGCCCGCGCAGTATGCCGCTTGTAAGATCCACTGCAGACTTACCGCAGAATCCAAAGTCATTGTTTATTTTACCGAGTTTGGGTATCTCGTGTGGCAAGAGCCAAGTCTCCTGCAGTGCAATAATATCAGCGGATTGGCAAAACCGTCTTACACACTCAGAAGATCTTTTAAAAGACACACACAATTGAATTTCACACACATTACAATTGAAGCTGATGAGTTTAAAACTGTCATTGTTAGTTGTGCTACCCATTTAGATTTATTTTTGCACTATTTTCAGATTTCTTGCGTCTGTCTAAATCTCGTCTGTAAAAATCTACGAAACGGCGGAAGGTTATACCATCAGGCCATAAACTACAATCCAAAAACAAACTTAGTTTCTCCCTTGGAACGAACATTTTATATGAGTTATATTGTTTTTGTTGCTTCGGTTCGATCCTCTGTAGTGTGATTTCAACGTTCGTTTTGTTCTTTATGTAGTCAACTATATGTTTTTCGCAGGTTTCCTTATGTACATTATTTATAAATAGTGGGACACTGATATTTGCAGCCTTAAAACTTTCCATTTCGGTGCAAGTTCCTTTTTTACCTATAAATCGATTCCTGTACCTTTTTCTTTGTACAACATGCCACTCGTCGTCTGCGTTCTGCGTAAGTGAGGCGCTCTGCGAATGGGGCGCTCGAATCAGCTGATTGTTTGCTGCACGTGTACATACCGATGTATCAGTAGTATTAATCACCGCGCTAGCCGAGGCACTTAGCATTTCTTTTTCGGCGAGTACCGCAGCCCGCGAAACATCTGAGCTGTGTGCGACAGAGAGATCGTCACCACCAGGTAGCGGCAGCGTGCGCGCGTGTGACAGGGACAGAGAATGCTGCGCCCGAGTACTTTCATCTACCTCCTTATCAATACCGGTGGGATGACTGATATCACTCACCGGCTCATGTGTAATATGAATAATGCCTGAGGGACCACTTTCGCAATTAAATTCTGAGCTACCTAACATGCGATTTGTACCTCGTTATTTGTTTACAAAATTGTCCCGATCGAAATTATTAACTATCGATGTTCGCTGTAGATTAATAACTTCATTTTGTAGCCTCGTGAACTGGTCCACCTGTGTATATGTTTCCTTAAGAGGGTTTATTCTGAAAGTTGGCAACGTCGCAAATAGATGTCAAATATTTCGCTGTTTTGATTAATTTGATATATTTCTGTATGGAAATAAAAAATGTGGCTAACTAGCAAACTAGAATATTGATTATGAATTGCAATAATTAATATCGTAACACCGAATAGTTAGTTTTAGATGTAAAAAAGTATTTGGTAACTTTCCAAATGCCTTTTTTTCACCTAAAACGGGTACAACATCAAATTCAATGTTATAATTGCAATTCATTATTAATATTCTAGTCAATTGGTTAGCCAAATTTCTTATTTCCATACAGTATTATTTCCAAATTAATCGAAACAGGTAAATATTTGACAGCTATTTACGACGTTGCCAACTTTTAGGATGCACCCTCTTTATAGTCTCGATCTCGTGTTTAAGTATAATAAGATCCTTCAAAATCCGCGTAGCATCCAGGTGATCAAAAGTGACCGGGGGTAGTTTTTGTAGGTCACGGGCGACAATAATCGGCATTTCTTCAGGATCTTTCTGTTTTATTAGTGTGATTATGTCTTCTATTTCTCTTTGTGATTTTCCCTCTCTTTTTCGGTTAATTTTTCTTCCCGTTGTCTTGACTGAAGTAAATAGAAGATTTTTTGCTGCACTAATTTCATCCGCTTTAAACGCCGTAATACACAGTCTGATCATTGAATCCCCGTCCATCACATCACATTTGTTCTGGATGAAGGCCAGAACCTCGTTTATAACTAAGTTACAGTTCGCGCACTTTAAATTTTGAGGTCGTTGACCCGTTCACATCAGCCATTGTTAACGTTCGCACACTACGACGCGCCGCACAAGACTGTTAAGATTTAAGTTACTTTTACGTAAAACTAATGTAACGCCGCTCGGTTTAGTAATAACGTATCCCATCTATAGTCGCACACACAACCCAACCTCATCTACAAGTACTTCGCAGTCCTCCGTGTTCGACAGTTTAATTTAAATACACTGTACACGCATAGAAGATTAAAATCCAAGCCAGACTACGAAGAGATAATCTCAAAACATTATTCTAGAGTAGGTACCTACCCATTACCTCGCCTCAAGTACACTGTCTTATAGCAAGACGTTCCCCCAGACTACTTAGTCCGATACATTTACGACAAAGCCATAAAGCTTAGCTACATAAAATATCTCAAAATATCCCTATTTAAAAAGGTACTAAAGAAGGCAGGTACTACATAAATACTCCTTAGTACAACACACACTCACACATTTATCACAATCTCACATTCATACTTATAGATAAAACTAGCTGACAAAGCAAACGTTGTTTTGCCATTTTAAGCAAAAACAAATGGGATGGACCAACCTTAACATTAAGGGGGGTCAAAAAAAGATGATGTCCGCTTCGCAGACCTAACCGACATGCACACAAAATTTCACGAAAATCGGTCGAGCCATTTAGGAGGAGTTTAATTACAAACACCGTGACACGAGAATTTTTTACAATAGAAGATTGTTATTATTGTTTTGATGTTTTTCTTGCTTTTTAATTATTTTTAATTGACCTCAATTTCATTCACTGATGTCATTGACCATAGTCTGGAACCATTCATAGAATAAGTGTTGTATTTTCATTTATTTAGTTAGTAGGCCACTCATATCGAACACTAAAATCACAGAAATATAGTAGTCATCCTACCAACATAAAAAAATCTAAAATAGTCTTTAGTTTGCGATTTTAGCGATATCTAGTGTTAGATATGACTGCCCTCTATACTCTGCTTTTTGTCATCTCAACCACTGTGTACAAACTAACGAATACAAAAATGTCGCACGTCTGTCCCCAAAGATACATGCCTGGGTCATCGTCCAAACTGATCCTGTTCATGTACAATTTCATTTGATTTACATTTTATTCACCCGGTCAATAATTTCCCTTATAGCAACTAATATAACAAGATCACTCGCTTCTACCAACCTCCGTACCATCACGGCTTTACTTGCGCTGGACTACCGGTAGTCATGAATCCCCAATAAATAGGACCTCATAATTCATACGTACACGAAGTAACTAACAGTAATACTAATAAACTCACTTGTAGAACTAAACACTACTAGTACTCACTAATGAAGCAAATAGATGAGAAAATGTACTGCTTCCTCTCTACGAACTTCAGAATAAGCATACATATGCAAGTTATGTAACTAACTAGTGATGCTAAGTCATCTATGAAAAATATCGATAAAATTCAGTTAGCTATAATCTGCTCTCTATCCTAAAGATTTTATCGACTGTGAAAATAGAACATCTACATTTTGGGTTCAGAGTAGTATTTCCCGAATCTTTACAAACGAAGTTTGTTTATAATAATATTGGATAATTAAGTAATTATTCATTAAAATATTATATTACTACTAATGCGGGCAGCGGAGAAACAAATCTAGTCATCAATTGTGTCAAGTTGGTGGCGAAAAAAAATATGAATCGACTACCGTAGGTAGCCTTTCTTAAAACCATATATTTCGTTCATTTTTTTTATATGAAACCTCTATAAGGTCGCCTTTGCCGTCGCGGTAAAAGCAGCCGACTGAACGTCTGACCGACCAACTGACCGAACGCCTGACCGAACGTCTGACTGACTTGGTTATAATTCATTAAATCATAAATCTTCTCTTTCCTTCTTTCAATAACCATTAATATTGATTTTTTTTTCTGCCGGGTGTCGTAACGGCCAACGTTTATTCTTTGTAGCCTAATGTCACTAACTGTATCATAAAAAGTAATTCAACACTAAGTGAAATCGTATAAAGTATCGACAAGCACACACATCAGACCACATCTCTAACTCACGAACGCTGGCAGCGGCCGCTTCTCGAAACTATCGTGTGAGTGAGAGTAATAGTAAAAACGCCTTTCCATTGCGCTATTAGACCTGCTGATTTATTCCACGATTTTTACTAAACAAGCAAAAGTATTTGTTACTAATTAAAATGATTGAATCGGTTCTTCATCGCGTTTCTAGTATCAGGAAGTGAAGTTTAATTGAACTCAATGAGCTATTGACTACTGAGCTGTGCTCGTTACTATGTCCGCGTGAAAGAAGGATGGCGATTTTGCATGTACAATGGGACCAAGTGTCAGGAGTATCGTACTGTATGGAAACTTATATCTTGTTCTAGAACTATATAAAACTAACAAAAAACCAATAGGACAGTAAGCTATAGAAGTTGGGGGAAAACGATATAGAAGGTAGAAGATTATAAACTAAAACTAATCTTAGACTGCTTATTTAATTATACATTATCTTTTTGCCAGCTATCGCCGCTTTTTAGCGCCGACGACTCCCTTCCCCCCCTGTCATATCTGTAGTGCTTCATGGATATAAAAGCTCATACCTGGCTAGAGGGTTGTTCCTCAGGCTTATTCCTGTCCATCATTGGTATCGGCTCCCTGCCAAGAGCTCTCTCCTTGTCGCTCTGGTCATAGAACTCCTCGAAGATTACCTTCACTGTTTTGATTTGTATGTCCCAGGGTTTCGCAGATGCTGACAGGTCTGCTGCCGTCATGGATATTGCCATGGCTAGCTCGCTGAAAATGATTATTATGACTTATGTGGTTATAATAGGGATGTGTCCTAGGTAAAAATATATTTTATATTACTTAATTCAATAAAAAGTGACAATAATATAGCACATCAAAGTTCAGGAGAAGGGGCTTGTGACGTCACGCCGTGCTACACTTTTAACGAAAAGTGTAGCACGGCGTGACGTCACGCGCAATTTTAACGCACTATACCGTCGTCATTTTTGGTTTACGTGACAAAAAAAAAATACGTTTCCAGTATTTTTGAGTAATCCCACTTTCGGACCAATCAAATTTTTCAGCGACTAAAGGTCCGCCTGCGACGCAGGAGGTTGCGGGTTCGATTCCCGCGGACAGATGTTTGTACAATCTACAATGGTTTGTTCCGGGTGTTCTGGGTATTTGCTATGCATAATCAAAAATATATATCTATGTAATGTATTGTATTAAGTATATCAGGCATCTAGTACCCATAACACAAGCTCTAGCTTGGGGCTTGATGATGCTGTGTGGATTGTCCAGCATTATTTCTTTATTTATTTACTTCATATCTCTCTCTCTCTCTCTCTGCTTAGTAATTCGCTGAATTCAAGCGTGAGATCATATTATAGTCAGGGTAATTACTCATCTTTATAAAGCCAGTTCCCTACAGTTTATACAGTTATTGCAATCATAAATGTACTGAGGTACTGACGACACGGTTGTCGCAGTGGCTGAGCGATTGGCTGCTGCGCTGCGTGTCGTGGGTTCGATTCCCGCACGGTACAAATATTTTTATGGCCACAGATAGTTATTCCTGTTCTAGCTGTTTGTGAGTTTGAATGTTTGTAAACGCACCCACGATACAGGAGAATTTCATAGTGTGGGGCAACGTGTTATAAAAAAAGAAAAGAAAGAAAGAGATGTTGTTCCCCAGGTTAAGTGCCATTGTAAAAGTTGTTCAAATGGAAGAATACAATGACCTCTAAAGTGGTTTTCAGTTATTTCAAGTACAAGTATTACATAGATATACATAGATATTACAAGTAGTCATTTGACTGCGTCGTAGGTCTATTGGTTGGAAGCGCTACCTACTGCTCAGCACGAGTTCCTGGGCACGATTCCCAGATCTGTCCAAGTGTTATTGGGTTTTTCTGTCTGGAATTTCTCAGTAGCAGCCCGGGGTCAGGATTTGTGCCTGGTAGTACACAATCTAGGCTCACCCTCTATCACATGTGACTTACAGACAGTTATTTATAAAGGCAAAAGATAGACTTCCTCGAAACCGGCGAGATCCAAACAGGCTTATCTTAAATGAATTTCCAAGAAGTATAGTAATATTTTGTTAAAAACTTTATATTTTATATTATTTAAAATTAAAGTACCTACACAAATGGTTAATTTCTAATATGTTTTACTAAGGAAGAGAATTTATGGATATCCATAAATTCTCTTACACTGTAAAATTTGTAATTTATCTCGAAATATATGCATGCTATATATTAGCTCAGCATGTATGGCTATATAATGATTTTAACAACTATTTATACCATTTTTTAAGTATGCAGTTCATCATCTGCCATCATCATCTGCCTGCCTTTTCCCAACTACGTTAGGGTCGGCTACCAGTCTAACCGGATGCAGCTGAATACCAGTATTTTACATGGAGCGACTGCCTAACTGACCTCCACAACCCAGTTACTGGGCAACACCCCTTGGTAAGACCGGTTGTCAGACTTTCGGGCTTCTGACTACCCGTAACGGCTGTCAAAGATCTACAAATGATAGCCAGGACTAACGGCTAAACGTGCTTTCCGAGGCACGGAGGAGTCTTACCTCGAGACTGACCTCGGCTAGCGTAGCTTAACCTTCGATCAACCCGTGCGGCTGTTTTTATTCAGCCACGAGCTCCTACGATGATTATTAAACATAACCGGCGGCACGTGGGTGTACAGTAGATACGCCTCTGCCTAACCCTTCGGGAACTATAGGTGCGGTGTTATGTTTATGTTTTTAATCTGTGCCCCACACAAGATCTACCTGGCACAAATCCAGAGCCCGGGCTGCTACTGAGGTAATCCAGAAAGAAAAACCGGGAATCGTACCCAGGACCTCGTGCGAGTGGGTAGCGCTTAAGACCTACGACGCAGTCAAATGACTACTTGTTATAACTATGTATATGTAATACTTGTACTTGAAATAACTGAAAACCACTTTAGAGGTCATTGTGTTCATCCATTTGCACAACTTTTACAATGGCACTTAACCTGAGGAAAAACATCTCTTTCTTTCTTTCTTTTCTTTTTTTATAAAACGTTGCCCCACACTAGGAATTTCTCCTGTATCGTGGCTGCGTTTACAAACATTTAAACGTACATACACAAACAGCCAGTACCTGTAAGTCATACAAATATTTGTTCCGTGCGGTGATCGAATCCACAACACGCGGCGGAGCAGCCGATCGCTCAACCACTGCGCCAACCGTGTCGTCATTGTTATATGTGTTCATCTGACATCCTCCAGCCCTGATCCCAATTTATTTGAGTCTATCTCTCTGTTTCGTTTCATATCTATAATCTCTGGTAGATGTCATCTCTGATACTCGCCAGTTTAGCCAACTCGTTCTTTTTACCCGACTACGACAGTGCCAAAAGGAAAAATACTATTTTTAACAGTCTATGTATGTATGGTTGTGTGGGTGGGTGAGTTGGTGGACGCGTAGGTGGTGCGTGGGCAGACGTGGAACTGATGGATGGAAAATGGATGCAAGGGCGGCTTGCTGACACCCTTGCATCCATTTTAACTGGACGAAATTCAATATTATTATGGTCCATGTTACAAAAACGCCATTTTCATTCCAGACATCTCACAAAAAAGCAGAAGGCTCTCAATACGGCTGTATTTATTTAATTCTATTTTTTAATGTTTGTTACGTCAGAAGTTTCGACCTGGTAACCCGATTTTGATGATTGTTTTTTTATTTGAAAGCTGGTGCTTTTCGTGTGGTCCCATTTAAATTTGGTCCAGTTCTAATAATGGCACCCATGAGAAAACCATATAAGTCTTAAATTATATAAAGCATGCACGTGTAAAATTGACGAATAACTCAATATCACGCCAACCGATTTTGATGATTCTTGTTTGTTTGGTAGGTTATTTTTCATAGGAAGTTCCAAATAAATTTCATCGAAATCGGTTTAGTATTTTGGTTTATAAATCAAAATAGCTGGAAAAATCTGTCCTCCAAGTCAACAAAATTTCGAATTTACTTTTTTTATGTTAGATAAGAAAGCTTTTTACAAATAAATTAAATTGACTCCAAAATAAAGCACTAAAAGGCTTAAAATAACTTTTATTTCGGAAGTCGCTGGCATAAAATGAAATAAACAAAGCCATCAAATTCCGAAACTATTGTTAAGAGGGTTTATTCTGAAAGTTGGCAACGTCGCAAATAGATGTCAAATATTTCGCTGTTTTGATTAATTTGATAATATTTCTGTATGGAAATAAAAAATGTGGCTAACTAGCGAACTAGAATATTGATTATGAATTGCAATAATTAATATCGTAACACCGAATAGTTAGTTTTAGATGTAAAAAAAGTATTTGGTAACTTTCCAAATGCCTTTTTTCACCTAAAACGGGTACAACATCAAATTCAATGTTATAATTGCAATTCATTATTAATATTCTAGTCAATTGGTTAGCCAAATTTCTTATTTCCATACAGTATTATTTAAAAATTAATCGAAACAGGTAAATATTTGACAGCTATTTACGACGTTGCCAACTTTTAGGATGCACCCTCTTAAATAGGTTATTTTAAACCTTTTAGTGTACTAGTTACTTGTAAAATGTTTTGTTATGGTAATATAATAAATATGAAATCTAAAAACATTTAAAATGTGAGTATGTATACTATAGGTACCCATCTGCTTAACCCATTGGGGATTAAAGGCGTGACATTATGTGTTATTTATGTACTCAATCCAACTCGTTTTACATCACAATAAAAAAAATATTCGTACATTCTACAGTTACAGACCATATTTCTTTTTTATAGTTGACCTTAATTAATCGATTAAGCGGTAAGATAAAAAAGGTTATTTATAGCAAAGAAATTACATTTGAATTATCTATCTAAAAATAAACCATCTCCTCGTCAAACCTTCTTTCATCAAATTTATAATTGTCTTAAATAGTTAGCCTCTGTGTGACTAGATGGCGTTGTTACCTGAGCGGGCGATTCCTGAATCGCGCTATGGTTTCGTTGCCCGCGATACATGACTACCCCTCGTAGCGAGTTGTAGATAACGTAACACATCGCCACCTTAGTAGGTATAGATAATACCTACTTAAGGTAAATTTTTTAAATAAGCTTGTTATTGAAAAATAACAGCTTAAGAAACTTTGACATAAAATACTGAGAGATTTAATGGATATTTCTCTTATGTATCTTTAAATATAGTAGAGATGTTTCATCTTTCTATCAATAAAAATAATGTACCCTTATTTCGTTAGTTATAAAGATAGGCAGAGTTGCAATTGCACGGTAAAATGCGCCAAGTACGTTAATGTTATAAAGGGCGAGCCTAGTTTCAAACATAGCAATGTGTGTTTTATGTTCTGGCCCATAACTAACGATACGTCGGATGTAGAACGATGAGGAAACATTTATTTGGGAATTGATAAGCAGAGTTATTTGACCGAAGTATCAGGCAGTCGGGCATAGCTAGATACGGAACATTCACAGGGTTATTTCTTTTCAATACCGGTTTAGTCAATCTATTTTAAAGGACTCAGTCATGTATAATACACGCTATCTGAATGGGATGCGACTTTCTATCACCTCGCGAGTTTGCCGATGCTAGCGCCACCTGGCGGGCTGTGGAGTCCCAGTTTGAAAAGGTAGCATCCCATTCTGATAAATTGTATGATGGATCATAATGTATCGTTTTTGAAAGCGTAATTACGCGGGTATGGAGGAAGAGCAATTATTGAAGGTATCAAAAAAACAACGGTGTACTGCCAGGTATCGTTATAGGAAAAAATCATCTGCATCGCAGTCTACTAGTAAAGTTTATAAGTGTTTGTTTTAGTTACTTAGGATAGTTCATTGTTATTTTGTTATATTTATTTATTTAATATGTGGATATAGATAAATTCAACATAAATATTTAGTATGACCACGCATTTAAAGTTCTTACAGTGTGGTCCGATTTGAATGATCATTGTGTGTGATGTATTGTGAATGTGTGTTTTGAATGATTATAACCGTATCGTGTACTGTAATGGGTCCCCGAAAGGCCCGAAAATCTAACAACCAGTCTTAACGGCTTGTCAGACTTTCGGGCTTCTAACTACCCATAAAAACTGCCAAAGATCAACATATGATCGCCGGTACCAACGGCTTAACGTACTTTCCGAGTAGTCTCGATATGTTACGAACGGTCACCCATCCACAGACTGACCTCGATAAGCGTAACTTTAATCAACTCGTGCGGCTGTTTTTATGTAGCCACGAGCTCCTCCATTAGAATAGAATAGAATAGAATATATCTTTATTTGCTTAGAATGCAGGTACATACAAAAGAGGATGGTTAATAACATAATAAGATCCATGTATATTCTGCCTTGTTGGCATGCAAATACATTAATTATTATACAAAGTTAGCTATAGGGCATTATGTTTAATTGCTTCCACTGTTTTTAATTTTATGGTAGAATGTATCTTAAACTCACGTGTGGCTCTGCAAGTCTCAGTTGAACTGCGAGGTGTCACCCCTGTGGAGCTGCGTCATCTTCGTCAGGTTAGGGAAGAACACCGCCTGGTCAGTGGCCAGGATGCAGTGCCTGATGTACCCCAGGACCTCCTTGTAGTCCTCGTTGGAGATGTGTGCGTATATGTTGTGACCTTCCTGTGGAAATACAACAATAACATAACATCTCGCCTGAACTCCCAGATGGTTTAGCCAGAGGTGTACCTAGACACTATAGTTAGTAAGAAGCAAGCTGTTGTAGTAAGTTGGAGTCGCGTCATAAGATTAATTACAAGTCTTTTGTAGTACGGCTTCCGACTCACCATCTGGAGACTTTTATGGAAGAGGAGTCGTATATAGGTATCGTCGTTATCGAGGAAGGTTACATGACTCCAAGACTTGATACGTTGCCGACCTAACGTGTTTTAATTTAGTTAATTACCTACGTAATAGTATATTACTAAGATTTTATGTTTTGGACTTAGTTGCTTGACAACAAATACATTATTTTTTATTATAGTCATGATGGCCCATTGGTTCAGGCCTCGCCTCTTGTGCACGAGGTTATGAGCTCAAACCTGGGCAAGCACCAATGTGACTTCTTCAATTCATATGTACTTTTCAAGTTTATCTTGCCCGTCACATCGTGACGAAACCAAGACTTAAAAGTAATTTATCCCCTGCTGTTCATCATTATCATCTGCCTAGCCTTTTCCCAACTATGTTGGGGTCGGCTACCAGTTTAACCGAATGCAGCTGAATACCAGTATTCTACATGACGCGACTGCCTATCTGACCTCCACAACCCAGTTACTGGGCAACACGATACCCCTTGGTAAGACTGGTTGTCAGACTTTCGGGCTTCTGACTACCCGTAACAACTGTCAAAGATATACTCGTACAAATGACAGCCGGGACCAACGGCTTAACGTGCTTTCCGAGGCACGGAGAAGTCTTGATATGTTACGAACGGTCACCCATCCACAGACTGACCTCGGCAAGCGTAGCCTAACCTTCGATCAACCCGTGTTGCTGTTCATATTATACGTAAATGACATACAAGACCTAAATTTGGTAGGCGACATAATACTTTATGCTGACGACACAAACCTATTTTTATTCTGAAACAACTTCGAAGAGATCATCGAACAAGCGCAACAAGATTTAAATACTCTCTCTAGATGGTTCCAAAACAATTTGCTTAAACAAACTATACTGTTTTTAGAGCTAGGAACAAAAATGTCGTAAGCCACTCAAATCTTTACATAAATAATGAACCTATAACACAAGTTTCTTCAGAAAAGTATTTTGATCTCCATCTAGATAAACATCGGACTTGGCAGACTTAGATAAATTAAGATCTAAACTATATTCCATCAAGGGCGCGCTTCGAAGGATCGTCCGCTGTTTACCGACATCTGTTAGATATATCATTTACAACTCTATGTTAAAACCTCACCTAAAATACATAATAGAGGCATACCTCTCTCAACTCTCTGCAGCTAAAATACATTTAGAGCAAATCGAAACATGTCAAAACTAAATAATGAAAGTCTTATTCCATTACCACTAACTACAACAACAACAAAAATACAAGGAAACTAAATTGTGTCATAAATGTCACTATCATAGATGTATACATATTTATAACACATGCATATGTATATAACTTTTAAATAAAAACATACACTCTAAAACAACACTCACATAAAAAGGGCGAACACAAGAACGTATCTTGATCGAGTAGTGGAGTGGAGTCGAAATAACAAGCTGCAATTCAATGTTGCGAAATGTTCAGTTTTAACATTCAGCCGTGCACGGGATCCACTCCACTACAACTACAAAGTGAATGGCGCGCCTATGAATAGGGAGACGGCATGCGGCAGTGCGTGACCTGGGAGTTCGTATGGACACACAATTGAGATTTCGTGAGCATATCACTAATGTCTGTAAAAGGCATACAAGCGATTAGGATTTGTGCTTCGCAGAGCGGCAGCTTTCACAAATATTAAAGCCATATCAGCACTGTACAACGCTCTAATAAGGAGTCAGTTGGAAGGGAATGCGGCCATATGGGCCCCACATGAGTCTAAATATATTCTCATGTTGGAGCGCATACAGAACAAATTCACGAGATATATCTACCTCAGGCTTTATGGAGTATACCCCTTCTACCCCTTGATGTATCCAACCTTGTTTGTTTTGGGCATGGTAGGATACAACAAGTTGGAAACAAGAAGAGATCTTGCGCTGGCGTCGTATATCCTTGGAGTGTTCCGGGGTAACATACATAATCCGGGTGTGCTTCAGGCTATATGTTTAAGTGTGCCAGACGGTTACGTGCAGCGCCGACGACAGCCCAACTTGTTTGCGGTGCCGCGCGGGAGAACTAAATGGTTGGAGAATGCACCCCTCACGCGAACAATGCGCACGCTCAATGTGGTTGCCAGTAAAATAGATCTTTTCTCATGCTCACGGGGCGAGTTCGCAAGGGTGACGTTACACGTGCTATGTACTTAGTAAGATAATTATGTCTAGTAATAGACTATAAATTGAGTGTAATGTAATTGTATGTATCGTAACTGTCTGTTGTAATTGTATGTAATTGTAACTAATAACTACACTACCGAATTGGGAAACTGTAATGGTAGATGTAAGGTCGTTGTAAATAAATAAATAAATAAATAAATAAATCTTTGTACCATGAAAGAACACATTTGCGTGGTGGTCACCACGAACTAACTACGGAAGAAAAAATATACTATACGAAGGCACAGAGCTGTATAGTAAATTACCTCATGTTATTAAAAAGATACAGTCCTTTAACCCTAGATAGCTAACGTTCGTCAAAATGACGAGCAACAAATAAATATCTCCTTCTCCTTTTCTAATGGTTTTACCTACGCACTCGCGGTTTCGGGCCAACTTAGAGACTGCTGGACTTCGTCACGTAGTGGTCGCATTTAGTCCGTAAGTTCTTTTGTTTTTGAGATACCTACTGCATACTCGTCAATTTGACGAATGGTTAGCTTACGCGTAACTTTTGTACCTGTACTTTGTGTTGATTTTTGCTTTGTTTTTTTTTAGTATATCGTTGATAGTAAAGTATGGCTGCGAGGTTGATTACAGATGACGACATAGTCCAACAAAAGAGAAATAACGCAAGTAATGAAGGACAGCCGAGATCGAGCGATTGGTACAACCATGTTTTGTAATGATGGGCTACTAACTCTCCTGTCTTTCAAACCGAAGCCAAAATGGTATATTAGTTGTTCTCATGTGACGAAGAAGGAACTGTGAACCCAGCATCGATAGAACCACATTATAGAATTTTACAATACTACAAAAGCCGTAGACACATTTGACCAGATGTGCTCAAATATGTCGTGTAATCGTAAGACCAACCGGTGACCCATGTGCATGTTTTATGGCATGCTCAATATATCGAGTATCAACTCCTACATCATATATTGTCATAATGTCTTGGTTACTGGAGGTAAACCACTGTCACGAATAAGCTACATAAAACAATTGCATGAACAACTCGTTGAACCATGGCTAAAACGTCGTCATGAAATACCGACAATGCCTCGAAGAATAAAAGATAAAATAGGAGACGTATTGGGTTTGAACCATGAGGAACGCTCTGAAGGTCAAGGTCAAATTCTTGAGCAATCTGGTTCTGGAAGTCCTTAGGTACCTGAAAATGCCTCAACAAGGATAAGGAAAAGCTGCAGTTTGTGTTCCTACAAGAAAAGGCGCATGACAAAAAATCGCTGCAATAGTAGCAGAGTTCCCATTTGTGGCGAGCATACAGTCGACTTTTGCCCAAGTTGTGCAAAAAAAAACTAAGTCATTTCATTCTTACTTAGCCTTTTTCTTTATTTTGCCAAAAAAAAGAAGAAATTTCTAAACTATAGTTCCTTATTTAGCTATTGGAAGATTTAGTGCCTTATTGATCTCAAAAAAACATGTACCATTTTGGATTTTGTGATTTAGTGATAAAAGTTAAATAAATATTCCTTTTTGTAATAATTTTCTTTCATTTATATCCCATATTTCCAATAAATATAATAAACCTGATTAAAATAACATATTTTTTAATAAAAATCACGATGAAAAAATGGTCGTCAAAAAGTCGAATGGTTAGCTTATCATAGAAGTTCAGGAACGTTAGCTATCTAGGGTTAATATATACAACAAAAAACCGTAAAACACCACATCTTGAAAGATTTCTCCAGGTTCTAAATTAAACATACCGCACTAATTAATTTACATTACCTAGGTACTCTATATAAACGTAACATAACAGTAAATACGAATAAGTACTTAGTTCAATGTGTAATTGCTATTGACTTGCTTTCAAAAATCGATATGTATACTATACTTCACTCACTATTTTCTATTACACACAACAATGTAAAAACTGTTTCTACGAATTAGCTTATTTATTTACGAGTACCTATTTGCTACGTAAGTTTTATATTTCGTTTTAAGAATAACTTGTTTTTCTAATATTAAGTGAATAGTATTCTTTTTGAGAAAATTAATGTCTTAAACCGTATAAGTCTGGAATCGCCAACCCGTCTTGAGGAAGCGTGGTGATTAATGCTCGTGCCTTCTCTGTATGAGAAGAGGTCTTTGCCTTGCATTGGGACAGTAACAAGCTGGTATTATTTATTTATTTATACAATACCTACACTTACTAAAAATGGGTGCGAGAAAATTAAGTACAAAATAATAAACTGAGAATAATCTGCATTCTTGTTCAATAACTTAATTATGATAGTTCTATCAAGGGAACGGAAATTGGAAAATGGAAAATAGTTCACTAGAACGATGTATAAAGTTGATTTATGTGCTAATTTCTTAGGTGTACTTAGATTGTACAGATTCAAGTTCTTCCAACTTAACAGACTTGATGCCGGGAAGTTTGTTGTGACACTTCTTCCCAGCTAAAACTCTAGGCGTTTTGAGTGATAGTCTTATGTCTTTTTTGATACACAAAAAGTTATATATAAAATTAAAATAAAATGATTTTCTTAAAGCTATACTACTTGTTTCTATGGGGTTTTTATGAATGGTAATTATGATAGACGAATATCTGTTGGATCAGCGACTAAATAATAATATTTTATGGTCTGGCTCATCCCTTGCCGAATGTTTATTTATTATTTCCAGGATCTTCATCTATAATGTTTTGGTTACACATTCATACCCACACGGTAACTATATATTGTTAAAGCCCTAGCTAATAGCTAAGAGCCCTCAAGTGCTGCGTGCATTTTGTCCAAACATTTTAAGGGTTCCGTGCCTCAAAAGAAAAACTAACCGGTCAATTGCGAGTTAGATTCGCACACGGTTCCGTACCATCGGAAAGGATTTAACTTTAAAATTTTAAAGCAAGAACAAATTACACAATAGGTACATGTGTAATTTAATAGGCTGAGCAATCGCTTACGATCATCTTTGTACCAATTAGCTTTGAACATATCGACTGATCATATTGCTCTCATCAACGTAATGAGATATTTGTTGACGACCGTTGTGGCGCGGCGGGCGAAGGTCCGCCTGCGACGCAAGAGGTTGCGGGTTCGATTCCCGCCTTGGGACAAATGTTTGTACGATCTACAAATATTTGTTCCGGGTGTTCTGGGTATTTCCTATGTATAATAAAAAATATCTATCTATGTAATGTATTGTATTAAGTATATCAGTCATCTAGTACCCATAAATTGTTTAACTTAACCCAGTCTTGTTGCGCAAGCGACTGAGTGCGGACGTGACTGAGCGCGTAAGTGCGGTCGCTGTTGTTGTTGTTATTTCGATGTCTCGTTGTAGCGAACATGTCACAAATTACTGTGAAGTGCAATAGTTGCAATGTTGTCATTAATGAACTGTTGGCGTTTTTACGAAACGTTTTGGACGTGATGGATGAAGAGAGTGTGCATCAGCTGTGTACTTCCTCCTTCACATCAGAAGAGATTGTGAAAGCCAAGACCCTGCTATTTGAGTCTTTTCCTAGCGGGAAGAAGATGCCTGTCCGTAGAAAGGATGGGAAGAAGAAGATGTCACGGGACCTTGATGGCATGATTTGTTTAATGAAGGGATCAAATCCTGATTTGTTTCCCATTTTTGTGGCTAAGGAGTTGCATAAGATCCCACCAGTGTCTTTCGATCATGTGGATGTCACCAGATTGTTAAAGGACTTGCTACAACTACAAAATAAGGTCGGTGCTTTGGAACAAAAAGTTGTTACTACAGAACAATTCAATTTATTTAAGTTAGAAGTACAAAACATGAAATACTCATCATTACATAATTATCCGGTAGAAAGGAATGTAAACAAACGAAGAGGGGCGTGTTTACAAAATAGTATCAATCTAGATAGTGGCCCCATAGGTTTACAATATGTGCCTATAAAATATTCACTAGTACCAGCTGATTCAAGTTTTAACGGCTCGGCGAGAAAAAATGCGTCATCAACACCTAATCAGCGCGATAATAACTGCATCTCTGTTTCGCAAGAACAGCAAAGTGCGACAGAGAATCGTAGGCAGGTGGGCGAGCGAGAAGGAACAGCGGATCTAGTGAGTGCGAGCGAGAAAGAGTGCATGACGACGCGTGCGACGTCCCCTACGAGTGGCCAACGAGCGAGTGTAGTCGGAGCGGTATCACGTGAGTCATTATCGAGTGAGTTATGTGGTTCGCCCGCGGAGCGCGACGCAGCAGCGGCGGAGATGATACCGAGTGCGAGTTGGCGTGATATTGTAGTGAGTAGTGAGCAAATGGTAGGTGGTGCGGACGTGACCTCTGAGTGGAGAATAGTGCAAAATAAACGTAACAAACAAAATCGTTTATCTAGCCAAAAGGGAAGGGCTTTAACTGCGCCTGAGGGTAAATTCCGTGCCGCGGATATCAAAATACCGTTGCTAATTTCTAATGTTAGTACAGAAGCAAGTGAAAATGACATTATTGGCTATATAAAAGACAAAACTGGTGAAATAGTGACTTTGAAAAAGATAAACATGAAATCTTTTAAAAAGTATAATGCGTTCAAAATATTTGTTTCTAAACACAAAGCTGACTTGTTTTTAAATAATGAATTGTGGCCTGATGGGATTGTATTTCGACGTTTTGTACATTTTATGTATCGAACGAAACCTGAGGAAGTTAAAGTTAAAGTTAGTTAGTCTTGTATTTAATGGATACTAAAACTAATAAAAACGTAAAGTTTACTAGTTTTAATTGTAAGTCGGTCAAGCGATCCATTGATAATATTAGAGATATATGTCTGTGGTCACATTTGGTAGCCCTACAGGAGACTTGGCTTCTTCCCCATGATATTCCCATTCTAGGAACCATAAGTCCCGACTTTGAGTGGACGGGTAAGTCGGCTGTAGACACTTCTGAGGGCCTATTGAGAGGAAGACCTCACGGTGGGGTGGCCATTCTCTGGAGGAAGGGAATTTTTGAGTCGGTCTCTGTTGTTAGCTGTATCAGCCCTCGATTGGTGGCTATCACTGCTACATCAAACGGACGTACGATTTTTGTGTTTTCTGTATATATGCCTACTAACTGTCCAGACAACTTACCAATTTTTACAGAGGTATTAAGTGAAATTAGCGCTACCATAGCAAGTTGTGATATAGAAAATGTATTTATGTTGGGGGATTTCAATGCTCACCCTCATAGCTTGTTCTATAAAGAGTTATCGAATTTTTGTAGTGATCCGTCATGGATCTGTGCTGATATAGAGAAGCGGGGGGTGGGCAGTGATACCTACACTTTTATAAGTGACGTCTATGGTAGTAGGACATGGTTAGACCACATTCTGGTGTCAGTGTCATCTTGGCTTACAGTTAAAGATGTGGATGTTTCTGAAGATGTTTATGTTTCGGATCATCTACCTATTAGTATTGAATGTAATTTGGAAGTAATGAGGCCTAAATTCAGGACTCGAAGTAACTGTCGGAACTCTGTCTTGTGGGGAGAACGAACTAGGTCGGAATCGCGAGAATACCATAACATTTGTAATAGTAAGCTGCGAGACGTTGATTTCCCTCATGAGTTTGAAAGTTGCGGTAGAGGGTCATGTGGCTTGGCCGAGCATAAAGTTGTTCTGGATAGTTTGTATGATCGAATTGTCGGAATACTATGTGCGGCAGCTAGGCAGTCCAAACAGGTACGGGAGGGGGGGCCGAGACGAGGTAAGCGCGTTTGTGGGTGGAATGACTATGTAAAAGACGCTCACAGAGAGGCCAGGTGTAGTTTTCAAGCCTGGATACGTAACAATCGTCCCTCTTCAGGTCCTATTTATGATGAAATGTACGAGAAGCGAAAAACTTTCAAAAGTCGATTAAAATATTGTCAGAATAACGCGGAACAAGTTATTATGGATAGGTTAGCTGAACAACGAGCTACAAAAAATTTTGGTGAATTTTGGAAATCCACTAATAAGTTAGATGCGAAAGCTGGTCTCTCTGTGAGTGTTGGTGGGATGACTGAACCCAGGGGCATTGCGAATATGTTTAAAGAACATTTTAAAATTCAATCCCCACTCGGTCCCTCATCCATGGTGAGCGATTCTGGGCCCAGCAGTCGTGGTGGGAAATCTCTGATACTTTTCTCAACTAAACAAGTAAGTAAAGTCATTAACAGTATGACCCGAGGAAAATCTCCAGGACATGATGGGCTCAGCATCGAACACCTGCAACACGCTGGTATCCATCTGCCGAGAGTTCTGTCTGTGTTCTTCACAATGTGTATTAGTCATGCATATTTACCTGCTGATCTAATGAAGACCATCGTGGTTCCCATTGTGAAGAACAGAACAGGTGACATTTCGGACAAATGTAACTACCGCCCTATTTCTCTTGCGACAGTAATTGCAAAGGTGTTGGACGGTATGCTTGATTGTCATTTAAACGAATATATAAATCTTCAAGATGCGCAGTTCGGGTTTCGACCAGGACTATCAACCGAAAGTGCAATACTGAGTCTCAAGCATACAGTTCAATATTACGTAGATCGCAAGACTCCGGTGTACGCCTGTTTCCTTGATCTCTCCAGGGCATTCGATCTTGTCTCGTATGATGTGCTCTGGGGGAGGATGAGGGACAGAGGTATACCGGAAGATATATGTCGTATTTTCCAGTACTGGTATGGTAACCAAACCAATCAGGTGAAATGGGATGGTACACTCTCTGAGCCGTATGGGTTGGAGTGCGGAGTGAGACAGGGAGGTCTGACATCTCCTAGGCTCTTCAACCTTTACGTTGATAACCTCATAGCTGAACTCAGCAGCATGCGTGTGGGATGCAGTGTTGATGGAGTTAGAATTAACAACATCAGCTATGCAGATGACATGGTGCTGCTGGGTCCGTTAGCGGGGGCAATCGGAGAGCTACTTAAAGTTTGTGAAACCTACGCTGCCGCGCATGGTTTAATTTATAATGCAAAGAAATGTGAATGCATGGTCTTTAAGGTCGGCAGCAAACGGCATGTTGATGGACCTGATCTCTATATTAACGGGTCTAAAATAAGAAGAGTATCTACCTTCAAATACTTAGGTCATTTTCTTGCTGACGACCTTCGAGACGATGCAGACATTGAGAGGGAGCGGAGGGCTCTAGCGGTTCGGAGCAATATGCTGGCCCGTAGATTTGCTCGGTGTACTGACCTAGTCAAAATTACGCTTTTTAAGGCTTACTGTCAGAGTATGTACACGGGCAGTCTATGGGTCAGTTACACCAAAAAATCGCTAGATGTATTGCGCGTACAGTACAATAATGCTTTCAGGATGCTCTTGAGATTGCCTCGATACTGTAGTGCCTCGGAGATGTTTGCGCAAGCTCGCACTGATGGTTTTCACGCCATCTTGCGCAAAAAAACAGCTTCGCTGTTGAGAAGAGTGAGAGACAGTCACAACAGCATCCTGAGAACGGTAGGGGAGAGTTACAACTCTCCTATAATTAAACAGTTTGTGCAAAGGGTGATGGGTACTAACACTAGGTGATAAGCTTTTTGTTAATTTTACTAACACTCTATGGATTCTATGGTCCGAAATAAAAGTCTATTATTATTATTATTATAACACAAGCTCTGCTTAACTTGGGGCTAGATGATGCTGTGTGGATTGTCCAGCAATATTTATTTATTTATTTATTATATTTAAATTAGGAATTATTGTAGACAGAAACGCTACAGAATTGTCAAATGTAAATCAATATGATATTAACGATAACCCCTTATGTTTCCTATGTAACTTTATTATGAAAACACTGCCTTATTGAGTGCAGGGGCAGTAGGCAGTGACTCATCTGTCTTCTAGAATAGCTTCACATCTTCAAATCCTAGGCGGTTTACCATACAAATACTCAAGATTAGAATACCACTTACCTGTTGCAGTATGGTGACGGTGATGTGAAAATGGTGGTGTTCAAGGGTAGAGGTGGTGTACATGGCCGCCAGTGGGGAGGCGATCTCGCTCATGTACTTGTTGGTGTAGCCACGATGGTCCAAGTCGTGGCAGAGGCTGGCCACGAAGAGGGCCAAGCGCTGGATGATGAAATTTAGAATATGTTAAAGTATGGTATTGTTCATCAAAAAACCATATACTCCAACAAATCTGTGGGATCCGAAGTTAATAATTCCGGCTCTGGGAGTATATCGAAATAATCTATTAATGAGCAGCTACGAAATATATTTACAAGAAGAAAATAGTAAATCATGAAAATTACAGGAATTTTACTGTACTGGTGTTTTTTTATCTTTAAGTTTGGTCCGGTTGAGGAAAATAAATTTAATTGAAAATTTGAGATCAAATAAACTGAAAATATAAATCTAGACTCAAGTTTCTATATTTGTATTAACAGGGGTGTGCACAACAGGTTATTCAAGAATATTTAGCCTAAGAGCCCACGACGGCCAGACCTTCGTTATTTTGTAAAAGCTGAAAGTTCTTCTGTGGGTGTCCCCTATACAGGTAAGAATGACCAGGGACTATAGAGTTTGGGTAGTGGTTACTTGGGCAGGTAACAGGTAGTGAAGGTGTATAAAATAGTACCTTAAATTCGTCAAAGTATAATAATAATAATAAGAAATCAACCCAGAAATTATGAGGCAAGACTTCATACCGACTCATGCAGCTGGTAGCTAATGCTGTAATCAAAGACGGTCGGAAGTTCGATAGTGTACCTCGAGAACTAGAAATATGTCTTAAGACGTCATTTCGTTATGTCAAAAACTTAAAGGCTGGTACAACTCCGACTGTGGGTTATTATCCAAGACAGGTGTTCAACCCAGAGACCATGAGAAGGCATTGGCTGACTATTTGGGTTAGATATAATTCCACACTGCATCTAGGGTTCCATTCACATTATACATTACTCGTGACAGACTAAACAATTTATTCACCTGTTGGAAAAACTATCGACATTGTTTGTTTTTTAAATATCATTATTGATGTTATGTTACCTGTTTAAGATAACGTTGAAAATGAAATTTGGAGCTCTAACTTCCGCTGGTTGGGAGTTGGTTGTTTCACGGTGCTTTGAACCCCGCGATAAAAAAGTGTATTAATTTTAAACAAAAAAAATGTTCTAGGATGAGAAACTGCAAAAGAAAAATGGAATGAGGCTAGACTTCAGATCAATGAATGCGGCGGGCAGCTAATGCTGTAATCAAAGACGGTCGGAAGAAGCTCAACACTGTAGCTCGGGAACCAGAAATATGTCATGAGGCTGACCCAGACCATGAGAAGGCATTGGCTGAATATTTATTGAAATGTTCGTCACTTAATTTTGGTCAGCTACCAGAACAAGTGCGGAAGTTGGCATACAAGAGTGCTGTGAAATTTGATTTGCCTGACAGTCCAGCTTCATGGCATTAAAATGAAGAAGCTGCAGCTGATTGCTTCACGGGCTTCCTGATAAGAAGCCATAAGAAATCCTAACCCCACCAGTTGGAGATTTGTTCAAGGAACTAGGAGAAGTCATACTGAAACATAGCACCAACAATATGGAACTTGGACGAAACACGAATCACCACTACATATAATAAAACCAATGAAATTAGTGGCATCAAAGGGCGCGAAACAGGTGGGTGCAATAGTTTCTGCCGACACAATCATGACACCTTAGTTACCACTGAATTAGCTGCAAGTCTAGCAGGGAACACAATACCGCCCATGTTAGTTTTTCCACGCCTTTTCATTTGTGAGCTTTGGATAGATGACGGCAACAGAGTTTTTCTTTTTCACAATAGCAAAATAACCCGGTCTACAGTAGTCATCGTTGGTAGTAATTATTGAATGCAAACGTTATAGTTATAACCTATGTCTCTGATTTACAGATCATATTTACATCAACGCAATGTGACAATTTGGGTTAGAAATAATTTAATATTGCATCATGCGTTCCATAATCCGTACAAACTTTACAATTCACTTGTTGGAGAAACTATCAAGATTGTTTTTTAATATCATTATTGCCCTTGTAATTGTAATTTGGCGCTCTGAGTTCGGCTGGTTGCGTCGCGAGCTAGTTGTTCCACGGAACTTTGAAGTCTGTGATAAAGAAATGTATTAATTTTGAACAAAAAATTGTTTTAGGATGAAAAACTGAAAGAAAAACAGAGCTGGGCAAGACTTCAGATCGACTCATGCGGCGGGCAGCTAATGCTGCAATCAAATAAATTCAGATTCGAACATCGAAACTAATGATACTCAACTTAAGAGTATTTAATTTGAATAATTCCAAATGACAAACATTAAAATTGTATGATTTGATTTTCCTGTTTTTCTTTTAACCCATTGACACAAATATTAGAAACATCACGTTAATAAACTAAAATGGGTTTGCATTCCCTACATTGAATGAATAGCAAGTCTACCAGCAAACAGCAAACAAAAACATCATGTTTGTTTTTCCATGCCTAAGTACAAAGACCTTTCATGGGGGTGGGTTTTCCATTCGTGATGGACCCCAAGAAAGCATTGGAGCCGGAAATAGCTTTGGAATGATGACATTGGCAGAGTTGTGTGATTGACACTGGCTTCGCCACCATCAGGGATTTTAATTTGAATAACAGAAAAATCAGTCGCCAAATATCAGAATATGTCGGTCACTGGTTCAAAAGATATTAGGGTTTATAGGTAGCCGATCTGGAGGGAGACTCCCCGTCTTGGCCACGTTTATATTTCGAAAACTAGGGCACCTAGCGAAGATCTGTTTAGTTCCAAATTAAATCGCTAATCAGTCGCAATGCGTCGCCACAATCTGCAACCACTTAATGTTGGAGTGAGTGGGCCATTTAAAACCTACAGTGCCAAGGCTCAAGAAAAGTAGCTAAGTAACAATGCAGGCAAGACCATGTCCATATAAGAGATACTTGGAACAGGCCCCCTCACGATTCTACTGAACATGAATGATTTGACACTGCACTGACTCAAAAAATTATGAATAAAATATAAATAATGCTCTTTGATATTTTATTGTAGGGTATAAGCTAGGTCTAGGGCCTTAAGGAAAATAAATGGACACTTTTTTGTAAATAGTTTTTGATTTATTTGTTACTAATTTTACGTTTTGCGCTTGTTTCTGTGTGGGGAACGAAACGTTTGTGTCATGTGTCATGTGTCAATTGTGTCATTAGTGAAATGTCAAGACGGTATAAACAAACGGTGGCTGGCGTGTATCTGTTTACCATTATTTAGTTTTAAAATACTGAATAAAACCTAACAATCATGACCGCGACACTACTCCTCCCTGACACCGTAATTACCAAGGTACCACCATACCGTAGTATAGTAGTCCGGAAAGTGAACAGTGCGGCCGAAGCGAGGTTTCTTCTCGAGACACCGTCGTTGTTCAGGTAAGCGGGTTTCAACCAATATAAATGATGATAATTCGTCACATTCGCTATTTCGTCGCTATCCCCAATGGGTCACATTCACTAATACGTCACCTTGTGTATCTGGTTAGTTTTCCTAACTCGTTTCATGCTGTATTTCGACTCATTCCCGACTCGCGCAATGCTTATGTAAAATGTACTGTCAGTGTGTTATTTCGCCCCGTTTCAGAACCTTAAATGTCTCAGCGTAAGGCGGCTTGAGTGAACTACGCAGGGTGCCTGTCGCAGGAAGGAGTGTTAACAAGTACATACAGTACAGTGTTACATATCATGGCTGTGGGCTGTGGTGACAACTTTACTATTTGATGCCGAAGTCCTGCCGGGAAGTCGGTGTAGCGTGGCGTAAGTAATGCAATTTTAAGTAAGGTACTTTAAAGGTTGTATAAAATACGCTCAGTGGCAGAAAAAGTGGCCCAAGAGCATAAAGGAAGCTTGTAAACGAGCTGAGTATTATTTATGAGATGTTTTGATGATAGTAGGTTGTATCAAGTGAGCTGTTTAGTTTATTTAAGTGGGTAATATGAAATTAACTTGAGTTTAGATTGACTGTTAACTTATAACTTTAGTTACAGGTTAAAATATATTAAAAAAAACTCTTAATTTTAACTAGGAAACCAAATCTGTATCAAACAAAGGTTAGTTAAAGTCTGTTTATTACTGAGTATGTTTATTACTGGTACCAGGACACAGTGGCGTTTGGATTGCGGTGATGGCAGACATATCCTCGATAGAGTCAAAATTCACCATGAGAAATACAGACGAAGAGGAGCGGTGTTGTAGTCTTTGAGCAGCTTTTGTTTGAAACAGTTGCTGGTCTAAATTTTATGTATGTTCAATGCTCTTCCCCTTTACGGAAGCAGCCACACCTCTTGGAACAAATTAATGAACCTGTTCGCAATTCACTAACAACCATTTTGAATGTGTCCTTGGACGACCAAGCGTAGACACAAGCCACACTACCCATCCGTGTTGGTGGCCTCGCGTCCGTAAAATGACCAGTATTAGCTTACCAGCGTTCCTCTCCTCTGTCCACAGCACTGAGAAGTGGCTTGCCCGGATACAGATACGCCTGTGAACCCATCTTCCCAGAGACAGTGGGATGAGCCGCTCTGCAGGTTGGTACGGAATAATCTAATTAATACGTCCACCAGTACTGCTGCGTGGGTGCGTGGGACTCGGGCCTTTGGCTTCAGGCTCTACCGTCACCCAACACTGGAACCATGCTGGGTGAAACTACCTTCCGGCTTGCTACGTGTCTGCGTCTGGGCGCTCCTCGCAGTCGATAGCCTCGGACACCTTGGCCTGTCCTGCAGTAAGAGCGCAGGTCGTATAGCCCGTCACGCCGGTATTAATGACATCATCCGTCGTGCTCTTGCCACCGGCACTTGCCGGGGTACCAGCTATTTTAGAACCCAGTGGCTTGGCACGCGACGATGTGCACAGACCAGATGGAGTGACCATAATACCTTGGAAGATGGGTAGGCCTTTGGTGTGGGATGCAACATGTATTGTGTCGACACCCTAGCGCCATCCCATCTTCCTGGTACGGTGGACTGTGCAGGTGCAGAAAATCTCAAACGTCGAAATATAACAACCTAATTGGGAGTTATATGTTTGAGCCGTTTGGGGTTGAAACACTAGGGCCATGGGGTCCGTGTGCTAAAAAAATTAAGGGTTTCAACTGAAGTAACTAAAGTAATAAGTTAACATCAGCTCTGTAAAAACTTATGACAGTACTGGGTAGGTGCCAAGTGACCTGTTTAGTTTATTTAAGGGGGTAATTTGAAATGAACGTTTATTGATTTTCTTTATTGACAACGGGTTTATTTCGATTCCAGAATAAAATAGAAGATGCCAGGTTACTGCTGCTCAAGTTGCTAAGGTGGTTTTATTATCCAACTAAGGACAAACTCAACATGAGGTGGCTGCAACTCTGGATGTGCGGCGTACTACCCTTCGATATGCACTTAAGAGGTATTGTGAGCGACTGGACTCCATACACAGTGACCAGGTAACCGCAGAGTAAGATGTACTTATGCCCGAGATGTCCGATTTGTAATACTCGAAGTGTTGAGAAATCACTTCCTTACCGCTCATGAAGTCAGGTCAGGCAGTAGATTCAAGCAGCACGTGGGATCTTCGTAAGTGAACAACAGACCATGAGGCAAAGGATGGAACGTGATTTACGTGGCAGGACACTAGCACGAGGGCCAGAACTTGGGAGACACCACCGAGTTGCATGGTTAGAACATGTCTGGGACATACTTAAAGGACGGGTCCGAGCAAAGTTAACCTCGCCAAAGACACTCTGTGAGCGAAAGGTGGCTCTAGACAGAGCATGGGAGGAATTCACAAAGTGGACATAAAAACATACTGCAAAGCGTGCCAGAAGTCATGCAAGCCGTCATCCAAGCAAAAGAAGGTAATACGCGGTATAAATCTAAGTAAGTTTTTGTTGTAACTCCAAGAATATTCTTGAGAATAGAAGATTCTTGATCGTAAAGTGATTGGATAGTAAATACCTACAATATTATATTAGGAAAGCCCTATTGTTTTACAATAGCAAAATAACCAGGGCTACAGTACTTGCCAGTTTATAGTAATGATTGAATGCAAACATTATAGTTATTACCTATGTACCTATTATAAAAACACATAAATGTCTTTTTTACAGATAAACACCACACGTCTTCTATGAGAGTTGAAAAGATGCAGCGCATAATCATAACCGATTGAAGCAGTAGAAAGAAGAATAATTTATCAAGTCTTTTTTATATCTCGATTGACCTTGAAATTGAAAATCTAAGTTCGAGGATCTAAGTTCCGCTGCTCGGGTGCTGGTTGCTCCACGGAACATTGAACCCTGAGTTGAAGAATTGTAAGTATTACTTTTACACAAAAAATTGTTTAAGGATGAGAAACTACAAAAAAAGAACAGAATGAGGCAAGACTTCATACCGACTCATGCAGCTGGTAGCTAATGCTGTAATCAAAGACGGTCGGAAGTTCGATAGTGTACCTCGAGAACTAGAAATATGTCTTAAGACGTCATTTCGTTATGTCAAAAACTTAAAGGCTGGTACAACTCCGACTGTGGGTTATTATCCAAGACAGGTGTTCAACCCAGAGACCATGAGAAGGCATTGGCTGACTATTTGGGTTAGATATAATTCCACACTGCATCTAGGGTTCCATTCACATTATACATTACTCGTGACAGACTAAACAATTTATTCACCTGTTGGAAAAACTATCGACATTGTTTGTTTTTTAAATATCATTATTGATGTTATGTTACCTGTTTAAGATAACGTTGAAAATGAAATTTGGAGCTCTAACTTCCGCTGGTTGGTATTAATTTTAAACAAAAAAATTGTTCTAGGATGAGAAACTGCAAAAGAAAAATGGAATGAGGCTAGACTTCAGATCAATGAATGCGGCGGGCAGCTAATGCTGTAATCAAAGACGGTCGGAAGAAGCTCAACACTGTAGCTCGGGAACCAGAAATATGTCATGAGGCTGACCCAGACCATGAGAAGGCATTGGCTGAATATTTATTGAAATGTTCGTCACTTAATTTTGGTCAGCTACCAGAACAAGTGCGGAAGTTGGCATACAAGAGTGCTGTGAAATTTGATTTGCCTGACAGTCCAGCTTCATGGCATTAAAATGAAGAAGCTGCAGCTGATTGCTTCACGGGCTTCCTGATAAGAAGCCATAAGAAATCCTGACCCCACCAGTTGGAGATTTGTTCAAGGAACTAGGAGAAGTCATACTGAAACATAGCACCAACAATATGGAACTTGGACGAAACACGAATCACCACTACATATAATAAAACCAATGAAATTAGTGGCATCAAAGGGCGCGAAACAGGTGGGTGCAATAGTTTCTGCCGACACAATCATGACACCTTAGTTACCACTGAATTAGCTGCAAGTCTAGCAGGGAACACAATACCGCCCATGTTAGTTTTTCCACGCCTTTTCATTTGTGAGCTTTGGATAGATGACGGCAACAGAGTTTCTCTTTTTCACAATAGCAAAATAACCCGGTCTACAGTAGTCATCGTTGGTAGTAATTATTGAATGCAAACGTTATAGTTATAACCTATGTCTCTGATTTACAGATCATATTTACATCAACGCAATGTGACAATTTGGGTTAGAAATAATTTAATATTGCATCATGCGTTCCATAATCCGTACAAACTTTACAATTCACTTGTTGGAGAAACTATCAAGATTGTTTTTTAATATCATTATTGACCTTGTAATTGTAATTTGGCGCTCTGAGTTCGGCTGGTCGCGTCGCGAGCTAGTTGTTCCACGGAACTTTGAAGTCTGTGATAAAGAAATGTATTAATTTTGAACAAAAAATTGTTTTAGGATGAAAAACTGAAAGAAAAACAGAGCTGGGCAAGACTTCAGATCGACTCATGCGGCGGGCAGCTAATGCTGCAATCAAATAAATTCAGATTCGAACATCGAAACTAATGATACTCAACTTAAGAGTATTTAATTTGAATAATTCCAAATGACAAACATTAAAATTGTATGATTTGATGTTCCTGTTTTTCTTTTAACCCATTGACACAAATATTAGAAACATCACGTTAATAAACTAAAATGGGTTTGCATTCCCTACATTGAATGAATAGCAAGTCTACCAGCAAACAGCAAACAAAAACATCATGTTTGTTTTTCCATGCCTAAGTACAAAGACCTTTCATGGGGGTGGGTTTTCCATTCGTGATGGACCCCAAGAAAGCATTGGAGCCGGAAATAGCTTTGGAATGATGACATTGGCAGAGTTGTGTGATTGACACTGGCTTCGCCACCATCAGGGATTTTAATTTGAATAACAGAAAAATCAGTCGCCAAATATCAGAATATGTCGGTCACTGGTTCAAAAGATATTAGGGTTTATAGGTAGCCGATCTGGAGGGAGACTCCCCGTCTTGGCCACGTTTATATTTCGAAAACTAGGGCACCTAGCGAAGATCTGTTTAGTTCCAAATTAAATCGCTAATCAGTCGCAATGCGTCGCCACAATCTGCAACCACTTAATGTTGGAGTGAGTGGGCCATTTAAAACCTACAGTGCCAAGGCTCAAGAAAAGTAGCTAAGTAACAATGCAGGCAAGACCATGTCCATATAAGAGATACTTGGAACAGGCCCCCTCACGATTCTACTGAACATGAATGATTTGACACTGCACTGACTCAAAAAATTATGAATAAAATATAAATAATGCTCTAGATTGTAGGGTATAAGCTAGGTCTAGGGCCTTAAGGAAAATAAATGGACACTTTTTTGTAAATAGTTTTTGATTTATTTGTTACTAATTTTACGTTTTGCGCTTGTTTCTGTGTGGGGAACGAAACGTTTGTGTCATGTGTCATGTGTCAATTGTGTCATTAGTGAAATGTCAAGACGGTATAAACAAACGGTGGCTGGCGTGTATCTGTTTACCATTATTTAGTTTTAAAATACTGAATAAAACCTAACAATCATGACCGCGACACTACTCCTCCCTGACACCGTAATTACCAAGGTACCACCATACCGTAGTATAGTAGTCCGGAAAGTGAACAGTGCGGCCGAAGCGAGGTTTCTTCTCGAGACACCGTCGTTGTTCAGGTAAGCGGGTTTCAACCAATATAAATGATGATAATTCGTCACATTCGCTATTTCGTCGCTATCCCCAATGGGTCACATTCACTAATACGTCACCTTGTGTATCTGGTTAGTTTTCCTAACTCGTTTCATGCTGTATTTCGACTCATTCCCGACTCGCGCAATGCTTATGTAAAATGTACTGTCAGTGTGTTATTTCGCCCCGTTTCAGAACCTTAAATGTCTCAGCGTAAGGCGGCTTGAGTGAACTACGCAGGGTGCCTGTCGCAGGAAGGAGTGTTAACAAGTACATACAGTGTTACATATCATGGCTGTGGGCTGTGGTGACAACTTTACTATTTGATGCCGAAGTCCTGCCGGGAAGTCGGTGTAGCGTGGCGTAAGTAATGCAATTTTAAGTAAGGTACTGTAAAGGTTGTATAAAATACGCTCAGTGGCAGAAAAAGTGGCCCAAGAGCATAAAGGAAGCTTGTAAACGAGCTGAGTATTATTTATGAGATGTTTTGATGATAGTAGGTTGTATCAAGTGAGCTGTTTAGTTTATTTAAGTGGGTAATATGAAATTAACTTGAGTTTAGATTGACTGTTAACTTATAACTTTAGTTACAGGTTAAAATATATTAAAAAAAACTCTTAATTTTAACTAGGAAACCAAATCTGTATCAAACAAAGGTTAGTTAAAGTCTGTTTATTACTGAGTATGTTTATTACTGGTACCAGGACACAGTGGCGTTTGGATTGCGGTGATGGCAGACATATCCTCGATAGAGTCAAAATTCACCATGAGAAATACAGACGAAGAGGAGCGGTGTTGTAGTCTTTGAGCAGCTTTTGTTTGAAACAGTTGCTGGTCCAAATTTTATGTATGTTCAATGCTCTTCCCCTTTACGGAAGCAGCCACACCTCTTGGAACAAATTAATGAACCTGTTCGCAATTCACTAACAACCATTTTGAATGTGTCCTTGGACGACCAAGCGTAGACACAAGCCACACTACCCATCCGTGTTGGTGGCCTCGCGTCCGTAAAATGACCAGTATTAGCTTACCAGCGTTCCTCTCCTCTGTCCACAGCACTGAGAAGTGGCTTGCCCGGATACAGATACGCCTGTGAACCCATCTTCCCAGAGACAGTGGGATGAGCCGCTCTGCAGGTTGGTACGGAATAATCTAATTAATACGTCCACCAGTACTGCTGCGTGGGTGCGTGGGACTCGGGCCTTTGGCTTCAGGCTCTACCGTCACCCAACACTGGAACCATGCTGGGTGAAACTACCTTCCGGCTTGCTACGTGTCTGCGTCTGGGCGCTCCTCGCAGTCGATAGCCTCGGACACCTTGGCCTGTCCTGCAGTAAGAGCGCAGGTCGTATAGCCCGTCACGCCGGTATTAATGACATCATCCGTCGTGCTCTTGCCACCGGCACTTGCCGGGGTACCAGCTATTTTAGAACCCAGTGGCTTGGCACGCGACGATGTGCACAGACCAGATGGAGTGACCATAATACCTTGGAAGATGGGTAGGCCTTTGGTGTGGGATGCAACATGTATTGTGTCGACACCCTAGCGCCATCCCATCTTCCTGGTACGGTGGACTGTGCAGGTGCAGAAAATCTCAAACGTCGAAATATAACAACCTAATTGGGAGTTATATGTTTGAGCCGTTTGGGGTTGAAACACTAGGGCCATGGGGTCCGTGTGCTAAAAAAATTAAGGGTTTCAACTGAAGTAACTAAAGTAATAAGTTAACATCAGCTCTGTAAAAACTTATGACAGTACTGGGTAGGTGCCAAGTGACCTGTTTAGTTTATTTAAGGGGGTAATTTGAAATGAACGTTTATTGATTTTCTTTATTGACAACGGGTTTATTTCGATTCCAGAATAAAATAGAAGATGCCAGGTTACTGCTGCTCAAGTTGCTAAGGTGGTTTTATTATCCAACTAAGGACAAACTCAACATGAGGTGGCTGCAACTCTGGATGTGCGGCGTACTACCCTTCGATATGCACTTAAGAGGTATTGTGAGCGACTGGACTCCATACACAGTGACCAGGTAACCGCAGAGTAAGATGTACTTATGCCCGAGATGTCCGATTTGTAATACTCGAAGTGTTGAGAAATCACTTCCTTACCGCTCATGAAGTCAGGTCAGGCAGTAGATTCAAGCAGCACGTGGGATCTTCGTAAGTGAACAACAGACCATGAGGCAAAGGATGGAACGTGATTTACGTGGCAGGACACTAGCACGAGGGCCAGAACTTGGGAGACACCACCGAGTTGCATGGTTAGAACATGTCTGGGACATACTTAAAGGACGGGTCCGAGCAAAGTTAACCTCGCCAAAGACACTCTGTGAGCGAAAGGTGGCTCTAGACAGAGCATGGGAGGAATTCACAAAGTGGACATAAAAACATACTGCAAAGCGTGCCAGAAGTCATGCAAGCCGTCATCCAAGCAAAAGAAGGTAATACGCGGTATAAATCTAAGTAAGTTTTTGTTGTAACTCCAAGAATATTCTTGAGAATAGAAGATTCTTGATCGTAAAGTGATTGGATAGTAAATACCTACAATATTATATTAGGAAAGCCCTATTGTTTTACAATAGCAAAATAACCAGGGCTACAGTACTTGCCAGTTTATAGTAATGATTGAATGCAAACATTATAGTTATTACCTATGTACCTATTATAAAAACACATAAATGTCTTTTTTACAGATAAACACCACACGTCTTCTATGAGAGTTGAAAAGATGCAGCGCATAATCATAACCGATTGAAGCAGTAGAAAGAAGAATAATTTATCAAGTCTTTTTTATATCTCGATTGACCTTGAAATTGAAAATCTAAGTTCGAGGATCTAAGTTCCGCTGCTCGGGTGCTGGTTGCTCCACGGAACATTGAACCCTGAGTTGAAGAATTGTAAGTATTACTTTTACACAAAAAATTGTTTAAGGATGAGAAACTACAAAAAAAGAACAGAATGAGGCAAGACTTCATACCGACTCATGCAGCTGGTAGCTAATGCTGTAATCAAAGACGGTCGGAAGTTCGATAGTGTACCTCGAGAACTAGAAATATGTCTTAAGACGTCATTTCGTTATGTCAAAAACTTAAAGGCTGGTACAACTCCGACTGTGGGTTATTATCCAAGACAGGTGTTCAACCCAGAGACCATGAGAAGGCATTGGCTGACTATTTGGGTTAGATATAATTCCACACTGCATCTAGGGTTCCATTCACATTATACATTACTCGTGACAGACTAAACAATTTATTCACCTGTTGGAAAAACTATCGACATTGTTTGTTTTTTAAATATCATTATTGATGTTATGTTACCTGTTTAAGATAACGTTGAAAATGAAATTTGGAGCTCTAACTTCCGCTGGTTGGTATTAATTTTAAACAAAAAAATTGTTCTAGGATGAGAAACTGCAAAAGAAAAATGGAATGAGGCTAGACTTCAGATCAATGAATGCGGCGGGCAGCTAATGCTGTAATCAAAGACGGTCGGAAGAAGCTCAACACTGTAGCTCGGGAACCAGAAATATGTCATGAGGCTGACCCAGACCATGAGAAGGCATTGGCTGAATATTTATTGAAATGTTCGTCACTTAATTTTGGTCAGCTACCAGAACAAGTGCGGAAGTTGGCATACAAGAGTGCTGTGAAATTTGATTTGCCTGACAGTCCAGCTTCATGGCATTAAAATGAAGAAGCTGCAGCTGATTGCTTCACGGGCTTCCTGATAAGAAGCCATAAGAAATCCTGACCCCACCAGTTGGAGATTTGTTCAAGGAACTAGGAGAAGTCATACTGAAACATAGCACCAACAATATGGAACTTGGACGAAACACGAATCACCACTACATATAATAAAACCAATGAAATTAGTGGCATCAAAGGGCGCGAAACAGGTGGGTGCAATAGTTTCTGCCGACACAATCATGACACCTTAGTTACCACTGAATTAGCTGCAAGTCTAGCAGGGAACACAATACCGCCCATGTTAGTTTTTCCACGCCTTTTCATTTGTGAGCTTTGGATAGATGACGGCAACAGAGTTTCTCTTTTTCACAATAGCAAAATAACCCGGTCTACAGTAGTCATCGTTGGTAGTAATTATTGAATGCAAACGTTATAGTTATAACCTATGTCTCTGATTTACAGATCATATTTACATCAACGCAATGTGACAATTTGGGTTAGAAATAATTTAATATTGCATCATGCGTTCCATAATCCGTACAAACTTTACAATTCACTTGTTGGAGAAACTATCAAGATTGTTTTTTAATATCATTATTGACCTTGTAATTGTAATTTGGCGCTCTGAGTTCGGCTGGTCGCGTCGCGAGCTAGTTGTTCCACGGAACTTTGAAGTCTGTGATAAAGAAATGTATTAATTTTGAACAAAAAATTGTTTTAGGATGAAAAACTGAAAGAAAAACAGAGCTGGGCAAGACTTCAGATCGACTCATGCGGCGGGCAGCTAATGCTGCAATCAAATAAATTCAGATTCGAACATCGAAACTAATGATACTCAACTTAAGAGTATTTAATTTGAATAATTCCAAATGACAAACATTAAAATTGTATGATTTGATTTTCCTGTTTTTCTTTTAACCCATTGACACAAATATTAGAAACATCACGTTAATAAACTAAAATGGGTTTGCATTCCCTACATTGAATGAATAGCAAGTCTACCAGCAAACAGCAAACAAAAACATCATGTTTGTTTTTCCATGCCTAAGTACAAAGACCTTTCATGGGGGTGGGTTTTCCATTCGTGATGGACCCCAAGAAAGCATTGGAGCCGGAAATAGCTTTGGAATGATGACATTGGCAGAGTTGTGTGATTGACACTGGCTTCGCCACCATCAGGGATTTTAATTTGAATAACAGAAAAATCAGTCGCCAAATATCAGAATATGTCGGTCACTGGTTCAAAAGATATTAGGGTTTATAGGTAGCCGATCTGGAGGGAGACTCCCCGTCTTGGCCACGTTTATATTTCGAAAACTAGGGCACCTAGCGAAGATCTGTTTAGTTCCAAATTAAATCGCTAATCAGTCGCAATGCGTCGCCACAATCTGCAACCACTTAATGTTGGAGTGAGTGGGCCATTTAAAACCTACAGTGCCAAGGCTCAAGAAAAGTAGCTAAGTAACAATGCAGGCAAGACCATGTCCATATAAGAGATACTTGGAACAGGCCCCCTCACGATTCTACTGAACATGAATGATTTGACACTGCACTGACTCAAAAAATTATGAATAAAATATAAATAATGCTCTAGATTGTAGGGTATAAGCTAGGTCTAGGGCCTTAAGGAAAATAAATGGACACTTTTTTGTAAATAGTTTTTGATTTATTTGTTACTAATTTTACGTTTTGCGCTTGTTTCTGTGTGGGGAACGAAACGTTTGTGTCATGTGTCATGTGTCAATTGTGTCATTAGTGAAATGTCAAGACGGTATAAACAAACGGTGGCTGGCGTGTATCTGTTTACCATTATTTAGTTTTAAAATACTGAATAAAACCTAACAATCATGACCGCGACACTACTCCTCCCTGACACCGTAATTACCAAGGTACCACCATACCGTAGTATAGTAGTCCGGAAAGTGAACAGTGCGGCCGAAGCGAGGTTTCTTCTCGAGACACCGTCGTTGTTCAGGTAAGCGGGTTTCAACCAATATAAATGATGATAATTCGTCACATTCGCTATTTCGTCGCTATCCCCAATGGGTCACATTCACTAATACGTCACCTTGTGTATCTGGTTAGTTTTCCTAACTCGTTTCATGCTGTATTTCGACTCATTCCCGACTCGCGCAATGCTTATGTAAAATGTACTGTCAGTGTGTTATTTCGCCCCGTTTCAGAACCTTAAATGTCTCAGCGTAAGGCGGCTTGAGTGAACTACGCAGGGTGCCTGTCGCAGGAAGGAGTGTTAACAAGTACATACAGTGTTACATATCATGGCTGTGGGCTGTGGTGACAACTTTACTATTTGATGCCGAAGTCCTGCCGGGAAGTCGGTGTAGCGTGGCGTAAGTAATGCAATTTTAAGTAAGGTACTGTAAAGGTTGTATAAAATACGCTCAGTGGCAGAAAAAGTGGCCCAAGAGCATAAAGGAAGCTTGTAAACGAGCTGAGTATTATTTATGAGATGTTTTGATGATAGTAGGTTGTATCAAGTGAGCTGTTTAGTTTATTTAAGTGGGTAATATGAAATTAACTTGAGTTTAGATTGACTGTTAACTTATAACTTTAGTTACAGGTTAAAATATATTAAAAAAAACTCTTAATTTTAACTAGGAAACCAAATCTGTATCAAACAAAGGTTAGTTAAAGTCTGTTTATTACTGAGTATGTTTATTACTGGTACCAGGACACAGTGGCGTTTGGATTGCGGTGATGGCAGACATATCCTCGATAGAGTCAAAATTCACCATGAGAAATACAGACGAAGAGGAGCGGTGTTGTAGTCTTTGAGCAGCTTTTGTTTGAAACAGTTGCTGGTCCAAATTTTATGTATGTTCAATGCTCTTCCCCTTTACGGAAGCAGCCACACCTCTTGGAACAAATTAATGAACCTGTTCGCAATTCACTAACAACCATTTTGAATGTGTCCTTGGACGACCAAGCGTAGACACAAGCCACACTACCCATCCGTGTTGGTGGCCTCGCGTCCGTAAAATGACCAGTATTAGCTTACCAGCGTTCCTCTCCTCTGTCCACAGCACTGAGAAGTGGCTTGCCCGGATACAGATACGCCTGTGAACCCATCTTCCCAGAGACAGTGGGATGAGCCGCTCTGCAGGTTGGTACGGAATAATCTAATTAATACGTCCACCAGTACTGCTGCGTGGGTGCGTGGGACTCGGGCCTTTGGCTTCAGGCTCTACCGTCACCCAACACTGGAACCATGCTGGGTGAAACTACCTTCCGGCTTGCTACGTGTCTGCGTCTGGGCGCTCCTCGCAGTCGATAGCCTCGGACACCTTGGCCTGTCCTGCAGTAAGAGCGCAGGTCGTATAGCCCGTCACGCCGGTATTAATGACATCATCCGTCGTGCTCTTGCCACCGGCACTTGCCGGGGTACCAGCTATTTTAGAACCCAGTGGCTTGGCACGCGACGATGTGCACAGACCAGATGGAGTGACCATAATACCTTGGAAGATGGGTAGGCCTTTGGTGTGGGATGCAACATGTATTGTGTCGACACCCTAGCGCCATCCCATCTTCCTGGTACGGTGGACTGTGCAGGTGCAGAAAATCTCAAACGTCGAAATATAACAACCTAATTGGGAGTTATATGTTTGAGCCGTTTGGGGTTGAAACACTAGGGCCATGGGGTCCGTGTGCTAAAAAAATTAAGGGTTTCAACTGAAGTAACTAAAGTAATAAGTTAACATCAGCTCTGTAAAAACTTATGACAGTACTGGGTAGGTGCCAAGTGACCTGTTTAGTTTATTTAAGGGGGTAATTTGAAATGAACGTTTATTGATTTTCTTTATTGACAACGGGTTTATTTCGATTCCAGAATAAAATAGAAGATGCCAGGTTACTGCTGCTCAAGTTGCTAAGGTGGTTTTATTATCCAACTAAGGACAAACTCAACATGAGGTGGCTGCAACTCTGGATGTGCGGCGTACTACCCTTCGATATGCACTTAAGAGGTATTGTGAGCGACTGGACTCCATACACAGTGACCAGGTAACCGCAGAGTAAGATGTACTTATGCCCGAGATGTCCGATTTGTAATACTCGAAGTGTTGAGAAATCACTTCCTTACCGCTCATGAAGTCAGGTCAGGCAGTAGATTCAAGCAGCACGTGGGATCTTCGTAAGTGAACAACAGACCATGAGGCAAAGGATGGAACGTGATTTACGTGGCAGGACACTAGCACGAGGGCCAGAACTTGGGAGACACCACCGAGTTGCATGGTTAGAACATGTCTGGGACATACTTAAAGGACGGGTCCGAGCAAAGTTAACCTCGCCAAAGACACTCTGTGAGCGAAAGGTGGCTCTAGACAGAGCATGGGAGGAATTCACAAAGTGGACATAAAAACATACTGCAAAGCGTGCCAGAAGTCATGCAAGCCGTCATCCAAGCAAAAGAAGGTAATACGCGGTATAAATCTAAGTAAGTTTTTGTTGTAACTCCAAGAATATTCTTGAGAATAGAAGATTCTTGATCGTAAAGTGATTGGATAGTAAATACCTACAATATTATATTAGGAAAGCCCTATTGTTTTACAATAGCAAAATAACCAGGGCTACAGTACTTGCCAGTTTATAGTAATGATTGAATGCAAACATTATAGTTATTACCTATGTACCTATTATAAAAACACATAAATGTCTTTTTTACAGATAAACACCACACGTCTTCTATGAGAGTTGAAAAGATGCAGCGCATAATCATAACCGATTGAAGCAGTAGAAAGAAGAATAATTTATCAAGTCTTTTTTATATCTCGATTGACCTTGAAATTGAAAATCTAAGTTCGAGGATCTAAGTTCCGCTGCTCGGGTGCTGGTTGCTCCACGGAACATTGAACCCTGAGTTGAAGAATTGTAAGTATTACTTTTACACAAAAAATTGTTTAAGGATGAGAAACTACAAAAAAAGAACAGAATGAGGCAAGACTTCATACCGACTCATGCAGCTGGTAGCTAATGCTGTAATCAAAGACGGTCGGAAGTTCGATAGTGTACCTCGAGAACTAGAAATATGTCTTAAGACGTCATTTCGTTATGTCAAAAACTTAAAGGCTGGTACAACTCCGACTGTGGGTTATTATCCAAGACAGGTGTTCAACCCAGAGACCATGAGAAGGCATTGGCTGACTATTTGGGTTAGATATAATTCCACACTGCATCTAGGGTTCCATTCACATTATACATTACTCGTGACAGACTAAACAATTTATTCACCTGTTGGAAAAACTATCGACATTGTTTGTTTTTTAAATATCATTATTGATGTTATGTTACCTGTTTAAGATAACGTTGAAAATGAAATTTGGAGCTCTAACTTCCGCTGGTTGGTATTAATTTTAAACAAAAAAATTGTTCTAGGATGAGAAACTGCAAAAGAAAAATGGAATGAGGCTAGACTTCAGATCAATGAATGCGGCGGGCAGCTAATGCTGTAATCAAAGACGGTCGGAAGAAGCTCAACACTGTAGCTCGGGAACCAGAAATATGTCATGAGGCTGACCCAGACCATGAGAAGGCATTGGCTGAATATTTATTGAAATGTTCGTCACTTAATTTTGGTCAGCTACCAGAACAAGTGCGGAAGTTGGCATACAAGAGTGCTGTGAAATTTGATTTGCCTGACAGTCCAGCTTCATGGCATTAAAATGAAGAAGCTGCAGCTGATTGCTTCACGGGCTTCCTGATAAGAAGCCATAAGAAATCCTGACCCCACCAGTTGGAGATTTGTTCAAGGAACTAGGAGAAGTCATACTGAAACATAGCACCAACAATATGGAACTTGGACGAAACACGAATCACCACTACATATAATAAAACCAATGAAATTAGTGGCATCAAAGGGCGCGAAACAGGTGGGTGCAATAGTTTCTGCCGACACAATCATGACACCTTAGTTACCACTGAATTAGCTGCAAGTCTAGCAGGGAACACAATACCGCCCATGTTAGTTTTTCCACGCCTTTTCATTTGTGAGCTTTGGATAGATGACGGCAACAGAGTTTCTCTTTTTCACAATAGCAAAATAACCCGGTCTACAGTAGTCATCGTTGGTAGTAATTATTGAATGCAAACGTTATAGTTATAACCTATGTCTCTGATTTACAGATCATATTTACATCAACGCAATGTGACAATTTGGGTTAGAAATAATTTAATATTGCATCATGCGTTCCATAATCCGTACAAACTTTACAATTCACTTGTTGGAGAAACTATCAAGATTGTTTTTTAATATCATTATTGACCTTGTAATTGTAATTTGGCGCTCTGAGTTCGGCTGGTCGCGTCGCGAGCTAGTTGTTCCACGGAACTTTGAAGTCTGTGATAAAGAAATGTATTAATTTTGAACAAAAAATTGTTTTAGGATGAAAAACTGAAAGAAAAACAGAGCTGGGCAAGACTTCAGATCGACTCATGCGGCGGGCAGCTAATGCTGCAATCAAATAAATTCAGATTCGAACATCGAAACTAATGATACTCAACTTAAGAGTATTTAATTTGAATAATTCCAAATGACAAACATTAAAATTGTATGATTTGATTTTCCTGTTTTTCTTTTAACCCATTGACACAAATATTAGAAACATCACGTTAATAAACTAAAATGGGTTTGCATTCCCTACATTGAATGAATAGCAAGTCTACCAGCAAACAGCAAACAAAAACATCATGTTTGTTTTTCCATGCCTAAGTACAAAGACCTTTCATGGGGGTGGGTTTTCCATTCGTGATGGACCCCAAGAAAGCATTGGAGCCGGAAATAGCTTTGGAATGATGACATTGGCAGAGTTGTGTGATTGACACTGGCTTCGCCACCATCAGGGATTTTAATTTGAATAACAGAAAAATCAGTCGCCAAATATCAGAATATGTCGGTCACTGGTTCAAAAGATATTAGGGTTTATAGGTAGCCGATCTGGAGGGAGACTCCCCGTCTTGGCCACGTTTATATTTCGAAAACTAGGGCACCTAGCGAAGATCTGTTTAGTTCCAAATTAAATCGCTAATCAGTCGCAATGCGTCGCCACAATCTGCAACCACTTAATGTTGGAGTGAGTGGGCCATTTAAAACCTACAGTGCCAAGGCTCAAGAAAAGTAGCTAAGTAACAATGCAGGCAAGACCATGTCCATATAAGAGATACTTGGAACAGGCCCCCTCACGATTCTACTGAACATGAATGATTTGACACTGCACTGACTCAAAAAATTATGAATAAAATATAAATAATGCTCTAGATTGTAGGGTATAAGCTAGGTCTAGGGCCTTAAGGAAAATAAATGGACACTTTTTTGTAAATAGTTTTTGATTTATTTGTTACTAATTTTACGTTTTGCGCTTGTTTCTGTGTGGGGAACGAAACGTTTGTGTCATGTGTCATGTGTCAATTGTGTCATTAGTGAAATGTCAAGACGGTATAAACAAACGGTGGCTGGCGTGTATCTGTTTACCATTATTTAGTTTTAAAATACTGAATAAAACCTAACAATCATGACCGCGACACTACTCCTCCCTGACACCGTAATTACCAAGGTACCACCATACCGTAGTATAGTAGTCCGGAAAGTGAACAGTGCGGCCGAAGCGAGGTTTCTTCTCGAGACACCGTCGTTGTTCAGGTAAGCGGGTTTCAACCAATATAAATGATGATAATTCGTCACATTCGCTATTTCGTCGCTATCCCCAATGGGTCACATTCACTAATACGTCACCTTGTGTATCTGGTTAGTTTTCCTAACTCGTTTCATGCTGTATTTCGACTCATTCCCGACTCGCGCAATGCTTATGTAAAATGTACTGTCAGTGTGTTATTTCGCCCCGTTTCAGAACCTTAAATGTCTCAGCGTAAGGCGGCTTGAGTGAACTACGCAGGGTGCCTGTCGCAGGAAGGAGTGTTAACAAGTACATACAGTGTTACATATCATGGCTGTGGGCTGTGGTGACAACTTTACTATTTGATGCCGAAGTCCTGCCGGGAAGTCGGTGTAGCGTGGCGTAAGTAATGCAATTTTAAGTAAGGTACTGTAAAGGTTGTATAAAATACGCTCAGTGGCAGAAAAAGTGGCCCAAGAGCATAAAGGAAGCTTGTAAACGAGCTGAGTATTATTTATGAGATGTTTTGATGATAGTAGGTTGTATCAAGTGAGCTGTTTAGTTTATTTAAGTGGGTAATATGAAATTAACTTGAGTTTAGATTGACTGTTAACTTATAACTTTAGTTACAGGTTAAAATATATTAAAAAAAACTCTTAATTTTAACTAGGAAACCAAATCTGTATCAAACAAAGGTTAGTTAAAGTCTGTTTATTACTGAGTATGTTTATTACTGGTACCAGGACACAGTGGCGTTTGGATTGCGGTGATGGCAGACATATCCTCGATAGAGTCAAAATTCACCATGAGAAATACAGACGAAGAGGAGCGGTGTTGTAGTCTTTGAGCAGCTTTTGTTTGAAACAGTTGCTGGTCCAAATTTTATGTATGTTCAATGCTCTTCCCCTTTACGGAAGCAGCCACACCTCTTGGAACAAATTAATGAACCTGTTCGCAATTCACTAACAACCATTTTGAATGTGTCCTTGGACGACCAAGCGTAGACACAAGCCACACTACCCATCCGTGTTGGTGGCCTCGCGTCCGTAAAATGACCAGTATTAGCTTACCAGCGTTCCTCTCCTCTGTCCACAGCACTGAGAAGTGGCTTGCCCGGATACAGATACGCCTGTGAACCCATCTTCCCAGAGACAGTGGGATGAGCCGCTCTGCAGGTTGGTACGGAATAATCTAATTAATACGTCCACCAGTACTGCTGCGTGGGTGCGTGGGACTCGGGCCTTTGGCTTCAGGCTCTACCGTCACCCAACACTGGAACCATGCTGGGTGAAACTACCTTCCGGCTTGCTACGTGTCTGCGTCTGGGCGCTCCTCGCAGTCGATAGCCTCGGACACCTTGGCCTGTCCTGCAGTAAGAGCGCAGGTCGTATAGCCCGTCACGCCGGTATTAATGACATCATCCGTCGTGCTCTTGCCACCGGCACTTGCCGGGGTACCAGCTATTTTAGAACCCAGTGGCTTGGCACGCGACGATGTGCACAGACCAGATGGAGTGACCATAATACCTTGGAAGATGGGTAGGCCTTTGGTGTGGGATGCAACATGTATTGTGTCGACACCCTAGCGCCATCCCATCTTCCTGGTACGGTGGACTGTGCAGGTGCAGAAAATCTCAAACGTCGAAATATAACAACCTAATTGGGAGTTATATGTTTGAGCCGTTTGGGGTTGAAACACTAGGGCCATGGGGTCCGTGTGCTAAAAAAATTAAGGGTTTCAACTGAAGTAACTAAAGTAATAAGTTAACATCAGCTCTGTAAAAACTTATGACAGTACTGGGTAGGTGCCAAGTGACCTGTTTAGTTTATTTAAGGGGGTAATTTGAAATGAACGTTTATTGATTTTCTTTATTGACAACGGGTTTATTTCGATTCCAGAATAAAATAGAAGATGCCAGGTTACTGCTGCTCAAGTTGCTAAGGTGGTTTTATTATCCAACTAAGGACAAACTCAACATGAGGTGGCTGCAACTCTGGATGTGCGGCGTACTACCCTTCGATATGCACTTAAGAGGTATTGTGAGCGACTGGACTCCATACACAGTGACCAGGTAACCGCAGAGTAAGATGTACTTATGCCCGAGATGTCCGATTTGTAATACTCGAAGTGTTGAGAAATCACTTCCTTACCGCTCATGAAGTCAGGTCAGGCAGTAGATTCAAGCAGCACGTGGGATCTTCGTAAGTGAACAACAGACCATGAGGCAAAGGATGGAACGTGATTTACGTGGCAGGACACTAGCACGAGGGCCAGAACTTGGGAGACACCACCGAGTTGCATGGTTAGAACATGTCTGGGACATACTTAAAGGACGGGTCCGAGCAAAGTTAACCTCGCCAAAGACACTCTGTGAGCGAAAGGTGGCTCTAGACAGAGCATGGGAGGAATTCACAAAGTGGACATAAAAACATACTGCAAAGCGTGCCAGAAGTCATGCAAGCCGTCATCCAAGCAAAAGAAGGTAATACGCGGTATAAATCTAAGTAAGTTTTTGTTGTAACTCCAAGAATATTCTTGAGAATAGAAGATTCTTGATCGTAAAGTGATTGGATAGTAAATACCTACAATATTATATTAGGAAAGCCCTATTGTTTTACAATAGCAAAATAACCAGGGCTACAGTACTTGCCAGTTTATAGTAATGATTGAATGCAAACATTATAGTTATTACCTATGTACCTATTATAAAAACACATAAATGTCTTTTTTACAGATAAACACCACACGTCTTCTATGAGAGTTGAAAAGATGCAGCGCATAATCATAACCGATTGAAGCAGTAGAAAGAAGAATAATTTATCAAGTCTTTTTTATATCTCGATTGACCTTGAAATTGAAAATCTAAGTTCGAGGATCTAAGTTCCGCTGCTCGGGTGCTGGTTGCTCCACGGAACATTGAACCCTGAGTTGAAGAATTGTAAGTATTACTTTTACACAAAAAATTGTTTAAGGATGAGAAACTACAAAAAAAGAACAGAATGAGGCAAGACTTCATACCGACTCATGCAGCTGGTAGCTAATGCTGTAATCAAAGACGGTCGGAAGTTCGATAGTGTACCTCGAGAACTAGAAATATGTCTTAAGACGTCATTTCGTTATGTCAAAAACTTAAAGGCTGGTACAACTCCGACTGTGGGTTATTATCCAAGACAGGTGTTCAACCCAGAGACCATGAGAAGGCATTGGCTGACTATTTGGGTTAGATATAATTCCACACTGCATCTAGGGTTCCATTCACATTATACATTACTCGTGACAGACTAAACAATTTATTCACCTGTTGGAAAAACTATCGACATTGTTTGTTTTTTAAATATCATTATTGATGTTATGTTACCTGTTTAAGATAACGTTGAAAATGAAATTTGGAGCTCTAACTTCCGCTGGTTGGTATTAATTTTAAACAAAAAAATTGTTCTAGGATGAGAAACTGCAAAAGAAAAATGGAATGAGGCTAGACTTCAGATCAATGAATGCGGCGGGCAGCTAATGCTGTAATCAAAGACGGTCGGAAGAAGCTCAACACTGTAGCTCGGGAACCAGAAATATGTCATGAGGCTGACCCAGACCATGAGAAGGCATTGGCTGAATATTTATTGAAATGTTCGTCACTTAATTTTGGTCAGCTACCAGAACAAGTGCGGAAGTTGGCATACAAGAGTGCTGTGAAATTTGATTTGCCTGACAGTCCAGCTTCATGGCATTAAAATGAAGAAGCTGCAGCTGATTGCTTCACGGGCTTCCTGATAAGAAGCCATAAGAAATCCTGACCCCACCAGTTGGAGATTTGTTCAAGGAACTAGGAGAAGTCATACTGAAACATAGCACCAACAATATGGAACTTGGACGAAACACGAATCACCACTACATATAATAAAACCAATGAAATTAGTGGCATCAAAGGGCGCGAAACAGGTGGGTGCAATAGTTTCTGCCGACACAATCATGACACCTTAGTTACCACTGAATTAGCTGCAAGTCTAGCAGGGAACACAATACCGCCCATGTTAGTTTTTCCACGCCTTTTCATTTGTGAGCTTTGGATAGATGACGGCAACAGAGTTTCTCTTTTTCACAATAGCAAAATAACCCGGTCTACAGTAGTCATCGTTGGTAGTAATTATTGAATGCAAACGTTATAGTTATAACCTATGTCTCTGATTTACAGATCATATTTACATCAACGCAATGTGACAATTTGGGTTAGAAATAATTTAATATTGCATCATGCGTTCCATAATCCGTACAAACTTTACAATTCACTTGTTGGAGAAACTATCAAGATTGTTTTTTAATATCATTATTGACCTTGTAATTGTAATTTGGCGCTCTGAGTTCGGCTGGTCGCGTCGCGAGCTAGTTGTTCCACGGAACTTTGAAGTCTGTGATAAAGAAATGTATTAATTTTGAACAAAAAATTGTTTTAGGATGAAAAACTGAAAGAAAAACAGAGCTGGGCAAGACTTCAGATCGACTCATGCGGCGGGCAGCTAATGCTGCAATCAAATAAATTCAGATTCGAACATCGAAACTAATGATACTCAACTTAAGAGTATTTAATTTGAATAATTCCAAATGACAAACATTAAAATTGTATGATTTGATTTTCCTGTTTTTCTTTTAACCCATTGACACAAATATTAGAAACATCACGTTAATAAACTAAAATGGGTTTGCATTCCCTACATTGAATGAATAGCAAGTCTACCAGCAAACAGCAAACAAAAACATCATGTTTGTTTTTCCATGCCTAAGTACAAAGACCTTTCATGGGGGTGGGTTTTCCATTCGTGATGGACCCCAAGAAAGCATTGGAGCCGGAAATAGCTTTGGAATGATGACATTGGCAGAGTTGTGTGATTGACACTGGCTTCGCCACCATCAGGGATTTTAATTTGAATAACAGAAAAATCAGTCGCCAAATATCAGAATATGTCGGTCACTGGTTCAAAAGATATTAGGGTTTATAGGTAGCCGATCTGGAGGGAGACTCCCCGTCTTGGCCACGTTTATATTTCGAAAACTAGGGCACCTAGCGAAGATCTGTTTAGTTCCAAATTAAATCGCTAATCAGTCGCAATGCGTCGCCACAATCTGCAACCACTTAATGTTGGAGTGAGTGGGCCATTTAAAACCTACAGTGCCAAGGCTCAAGAAAAGTAGCTAAGTAACAATGCAGGCAAGACCATGTCCATATAAGAGATACTTGGAACAGGCCCCCTCTTGTTTCTACTGAACATGAATGATTTGACACTGCACTGACTCAAAAAATTATGAATAAAATATAAATAATGCTCTAGATTGTAGGGTATAAGCTAGGTCTAGGGCCTTAAGGAAAATAAATGGACACTTTTTTGTAAATAGTTTTTGATTTATTTGTTACTAATTTTACGTTTTGCGCTTGTTTCTGTGTGGGGAACGAAACGTTTGTGTCATGTGTCATGTGTCAATTGTGTCATTAGTGAAATGTCAAGACGGTATAAACAAACGGTGGCTGGCGTGTATCTGTTTACCATTATTTAGTTTTAAAATACTGAATAAAACCTAACAATCATGACCGCGACACTACTCCTCCCTGACACCGTAATTACCAAGGTACCACCATACCGTAGTATAGTAGTCCGGAAAGTGAACAGTGCGGCTGAAGCGAGGTTTCTTCTCGAGACACCGTCGTTGTTCAGGTAAGCGGGTTTCAACCAATATAAATGATGATAATTCGTCACATTCGCTATTTCGTCGCTATCCCCAATGGGTCACATTCACTAATACGTCACCTTGTGTATCTGGGTAGTTTTCCTAACTCGTTTCATGCTGTATTTCGACTCATTCCCGACTCGCGCAATGCTTATGTAAAATGTACTGTCAGTGTGTTATTTCGCCCCGTTTCAGAACCTTAAATGTCTCAGCGTAAGGCGGCTTGAGTGAACTACGCAGGGTGCCTGTCGCAGGAAGGAGTGTTAACAAGTACATACAGTACAGTGTTACATATCATGGCTGTGGGCTGTGGTGACAACTTTACTATTTGATGCCGAAGTCCTGCCGGGAAGTCGGTGTAGCGTGGCGTAAGTAATGCAATTTTAAGTAAGGTACTGTAAAGGTTGTATAAAATACGCTCAGTGGCAGAAAAAGTGGCCCAAGAGCATAAAGGAAGCTTGTAAACGAGCTGAGTATTATTTATGAGATGTTTTGATGATAGTAGGTTGTATCAAGTGAGCTGTTTAGTTTATTTAAGTGGGTAATATGAAATTAACTTGAGTTTAGATTGACTGTTAACTTATAACTTTAGTTACAGGTTAAAATATATTAAAAAAAACTCTTAATTTTAACTAGGAAACCAAATCTGTATCAAACAAAGGTTAGTTAAAGTCTGTTTATTACTGAGTATGTTTATTACTGGTACCAGGACACAGTGGCGTTTGGATTGCGGTGATGGCAGACATATCCTCGATAGAGTCAAAATTCACCATGAGAAATACAGACGAAGAGGAGCGGTGTTGTAGTCTTTGAGCAGCTTTTGTTTGAAACAGTTGCTGGTCCAAATTTTATGTATGTTCAATGCTCTTCCCCTTTACGGAAGCAGCCACACCTCTTGGAACAAATTAATGAACCTGTTCGCAATTCACTAACAACCATTTTGAATGTGTCCTTGGACGACCAAGCGTAGACACAAGCCACACTACCCATCCGTGTTGGTGGCCTCGCGTCCGTAAAATGACCAGTATTAGCTTACCAGCGTTCCTCTCCTCTGTCCACAGCACTGAGAAGTGGCTTGCCCGGATACAGATACGCCTGTGAACCCATCTTCCCAGAGACAGTGGGATGAGCCGCTCTGCAGGTTGGTACGGAATAATCTAATTAATACGTCCACCAGTACTGCTGCGTGGGTGCGTGGGACTCGGGCCTTTGGCTTCAGGCTCTACCGTCACCCAACACTGGAACCATGCTGGGTGAAACTACCTTCCGGCTTGCTACGTGTCTGCGTCTGGGCGCTCCTCGCAGTCGATAGCCTCGGACACCTTGGCCTGTCCTGCAGTAAGAGCGCAGGTCGTATAGCCCGTCACGCCGGTATTAATGACATCATCCGTCGTGCTCTTGCCACCGGCACTTGCCGGGGTACCAGCTATTTTAGAACCCAGTGGCTTGGCACGCGACGATGTGCACAGACCAGATGGAGTGACCATAATACCTTGGAAGATGGGTAGGCCTTTGGTGTGGGATGCAACATGTATTGTGTCGACACCCTAGCGCCATCCCATCTTCCTGGTACGGTGGACTGTGCAGGTGCAGAAAATCTCAAACGTCGAAATATAACAACCTAATTGGGAGTTATATGTTTGAGCCGTTTGGGGTTGAAACACTAGGGCCATGGGGTCCGTGTGCTAAAAAAATTAAGGGTTTCAACTGAAGTAACTAAAGTAATAAGTTAACATCAGCTCTGTAAAAACTTATGACAGTACTGGGTAGGTGCCAAGTGACCTGTTTAGTTTATTTAAGGGGGTAATTTGAAATGAACGTTTATTGATTTTCTTTATTGACAACGGGTTTATTTCGATTCCAGAATAAAATAGAAGATGCCAGGTTACTGCTGCTCAAGTTGCTAAGGTGGTTTTATTATCCAACTAAGGACAAACTCAACATGAGGTGGCTGCAACTCTGGATGTGCGGCGTACTACCCTTCGATATGCACTTAAGAGGTATTGTGAGCGACTGGACTCCATACACAGTGACCAGGTAACCGCAGAGTAAGATGTACTTATGCCCGAGATGTCCGATTTGTAATACTCGAAGTGTTGAGAAATCACTTCCTTACCGCTCATGAAGTCAGGTCAGGCAGTAGATTCAAGCAGCACGTGGGATCTTCGTAAGTGAACAACAGACCATGAGGCAAAGGATGGAACGTGATTTACGTGGCAGGACACTAGCACGAGGGCCAGAACTTGGGAGACACCACCGAGTTGCATGGTTAGAACATGTCTGGGACATACTTAAAGGACGGGTCCGAGCAAAGTTAACCTCGCCAAAGACACTCTGTGAGCGAAAGGTGGCTCTAGACAGAGCATGGGAGGAATTCACAAAGTGGACATAAAAACATACTGCAAAGCGTGCCAGAAGTCATGCAAGCCGTCATCCAAGCAAAAGAAGGTAATACGCGGTATAAATCTAAGTAAGTTTTTGTTGTAACTCCAAGAATATTCTTGAGAATAGAAGATTCTTGATCGTAAAGTGATTGGATAGTAAATACCTACAATATTATATTAGGAAAGCCCTATTGTTTTACAATAGCAAAATAACCAGGGCTACAGTACTTGCCAGTTTATAGTAATGATTGAATGCAAACATTATAGTTATTACCTATGTACCTATTATAAAAACACATAAATGTCTTTTTTACAGATAAACACCACACGTCTTCTATGAGAGTTGAAAAGATGCAGCGCATAATCATAACCGATTGAAGCAGTAGAAAGAAGAATAATTTATCAAGTCTTTTTTATATCTCGATTGACCTTGAAATTGAAAATCTAAGTTCGAGGATCTAAGTTCCGCTGCTCGGGTGCTGGTTGCTCCACGGAACATTGAACCCTGAGTTGAAGAATTGTAAGTATTACTTTTACACAAAAAATTGTTTAAGGATGAGAAACTACAAAAAAAGAACAGAATGAGGCAAGACTTCATACCGACTCATGCAGCTGGTAGCTAATGCTGTAATCAAAGACGGTCGGAAGTTCGATAGTGTACCTCGAGAACTAGAAATATGTCTTAAGACGTCATTTCGTTATGTCAAAAACTTAAAGGCTGGTACAACTCCGACTGTGGGTTATTATCCAAGACAGGTGTTCAACCCAGAGACCATGAGAAGGCATTGGCTGACTATTTGGGTTAGATATAATTCCACACTGCATCTAGGGTTCCATTCACATTATACATTACTCGTGACAGACTAAACAATTTATTCACCTGTTGGAAAAACTATCGACATTGTTTGTTTTTTAAATATCATTATTGATGTTATGTTACCTGTTTAAGATAACGTTGAAAATGAAATTTGGAGCTCTAACTTCCGCTGGTTGGTATTAATTTTAAACAAAAAAATTGTTCTAGGATGAGAAACTGCAAAAGAAAAATGGAATGAGGCTAGACTTCAGATCAATGAATGCGGCGGGCAGCTAATGCTGTAATCAAAGACGGTCGGAAGAAGCTCAACACTGTAGCTCGGGAACCAGAAATATGTCATGAGGCTGACCCAGACCATGAGAAGGCATTGGCTGAATATTTATTGAAATGTTCGTCACTTAATTTTGGTCAGCTACCAGAACAAGTGCGGAAGTTGGCATACAAGAGTGCTGTGAAATTTGATTTGCCTGACAGTCCAGCTTCATGGCATTAAAATGAAGAAGCTGCAGCTGATTGCTTCACGGGCTTCCTGATAAGAAGCCATAAGAAATCCTGACCCCACCAGTTGGAGATTTGTTCAAGGAACTAGGAGAAGTCATACTGAAACATAGCACCAACAATATGGAACTTGGACGAAACACGAATCACCACTACATATAATAAAACCAATGAAATTAGTGGCATCAAAGGGCGCGAAACAGGTGGGTGCAATAGTTTCTGCCGACACAATCATGACACCTTAGTTACCACTGAATTAGCTGCAAGTCTAGCAGGGAACACAATACCGCCCATGTTAGTTTTTCCACGCCTTTTCATTTGTGAGCTTTGGATAGATGACGGCAACAGAGTTTCTCTTTTTCACAATAGCAAAATAACCCGGTCTACAGTAGTCATCGTTGGTAGTAATTATTGAATGCAAACGTTATAGTTATAACCTATGTCTCTGATTTACAGATCATATTTACATCAACGCAATGTGACAATTTGGGTTAGAAATAATTTAATATTGCATCATGCGTTCCATAATCCGTACAAACTTTACAATTCACTTGTTGGAGAAACTATCAAGATTGTTTTTTAATATCATTATTGACCTTGTAATTGTAATTTGGCGCTCTGAGTTCGGCTGGTCGCGTCGCGAGCTAGTTGTTCCACGGAACTTTGAAGTCTGTGATAAAGAAATGTATTAATTTTGAACAAAAAATTGTTTTAGGATGAAAAACTGAAAGAAAAACAGAGCTGGGCAAGACTTCAGATCGACTCATGCGGCGGGCAGCTAATGCTGCAATCAAATAAATTCAGATTCGAACATCGAAACTAATGATACTCAACTTAAGAGTATTTAATTTGAATAATTCCAAATGACAAACATTAAAATTGTATGATTTGATTTTCCTGTTTTTCTTTTAACCCATTGACACAAATATTAGAAACATCACGTTAATAAACTAAAATGGGTTTGCATTCCCTACATTGAATGAATAGCAAGTCTACCAGCAAACAGCAAACAAAAACATCATGTTTGTTTTTCCATGCCTAAGTACAAAGACCTTTCATGGGGGTGGGTTTTCCATTCGTGATGGACCCCAAGAAAGCATTGGAGCCGGAAATAGCTTTGGAATGATGACATTGGCAGAGTTGTGTGATTGACACTGGCTTCGCCACCATCAGGGATTTTAATTTGAATAACAGAAAAATCAGTCGCCAAATATCAGAATATGTCGGTCACTGGTTCAAAAGATATTAGGGTTTATAGGTAGCCGATCTGGAGGGAGACTCCCCGTCTTGGCCACGTTTATATTTCGAAAACTAGGGCACCTAGCGAAGATCTGTTTAGTTCCAAATTAAATCGCTAATCAGTCGCAATGCGTCGCCACAATCTGCAACCACTTAATGTTGGAGTGAGTGGGCCATTTAAAACCTACAGTGCCAAGGCTCAAGAAAAGTAGCTAAGTAACAATGCAGGCAAGACCATGTCCATATAAGAGATACTTGGAACAGGCCCCCTCTTGTTTCTACTGAACATGAATGATTTGACACTGCACTGACTCAAAAAATTATGAATAAAATATAAATAATGCTCTAGATTGTAGGGTATAAGCTAGGTCTAGGGCCTTAAGGAAAATAAATGGACACTTTTTTGTAAATAGTTTTTGATTTATTTGTTACTAATTTTACGTTTTGCGCTTGTTTCTGTGTGGGGAACGAAACGTTTGTGTCATGTGTCATGTGTCAATTGTGTCATTAGTGAAATGTCAAGACGGTATAAACAAACGGTGGCTGGCGTGTATCTGTTTACCATTATTTAGTTTTAAAATACTGAATAAAACCTAACAATCATGACCGCGACACTACTCCTCCCTGACACCGTAATTACCAAGGTACCACCATACCGTAGTATAGTAGTCCGGAAAGTGAACAGTGCGGCTGAAGCGAGGTTTCTTCTCGAGACACCGTCGTTGTTCAGGTAAGCGGGTTTCAACCAATATAAATGATGATAATTCGTCACATTCGCTATTTCGTCGCTATCCCCAATGGGTCACATTCACTAATACGTCACCTTGTGTATCTGGGTAGTTTTCCTAACTCGTTTCATGCTGTATTTCGACTCATTCCCGACTCGCGCAATGCTTATGTAAAATGTACTGTCAGTGTGTTATTTCGCCCCGTTTCAGAACCTTAAATGTCTCAGCGTAAGGCGGCTTGAGTGAACTACGCAGGGTGCCTGTCGCAGGAAGGAGTGTTAACAAGTACATACAGTACAGTGTTACATATCATGGCTGTGGGCTGTGGTGACAACTTTACTATTTGATGCCGAAGTCCTGCCGGGAAGTCGGTGTAGCGTGGCGTAAGTAATGCAATTTTAAGTAAGGTACTGTAAAGGTTGTATAAAATACGCTCAGTGGCAGAAAAAGTGGCCCAAGAGCATAAAGGAAGCTTGTAAACGAGCTGAGTATTATTTATGAGATGTTTTGATGATAGTAGGTTGTATCAAGTGAGCTGTTTAGTTTATTTAAGTGGGTAATATGAAATTAACTTGAGTTTAGATTGACTGTTAACTTATAACTTTAGTTACAGGTTAAAATATATTTAAAAAAACTCTTAATTTTAACTAGGAAACCAAATCTGTATCAAACAAAGGTTAGTTAAAGTCTATTTATTACTGAGTATGTTTATTACTGGTACCAGGACACAGTGGCGTTTGGATTGCGGTGATGGCAGACATATCCTCGATAGAGTCAAAATTCACCATGAGAAATACAGACGAAGAGGAGCGGTGTTGTAGTCTTTGAGCAGCTTTTGTTTGAAACAGTTGCTGGTCCAAATTTTATGTATGTTCAATGCTCTTCCCCTTTACGGAAGCAGCCACACCTCTTGGAACAAATTAATGAACCTGTTCGCAATTCACTAACAACCATTTTGAATGTGTCCTTGGACGACCAAGCGTAGACACAAGCCACACTACCCATCCGTGTTGGTGGCCTCGGCGTCCGTAAAATGACCAGTATTAGCTTACCAGCGTTCCTCTCCTCTGTCCACAGCACTGAGAAGTGGCTTGCCCGGATACAGATACGCCTGTGAACCCATCTTCCCAGAGACAGTGGGATGAGCCGCTCTGCAGGTTGGTACGGAATAATCTAATTAATACGTCCACCAGTACTGCTGCGTGGGTGCGTGGGACTCGGGCCTTTGGCTTCAGGCTCTACCGTCACCCAACACTGGAACCATGCTGGGTGAAACTACCTTCCGGCTTGCTACGTGTCTGCGTCTGGGCGCTCCTCGCAGTCGATAGCCTCGGACACCTTGGCCTGTCCTGCAGTAAGAGCGCAGGTCGTATAGCCCGTCACGCCGGTATTAATGACATCATCCGTCGTGCTCTTGCCACCGGCACTTGCCGGGGTACCAGCTATTTTAGAACCCAGTGGCTTGGCACGCGACGATGTGCAGAGACCAGATGGAGTGACCATAATACCTTGGAAGATGGGTAGGCCTTTGGTGTGGGATGCAAAATGTATTGTGTCGACACCCTAGCGCCATCCCATCTTCCTGGTACGGTGGACTGTGCAGGTGCAGAAAATCTCAAACGTCGAAATATAACAACCTAATTGGGAGTTAATGTTTGAGCCGTTTGGGGTTGAAACACTAGGGCCATGGGGTCCGTGTGCTAAAAAAATTAAGGGTTTCAATTGAAGTAACTAAAGTAATAAGTTAACATCAGCTCTGTAAAAACTTATGACAGTACTGGGTAGGTGCCAAGTGACCTGTTTAGTTTATTTAAGGGGGTAATTTGAAATGAACGTTTATTGATTTTCTTTATTGACAACGGGTTTATTTCGATTCCAGAATAAAATAGAAGATGCCAGGTTACTGCTGCTCAAGTTGCTAAGGTGGTTTTATTATCCAACTAAGGACAAACTCAACATGAGGTGGCTGCAACTCTGGATGTGCGGCGTACTACCCTTCGATATGCACTTAAGAGGTATTGTGAGCGACTGGACTCCATACACAGTGACCAGGTAACCGCAGAGTAAGATGTACTTATGCCCGAGATGTCCGATTTGTAATACTCGAAGTGTTGAGAAATCACTTCCTTACCGCTCATGAAGTCAGGTCAGGCAGTAGATTCAAGCAGCACGTGGGATCTTCGTAAGTGAACAACAGACCATGAGGCAAAGGATGGAACGTGATTTACGTGGCAGGACACTAGCACGAGGGCCAGAACTTGGGAGACACCACCGAGTTGCATGGTTAGAACATGTCTGGGACATACTTAAAGGACGGGTCCGAGCAAAGTTAACCTCGCCAAAGACACTCTGTGAGCGAAAGGTGGCTCTAGACAGAGCATGGGAGGAATTCACAAAGTGGACATAAAAACATACTGCAAAGCGTGCCAGAAGTCATGCAAGCCGTCATCCAAGCAAAAGAAGGTAATACGCGGTATAAATCTAAGTAAGTTTTTGTTGTAACTCCAAGAATATTCTTGAGAATAGAAGATTCTTGATCGTAAAGTGATTGGATAGTAAATACCTACAATATTATATTAGGAAAGCCCTATTGTTTTACAATAGCAAAATAACCAGGGCTACAGTACTTGCCAGTTTATAGTAATGATTGAATGCAAACATTATAGTTATTACCTATGTACCTATTATAAAAACACATAAATGTCTTTTTTACAGATAAACACCACACGTCTTCTATGAGAGTTGAAAAGATGCAGCGCATAATCATAACCGATTGAAGCAGTAGAAAGAAGAATAATTTATCAAGTCTTTTTTATATCTCGATTGACCTTGAAATTGAAAATCTAAGTTCGAGGATCTAAGTTCCGCTGCTCGGGTGCTGGTTGCTCCACGGAACATTGAACCCTGAGTTGAAGAATTGTAAGTATTACTTTTACACAAAAAATTGTTTAAGGATGAGAAACTACAAAAAAAGAACAGAATGAGGCAAGACTTCATACCGACTCATGCAGCTGGTAGCTAATGCTGTAATCAAAGACGGTCGGAAGTTCGATAGTGTACCTCGAGAACTAGAAATATGTCTTAAGACGTCATTTCGTTATGTCAAAAACTTAAAGGCTGGTACAACTCCGACTGTGGGTTATTATCCAAGACAGGTGTTCAACCCAGAGACCATGAGAAGGCATTGGCTGACTATTTGGGTTAGATATAATTCCACACTGCATCTAGGGTTCCATTCACATTATACATTACTCGTGACAGACTAAACAATTTATTCACCTGTTGGAAAAACTATCGACATTGTTTGTTTTTTAAATATCATTATTGATGTTATGTTACCTGTTTAAGATAACGTTGAAAATGAAATTTGGAGCTCTAACTTCCGCTGGTTGGTATTAATTTTAAACAAAAAAATTGTTCTAGGATGAGAAACTGCAAAAGAAAAATGGAATGAGGCTAGACTTCAGATCAATGAATGCGGCGGGCAGCTAATGCTGTAATCAAAGACGGTCGGAAGAAGCTCAACACTGTAGCTCGGGAACCAGAAATATGTCATGAGGCTGACCCAGACCATGAGAAGGCATTGGCTGAATATTTATTGAAATGTTCGTCACTTAATTTTGGTCAGCTACCAGAACAAGTGCGGAAGTTGGCATACAAGAGTGCTGTGAAATTTGATTTGCCTGACAGTCCAGCTTCATGGCATTAAAATGAAGAAGCTGCAGCTGATTGCTTCACGGGCTTCCTGATAAGAAGCCATAAGAAATCCTGACCCCACCAGTTGGAGATTTGTTCAAGGAACTAGGAGAAGTCATACTGAAACATAGCACCAACAATATGGAACTTGGACGAAACACGAATCACCACTACATATAATAAAACCAATGAAATTAGTGGCATCAAAGGGCGCGAAACAGGTGGGTGCAATAGTTTCTGCCGACACAATCATGACACCTTAGTTACCACTGAATTAGCTGCAAGTCTAGCAGGGAACACAATACCGCCCATGTTAGTTTTTCCACGCCTTTTCATTTGTGAGCTTTGGATAGATGACGGCAACAGAGTTTCTCTTTTTCACAATAGCAAAATAACCCGGTCTACAGTAGTCATCGTTGGTAGTAATTATTGAATGCAAACGTTATAGTTATAACCTATGTCTCTGATTTACAGATCATATTTACATCAACGCAATGTGACAATTTGGGTTAGAAATAATTTAATATTGCATCATGCGTTCCATAATCCGTACAAACTTTACAATTCACTTGTTGGAGAAACTATCAAGATTGTTTTTTAATATCATTATTGACCTTGTAATTGTAATTTGGCGCTCTGAGTTCGGCTGGTCGCGTCGCGAGCTAGTTGTTCCACGGAACTTTGAAGTCTGTGATAAAGAAATGTATTAATTTTGAACAAAAAATTGTTTTAGGATGAAAAACTGAAAGAAAAACAGAGCTGGGCAAGACTTCAGATCGACTCATGCGGCGGGCAGCTAATGCTGCAATCAAATAAATTCAGATTCGAACATCGAAACTAATGATACTCAACTTAAGAGTATTTAATTTGAATAATTCCAAATGACAAACATTAAAATTGTATGATTTGATTTTCCTGTTTTTCTTTTAACCCATTGACACAAATATTAGAAACATCACGTTAATAAACTAAAATGGGTTTGCATTCCCTACATTGAATGAATAGCAAGTCTACCAGCAAACAGCAAACAAAAACATCATGTTTGTTTTTCCATGCCTAAGTACAAAGACCTTTCATGGGGGTGGGTTTTCCATTCGTGATGGACCCCAAGAAAGCATTGGAGCCGGAAATAGCTTTGGAATGATGACATTGGCAGAGTTGTGTGATTGACACTGGCTTCGCCACCATCAGGGATTTTAATTTGAATAACAGAAAAATCAGTCGCCAAATATCAGAATATGTCGGTCACTGGTTCAAAAGATATTAGGGTTTATAGGTAGCCGATCTGGAGGGAGACTCCCCGTCTTGGCCACGTTTATATTTCGAAAACTAGGGCACCTAGCGAAGATCTGTTTAGTTCCAAATTAAATCGCTAATCAGTCGCAATGCGTCGCCACAATCTGCAACCACTTAATGTTGGAGTGAGTGGGCCATTTAAAACCTACAGTGCCAAGGCTCAAGAAAAGTAGCTAAGTAACAATGCAGGCAAGACCATGTCCATATAAGAGATACTTGGAACAGGCCCCCTCTTGTTTCTACTGAACATGAATGATTTGACACTGCACTGACTCAAAAAATTATGAATAAAATATAAATAATGCTCTAGATTGTAGGGTATAAGCTAGGTCTAGGGCCTTAAGGAAAATAAATGGACACTTTTTTGTAAATAGTTTTTGATTTATTTGTTACTAATTTTACGTTTTGCGCTTGTTTCTGTGTGGGGAACGAAACGTTTGTGTCATGTGTCATGTGTCAATTGTGTCATTAGTGAAATGTCAAGACGGTATAAACAAACGGTGGCTGGCGTGTATCTGTTTACCATTATTTAGTTTTAAAATACTGAATAAAACCTAACAATCATGACCGCGACACTACTCCTCCCTGACACCGTAATTACCAAGGTACCACCATACCGTAGTATAGTAGTCCGGAAAGTGAACAGTGCGGCTGAAGCGAGGTTTCTTCTCGAGACACCGTCGTTGTTCAGGTAAGCGGGTTTCAACCAATATAAATGATGATAATTCGTCACATTCGCTATTTCGTCGCTATCCCCAATGGGTCACATTCACTAATACGTCACCTTGTGTATCTGGGTAGTTTTCCTAACTCGTTTCATGCTGTATTTCGACTCATTCCCGACTCGCGCAATGCTTATGTAAAATGTACTGTCAGTGTGTTATTTCGCCCCGTTTCAGAACCTTAAATGTCTCAGCGTAAGGCGGCTTGAGTGAACTACGCAGGGTGCCTGTCGCAGGAAGGAGTGTTAACAAGTACATACAGTACAGTGTTACATATCATGGCTGTGGGCTGTGGTGACAACTTTACTATTTGATGCCGAAGTCCTGCCGGGAAGTCGGTGTAGCGTGGCGTAAGTAATGCAATTTTAAGTAAGGTACTGTAAAGGTTGTATAAAATACGCTCAGTGGCAGAAAAAGTGGCCCAAGAGCATAAAGGAAGCTTGTAAACGAGCTGAGTATTATTTATGAGATGTTTTGATGATAGTAGGTTGTATCAAGTGAGCTGTTTAGTTTATTTAAGTGGGTAATATGAAATTAACTTGAGTTTAGATTGACTGTTAACTTATAACTTTAGTTACAGGTTAAAATATATTTAAAAAAACTCTTAATTTTAACTAGGAAACCAAATCTGTATCAAACAAAGGTTAGTTAAAGTCTATTTATTACTGAGTATGTTTATTACTGGTACCAGGACACAGTGGCGTTTGGATTGCGGTGATGGCAGACATATCCTCGATAGAGTCAAAATTCACCATGAGAAATACAGACGAAGAGGAGCGGTGTTGTAGTCTTTGAGCAGCTTTTGTTTGAAACAGTTGCTGGTCCAAATTTTATGTATGTTCAATGCTCTTCCCCTTTACGGAAGCAGCCACACCTCTTGGAACAAATTAATGAACCTGTTCGCAATTCACTAACAACCATTTTGAATGTGTCCTTGGACGACCAAGCGTAGACACAAGCCACACTACCCATCCGTGTTGGTGGCCTCGGCGTCCGTAAAATGACCAGTATTAGCTTACCAGCGTTCCTCTCCTCTGTCCACAGCACTGAGAAGTGGCTTGCCCGGATACAGATACGCCTGTGAACCCATCTTCCCAGAGACAGTGGGATGAGCCGCTCTGCAGGTTGGTACGGAATAATCTAATTAATACGTCCACCAGTACTGCTGCGTGGGTGCGTGGGACTCGGGCCTTTGGCTTCAGGCTCTACCGTCACCCAACACTGGAACCATGCTGGGTGAAACTACCTTCCGGCTTGCTACGTGTCTGCGTCTGGGCGCTCCTCGCAGTCGATAGCCTCGGACACCTTGGCCTGTCCTGCAGTAAGAGCGCAGGTCGTATAGCCCGTCACGCCGGTATTAATGACATCATCCGTCGTGCTCTTGCCACCGGCACTTGCCGGGGTACCAGCTATTTTAGAACCCAGTGGCTTGGCACGCGACGATGTGCAGAGACCAGATGGAGTGACCATAATACCTTGGAAGATGGGTAGGCCTTTGGTGTGGGATGCAAAATGTATTGTGTCGACACCCTAGCGCCATCCCATCTTCCTGGTACGGTGGACTGTGCAGGTGCAGAAAATCTCAAACGTCGAAATATAACAACCTAATTGGGAGTTAATGTTTGAGCCGTTTGGGGTTGAAACACTAGGGCCATGGGGTCCGTGTGCTAAAAAAATTAAGGGTTTCAATTGAAGTAACTAAAGTAATAAGTTAACATCAGCTCTGTAAAAACTTATGACAGTACTGGGTAGGTGCCAAGTGACCTGTTTAGTTTATTTAAGGGGGTAATTTGAAATGAACGTTTATTGATTTTCTTTATTGACAACGGGTTTATTTCGATTCCAGAATAAAATAGAAGATGCCAGGTTACTGCTGCTCAAGTTGCTAAGGTGGTTTTATTATCCAACTAAGGACAAACTCAACATGAGGTGGCTGCAACTCTGGATGTGCGGCGTACTACCCTTCGATATGCACTTAAGAGGTATTGTGAGCGACTGGACTCCATACACAGTGACCAGGTAACCGCAGAGTAAGATGTACTTATGCCCGAGATGTCCGATTTGTAATACTCGAAGTGTTGAGAAATCACTTCCTTACCGCTCATGAAGTCAGGTCAGGCAGTAGATTCAAGCAGCACGTGGGATCTTCGTAAGTGAACAACAGACCATGAGGCAAAGGATGGAACGTGATTTACGTGGCAGGACACTAGCACGAGGGCCAGAACTTGGGAGACACCACCGAGTTGCATGGTTAGAACATGTCTGGGACATACTTAAAGGACGGGTCCGAGCAAAGTTAACCTCGCCAAAGACACTCTGTGAGCGAAAGGTGGCTCTAGACAGAGCATGGGAGGAATTCACAAAGTGGACATAAAAACATACTGCAAAGCGTGCCAGAAGTCATGCAAGCCGTCATCCAAGCAAAAGAAGGTAATACGCGGTATAAATCTAAGTAAGTTTTTGTTGTAACTCCAAGAATATTCTTGAGAATAGAAGATTCTTGATCGTAAAGTGATTGGATAGTAAATACCTACAATATTATATTAGGAAAGCCCTATTGTTTTACAATAGCAAAATAACCAGGGCTACAGTACTTGCCAGTTTATAGTAATGATTGAATGCAAACATTATAGTTATTACCTATGTACCTATTATAAAAACACATAAATGTCTTTTTTACAGATAAACACCACACGTCTTCTATGAGAGTTGAAAAGATGCAGCGCATAATCATAACCGATTGAAGCAGTAGAAAGAAGAATAATTTATCAAGTCTTTTTTATATCTCGATTGACCTTGAAATTGAAAATCTAAGTTCGAGGATCTAAGTTCCGCTGCTCGGGTGCTGGTTGCTCCACGGAACATTGAACCCTGAGTTGAAGAATTGTAAGTATTACTTTTACACAAAAAATTGTTTAAGGATGAGAAACTACAAAAAAAGAACAGAATGAGGCAAGACTTCATACCGACTCATGCAGCTGGTAGCTAATGCTGTAATCAAAGACGGTCGGAAGTTCGATAGTGTACCTCGAGAACTAGAAATATGTCTTAAGACGTCATTTCGTTATGTCAAAAACTTAAAGGCTGGTACAACTCCGACTGTGGGTTATTATCCAAGACAGGTGTTCAACCCAGAGACCATGAGAAGGCATTGGCTGACTATTTGGGTTAGATATAATTCCACACTGCATCTAGGGTTCCATTCACATTATACATTACTCGTGACAGACTAAACAATTTATTCACCTGTTGGAAAAACTATCGACATTGTTTGTTTTTTAAATATCATTATTGATGTTATGTTACCTGTTTAAGATAACGTTGAAAATGAAATTTGGAGCTCTAACTTCCGCTGGTTGGGAGTTGGTTGTTTCACGGTGCTTTGAACCCCGCGATAAGAAAGTGTATTAATTTTAAACAAAAAAATTGTTCTAGGATGAGAAACTGCAAAAGAAAAATGGAATGAGGCTAGACTTCAGATCAATGAATGCGGCGGGCAGCTAATGCTGTAATCAAAGACGGTCGGAAGAAGCTCAACACTGTAGCTCGGGAACCAGAAATATGTCATGAGGCTGACCCAGACCATGAGAAGGCATTGGCTGAATATTTATTGAAATGTTCGTCACTTAATTTTGGTCAGCTACCAGAACAAGTGCGGAAGTTGGCATACAAGAGTGCTGTGAAATTTGATTTGCCTGGCAGTCCAGCTTCATGGCATTAAAATGAAGAAGCTGCAGCTGATTGCTTCACGGGCTTCCTGACAAGAAACCATAAGAAATCCTGACCCCACCAGTTGGAGATTTGTTCAAGGAACTAGGAGAAGTCATACTGAAACATAGCACCAACAATATGGAACTTGGACGAAACACGAATCACCACTACATATAATAAAACCAATGAAATTAGTGGCATCAAAGGGCGCGAAACAGGTGGGTGCAATAGTTTCCGCCGACACAATCATGACACCTTAGTTACCACTGAATTAGCTGCAAGTCTAGCAGGGAACACAATACCGCCCATGTTAGTTTTTCCACGCCTTTTCATTTGTGAGCTTTGGATAGATGACGGCAACAGAGTTTCTCTTTTTCACAATAGCAAAATAACCCGGTCTACAGTAGTCATCGTTGGTAGTAATTATTGAATGCAAACGTTATAGTTATAACCTATGTCTCTGATTTACAGATCATATTTACATCAACGCAATGTGACAATTTGGGTTAGAAATAATTTAATATTGCATCATGCGTTCCATAATCCGTACAAACTTTACAATTCACTTGTTGGAGAAACTATCAAGATTGTTTTTTAATATCATTATTGACCTTGTAATTGTAATTTGGCGCTCTGAGTTCGGCTGGTCGCGTCGCGAGCTAGTTGTTCCACGGAACTTTGAAGTCTGTGATAAAGAAATGTATTAATTTTGAACAAAAAATTGTTTTAGGATGAAAAACTGAAAGAAAAACAGAGCTGGGCAAGACTTCAGATCGACTCATGCGGCGGGCAGCTAATGCTGCAATCAAATAAATTCAGATTCGAACATCGAAACTAATGATACTCAACTTAAGAGTATTTAATTTGAATAATTCCAAATGACAAACATTAAAATTGTATGATTTGATGTTCCTGTTTTTCTTTTAACCCATTGACACAAATATTAGAAACATCACGTTAATAAACTAAAATGGGTTTGCATTCCCTACATTGAATGAATAGCAAGTCTAGCAGCAAACAGCAAACAAAAACATCATGTTTGTTTTTCCATGCCTAAGTACAAAGACCTTTCATGGGGGTGGGTTTTCCATTCGTGATGGACCCCAAGAAAGCATTGGAGCCGGAAATAGCTTTGGAATGATGACATTGGCAGAGTTGTGTGATTGACACTGGCTTCGCCACCATCAGGGATTTTAATTTGAATAACAGAAAAATCAGTCGCCAAATATCAGAATATGTCGGTCACTGGTTCAAAAGATATTAGGGTTTATAGGTAGCCGATCTGGAGGGAGACTCCCCGTCTTGGCCACGTTTATATTTCGAAAACTAGGGCAGAGAGCGAAGATCTGTTTAGTTCCAAATTAAATCGCTAATCAGTCGCAATGCGTGGCCACAATCTGCAACCACTTAATGTTGGAGTGAGTGGGCCATTTAAAACCTACAGTGCCAAGGCTCAAGAAAAGTAGCTAAGTAACAATGCAGGCAAGACCATGTCCATATAAAAGATACTTGGAACAGGCCCCCTCTTGTTTCTACTGAACATGAATGATTTGACACTGCACTGACTCAAAAAATTATGAATAAAATATAAATAATGCTCTAGATTGTAGAGTATAAGCTAGGTCTAGGGCCTTAAGGAAAATAAATGGACACTTTTTTGTAAATAGTTTTTGATTTATTTGTTTACGTTTTGCGCTTGTTTCTGTGTGGGGAACGAAACGTTTGTGTCATGTGTCAATTGTGTCATTAGTGAAATGTCAAGACGGTATAAACAAACGGTGGCTGGCGTGTATCTGTTTACCATTATTTAGTTTTAAAATACTGAATAAAACCTAACAATCATGACCGCGACACTACTCCTCCCTGACACCGTAATTACCAAGGTACCACCATACCGTAGTACAGTAGTCCGGAAAGTGAACAGTGCGGCCGAAGCGAGGTTTCTTCTCGAGACACCGTCGTTGTTCAGGTAAGCGGGTTTCAACCAATATAAATGATGATAATTCGTCACATTCGCTATTTCGTCGCTATCCCCAATGGGTCACATTCACTAATACGTCACCTTGTGTATCTGGTTAGTTTTCCTAACTCGTTTCATGCTGTATTTCGACTCATTCCCGACTCGCGCAATGCTTATGTAAAATGTACTGTCAGTGTGTTATTTCGCCCCGTTTCAGAACCTTAAATGTCTCAGCGTAAGGCGGCTTGAGTGAACTACGCAGGGTGCCTGTCGCAGGAAGGAGTGTTAACAAGTACATACAGTACAGTGTTACATATCATGGCTGTGGGCTGTGGTGACAACTTTACTATTTGATGCCGAAGTCCTGCCGGGAAGTCGGTGTAGCGTGGCGTAAGTAATGCAATTTTAAGTAAGGTACTGTAAAGGTTGTATAAAATACGCTCAGTGGCAGAAAAAGTGGCCCAAGAGCATAAAGGAAGCTTGTAAACGAGCTGAGTATTATTTATGAGATGTTTTGATGATAGTAGGTTGTATCAAGTGAGCTGTTTAGTTTATTTAAGTGGGTAATATGAAATTAACTTGAGTTTAGATTGACTGTTAACTTAAAACTTTAGTTACAGGTTAAAATATATTAAAAAAAACTCTTAATTTTAACTAGGAAACCAAATCTGTATCAAACAAAGGTTAGTTAAAGTCTGTTTATTACTGAGTATGTTTATTACTGGTACCAGGACACAGTGGCGTTTGGATTGCGGTGATGGCAGACATATCCTCGATAGAGTCAAAATTCACCATGAGAAATACAGACGAAGAGGAGCGGTGTTGTAGTCTTTGAGCAGCTTTTGTTTGAAACAGTTGCTGGTCCAAATTTTATGTATGTTCAATGCTCTTCCCCTTTACGGAAGCAGCCACACCTCTTGGAACAAATTAATGAACCTGTTCGCAATTCACTAACAACCATTTTGAATGTGTCCTTGGACGACCAAGCGTAGACACAAGCCACACTACCCATCCGTGTTGGTGGCCTCGGCGTCCGTAAAATGACCAGTATTAGCTTACCAGCGTTCCTCTCCTCTGTCCACAGCACTGAGAAGTGGCTTGCCCGGATACAGATACGCCTGTGAACCCATCTTCCCAGAGACAGTGGGATGAGCCGCTCTGCAGGTTGGTACGGAATAATCTAATTAATACGTCCACCAGTACTGCTGCGTGGGTGCGTGGGACTCGGGCCTTTGGCTTCAGGCTCTACCGTCACCCAACACTGGAACCATGCTGGGTGAAACTACCTTCCGGCTTGCTACGTGTCTGCGTCTGGGCGCTCCTCGCAGTCGATAGCCTCGGACACCTTGGCCTGTCCTGCAGTAAGAGCGCAGGTCGTATAGCCCGTCACGCCGGTATTAATGACATCATCCGTCGTGCTCTTGCCACCGGCACTTGCCGGGGTACCAGCTATTTTAGAACCCAGTGGCTTGGCACGCGACGATGTGCAGAGACCAGATGGAGTGACCATAATACCTTGGAAGATGGGTAGGCCTTTGGTGTGGGATGCAACATGTATTGTGTCGACACCCTAGCGCCATCCCATCTTCCTGGTACGGTGGACTGTGCAGGTGCAGAAAATCTCAAACGTCGAAATATAACAACCTAATTGGGAGTTATATGTTTGAGCCGTTTGGGGTTGAAACACTAGGGCCATGGGGTCCCTGTGCTAAAAAAATTAAGGGTTTCAATTGAAGTAACTAAAGTAATAAGTTAACATCAGCTCTGTAAAAACTTATGACAGTACTGGGTAGGTGCCAAGTGACCTGTTTAGTTTATTTAAGGGGGTAATTTGAAATGAACGTTTATTGATTTTCTTTATTGACAACGGGTTTATTTCGATTCCAGAATAAAATAGAAGATGCCAGGTTACTGCTGCTCAAGTTGCTAAGGTGGTTTTATTATCCAACTAAGGACAAACTCAACATGAGGTGGCTGCAACTCTGGATGTGCGGCGTACTACCCTTCGATATGCACTTAAGAGGTATTGTGAGCGACTGGACTCCATACACAATGACCAGGTAACCGCAGAGTAAGATGTACTTATGCCCGAGATGTCCGATTTGTAATACTCGAAGTGTTGAGAAATCACTTCCTTACCGCTCATGAAGTCAGGTCAGGCAGTAGATTCAAGCAGCACGTGGGATCTTCGTAAGTGAACAACAGACCATGAGGCAAAGGATGGAACGTGATTTACGTGGCAGGACACTAGCAAGAGGGCCAGAACTTGGGAGACACCACCGAGTTGCATGGTTAGAACATGTCTGGGACATACTTAAAGGACGGGTCCGAGCAAAGTTAACCTCGCCAAAGACACTCTGTGAGCGAAAGGTGGCTCTAGACAGAGCATGGGAGGAATTCACAAAGTGGACATAAAAACATACTGCAAAGCGTGCCAGAACTCATGCAAGCCGTCATCCAAGCAAAAGAAGGTAATACGCGGTATAAATCTAAGTAAGTTTTTGTTGTAACTCCAAGAATATTCTTGAGAATAGAAGATTCTTGATCGTAAAGTGATTGGATAGTAAATACCTACAATATTATATTAGGAAAGCCCTATTATTTTACAATAGTAAAATAACCAGGGCTACAGTACTTGCCAGTTTATAGTAATGATTGAATGCAAACATTATAGTTATTACCCATGTACCTATTATAAAAACACATAAATGTCTTTTTTACAGATAAACACCACACGTCTTGTATGAGAGTTGAAAAGATGCAGCGCATAATCATAACCGATTGTAGCAGTAGAAAGAAGAATAATTTATCAAGTCTTTTTTATATCTCGATTGACCTTGAAATTGAAAATCTAAGTTCGAGGATCTAAGTTCCGCTGCTCGGGTGCTGGTTGCTCCACGGAACATTGAACCCTGAGTTGAAGAATTGTAAGTATTACTTTTACACAAAAAATTGTTTAAGGATGAGAAACTACAAAAAAAGAACAGAATGAGGCAAGACTTCATACCGACTCATGCAGCTGGTAGCTAATGCTGTAATCAAAGACGGTCGGAAGTTCGATAGTGTACCTCGAGAACTAGAAATATGTCTTAAGACGTCATTTCGTTATGTCAAAAACTTAAAGGCTGGTACAACTCCGACTGTGGGTTATTATCCAAGACAGGTGTTCAACCCAGAGACCATGAGAAGGCATTGGCTGACTATTTGGGTTAGATATAATTCCACACTGCATCTAGGGTTCCATTCACATTATACATTACTCGTGACAGACTAAACAATTTATTCACCTGTTGGAAAAACTATCGACATTGTTTGTTTTTTAAATATCATTATTGATGTTATGTTACCTGTTTAAGATAACGTTGAAAATGAAATTTGGAGCTCTAACTTCCGCTGGTTGGGAGTTGGTTGTTTCACGGTGCTTTGAACCCCGCGATAAGAAAGTGTATTAATTTTAAACAAAAAAATTGTTCTAGGATGAGAAACTGCAAAAGAAAAATGGAATGAGGCAAGACTTCAGATCAATGAATGCGGCGGGCAGCTAATGCTGTTATCAAAGACGGTCGGAAGAAGCTCAACACTGTAGCTCGGGAACCAGAAATATGTCATAAGGCTGACCCAGACCATGAGAAGGCATTGGCTGAATATTTATTGAAATGTTCGTCACTTAATTTTGGTCAGCTACCAGAACAAGTGCGGAAGTTGGCATACAAGAGTGCTGTGAAATTTGATTTGCCTGGCAGTCCAGCTTCATGGCATTAAAATGAAGAAGCTGCAGCTGATTGCTTCACGGGCTTCCTGACAAGAAGCCATAAGAAATCCTGACCCCACCACTTGGAGATTTGTTCAAGGAACTAGGAGAAGTCATACTGAAACATAGCACCAACAATATGGAACTTGGACGAAACACGAATCACCACTACATATAATAAAACCAATGAAATTAGTGGCATCAAAGGGCGCGAAACAGGTGGGTGCAATAGTTTCTGCCGACACAATCATGACACCTTAGTTACCACTGAATTAGCTGCAAGTCTAGCAGGGAACACAATACCGCCCATGTTAGTTTTTCCACGCCTTTTCATTTGTGAGCTTTGGATAGATGACGGCAACAGAGTTTCTCTTTTTCACAATAGCAAAATAACCCGGTCTACAGTAGTCATCGTTGGTAGTAATTATTGAATGCAAACGTTATAGTTATAACCTATGTCTCTGATTTACAGATCATATTTACATCAACGCAATGTGACAATTTGGGTTAGAAATAATTTAATATTGCATCATGCGTTCCATAATCCGTACAAACTTTACAATTCACTTGTTGGAGAAACTATCAAGATTGTTTTTTAATATCATTATTGACCTTGTAATTGTAATTTGGCGCTCTGAGTTCGGCTGGTCGCGTCGCGAGCTAGTTGTTCCACGGAACTTTGAAGTCTGTGATAAAGAAATGTATTAATTTTGAACAAAAAATTGTTTTAGGATGAAAAACTGAAAGAAAAACAGAGCTGGGCAAGACTTCAGATCGACTCATGCGGCGGGCAGCTAATGCTGCAATCAAATAAATTCAGATTCGAACATCGAAACTAATGATACTCAACTTAAGAGTATTTAATTTGAATAATTCCAAATGACAAACATTAAAATTGTATGATTTGATTTTCCTGTTTTTCTTTTAACCCATTGACACAAATATTAGAAACATCACGTTAATAAACTAAAATGGGTTTGCATTCCCTACATTGAATGAATAGCAAGTCTACCAGCAAACAGCAAACAAAAACATCATGTTTGTTTTTCCATGCCTAAGTACAAAGACCTTTCATGGGGGTGGGTTTTCCATTCGTGATGGACCCCAAGAAAGCATTGGAGCCGGAAATAGCTTTGGAATGATGACATTGGCAGAGTTGTGTGATTGACACTGGCTTCGCCACCATCAGGGATTTTAATTTGAATAACAGAAAAATCAGTCGCCAAATATCAGAATATGTCGGTCACTGGTTCAAAAGATATTAGGGTTTATAGGTAGCCGATCTGGAGGGAGACTCCCCGTCTTGGCCACGTTTATATTTCGAAAACTAGGGCACCTAGCGAAGATCTGTTTAGTTCCAAATTAAATCGCTAATCAGTCGCAATGCGTCGCCACAATCTGCAACCACTTAATGTTGGAGTGAGTGGGCCATTTAAAACCTACAGTGCCAAGGCTCAAGAAAAGTAGCTAAGTAACAATGCAGGCAAGACCATGTCCATATAAGAGATACTTGGAACAGGCCCCCTCTTGTTTCTACTGAACATGAATGATTTGACACTGCACTGACTCAAAAAATTATGAATAAAATATAAATAATGCTCTAGATTGTAGGGTATAAGCTAGGTCTAGGGCCTTAAGGAAAATAAATGGACACTTTTTTGTAAATAGTTTTTGATTTATTTGTTACTAATTTTACGTTTTGCGCTTGTTTCTGTGTGGGGAACGAAACGTTTGTGTCATGTGTCATGTGTCAATTGTGTCATTAGTGAAATGTCAAGACGGTATAAACAAACGGTGGCTGGCGTGTATCTGTTTACCATTATTTAGTTTTAAAATACTGAATAAAACCTAACAATCATGACCGCGACACTACTCCTCCCTGACACCGTAATTACCAAGGTACCACCATACCGTAGTATAGTAGTCTGGAAAGTGAACAGTGCGGCCGAAGCGAGGTTTCTTCTCGAGACACCGTCGTTGTTCAGGTAAGCGGGTTTCAACCAATATAAATGATGATAATTCGTCACATTCGCTATTTCGTCGCTATCCCCAATGGGTCACATTCACTAATACGTCACCTTGTGTATCTGGTTAGTTTTCCTAACTCGTTTCATGCTGTATTTCGACTCATTCCCGACTCGCGCAATGCTTATGTAAAATGTACTGTCAGTGTGTTATTTCGCCCCGTTTCAGAACCTTAAATGTCTCAGCGTAAGGCGGCTTGAGTGAACTACGCAGGGTGCCTGTCGCAGGAAGGAGTGTTAACAAGTACATACAGTGTTACATATCATGGCTGTGGGCTGTGGTGACAACTTTACTATTTGATGCCGAAGTCCTGCCGGGAAGTCGGTGTAGCGTGGCGTAAGTAATGCAAGTTTAAGTAAGGTACTGTAAAGGTTGTATAAAATACGCTCAGTGGCAGAAAAAGTGGCCCAAGAGCATAAAGGAAGCTTGTAAACGAGCTGAGTATTATTTATGAGATGTTTTGATGATAGTAGGTTGTATCAAGTGAGCTGTTTAGTTTATTTAAGTGGGTAATATGAAATTAACTTGAGTTTAGATTGACTGTTAACTTATAACTTTAGTTACAGGTTAAAATATATTAAAAAAAACTCTTAATTTTAACTAGGAAACCAAATCTGTATCAAACAAAGGTTAGTTAAAGTCTGTTTATTACTGAGTATGTTTATTACTGGTACCAGGACACAGTGGCGTTTGGATTGCGGTGATGGCAGACATATCCTCGATAGAGTCAAAATTCACCATGAGAAATACAGACGAAGAGGAGCGGTGTTGTAGTCTTTGAGCAGCTTTTGTTTGAAACAGTTGCTGGTCCAAATTTTATGTATGTTCAATGCTCTTCCCCTTTACGGAAGCAGCCACACCTCTTGGAACAAATTAATGAACCTGTTCGCAATTCACTAACAACCATTTTGAATGTGTCCTTGGACGACCAAGCGTAGACACAAGCCACACTACCCATCCGTGTTGGTGGCCTCGCGTCCGTAAAATGACCAGTATTAGCTTACCAGCGTTCCTCTCCTCTGTCCACAGCACTGAGAAGTGGCTTGCCCGGATACAGATACGCCTGTGAACCCATCTTCCCAGAGACAGTGGGATGAGCCGCTCTGCAGGTTGGTACGGAATAATCTAATTAATACGTCCACCAGTACTGCTGCGTGGGTGCGTGGGACTCGGGCCTTTGGCTTCAGGCTCTACCGTCACCCAACACTGGAACCATGCTGGGTGAAACTACCTTCCGGCTTGCTACGTGTCTGCGTCTGGGCGCTCCTCGCAGTCGATAGCCTCGGACACCTTGGCCTGTCCTGCAGTAAGAGCGCAGGTCGTATAGCCCGTCACGCCGGTATTAATGACATCATCCGTCGTGCTCTTGCCACCGGCACTTGCCGGGGTACCAGCTATTTTAGAACCCAGTGGCTTGGCACGCGACGATGTGCACAGACCAGATGGAGTGACCATAATACCTTGGAAGATGGGTAGGCCTTTGGTGTGGGATGCAACATGTATTGTGTCGACACCCTAGCGCCATCCCATCTTCCTGGTACGGTGGACTGTGCAGGTGCAGAAAATCTCAAACGTCGAAATATAACAACCTAATTGGGAGTTATATGTTTGAGCCGTTTGGGGTTGAAACACTAGGGCCATGGGGTCCGTGTGCTAAAAAAATTAAGGGTTTCAACTGAAGTAACTAAAGTAATAAGTTAACATCAGCTCTGTAAAAACTTATGACAGTACTGGGTAGGTGCCAAGTGACCTGTTTAGTTTATTTAAGGGGGTAATTTGAAATGAACGTTTATTGATTTTCTTTATTGACAACGGGTTTATTTCGATTCCAGAATAAAATAGAAGATGCCAGGTTACTGCTGCTCAAGTTGCTAAGGTGGTTTTATTATCCAACTAAGGACAAACTCAACATGAGGTGGCTGCAACTCTGGATGTGCGGCGTACTACCCTTCGATATGCACTTAAGAGGTATTGTGAGCGACTGGACTCCATACACAGTGACCAGGTAACCGCAGAGTAAGATGTACTTATGCCCGAGATGTCCGATTTGTAATACTCGAAGTGTTGAGAAATCACTTCCTTACCGCTCATGAAGTCAGGTCAGGCAGTAGATTCAAGCAGCACGTGGGATCTTCGTAAGTGAACAACAGACCATGAGGCAAAGGATGGAACGTGATTTACGTGGCAGGACACTAGCACGAGGGCCAGAACTTGGGAGACACCACCGAGTTGCATGGTTAGAACATGTCTGGGACATACTTAAAGGACGGGTCCGAGCAAAGTTAACCTCGCCAAAGACACTCTGTGAGCGAAAGGTGGCTCTAGACAGAGCATGGGAGGAATTCACAAAGTGGACATAAAAACATACTGCAAAGCGTGCCAGAAGTCATGCAAGCCGTCATCCAAGCAAAAGAAGGTAATACGCGGTATAAATCTAAGTAAGTTTTTGTTGTAACTCCAAGAATATTCTTGAGAATAGAAGATTCTTGATCGTAAAGTGATTGGATAGTAAATACCTACAATATTATATTAGGAAAGCCCTATTGTTTTACAATAGCAAAATAACCAGGGCTACAGTACTTGCCAGTTTATAGTAATGATTGAATGCAAACATTATAGTTATTACCTATGTACCTATTATAAAAACACATAAATGTCTTTTTTACAGATAAACACCACACGTCTTCTATGAGAGTTGAAAAGATGCAGCGCATAATCATAACCGATTGAAGCAGTAGAAAGAAGAATAATTTATCAAGTCTTTTTTATATCTCGATTGACCTTGAAATTGAAAATCTAAGTTCGAGGATCTAAGTTCCGCTGCTCGGGTGCTGGTTGCTCCACGGAACATTGAACCCTGAGTTGAAGAATTGTAAGTATTACTTTTACACAAAAAATTGTTTAAGGATGAGAAACTACAAAAAAAGAACAGAATGAGGCAAGACTTCATACCGACTCATGCAGCTGGTAGCTAATGCTGTAATCAAAGACGGTCGGAAGTTCGATAGTGTACCTCGAGAACTAGAAATATGTCTTAAGACGTCATTTCGTTATGTCATAAACTTAAAGGCTGGTACAACTCCGACTGTGGGTTATTATCCAAGACAGGTGTTCAACCCAGAGACCATGAGAAGGCATTGGCTGACTATTTGGGTTAGATATAATTCCACACTGCATCTAGGGTTCCATTCACATTATACATTACTCGTGACAGACTAAACAATTTATTCACCTGTTGGAAAAACTATCGACATTGTTTGTTTTTTAAATATCATTATTGATGTTATGTTACCTGTTTAAGATAACGTTGAAAATGAAATTTGGAGCTCTAACTTCCGCTGGTTGGTATTAATTTTAAACAAAAAAATTGTTCTAGGATGAGAAACTGCAAAAGAAAAATGGAATGAGGCTAGACTTCAGATCAATGAATGCGGCGGGCAGCTAATGCTGTAATCAAAGACGGTCGGAAGAAGCTCAACACTGTAGCTCGGGAACCAGAAATATGTCATGAGGCTGACCCAGACCATGAGAAGGCATTGGCTGAATATTTATTGAAATGTTCGTCACTTAATTTTGGTCAGCTACCAGAACAAGTGCGGAAGTTGGCATACAAGAGTGCTGTGAAATTTGATTTGCCTGACAGTCCAGCTTCATGGCATTAAAATGAAGAAGCTGCAGCTGATTGCTTCACGGGCTTCCTGATAAGAAGCCATAAGAAATCCTGACCCCACCAGTTGGAGATTTGTTCAAGGAACTAGGAGAAGTCATACTGAAACATAGCACCAACAATATGGAACTTGGACGAAACACGAATCACCACTACATATAATAAAACCAATGAAATTAGTGGCATCAAAGGGCGCGAAACAGGTGGGTGCAATAGTTTCTGCCGACACAATCATGACACCTTAGTTACCACTGAATTAGCTGCAAGTCTAGCAGGGAACACAATACCGCCCATGTTAGTTTTTCCACGCCTTTTCATTTGTGAGCTTTGGATAGATGACGGCAACAGAGTTTCTCTTTTTCACAATAGCAAAATAACCCGGTCTACAGTAGTCATCGTTGGTAGTAATTATTGAATGCAAACGTTATAGTTATAACCTATGTCTCTGATTTACAGATCATATTTACATCAACGCAATGTGACAATTTGGGTTAGAAATAATTTAATATTGCATCATGCGTTCCATAATCCGTACAAACTTTACAATTCACTTGTTGGAGAAACTATCAAGATTGTTTTTTAATATCATTATTGACCTTGTAATTGTAATTTGGCGCTCTGAGTTCGGCTGGTCGCGTCGCGAGCTAGTTGTTCCACGGAACTTTGAAGTCTGTGATAAAGAAATGTATTAATTTTGAACAAAAAATTGTTTTAGGATGAAAATCTGAAAGAAAAACAGAGCTGGGCAAGACTTCAGATCGACTCATGCGGCGGGCAGCTAATGCTGCAATCAAATAAATTCAGATTCGAACATCGAAACTAATGATACTCAACTTAAGAGTATTTAATTTGAATAATTCCAAATGACAAACATTAAAATTGTATGATTTGATTTTCCTGTTTTTCTTTTAACCCATTGACACAAATATTAGAAACATCACGTTAATAAACTAAAATGGGTTTGCATTCCCTACATTGAATGAATAGCAAGTCTACCAGCAAACAGCAAACAAAAACATCATGTTTGTTTTTCCATGCCTAAGTACAAAGACCTTTCATGGGGGTGGGTTTTCCATTCGTGATGGACCCCAAGAAAGCATTGGAGCTGGAAATAGCTTTGGAATGATGACATTGGCAGAGTTGTGTGATTGACACTGGCTTCGCCACCATCAGGGATTTTAATTTGAATAACAGAAAAATCAGTCGCCAAATATCAGAATATGTCGGTCACTGGTTCAAAAGATATTAGGGTTTATATGTAGCCGATCTGGAGGGAGACTCCCCGTCTTGGCCACGTTTATATTTCGAAAACTAGGGCACCTAGCGAAGATCTGTTTAGTTCCAAATTAAATCGCTAATCAGTCGCAATGCGTCGCCACAATCTGCAACCACTTAATGTTGGAGTGAGTGGGCCATTTAAAACCTACAGTGCCAAGACTCAAGAAAAGTAGCTAAGTAACAACGCAGGCAAGACCATGTCCATATAAGAGATACTTGGAACAGGCCCCCTCTTGTTTCTACTGAACATGAATGATTTGACACTGCACTGACTCAAAAAATTATGAATAAAATATAAATAATGCTCTAGATTGTAGGGTATAAGCTAGGTCTAGGGCCTTAAGGAAAATAAATGGACACTTTTTTGTAAATAGTTTTTGATTTATTTGTTACTAATTTTACGTTTTGCGCTTGTTTCTGTGTGGGGAACGAAACGTTTGTGTCATGTGTCATGTGTCAATTGTGTCATTAGTGAAATGTCAAGACGGTATAAACAAACGGTGGCTGGCGTGTATCTGTTTACCATTATTTAGTTTTAAAATACTGAATAAAACCTAACAATCATGACCGCGACACTACTCCTCCCTGACACCGTAATTACCAAGGTACCACCATACCGTAGTATAGTAGTCCGGAAAGTGAACAGTGCGGCCGAAGCGAGGTTTCTTCTCGAGACACCGTCGTTGTTCAGGTAAGCGGGTTTCAACCAATATAAATGATGATAATTCGTCACATTCGCTATTTCGTCGCTATCCCCAATGGGTCACATTCACTAATACGTCACCTTGTGTATCTGGTTAGTTTTCCTAACTCGTTTCATGCTGTATTTCGACTCATTCCCGACTCGCGCAATGCTTATGTAAAATGTACTGTCAGTGTGTTATTTCGCCCCGTTTCAGAACCTTAAATGTCTCAGCGTAAGGCGGCTTGAGTGAACTACGCAGGGTGCCTGTCGCAGGAAGGAGTGTTAACAAGTACATACAGTGTTACATATCATGGCTGTGGGCTGTGGTGACAACTTTACTATTTGATGCCGAAGTCCTGCCGGGAAGTCGGTGTAGCGTGGCGTAAGTAATGCAATTTTAAGTAAGGTACTGTAAAGGTTGTATAAAATACGCTCAGTGGCAGAAAAAGTGGCCCAAGAGCATAAAGGAAGCTTGTAAACGAGCTGAGTATTATTTATGAGATGTTTTGATGATAGTAGGTTGTATCAAGTGAGCTGTTTAGTTTATTTAAGTGGGTAATATGAAATTAACTTGAGTTTAGATTGACTGTTAACTTATAACTTTAGTTACAGGTTAAAATATATTAAAAAAAACTCTTAATTTTAACTAGGAAACCAAATCTGTATCAAACAAAGGTTAGTTAAAGTCTGTTTATTACTGAGTATGTTTATTACTGGTACCAGGACACAGTGGCGTTTGGATTGCGGTGATGGCAGACATATCCTCGATAGAGTCAAAATTCACCATGAGAAATACAGACGAAGAGGAGCGGTGTTGTAGTCTTTGAGCAGCTTTTGTTTGAAACAGTTGCTGGTCCAAATTTTATGTATGTTCAATGCTCTTCCCCTTTACGGAAGCAGCCACACCTCTTGGAACAAATTAATGAACCTGTTCGCAATTCACTAACAACCATTTTGAATGTGTCCTTGGACGACCAAGCGTAGACACAAGCCACACTACCCATCCGTGTTGGTGGCCTCGCGTCCGTAAAATGACCAGTATTAGCTTACCAGCGTTCCTCTCCTCTGTCCACAGCACTGAGAAGTGGCTTGCCCGGATACAGATACGCCTGTGAACCCATCTTCCCAGAGACAGTGGGATGAGCCGCTCTGCAGGTTGGTACGGAATAATCTAATTAATACGTCCACCAGTACTGCTGCGTGGGTGCGTGGGACTCGGGCCTTTGGCTTCAGGCTCTACCGTCACCCAACACTGGAACCATGCTGGGTGAAACTACCTTCCGGCTTGCTACGTGTCTGCGTCTGGGCGCTCCTCGCAGTCGATAGCCTCGGACACCTTGGCCTGTCCTGCAGTAAGAGCGCAGGTCGTATAGCCCGTCACGCCGGTATTAATGACATCATCCGTCGTGCTCTTGCCACCGGCACTTGCCGGGGTACCAGCTATTTTAGAACCCAGTGGCTTGGCACGCGACGATGTGCACAGACCAGATGGAGTGACCATAATACCTTGGAAGATGGGTAGGCCTTTGGTGTGGGATGCAACATGTATTGTGTCGACACCCTAGCGCCATCCCATCTTCCTGGTACGGTGGACTGTGCAGGTGCAGAAAATCTCAAACGTCGAAATATAACAACCTAATTGGGAGTTATATGTTTGAGCCGTTTGGGGTTGAAACACTAGGGCCATGGGGTCCGTGTGCTAAAAAAATTAAGGGTTTCAACTGAAGTAACTAAAGTAATAAGTTAACATCAGCTCTGTAAAAACTTATGACAGTACTGGGTAGGTGCCAAGTGACCTGTTTAGTTTATTTAAGGGGGTAATTTGAAATGAACGTTTATTGATTTTCTTTATTGACAACGGGTTTATTTCGATTCCAGAATAAAATAGAAGATGCCAGGTTACTGCTGCTCAAGTTGCTAAGGTGGTTTTATTATCCAACTAAGGACAAACTCAACATGAGGTGGCTGCAACTCTGGATGTGCGGCGTACTACCCTTCGATATGCACTTAAGAGGTATTGTGAGCGACTGGACTCCATACACAGTGACCAGGTAACCGCAGAGTAAGATGTACTTATGCCCGAGATGTCCGATTTGTAATACTCGAAGTGTTGAGAAATCACTTCCTTACCGCTCATGAAGTCAGGTCAGGCAGTAGATTCAAGCAGCACGTGGGATCTTCGTAAGTGAACAACAGACCATGAGGCAAAGGATGGAACGTGATTTACGTGGCAGGACACTAGCACGAGGGCCAGAACTTGGGAGACACCACCGAGTTGCATGGTTAGAACATGTCTGGGACATACTTAAAGGACGGGTCCGAGCAAAGTTAACCTCGCCAAAGACACTCTGTGAGCGAAAGGTGGCTCTAGACAGAGCATGGGAGGAATTCACAAAGTGGACATAAAAACATACTGCAAAGCGTGCCAGAAGTCATGCAAGCCGTCATCCAAGCAAAAGAAGGTAATACGCGGTATAAATCTAAGTAAGTTTTTGTTGTAACTCCAAGAATATTCTTGAGAATAGAAGATTCTTGATCGTAAAGTGATTGGATAGTAAATACCTACAATATTATATTAGGAAAGCCCTATTGTTTTACAATAGCAAAATAACCAGGGCTACAGTACTTGCCAGTTTATAGTAATGATTGAATGCAAACATTATAGTTATTACCTATGTACCTATTATAAAAACACATAAATGTCTTTTTTACAGATAAACACCACACGTCTTCTATGAGAGTTGAAAAGATGCAGCGCATAATCATAACCGATTGAAGCAGTAGAAAGAAGAATAATTTATCAAGTCTTTTTTATATCTCGATTGACCTTGAAATTGAAAATCTAAGTTCGAGGATCTAAGTTCCGCTGCTCGGGTGCTGGTTGCTCCACGGAACATTGAACCCTGAGTTGAAGAATTGTAAGTATTACTTTTACACAAAAAATTGTTTAAGGATGAGAAACTACAAAAAAAGAACAGAATGAGGCAAGACTTCATACCGACTCATGCAGCTGGTAGCTAATGCTGTAATCAAAGACGGTCGGAAGTTCGATAGTGTACCTCGAGAACTAGAAATATGTCTTAAGACGTCATTTCGTTATGTCAAAAACTTAAAGGCTGGTACAACTCCGACTGTGGGTTATTATCCAAGACAGGTGTTCAACCCAGAGACCATGAGAAGGCATTGGCTGACTATTTGGGTTAGATATAATTCCACACTGCATCTAGGGTTCCATTCACATTATACATTACTCGTGACAGACTAAACAATTTATTCACCTGTTGGAAAAACTATCGACATTGTTTGTTTTTTAAATATCATTATTGATGTTATGTTACCTGTTTAAGATAACGTTGAAAATGAAATTTGGAGCTCTAACTTCCGCTGGTTGGGAGTTGGTTGTTTCACGGTGCTTTGAACCCCGCGATAAGAAAGTGTATTAATTTTAAACAAAAAAATTGTTCTAGGATGAGAAACTGCAAAAGAAAAATGGAATGAGGCTAGACTTCAGATCAATGAATGCGGCGGGCAGCTAATGCTGTAATCAAAGACGGTCGGAAGAAGCTCAACACTGTAGCTCGGGAACCAGAAATATGTCATGAGGCTGACCCAGACCATGAGAAGGCATTGGCTGAATATTTATTGAAATGTTCGTCACTTAATTTTGGTCAGCTACCAGAACAAGTGCGGAAGTTGGCATACAAGAGTGCTGTGAAATTTGATTTGCCTGGCAGTCCAGCTTCATGGCATTAAAATGAAGAAGCTGCAGCTGATTGCTTCACGGGCTTCCTGACAAGAAACCATAAGAAATCCTGACCCCACCAGTTGGAGATTTGTTCAAGGAACTAGGAGAAGTCATACTGAAACATAGCACCAACAATATGGAACTTGGACGAAACACGAATCACCACTACATATAATAAAACCAATGAAATTAGTGGCATCAAAGGGCGCGAAACAGGTGGGTGCAATAGTTTCTGCCGACACAATCATGACACCTTAGTTACCACTGAATTAGCTGCAAGTCTAGCAGGGAACACAATACCGCCCATGTTAGTTTTTCCACGCCTTTTCATTTGTGAGCTTTGGATAGATGACGGCAACAGAGTTTCTCTTTTTCACAATAGCAAAATAACCCGGTCTACAGTAGTCATCGTTGGTAGTAATTATTGAATGCAAACGTTATAGTTATAACCTATGTCTCTGATTTACAGATCATATTTACATCAACGCAATGTGACAATTTGGGTTAGAAATAATTTAATATTGCATCATGCGTTCCATAATCCGTACAAACTTTACAATTCACTTGTTGGAGAAACTATCAAGATTGTTTTTTAATATCATTATTGACCTTGTAATTGTAATTTGGCGCTCTGAGTTCGGCTGGTCGCGTCGCGAGCTAGTTGTTCCACGGAACTTTGAAGTCTGTGATAAAGAAATGTATTAATTTTGAACAAAAAATTGTTTTAGGATGAAAAACTGAAAGAAAAACAGAGCTGGGCAAGACTTCAGATCGACTCATGCGGCGGGCAGCTAATGCTGCAATCAAATAAATTCAGATTCGAACATCGAAACTAATGATACTCAACTTAAGAGTATTTAATTTGAATAATTCCAAATGACAAACATTAAAATTGTATGATTTGATGTTCCTGTTTTTCTTTTAACCCATTGACACAAATATTAGAAACATCACGTTAATAAACTAAAATGGGTTTGCATTCCCTACATTGAATGAATAGCAAGTCTAGCAGCAAACAGCAAACAAAAACATCATGTTTGTTTTTCCATGCCTAAGTACAAAGACCTTTCATGGGGGTGGGTTTTCCATTCGTGATGGACCCCAAGAAAGCATTGGAGCCGGAAATAGCTTTGGAATGATGACATTGGCAGAGTTGTGTGATTGACACTGGCTTCGCCACCATCAGGGATTTTAATTTGAATAACAGAAAAATCAGTCGCCAAATATCAGAATATGTCGGTCACTGGTTCAAAAGATATTAGGGTTTATAGGTAGCCGATCTGGAGGGAGACTCCCCGTCTTGGCCACGTTTATATTTCGAAAACTAGGGCAGAGAGCGAAGATCTGTTTAGTTCCAAATTAAATCGCTAATCAGTCGCAATGCGTGGCCACAATCTGCAACCACTTAATGTTGGAGTGAGTGGGCCATTTAAAACCTACAGTGCCAAGGCTCAAGAAAAGTAGCTAAGTAACAATGCAGGCAAGACCATGTCCATATAAAAGATACTTGGAACAGGCCCCCTCTTGTTTCTACTGAACATGAATGATTTGACACTGCACTGACTCAAAAAATTATGAATAAAATATAAATAATGCTCTAGATTGTAGAGTATAAGCTAGGTCTAGGGCCTTAAGGAAAATAAATGGACACTTTTTTGTAAATAGTTTTTGATTTATTTGTTTACGTTTTGCGCTTGTTTCTGTGTGGGGAACGAAACGTTTGTGTCATGTGTCAATTGTGTCATTAGTGAAATGTCAAGACGGTATAAACAAACGGTGGCTGGCGTGTATCTGTTTACCATTATTTAGTTTTAAAATACTGAATAAAACCTAACAATCATGACCGCGACACTACTCCTCCCTGACACCGTAATTACCAAGGTACCACCATACCGTAGTACAGTAGTCCGGAAAGTGAACAGTGCGGCCGAAGCGAGGTTTCTTCTCGAGACACCGTCGTTGTTCAGGTAAGCGGGTTTCAACCAATATAAATGATGATAATTCGTCACATTCGCTATTTCGTCGCTATCCCCAATGGGTCACATTCACTAATACGTCACCTTGTGTATCTGGTTAGTTTTCCTAACTCGTTTCATGCTGTATTTCGACTCATTCCCGACTCGCGCAATGCTTATGTAAAATGTACTGTCAGTGTGTTATTTCGCCCCGTTTCAGAACCTTAAATGTCTCAGCGTAAGGCGGCTTGAGTGAACTACGCAGGGTGCCTGTCGCAGGAAGGAGTGTTAACAAGTACATACAGTACAGTGTTACATATCATGGCTGTGGGCTGTGGTGACAACTTTACTATTTGATGCCGAAGTCCTGCCGGGAAGTCGGTGTAGCGTGGCGTAAGTAATGCAATTTTAAGTAAGGTACTGTAAAGGTTGTATAAAATACGCTCAGTGGCAGAAAAAGTGGCCCAAGAGCATAAAGGAAGCTTGTAAACGAGCTGAGTATTATTTATGAGATGTTTTGATGATAGTAGGTTGTATCAAGTGAGCTGTTTAGTTTATTTAAGTGGGTAATATGAAATTAACTTGAGTTTAGATTGACTGTTAACTTAAAACTTTAGTTACAGGTTAAAATATATTAAAAAAAACTCTTAATTTTAACTAGGAAACCAAATCTGTATCAAACAAAGGTTAGTTAAAGTCTGTTTATTACTGAGTATGTTTATTACTGGTACCAGGACACAGTGGCGTTTGGATTGCGGTGATGGCAGACATATCCTCGATAGAGTCAAAATTCACCATGAGAAATACAGACGAAGAGGAGCGGTGTTGTAGTCTTTGAGCAGCTTTTGTTTGAAACAGTTGCTGGTCCAAATTTTATGTATGTTCAATGCTCTTCCCCTTTACGGAAGCAGCCACACCTCTTGGAACAAATTAATGAACCTGTTCGCAATTCACTAACAACCATTTTGAATGTGTCCTTGGACGACCAAGCGTAGACACAAGCCACACTACCCATCCGTGTTGGTGGCCTCGGCGTCCGTAAAATGACCAGTATTAGCTTACCAGCGTTCCTCTCCTCTGTCCACAGCACTGAGAAGTGGCTTGCCCGGATACAGATACGCCTGTGAACCCATCTTCCCAGAGACAGTGGGATGAGCCGCTCTGCAGGTTGGTACGGAATAATCTAATTAATACGTCCACCAGTACTGCTGCGTGGGTGCGTGGGACTCGGGCCTTTGGCTTCAGGCTCTACCGTCACCCAACACTGGAACCATGCTGGGTGAAACTACCTTCCGGCTTGCTACGTGTCTGCGTCTGGGCGCTCCTCGCAGTCGATAGCCTCGGACACCTTGGCCTGTCCTGCAGTAAGAGCGCAGGTCGTATAGCCCGTCACGCCGGTATTAATGACATCATCCGTCGTGCTCTTGCCACCGGCACTTGCCGGGGTACCAGCTATTTTAGAACCCAGTGGCTTGGCACGCGACGATGTGCAGAGACCAGATGGAGTGACCATAATACCTTGGAAGATGGGTAGGCCTTTGGTGTGGGATGCAACATGTATTGTGTCGACACCCTAGCGCCATCCCATCTTCCTGGTACGGTGGACTGTGCAGGTGCAGAAAATCTCAAACGTCGAAATATAACAACCTAATTGGGAGTTATATGTTTGAGCCGTTTGGGGTTGAAACACTAGGGCCATGGGGTCCCTGTGCTAAAAAAATTAAGGGTTTCAATTGAAGTAACTAAAGTAATAAGTTAACATCAGCTCTGTAAAAACTTATGACAGTACTGGGTAGGTGCCAAGTGACCTGTTTAGTTTATTTAAGGGGGTAATTTGAAATGAACGTTTATTGATTTTCTTTATTGACAACGGGTTTATTTCGATTCCAGAATAAAATAGAAGATGCCAGGTTACTGCTGCTCAAGTTGCTAAGGTGGTTTTATTATCCAACTAAGGACAAACTCAACATGAGGTGGCTGCAACTCTGGATGTGCGGCGTACTACCCTTCGATATGCACTTAAGAGGTATTGTGAGCGACTGGACTCCATACACAATGACCAGGTAACCGCAGAGTAAGATGTACTTATGCCCGAGATGTCCGATTTGTAATACTCGAAGTGTTGAGAAATCACTTCCTTACCGCTCATGAAGTCAGGTCAGGCAGTAGATTCAAGCAGCACGTGGGATCTTCGTAAGTGAACAACAGACCATGAGGCAAAGGATGGAACGTGATTTACGTGGCAGGACACTAGCACGAGGGCCAGAACTTGGGAGACACCACCGAGTTGCATGGTTAGAACATGTCTGGGACATACTTAAAGGACGGGTCCGAGCAAAGTTAACCTCGCCAAAGACACTCTGTGAGCGAAAGGTGGCTCTAGACAGAGCATGGGAGGAATTCACAAAGTGGACATAAAAACATACTGCAAAGCGTGCCAGAACTCATGCAAGCCGTCATCCAAGCAAAAGAAGGTAATACGCGGTATAAATCTAAGTAAGTTTTTGTTGTAACTCCAAGAATATTCTTGAGAATAGAAGATTCTTGATCGTAAAGTGATTGGATAGTAAATACCTACAATATTATATTAGGAAAGCCCTATTATTTTACAATAGTAAAATAACCAGGGCTACAGTACTTGCCAGTTTATAGTAATGATTGAATGCAAACATTATAGTTATTACCCATGTACCTATTATAAAAACACATAAATGTCTTTTTTACAGATAAACACCACACGTCTTGTATGAGAGTTGAAAAGATGCAGCGCATAATCATAACCGATTGTAGCAGTAGAAAGAAGAATAATTTATCAAGTCTTTTTTATATCTCGATTGACCTTGAAATTGAAAATCTAAGTTCGAGGATCTAAGTTCCGCTGGTCGGGTGCTGGTTGCTCCACGGAACATTGAACCCTGAGTTGAAGAATTGTAAGTACAGTAGGGCCTCGTTAATCCGGAGAGGCAAAAACAAGACCCTTTCCGGATTATCGAGGCGTCCGGATTATAGTATGCCATATTAAATGTTAATAAAACACATGTTTAACCTTAGTTTCTTTAATCAATTTTTAAATTATAGCATACAGTCAAAATGTACATGTTCAAAATTACATACAAACAACTATGTAAGGAAATCAGCAAGTTAAAATAAAACATTAGTTAATTCTTCTTGAAAAAGTCTGTAATACTCTTCTGTTTATAATTTTCGCACTTCATTTCGAAAGCCCGGTCTCTAAGTCGACGGAGAAACATAACTTCGTGGCTATCAAATTCGTTATCTTCAGCCCATTTTAAAGCTGTGTTTAAAGCTCCTACTGCCTCTGAATTACCAACTTTTGTGATTTTTAGAATTTCAACGCTATTGTCCTCATCTTCCTCATCGTCCTCACACATAGCCGCTCGCACAATCTCCTCATCAGTTAACACTTCATATCTTTGTAACTCGCTTTCGGCACCACCAGCAGCCCATTCTTGAGCTTCTGCCTCACTTATTTGAGGATCATTGGGTCCCCTCAACCTGTTAAAAAGCTGGGCTAAAGGAACATCATCTTCTGGTTCGTCATTATCAGTGAGAAATTCAGGGTGCAAATTCTTCCATGATTTGTTAATTAGCGATGTCTTAACATTGGCCCAGCAATTAGCCAAAAGAAAAACTGTGTCCTTTAAAGTTATCGATTTTAATGAGTCCATGAGGTTTTCAGAACATAATGCAAGACAGTTAACCAAAAGTGATTTGCGGTAATTTAACTTCACATTTTGTATAACGTTCTGATCCATTGGTTGTATACACGCCGTGGTGTTAGGTGGCAGGAACATTGCAAAAATGTGGCCGTCTTCAGAGACAAGTTCATCTGCTGATGGATGCCCAGGACAATTATCCAACAATAACAGTGCCTGAGGAGGCAAATTAACAGACAAAAGATGGCGGCGGACCGCGGGAACGAATTCCGTTTTAAACCACTCAAGAAACAAGTCTTTCGTAACCCAAGCATTTTTTTGTGCACGATAACAAACAGGAAGACGTGTTGATTTAAATGCTCGTGGGTTTTTTGATTTGCCGACAACAAGCAATTGAAGTTTATGAGTTCCAGCCGCATTTGCACAAGGCATGAATGTCACTCTCATCTTCATCATTTTCCTTCCGGAAGCCGACTGCTCATTGCCAGAGGCTAATGTATGATCTGGCAATAATCGCCAGTACAAACCAGATTCGTCAGCATTGTAAACCTGTTCCGCTGTTAATTTTTTCTCTCTAATAACTTTCTGTAACTCTAGTTGGAATGGTCCGATAGCGGCTTCATCATTTGACAGTTTTTCACCGGCCATTTTTAAACGTCTTATTCCGTGGCGTTTTTTAAATTTGTCTAACCATCCCCGGCTTGCATTAAATCCGATATTGGAGTTTGTAATCTGGCGATGAAAAATTCGAGCTTTCTCACAAATCATATCACCACTTACAGGAACATGCAATCGCCTTTGTTGCAAAAACCACGTAAACAAAGCATCTTCTAAAACAGGATTTTCCGATTTCTTTAGTGTTTTTCGTACACCGGGACCACGTTCTGTTAGGCTAACAAACTTCAAGAGTTTGTCTTTGTTTTTCTTTATGTCACCTACAGTTGACCTGCCTATACCAAACTTCCGAGCAATGACAGGGTAGCTGTCACCCTTATCTAACATTTCTATAATCCGTAATTTGTCTTTTATTGTTAATGTCGAATGTTTACGTGGCGGCGCCATGATGTTAGCGAGCGCACTTAATTGACACTACGTATTACACGAAAGGCGATAAACAAAAGACTGACGGCGCATTGGCTCATGACAGCCCCCGCACCTACACGCCGCCGGGCCTCCCCCGCGTATCCCATTGCCCGGCCGGATTACAGCGATCACCGAACAAGCGAGAGTCCGGATTACCGAGGCCCTACTGTATTACTTTTACACAAAAAATTGTTTAAGGATGAGAAACTACAAAAAAAGAACAGAATGAGGCAAGACTTCATACCGACTCATGCAGCTGGTAGCTAATGCTGTAATCAAAGACGGTCGGAAGTTCGATAGTGTACCTCGAGAACTAGAAATATGTCTTAAGACGTCATTTCGTTATGTCAAAAACTTAAAGGCTGGTACAACTCCGACTGTGGGTTATTATCCAAGACAGGTGTTCAACCCAGAGACCATGAGAAGGCATTGGCTGACTATTTGGGTTAGATATAATTCCACACTGCATCTAGGGTTCCATTCACATTATACATTACTCGTGACAGACTAAACAATTTATTCACCTGTTGGAAAAACTATCGACATTGTTTGTTTTTTAAATATCATTATTGATGTTATGTTACCTGTTTAAGATAACGTTGAAAATGAAATTTGGAGCTCTAACTTCCGCTGGTTGGGAGTTGGTTGTTTCACGGTGCTTTGAACCCCGCGATAAGAAAGTGTATTAATTTTAAACAAAAAAATTGTTCTAGGATGAGAAACTGCAAAAGAAAAATGGAATGAGGCAAGACTTCAGATCAATGAATGCGGCGGGCAGCTAATGCTGTTATCAAAGACGGTCGGAAGAAGCTCAACACTGTAGCTCGGGAACCAGAAATATGTCATAAGGCTGACCCAGACCATGAGAAGGCATTGGCTGAATATTTATTGAAATGTTCGTCACTTAATTTTGGTCAGCTACCAGAACAAGTGCGGAAGTTGGCATACAAGAGTGCTGTGAAATTTGATTTGCCTGGCAGTCCAGCTTCATGGCATTAAAATGAAGAAGCTGCAGCTGATTGCTTCACGGGCTTCCTGACAAGAAGCCATAAGAAATCCTGACCCCACCACTTGGAGATTTGTTCAAGGAACTAGGAGAAGTCATACTGAAACATAGCACCAACAATATGGAACTTGGACGAAACACGAATCACCACTACATATAATAAAACCAATGAAATTAGTGGCATCAAAGGGCGCGAAACAGGTGGGTGCAATAGTTTCTGCCGACACAATCATGACACCTTAGTTACCACTGAATTAGCTGCAAGTCTAGCAGGGAACACAATACCGCCCATGTTAGTTTTTCCACGCCTTTTCATTTGTGAGCTTTGGATAGATGACGGCAACAGAGTTTCTCTTTTTTACAATAGCAAAATAACCCGGTCTACAGTAGTCATCGTTGGTAGTAATTATTGAATGCAAACGTTATAGTTATAACCTATGTCTCTGATTTACAGATCATATTTACATCAACGCAATGTGACAATTTGGGTTAGAAATAATTTAATATTGCATCATGCGTTCCATAATCCGTACAAACTTTACAATTCACTTGTTGGAGAAACTATCAAGATTGTTTTTTAATATCATTATTGACCTTGTAATTGTAATTTGGCGCTCTGAGTTCGGCTGGTCGCGTCGCGAGCTAGTTGTTCCACGGAACTTTGAAGTCTGTGATAAAGAAATGTATTAATTTTGAACAAAAAATTGTTTTAGGATGAAAAACTGAAAGAAAAACAGAGCTGGGCAAGACTTCAGATCGACTCATGCGGCGGGCAGCTAATGCTGCAATCAAATAAATTCAGATTCGAACATCGAAACTAATGATACTCAACTTAAGAGTATTTAATTTGAATAATTCCAAATGACAAACATTAAAATTGTATGATTTGATTTTCCTGTTTTTCTTTTAACCCATTGACACAAATATTAGAAACATCACGTTAATAAACTAAAATGGGTTTGCATTCCCTACATTGAATGAATAGCAAGTCTACCAGCAAACAGCAAACAAAAACATCATGTTTGTTTTTCCATGCCTAAGTACAAAGACCTTTCATGGGGGTGGGTTTTCCATTCGTGATGGACCCCAAGAAAGCATTGGAGCTGGAAATAGCTTTGGAATGATGACATTGGCAGAGTTGTGTGATTGACACTGGCTTCGCCACCATCAGGGATTTTAATTTGAATAACAGAAAAATCAGTCGCCAAATATCAGAATATGTCGGTCACTGGTTCAAAAGATATTAGGGTTTATATGTAGCCGATCTGGAGGGAGACTCCCCGTCTTGGCCACGTTTATATTTCGAAAACTAGGGCACCTAGCGAAGATCTGTTTAGTTCCAAATTAAATCGCTAATCAGTCGCAATGCGTCGCCACAATCTGCAACCACTTAATGTTGGAGTGAGTGGGCCATTTAAAACCTACAGTGCCAAGACTCAAGAAAAGTAGCTAAGTAACAATGCAGGCAAGACCATGTCCATATAAGAGATACTTGGAACAGGCCCCCTCTTGTTTCTACTGAACATGAATGATTTGACACTGCACTGACTCAAAAAATTATGAATAAAATATAAATAATGCTCTAGATTGTAGGGTATAAGCTAGGTCTAGGGCCTTAAGGAAAATAAATGGACACTTTTTTGTAAATAGTTTTTGATTTATTTGTTACTAATTTTACGTTTTGCGCTTGTTTCTGTGTGGGGAACGAAACGTTTGTGTCATGTGTCATGTGTCAATTGTGTCATTAGTGAAATGTCAAGACGGTATAAACAAACGGTGGCTGGCGTGTATCTGTTTACCATTATTTAGTTTTAAAATACTGAATAAAACCTAACAATCATGACCGCGACACTACTCCTCCCTGACACCGTAATTACCAAGGTACCACCATACCGTAGTATAGTAGTCCGGAAAGTGAACAGTGCGGCCGAAGCGAGGTTTCTTCTCGAGACACCGTCGTTGTTCAGGTAAGCGGGTTTCAACCAATATAAATGATGATAATTCGTCACATTCGCTATTTCGTCGCTATCCCCAATGGGTCACATTCACTAATACGTCACCTTGTGTATCTGGTTAGTTTTCCTAACTCGTTTCATGCTGTATTTCGACTCATTCCCGACTCGCGCAATGCTTATGTAAAATGTACTGTCAGTGTGTTATTTCGCCCCGTTTCAGAACCTTAAATGTCTCAGCGTAAGGCGGCTTGAGTGAACTACGCAGGGTGCCTGTCGCAGGAAGGAGTGTTAACAAGTACATACAGTGTTACATATCATGGCTGTGGGCTGTGGTGACAACTTTACTATTTGATGCCGAAGTCCTGCCGGGAAGTCGGTGTAGCGTGGCGTAAGTAATGCAAGTTTAAGTAAGGTACTGTAAAGGTTGTATAAAATACGCTCAGTGGCAGAAAAAGTGGCCCAAGAGCATAAAGGAAGCTTGTAAACGAGCTGAGTATTATTTATGAGATGTTTTGATGATAGTAGGTTGTATCAAGTGAGCTGTTTAGTTTATTTAAGTGGGTAATATGAAATTAACTTGAGTTTAGATTGACTGTTAACTTATAACTTTAGTTACAGGTTAAAATATATTAAAAAAAACTCTTAATTTTAACTAGGAAACCAAATCTGTATCAAACAAAGGTTAGTTAAAGTCTGTTTATTACTGAGTATGTTTATTACTGGTACCAGGACACAGTGGCGTTTGGATTGCGGTGATGGCAGACATATCCTCGATAGAGTCAAAATTCACCATGAGAAATACAGACGAAGAGGAGCGGTGTTGTAGTCTTTGAGCAGCTTTTGTTTGAAACAGTTGCTGGTCCAAATTTTATGTATGTTCAATGCTCTTCCCCTTTACGGAAGCAGCCACACCTCTTGGAACAAATTAATGAACCTGTTCGCAATTCACTAACAACCATTTTGAATGTGTCCTTGGACGACCAAGCGTAGACACAAGCCACACTACCCATCCGTGTTGGTGGCCTCGCGTCCGTAAAATGACCAGTATTAGCTTACCAGCGTTCCTCTCCTCTGTCCACAGCACTGAGAAGTGGCTTGCCCGGATACAGATACGCCTGTGAACCCATCTTCCCAGAGACAGTGGGATGAGCCGCTCTGCAGGTTGGTACGGAATAATCTAATTAATACGTCCACCAGTACTGCTGCGTGGGTGCGTGGGACTCGGGCCTTTGGCTTCAGGCTCTACCGTCACCCAACACTGGAACCATGCTGGGTGAAACTACCTTCCGGCTTGCTACGTGTCTGCGTCTGGGCGCTCCTCGCAGTCGATAGCCTCGGACACCTTGGCCTGTCCTGCAGTAAGAGCGCAGGTCGTATAGCCCGTCACGCCGGTATTAATGACATCATCCGTCGTGCTCTTGCCACCGGCACTTGCCGGGGTACCAGCTATTTTAGAACCCAGTGGCTTGGCACGCGACGATGTGCACAGACCAGATGGAGTGACCATAATACCTTGGAAGATGGGTAGGCCTTTGGTGTGGGATGCAACATGTATTGTGTCGACACCCTAGCGCCATCCCATCTTCCTGGTACGGTGGACTGTGCAGGTGCAGAAAATCTCAAACGTCGAAATATAACAACCTAATTGGGAGTTATATGTTTGAGCCGTTTGGGGTTGAAACACTAGGGCCATGGGGTCCGTGTGCTAAAAAAATTAAGGGTTTCAACTGAAGTAACTAAAGTAATAAGTTAACATCAGCTCTGTAAAAACTTATGACAGTACTGGGTAGGTGCCAAGTGACCTGTTTAGTTTATTTAAGGGGGTAATTTGAAATGAACGTTTATTGATTTTCTTTATTGACAACGGGTTTATTTCGATTCCAGAATAAAATAGAAGATGCCAGGTTACTGCTGCTCAAGTTGCTAAGGTGGTTTTATTATCCAACTAAGGACAAACTCAACATGAGGTGGCTGCAACTCTGGATGTGCGGCGTACTACCCTTCGATATGCACTTAAGAGGTATTGTGAGCGACTGGACTCCATACACAGTGACCAGGTAACCGCAGAGTAAGATGTACTTATGCCCGAGATGTCCGATTTGTAATACTCGAAGTGTTGAGAAATCACTTCCTTACCGCTCATGAAGTCAGGTCAGGCAGTAGATTCAAGCAGCACGTGGGATCTTCGTAAGTGAACAACAGACCATGAGGCAAAGGATGGAACGTGATTTACGTGGCAGGACACTAGCACGAGGGCCAGAACTTGGGAGACACCACCGAGTTGCATGGTTAGAACATGTCTGGGACATACTTAAAGGACGGGTCCGAGCAAAGTTAACCTCGCCAAAGACACTCTGTGAGCGAAAGGTGGCTCTAGACAGAGCATGGGAGGAATTCACAAAGTGGACATAAAAACATACTGCAAAGCGTGCCAGAAGTCATGCAAGCCGTCATCCAAGCAAAAGAAGGTAATACGCGGTATAAATCTAAGTAAGTTTTTGTTGTAACTCCAAGAATATTCTTGAGAATAGAAGATTCTTGATCGTAAAGTGATTGGATAGTAAATACCTACAATATTATATTAGGAAAGCCCTATTGTTTTACAATAGCAAAATAACCAGGGCTACAGTACTTGCCAGTTTATAGTAATGATTGAATGCAAACATTATAGTTATTACCTATGTACCTATTATAAAAACACATAAATGTCTTTTTTACAGATAAACACCACACGTCTTCTATGAGAGTTGAAAAGATGCAGCGCATAATCATAACCGATTGAAGCAGTAGAAAGAAGAATAATTTATCAAGTCTTTTTTATATCTCGATTGACCTTGAAATTGAAAATCTAAGTTCGAGGATCTAAGTTCCGCTGCTCGGGTGCTGGTTGCTCCACGGAACATTGAACCCTGAGTTGAAGAATTGTAAGTATTACTTTTACACAAAAAATTGTTTAAGGATGAGAAACTACAAAAAAAGAACAGAATGAGGCAAGACTTCATACCGACTCATGCAGCTGGTAGCTAATGCTGTAATCAAAGACGGTCGGAAGTTCGATAGTGTACCTCGAGAACTAGAAATATGTCTTAAGACGTCATTTCGTTATGTCATAAACTTAAAGGCTGGTACAACTCCGACTGTGGGTTATTATCCAAGACAGGTGTTCAACCCAGAGACCATGAGAAGGCATTGGCTGACTATTTGGGTTAGATATAATTCCACACTGCATCTAGGGTTCCATTCACATTATACATTACTCGTGACAGACTAAACAATTTATTCACCTGTTGGAAAAACTATCGACATTGTTTGTTTTTTAAATATCATTATTGATGTTATGTTACCTGTTTAAGATAACGTTGAAAATGAAATTTGGAGCTCTAACTTCCGCTGGTTGGTATTAATTTTAAACAAAAAAATTGTTCTAGGATGAGAAACTGCAAAAGAAAAATGGAATGAGGCTAGACTTCAGATCAATGAATGCGGCGGGCAGCTAATGCTGTAATCAAAGACGGTCGGAAGAAGCTCAACACTGTAGCTCGGGAACCAGAAATATGTCATGAGGCTGACCCAGACCATGAGAAGGCATTGGCTGAATATTTATTGAAATGTTCGTCACTTAATTTTGGTCAGCTACCAGAACAAGTGCGGAAGTTGGCATACAAGAGTGCTGTGAAATTTGATTTGCCTGACAGTCCAGCTTCATGGCATTAAAATGAAGAAGCTGCAGCTGATTGCTTCACGGGCTTCCTGATAAGAAGCCATAAGAAATCCTGACCCCACCAGTTGGAGATTTGTTCAAGGAACTAGGAGAAGTCATACTGAAACATAGCACCAACAATATGGAACTTGGACGAAACACGAATCACCACTACATATAATAAAACCAATGAAATTAGTGGCATCAAAGGGCGCGAAACAGGTGGGTGCAATAGTTTCTGCCGACACAATCATGACACCTTAGTTACCACTGAATTAGCTGCAAGTCTAGCAGGGAACACAATACCGCCCATGTTAGTTTTTCCACGCCTTTTCATTTGTGAGCTTTGGATAGATGACGGCAACAGAGTTTCTCTTTTTCACAATAGCAAAATAACCCGGTCTACAGTAGTCATCGTTGGTAGTAATTATTGAATGCAAACGTTATAGTTATAACCTATGTCTCTGATTTACAGATCATATTTACATCAACGCAATGTGACAATTTGGGTTAGAAATAATTTAATATTGCATCATGCGTTCCATAATCCGTACAAACTTTACAATTCACTTGTTGGAGAAACTATCAAGATTGTTTTTTAATATCATTATTGACCTTGTAATTGTAATTTGGCGCTCTGAGTTCGGCTGGTCGCGTCGCGAGCTAGTTGTTCCACGGAACTTTGAAGTCTGTGATAAAGAAATGTATTAATTTTGAACAAAAAATTGTTTTAGGATGAAAAACTGAAAGAAAAACAGAGCTGGGCAAGACTTCAGATCGACTCATGCGGCGGGCAGCTAATGCTGCAATCAAATAAATTCAGATTCGAACATCGAAACTAATGATACTCAACTTAAGAGTATTTAATTTGAATAATTCCAAATGACAAACATTAAAATTGTATGATTTGATTTTCCTGTTTTTCTTTTAACCCATTGACACAAATATTAGAAACATCACGTTAATAAACTAAAATGGGTTTGCATTCCCTACATTGAATGAATAGCAAGTCTACCAGCAAACAGCAAACAAAAACATCATGTTTGTTTTTCCATGCCTAAGTACAAAGACCTTTCATGGGGGTGGGTTTTCCATTCGTGATGGACCCCAAGAAAGCATTGGAGCCGGAAATAGCTTTGGAATGATGACATTGGCAGAGTTGTGTGATTGACACTGGCTTCGCCACCATCAGGGATTTTAATTTGAATAACAGAAAAATCAGTCGCCAAATATCAGAATATGTCGGTCACTGGTTCAAAAGATATTAGGGTTTATAGGTAGCCGATCTGGAGGGAGACTCCCCGTCTTGGCCACGTTTATATTTCGAAAACTAGGGCACCTAGCGAAGATCTGTTTAGTTCCAAATTAAATCGCTAATCAGTCGCAATGCGTCGCCACAATCTGCAACCACTTAATGTTGGAGTGAGTGGGCCATTTAAAACCTACAGTGCCAAGGCTCAAGAAAAGTAGCTAAGTAACAATGCAGGCAAGACCATGTCCATATAAGAGATACTTGGAACAGGCCCCCTCTTGTTTCTACTGAACATGAATGATTTGACACTGCACTGACTCAAAAAATTATGAATAAAATATAAATAATGCTCTAGATTGTAGGGTATAAGCTAGGTCTAGGGCCTTAAGGAAAATAAATGGACACTTTTTTGTAAATAGTTTTTGATTTATTTGTTACTAATTTTACGTTTTGCGCTTGTTTCTGTGTGGGGAACGAAACGTTTGTGTCATGTGTCATGTGTCAATTGTGTCATTAGTGAAATGTCAAGACGGTATAAACAAACGGTGGCTGGCGTGTATCTGTTTACCATTATTTAGTTTTAAAATACTGAATAAAACCTAACAATCATGACCGCGACACTACTCCTCCCTGACACCGTAATTACCAAGGTACCACCATACCGTAGTATAGTAGTCCGGAAAGTGAACAGTGCGGCTGAAGCGAGGTTTCTTCTCGAGACACCGTCGTTGTTCAGGTAAGCGGGTTTCAACCAATATAAATGATGATAATTCGTCACATTCGCTATTTCGTCGCTATCCCCAATGGGTCACATTCACTAATACGTCACCTTGTGTATCTGGTTAGTTTTCCTAACTCGTTTCATGCTGTATTTCGACTCATTCCCGACTCGCGCAATGCTTATGTAAAATGTACTGTCAGTGTGTTATTTCGCCCCGTTTCAGAACCTTAAATGTCTCAGCGTAAGGCGGCTTGAGTGAACTACGCAGGGTGCCTGTCGCAGGAAGGAGTGTTAACAAGTACATACAGTACAGTGTTACATATCATGGCTGTGGGCTGTGGTGACAACTTTACTATTTGATGCCGAAGTCCTGCCGGGAAGTCGGTGTAGCGTGGCGTAAGTAATGCAATTTTAAGTAAGGTACTGTAAAGGTTGTATAAAATACGCTCAGTGGCAGAAAAAGTGGCCCAAGAGCATAAAGGAAGCTTGTAAACGAGCTGAGTATTATTTATGAGATGTTTTGATGATAGTAGGTTGTATCAAGTGAGCTGTTTAGTTTATTTAAGTGGGTAATATGAAATTAACTTGAGTTTAGATTGACTGTTAACTTATAACTTTAGTTACAGGTTAAAATATATTAAATAAAACTCTTAATTTTAACTAGGAAACCAAATCTGTATCAAACAAAGGTTAGTTAAAGTCTGTTTATTACTGAGTATGTTTATTACTGGTACCAGGACACAGTGGCGTTTGGATTGCGGTGATGGCAGACATATCCTCGATAGAGTCAAAATTCACCATGAGAAATACAGACGAAGAGGAGCGGTGTTGTAGTCTTTGAGCAGCTTTTGTTTGAAACAGTTGCTGGTCCAAATTTTATGTATGTTCAATGCTCTTCCCCTTTACGGAAGCAGCCACACCTCTTGGAACAAATTAATGAACCTGTTCGCAATTCACTAACAACCATTTTGAATGTGTCCTTGGACGACCAAGCGTAGACACAAGCCACACTACCCATCCGTGTTGGTGGCCTCGGCGTCCGTAAAATGACCAGTATTAGCTTACCAGCGTTCCTCTCCTCTGTCCACAGCACTGAGAAGTGGCTTGCCCGGATACAGATACGCCTGTGAACCCATCTTCCCAGAGACAGTGGGATGAGCCGCTCTGCAGGTTGGTACGGAATAATCTAATTAATACGTCCACCAGTACTGCTGCGTGGGTGCGTGGGACTCGGGCCTTTGGCTTCAGGCTCTACCGTCACCCAACACTGGAACCATGCTGGGTGAAACTACCTTCCGGCTTGCTACGTGTCTGCGTCTGGGCGCTCCTCGCAGTCGATAGCCTCGGACACCTTGGCCTGTCCTGCAGTAAGAGCGCAGGTCGTATAGCCCGTCACGCCGGTATTAATGACATCATCCGTCGTGCTCTTGCCACCGGCACTTGCCGGGGTACCAGCTATTTTAGAACCCAGTGGCTTGGCACGCGACGATGTGCAGAGACCAGATGGAGTGACCATAATACCTTGGAAGATGGGTAGGCCTTTGGTGTGGGATGCAAAATGTATTGTGTCGACACCCTAGCGCCATCCCATCTTCCTGGTACGGTGGACTGTGCAGGTGCAGAAAATCTCAAACGTCGAAATATAACAACCTAATTGGGAGTTAATGTTTGAGCCGTTTGGGGTTGAAACACTAGGGCCATGGGGTCCGTGTGCTAAAAAAATTAAGGGTTTCAATTGAAGTAACTAAAGTAATAAGTTAACATCAGCTCTGTAAAAACTTATGACAGTACTGGGTAGGTGCCAAGCAGGGCCGTAGCTAGGGTCGAATTTGAGGTAGGGCAGCATTAGTTACAGGTAGGGCGGAAGTAAAAAAATTATCATAATTGATCTGCCGTCGAAACACGGGCTCCTAAATCAATCACCATGTATATCACCATCATGTGAATAGTTATTCGTAGACAAATAATTACTGTGACAGTGCATGAGCATGGATCTAAGAACTATTAAATCCTCAATGATGAAGAACAAGTGAATAAGATGGTTGAACTTCCAGATTTGGATGTAGAGATCCACGTCTGAGTGAGAGTGAGGTAATAATTAATTATTGGGTGGGGTGATACGAGTAAATAGAAACGACCAAAAATATCATTAAGATCACATTGTTTTTGCGTACTTATTATAATAATTAACTAACATAATAATAAAAAACATTTAAAACAGCTGAATTCTACGATTCGCCATGTTATTAAAAATGCGAAGAACTTCGTTCAGATCAACTGATTTTGTTCTTTTTTTTTCAAAGGCCAGAAATACCATACCAGCCATTCTCTCGTGACCCATTGACAGCCTTTGAGGCCTATTGATTGCAGTTAAAGTTGAAAACGTAGATTCACACACTGCAGTGCTACATCCTATGGTCGCCACAGACGCAAAAAGTTCATATGTATCTTTGAACGCCTCTCGTTGCCTGTACAAAACTTGCAATGTATTTTCCATTATATCCTCGTTACGACTCAAGTAAGCTTTAACCACACTAGCCTCTTCTCTTGATGGAACTTTCAGACCTGAAAAATTAGTTAAAATTGTAAATTGAACATGACAATTTTTTTGAATTATTTTTTTTTTTAAACTTACCCAAATTTTTCAGTGGAACCATTTTATCTACATCCAACTCATCAAGACTTGCAATCGAATTAATTAAATCATCGTTGTCCGAAAACCTTCTTTGTAATTCAGCAATTAAAATGTCCAACGTTTCGAAATACTCAGACTTAAATGGCTCGTCGTTCTCATCTATATTTTGTCTGGCGGAGGAACAGGGGGTGTACGTCAAATAGTCATCCATCCGATTTGGTTTTTTTACTTGCCTCTTCGAGGTCTGTGTCCTATTTTCAGATTCGCCGCAGTCATTGCTTGTTAAAGACTTAGCTTCTTCCAGAATTTGATTATACATTTGATTTGATCTTAATTTAATAATTTCATCTTTGACACACTTTATGATTGTTATGGCATCTTTTAATCCTGCGCTTCGGGCTTGCAAAGCTGCGTCTGCAGGTTGTAGCGTGGATAAGATTTTTTTGGCCACAACCATGGCTATTCGGAATTCCAGATCAAGCATGACTTTTTTAATACCTATACTCTTGGCGACGTCATCACCGTTGAATCTGCCATTTTTAATTTCTTTCAAAGTCTGCAAAATCGATGAATAATTATCGTATACAACTTTTGTAACTGCTAAATGTCCAGACCAGCGTTGTTCGAGGAGTCGGCCAATCCTTTTTCCATCATATAAGGCAGCTATTTTGCCATGATGAAAGAATTCATGTAACATGATGCATTGGTCAAAAAATAAACGAATAAAAGTCATTTCTGAGATAGTCCTGATGACTATTAAGTGCAAGCGATGGTTATAGCAGTGGACGTAAGGAATTTTTCGGCCCAATTTATTTTCTATTCTAGTCGCAACTCCTGAAACTTTCCCACTCATTACACTTGCGCCATCATAGCATTGGCTAAGCATACAAGAGGGGTCAATGTTATTTTCCGTGAGAGTATTTAACGTTAATTCCGTGAAAGTGGCTGCATCAAGATTTTCAGTAGTCTTAACCATCAGCAACGACTCATTGACGACACCATCCTTGACGTAGCGTATTGCTAATGCAATATTTTCGCGGTTATTTTTATCTCTCGTCCCATCTTCCATTAGAGTAAACCATTTCACGTCAGATTCATTAATATCTTTGACAATGGAACTTCGTACCGCTTGAACCATTGCTTGAATTATTTGATTTTGAATTTCGGGTGAACGATATGTTGCGTTTTGTGGTATATGAGTGAGAACCTCGTTCAAATTTGGATCTTTCATACATGTGTATTCAAATAAATTCTGAAATAATCCTTGTTCTTTTTCTTCTTCCAAAATATAATTTCCACGCAAAGCTAATTCGTTGACAATTAGAAATTGTATTACTTCCATGACAGACTTTACATAATACCTATATTTTTCTAATACTTTTTGATTTATTAACGTTTCAACACTGCTAGATGCAGATATTCTTTGTAATTTCTCCTGCCACATCGACATAGCTTGAATATGAGAAATTGATTTTTCATGTTTTGGAAAACCAGTTTTAGAATCAGTGGCATTTTTCCAGTTTCTAAATCCTGTGGAAGTGTACGAAGTCTGTTTGCTTCCATGAGGTAAAAATTGCTGGCATGGATAGCAAAAAGCAGCATCTTTCTCGACAGAATACTGCAACCATTTATAACGCTTGAACCAATCGGAAACAAAGGCCCTGTTGTGTTGTTTTGGATATGTGTCTAAAACAACTTGTTCTATTGGTTCTCCGATTTGTGCAATATCAGACGGAATACCATAGCTAACGTTACCTGTTGCTACGGAACTAGGAGTAGCGATTGTATTTGGTGCTTCCACCTGTTTTGAACAGTTAGGTTTTTCGTGGTCAATTTGCTCCTCAAGTCTTCGTTTTTTTCCAAAGAAAGCCCGTATATCCATCGCGAAATAAATGAATCTTCAATTTATAGCAATACAAATAACAATTGTATCGATTTTTGTCTAAAGCACTCTTCACCGTACACTTCACTTAACCAAACTACAAACAATCATAATCAATCTTTAGGTCAGGTTTAAAAGGGGATTCCCCGTACCATAGATTGCAATATAGCCCATATTGCAGTCTATGGTACGGGGATTCCCTCTGCATCACACAGATATTGGCGCCCAGTACACGCTCAATCTGGATCACGATCCAGATCTTGCCTTCTCGCTCTTAGATAAGACGGTGTCCCTTTCAGACTCCTACGTGAAAGGGACATAATTCAGTTGAATCTTCAACTGTTGACAATTGTAAACAATTGGAAAGGTGGCTAAAATGTCATGGGCGTATAACGCTTAATTGTGATGAAAAGGCCTATAAACCCTTAGAATAATAACTATAGCCCTATTCTAATTCTTTGTATAAACCCATCGCTTCATGAGATGGCGCTTCGAATGCCATCTATACACAGAACAAAGAATGTAACACTTTTTTTTGCATTCACTGATAAAACACCTGAAATTCAATAAAATATAAACAATATCCATTTGAGGTTGTTTTTGTTTTGACGTTTTGTTTTTATTCAGCAAAATGTCATCATGACATTTGTCATTGGTGCGTTCCGTTTCATCGGCTTTAGTTTGAACCAATACAAGAGTCTTACCATCACATTATAAATTTTGTTGCAAACTTAGATACCTATCGCTACATTTTTTTTCTCATACTATGAACAAACAATTTAATTATAATAATTTATCTTAGTTTTAGATATTTTTAAGGTAGGGCATTGTGGTTTCAAGGTAGGGCATTGCCCCACAATGCCCCCCCCTAGCTACGGCCATGCCAAGTGACCTGTTTAGTTTATTTAAGGGGGTAATTTGAAATGAACGTTTATTGATTTTCTTTATTGACAACGGGTTTATTTCGATTCCAGAATAAAATAGAAGATGCCAGGTTACTGCTGCTCAAGTTGCTAAGGTGGTTTTATTATCCAACTAAGGACAAACTCAACATGAGGTGGCTGCAACTCTGGATGTGCGGCGTACTACCCTTCGATATGCACTTAAGAGGTATTGTGAGCGACTGGACTCCATACACAGTGACCAGGTAACCGCAGAGTAAGATGTACTTATGCCCGAGATGTCCGATTTGTAATACTCGAAGTGTTGAGAAATCACTTCCTTACCGCTCATGAAGTCAGGTCAGGCAGTAGATTCAAGCAGCACGTGGGATCTTCGTAAGTGAACAACAGACCATGAGGCAAAGGATGGAACGTGATTTACGTGGCAGGACACTAGCACGAGGGCCAGAACTTGGGAGACACCACCGAGTTGCATGGTTAGAACATGTCTGGGACATACTTAAAGGACGGGTCCGAGCAAAGTTAACCTCGCCAAAGACACTCTGTGAGCGAAAGGTGGCTCTAGACAGAGCATGGGAGGAATTCACAAAGTGGACATAAAAACATACTGCAAAGCGTGCCAGAAGTCATGCAAGCCGTCATCCAAGCAAAAGAAGGTAATACGCGGTATAAATCTAAGTAAGTTTTTGTTGTAACTCCAAGAATATTCTTGAGAATAGAAGATTCTTGATCGTAAAGTGATTGGATAGTAAATACCTACAATATTATATTAGGAAAGCCCTATTGTTTTACAATAGCAAAATAACCAGGGCTACAGTACTTGCCAGTTTATAGTAATGATTGAATGCAAACATTATAGTTATTACCTATGTACCTATTATAAAAACACATAAATGTCTTTTTTACAGATAAACACCACACGTCTTCTATGAGAGTTGAAAAGATGCAGCGCATAATCATAACCGATTGAAGCAGTAGAAAGAAGAATAATTTATCAAGTCTTTTTTATATCTCGATTGACCTTGAAATTGAAAATCTAAGTTCGAGGATCTAAGTTCCGCTGCTCGGGTGCTGGTTGCTCCACGGAACATTGAACCCTGAGTTGAAGAATTGTAAGTATTACTTTTACACAAAAAATTGTTTAAGGATGAGAAACTACAAAAAAAGAACAGAATGAGGCAAGACTTCATACCGACTCATGCAGCTGGTAGCTAATGCTGTAATCAAAGACGGTCGGAAGTTCGATAGTGTACCTCGAGAACTAGAAATATGTCTTAAGACGTCATTTCGTTATGTCAAAAACTTAAAGGCTGGTACAACTCCGACTGTGGGTTATTATCCAAGACAGGTGTTCAACCCAGAGACCATGAGAAGGCATTGGCTGACTATTTGGGTTAGATATAATTCCACACTGCATCTAGGGTTCCATTCACATTATACATTACTCGTGACAGACTAAACAATTTATTCACCTGTTGGAAAAACTATCGACATTGTTTGTTTTTTAAATATCATTATTGATGTTATGTTACCTGTTTAAGATAACGTTGAAAATGAAATTTGGAGCTCTAACTTCCGCTGGTTGGTATTAATTTTAAACAAAAAAATTGTTCTAGGATGAGAAACTGCAAAAGAAAAATGGAATGAGGCTAGACTTCAGATCAATGAATGCGGCGGGCAGCTAATGCTGTAATCAAAGACGGTCGGAAGAAGCTCAACACTGTAGCTCGGGAACCAGAAATATGTCATGAGGCTGACCCAGACCATGAGAAGGCATTGGCTGAATATTTATTGAAATGTTCGTCACTTAATTTTGGTCAGTTACCACTGAATTAGCTGCAAGTCTAGCAGGGAACACAATACCGCCCATGTTAGTTTTTCCACGCCTTTTCATTTGTGAGCTTTGGATAGATGACGGCAACAGAGTTTCTCTTTTTTACAATAGCAAAATAACCCGGTCTACAGTAGTCATCGTTGGTAGTAATTATTGAATGCAAACGTTATAGTTATAACCTATGTCTCTGATTTACAGATCATATTTACATCAACGCAATGTGACAATTTGGGTTAGAAATAATTTAATATTGCATCATGCGTTCCATAATCCGTACAAACTTTACAATTCACTTGTTGGAGAAACTATCAAGATTGTTTTTTAATATCATTATTGACCTTGTAATTGTAATTTGGCGCTCTGAGTTCGGCTGGTCGCGTCGCGAGCTAGTTGTTCCACGGAACTTTGAAGTCTGTGATAAAGAAATGTATTAATTTTGAACAAAAAATTGTTTTAGGATGAAAAACTGAAAGAAAAACAGAGCTGGGCAAGACTTCAGATCGACTCATGCGGCGGGCAGCTAATGCTGCAATCAAATAAATTCAGATTCGAACATCGAAACTAATGATACTCAACTTAAGAGTATTTAATTTGAATAATTCCAAATGACAAACATTAAAATTGTATGATTTGATTTTCCTGTTTTTCTTTTAACCCATTGACACAAATATTAGAAACATCACGTTAATAAACTAAAATGGGTTTGCATTCCCTACATTGAATGAATAGCAAGTCTACCAGCAAACAGCAAACAAAAACATCATGTTTGTTTTTCCATGCCTAAGTACAAAGACCTTTCATGGGGGTGGGTTTTCCATTCGTGATGGACCCCAAGAAAGCATTGGAGCCGGAAATAGCTTTGGAATGATGACATTGGCAGAGTTGTGTGATTGACACTGGCTTCGCCACCATCAGGGATTTTAATTTGAATAACAGAAAAATCAGTCGCCAAATATCAGAATATGTCGGTCACTGGTTCAAAAGATATTAGGGTTTATAGGTAGCCGATCTGGAGGGAGACTCCCCGTCTTGGCCACGTTTATATTTCGAAAACTAGGGCACCTAGCGAAGATCTGTTTAGTTCCAAATTAAATCGCTAATCAGTCGCAATGCGTCGCCACAATCTGCAACCACTTAATGTTGGAGTGAGTGGGCCATTTAAAACCTACAGTGCCAAGGCTCAAGAAAAGTAGCTAAGTAACAATGCAGGCAAGACCATGTCCATATAAGAGATACTTGGAACAGGCCCCCTCTTGTTTCTACTGAACATGAATGATTTGACACTGCACTGACTCAAAAAATTATGAATAAAATATAAATAATGCTCTAGATTGTAGGGTATAAGCTAGGTCTAGGGCCTTAAGGAAAATAAATGGACACTTTTTTGTAAATAGTTTTTGATTTATTTGTTACTAATTTTACGTTTTGCGCTTGTTTCTGTGTGGGGAACGAAACGTTTGTGTCATGTGTCATGTGTCAATTGTGTCATTAGTGAAATGTCAAGACGGTATAAACAAACGGTGGCTGGCGTGTATCTGTTTACCATTATTTAGTTTTAAAATACTGAATAAAACCTAACAATCATGACCGCGACACTACTCCTCCCTGACACCGTAATTACCAAGGTACCACCATACCGTAGTATAGTAGTCCGGAAAGTGAACAGTGCGGCTGAAGCGAGGTTTCTTCTCGAGACACCGTCGTTGTTCAGGTAAGCGGGTTTCAACCAATATAAATGATGATAATTCGTCACATTCGCTATTTCGTCGCTATCCCCAATGGGTCACATTCACTAATACGTCACCTTGTGTATCTGGTTAGTTTTCCTAACTCGTTTCATGCTGTATTTCGACTCATTCCCGACTCGCGCAATGCTTATGTAAAATGTACTGTCAGTGTGTTATTTCGCCCCGTTTCAGAACCTTAAATGTCTCAGCGTAAGGCGGCTTGAGTGAACTACGCAGGGTGCCTGTCGCAGGAAGGAGTGTTAACAAGTACATACAGTACAGTGTTACATATCATGGCTGTGGGCTGTGGTGACAACTTTACTATTTGATGCCGAAGTCCTGCCGGGAAGTCGGTGTAGCGTGGCGTAAGTAATGCAATTTTAAGTAAGGTACTGTAAAGGTTGTATAAAATACGCTCAGTGGCAGAAAAAGTGGCCCAAGAGCATAAAGGAAGCTTGTAAACGAGCTGAGTATTATTTATGAGATGTTTTGATGATAGTAGGTTGTATCAAGTGAGCTGTTTAGTTTATTTAAGTGGGTAATATGAAATTAACTTGAGTTTAGATTGACTGTTAACTTATAACTTTAGTTACAGGTTAAAATATATTAAAAAAAACTCTTAATTTTAACTAGGAAACCAAATCTGTATCAAACAAAGGTTAGTTAAAGTCTGTTTATTACTGAGTATGTTTATTACTGGTACCAGGACACAGTGGCGTTTGGATTGCGGTGATGGCAGACATATCCTCGATAGAGTCAAAATTCACCATGAGAAATACAGACAAAGAGGAGCGGTGTTGTAGTCTTTGAGCAGCTTTTGTTTGAAACAGTTGCTGGTCCAAATTTTATGTATGTTCAATGCTCTTCCCCTTTACGGAAGCAGCCACACCTCTTGGAACAAATTAATGAACCTGTTCGCAATTCACTAACAACCATTTTGAATGTGTCCTTGGACGACCAAGCGTAGACACAAGCCACACTACCCATCCGTGTTGGTGGCCTCGGCGTCCGTAAAATGACCAGTATTAGCTTACCAGCGTTCCTCTCCTCTGTCCACAGCACTGAGAAGTGGCTTGCCCGGATACAGATACGCCTGTGAACCCATCTTCCCAGAGACAGTGGGATGAGCCGCTCTGCAGGTTGGTACGGAATAATCTAATTAATACGTCCACCAGTACTGCTGCGTGGGTGCGTGGGACTCGGGCCTTTGGCTTCAGGCTCTACCGTCACCCAACACTGGAACCATGCTGGGTGAAACTACCTTCCGGCTTGCTACGTGTCTGCGTCTGGGCGCTCCTCGCAGTCGATAGCCTCGGACACCTTGGCCTGTCCTGCAGTAAGAGCGCAGGTCGTATAGCCCGTCACGCCGGTATTAATGACATCATCCGTCGTGCTCTTGCCACCGGCACTTGCCGGGGTACCAGCTATTTTAGAACCCAGTGGCTTGGCACGCGACGATGTGCACAGACCAGATGGAGTGACCATAATACCTTGGAAGATGGGTAGGCCTTTGGTGTGGGATGCAACATGTATTGTGTCGACACCCTAGCGCCATCCCATCTTCCTGGTACGGTGGACTGTGCAGGTGCAGAAAATCTCAAACGTCGAAATATAACAACCTAATTGGGAGTTATATGTTTGAGCCGTTTGGGGTTGAAACACTAGGGCCATGGGGTCCCTGTGCTAAAAAAATTAAGGGTTTCAATTGAAGTAACTAAAGTAATAAGTTAACATCAGCTCTGTAAAAACTTATGACAGTACTGGGTAGGTGCCAAGTGACCTGTTTAGTTTATTTAAGGGGGTAATTTGAAATGAACGTTTATTGATTTTCTTTATTGACAACGGGTTTATTTCGATTCCAGAATAAAATAGAAGATGCCAGGTTACTGCTGCTCAAGTTGCTAAGGTGGTTTTATTATCCAACTAAGGACAAACTCAACATGAGGTGGCTGCAACTCTGGATGTGCGGCGTACTACCCTTCGATATGCACTTAAGAGGTATTGTGAGCGACTGGACTCCATACACAATGACCAGGTAACCGCAGAGTAAGATGTACTTATGCCCGAGATGTCCGATTTGTAATACTCGAAGTGTTGAGAAATCACTTCCTTACCGCTCATGAAGTCAGGTCAGGCAGTAGATTCAAGCAGCACGTGGGATCTTCGTAAGTGAACAACAGACCATGAGGCAAAGGATGGAACGTGATTTACGTGGCAGGACACTAGCAAGAGGGCCAGAACTTGGGAGACACCACCGAGTTGCATGGTTAGAACATGTCTGGGACATACTTAAAGGACGGGTCCGAGCAAAGTTAACCTCGCCAAAGACACTCTGTGAGCGAAAGGTGGCTCTAGACAGAGCATGGGAGGAATTCACAAAGTGGACATAAAAACATACTGCAAAGCGTGCCAGAACTCATGCAAGCCGTCATCCAAGCAAAAGAAGGTAATACGCGGTATAAATCTAAGTAAGTTTTTGTTGTAACTCCAAGAATATTCTTGAGAATAGAAGATTCTTGATCGTAAAGTGATTGGATAGTAAATACCTACAATATTATATTAGGAAAGCCCTATTATTTTACAATAGTAAAATAACCAGGGCTACAGTACTTGCCAGTTTATAGTAATGATTGAATGCAAACATTATAGTTATTACCCATGTACCTATTATAAAAACACATAAATGTCTTTTTTACAGATAAACACCACACGTCTTGTATGAGAGTTGAAAAGATGCAGCGCATAATCATAACCGATTGTAGCAGTAGAAAGAAGAATAATTTATCAAGTCTTTTTTATATCTCGATTGACCTTGAAATTGAAAATCTAAGTTCGAGGATCTAAGTTCCGCTGGTCGGGTGCTGGTTGCTCCACGGAACATTGAACCCTGAGTTGAAGAATTGTAAGTATTACTTTTACACAAAAAATTGTTTAAGGATGAGAAACTACAAAAAAAGAACAGAATGAGGCAAGACTTCATACCGACTCATGCAGCTGGTAGCTAATGCTGTAATCAAAGACGGTCGGAAGTTCGATAGTGTACCTCGAGAACTAGAAATATGTCTTAAGACGTCATTTCGTTATGTCAAAAACTTAAAGGCTGGTACAACTCCGACTGTGGGTTATTATCCAAGACAGGTGTTCAACCCAGAGACCATGAGAAGGCATTGGCTGACTATTTGGGTTAGATATAATTCCACACTGCATCTAGGGTTCCATTCACATTATACATTACTCGTGACAGACTAAACAATTTATTCACCTGTTGGAAAAACTATCGACATTGTTTGTTTTTTAAATATCATTATTGATGTTATGTTACCTGTTTAAGATAACGTTGAAAATGAAATTTGGAGCTCTAACTTCCGCTGGTTGGGAGTTGGTTGTTTCACGGTGCTTTGAACCCCGCGATAAGAAAGTGTATTAATTTTAAACAAAAAAATTGTTCTAGGATGAGAAACTGCAAAAGAAAAATGGAATGAGGCTAGACTTCAGATCAATGAATGCGGCGGGCAGCTAATGCTGTAATCAAAGACGGTCGGAAGAAGCTCAACACTGTAGCTCGGGAACCAGAAATATGTCATGAGGCTGACCCAGACCATGAGAAGGCATTGGCTGAATATTTATTGAAATGTTCGTCACTTAATTTTGGTCAGCTACCAGAACAAGTGCGGAAGTTGGCATACAAGAGTGCTGTGAAATTTGATTTGCCTGGCAGTCCAGCTTCATGGCATTAAAATGAAGAAGCTGCAGCTGATTGCTTCACGGGCTTCCTGACAAGAAACCATAAGAAATCCTGACCCCACCAGTTGGAGATTTGTTCAAGGAACTAGGAGAAGTCATACTGAAACATAGCACCAACAATATGGAACTTGGACGAAACACGAATCACCACTACATATAATAAAACCAATGAAATTAGTGGCATCAAAGGGCGCGAAACAGGTGGGTGCAATAGTTTCTGCCGACACAATCATGACACCTTAGTTACCACTGAATTAGCTGCAAGTCTAGCAGGGAACACAATACCGCCCATGTTAGTTTTTCCACGCCTTTTCATTTGTGAGCTTTGGATAGATGACGGCAACAGAGTTTCTCTTTTTCACAATAGCAAAATAACCCGGTCTACAGTAGTCATCGTTGGTAGTAATTATTGAATGCAAACGTTATAGTTATAACCTATGTCTCTGATTTACAGATCATATTTACATCAACGCAATGTGACAATTTGGGTTAGAAATAATTTAATATTGCATCATGCGTTCCATAATCCGTACAAACTTTACAATTCACTTGTTGGAGTAACTATCAAGATTGTTTTTTAATATCATTATTGACCTTGTAATTGTAATTTGGCGCTCTGAGTTCGGCTGGTCGCGTCGCGAGCTAGTTGTTCCACGGAACTTTGAAGTCTGTGATAAAGAAATGTATTAATTTTGAACAAAAAATTGTTTTAGGATGAAAAACTGAAAGAAAAACAGAGCTGGGCAAGACTTCAGATCGACTCATGCGGCGGGCAGCTAATGCTGCAATCAAATAAATTCAGATTCGAACATCGAAACTAATGATACTCAACTTAAGAGTATTTAATTTGAATAATTCCAAATGACAAACATTAAAATTGTATGATTTGATTTTCCTGTTTTTCTTTTAACCCATTGACACAAATATTAGAAACATCACGTTAATAAACTAAAATGGGTTTGCATTCCCTACATTGAATGAATAGCAAGTCTACCAGCAAACAGCAAACAAAAACATCATGTTTGTTTTTCCATGCCTAAGTACAAAGACCTTTCATGGGGGTGGGTTTTCCATTCGTGATGGACCCCAAGAAAGCATTGGAGCCGGAAATAGCTTTGGAATGATGACATTGGCAGAGTTGTGTGATTGACACTGGCTTCGCCACCATCAGGGATTTTAATTTGAATAACAGAAAAATCAGTCGCCAAATATCAGAATATGTCGGTCACTGGTTCAAAAGATATTAGGGTTTATAGGTAGCCGATCTGGAGGGAGACTCCCCGTCTTGGCCACGTTTATATTTCGAAAACTAGGGCACCTAGCGAAGATCTGTTTAGTTCCAAATTAAATCGCTAATCAGTCGCAATGCGTCGCCACAATCTGCAACCACTTAATGTTGGAGTGAGTGGGCCATTTAAAACCTACAGTGCCAAGGCTCAAGAAAAGTAGCTAAGTAACAATGCAGGCAAGACCATGTCCATATAAGAGATACTTGGAACAGGCCCCCTCTTGTTTCTACTGAACATGAATGATTTGACACTGCACTGACTCAAAAAATTATGAATAAAATATAAATAATGCTCTAGATTGTAGGGTATAAGCTAGGTCTAGGGCCTTAAGGAAAATAAATGGACACTTTTTTGTAAATAGTTTTTGATTTATTTGTTACTAATTTTACGTTTTGCGCTTGTTTCTGTGTGGGGAACGAAACGTTTGTGTCATGTGTCATGTGTCAATTGTGTCATTAGTGAAATGTCAAGACGGTATAAACAAACGGTGGCTGGCGTGTATCTGTTTACCATTATTTAGTTTTAAAATACTGAATAAAACCTAACAATCATGACCGCGACACTACTCCTCCCTGACACCGTAATTACCAAGGTACCACCATACCGTAGTATAGTAGTCCGGAAAGTGAACAGTGCGGCTGAAGCGAGGTTTCTTCTCGAGACACCGTCGTTGTTCAGGTAAGCGGGTTTCAACCAATATAAATGATGATAATTCGTCACATTCGCTATTTCGTCGCTATCCCCAATGGGTCACATTCACTAATACGTCACCTTGTGTATCTGGTTAGTTTTCCTAACTCGTTTCATGCTGTATTTCGACTCATTCCCGACTCGCGCAATGCTTATGTAAAATGTACTGTCAGTGTGTTATTTCGCCCCGTTTCAGAACCTTAAATGTCTCAGCGTAAGGCGGCTTGAGTGAACTACGCAGGGTGCCTGTCGCAGGAAGGAGTGTTAACAAGTACATACAGTACAGTGTTACATATCATGGCTGTGGGCTGTGGTGACAACTTTACTATTTGATGCCGAAGTCCTGCCGGGAAGTCGGTGTAGCGTGGCGTAAGTAATGCAATTTTAAGTAAGGTACTGTAAAGGTTGTATAAAATACGCTCAGTGGCAGAAAAAGTGGCCCAAGAGCATAAAGGAAGCTTGTAAACGAGCTGAGTATTATTTATGAGATGTTTTGATGATAGTAGGTTGTATCAAGTGAGCTGTTTAGTTTATTTAAGTGGGTAATATGAAATTAACTTGAGTTTAGATTGACTGTTAACTTATAACTTTAGTTACAGGTTAAAATATATTAAAAAAAACTCTTAATTTTAACTAGGAAACCAAATCTGTATCAAACAAAGGTTAGTTAAAGTCTGTTTATTACTGAGTATGTTTATTACTGGTACCAGGACACAGTGGCGTTTGGATTGCGGTGATGGCAGACATATCCTCGATAGAGTCAAAATTCACCATGAGAAATACAGACAAAGAGGAGCGGTGTTGTAGTCTTTGAGCAGCTTTTGTTTGAAACAGTTGCTGGTCCAAATTTTATGTATGTTCAATGCTCTTCCCCTTTACGGAAGCAGCCACACCTCTTGGAACAAATTAATGAACCTGTTCGCAATTCACTAACAACCATTTTGAATGTGTCCTTGGACGACCAAGCGTAGACACAAGCCACACTACCCATCCGTGTTGGTGGCCTCGCGTCCGTAAAATGACCAGTATTAGCTTACCAGCGTTCCTCTCCTCTGTCCACAGCACTGAGAAGTGGCTTGCCCGGATACAGATACGCCTGTGAACCCATCTTCCCAGAGACAGTGGGATGAGCCGCTCTGCAGGTTGGTACGGAATAATCTAATTAATACGTCCACCAGTACTGCTGCGTGGGTGCGTGGGACTCGGGCCTTTGGCTTCAGGCTCTACCGTCACCCAACACTGGAACCATGCTGGGTGAAACTACCTTCCGGCTTGCTACGTGTCTGCGTCTGGGCGCTCCTCGCAGTCGATAGCCTCGGACACCTTGGCCTGTCCTGCAGTAAGAGCGCAGGTCGTATAGCCCGTCACGCCGGTATTAATGACATCATCCGTCGTGCTCTTGCCACCGGCACTTGCCGGGGTACCAGCTATTTTAGAACCCAGTGGCTTGGCACGCGACGATGTGCACAGACCAGATGGAGTGACCATAATACCTTGGAAGATGGGTAGGCCTTTGGTGTGGGATGCAACATGTATTGTGTCGACACCCTAGCGCCATCCCATCTTCCTGGTACGGTGGACTGTGCAGGTGCAGAAAATCTCAAACGTCGAAATATAACAACCTAATTGGGAGTTATATGTTTGAGCCGTTTGGGGTTGAAACACTAGGGCCATGGGGTCCGTGTGCTAAAAAAATTAAGGGTTTCAACTGAAGTAACTAAAGTAATAAGTTAACATCAGCTCTGTAAAAACTTATGACAGTACTGGGTAGGTGCCAAGTGACCTGTTTAGTTTATTTAAGGGGGTAATTTGAAATGAACGTTTATTGATTTTCTTTATTGACAACGGGTTTATTTCGATTCCAGAATAAAATAGAAGATGCCAGGTTACTGCTGCTCAAGTTGCTAAGGTGGTTTTATTATCCAACTAAGGACAAACTCAACATGAGGTGGCTGCAACTCTGGATGTGCGGCGTACTACCCTTCGATATGCACTTAAGAGGTATTGTGAGCGACTGGACTCCATACACAGTGACCAGGTAACCGCAGAGTAAGATGTACTTATGCCCGAGATGTCCGATTTGTAATACTCGAAGTGTTGAGAAATCACTTCCTTACCGCTCATGAAGTCAGGTCAGGCAGTAGATTCAAGCAGCACGTGGGATCTTCGTAAGTGAACAACAGACCATGAGGCAAAGGATGGAACGTGATTTACGTGGCAGGACACTAGCACGAGGGCCAGAACTTGGGAGACACCACCGAGTTGCATGGTTAGAACATGTCTGGGACATACTTAAAGGACGGGTCCGAGCAAAGTTAACCTCGCCAAAGACACTCTGTGAGCGAAAGGTGGCTCTAGACAGAGCATGGGAGGAATTCACAAAGTGGACATAAAAACATACTGCAAAGCGTGCCAGAAGTCATGCAAGCCGTCATCCAAGCAAAAGAAGGTAATACGCGGTATAAATCTAAGTAAGTTTTTGTTGTAACTCCAAGAATATTCTTGAGAATAGAAGATTCTTGATCGTAAAGTGATTGGATAGTAAATACCTACAATATTATATTAGGAAAGCCCTATTGTTTTACAATAGCAAAATAACCAGGGCTACAGTACTTGCCAGTTTATAGTAATGATTGAATGCAAACATTATAGTTATTACCTATGTACCTATTATAAAAACACATAAATGTCTTTTTTACAGATAAACACCACACGTCTTCTATGAGAGTTGAAAAGATGCAGCGCATAATCATAACCGATTGAAGCAGTAGAAAGAAGAATAATTTATCAAGTCTTTTTTATATCTCGATTGACCTTGAAATTGAAAATCTAAGTTCGAGGATCTAAGTTCCGCTGCTCGGGTGCTGGTTGCTCCACGGAACATTGAACCCTGAGTTGAAGAATTGTAAGTATTACTTTTACACAAAAAATTGTTTAAGGATGAGAAACTACAAAAAAAGAACAGAATGAGGCAAGACTTCATACCGACTCATGCAGCTGGTAGCTAATGCTGTAATCAAAGACGGTCGGAAGTTCGATAGTGTACCTCGAGAACTAGAAATATGTCTTAAGACGTCATTTCGTTATGTCATAAACTTAAAGGCTGGTACAACTCCGACTGTGGGTTATTATCCAAGACAGGTGTTCAACCCAGAGACCATGAGAAGGCATTGGCTGACTATTTGGGTTAGATATAATTCCACACTGCATCTAGGGTTCCATTCACATTATACATTACTCGTGACAGACTAAACAATTTATTCACCTGTTGGAAAAACTATCGACATTGTTTGTTTTTTAAATATCATTATTGATGTTATGTTACCTGTTTAAGATAACGTTGAAAATGAAATTTGGAGCTCTAACTTCCGCTGGTTGGTATTAATTTTAAACAAAAAAATTGTTCTAGGATGAGAAACTGCAAAAGAAAAATGGAATGAGGCTAGACTTCAGATCAATGAATGCGGCGGGCAGCTAATGCTGTAATCAAAGACGGTCGGAAGAAGCTCAACACTGTAGCTCGGGAACCAGAAATATGTCATGAGGCTGACCCAGACCATGAGAAGGCATTGGCTGAATATTTATTGAAATGTTCGTCACTTAATTTTGGTCAGTTACCACTGAATTAGCTGCAAGTCTAGCAGGGAACACAATACCGCCCATGTTAGTTTTTCCACGCCTTTTCATTTGTGAGCTTTGGATAGATGACGGCAACAGAGTTTCTCTTTTTTACAATAGCAAAATAACCCGGTCTACAGTAGTCATCGTTGGTAGTAATTATTGAATGCAAACGTTATAGTTATAACCTATGTCTCTGATTTACAGATCATATTTACATCAACGCAATGTGACAATTTGGGTTAGAAATAATTTAATATTGCATCATGCGTTCCATAATCCGTACAAACTTTACAATTCACTTGTTGGAGAAACTATCAAGATTGTTTTTTAATATCATTATTGACCTTGTAATTGTAATTTGGCGCTCTGAGTTCGGCTGGTCGCGTCGCGAGCTAGTTGTTCCACGGAACTTTGAAGTCTGTGATAAAGAAATGTATTAATTTTGAACAAAAAATTGTTTTAGGATGAAAAACTGAAAGAAAAACAGAGCTGGGCAAGACTTCAGATCGACTCATGCGGCGGGCAGCTAATGCTGCAATCAAATAAATTCAGATTCGAACATCGAAACTAATGATACTCAACTTAAGAGTATTTAATTTGAATAATTCCAAATGACAAACATTAAAATTGTATGATTTGATTTTCCTGTTTTTCTTTTAACCCATTGACACAAATATTAGAAACATCACGTTAATAAACTAAAATGGGTTTGCATTCCCTACATTGAATGAATAGCAAGTCTACCAGCAAACAGCAAACAAAAACATCATGTTTGTTTTTCCATGCCTAAGTACAAAGACCTTTCATGGGGGTGGGTTTTCCATTCGTGATGGACCCCAAGAAAGCATTGGAGCCGGAAATAGCTTTGGAATGATGACATTGGCAGAGTTGTGTGATTGACACTGGCTTCGCCACCATCAGGGATTTTAATTTGAATAACAGAAAAATCAGTCGCCAAATATCAGAATATGTCGGTCACTGGTTCAAAAGATATTAGGGTTTATAGGTAGCCGATCTGGAGGGAGACTCCCCGTCTTGGCCACGTTTATATTTCGAAAACTAGGGCACCTAGCGAAGATCTGTTTAGTTCCAAATTAAATCGCTAATCAGTCACAATCTGCAACCACTTAATGTTGGAGTGAGTGGGCCATTTAAAACCTACAGTGCCAAGGCTCAAGAAAAGTAGCTAAGTAACAATGCAGGCAAGACCATGTCCATATAAGAGATACTTGGAACAGGCCCCCTCTTGTTTCTACTGAACATGAATGATTTGACACTGCACTGACTCAAAAAATTATGAATAAAATATAAATAATGCTCTAGATTGTAGGGTATAAGCTAGGTCTAGGGCCTTAAGGAAAATAAATGGACACTTTTTTGTAAATAGTTTTTGATTTATTTGTTACTAATTTTACGTTTTGCGCTTGTTTCTGTGTGGGGAACGAAACGTTTGTGTCATGTGTCATGTGTCAATTGTGTCATTAGTGAAATGTCAAGACGGTATAAACAAACGGTGGCTGGCGTGTATCTGTTTACCATTATTTCGTTTTAAAATACTGAATAAAACCTAACAATCATGACCGCGACACTACTCCTCCCTGACACCGTAATTACCAAGGTACCACCATACCGTAGTATAGTAGTCCGGAAAGTGAACAGTGCGGCTGAAGCGAGGTTTCTTCTCGAGACACCGTCGTTGTTCAGGTAAGCGGGTTTCAACCAATATAAATGATGATAATTCGTCACATTCGCTATTTCGTCGCTATCCCCAATGGGTCACATTCACTAATACGTCACCTTGTGTATCTGGTTAGTTTTCCTAACTCGTTTCATGCTGTATTTCGACTCATTCCCGACTCGCGCAATGCTTATGTAAAATGTACTGTCAGTGTGTTATTTCGCCCCGTTTCAGAACCTTAAATGTCTCAGCGTAAGGCGGCTTGAGTGAACTACGCAGGGTGCCTGTCGCAGGAAGGAGTGTTAACAAGTACATACAGTGTTACATATCATGGCTGTGGGCTGTGGTGACAACTTTACTATTTGATGCCGAAGTCCTGCCGGGAAGTCGGTGTAGCGTGGCGTAAGTAATGCAATTTTAAGTAAGGTACTGTAAAGGTTGTATAAAATACGCTCAGTGGCAGAAAAAGTGGCCCAAGAGCATAAAGGAAGCTTGTAAACGAGCTGAGTATTATTTATGAGATGTTTTGATGATAGTAGGTTGTATCAAGTGAGCTGTTTAGTTTATTTAAGTGGGTAATATGAAATTAACTTGAGTTTAGATTGACTGTTAACTTATAACTTTAGTTACAGGTTAAAATATATTAAATAAAACTCTTAATTTTAACTAGGAAACCAAATCTGTATCAAACAAAGGTTAGTTAAAGTCTGTTTATTACTGAGTATGTTTATTACTGGTACCAGGACACAGTGGCGTTTGGATTGCGGTGATGGCAGACATATCCTCGATAGAGTCAAAATTCACCATGAGAAATACAGACGAAGAGGAGCGGTGTTCTCTGAGCAGCTTTTGTTTGAAACAGTTGCTGGTCCAAATTTTATGTATGTTCAATGCTCTTCCCCTTTACGGAAGCAGCCACACCTCTTGGAACAAATTAATGAACCTGTTCGCAATTCACTAACAACCATTTTGAATGTGTCCTTGGACGACCAAGCGTAGACACAAGCCACACTACCCATCCGTGTTGGTGGCCTCGGCGTCCGTAAAATGACCAGTATTAGCTTACCAGCGTTCCTCTCCTCTGTCCACAGCACTGAGAAGTGGCTTGCCCGGATACAGATACGCCTGTGAACCCATCTTCCCAGAGACAGTGGGATGAGCCGCTCTGCAGGTTGGTACGGAATAATCTAATTAATACGTCCACCAGTACTGCTGCGTGGGTGCGTGGGACTCGGGCCTTTGGCTTCAGGCTCTACCGTCACCCAACACTGGAACCATGCTGGGTGAAACTACCTTCCGGCTTGCTACGTGTCTGCGTCTGGGCGCTCCTCGCAGTCGATAGCCTCGGACACCTTGGCCTGTCCTGCAGTAAGAGCGCAGGTCGTATAGCCCGTCACGCCGGTATTAATGACATCATCCGTCGTGCTCTTGCCACCGGCACTTGCCGGGGTACCAGCTATTTTAGAACCCAGTGGCTTGGCACGCGACGATGTGCAGAGACCAGATGGAGTGACCATAATACCTTGGAAGATGGGTAGGCCTTTGGTGTGGGATGCAAAATGTATTGTGTCGACACCCTAGCGCCATCCCATCTTCCTGGTACGGTGGACTGTGCAGGTGCAGAAAATCTCAAACGTCGAAATATAACAACCTAATTGGGAGTTAATGTTTGAGCCGTTTGGGGTTGAAACACTAGGGCCATGGGGTCCGTGTGCTAAAAAAATTAAGGGTTTCAATTGAAGTAACTAAAGTAATAAGTTAACATCAGCTCTGTAAAAACTTATGACAGTACTGGGTAGGTGCCAAGTGACCTGTTTAGTTTATTTAAGGGGGTAATTTGAAATGAACGTTTATTGATTTTCTTTATTGACAACGGGTTTATTTCGATTCCAGAATAAAATAGAAGATGCCAGGTTACTGCTGCTCAAGTTGCTAAGGTGGTTTTATTATCCAACTAAGGACAAACTCAACATGAGGTGGCTGCAACTCTGGATGTGCGGCGTACTACCCTTCGATATGCACTTAAGAGGTATTGTGAGCGACTGGACTCCATACACAGTGACCAGGTAACCGCAGAGTAAGATGTACTTATGCCCGAGATGTCCGATTTGTAATACTCGAAGTGTTGAGAAATCACTTCCTTACCGCTCATGAAGTCAGGTCAGGCAGTAGATTCAAGCAGCACGTGGGATCTTCGTAAGTGAACAACAGACCATGAGGCAAAGGATGGAACGTGATTTACGTGGCAGGACACTAGCACGAGGGCCAGAACTTGGGAGACACCACCGAGTTGCATGGTTAGAACATGTCTGGGACATACTTAAAGGACGGGTCCGAGCAAAGTTAACCTCGCCAAAGACACTCTGTGAGCGAAAGGTGGCTCTAGACAGAGCATGGGAGGAATTCACAAAGTGGACATAAAAACATACTGCAAAGCGTGCCAGAAGTCATGCAAGCCGTCATCCAAGCAAAAGAAGGTAATACGCGGTATAAATCTAAGTAAGTTTTTGTTGTAACTCCAAGAATATTCTTGAGAATAGAAGATTCTTGATCGTAAAGTGATTGGATAGTAAATACCTACAATATTATATTAGGAAAGCCCTATTGTTTTACAATAGCAAAATAACCAGGGCTACAGTACTTGCCAGTTTATAGTAATGATTGAATGCAAACATTATAGTTATTACCTATGTACCTATTATAAAAACACATAAATGTCTTTTTTACAGATAAACACCACACGTCTTCTATGAGAGTTGAAAAGATGCAGCGCATAATCATAACCGATTGAAGCAGTAGAAAGAAGAATAATTTATCAAGTCTTTTTTATATCTCGATTGACCTTGAAATTGAAAATCTAAGTTCGAGGATCTAAGTTCCGCTGCTCGGGTGCTGGTTGCTCCACGGAACATTGAACCCTGAGTTGAAGAATTGTAAGTATTACTTTTACACAAAAAATTGTTTAAGGATGAGAAACTACAAAAAAAGAACAGAATGAGGCAAGACTTCATACCGACTCATGCAGCTGGTAGCTAATGCTGTAATCAAAGACGGTCGGAAGTTCGATAGTGTACCTCGAGAACTAGAAATATGTCTTAAGACGTCATTTCGTTATGTCAAAAACTTAAAGGCTGGTACAACTCCGACTGTGGGTTATTATCCAAGACAGGTGTTCAACCCAGAGACCATGAGAAGGCATTGGCTGACTATTTGGGTTAGATATAATTCCACACTGCATCTAGGGTTCCATTCACATTATACATTACTCGTGACAGACTAAACAATTTATTCACCTGTTGGAAAAACTATCGACATTGTTTGTTTTTTAAATATCATTATTGATGTTATGTTACCTGTTTAAGATAACGTTGAAAATGAAATTTGGAGCTCTAACTTCCGCTGGTTGGTATTAATTTTAAACAAAAAAATTGTTCTAGGATGAGAAACTGCAAAAGAAAAATGGAATGAGGCTAGACTTCAGATCAATGAATGCGGCGGGCAGCTAATGCTGTAATCAAAGACGGTCGGAAGAAGCTCAACACTGTAGCTCGGGAACCAGAAATATGTCATGAGGCTGACCCAGACCATGAGAAGGCATTGGCTGAATATTTATTGAAATGTTCGTCACTTAATTTTGGTCAGCTACCAGAACAAGTGCGGAAGTTGGCATACAAGAGTGCTGTGAAATTTGATTTGCCTGACAGTCCAGCTTCATGGCATTAAAATGAAGAAGCTGCAGCTGATTGCTTCACGGGCTTCCTGATAAGAAGCCATAAGAAATCCTGACCCCACCAGTTGGAGATTTGTTCAAGGAACTAGGAGAAGTCATACTGAAACATAGCACCAACAATATGGAACTTGGACGAAACACGAATCACCACTACATATAATAAAACCAATGAAATTAGTGGCATCAAAGGGCGCGAAACAGGTGGGTGCAATAGTTTCCGCCGACACAATCATGACACCTTAGTTACCACTGAATTAGCTGCAAGTCTAGCAGGGAACACAATACCGCCCATGTTAGTTTTTCCACGCCTTTTCATTTGTGAGCTTTGGATAGATGACGGCAACAGAGTTTCTCTTTTTCACAATAGCAAAATAACCCGGTCTACAGTAGTCATCGTTGGTAGTAATTATTGAATGCAAACGTTATAGTTATAACCTATGTCTCTGATTTACAGATCATATTTACATCAACGCAATGTGACAATTTGGGTTAGAAATAATTTAATATTGCATCATGCGTTCCATAATCCGTACAAACTTTACAATTCACTTGTTGGAGAAACTATCAAGATTGTTTTTTAATATCATTATTGACCTTGTAATTGTAATTTGGCGCTCTGAGTTCGGCTGGTCGCGTCGCGAGCTAGTTGTTCCACGGAACTTTGAAGTCTGTGATAAAGAAATGTATTAATTTTGAACAAAAAATTGTTTTAGGATGAAAAACTGAAAGAAAAACAGAGCTGGGCAAGACTTCAGATCGACTCATGCGGCGGGCAGCTAATGCTGCAATCAAATAAATTCAGATTCGAACATCGAAACTAATGATACTCAACTTAAGAGTATTTAATTTGAATAATTCCAAATGACAAACATTAAAATTGTATGATTTGATTTTCCTGTTTTTCTTTTAACCCATTGACACAAATATTAGAAACATCACGTTAATAAACTAAAATGGGTTTGCATTCCCTACATTGAATGAATAGCAAGTCTACCAGCAAACAGCAAACAAAAACATCATGTTTGTTTTTCCATGCCTAAGTACAAAGACCTTTCATGGGGGTGGGTTTTCCATTCGTGATGGACCCCAAGAAAGCATTGGAGCCGGAAATAGCTTTGGAATGATGACATTGGCAGAGTTGTGTGATTGACACTGGCTTCGCCACCATCAGGGATTTTAATTTGAATAACAGAAAAATCAGTCGCCAAATATCAGAATATGTCGGTCACTGGTTCAAAAGATATTAGGGTTTATAGGTAGCCGATCTGGAGGGAGACTCCCCGTCTTGGCCACGTTTATATTTCGAAAACTAGGGCACCTAGCGAAGATCTGTTTAGTTCCAAATTAAATCGCTAATCAGTCACAATCTGCAACCACTTAATGTTGGAGTGAGTGGGCCATTTAAAACCTACAGTGCCAAGGCTCAAGAAAAGTAGCTAAGTAACAATGCAGGCAAGACCATGTCCATATAAGAGATACTTGGAACAGGCCCCCTCTTGTTTCTACTGAACATGAATGATTTGACACTGCACTGACTCAAAAAATTATGAATAAAATATAAATAATGCTCTAGATTGTAGGGTATAAGCTAGGTCTAGGGCCTTAAGGAAAATAAATGGACACTTTTTTGTAAATAGTTTTTGATTTATTTGTTACTAATTTTACGTTTTGCGCTTGTTTCTGTGTGGGGAACGAAACGTTTGTGTCATGTGTCAATTGTGTCATTAGTGAAATGTCAAGACGGTATAAACAAACGGTGGCTGGCGTGTATCTGTTTACCATTATTTAGTTTTAAAATACTGAATAAAACCTAACAATCATGACCGCGACACTACTCCTCCCTGACACCGTAATTACCAAGGTACCACCATACCGTAGTATAGTAGTCCGGAAAGTGAACAGTGCGGCTGAAGCGAGGTTTCTTCTCGAGACACCGTCGTTGTTCAGGTAAGCGGGTTTCAACCAATATAAATGATGATAATTCGTCACATTCGCTATTTCGTCGCTATCCCCAATGGGTCACATTCACTAATACGTCACCTTGTGTATCTGGTTAGTTTTCCTAACTCGTTTCATGCTGTATTTCGACTCATTCCCGACTCGCGCAATGCTTATGTAAAATGTACTGTCAGTGTGTTATTTCGCCCCGTTTCAGAACCTTAAATGTCTCAGCGTAAGGCGGCTTGAGTGAACTACGCAGGGTGCCTGTCGCAGGAAGGAGTGTTAACAAGTACATACAGTACAGTGTTACATATCATGGCTGTGGGCTGTGGTGACAACTTTACTATTTGATGCCGAAGTCCTGCCGGGAAGTCGGTGTAGCGTGGCGTAAGTAATGCAATTTTAAGTAAGGTACTGTAAAGGTTGTATAAAATACGCTCAGTGGCAGAAAAAGTGGCCCAAGAGCATAAAGGAAGCTTGTAAACGAGCTGAGTATTATTTATGAGATGTTTTGATGATAGTAGGTTGTATCAAGTGAGCTGTTTAGTTTATTTAAGTGGGTAATATGAAATTAACTTGAGTTTAGATTGACTGTTAACTTATAACTTTAGTTACAGGTTAAAATATATTAAAAAAAACTCTTAATTTTAACTAGGAAACCAAATCTGTATCAAACAAAGGTTAGTTAAAGTCTGTTTATTACTGAGTATGTTTATTACTGGTACCAGGACACAGTGGCGTTTGGATTGCGGTGATGGCAGACATATCCTCGATAGAGTCAAAATTCACCATGAGAAATACAGACGAAGAGGAGCGGTGTTGTAGTCTTTGAGCAGCTTTTGTTTGAAACAGTTGCTGGTCCAAATTTTATGTATGTTCAATGCTCTTCCCCTTTACGGAAGCAGCCACACCTCTTGGAACAAATTAATGAACCTGTTCGCAATTCACTAACAACCATTTTGAATGTGTCCTTGGACGACCAAGCGTAGACACAAGCCACACTACCCATCCGTGTTGGTGGCCTCGGCGCGGCGGCGTCCGTAAAATGACCAGTATTAGCTTACCAGCGTTCCTCTCCTCTGTCCACAGCACTGAGAAGTGGCTTGCCCGGATACAGATACGCCTGTGAACCCATCTTCCCAGAGACAGTGGGATGAGCCGCTCTGCAGGTTGGTACGGAATAATCTAATTAATACGTCCACCAGTACTGCTGCGTGGGTGCGTGGGACTCGGGCCTTTGGCTTCAGGCTCTACCGTCACCCAACACTGGAACCATGCTGGGTGAAACTACCTTCCGGCTTGCTACGTGTCTGCGTCTGGGCGCTCCTCGCAGTCGATAGCCTCGGACACCTTGGCCTGTCCTGCAGTAAGAGCGCAGGTCGTATAGCCCGTCACGCCGGTATTAATGACATCATCCGTCGTGCTCTTGCCACCGGCACTTGCCGGGGTACCAGCTATTTTAGAACCCAGTGGCTTGGCACGCGACGATGTGCACAGACCAGATGGAGTGACCATAATACCTTGGAAGATGGGTAGGCCTTTGGTGTGGGATGCAACATGTATTGTGTCGACACCCTAGCGCCATCCCATCTTCCTGGTACGGTGGACTGTGCAGGTGCAGAAAATCTCAAACGTCGAAATATAACAACCTAATTGGGAGTTATATGTTTGAGCCGTTTGGGGTTGAAACACTAGAGCCATGGGGTCCGTGTGCTAAAAAAATTAAGGGTTTCAACTGAAGTAACTAAAGTAATAAGTTAACATCAGCTCTGTAAAAACTTATGACAGTACTGGGTAGGTGCCAAGTGACCTGTTTAGTTTATTTAAGGGGGTAATTTGAAATGAACGTTTATTGATTTTCTTTATTGACAACGGGTTTATTTCGATTCCAGAATAAAATAGAAGATGCCAGGTTACTGCTGCTCAAGTTGCTAAGGTGGTTTTATTATCCAACTAAGGACAAACTCAACATGAGGTGGCTGCAACTCTGGATGTGCGGCGTACTACCCTTCGATATGCACTTAAGAGGTATTGTGAGCGACTGGACTCCATACACAGTGACCAGGTAACCGCAGAGTAAGATGTACTTATGCCCGAGATGTCCGATTTGTAATACTCGAAGTGTTGAGAAATCACTTCCTTACCGCTCATGAAGTCAGGTCAGGCAGTAGATTCAAGCAGCACGTGGGATCTTCGTAAGTGAACAACAGACCATGAGGCAAAGGATGGAACGTGATTTACGTGGCAGGACACTAGCACGAGGGCCAGAACTTGGGAGACACCACCGAGTTGCATGGTTAGAACATGTCTGGGACATACTTAAAGGACGGGTCCGAGCAAAGTTAACCTCGCCAAAGACACTCTGTGAGCGAAAGGTGGCTCTAGACAGAGCATGGGAGGAATTCACAAAGTGGACATAAAAACATACTGCAAAGCGTGCCAGAAGTCATGCAAGCCGTCATCCAAGCAAAAGAAGGTAATACGCGGTATAAATCTAAGTAAGTTTTTGTTGTAACTCCAAGAATATTCTTGAGAATAGAAGATTCTTGATCGTAAAGTGATTGGATAGTAAATACCTACAATATTATATTAGGAAAGCCCTATTGTTTTACAATAGCAAAATAACCAGGGCTACAGTACTTGCCAGTTTATAGTAATGATTGAATGCAAACATTATAGTTATTACCTATGTACCTATTATAAAAACACATAAATGTCTTTTTTACAGATAAACACCACACGTCTTCTATGAGAGTTGAAAAGATGCAGCGCATAATCATAACCGATTGAAGCAGTAGAAAGAAGAATAATTTATCAAGTCTTTTTTATATCTCGATTGACCTTGAAATTGAAAATCTAAGTTCCGCTGCTCGGGTGCTGGTTGCTCCACGGAACATTGAACCCTGAGTTGAAGAATTGTAAGTATTACTTTTACACAAAAAATTGTTTAAGGATGAGAAACTACAAAAAAAGAACAGAATGAGGCAAGACTTCATACCGACTCATGCAGCTGGTAGCTAATGCTGTAATCAAAGACGGTCGGAAGTTCGATAGTGTACCTCGAGAACTAGAAATATGTCTTAAGACGTCATTTCGTTATGTCATAAACTTAAAGGCTGGTACAACTCCGACTGTGGGTTATTATCCAAGACAGGTGTTCAACCCAGAGACCATGAGAAGGCATTGGCTGACTATTTGGGTTAGATATAATTCCACACTGCATCTAGGGTTCCATTCACATTATACATTACTCGTGACAGACTAAACAATTTATTCACCTGTTGGAAAAACTATCGACATTGTTTGTTTTTTAAATATCATTATTGATGTTATGTTACCTGTTTAAGATAACGTTGAAAATGAAATTTGGAGCTCTAACTTCCGCTGGTTGGTATTAATTTTAAACAAAAAAATTGTTCTAGGATGAGAAACTGCAAAAGAAAAATGGAATGAGGCTAGACTTCAGATCAATGAATGCGGCGGGCAGCTAATGCTGTAATCAAAGACGGTCGGAAGAAGCTCAACACTGTAGCTCGGGAACCAGAAATATGTCATGAGGCTGACCCAGACCATGAGAAGGCATTGGCTGAATATTTATTGAAATGTTCGTCACTTAATTTTGGTCAGTTACCACTGAATTAGCTGCAAGTCTAGCAGGGAACACAATACCGCCCATGTTAGTTTTTCCACGCCTTTTCATTTGTGAGCTTTGGATAGATGACGGCAACAGAGTTTCTCTTTTTTACAATAGCAAAATAACCCGGTCTACAGTAGTCATCGTTGGTAGTAATTATTGAATGCAAACGTTATAGTTATAACCTATGTCTCTGATTTACAGATCATATTTACATCAACGCAATGTGACAATTTGGGTTAGAAATAATTTAATATTGCATCATGCGTTCCATAATCCGTACAAACTTTACAATTCACTTGTTGGAGAAACTATCAAGATTGTTTTTTAATATCATTATTGACCTTGTAATTGTAATTTGGCGCTCTGAGTTCGGCTGGTCGCGTCGCGAGCTAGTTGTTCCACGGAACTTTGAAGTCTGTGATAAAGAAATGTATTAATTTTGAACAAAAAATTGTTTTAGGATGAAAAACTGAAAGAAAAACAGAGCTGGGCAAGACTTCAGATCGACTCATGCGGCGGGCAGCTAATGCTGCAATCAAATAAATTCAGATTCGAACATCGAAACTAATGATACTCAACTTAAGAGTATTTAATTTGAATAATTCCAAATGACAAACATTAAAATTGTATGATTTGATTTTCCTGTTTTTCTTTTAACCCATTGACACAAATATTAGAAACATCACGTTAATAAACTAAAATGGGTTTGCATTCCCTACATTGAATGAATAGCAAGTCTACCAGCAAACAGCAAACAAAAACATCATGTTTGTTTTTCCATGCCTAAGTACAAAGACCTTTCATGGGGGTGGGTTTTCCATTCGTGATGGACCCCAAGAAAGCATTGGAGCCGGAAATAGCTTTGGAATGATGACATTGGCAGAGTTGTGTGATTGACACTGGCTTCGCCACCATCAGGGATTTTAATTTGAATAACAGAAAAATCAGTCGCCAAATATCAGAATATGTCGGTCACTGGTTCAAAAGATATTAGGGTTTATAGGTAGCCGATCTGGAGGGAGACTCCCCGTCTTGGCCACGTTTATATTTCGAAAACTAGGGCACCTAGCGAAGATCTGTTTAGTTCCAAATTAAATCGCTAATCAGTCGCAATGCGTCGCCACAATCTGCAACCACTTAATGTTGGAGTGAGTGGGCCATTTAAAACCTACAGTGCCAAGGCTCAAGAAAAGTAGCTAAGTAACAATGCAGGCAAGACCATGTCCATATAAGAGATACTTGGAACAGGCCCCCTCTTGTTTCTACTGAACATGAATGATTTGACACTGCACTGACTCAAAAAATTATGAATAAAATATAAATAATGCTCTAGATTGTAGGGTATAAGCTAGGTCTAGGGCCTTAAGGAAAATAAATGGACACTTTTTTGTAAATAGTTTTTGATTTATTTGTTACTAATTTTACGTTTTGCGCTTGTTTCTGTGTGGGGAACGAAACGTTTGTGTCATGTGTCAATTGTGTCATTAGTGAAATGTCAAGACGGTATAAACAAACGGTGGCTGGCGTGTATCTGTTTACCATTATTTAGTTTTAAAATACTGAATAAAACCTAACAATCATGACCGCGACACTACTCCTCCCTGACACCGTAATTACCAAGGTACCACCATACCGTAGTATAGTAGTCCGGAAAGTGAACAGTGCGGCTGAAGCGAGGTTTCTTCTCGAGACACCGTCGTTGTTCAGGTAAGCGGGTTTCAACCAATATAAATGATGATAATTCGTCACATTCGCTATTTCGTCGCTATCCCCAATGGGTCACATTCACTAATACGTCACCTTGTGTATCTGGTTAGTTTTCCTAACTCGTTTCATGCTGTATTTCGACTCATTCCCGACTCGCGCAATGCTTATGTAAAATGTACTGTCAGTGTGTTATTTCGCCCCGTTTCAGAACCTTAAATGTCTCAGCGTAAGGCGGCTTGAGTGAACTACGCAGGGTGCCTGTCGCAGGAAGGAGTGTTAACAAGTACATACAGTACAGTGTTACATATCATGGCTGTGGGCTGTGGTGACAACTTTACTATTTGATGCCGAAGTCCTGCCGGGAAGTCGGTGTAGCGTGGCGTAAGTAATGCAATTTTAAGTAAGGTACTGTAAAGGTTGTATAAAATACGCTCAGTGGCAGAAAAAGTGGCCCAAGAGCATAAAGGAAGCTTGTAAACGAGCTGAGTATTATTTATGAGATGTTTTGATGATAGTAGGTTGTATCAAGTGAGCTGTTTAGTTTATTTAAGTGGGTAATATGAAATTAACTTGAGTTTAGATTGACTGTTAACTTATAACTTTAGTTACAGGTTAAAATATATTAAAAAAAACTCTTAATTTTAACTAGGAAACCAAATCTGTATCAAACAAAGGTTAGTTAAAGTCTGTTTATTACTGAGTATGTTTATTACTGGTACCAGGACACAGTGGCGTTTGGATTGCGGTGATGGCAGACATATCCTCGATAGAGTCAAAATTCACCATGAGAAATACAGACGAAGAGGAGCGGTGTTGTAGTCTTTGAGCAGCTTTTGTTTGAAACAGTTGCTGGTCCAAATTTTATGTATGTTCAATGCTCTTCCCCTTTACGGAAGCAGCCACACCTCTTGGAACAAATTAATGAACCTGTTCGCAATTCACTAACAACCATTTTGAATGTGTCCTTGGACGACCAAGCGTAGACACAAGCCACACTACCCATCCGTGTTGGTGGCCTCGGCGCGGCGGCGTCCGTAAAATGACCAGTATTAGCTTACCAGCGTTCCTCTCCTCTGTCCACAGCACTGAGAAGTGGCTTGCCCGGATACAGATACGCCTGTGAACCCATCTTCCCAGAGACAGTGGGATGAGCCGCTCTGCAGGTTGGTACGGAATAATCTAATTAATACGTCCACCAGTACTGCTGCGTGGGTGCGTGGGACTCGGGCCTTTGGCTTCAGGCTCTACCGTCACCCAACACTGGAACCATGCTGGGTGAAACTACCTTCCGGCTTGCTACGTGTCTGCGTCTGGGCGCTCCTCGCAGTCGATAGCCTCGGACACCTTGGCCTGTCCTGCAGTAAGAGCGCAGGTCGTATAGCCCGTCACGCCGGTATTAATGACATCATCCGTCGTGCTCTTGCCACCGGCACTTGCCGGGGTACCAGCTATTTTAGAACCCAGTGGCTTGGCACGCGACGATGTGCAGAGACCAGATGGAGTGACCATAATACCTTGGAAGATGGGTAGGCCTTTGGTGTGGGATGCAAAATGTATTGTGTCGACACCCTAGCGCCATCCCATCTTCCTGGTACGGTGGACTGTGCAGGTGCAGAAAATCTCAAACGTCGAAATATAACAACCTAATTGGGAGTTAATGTTTGAGCCGTTTGGGGTTGAAACACTAGGGCCATGGGGTCCGTGTGCTAAAAAAATTAAGGGTTTCAATTGAAGTAACTAAAGTAATAAGTTAACATCAGCTCTGTAAAAACTTATGACAGTACTGGGTAGGTGCCAAGTGACCTGTTTAGTTTATTTAAGGGGGTAATTTGAAATGAACGTTTATTGATTTTCTTTATTGACAACGGGTTTATTTCGATTCCAGAATAAAATAGAAGATGCCAGGTTACTGCTGCTCAAGTTGCTAAGGTGGTTTTATTATCCAACTAAGGACAAACTCAACATGAGGTGGCTGCAACTCTGGATGTGCGGCGTACTACCCTTCGATATGCACTTAAGAGGTATTGTGAGCGACTGGACTCCATACACAGTGACCAGGTAACCGCAGAGTAAGATGTACTTATGCCCGAGATGTCCGATTTGTAATACTCGAAGTGTTGAGAAATCACTTCCTTACCGCTCATGAAGTCAGGTCAGGCAGTAGATTCAAGCAGCACGTGGGATCTTCGTAAGTGAACAACAGACCATGAGGCAAAGGATGGAACGTGATTTACGTGGCAGGACACTAGCACGAGGGCCAGAACTTGGGAGACACCACCGAGTTGCATGGTTAGAACATGTCTGGGACATACTTAAAGGACGGGTCCGAGCAAAGTTAACCTCGCCAAAGACACTCTGTGAGCGAAAGGTGGCTCTAGACAGAGCATGGGAGGAATTCACAAAGTGGACATAAAAACATACTGCAAAGCGTGCCAGAAGTCATGCAAGCCGTCATCCAAGCAAAAGAAGGTAATACGCGGTATAAATCTAAGTAAGTTTTTGTTGTAACTCCAAGAATATTCTTGAGAATAGAAGATTCTTGATCGTAAAGTGATTGGATAGTAAATACCTACAATATTATATTAGGAAAGCCCTATTGTTTTACAATAGCAAAATAACCAGGGCTACAGTACTTGCCAGTTTATAGTAATGATTGAATGCAAACATTATAGTTATTACCTATGTACCTATTATAAAAACACATAAATGTCTTTTTTACAGATAAACACCACACGTCTTCTATGAGAGTTGAAAAGATGCAGCGCATAATCATAACCGATTGAAGCAGTAGAAAGAAGAATAATTTATCAAGTCTTTTTTATATCTCGATTGACCTTGAAATTGAAAATCTAAGTTCGAGGATCTAAGTTCCGCTGCTCGGGTGCTGGTTGCTCCACGGAACATTGAACCCTGAGTTGAAGAATTGTAAGTATTACTTTTACACAAAAAATTGTTTAAGGATGAGAAACTACAAAAAAAGAACAGAATGAGGCAAGACTTCATACCGACTCATGCAGCTGGTAGCTAATGCTGTAATCAAAGACGGTCGGAAGTTCGATAGTGTACCTCGAGAACTAGAAATATGTCTTAAGACGTCATTTCGTTATGTCAAAAACTTAAAGGCTGGTACAACTCCGACTGTGGGTTATTATCCAAGACAGGTGTTCAACCCAGAGACCATGAGAAGGCATTGGCTGACTATTTGGGTTAGATATAATTCCACACTGCATCTAGGGTTCCATTCACATTATACATTACTCGTGACAGACTAAACAATTTATTCACCTGTTGGAAAAACTATCGACATTGTTTGTTTTTTCAATATCACCTGTTTAAGATAACGTTGAAAATGAAATTTGGAGCTCTAACTTCCGCTGGTTGGGAGTTGGTTGTTTCACGGTGCTTTGAACCCCGCGATAAGAAAGTGTATTAATTTTAAACAAAAAAATTGTTCTAGGATGAGAAACTGCAAAAGAAAAATGGAATGAGGCAAGACTTCAGATCAATGAATGCGGCGGGCAGCTAATGCTGTAATCAAAGACGGTCGGAAGAAGCTCAACACTGTAGCTCGGGAACCAGAAATATGTCATAAGGCTGACCCAGACCATGAGAAGGCATTGGCTGAATATTTATTGAAATGTTCGTCACTTAATTTTGGTCAGCTACCAGAACAAGTGCGGAAGTTGGCATACAAGAGTGCTGTGAAATTTGATTTGCCTGGCAGTCCAGCTTCATGGCATTAAAATGAAGAAGCTGCAGCTGATTGCTTCACGGGCTTCCTGACAAGAAGCCATAAGAAATCCTGACCCCACCACTTGGAGATTTGTTCAAGGAACTAGGAGAAGTCATACTGAAACATAGCACCAACAATATGGAACTTGGACGAAACACGAATCACCACTACATATAATAAAACCAATGAAATTAGTGGCATCAAAGGGCGCGAAACAGGTGGGTGCAATAGTTTCTGCCGACACAATCATGACACCTTAGTTACCACTGAATTAGCTGCAAGTCTAGCAGGGAACACAATACCGCCCATGTTAGTTTTTCCACGCCTTTTCATTTGTGAGCTTTGGATAGATGACGGCAACAGAGTTTCTCTTTTTCACAATAGCAAAATAACCCGGTCTACAGTAGTCATCGTTGGTAGTAATTATTGAATGCAAACGTTATAGTTATAACCTATGTCTCTGATTTACAGATCATATTTACATCAACGCAATGTGACAATTTGGGTTAGAAATAATTTAATATTGCATCATGCGTTCCATAATCCGTACAAACTTTACAATTCACTTGTTGGAGAAACTATCAAGATGGTTTTTTAATATCATTATTGACCTTGTAATTGTAATTTGGCGCTCTGAGTTCGGCTGGTCGCGTCGCGAGCTAGTTGTTCCACGGAACTTTGAAGTCTGTGATAAAGAAATGTATTAATTTTGAACATAAAATTGTTAAGATAAGATAAGATAAGATAATATATTTATTTGCATAAACATGTGTACACATACAATAGTAGAGATATGCATGCAGGATTACAAAGAAAAAAAATAAGTTCAGACATGTTTGCCAATTATTAAGGCGTACAAATGTAATAGTTAATTAAGATTATTAATAATCGATTTCAAGTCAATATCAATAAATTAAAGTGAATTCAGCATAAAATGTCAACAGTAAATAGAAAATAATTCACAAATCATAAAATATCTAAAAGTCTATGTCAAAAAAAATAAAAAATAAAATAAAAAATGCTTCAGTCAGATTTTGCTGATATTATAGTACCTATACTTGACTTATACCTAATTATTATAGAATTTTATCAGAAAGTCAAATTAGAATTACTTAAAACAATTATTCAGATAATATTAAATATATTTATTTAATACATAATGTCAAAATTTATCTGTTAAAAAATCTGAGATACTATAATAACATTAAAAAAACTCTTAATTTTAACTAGGAAACCAAATCTGTATCAAACAAAGGTTAGTTAAAGTCTGTTTATTACTGAGTATGTTTATTACTGGTACCAGGACACAGTGGCGTTTGGATTGCGGTGATGGCAGACATATCCTCGATAGAGTCAAAATTCACCATGAGAAATACAGACGAAGAGGAGCGGTGTTGTAGTCTTTGAGCAGCTTTTGTTTGAAACAGTTGCTGGTCCAAATTTTATGTATGTTCAATGCTCTTCCCATTTACGGAAGCAGCCACACCTCTTGGAACAAATTAATGAACCTGTTCGCAATTCACTAACAACCATTTTGAATGTGTCCTTGGACGACCAAGCGTAGACACAAGCCACACTACCCATCCGTGTTGGTGGCCTCGGCGTCCGTAAAATGACCAGTATTAGCTTACCAGCGTTCCTCTCCTCTGTCCACAGCACTGAGAAGTGGCTTGCCCGGATACAGATACGCCTGTGAACCCATCTTCCCAGAGACAGTGGGATGAGCCGCTCTGCAGGTTGGTACGGAATAATCTAATTAATACGTCCACCAGTACTGCTGCGTGGGTGCGTGGGACTCGGGCCTTTGGCTTCAGGCTCTACCGTCACCCAACACTGGAACCATGCTGGGTGAAACTACCTTCCGGCTTGCTACGTGTCTGCGTCTGGGCGCTCCTCGCAGTCGATAGCCTCGGACACCTTGGCCTGTCCTGCAGTAAGAGCGCAGGTCGTATAGCCCGTCACGCCGGTATTAATGACATCATCCGTCGTGCTCTTGCCACCGGCACTTGCCGGGGTACCAGCTATTTTAGAACCCAGTGGCTTGGCACGCGACGATGTGCAGAGACCAGATGGAGTGACCATAATACCTTGGAAGATGGGTAGGCCTTTGGTGTGGGATGCAAAATGTATTGTGTCGTCACCCTAGCGCCATCCCATCTTCCTGGTACGGTGGACTGTGCAGGTGCAGAAAATCTCAAACGTCGAAATATAACAACCTAATTGGGAGTTAATGTTTGAGCCGTTTGGGGTTGAAACACTAGGGCCATGGGGTCCGTGTGCTAAAAAAATTAAGGGTTTCAATTGAAGTAACTAAAGTAATAAGTTAACATCAGCTCTGTAAAAACTTATGACAGTACTGGGTAGGTGCCAAGTGACCTGTTTAGTTTATTTAAGGGGGTAATTTGAAATGAACGTTTATTGATTTTCTTTATTGACAACGGGTTTATTTCGATTCCAGAATAAAATAGAAGATGCCAGGTTACTGCTGCTCAAGTTGCTAAGGTGGTTTTATTATCCAACTAAGGACAAACTCAACATGAGGTGGCTGCAACTCTGGATGTGCGGCGTACTACCCTTCGATATGCACTTAAGAGGTATTGTGAGCGACTGGACTCCATACACAGTGACCAGGTAACCGCAGAGTAAGATGTACTTATGCCCGAGATGTCCGATTTGTAATACTCGAAGTGTTGAGAAATCACTTCCTTACCGCTCATGAAGTCAGGTCAGGCAGTAGATTCAAGCAGCACGTGGGATCTTCGTAAGTGAACAACAGACCATGAGGCAAAGGATGGAACGTGATTTACGTGGCAGGACACTAGCACGAGGGCCAGAACTTGGGAGACACCACCGAGTTGCATGGTTAGAACATGTCTGGGACATACTTAAAGGACGGGTCCGAGCAAAGTTAACCTCGCCAAAGACACTCTGTGAGCGAAAGGTGGCTCTAGACAGAGCATGGGAGGAATTCACAAAGTGGACATAAAAACATACTGCAAAGCGTGCCAGAAGTCATGCAAGCCGTCATCCAAGCAAAAGAAGGTAATACGCGGTATAAATCTAAGTAAGTTTTTGTTGTAACTCCAAGAATATTCTTGAGAATAGAAGATTCTTGATCGTAAAGTGATTGGATAGTAAATACCTACAATATTATATTAGGAAAGCCCTATTGTTTTACAATAGCAAAATAACCAGGGCTACAGTACTTGCCAGTTTATAGTAATGATTGAATGCAAACATTATAGTTATTACCTATGTACCTATTATAAAAACACATAAATGTCTTTTTTACAGATAAACACCACACGTCTTCTATGAGAGTTGAAAAGATGCAGCGCATAATCATAACCGATTGAAGCAGTAGAAAGAAGAATAATTTATCAAGTCTTTTTTATATCTCGATTGACCTTGAAATTGAAAATCTAAGTTCGAGGATCTAAGTTCCGCTGGTCGGGTGCTGGTTGCTCCACGGAACATTGAACCCTGAGTTGAAGAATTGTAAGTATTACTTTTACACAAAAAATTGTTTAAGGATGAGAAACTACAAAAAAAGAACAGAATGAGGCAAGACTTCATACCGACTCATGCAGCTGGTAGCTAATGCTGTAATCAAAGACGGTCGGAAGTTCGATAGTGTACCTCGAGAACTAGAAATATGTCTTAAGACGTCATTTCGTTATGTCAAAAACTTAAAGGCTGGTACAACTCCGACTGTGGGTTATTATCCAAGACAGGTGTTCAACCCAGAGACCATGAGAAGGCATTGGCTGACTATTTGGGTTAGATATAATTCCACACTGCATCTAGGGTTCCATTCACATTATACATTACTCGTGACAGACTAAACAATTTATTCACCTGTTGGAAAAACTATCGACATTGTTTGTTTTTTAAATATCATTATTGATGTTATGTTACCTGTTTAAGATAACGTTGAAAATGAAATTTGGAGCTCTAACTTCCGCTGGTTGGGAGTTGGTTGTTTCACGGTGCTTTGAACCCCGCGATAAGAAAGTGTATTAATTTTAAACAAAAAAATTGTTCTAGGATGAGAAACTGCAAAAGAAAAATGGAATGAGGCTAGACTTCAGATCAATGAATGCGGCGGGCAGCTAATGCTGTAATCAAAGACGGTCGGAAGAAGCTCAACACTGTAGCTCGGGAACCAGAAATATGTCATGAGGCTGACCCAGACCATGAGAAGGCATTGGCTGAATATTTATTGAAATGTTCGTCACTTAATTTTGGTCAGCTACCAGAACAAGTGCGGAAGTTGGCATACAAGAGTGCTGTGAAATTTGATTTGCCTGGCAGTCCAGCTTCATGGCATTAAAATGAAGAAGCTGCAGCTGATTGCTTCACGGGCTTCCTGACAAGAAACCATAAGAAATCCTGACCCCACCAGTTGGAGATTTGTTCAAGGAACTAGGAGAAGTCATACTGAAACATAGCACCAACAATATGGAACTTGGACGAAACACGAATCACCACTACATATAATAAAACCAATGAAATTAGTGGCATCAAAGGGCGCGAAACAGGTGGGTGCAATAGTTTCTGCCGACACAATCATGACACCTTAGTTACCACTGAATTAGCTGCAAGTCTAGCAGGGAACACAATACCGCCCATGTTAGTTTTTCCACGCCTTTTCATTTGTGAGCTTTGGATAGATGACGGCAACAGAGTTTCTCTTTTTCACAATAGCAAAATAACCCGGTCTACAGTAGTCATCGTTGGTAGTAATTATTGAATGCAAACGTTATAGTTATAACCTATGTCTCTGATTTACAGATCATATTTACATCAACGCAATGTGACAATTTGGGTTAGAAATAATTTAATATTGCATCATGCGTTCCATAATCCGTACAAACTTTACAATTCACTTGTTGGAGTAACTATCAAGATTGTTTTTTAATATCATTATTGACCTTGTAATTGTAATTTGGCGCTCTGAGTTCGGCTGGTCGCGTCGCGAGCTAGTTGTTCCACGGAACTTTGAAGTCTGTGATAAAGAAATGTATTAATTTTGAACAAAAAATTGTTTTAGGATGAAAAACTGAAAGAAAAACAGAGCTGGGCAAGACTTCAGATCGACTCATGCGGCGGGCAGCTAATGCTGCAATCAAATAAATTCAGATTCGAACATCGAAACTAATGATACTCAACTTAAGAGTATTTAATTTGAATAATTCCAAATGACAAACATTAAAATTGTATGATTTGATTTTCCTGTTTTTCTTTTAACCCATTGACACAAATATTAGAAACATCACGTTAATAAACTAAAATGGGTTTGCATTCCCTACATTGAATGAATAGCAAGTCTACCAGCAAACAGCAAACAAAAACATCATGTTTGTTTTTCCATGCCTAAGTACAAAGACCTTTCATGGGGGTGGGTTTTCCATTCGTGATGGACCCCAAGAAAGCATTGGAGCCGGAAATAGCTTTGGAATGATGACATTGGCAGAGTTGTGTGATTGACACTGGCTTCGCCACCATCAGGGATTTTAATTTGAATAACAGAAAAATCAGTCGCCAAATATCAGAATATGTCGGTCACTGGTTCAAAAGATATTAGGGTTTATAGGTAGCCGATCTGGAGGGAGACTCCCCGTCTTGGCCACGTTTATATTTCGAAAACTAGGGCACCTAGCGAAGATCTGTTTAGTTCCAAATTAAATCGCTAATCAGTCGCAATGCGTCGCCACAATCTGCAACCACTTAATGTTGGAGTGAGTGGGCCATTTAAAACCTACAGTGCCAAGGCTCAAGAAAAGTAGCTAAGTAACAATGCAGGCAAGACCATGTCCATATAAGAGATACTTGGAACAGGCCCCCTCTTGTTTCTACTGAACATGAATGATTTGACACTGCACTGACTCAAAAAATTATGAATAAAATATAAATAATGCTCTAGATTGTAGGGTATAAGCTAGGTCTAGGGCCTTAAGGAAAATAAATGGACACTTTTTTGTAAATAGTTTTTGATTTATTTGTTACTAATTTTACGTTTTGCGCTTGTTTCTGTGTGGGGAACGAAACGTTTGTGTCATGTGTCATGTGTCAATTGTGTCATTAGTGAAATGTCAAGACGGTATAAACAAACGGTGGCTGGCGTGTATCTGTTTACCATTATTTAGTTTTAAAATACTGAATAAAACCTAACAATCATGACCGCGACACTACTCCTCCCTGACACCGTAATTACCAAGGTACCACCATACCGTAGTATAGTAGTCCGGAAAGTGAACAGTGCGGCTGAAGCGAGGTTTCTTCTCGAGACACCGTCGTTGTTCAGGTAAGCGGGTTTCAACCAATATAAATGATGATAATTCGTCACATTCGCTATTTCGTCGCTATCCCCAATGGGTCACATTCACTAATACGTCAACTTGTGTATCTGGTTAGTTTTCCTAACTCGTTTCATGCTGTATTTCGACTCATTCCCGACTCGCGCAATGCTTATGTAAAATGTACTGTCAGTGTGTTATTTCGCCCCGTTTCAGAACCTTAAATGTCTCAGCGTAAGGCGGCTTGAGTGAACTACGCAGGGTGCCTGTCGCAGGAAGGAGTGTTAACAAGTACATACAGTACAGTGTTACATATCATGGCTGTGGGCTGTGGTGACAACTTTACTATTTGATGCCGAAGTTCTGCCGGGAAGTCGGTGTAGCGTGGCGTAAGTAATGCAATTTTAAGTAAGGTACTGTAAAGGTTGTATAAAATACGCTCAGTGGCAGAAAAAGTGGCCCAAGAGCATAAAGGAAGCTTGTAAACGAGCTGAGTATTATTTATGAGATGTTTTGATGATAGTAGGTTGTATCAAGTGAGCTGTTTATTTTATTTAAGTGGGTAATATGAAATTAACTTGAGTTTAGATTGACTGTTAACTTATAACTTTAGTTACAGGTTAAAATATATTAAAAAAAACTCTTAATTTTAACTAGGAAACCAAATCTGTATCAAACAAAGGTTAGTTAAAGTCTGTTTATTACTGAGTATGTTTATTACTGGTACCAGGACACAGTGGCGTTTGGATTGCGGTGATGGCAGACATATCCTCGATAGAGTCAAAATTCACCATGAGAAATACAGACGAAGAGGAGCGGTGTTGTAGTCTTTGAGCAGCTTTTGTTTGAAACAGTTGCTGGTCCAAATTTTATGTATGTTCAATGCTCTTCCCCTTTACGGAAGCAGCCACACCTCTTGGAACAAATTAATGAACCTGTTCGCAATTCACTAACAACCATTTTGAATGTGTCCTTGGACGACCAAGCGTAGACACAAGCCACACTACCCATCCGTGTTGGTGGCCTCGGCGTCCGTAAAATGACCAGTATTAGCTTACCAGCGTTCCTCTCCTCTGTCCACAGCACTGAGAAGTGGCTTGCCCGGATACAGATACGCCTGTGAACCCATCTTCCCAGAGACAGTGGGATGAGCCGCTCTGCAGGTTGGTACGGAATAATCTAATTAATACGTCCACCAGTACTGCTGCGTGGGTGCGTGGGACTCGGGCCTTTGGCTTCAGGCTCTACCGTCACCCAACACTGGAACCATGCTGGGTGAAACTACCTTCCGGCTTGCTACGTGTCTGCGTCTGGGCGCTCCTCGCAGTCGATAGCCTCGGACACCTTGGCCTGTCCTGCAGTAAGAGCGCAGGTCGTATAGCCCGTCACGCCGGTATTAATGACATCATCCGTCGTGCTCTTGCCACCGGCACTTGCCGGGGTACCAGCTATTTTAGAACCCAGTGGCTTGGCACGCGACGATGTGCAGAGACCAGATGGAGTGACCATAATACCTTGGAAGATGGGTAGGCCTTTGGTGTGGGATGCAAAATGTATTGTGTCGACACCCTAGCGCCATCCCATCTTCCTGGTACGGTGGACTGTGCAGGTGCAGAAAATCTCAAACGTCGAAATATAACAACCTAATTGGGAGTTAATGTTTGAGCCGTTTGGGGTTGAAACACTAGGGCCATGGGGTCCGTGTGCTAAAAAAATTAAGGGTTTCAATTGAAGTAACTAAAGTAATAAGTTAACATCAGCTCTGTAAAAACTTATGACAGTACTGGGTAGGTGCCAAGTGACCTGTTTAGTTTATTTAAGGGGGTAATTTGAAATGAACGTTTATTGATTTTCTTTATTGACAACGGGTTTATTTCGATTCCAGAATAAAATAGAAGATGCCAGGTTACTGCTGCTCAAGTTGCTAAGGTGGTTTTATTATCCAACTAAGGACAAACTCAACATGAGGTGGCTGCAACTCTGGATGTGCGGCGTACTACCCTTCGATATGCACTTAAGAGGTATTGTGAGCGACTGGACTCCATACACAGTGACCAGGTAACCGCAGAGTAAGATGTACTTATGCCCGAGATGTCCGATTTGTAATACTCGAAGTGTTGAGAAATCACTTCCTTACCGCTCATGAAGTCAGGTCAGGCAGTAGATTCAAGCAGCACGTGGGATCTTCGTAAGTGAACAACAGACCATGAGGCAAAGGATGGAACGTGATTTACGTGGCAGGACACTAGCACGAGGGCCAGAACTTGGGAGACACCACCGAGTTGCATGGTTAGAACATGTCTGGGACATACTTAAAGGACGGGTCCGAGCAAAGTTAACCTCGCCAAAGACACTCTGTGAGCGAAAGGTGGCTCTAGACAGAGCATGGGAGGAATTCACAAAGTGGACATAAAAACATACTGCAAAGCGTGCCAGAAGTCATGCAAGCCGTCATCCAAGCAAAAGAAGGTAATACGCGGTATAAATCTAAGTAAGTTTTTGTTGTAACTCCAAGAATATTCTTGAGAATAGAAGATTCTTGATCGTAAAGTGATTGGATAGTAAATACCTACAATATTATATTAGGAAAACCCTATTGTTTTACAATAGCAAAATAACCAGGGCTACAGTACTTGCCAGTTTATAGTAATGATTGAATGCAAACATTATAGTTATTACCTATGTACCTATTATAAAAACACATAAATGTCTTTTTTACAGATAAACACCACACGTCTTCTATGAGAGTTGAAAAGATGCAGCGCATAATCATAACCGATTGAAGCAGTAGAAAGAAGAATAATTTATCAAGTCTTTTTTATATCTCGATTGACCTTGAAATTGAAAATCTAAGTTCGAGGATCTAAGTTCCGCTGCTCGGGTGCTGGTTGCTCCACGGAACATTGAACCCTGAGTTGAAGAATTGTAAGTATTACTTTTACACAAAAAATTGTTTAAGGATGAGAAACTACAAAAAAAGAACAGAATGAGGCAAGACTTCATACCGACTCATGCAGCTGGTAGCTAATGCTGTAATCAAAGACGGTCGGAAGTTCGATAGTGTACCTCGAGAACTAGAAATATGTCTTAAGACGTCATTTCGTTATGTCAAAAACTTAAAGGCTGGTACAACTCCGACTGTGGGTTATTATCCAAGACAGGTGTTCAACCCAGAGACCATGAGAAGGCATTGGCTGACTATTTGGGTTAGATATAATTCCACACTGCATCTAGGGTTCCATTCACATTATACATTACTCGTGACAGACTAAACAATTTATTCACCTGTTGGAAAAACTATCGACATTGTTTGTTTTTTAAATATCATTATTGATGTTATGTTACCTGTTTAAGATAACGTTGAAAATGAAATTTGGAGCTCTAACTTCCGCTGGTTGGGAGTTGGTTGTTTCACGGTGCTTTGAACCCCGCGATAAGAAAGTGTATTAATTTTAAACAAAAAAATTGTTCTAGGATGAGAAACTGCAAAAGAAAAATGGAATGAGGCTAGACTTCAGATCAATGAATGCGGCGGGCAGCTAATGCTGTAATCAAAGACGGTCGGAAGAAGCTCAACACTGTAGCTCGGGAACCAGAAATATGTCATAAGGCTGACCCAGACCATGAGAAGGCATTGGCTGAATATTTATTGAAATGTTCGTCACTTAATTTTGGTCAGCTACCAGAACAAGTGCGGAAGTTGGCATACAAGAGTGCTGTGAAATTTGATTTGCCTGGCAGTCCAGCTTCATGGCATTAAAATGAAGAAGCTGCAGCTGATTGCTTCACGGGCTTCCTGACAAGAAACCATAAGAAATCCTGACCCCACCAGTTGGAGATTTGTTCAAGGAACTAGGAGAAGTCATACTGAAACATAGCACCAACAATATGGAACTTGGACGAAACACGAATCACCACTACATATAATAAAACCAATGAAATTAGTGGCATCAAAGGGCGCGAAACAGGTGGGTGCAATAGTTTCTGCCGACACAATCATGACACCTTAGTTACCACTGAATTAGCTGCAAGTCTAGCAGGGAACACAATACCGCCCATGTTAGTTTTTCCACGCCTTTTCATTTGTGAGCTTTGGATAGATGACGGCAACAGAGTTTCTCTTTTTCACAATAGCAAAATAACCCGGTCTACAGTAGTCATCGTTGGTAGTAATTATTGAATGCAAACGTTATAGTTATAACCTATGTCTCTGATTTACAGATCATATTTACATCAACGCAATGTGACAATTTGGGTTAGAAATAATTTAATATTGCATCATGCGTTCCATAATCCGTACAAACTTTACAATTCACTTGTTGGAGTAACTATCAAGATTGTTTTTTAATATCATTATTGACCTTGTAATTGTAATTTGGCGCTCTGAGTTCGGCTGGTCGCGTCGCGAGCTAGTTGTTCCACGGAACTTTGAAGTCTGTGATAAAGAAATGTATTAATTTTGAACAAAAAATTGTTTTAGGATGAAAAACTGAAAGAAAAACAGAGCTGGGCAAGACTTCAGATCGACTCATGCGGCGGGCAGCTAATGCTGCAATCAAATAAATTCAGATTCGAACATCGAAACTAATGATACTCAACTTAAGAGTATTTAATTTGAATAATTCCAAATGACAAACATTAAAATTGTATGATTTGATTTTCCTGTTTTTCTTTTAACCCATTGACACAAATATTAGAAACATCACGTTAATAAACTAAAATGGGTTTGCATTCCCTACATTGAATGAATAGCAAGTCTACCAGCAAACAGCAAACAAAAACATCATGTTTGTTTTTCCATGCCTAAGTACAAAGACCTTTCATGGGGGTGGGTTTTCCATTCGTGATGGACCCCAAGAAAGCATTGGAGCCGGAAATAGCTTTGGAATGATGACATTGGCAGAGTTGTGTGATTGACACTGGCTTCGCCACCATCAGGGATTTTAATTTGAATAACAGAAAAATCAGTCGCCAAATATCAGAATATGTCGGTCACTGGTTCAAAAGATATTAGGGTTTATAGGTAGCCGATCTGGAGGGAGACTCCCCGTCTTGGCCACGTTTATATTTCGAAAACTAGGGCACCTAGCGAAGATCTGTTTAGTTCCAAATTAAATCGCTAATCAGTCGCAATGCGTCGCCACAATCTGCAACCACTTAATGTTGGAGTGAGTGGGCCATTTAAAACCTACAGTGCCAAGGCTCAAGAAAAGTAGCTAAGTAACAATGCAGGCAAGACCATGTCCATATAAGAGATACTTGGAACAGGCCCCCTCTTGTTTCTACTGAACATGAATGATTTGACACTGCACTGACTCAAAAAATTATGAATAAAATATAAATAATGCTCTAGATTGTAGGGTATAAGCTAGGTCTAGGGCCTTAAGGAAAATAAATGGACACTTTTTTGTAAATAGTTTTTGATTTATTTGTTACTAATTTTACGTTTTGCGCTTGTTTCTGTGTGGGGAACGAAACGTTTGTGTCATGTGTCAATTGTGTCATTAGTGAAATGTCAAGACGGTATAAACAAACGGTGGCTGGCGTGTATCTGTTTACCATTATTTAGTTTTAAAATACTGAATAAAACCTAACAATCATGACCGCGACACTACTCCTCCCTGACACCGTAATTACCAAGGTACCACCATACCGTAGTATAGTAGTCCGGAAAGTGAACAGTGCGGCTGAAGCGAGGTTTCTTCTCGAGACACCGTCGTTGTTCAGGTAAGCGGGTTTCAACCAATATAAATGATGATAATTCGTCACATTCGCTATTTCGTCGCTATCCCCAATGGGTCACATTCACTAATACGTCACCTTGTGTATCTGGTTAGTTTTCCTAACTCGTTTCATGCTGTATTTCGACTCATTCCCGACTCGCGCAATGCTTATGTAAAATGTACTGTCAGTGTGTTATTTCGCCCCGTTTCAGAACCTTAAATGTCTCAGCGTAAGGCGGCTTGAGTGAACTACGCAGGGTGCCTGTCGCAGGAAGGAGTGTTAACAAGTACATACAGTACAGTGTTACATATCATGGCTGTGGGCTGTGGTGACAACTTTACTATTTGATGCCGAAGTTCTGCCGGGAAGTCGGTGTAGCGTGGCGTAAGTAATGCAATTTTAAGTAAGGTACTGTAAAGGTTGTATAAAATACGCTCAGTGGCAGAAAAAGTGGCCCAAGAGCATAAAGGAAGCTTGTAAACGAGCTGAGTATTATTTATGAGATGTTTTGATGATAGTAGGTTGTATCAAGTGAGCTGTTTAGTTTATTTAAGTGGGTAATATGAAATTAACTTGAGTTTAGATTGACTGTTAACTTATAACTTTAGTTACAGGTTAAAATATATTAAAAAAAACTCTTAATTTTAACTAGGAAACCAAATCTGTATCAAACAAAGGTTAGTTAAAGTCTGTTTATTACTGAGTATGTTTATTACTGGTACCAGGACACAGTGGCGTTTGGATTGCGGTGATGGCAGACATATCCTCGATAGAGTCAAAATTCACCATGAGAAATACAGACAAAGAGGAGCGGTGTTGTAGTCTTTGAGCAGCTTTTGTTTGAAACAGTTGCTGGTCCAAATTTTATGTATGTTCAATGCTCTTCCCCTTTACGGAAGCAGCCACACCTCTTGGAACAAATTAATGATCCTGTTCGCAATTCACTAACAACCATTTTGAATGTGTCCTTGGACGACCAAGCGTAGACACAAGCCACACTACCCATCCGTGTTGGTGGCCTCGGCGTCCGTAAAATGACCAGTATTAGCTTACCAGCGTTCCTCTCCTCTGTCCACAGCACTGAGAAGTGGCTTGCCCGGATACAGATACGCCTGTGAACCCATCTTCCCAGAGACAGTGGGATGAGCCGCTCTGCAGGTTGGTACGGAATAATCTAATTAATACGTCCACCAGTACTGCTGCGTGGGTGCGTGGGACTCGGGCCTTTGGCTTCAGGCTCTACCGTCACCCAACACTGGAACCATGCTGGGTGAAACTACCTTCCGGCTTGCTACGTGTCTGCGTCTGGGCGCTCCTCGCAGTCGATAGCCTCGGACACCTTGGCCTGTCCTGCAGTAAGAGCGCAGGTCGTATAGCCCGTCACGCCGGTATTAATGACATCATCCGTCGTGCTCTTGCCACCGGCACTTGCCGGGGTACCAGCTATTTTAGAACCCAGTGGCTTGGCACGCGACGATGTGCAGAGACCAGATGGAGTGACCATAATACCTTGGAAGATGGGTAGGCCTTTGGTGTGGGATGCAAAATGTATTGTGTCGACACCCTAGCGCCATCCCATCTTCCTGGTACGGTGGACTGTGCAGGTGCAGAAAATCTCAAACGTCGAAATATAACAACCTAATTGGGAGTTAATGTTTGAGCCGTTTGGGGTTGAAACACTAGGGCCATGGGGTCCGTGTGCTAAAAAAATTAAGGGTTTCAATTGAAGTAACTAAAGTAATAAGTTAACATCTGTAAAAACTTATGACAGTACTGGGTAGGTGCCAAGTGACCTGTTTAGTTTATTTAAGGGGGTAATTTGAAATGAACGTTTATTGATTTTCTTTATTGACAACGGGTTTATTTCGATTCCAGAATAAAATAGAAGATGCCAGGTTACTGCTGCTCAAGTTGCTAAGGTGGTTTTATTATCCAACTAAGGACAAACTCAACATGAGGTGGCTGCAACTCTGGATGTGCGGCGTACTACTCTTCGATATGCACTTAAGAGGTATTGTGAGCGACTGGACTCCATACACAGTGACCAGGTAACCGCAGAGTAAGATGTACTTATGCCCGAGATGTCCGATTTGTAATACTCGAAGTGTTGAGAAATCACTTCCTTACCGCTCATGAAGTCAGGTCAGGCAGTAGATTCAAGCAGCACGTGGGATCTTCGTAAGTGAACAACAGACCATGAGGCAAAGGATGGAACGTGATTTACGTGGCAGGACACTAGCACGAGGGCCAGAACTTGGGAGACACCACCGAGTTGCATGGTTAGAACATGTCTGGGACATACTTAAAGGACGGGTCCGAGCAAAGTTAACCTCGCCAAAGACACTCTGTGAGCGAAAGGTGGCTCTAGACAGAGCATGGGAGGAATTCACAAAGTGGACATAAAAACATACTGCAAAGCGTGCCAGAAGTCATGCAAGCCGTCATCCAAGCAAAAGAAGGTAATACGCGGTATAAATCTAAGTAAGTTTTTGTTGTAACTCCAAGAATATTCTTGAGAATAGAAGATTCTTGATCGTAAAGTGATTGGATAGTAAATACCTACAATATTATATTAGGAAAACCCTATTGTTTTACAATAGCAAAATAACCAGGGCTACAGTACTTGCCAGTTTATAGTAATGATTGAATGCAAACATTATAGTTATTACCTATGTACCTATTATAAAAACACATAAATGTCTTTTTTACAGATAAACACCACACGTCTTCTATGAGAGTTGAAAAGATGCAGCGCATAATCATAACCGATTGAAGCAGTAGAAAGAAGAATAATTTATCAAGTCTTTTTTATATCTCGATTGACCTTGAAATTGAAAATCTAAGTTCGAGGATCTAAGTTCCGCTGCTCGGGTGCTGGTTGCTCCACGGAACATTGAACCCTGAGTTGAAGAATTGTAAGTATTACTTTTACACAAAAAATTGTTTAAGGATGAGAAACTACAAAAAAAGAACAGAATGAGGCAAGACTTCATACCGACTCATGCAGCTGGTAGCTAATGCTGTAATCAAAGACGGTCGGAAGTTCGATAGTGTACCTCGAGAACTAGAAATATGTCTTAAGACGTCATTTCGTTATGTCAAAAACTTAAAGGCTGGTACAACTCCGACTGTGGGTTATTATCCAAGACAGGTGTTCAACCCAGAGACCATGAGAAGGCATTGGCTGACTATTTGGGTTAGATATAATTCCACACTGCATCTAGGGTTCCATTCACATTATACATTACTCGTGACAGACTAAACAATTTATTCACCTGTTGGAAAAACTATCGACATTGTTTGTTTTTTAAATATCATTATTGATGTTATGTTACCTGTTTAAGATAACGTTGAAAATGAAATTTGGAGCTCTAACTTCCGCTGGTTGGGAGTTGGTTGTTTCACGGTGCTTTGAACCCCGCGATAAGAAAGTGTATTAATTTTAAACAAAAAAATTGTTCTAGGATGAGAAACTGCAAAAGAAAAATGGAATGAGGCTAGACTTCAGATCAATGAATGCGGCGGGCAGCTAATGCTGTAATCAAAGACGGTCGGAAGAAGCTCAACACTGTAGCTCGGGAACCAGAAATATGTCATAAGGCTGACCCAGACCATGAGAAGGCATTGGCTGAATATTTATTGAAATGTTCGTCACTTAATTTTGGTCAGCTACCAGAACAAGTGCGGAAGTTGGCATACAAGAGTGCTGTGAAATTTGATTTGCCTGGCAGTCCAGCTTCATGGCATTAAAATGAAGAAGCTGCAGCTGATTGCTTCACGGGCTTCCTGACAAGAAACCATAAGAAATCCTGACCCCACCAGTTGGAGATTTGTTCAAGGAACTAGGAGAAGTCATACTGAAACATAGCACCAACAATATGGAACTTGGACGAAACACGAATCACCACTACATATAATAAAACCAATGAAATTAGTGGCATCAAAGGGCGCGAAACAGGTGGGTGCAATAGTTTCTGCCGACACAATCATGACACCTTAGTTACCACTGAATTAGCTGCAAGTCTAGCAGGGAACACAATACCGCCCATGTTAGTTTTTCCACGCCTTTTCATTTGTGAGCTTTGGATAGATGACGGCAACAGAGTTTCTCTTTTTCACAATAGCAAAATAACCCGGTCTACAGTAGTCATCGTTGGTAGTAATTATTGAATGCAAACGTTATAGTTATAACCTATGTCTCTGATTTACAGATCATATTTACATCAACGCAATGTGACAATTTGGGTTAGAAATAATTTAATATTGCATCATGCGTTCCATAATCCGTACAAACTTTACAATTCACTTGTTGGAGTAACTATCAAGATTGTTTTTTAATATCATTATTGACCTTGTAATTGTAATTTGGCGCTCTGAGTTCGGCTGGTCGCGTCGCGAGCTAGTTGTTCCACGGAACTTTGAAGTCTGTGATAAAGAAATGTATTAATTTTGAACAAAAAATTGTTTTAGGATGAAAAACTGAAAGAAAAACAGAGCTGGGCAAGACTTCAGATCGACTCATGCGGCGGGCAGCTAATGCTGCAATCAAATAAATTCAGATTCGAACATCGAAACTAATGATACTCAACTTAAGAGTATTTAATTTGAATAATTCCAAATGACAAACATTAAAATTGTATGATTTGATTTTCCTGTTTTTCTTTTAACCCATTGACACAAATATTAGAAACATCACGTTAATAAACTAAAATGGGTTTGCATTCCCTACATTGAATGAATAGCAAGTCTACCAGCAAACAGCAAACAAAAACATCATGTTTGTTTTTCCATGCCTAAGTACAAAGACCTTTCATGGGGGTGGGTTTTCCATTCGTGATGGACCCCAAGAAAGCATTGGAGCCGGAAATAGCTTTGGAATGATGACATTGGCAGAGTTGTGTGATTGACACTGGCTTCGCCACCATCAGGGATTTTAATTTGAATAACAGAAAAATCAGTCGCCAAATATCAGAATATGTCGGTCACTGGTTCAAAAGATATTAGGGTTTATAGGTAGCCGATCTGGAGGGAGACTCCCCGTCTTGGCCACGTTTATATTTCGAAAACTAGGGCACCTAGCGAAGATCTGTTTAGTTCCAAATTAAATCGCTAATCAGTCGCAATGCGTCGCCACAATCTGCAACCACTTAATGTTGGAGTGAGTGGGCCATTTAAAACCTACAGTGCCAAGGCTCAAGAAAAGTAGCTAAGTAACAATGCAGGCAAGACCATGTCCATATAAGAGATACTTGGAACAGGCCCCCTCTTGTTTCTACTGAACATGAATGATTTGACACTGCACTGACTCAAAAAATTATGAATAAAATATAAATAATGCTCTAGATTGTAGGGTATAAGCTAGGTCTAGGGCCTTAAGGAAAATAAATGGACACTTTTTTGTAAATAGTTTTTGATTTATTTGTTACTAATTTTACGTTTTGCGCTTGTTTCTGTGTGGGGAACGAAACGTTTGTGTCATGTGTCAATTGTGTCATTAGTGAAATGTCAAGACGGTATAAACAAACGGTGGCTGGCGTGTATCTGTTTACCATTATTTAGTTTTAAAATACTGAATAAAACCTAACAATCATGACCGCGACACTACTCCCCCCTGACACCGTAATTACCAAGGTACCACCATACCGTAGTATAGTAGTCCGGAAAGTGAACAGTGCGGCTGAAGCGAGGTTTCTTCTCGAGACACCGTCGTTGTTCAGGTAAGCGGGTTTCAACCAATATAAATGATGATAATTCGTCACATTCGCTATTTCGTCGCTATCCCCAATGGGTCACATTCACTAATACGTCACCTTGTGTATCTGGGTAGTTTTCCTAACTCGTTTCATGCTGTATTTCGACTCATTCCCGACTCGCGCAATGCTTATGTAAAATGTACTGTCAGTGTGTTATTTCGCCCCGTTTCAGAACCTTAAATGTCTCAGCGTAAGGCGGCTTGAGTGAACTACGCAGGGTGCCTGTCGCAGGAAGGAGTGTTAACAAGTACATACAGTACAGTGTTACATATCATGGCTGTGGGCTGTGGTGACAACTTTACTATTTGATGCCGAAGTTCTGCCGGGAAGTCGGTGTAGCGTGGCGTAAGTAATGCAATTTTAAGTAAGGTACTGTAAAGGTTGTATAAAATACGCTCAGTGGCAGAAAAAGTGGCCCAAGAGCATAAAGGAAGCTTGTAAACGAGCTGAGTATTATTTATGAGATGTTTTGATGATAGTAGGTTGTATCAAGTGAGCTGTTTAGTTTATTTAAGTGGGTAATATGAAATTAACTTGAGTTTAGATTGACTGTTAACTTATAACTTTAGTTACAGGTTAAAATATATTAAAAAAAACTCTTAATTTTAACTAGGAAACCAAATCTGTATCAAACAAAGGTTAGTTAAAGTCTGTTTATTACTGAGTATGTTTATTACTGGTACCAGGACACAGTGGCGTTTGGATTGCGGTGATGGCAGACATATCCTCGATAGAGTCAAAATTCACCATGAGAAATACAGACGAAGAGGAGCGGTGTTGTAGTCTTTGAGCAGCTTTTGTTTGAAACAGTTGCTGGTCCAAATTTTATGTATGTTCAATGCTCTTCCCCTTTACGGAAGCAGCCACACCTCTTGGAACAAATTAATGAACCTGTTCGCAATTCACTAACAACCATTTTGAATGTGTCCTTGGACGACCAAGCGTAGACACAAGCGTAGACACAAGCCACACTACCCATCCGTGTTGGTGGCCTCGGCGTCCGTAAAATGACCAGTATTAGCTTACCAGCGTTCCTCTCCTCTGTCCACAGCACTGAGAAGTGGCTTGCCCGGATACAGATACGCCTGTGAACCCATCTTCCCAGAGACAGTGGGATGAGCCGCTCTGCAGGTTGGTACGGAATAATCTAATTAATACGTCCACCAGTACTGCTGCGTGGGTGCGTGGGACTCGGGCCTTTGGCTTCAGGCTCTACCGTCACCCAACACTGGAACCATGCTGGGTGAAACTACCTTCCGGCTTGCTACGTGTCTGCGTCTGGGCGCTCCTCGCAGTCGATAGCCTCGGACACCTTGGCCTGTCCTGCAGTAAGAGCGCAGGTCGTATAGCCCGTCACGCCGGTATTAATGACATCATCCGTCGTGCTCTTGCCACCGGCACTTGCCGGGGTACCAGCTATTTTAGAACCCAGTGGCTTGGCACGCGACGATGTGCAGAGACCAGATGGAGTGACCATAATACCTTGGAAGATGGGTAGGCCTTTGGTGTGGGATGCAACATGTATTGTGTCGACACCCTAGCGCCATCCCATCTTCCTGGTACGGTGGACTGTGCAGGTGCAGAAAATCTCAAACGTCGAAATATAACAACCTAATTGGGAGTTATATGTTTGAGCCGTTTGGGGTTGAAACACTAGGGCCATGGGGTCCGTGTGCTAAAAAAATTAAGGGTTTCAATTGAAGTAACTAAAGTAATAAGTTAACATCAGCTCTGTAAAAACTTATGACAGTACTGGGTAGGTGCCAAGTGACCTGTTTAGTTTATTTAAGGGGGTAATTTGAAATGAACGTTTATTGATTTTCTTTATTGACAACGGGTTTATTTCGATTCCAGAATAAAATAGAAGATGCCAGGTTACTGCTGCTCAAGTTGCTAAGGTGGTTTTATTATCCAACTAAGGACAAACTCAACATGAGGTGGCTGCAACTCTGGATGTGCGGCGTACTACCCTTCGATATGCACTTAAGAGGTATTGTGAGCGACTGGACTCCATACACAGTGACCAGGTAACCGCAGAGTAAGATGTACTTATGCCCGAGATGTCCGATTTGTAATACTCGAAGTGTTGAGAAATCACTTCCTTACCGCTCATGAAGTCAGGTCAGGCAGTAGATTCAAGCAGCACGTGGGATCTTCGTAAGTGAACAACAGACCATGAGGCAAAGGATGGAACGTGATTTACGTGGCAGGACACTAGCACGAGGGCCAGAACTTGGGAGACACCACCGAGTTGCATGGTTAGAACATGTCTGGGACATACTTAAAGGACGGGTCCGAGCAAAGTTAACCTCGCCAAAGACACTCTGTGAGCGAAAGGTGGCTCTAGACAGAGCATGGGAGGAATTCACAAAGTGGACATAAAAACATACTGCAAAGCGTGCCAGAAGTCATGCAAGCCGTCATCCAAGCAAAAGAAGGTAATACGCGGTATAAATCTAAGTAAGTTTTTGTTGTAACTCCAAGAATATTCTTGAGAATAGAAGATTCTTGATCGTAAAGTGATTGGATAGTAAATACCTACAATATTATATTAGGAAAGCCCTATTGTTTTACAATAGCAAAATAACCAGGGCTACAGTACTTGCCAGTTTATAGTAATGATTGAATGCAAACATTATAGTTATTACCTATGTACCTATTATAAAAACACATAAATGTCTTTTTTACAGATAAACACCACACGTCTTCTATGAGAGTTGAAAAGATGCAGCGCATAATCATAACCGATTGAAGCAGTAGAAAGAAGAATAATTTATCAAGTCTTTTTTATATCTCGATTGACCTTGAAATTGAAAATCTAAGTTCGAGGATCTAAGTTCCGCTGGTCGGGTGCTGGTTGCTCCACGGAACATTGAACCCTGAGTTGAAGAATTGTAAGTATTACTTTTACACAAAACATCGAAACTAATGATACTCAACTTAAGAGTATTTAATTTGAATAATTCCAAATGACAAACATTAAAATTGTATGATTTGATTTTCCTGTTTTTCTTTTAACCCATTGACACAAATATTAGAAACATCACGTTAATAAACTAAAATGGGTTTGCATTCCCTACATTGAATGAATAGCAAGTCTACCAGCAAACAGCAAACAAAAACATCATGTTTGTTTTTCCATGCCTAAGTACAAAGACCTTTCATGGGGGTGGGTTTTCCATTCGTGATGGACCCCAAGAAAGCATTGGAGCCGGAAATAGCTTTGGAATGATGACATTGGCAGAGTTGTGTGATTGACACTGGCTTCGCCACCATCAGGGATTTTAATTTGAATAACAGAAAAATCAGTCGCCAAATATCAGAATATGTCGGTCACTGGTTCAAAAGATATTAGGGTTTATAGGTAGCCGATCTGGAGGGAGACTCCCCGTCTTGGCCACGTTTATATTTCGAAAACTAGGGCACCTAGCGAAGATCTGTTTAGTTCCAAATTAAATCGCTAATCAGTCGCAATGCGTCGCCACAATCTGCAACCACTTAATGTTGGAGTGAGTGGGCCATTTAAAACCTACAGTGCCAAGGCTCAAGAAAAGTAGCTAAGTAACAATGCAGGCAAGACCATGTCCATATAAGAGATACTTGGAACAGGCCCCCTCTTGTTTCTACTGAACATGAATGATTTGACACTGCACTGACTCAAAAAATTATGAATAAAATATAAATAATGCTCTAGATTGTAGGGTATAAGCTAGGTCTAGGGCCTTAAGGAAAATAAATGGACACTTTTTTGTAAATAGTTTTTGATTTATTTGTTACTAATTTTACGTTTTGCGCTTGTTTCTGTGTGGGGAACGAAACGTTTGTGTCATGTGTCATGTGTCAATTGTGTCATTAGTGAAATGTCAAGACGGTATAAACAAACGGTGGCTGGCGTGTATCTGTTTACCATTATTTAGTTTTAAAATACTGAATAAAACCTAACAATCATGACCGCGACACTACTCCTCCCTGACACCGTAATTACCAAGGTACCACCATACCGTAGTATAGTAGTCCGGAAAGTGAACAGTGCGGCTGAAGCGAGGTTTCTTCTCGAGACACCGTCGTTGTTCAGGTAAGCGGGTTTCAACCAATATAAATGATGATAATTCGTCACATTCGCTATTTCGTCGCTATCCCCAATGGGTCACATTCACTAATACGTCACCTTGTGTATCTGGTTAGTTTTCCTAACTCGTTTCATGCTGTATTTCGACTCATTCCCGACTCGCGCAATGCTTATGTAAAATGTACTGTCAGTGTGTTATTTCGCCCCGTTTCAGAACCTTAAATGTCTCAGCGTAAGGCGGCTTGAGTGAACTACGCAGGGTGCCTGTCGCAGGAAGGAGTGTTAACAAGTACATACAGTACAGTGTTACATATCATGGCTGTGGGCTGTGGTGACAACTTTACTATTTGATGCCGAAGTTCTGCCGGGAAGTCGGTGTAGCGTGGCGTAAGTAATGCAATTTTAAGTAAGGTACTGTAAAGGTTGTATAAAATACGCTCAGTGGCAGAAAAAGTGGCCCAAGAGCATAAAGGAAGCTTGTAAACGAGCTGAGTATTATTTATGAGATGTTTTGATGATAGTAGGTTGTATCAAGTGAGCTGTTTAGTTTATTTAAGTGGGTAATATGAAATTAACTTGAGTTTAGATTGACTGTTAACTTATAACTTTAGTTACAGGTTAAAATATATTAAAAAAAACTCTTAATTTTAACTAGGAAACCAAATCTGTATCAAACAAAGGTTAGTTAAAGTCTGTTTATTACTGAGTATGTTTATTACTGGTACCAGGACACAGTGGCGTTTGGATTGCGGTGATGGCAGACATATCCTCGATAGAGTCAAAATTCACCATGAGAAATACAGACGAAGAGGAGCGGTGTTGTAGTCTTTGAGCAGCTTTTGTTTGAAACAGTTGCTGGTCCAAATTTTATGTATGTTCAATGCTCTTCCCCTTTACGGAAGCAGCCACACCTCTTGGAACAAATTAATGAACCTGTTCGCAATTCACTAACAACCATTTTGAATGTGTCCTTGGACGACCAAGCGTAGACACAAGCCACACTACCCATCCGTGTTGGTGGCCTCGGCGTCCGTAAAATGACCAGTATTAGCTTACCAGCGTTCCTCTCCTCTGTCCACAGCACTGAGAAGTGGCTTGCCCGGATACAGATACGCCTGTGAACCCATCTTCCCAGAGACAGTGGGATGAGCCGCTCTGCAGGTTGGTACGGAATAATCTAATTAATACGTCCACCAGTACTGCTGCGTGGGTGCGTGGGACTCGGGCCTTTGGCTTCAGGCTCTACCGTCACCCAACACTGGAACCATGCTGGGTGAAACTACCTTCCGGCTTGCTACGTGTCTGCGTCTGGGCGCTCCTCGCAGTCGATAGCCTCGGACACCTTGGCCTGTCCTGCAGTAAGAGCGCAGGTCGTATAGCCCGTCACGCCGGTATTAATGACATCATCCGTCGTGCTCTTGCCACCGGCACTTGCCGGGGTACCAGCTATTTTAGAACCCAGTGGCTTGGCACGCGACGATGTGCAGAGACCAGATGGAGTGACCATAATACCTTGGAAGATGGGTAGGCCTTTGGTGTGGGATGCAAAATGTATTGTGTCGACACCCTAGCGCCATCCCATCTTCCTGGTACGGTGGACTGTGCAGGTGCAGAAAATCTCAAACGTCGAAATATAACAACCTAATTGGGAGTTAATGTTTGAGCCGTTTGGGGTTGAAACACTAGGGCCATGGGGTCCGTGTGCTAAAAAAATTAAGGGTTTCAATTGAAGTAACTAAAGTAATAAGTTAACATCAGCTCTGTAAAAACTTATGACAGTACTGGGTAGGTGCCAAGTGACCTGTTTAGTTTATTTAAGGGGGTAATTTGAAATGAACGTTTATTGATTTTCTTTATTGACAACGGGTTTATTTCGATTCCAGAATAAAATAGAAGATGCCAGGTTACTGCTGCTCAAGTTGCTAAGGTGGTTTTATTATCCAACTAAGGACAAACTCAACATGAGGTGGCTGCAACTCTGGATGTGCGGCGTACTACCCTTCGATATGCACTTAAGAGGTATTGTGAGCGACTGGACTCCATACACAGTGACCAGGTAACCGCAGAGTAAGATGTACTTATGCCCGAGATGTCCGATTTGTAATACTCGAAGTGTTGAGAAATCACTTCCTTACCGCTCATGAAGTCAGGTCAGGCAGTAGATTCAAGCAGCACGTGGGATCTTCGTAAGTGAACAACAGACCATGAGGCAAAGGATGGAACGTGATTTACGTGGCAGGACACTAGCACGAGGGCCAGAACTTGGGAGACACCACCGAGTTGCATGGTTAGAACATGTCTGGGACATACTTAAAGGACGGGTCCGAGCAAAGTTAACCTCGCCAAAGACACTCTGTGAGCGAAAGGTGGCTCTAGACAGAGCATGGGAGGAATTCACAAAGTGGACATAAAAACATACTGCAAAGCGTGCCAGAAGTCATGCAAGCCGTCATCCAAGCAAAAGAAGGTAATACGCGGTATAAATCTAAGTAAGTTTTTGTTGTAACTCCAAGAATATTCTTGAGAATAGAAGATTCTTGATCGTAAAGTGATTGGATAGTAAATACCTACAATATTATATTAGGAAAACCCTATTGTTTTACAATAGCAAAATAACCAGGGCTACAGTACTTGCCAGTTTATAGTAATGATTGAATGCAAACATTATAGTTATTACCTATGTACCTATTATAAAAACACATAAATGTCTTTTTTACAGATAAACACCACACGTCTTCTATGAGAGTTGAAAAGATGCAGCGCATAATCATAACCGATTGAAGCAGTAGAAAGAAGAATAATTTATCAAGTCTTTTTTATATCTCGATTGACCTTGAAATTGAAAATCTAAGTTCGAGGATCTAAGTTCCGCTGCTCGGGTGCTGGTTGCTCCACGGAACATTGAACCCTGAGTTGAAGAATTGTAAGTATTACTTTTACACAAAAAATTGTTTAAGGATGAGAAACTACAAAAAAAGAACAGAATGAGGCAAGACTTCATACCGACTCATGCAGCTGGTAGCTAATGCTGTAATCAAAGACGGTCGGAAGTTCGATAGTGTACCTCGAGAACTAGAAATATGTCTTAAGACGTCATTTCGTTATGTCAAAAACTTAAAGGCTGGTACAACTCCGACTGTGGGTTATTATCCAAGACAGGTGTTCAACCCAGAGACCATGAGAAGGCATTGGCTGACTATTTGGGTTAGATATAATTCCACACTGCATCTAGGGTTCCATTCACATTATACATTACTCGTGACAGACTAAACAATTTATTCACCTGTTGGAAAAACTATCGACATTGTTTGTTTTTTAAATATCATTATTGATGTTATGTTACCTGTTTAAGATAACGTTGAAAATGAAATTTGGAGCTCTAACTTCCGCTGGTTGGGAGTTGGTTGTTTCACGGTGCTTTGAACCCCGCGATAAGAAAGTGTATTAATTTTAAACAAAAAAATTGTTCTAGGATGAGAAACTGCAAAAGAAAAATGGAATGAGGCTAGACTTCAGATCAATGAATGCGGCGGGCAGCTAATGCTGTAATCAAAGACGGTCGGAAGAAGCTCAACACTGTAGCTCGGGAACCAGAAATATGTCATAAGGCTGACCCAGACCATGAGAAGGCATTGGCTGAATATTTATTGAAATGTTCGTCACTTAATTTTGGTCAGCTACCAGAACAAGTGCGGAAGTTGGCATACAAGAGTGCTGTGAAATTTGATTTGCCTGGCAGTCCAGCTTCATGGCATTAAAATGAAGAAGCTGCAGCTGATTGCTTCACGGGCTTCCTGACAAGAAACCATAAGAAATCCTGACCCCACCAGTTGGAGATTTGTTCAAGGAACTAGGAGAAGTCATACTGAAACATAGCACCAACAATATGGAACTTGGACGAAACACGAATCACCACTACATATAATAAAACCAATGAAATTAGTGGCATCAAAGGGCGCGAAACAGGTGGGTGCAATAGTTTCTGCCGACACAATCATGACAACTTAGTTACCACTGAATTAGCTGCAAGTCTAGCAGGGAACACAATACCGCCCATGTTAGTTTTTCCACGCCTTTTCATTTGTGAGCTTTGGATAGATGACGGCAACAGAGTTTCTCTTTTTCACAATAGCAAAATAACCCGGTCTACAGTAGTCATCGTTGGTAGTAATTATTGAATGCAAACGTTATAGTTATAACCTATGTCTCTGATTTACAGATCATATTTACATCAACGCAATGTGACAATTTGGGTTAGAAATAATTTAATATTGCATCATGCGTTCCATAATCCGTACAAACTTTACAATTCACTTGTTGGAGTAACTATCAAGATTGTTTTTTAATATCATTATTGACCTTGTAATTGTAATTTGGCGCTCTGAGTTCGGCTGGTCGCGTCGCGAGCTAGTTGTTCCACGGAACTTTGAAGTCTGTGATAAAGAAATGTATTAATTTTGAACAAAAAATTGTTTTAGGATGAAAAACTGAAAGAAAAACAGAGCTGGGCAAGACTTCAGATCGACTCATGCGGCGGGCAGCTAATGCTGCAATCAAATAAATTCAGATTCGAACATCGAAACTAATGATACTCAACTTAAGAGTATTTAATTTGAATAATTCCAAATGACAAACATTAAAATTGTATGATTTGATTTTCCTGTTTTTCTTTTAACCCATTGACACAAATATTAGAAACATCACGTTAATAAACTAAAATGGGTTTGCATTCCCTACATTGAATGAATAGCAAGTCTACCAGCAAACAGCAAACAAAAACATCATGTTTGTTTTTCCATGCCTAAGTACAAAGACCTTTCATGGGGGTGGGTTTTCCATTCGTGATGGACCCCAAGAAAGCATTGGAGCCGGAAATAGCTTTGGAATGATGACATTGGCAGAGTTGTGTGATTGACACTGGCTTCGCCACCATCAGGGATTTTAATTTGAATAACAGAAAAATCAGTCGCCAAATATCAGAATATGTCGGTCACTGGTTCAAAAGATATTAGGGTTTATAGGTAGCCGATCTGGAGGGAGACTCCCCGTCTTGGCCACGTTTATATTTCGAAAACTAGGGCACCTAGCGAAGATCTGTTTAGTTCCAAATTAAATCGCTAATCAGTCGCAATGCGTCGCCACAATCTGCAACCACTTAATGTTGGAGTGAGTGGGCCATTTAAAACCTACAGTGCCAAGGCTCAAGAAAAGTAGCTAAGTAACAATGCAGGCAAGACCATGTCCATATAAGAGATACTTGGAACAGGCCCCCTCTTGTTTCTACTGAACATGAATGATTTGACACTGCACTGACTCAAAAAATTATGAATAAAATATAAATAATGCTCTAGATTGTAGGGTATAAGCTAGGTCTAGGGCCTTAAGGAAAATAAATGGACACTTTTTTGTAAATAGTTTTTGATTTATTTGTTACTAATTTTACGTTTTGCGCTTGTTTCTGTGTGGGGAACGAAACGTTTGTGTCATGTGTCATGTGTCAATTGTGTCATTAGTGAAATGTCAAGACGGTATAAACAAACGGTGGCTGGCGTGTATCTGTTTACCATTATTTAGTTTTAAAATACTGAATAAAACCTAACAATCATGACCGCGACACTACTCCTCCCTGACACCGTAATTACCAAGGTACCACCATACCGTAGTATAGTAGTCCGGAAAGTGAACAGTGCGGCTGAAGCGAGGTTTCTTCTCGAGACACCGTCGTTGTTCAGGTAAGCGGGTTTCAACCAATATAAATGATGATAATTCGTCACATTCGCTATTTCGTCGCTATCCCCAATGGGTCACATTCACTAATACGTCACCTTGTGTATCTGGTTAGTTTTCCTAACTCGTTTCATGCTGTATTTCGACTCATTCCCGACTCGCGCAATGCTTATGTAAAATGTACTGTCAGTGTGTTATTTCGCCCCGTTTCAGAACCTTAAATGTCTCAGCGTAAGGCGGCTTGAGTGAACTACGCAGGGTGCCTGTCGCAGGAAGGAGTGTTAACAAGTACATACAGTACAGTGTTACATATCATGGCTGTGGGCTGTGGTGACAACTTTACTATTTGATGCCGAAGTTCTGCCGGGAAGTCGGTGTAGCGTGGCGTAAGTAATGCAATTTTAAGTAAGGTACTGTAAAGGTTGTATAAAATACGCTCAGTGGCAGAAAAAGTGGCCCAAGAGCATAAAGGAAGCTTGTAAACGAGCTGAGTATTATTTATGAGATGTTTTGATGATAGTAGGTTGTATCAAGTGAGCTGTTTAGTTTATTTAAGTGGGTAATATGAAATTAACTTGAGTTTAGATTGACTGTTAACTTATAACTTTAGTTACAGGTTAAAATATATTAAAAAAAACTCTTAATTTTAACTAGGAAACCAAATCTGTATCAAACAAAGGTTAGTTAAAGTCTGTTTATTACTGAGTATGTTTATTACTGGTACCAGGACACAGTGGCGTTTGGATTGCGGTGATGGCAGACATATCCTCGATAGAGTCAAAATTCACCATGAGAAATACAGACGAAGAGGAGCGGTGTTGTAGTCTTTGAGCAGCTTTTGTTTGAAACAGTTGCTGGTCCAAATTTTATGTATGTTCAATGCTCTTCCCCTTTACGGAAGCAGCCACACCTCTTGGAACAAATTAATGAACCTGTTCGCAATTCACTAACAACCATTTTGAATGTGTCCTTGGACGACCAAGCGTAGACACAAGCCACACTACCCATCCGTGTTGGTGGCCTCGGCGTCCGTAAAATGACCAGTATTAGCTTACCAGCGTTCCTCTCCTCTGTCCACAGCACTGAGAAGTGGCTTGCCCGGATACAGATACGCCTGTGAACCCATCTTCCCAGAGACAGTGGGATGAGCCGCTCTGCAGGTTGGTACGGAATAATCTAATTAATACGTCCACCAGTACTGCTGCGTGGGTGCGTGGGACTCGGGCCTTTGGCTTCAGGCTCTACCGTCACCCAACACTGGAACCATGCTGGGTGAAACTACCTTCCGGCTTGCTACGTGTCTGCGTCTGGGCGCTCCTCGCAGTCGATAGCCTCGGACACCTTGGCCTGTCCTGCAGTAAGAGCGCAGGTCGTATAGCCCGTCACGCCGGTATTAATGACATCATCCGTCGTGCTCTTGCCACCGGCACTTGCCGGGGTACCAGCTATTTTAGAACCCAGTGGCTTGGCACGCGACGATGTGCAGAGACCAGATGGAGTGACCATAATACCTTGGAAGATGGGTAGGCCTTTGGTGTGGGATGCAAAATGTATTGTGTCGACACCCTAGCGCCATCCCATCTTCCTGGTACGGTGGACTGTGCAGGTGCAGAAAATCTCAAACGTCGAAATATAACAACCTAATTGGGAGTTAATGTTTGAGCCGTTTGGGGTTGAAACACTAGGGCCATGGGGTCCGTGTGCTAAAAAAATTAAGGGTTTCAATTGAAGTAACTAAAGTAATAAGTTAACATCAGCTCTGTAAAAACTTATGACAGTACTGGGTAGGTGCCAAGTGACCTGTTTAGTTTATTTAAGGGGGTAATTTGAAATGAACGTTTATTGATTTTCTTTATTGACAACGGGTTTATTTCGATTCCAGAATAAAATAGAAGATGCCAGGTTACTGCTGCTCAAGTTGCTAAGGTGGTTTTATTATCCAACTAAGGACAAACTCAACATGAGGTGGCTGCAACTCTGGATGTGCGGCGTACTACCCTTCGATATGCACTTAAGAGGTATTGTGAGCGACTGGACTCCATACACAGTGACCAGGTAACCGCAGAGTAAGATGTACTTATGCCCGAGATGTCCGATTTGTAATACTCGAAGTGTTGAGAAATCACTTCCTTACCGCTCATGAAGTCAGGTCAGGCAGTAGATTCAAGCAGCACGTGGGATCTTCGTAAGTGAACAACAGACCATGAGGCAAAGGATGGAACGTGATTTACGTGGCAGGACACTAGCACGAGGGCCAGAACTTGGGAGACACCACCGAGTTGCATGGTTAGAACATGTCTGGGACATACTTAAAGGACGGGTCCGAGCAAAGTTAACCTCGCCAAAGACACTCTGTGAGCGAAAGGTGGCTCTAGACAGAGCATGGGAGGAATTCACAAAGTGGACATAAAAACATACTGCAAAGCGTGCCAGAAGTCATGCAAGCCGTCATCCAAGCAAAAGAAGGTAATACGCGGTATAAATCTAAGTAAGTTTTTGTTGTAACTCCAAGAATATTCTTGAGAATAGAAGATTCTTGATCGTAAAGTGATTGGATAGTAAATACCTACAATATTATATTAGGAAAACCCTATTGTTTTACAATAGCAAAATAACCAGGGCTACAGTACTTGCCAGTTTATAGTAATGATTGAATGCAAACATTATAGTTATTACCTATGTACCTATTATAAAAACACATAAATGTCTTTTTTACAGATAAACACCACACGTCTTCTATGAGAGTTGAAAAGATGCAGCGCATAATCATAACCGATTGAAGCAGTAGAAAGAAGAATAATTTATCAAGTCTTTTTTATATCTCGATTGACCTTGAAATTGAAAATCTAAGTTCGAGGATCTAAGTTCCGCTGCTCGGGTGCTGGTTGCTCCACGGAACATTGAACCCTGAGTTGAAGAATTGTAAGTATTACTTTTACACAAAAAATTGTTTAAGGATGAGAAACTACAAAAAAAGAACAGAATGAGGCAAGACTTCATACCGACTCATGCAGCTGGTAGCTAATGCTGTAATCAAAGACGGTCGGAAGTTCGATAGTGTACCTCGAGAACTAGAAATATGTCTTAAGACGTCATTTCGTTATGTCAAAAACTTAAAGGCTGGTACAACTCCGACTGTGGGTTATTATCCAAGACAGGTGTTCAACCCAGAGACCATGAGAAGGCATTGGCTGACTATTTGGGTTAGATATAATTCCACACTGCATCTAGGGTTCCATTCACATTATACATTACTCGTGACAGACTAAACAATTTATTCACCTGTTGGAAAAACTATCGACATTGTTTGTTTTTTAAATATCATTATTGATGTTATGTTACCTGTTTAAGATAACGTTGAAAATGAAATTTGGAGCTCTAACTTCCGCTGGTTGGGAGTTGGTTGTTTCACGGTGCTTTGAACCCCGCGATAAGAAAGTGTATTAATTTTAAACAAAAAAATTGTTCTAGGATGAGAAACTGCAAAAGAAAAATGGAATGAGGCTAGACTTCAGATCAATGAATGCGGCGGGCAGCTAATGCTGTAATCAAAGACGGTCGGAAGAAGCTCAACACTGTAGCTCGGGAACCAGAAATATGTCATGAGGCTGACCCAGACCATGAGAAGGCATTGGCTGAATATTTATTGAAATGTTCGTCACTTAATTTTGGTCAGCTACCAGAACAAGTGCGGAAGTTGGCATACAAGAGTGCTGTGAAATTTGATTTGCCTGGCAGTCCAGCTTCATGGCATTAAAATGAAGAAGCTGCAGCTGATTGCTTCACGGGCTTCCTGACAAGAAACCATAAGAAATCCTGACCCCACCAGTTGGAGATTTGTTCAAGGAACTAGGAGAAGTCATACTGAAACATAGCACCAACAATATGGAACTTGGACGAAACACGAATCACCACTACATATAATAAAACCAATGAAATTAGTGGCATCAAAGGGCGCGAAACAGGTGGGTGCAATAGTTTCTGCCGACACAATCATGACACCTTAGTTACCACTGAATTAGCTGCAAGTCTAGCAGGGAACACAATACCGCCCATGTTAGTTTTTCCACGCCTTTTCATTTGTGAGCTTTGGATAGATGACGGCAACAGAGTTTCTCTTTTTCACAATAGCAAAATAACCCGGTCTACAGTAGTCATCGTTGGTAGTAATTATTGAATGCAAACGTTATAGTTATAACCTATGTCTCTGATTTACAGATCATATTTACATCAACGCAATGTGACAATTTGGGTTAGAAATAATTTAATATTGCATCATGCGTTCCATAATCCGTACAAACTTTACAATTCACTTGTTGGAGTAACTATCAAGATTGTTTTTTAATATCATTATTGACCTTGTAATTGTAATTTGGCGCTCTGAGTTCGGCTGGTCGCGTCGCGAGCTAGTTGTTCCACGGAACTTTGAAGTCTGTGATAAAGAAATGTATTAATTTTGAACAAAAAATTGTTTTAGGATGAAAAACTGAAAGAAAAACAGAGCTGGGCAAGACTTCAGATCGACTCATGCGGCGGGCAGCTAATGCTGCAATCAAATAAATTCAGATTCGAACATCGAAACTAATGATACTCAACTTAAGAGTATTTAATTTGAATAATTCCAAATGACAAACATTAAAATTGTATGATTTGATTTTCCTGTTTTTCTTTTAACCCATTGACACAAATATTAGAAACATCACGTTAATAAACTAAAATGGGTTTGCATTCCCTACATTGAATGAATAGCAAGTCTACCAGCAAACAGCAAACAAAAACATCATGTTTGTTTTTCCATGCCTAAGTACAAAGACCTTTCATGGGGGTGGGTTTTCCATTCGTGATGGACCCCAAGAAAGCATTGGAGCCGGAAATAGCTTTGGAATGATGACATTGGCAGAGTTGTGTGATTGACACTGGCTTCGCCACCATCAGGGATTTTAATTTGAATAACAGAAAAATCAGTCGCCAAATATCAGAATATGTCGGTCACTGGTTCAAAAGATATTAGGGTTTATAGGTAGCCGATCTGGAGGGAGACTCCCCGTCTTGGCCACGTTTATATTTCGAAAACTAGGGCACCTAGCGAAGATCTGTTTAGTTCCAAATTAAATCGCTAATCAGTCGCAATGCGTCGCCACAATCTGCAACCACTTAATGTTGGAGTGAGTGGGCCATTTAAAACCTACAGTGCCAAGGCTCAAGAAAAGTAGCTAAGTAACAATGCAGGCAAGACCATGTCCATATAAGAGATACTTGGAACAGGCCCCCTCTTGTTTCTACTGAACATGAATGATTTGACACTGCACTGACTCAAAAAATTATGAATAAAATATAAATAATGCTCTAGATTGTAGGGTATAAGCTAGGTCTAGGGCCTTAAGGAAAATAAATGGACACTTTTTTGTAAATAGTTTTTGATTTATTTGTTACTAATTTTACGTTTTGCGCTTGTTTCTGTGTGGGGAACGAAACGTTTGTGTCATGTGTCAATTGTGTCATTAGTGAAATGTCAAGACGGTATAAACAAACGGTGGCTGGCGTGTATCTGTTTACCATTATTTAGTTTTAAAATACTGAATAAAACCTAACAATCATGACCGCGACACTACTCCTCCCTGACACCGTAATTACCAAGGTACCACCATACCGTAGTATAGTAGTCCGGAAAGTGAACAGTGCGGCTGAAGCGAGGTTTCTTCTCGAGACACCGTCGTTGTTCAGGTAAGCGGGTTTCAACCAATATAAATGATGATAATTCGTCACATTCGCTATTTCGTCGCTATCCCCAATGGGTCACATTCACTAATACGTCACCTTGTGTATCTGGGTAGTTTTCCTAACTCGTTTCATGCTGTATTTCGACTCATTCCCGACTCGCGCAATGCTTATGTAAAATGTACTGTCAGTGTGTTATTTCGCCCCGTTTCAGAACCTTAAATGTCTCAGCGTAAGGCGGCTTGAGTGAACTACGCAGGGTGCCTGTCGCAGGAAGGAGTGTTAACAAGTACATACAGTACAGTGTTACATATCATGGCTGTGGGCTGTGGTGACAACTTTACTATTTGATGCCGAAGTTCTGCCGGGAAGTCGGTGTAGCGTGGCGTAAGTAATGCAATTTTAAGTAAGGTACTGTAAAGGTTGTATAAAATACGCTCAGTGGCAGAAAAAGTGGCCCAAGAGCATAAAGGAAGCTTGTAAACGAGCTGAGTATTATTTATGAGATGTTTTGATGATAGTAGGTTGTATCAAGTGAGCTGTTTAGTTTATTTAAGTGGGTAATATGAAATTAACTTGAGTTTAGATTGACTGTTAACTTATAACTTTAGTTACAGGTTAAAATATATTAAAAAAAACTCTTAATTTTAACTAGGAAACCAAATCTGTATCAAACAAAGGTTAGTTAAAGTCTGTTTATTACTGAGTATGTTTATTACTGGTACCAGGACACAGTGGCGTTTGGATTGCGGTGATGGCAGACATATCCTCGATAGAGTCAAAATTCACCATGAAAAATACAGACGAAGAGGAGCGGTGTTGTAGTCTTTGAGCAGCTTTTGTTTGAAACAGTTGCTGGTCCAAATTTTATGTATGTTCAATGCTCTTCCCCTTTACGGAAGCAGCCACACCTCTTGGAACAAATTAATGAACCTGTTCGCAATTCACTAACAACCATTTTGAATGTGTCCTTGGACGACCAAGCGTAGACACAAGCCACACTACCCATCCGTGTTGGTGGCCTCGGCGTCCGTAAAATGACCAGTATTAGCTTACCAGCGTTCCTCTCCTCTGTCCACAGCACTGAGAAGTGGCTTGCCCGGATACAGATACGCCTGTGAACCCATCTTCCCAGAGACAGTGGGATGAGCCGCTCTGCAGGTTGGTACGGAATAATCTAATTAATACGTCCACCAGTACTGCTGCGTGGGTGCGTGGGACTCGGGCCTTTGGCTTCAGGCTCTACCGTCACCCAACACTGGAACCATGCTGGGTGAAACTACCTTCCGGCTTGCTACGTGTCTGCGTCTGGGCGCTCCTCGCAGTCGATAGCCTCGGACACCTTGGCCTGTCCTGCAGTAAGAGCGCAGGTCGTATAGCCCGTCACGCCGGTATTAATGACATCATCCGTCGTGCTCTTGCCACCGGCACTTGCCGGGGTACCAGCTATTTTAGAACCCAGTGGCTTGGCACGCGACGATGTGCAGAGACCAGATGGAGTGACCATAATACCTTGGAAGATGGGTAGGCCTTTGGTGTGGGATGCAACATGTATTGTGTCGACACCCTAGCGCCATCCCATCTTCCTGGTACGGTGGACTGTGCAGGTGCAGAAAATCTCAAACGTCGAAATATAACAACCTAATTGGGAGTTATATGTTTGAGCCGTTTGGGGTTGAAACACTAGGGCCATGGGGTCCGTGTGCTAAAAAAATTAAGGGTTTCAATTGAAGTAACTAAAGTAATAAGTTAACATCAGCTCTGTAAAAACTTATGACAGTACTGGGTAGGTGCCAAGTGACCTGTTTAGTTTATTTAAGGGGGTAATTTGAAATGAACGTTTATTGATTTTCTTTATTGACAACGGGTTTATTTCGATTCCAGAATAAAATAGAAGATGCCAGGTTACTGCTGCTCAAGTTGCTAAGGTGGTTTTATTATCCAACTAAGGACAAACTCAACATGAGGTGGCTGCAACTCTGGATGTGCGGCGTACTACCCTTCGATATGCACTTAAGAGGTATTGTGAGCGACTGGACTCCATACACAGTGACCAGGTAACCGCAGAGTAAGATGTACTTATGCCCGAGATGTCCGATTTGTAATACTCGAAGTGTTGAGAAATCACTTCCTTACCGCTCATGAAGTCAGGTCAGGCAGTAGATTCAAGCAGCACGTGGGATCTTCGTAAGTGAACAACAGACCATGAGGCAAAGGATGGAACGTGATTTACGTGGCAGGACACTAGCACGAGGGCCAGAACTTGGGAGACACCACCGAGTTGCATGGTTAGAACATGTCTGGGACATACTTAAAGGACGGGTCCGAGCAAAGTTAACCTCGCCAAAGACACTCTGTGAGCGAAAGGTGGCTCTAGACAGAGCATGGGAGGAATTCACAAAGTGGACATAAAAACATACTGCAAAGCGTGCCAGAAGTCATGCAAGCCGTCATCCAAGCAAAAGAAGGTAATACGCGGTATAAATCTAAGTAAGTTTTTGTTGTAACTCCAAGAATATTCTTGAGAATAGAAGATTCTTGATCGTAAAGTGATTGGATAGTAAATACCTACAATATTATATTAGGAAAGCCCTATTGTTTTACAATAGCAAAATAACCAGGGCTACAGTACTTGCCAGTTTATAGTAATGATTGAATGCAAACATTATAGTTATTACCTATGTACCTATTATAAAAACACATAAATGTCTTTTTTACAGATAAACACCACACGTCTTCTATGAGAGTTGAAAAGATGCAGCGCATAATCATAACCGATTGAAGCAGTAGAAAGAAGAATAATTTATCAAGTCTTTTTTATATCTCGATTGACCTTGAAATTGAAAATCTAAGTTCGAGGATCTAAGTTCCGCTGCTCGGGTGCTGGTTGCTCCACGGAACATTGAACCCTGAGTTGAAGAATTGTAAGTATTACTTTTACACAAAAAATTGTTTAAGGATGAGAAACTACAAAAAAAGAACAGAATGAGGCAAGACTTCATACCGACTCATGCAGCTGGTAGCTAATGCTGTAATCAAAGACGGTCGGAAGTTCGATAGTGTACCTCGAGAACTAGAAATATGTCTTAAGACGTCATTTCGTTATGTCAAAAACTTAAAGGCTGGTACAACTCCGACTGTGGGTTATTATCCAAGACAGGTGTTCAACCCAGAGACCATGAGAAGGCATTGGCTGACTATTTGGGTTAGATATAATTCCACACTGCATCTAGGGTTCCATTCACATTATACATTACTCGTGACAGACTAAACAATTTATTCACCTGTTGGAAAAACTATCGACATTGTTTGTTTTTTAAATATCATTATTGATGTTATGTTACCTGTTTAAGATAACGTTGAAAATGAAATTTGGAGCTCTAACTTCCGCTGGTTGGGAGTTGGTTGTTTCACGGTGCTTTGAACCCCGCGATAAGAAAGTGTATTAATTTTAAACAAAAAAATTGTTCTAGGATGAGAAACTGCAAAAGAAAAATGGAATGAGGCTAGACTTCAGATCAATGAATGCGGCGGGCAGCTAATGCTGTAATCAAAGACGGTCGGAAGAAGCTCAACACTGTAGCTCGGGAACCAGAAATATGTCATGAGGCTGACCCAGACCATGAGAAGGCATTGGCTGAATATTTATTGAAATGTTCGTCACTTAATTTTGGTCAGCTACCAGAACAAGTGCGGAAGTTGGCATACAAGAGTGCTGTGAAATTTGATTTGCCTGGCAGTCCAGCTTCATGGCATTAAAATGAAGAAGCTGCAGCTGATTGCTTCACGGGCTTCCTGACAAGAAACCATAAGAAATCCTGACCCCACCAGTTGGAGATTTGTTCAAGGAACTAGGAGAAGTCATACTGAAACATAGCACCAACAATATGGAACTTGGACGAAACACGAATCACCACTACATATAATAAAACCAATGAAATTAGTGGCATCAAAGGGCGCGAAACAAGTGGGTGCAATAGTTTCTGCCGACACAATCATGACACCTTAGTTACCACTGAATTAGCTGCAAGTCTAGAAGGGAACACAATACCGCCCATGTTAGTTTTTCCACGCCTTTTCATTTGTGAGCTTTGGATAGATGACGGCAACAGAGTTTCTCTTTTTCACAATAGCAAAATAACCCGGTCTACAGTAGTCATCGTTGGTAGTAATTATTGAATGCAAACGTTATAGTTATAACCTATGTCTCTGATTTACAGATCATATTTACATCAACGCAATGTGACAATTTGGGTTAGAAATAATTTAATATTGCATCATGCGTTCCATAATCCGTACAAACTTTACAATTCACTTGTTGGAGTAACTATCAAGATTGTTTTTTAATATCATTATTGACCTTGTAATTGTAATTTGGCGCTCTGAGTTCGGCTGGTCGCGTCGCGAGCTAGTTGTTCCACGGAACTTTGAAGTCTGTGATAAAGAAATGTATTAATTTTGAACAAAAAATTGTTTTAGGATGAAAAACTGAAAGAAAAACAGAGCTGGGCAAGACTTCAGATCGACTCATGCGGCGGGCAGCTAATGCTGCAATCAAATAAATTCAGATTCGAACATCGAAACTAATGATACTCAACTTAAGAGTATTTAATTTGAATAATTCCAAATGACAAACATTAAAATTGTATGATTTGATTTTCCTGTTTTTCTTTTAACCCATTGACACAAATATTAGAAACATCACGTTAATAAACTAAAATGGGTTTGCATTCCCTACATTGAATGAATAGCAAGTCTACCAGCAAACAGCAAACAAAAACATCATGTTTGTTTTTCCATGCCTAAGTACAAAGACCTTTCATGGGGGTGGGTTTTCCATTCGTGATGGACCCCAAGAAAGCATTGGAGCCGGAAATAGCTTTGGAATGATGACATTGGCAGAGTTGTGTGATTGACACTGGCTTCGCCACCATCAGGGATTTTAATTTGAATAACAGAAAAATCAGAATATGTCGGTCACTGGTTCAAAAGATATTAGGGTTTATAGGTAGCCGATCTGGAGGGAGACTCCCCGTCTTGGCCACGTTTATATTTCGAAAACTAGGGCACCTAGCGAAGATCTGTTTAGTTCCAAATTAAATCGCTAATCAGTCGCAATGCGTCGCCACAATCTGCAACCACTTAATGTTGGAGTGAGTGGGCCATTTAAAACCTACAGTGCCAAGGCTCAAGAAAAGTAGCTAAGTAACAATGCAGGCAAGACCATGTCCATATAAGAGATACTTGGAACAGGCCCCCTCTTGTTTCTACTGAACATGAATGATTTGACACTGCACTGACTCAAAAAATTATGAATAAAATATAAATAATGCTCTAGATTGTAGGGTATAAGCTAGGTCTAGGGCCTTAAGGAAAATAAATGGACACTTTTTTGTAAATAGTTTTTGATTTATTTGTTACTAATTTTACGTTTTGCGCTTGTTTCTGTGTGGGGAACGAAACGTTTGTGTCATGTGTCAATTGTGTCATTAGTGAAATGTCAAGACGGTATAAACAAACGGTGGCTGGCGTGTATCTGTTTACCATTATTTAGTTTTAAAATACTGAATAAAACCTAACAATCATGACCGCGACACTACTCCTCCCTGACACCGTAATTACCAAGGTACCACCATACCGTAGTATAGTAGTCCGGAAAGTGAACAGTGCGGCTGAAGCGAGGTTTCTTCTCGAGACACCGTCGTTGTTCAGGTAAGCGGGTTTCAACCAATATAAATGATGATAATTCGTCACATTCGCTATTTCGTCGCTATCCCCAATGGGTCACATTCACTAATACGTCACCTTGTGTATCTGGTTAGTTTTCCTAACTCGTTTCATGCTGTATTTCGACTCATTCCCGACTCGCGCAATGCTTATGTAAAATGTACTGTCAGTGTGTTATTTCGCCCCGTTTCAGAACCTTAAATGTCTCAGCGTAAGGCGGCTTGAGTGAACTACGCAGGGTGCCTGTCGCAGGAAGGAGTGTTAACAAGTACATACAGTACAGTGTTACATATCATGGCTGTGGGCTGTGGTGACAACTTTACTATTTGATGCCGAAGTTCTGCCGGGAAGTCGGTGTAGCGTGGCGTAAGTAATGCAATTTTAAGTAAGGTACTGTAAAGGTTGTATAAAATACGCTCAGTGGCAGAAAAAGTGGCCCAAGAGCATAAAGGAAGCTTGTAAACGAGCTGAGTATTATTTATGAGATGTTTTGATGATAGTAGGTTGTATCAAGTGAGCTGTTTAGTTTATTTAAGTGGGTAATATGAAATTAACTTGAGTTTAGATTGACTGTTAACTTATAACTTTAGTTACAGGTTAAAATATATTAAAAAAAACTCTTAATTTTAACTAGGAAACCAAATCTGTATCAAACAAAGGTTAGTTAAAGTCTGTTTATTACTGAGTATGTTTATTACTGGTACCAGGACACAGTGGCGTTTGGATTGCGGTGATGGCAGACATATCCTCGATAGAGTCAAAATTCACCATGAGAAATACAGACGAAGAGGAGCGGTGTTGTAGTCTTTGAGCAGCTTTTGTTTGAAACAGTTGCTGGTCCAAATTTTATGTATGTTCAATGCTCTTCCCCTTTACGGAAGCAGCCACACCTCTTGGAACAAATTAATGAACCTGTTCGCAATTCACTAACAACCATTTTGAATGTGTCCTTGGACGACCAAGCGTAGACACAAGCCACACTACCCATCCGTGTTGGTGGCCTCGGCGCGGCGGCGTCCGTAAAATGACCAGTATTAGCTTACCAGCGTTCCTCTCCTCTGTCCACAGCACTGAGAAGTGGCTTGCCCGGATACAGATACGCCTGTGAACCCATCTTCCCAGAGACAGTGGGATGAGCCGCTCTGCAGGTTGGTACGGAATAATCTAATTAATACGTCCACCAGTACTGCTGCGTGGGTGCGTGGGACTCGGGCCTTTGGCTTCAGGCTCTACCGTCACCCAACACTGGAACCATGCTGGGTGAAACTACCTTCCGGCTTGCTACGTGTCTGCGTCTGGGCGCTCCTCGCAGTCGATAGCCTCGGACACCTTGGCCTGTCCTGCAGTAAGAGCGCAGGTCGTATAGCCCGTCACGCCGGTATTAATGACATCATCCGTCGTGCTCTTGCCACCGGCACTTGCCGGGGTACCAGCTATTTTAGAACCCAGTGGCTTGGCACGCGACGATGTGCAGAGACCAGATGGAGTGACCATAATACCTTGGAAGATGGGTAGGCCTTTGGTGTGGGATGCAACATGTATTGTGTCGACACCCTAGCGCCATCCCATCTTCCTGGTACGGTGGACTGTGCAGGTGCAGAAAATCTCAAACGTCGAAATATAACAACCTAATTGGGAGTTATATGTTTGAGCCGTTTGGGGTTGAAACACTAGGGCCATGGGGTCCGTGTGCTAAAAAAATTAAGGGTTTCAACTGAAGTAACTAAAGTAATAAGTTAACATCAGCTCTGTAAAAACTTATGACAGTACTGGGTAGGTGCCAAGTGACCTGTTTAGTTTATTTAAGGGGGTAATTTGAAATGAACGTTTATTGATTTTCTTTATTGACAACGGGTTTATTTCGATTCCAGAATAAAATAGAAGATGCCAGGTTACTGCTGCTCAAGTTGCTAAGGTGGTTTTATTATCCAACTAAGGACAAACTCAACATGAGGTGGCTGCAACTCTGGATGTGCGGCGTACTACCCTTCGATATGCACTTAAGAGGTATTGTGAGCGACTGGACTCCATACACAGTGACCAGGTAACCGCAGAGTAAGATGTACTTATGCCCGAGATGTCCGATTTGTAATACTCGAAGTGTTGAGAAATCACTTCCTTACCGCTCATGAAGTCAGGTCAGGCAGTAGATTCAAGCAGCACGTGGGATCTTCGTAAGTGAACAACAGACCATGAGGCAAAGGATGGAACGTGATTTACGTGGCAGGACACTAGCACGAGGGCCAGAACTTGGGAGACACCACCGAGTTGCATGGTTAGAACATGTCTGGGACATACTTAAAGGACGGGTCCGAGCAAAGTTAACCTCGCCAAAGACACTCTGTGAGCGAAAGGTGGCTCTAGACAGAGCATGGGAGGAATTCACAAAGTGGACATAAAAACATACTGCAAAGCGTGCCAGAAGTCATGCAAGCCGTCATCCAAGCAAAAGAAGGTAATACGCGGTATAAATCTAAGTAAGTTTTTGTTGTAACTCCAAGAATATTCTTGAGAATAGAAGATTCTTGATCGTAAAGTGATTGGATAGTAAATACCTACAATATTATATTAGGAAAGCCCTATTGTTTTACAATAGCAAAATAACCAGGGCTACAGTACTTGCCAGTTTATAGTAATGATTGAATGCAAACATTATAGTTATTACCTATGTACCTATTATAAAAACACATAAATGTCTTTTTTACAGATAAACACCACACGTCTTCTATGAGAGTTGAAAAGATGCAGCGCATAATCATAACCGATTGAAGCAGTAGAAAGAAGAATAATTTATCAAGTCTTTTTTATATCTCGATTGACCTTGAAATTGAAAATCTAAGTTCGAGGATCTAAGTTCCGCTGCTCGGGTGCTGGTTGCTCCACGGAACATTGAACCCTGAGTTGAAGAATTGTAAGTATTACTTTTACACAAAAAATTGTTTAAGGATGAGAAACTACAAAAAAAGAACAGAATGAGGCAAGACTTCATACCGACTCATGCAGCTGGTAGCTAATGCTGTAATCAAAGACGGTCGGAAGTTCGATAGTGTACCTCGAGAACTAGAAATATGTCTTAAGACGTCATTTCGTTATGTCAAAAACTTAAAGGCTGGTACAACTCCGACTGTGGGTTATTATCCAAGACAGGTGTTCAACCCAGAGACCATGAGAAGGCATTGGCTGACTATTTGGGTTAGATATAATTCCACACTGCATCTAGGGTTCCATTCACATTATACATTACTCGTGACAGACTAAACAATTTATTCACCTGTTGGAAAAACTATCGACATTGTTTGTTTTTTAAATATCATTATTGATGTTATGTTACCTGTTTAAGATAACGTTGAAAATGAAATTTGGAGCTCTAACTTCCGCTGGTTGGGAGTTGGTTGTTTCACGGTGCTTTGAACCCCGCGATAAGAAAGTGTATTAATTTTAAACAAAAAAATTGTTCTAGGATGAGAAACTGCAAAAGAAAAATGGAATGAGGCTAGACTTCAGATCAATGAATGCGGCGGGCAGCTAATGCTGTAATCAAAGACGGTCGGAAGAAGCTCAACACTGTAGCTCGGGAACCAGAAATATGTCATGAGGCTGACCCAGACCATGAGAAGGCATTGGCTGAATATTTATTGAAATGTTCGTCACTTAATTTTGGTCAGCTACCAGAACAAGTGCGGAAGTTGGCATACAAGAGTGTTGTGAAATTTGATTTGCCTGACAGTCCAGCTTCATGGCATTAAAATGAAGAAGCTGCAGCTGATTGCTTCACGGGCTTCCTGATAAGAAGCCATAAGAAATCCTGACCCCACCAGTTGGAGATTTGTTCAAGGAACTAGGAGAAGTCATACTGAAACATAGCACCAACAATATGGAACTTGGACGAAACACGAATCACCACTACATATAATAAAACCAATGAAATTAGTGGCATCAAAGGGCGCGAAACAGGTGGGTGCAATTGTTTCTGCCGACACAATCATGACACCTTAGTTACCACTGAATTAGCTGCAAGTCTAGCAGGGAACACAATACCGCCCATGTTAGTTTTTCCACGCCTTTTCATTTGTGAGCTTTGGATAGATGACGGCAACAGAGTTTCTCTTTTTCACAATAGCAAAATAACCCGGTCTACAGTAGTCATCGTTGGTAGTAATTATTGAATGCAAACGTTATAGTTATAACCTATGTCTCTGATTTACAGATCATATTTACATCAACGCAATGTGACAATTTGGGTTAGAAATAATTTAATATTGCATCATGCGTTCCATAATCCGTACAAACTTTACAATTCACTTGTTGGAGTAACTATCAAGATTGTTTTTTAATATCATTATTGACCTTGTAATTGTAATTTGGCGCGAAACTAATGATACTCAACTTAAGAGTATTTAATTTGAATAATTCCAAATGACAAACATTAAAATTGTATGATTTGATTTTCCTGTTTTTCTTTTAACCCATTGACACAAATATTAGAAACATCACGTTAATAAACTAAAATGGGTTTGCATTCCCTACATTGAATGAATAGCAAGTCTACCAGCAAACAGCAAACAAAAACATCATGTTTGTTTTTCCATGCCTAAGTACAAAGACCTTTCATGGGGGTGGGTTTTCCATTCGTGATGGACCCCAAGAAAGCATTGGAGCCGGAAATAGCTTTGGAATGATGACATTGGCAGAGTTGTGTGATTGACACTGGCTTCGCCACCATCAGGGATTTTAATTTGAATAACAGAAAAATCAGTCGCCAAATATCAGAATATGTCGGTCACTGGTTCAAAGATATTAGGGTTTATAGGTAGCCGATCTGGAGGGAGACTCCCCGTCTTGGCCACGTTTATATTTCGAAAACTAGGGCACCTAGCGAAGATCTGTTTAGTTCCAAATTAAATCGCTAATCAGTCGCAATGCGTCGCCACAATCTGCAACCACTTAATGTTGGAGTGAGTGGGCCATTTAAAACCTACAGTGCCAAGGCTCAAGAAAAGTAGCTAAGTAACAATGCAGGCAAGACCATGTCCATATAAGAGATACTTGGAACAGGCCCCCTCTTGTTTCTACTGAACATGAATGATTTGACACTGCACTGACTCAAAAAATTATGAATAAAATATAAATAATGCTCTAGATTGTAGGGTATAAGCTAGGTCTAGGGCCTTAAGGAAAATAAATGGACACTTTTTTGTAAATAGTTTTTGATTTATTTGTTACTAATTTTACGTTTTGCGCTTGTTTCTGTGTGGGGAACGAAACGTTTGTGTCATGTGTCATGTGTCAATTGTGTCATTAGTGAAATGTCAAGACGGTATAAACAAACGGTGGCTGGCGTGTATCTGTTTACCATTATTTAGTTTTAAAATACTGAATAAAACCTAACAATCATGACCGCGACACTACTCCTCCCTGACACCGTAATTACCAAGGTACCACCATACCGTAGTATAGTAGTCCGGAAAGTGAACAGTGCGGCTGAAGCGAGGTTTCTTCTCGAGACACCGTCGTTGTTCAGGTAAGCGGGTTTCAACCAATATAAATGATGATAATTCGTCACATTCGCTATTTCGTCGCTATCCCCAATGGGTCACATTCACTAATACGTCACCTTGTGTATCTGGTTAGTTTTCCTAACTCGTTTCATGCTGTATTTCGACTCATTCCCGACTCGCGCAATGCTTATGTAAAATGTACTGTCAGTGTGTTATTTCGCCCCGTTTCAGAACCTTAAATGTCTCAGCGTAAGGCGGCTTGAGTGAACTACGCAGGGTGCCTGTCGCAGGAAGGAGTGTTAACAAGTACATACAGTGTTACATATCATGGCTGTGGGCTGTGGTGACAACTTTACTATTTGATGCCGAAGTCCTGCCGGGAAGTCGGTGTAGCGTGGCGTAAGTAATGCAATTTTAAGTAAGGTACTGTAAAGGTTGTATAAAATACGCTCAGTGGCAGAAAAAGTGGCCCAAGAGCATAAAGGAAGCTTGTAAACGAGCTGAGTATTATTTATGAGATGTTTTGATGATAGTAGGTTGTATCAAGTGAGCTGTTTAGTTTATTTAAGTGGGTAATATGAAATTAACTTGAGTTTAGATTGACTGTTAACTTATAACTTTAGTTACAGGTTAAAATATATTAAAAAAAACTCTTAATTTTAACTGGGAAACCAAATCTGTATCAAACAAAGGTTAGTTAAAGTCTGTTTATTACTGAGTATGTTTATTACTGGTACCAGGACACAGTGGCGTTTGGATTGCGGTGATGGCAGACATATCCTCGATAGATATCAAAATTCACCATGAGAAATACAGACGAAGAGGAGCGGTGTTGTAGTCTTTGAGCAGCTTTTGTTTGAAACAGTTGCTGGTCCAAATTTTATGTATGTTCAATGCTCTTCCCCTTTACGGAAGCAGCCACACCTCTTGGAACAAATTAATGAACCTGTTCGCAATTCACTAACAACCATTTTGAATGTGTCCTTGGACGACCAAGCGTAGACACAAGCCACACTACCCATCCGTGTTGGTGGCCTCGGCGTCCGTAAAATGACCAGTATTAGCTAACCAGCGTTCCTCTCCTCTGTCCACAGCACTGAGAAGTGGCTTGCCCGGATACAGATACGCCTGTGAACCCATCTTCCCAGAGACAGTGGGATGAGCCGCTCTGCAGGTTGATACGGAATAATCTAATTCATACGTCCACCAGTACTGCTGCGTGGGTGCGTGGGACTCGGGCCTTTGGCTTCAGGCTCTACCGTCACCCAACACTGGAACCATGCTGGGTGAAACTACCTTCCGGCTTGCTACGTGTCTGCGTCTGGGCGCTCCTCGCAGTCGATAGCCTCAGACACCTTGGCCTGTCCTGCAGTAAGAGCGCAGGTCGTATAGCCCGTCACGCCGGTATTAATGACATCATCCGTCGTGCTCTTGCCACCGGCACTTGCCGGGGTACCAGCTATTTTAGAACCCAGTGGCTTGGCACGCGACGATGTGCAGAGACCAGATGGAGTGACCATAATACCTTGGAAGATGGGTAGGCCTTTGGTGTGGGATGCAAAATGTATTGTGTCGTCACCCTAGCGCCATCCCATCTTCCTGGTACGGTGGACTGTGCAGGTGCAGAAAATCTCAAACGTCGAAATATAACAACCTAATTGGGAGTTAATGTTTGAGCCGTTTGGGGTTGAAACACTAGGGCCATGGGGTCCGTGTGCTAAAAAAATTAAGGGTTTCAATTGAAGTAACTAAAGTAATAAGTTAACATCAGCTCTGTAAAAACTTATGACAGTACTGGGTAGGTGCCAAGTGACCTGTTTAGTTTATTTAAGGGGGTAATTTGAAATGAACGTTTATTGATTTTCTTTATTGACAACGGGTTTATTTCGATTCCAGAATAAAATAGAAGATGCCAGGTTACTGCTGCTCAAGTTGCTAAGGTGGTTTTATTATCCAACTAAGGACAAACTCAACATGAGGTGGCTGCAACTCTGGATGTGCGGCGTACTACCCTTCGATATGCACTTAAGAGGTATTGTGAGCGACTGGACTCCATACACAGTGACCAGGTAACCGCAGAGTAAGATGTACTTATGCCCGAGATGTCCGATTTGTAATACTCGAAGTGTTGAGAAATCACTTCCTTACCGCTCATGAAGTCAGGTCAGGCAGTAGATTCAAGCAGCACGTGGGATCTTCGTAAGTGAACAACAGACCATGAGGCAAAGGATGGAACGTGATTTACGTGGCAGGACACTAGCACGAGGGCCAGAACTTGGGAGACACCACCGAGTTGCATGGTTAGAACATGTCTGGGACATACTTAAAGGACGGGTCCGAGCAAAGTTAACCTCGCCAAAGACACTCTGTGAGCGAAAGGTGGCTCTAGACAGAGCATGGGAGGAATTCACAAAGTGGACATAAAAACATACTGCAAAGCGTGCCAGAAGTCATGCAAGCCGTCATCCAAGCAAAAGAAGGTAATACGCGGTATAAATCTAAGTAAGTTTTTGTTGTAACTCCAAGAATATTCTTGAGAATAGAAGATTCTTGATCGTAAAGTGATTGGATAGTAAATACCTACAATATTATATTAGGAAAACCCTATTGTTTTACAATAGCAAAATAACCAGGGCTACAGTACTTGCCAGTTTATAGTAATGATTGAATGCAAACATTATAGTTATTACCTATGTACCTATTATAAAAACACATAAATGTCTTTTTTACAGATAAACACCACACGTCTTCTATGAGAGTTGAAAAGATGCAGCGCATAATCATAACCGATTGAAGCAGTAGAAAGAAGAATAATTTATCAAGTCTTTTTTATATCTCGATTGACCTTGAAATTGAAAATCTAAGTTCGAGGATCTAAGTTCCGCTGCTCGGGTGCTGGTTGCTCCACGGAACATTGAACCCTGAGTTGAAGAATTGTAAGTATTACTTTTACACAAAAAATTGTTTAAGGATGAGAAACTACAAAAAAAGAACAGAATGAGGCAAGACTTCATACCGACTCATGCAGCTGGTAGCTAATGCTGTAATCAAAGACGGTCGGAAGTTCGATAGTGTACCTCGAGAACTAGAAATATGTCTTAAGACGTCATTTCGTTATGTCAAAAACTTAAAGGCTGGTACAACTCCGACTGTGGGTTATTATCCAAGACAGGTGTTCAACCCAGAGACCATGAGAAGGCATTGGCTGACTATTTGGGTTAGATATAATTCCACACTGCATCTAGGGTTCCATTCACATTATACATTACTCGTGACAGACTAAACAATTTATTCACCTGTTGGAAAAACTATCGACATTGTTTGTTTTTTAAATATCATTATTGATGTTATGTTACCTGTTTAAGATAACGTTGAAAATGAAATTTGGAGCTCTAACTTCCGCTGGTTGGGAGTTGGTTGTTTCACGGTGCTTTGAACCCCGCGATAAGAAAGTGTATTAATTTTAAACAAAAAAATTGTTCTAGGATGAGAAACTGCAAAAGAAAAATGGAATGAGGCTAGACTTCAGATCAATGAATGCGGCGGGCAGCTAATGCTGTAATCAAAGACGGTCGGAAGAAGCTCAACACTGTAGCTCGGGAACCAGAAATATGTCATGAGGCTGACCCAGACCATGAGAAGGCATTGGCTGAATATTTATTGAAATGTTCGTCACTTAATTTTGGTCAGCTACCAGAACAAGTGCGGAAGTTGGCATACAAGAGTGCTGTGAAATTTGATTTGCCTGGCAGTCCAGCTTCATGGCATTAAAATGAAGAAGCTGCAGCTGATTGCTTCACGGGCTTCCTGACAAGAAACCATAAGAAATCCTGACCCCACCAGTTGGAGATTTGTTCAAGGAACTAGGAGAAGTCATACTGAAACATAGCACCAACAATATGGAACTTGGACGAAACACGAATCACCACTACATATAATAAAACCAATGAAATTAGTGGCATCAAAGGGCGCGAAACAGGTGGGTGCAATAGTTTCTGCCGACACAATCATGACACCTTAGTTACCACTGAATTAGCTGCAAGTCTAGCAGGGAACACAATACCGCCCATGTTAGTTTTTCCACGCCTTTTCATTTGTGAGCTTTGGATAGATGACGGCAACAGAGTTTCTCTTTTTCACAATAGCAAAATAACCCGGTCTACAGTAGTCATCGTTGGTAGTAATTATTGAATGCAAACGTTATAGTTATAACCTATGTCTCTGATTTACAGATCATATTTACATCAACGCAATGTGACAATTTGGGTTAGAAATAATTTAATATTGCATCATGCGTTCCATAATCCGTACAAACTTTACAATTCACTTGTTGGAGTAACTATCAAGATTGTTTTTTAATATCATTATTGACCTTGTAATTGTAATTTGGCGCTCTGAGTTCGGCTGGTCGCGTCGCGAGCTAGTTGTTCCACGGAACTTTGAAGTCTGTGATAAAGAAATGTATTAATTTTGAACAAAAAATTGTTTTAGGATGAAAAACTGAAAGAAAAACAGAGCTGGGCAAGACTTCAGATCGACTCATGCGGCGGGCAGCTAATGCTGCAATCAAATAAATTCAGATTCGAACATCGAAACTAATGATACTCAACTTAAGAGTATTTAATTTGAATAATTCCAAATGACAAACATTAAAATTGTATGATTTGATTTTCCTGTTTTTCTTTTAACCCATTGACACAAATATTAGAAACATCACGTTAATAAACTAAAATGGGTTTGCATTCCCTACATTGAATGAATAGCAAGTCTACCAGCAAACAGCAAACAAAAACATCATGTTTGTTTTTCCATGCCTAAGTACAAAGACCTTTCATGGGGGTGGGTTTTCCATTCGTGATGGACCCCAAGAAAGCATTGGAGCCGGAAATAGCTTTGGAATGATGACATTGGCAGAGTTGTGTGATTGACACTGGCTTCGCCACCATCAGGGATTTTAATTTGAATAACAGAAAAATCAGTCGCCAAATATCAGAATATGTCGGTCACTGGTTCAAAAGATATTAGGGTTTATAGGTAGCCGATCTGGAGGGAGACTCCCCGTCTTGGCCACGTTTATATTTCGAAAACTAGGGCACCTAGCGAAGATCTGTTTAGTTCCAAATTAAATCGCTAATCAGTCGCAATGCGTCGCCACAATCTGCAACCACTTAATGTTGGAGTGAGTGGGCCATTTAAAACCTACAGTGCCAAGGCTCAAGAAAAGTAGCTAAGTAACAATGCAGGCAAGACCATGTCCATATAAGAGATACTTGGAACAGGCCCCCTCTTGTTTCTACTGAACATGAATGATTTGACACTGCACTGACTCAAAAAATTATGAATAAAATATAAATAATGCTCTAGATTGTAGGGTATAAGCTAGGTCTAGGGCCTTAAGGAAAATAAATGGACACTTTTTTGTAAATAGTTTTTGATTTATTTGTTACTAATTTTACGTTTTGCGCTTGTTTCTGTGTGGGGAACGAAACGTTTGTGTCATGTGTCAATTGTGTCATTAGTGAAATGTCAAGACGGTATAAACAAACGGTGGCTGGCGTGTATCTGTTTACCATTATTTAGTTTTAAAATACTGAATAAAACCTAACAATCATGACCGCGACACTACTCCTCCCTGACACCGTAATTACCAAGGTACCACCATACCGTAGTATAGTAGTCCGGAAAGTGAACAGTGCGGCTGAAGCGAGGTTTCTTCTCGAGACACCGTCGTTGTTCAGGTAAGCGGGTTTCAACCAATATAAATGATGATAATTCGTCACATTCGCTATTTCGTCGCTATCCCCAATGGGTCACATTCACTAATACGTCACCTTGTGTATCTGGGTAGTTTTCCTAACTCGTTTCATGCTGTATTTCGACTCATTCCCGACTCGCGCAATGCTTATGTAAAATGTACTGTCAGTGTGTTATTTCGCCCCGTTTCAGAACCTTAAATGTCTCAGCGTAAGGCGGCTTGAGTGAACTACGCAGGGTGCCTGTCGCAGGAAGGAGTGTTAACAAGTACATACAGTACAGTGTTACATATCATGGCTGTGGGCTGTGGTGACAACTTTACTATTTGATGCCGAAGTCCTGCCGGGAAGTCGGTGTAGCGTGGCGTAAGTAATGCAATTTTAAGTAAGGTACTGTAAAGGTTGTATAAAATACGCTCAGTGGCAGAAAAAGTGGCCCAAGAGCATAAAGGAAGCTTGTAAACGAGCTGAGTATTATTTATGAGATGTTTTGATGATAGTAGGTTGTATCAAGTGAGCTGTTTAGTTTATTTAAGTGGGTAATATGAAATTAACTTGAGTTTAGATTGACTGTTAACTTATAACTTTAGTTACAGGTTAAAATATATTAAAAAAAACTCTTAATTTTAACTAGGAAACCAAATCTGTATCAAACAAAGGTTAGTTAAAGTCTGTTTATTACTGAGTATGTTTATTACTGGTACCAGGACACAGTGGCGTTTGGATTGCGGTGATGGCAGACATATCCTCGATAGAGTCAAAATTCACCATGAGAAATACAGACGAAGAGGAGCGGTGTTGTAGTCTTTGAGCAGCTTTTGTTTGAAACAGTTGCTGGTCCAAATTTTATGTATGTTCAATGCTCTTCCCCTTTACGGAAGCAGCCACACCTCTTGGAACAAATTAATGAACCTGTTCGCAATTCACTAACAACCATTTTGAATGTGTCCTTGGACGACCAAGCGTAGACACAAGCCACACTACCCATCCGTGTTGGTGGCCTCGGCGTCCGTAAAATGACCAGTATTAGCTTACCAGCGTTCCTCTCCTCTGTCCACAGCACTGAGAAGTGGCTTGCCCGGATACAGATACGCCTGTGAACCCATCTTCCCAGAGACAGTGGGATGAGCCGCTCTGCAGGTTGGTACGGAATAATCTAATTAATACGTCCACCAGTACTGCTGCGTGGGTGCGTGGGACTCGGGCCTTTGGCTTCAGGCTCTACCGTCACCCAACACTGGAACCATGCTGGGTGAAACTACCTTCCGGCTTGCTACGTGTCTGCGTCTGGGCGCTCCTCGCAGTCGATAGCCTCGGACACCTTGGCCTGTCCTGCAGTAAGAGCGCAGGTCGTATAGCCCGTCACGCCGGTATTAATGACATCATCCGTCGTGCTCTTGCCACCGGCACTTGCCGGGGTACCAGCTATTTTAGAACCCAGTGGCTTGGCACGCGACGATGTGCAGAGACCAGATGGAGTGACCATAATACCTTGGAAGATGGGTAGGCCTTTGGTGTGGGATGCAAAATGTATTGTGTCGACACCCTAACGCCATCCCATCTTCCTGGTACGGTGGACTGTGCAGGTGCAGAAAATCTCAAACGTCGAAATATAACAACCTAATTGGGAGTTAATGTTTGAGCCGTTTGGGGTTGAAACACTAGGGCCATGGGGTCCGTGTGCTAAAAAAATTAAGGGTTTCAATTGAAGTAACTAAAGTAATAAGTTAACATCAGCTCTGTAAAAACTTATGACAGTACTGGGTAGGTGCCAAGTGACCTGTTTAGTTTATTTAAGGGGGTAATTTGAAATGAACGTTTATTGATTTTCTTTATTGACAACGGGTTTATTTCGATTCCAGAATAAAATAGAAGATGCCAGGTTACTGCTGCTCAAGTTGCTAAGGTGGTTTTATTATCCAACTAAGGACAAACTCAACATGAGGTGGCTGCAACTCTGGATGTGCGGCGTACTACCCTTCGATATGCACTTAAGAGGTATTGTGAGCGACTGGACTCCATACACAGTGACCAGGTAACCGCAGAGTAAGATGTACTTATGCCCGAGATGTCCGATTTGTAATACTCGAAGTGTTGAGAAATCACTTCCTTACCGCTCATGAAGTCAGGTCAGGCAGTAGATTCAAGCAGCACGTGGGATCTTCGTAAGTGAACAACAGACCATGAGGCAAAGGATGGAACGTGATTTACGTGGCAGGACACTAGCACGAGGGCCAGAACTTGGGAGACACCACCGAGTTGCATGGTTAGAACATGTCTGGGACATACTTAAAGGACGGGTCCGAGCAAAGTTAACCTCGCCAAAGACACTCTGTGAGCGAAAGGTGGCTCTAGACAGAGCATGGGAGGAATTCACAAAGTGGACATAAAAACATACTGCAAAGCGTGCCAGAAGTCATGCAAGCCGTCATCCAAGCAAAAGAAGGTAATACGCGGTATAAATCTAAGTAAGTTTTTGTTGTAACTCCAAGAATATTCTTGAGAATAGAAGATTCTTGATCGTAAAGTGATTGGATAGTAAATACCTACAATATTATATTAGGAAAGCCCTATTGTTTTACAATAGCAAAATAACCAGGGCTACAGTACTTGCCAGTTTATAGTAATGATTGAATGCAAACATTATAGTTATTACCTATGTACCTATTATAAAAACACATAAATGTCTTTTTTACAGATAAACACCACACGTCTTCTATGAGAGTTGAAAAGATGCAGCGCATAATCATAACCGATTGAAGCAGTAGAAAGAAGAATAATTTATCAAGTCTTTTTTATATCTCGATTGACCTTGAAATTGAAAATCTAAGTTCGAGGATCTAAGTTCCGCTGCTCGGGTGCTGGTTGCTCCACGGAACATTGAACCCTGAGTTGAAGAATTGTAAGTATTACTTTTACACAAAAAATTGTTTAAGGATGAGAAACTACAAAAAAAGAACAGAATGAGGCAAGACTTCATACCGACTCATGCAGCTGGTAGCTAATGCTGTAATCAAAGACGGTCGGAAGTTCGATAGTGTACCTCGAGAACTAGAAATATGTCTTAAGACGTCATTTCGTTATGTCAAAAACTTAAAGGCTGGTACAACTCCGACTGTGGGTTATTATCCAAGACAGGTGTTCAACCCAGAGACCATGAGAAGGCATTGGCTGACTATTTGGGTTAGATATAATTCCACACTGCATCTAGGGTTCCATTCACATTATACATTACTCGTGACAGACTAAACAATTTATTCACCTGTTGGAAAAACTATCGACATTGTTTGTTTTTTAAATATCATTATTGATGTTATGTTACCTGTTTAAGATAACGTTGAAAATGAAATTTGGAGCTCTAACTTCCGCTGGTTGGGAGTTGGTTGTTTCACGGTGCTTTGAACCCCGCGATAAGAAAGTGTATTAATTTTAAACAAAAAAATTGTTCTAGGATGAGAAACTGCAAAAGAAAAATGGAATGAGGCTAGACTTCAGATCAATGAATGCGGCGGGCAGCTAATGCTGTAATCAAAGACGGTCGGAAGAAGCTCAACACTGTAGCTCGGGAACCAGAAATATGTCATGAGGCTGACCCAGACCATGAGAAGGCATTGGCTGAATATTTATTGAAATGTTCGTCACTTAATTTTGGTCAGCTACCAGAACAAGTGCGGAAGTTGGCATACAAGAGTGCTGTGAAATTTGATTTGCCTGGCAGTCCAGCTTCATGGCATTAAAATGAAGAAGCTGCAGCTGATTGCTTCACGGGCTTCCTGACAAGAAACCATAAGAAATCCTGACCCCACCAGTTGGAGATTTGTTCAAGGAACTAGGAGAAGTCATACTGAAACATAGCACCAACAATATGGAACTTGGACGAAACACGAATCACCACTACATATAATAAAACCAATGAAATTAGTGGCATCAAAGGGCGCGAAACAGGTGGGTGCAATAGTTTCTGCCGACACAATCATGACACCTTAGTTACCACTGAATTAGCTGCAAGTCTAGCAGGGAACACAATACCGCCCATGTTAGTTTTTCCACGCCTTTTCATTTGTGAGCTTTGGATAGATGACGGCAACAGAGTTTCTCTTTTTCACAATAGCAAAATAACCCGGTCTACAGTAGTCATCGTTGGTAGTAATTATTGAATGCAAACGTTATAGTTATAACCTATGTCTCTGATTTACAGATCATATTTACATCAACGCAATGTGACAATTTGGGTTAGAAATAATTTAATATTGCATCATGCGTTCCATAATCCGTACAAACTTTACAATTCACTTGTTGGAGTAACTATCAAGATTGTTTTTTAATATCATTATTGACCTTGTAATTGTAATTTGGCGCTCTGAGTTCGGCTGGTCGCGTCGCGAGCTAGTTGTTCCACGGAACTTTGAAGTCTGTGATAAAGAAATGTATTAATTTTGAACAAAAAATTGTTTTAGGATGAAAAACTGAAAGAAAAACAGAGCTGGGCAAGACTTCAGATCGACTCATGCGGCGGGCAGCTAATGCTGCAATCAAATAAATTCAGATTCGAACATCGAAACTAATGATACTCAACTTAAGAGTATTTAATTTGAATAATTCCAAATGACAAACATTAAAATTGTATGATTTGATTTTCCTGTTTTTCTTTTAACCCATTGACACAAATATTAGAAACATCACGTTAATAAACTAAAATGGGTTTGCATTCCCTACATTGAATGAATAGCAAGTCTACCAGCAAACAGCAAACAAAAACATCATGTTTGTTTTTCCATGCCTAAGTACAAAGACCTTTCATGGGGGTGGGTTTTCCATTCGTGATGGACCCCAAGAAAGCATTGGAGCCGGAAATAGCTTTGGAATGATGACATTGGCAGAGTTGTGTGATTGACACTGGCTTCGCCACCATCAGGGATTTTAATTTGAATAACAGAAAAATCAGTCGCCAAATATCAGAATATGTCGGTCACTGGTTCAAAAGATATTAGGGTTTATAGGTAGCCGATCTGGAGGGAGACTCCCCGTCTTGGCCACGTTTATATTTCGAAAACTAGGGCACCTAGCGAAGATCTGTTTAGTTCCAAATTAAATCGCTAATCAGTCGCAATGCGTCGCCACAATCTGCAACCACTTAATGTTGGAGTGAGTGGGCCATTTAAAACCTACAGTGCCAAGGCTCAAGAAAAGTAGCTAAGTAACAATGCAGGCAAGACCATGTCCATATAAGAGATATTTGGAACAGGCCCCCTCTTGTTTCTACTGAACATGAATGATTTGACACTGCACTGACTCAAAAAATTATGAATAAAATATAAATAATGCTCTAGATTGTAGGGTATAAGCTAGGTCTAGGGCCTTAAGGAAAATAAATGGACACTTTTTTGTAAATAGTTTTTGATTTATTTGTTACTAATTTTACGTTTTGCGCTTGTTTCTGTGTGGGGAACGAAACGTTTGTGTCATGTGTCATGTGTCAATTGTGTCATTAGTGAAATGTCAAGACGGTATAAACAAACGGTGGCTGGCGTGTATCTGTTTACCATTATTTAGTTTTAAAATACTGAATAAAACCTAACAATCATGACCGCGACACTACTCCTCCCTGACACCGTAATTACCAAGGTACCACCATACCGTAGTATAGTAGTCCGGAAAGTGAACAGTGCGGCTGAAGCGAGGTTTCTTCTCGAGACACCGTCGTTGTTCAGGTAAGCGGGTTTCAACCAATATAAATGATGATAATTCGTCACATTCGCTATTTCGTCGCTATCCCCAATGGGTCACATTCACTAATACGTCACCTTGTGTATCTGGGTAGTTTTCCTAACTCGTTTCATGCTGTATTTCGACTCATTCCCGACTCGCGCAATGCTTATGTAAAATGTACTGTCAGTGTGTTATTTCGCCCCGTTTCAGAACCTTAAATGTCTCAGCGTAAGGCGGCTTGAGTGAACTACGCAGGGTGCCTGTCGCAGGAAGGAGTGTTAACAAGTACATACAGTACAGTGTTACATATCATGGCTGTGGGCTGTGGTGACAACTTTACTATTTGATGCCGAAGTTCTGCCGGGAAGTCGGTGTAGCGTGGCGTAAGTAATGCAATTTTAAGTAAGGTACTGTAAAGGTTGTATAAAATACGCTCAGTGGCAGAAAAAGTGGCCCAAGAGCATAAAGGAAGCTTGTAAACGAGCTGAGTATTATTTATGAGATGTTTTGATGATAGTAGGTTGTATCAAGTGAGCTGTTTAGTTTATTTAAGTGGGTAATATGAAATTAACTTGAGTTTAGATTGACTGTTAACTTATAACTTTAGTTACAGGTTAAAATATATTAAAAAAAACTCTTAATTTTAACTAGGAAACCAAATCTGTATCAAACAAAGGTTAGTTAAAGTCTGTTTATTACTGAGTATGTTTATTACTGGTACCAGGACACAGTGGCGTTTGGATTGCGGTGATGGCAGACATATCCTCGATAGAGTCAAAATTCACCATGAGAAATACAGACGAAGAGGAGCGGTGTTGTAGTCTTTGAGCAGCTTTTGTTTGAAACAGTTGCTGGTCCAAATTTTATGTATGTTCAATGCTCTTCCCCTTTACGGAAGCAGCCACACCTCTTGGAACAAATTAATGAACCTGTTCGCAATTCACTAACAACCATTTTGAATGTGTCCTTGGACGACCAAGCGTAGACACAAGCCACACTACCCATCCGTGTTGGTGGCCTCGGCGTCCGTAAAATGACCAGTATTAGCTTACCAGCGTTCCTCTCCTCTGTCCACAGCACTGAGAAGTGGCTTGCCCGGATACAGATACGCCTGTGAACCCATCTTCCCAGAGACAGTGGGATGAGCCGCTCTGCAGGTTGGTACGGAATAATCTAATTAATACGTCCACCAGTACTGCTGCGTGGGTGCGTGGGACTCGGGCCTTTGGCTTCAGGCTCTACCGTCACCCAACACTGGAACCATGCTGGGTGAAACTACCTTCCGGCTTGCTACGTGTCTGCGTCTGGGCGCTCCTCGCAGTCGATAGCCTCAGACACCTTGGCCTGTCCTGCAGTAAGAGCGCAGGTCGTATAGCCCGTCACGCCGGTATTAATGACATCATCCGTCGTGCTCTTGCCACCGGCACTTGCCGGGGTACCAGCTATTTTAGAACCCAGTGGCTTGGCACGCGACGATGTGCAGAGACCAGATGGAGTGACCATAATACCTTGGAAGATGGGTAGGCCTTTGGTGTGGGATGCAAAATGTATTGTGTCGACACCCTAACGCCATCCCATCTTCCTGGTACGGTGGACTGTGCAGGTGCAGAAAATCTCAAACGTCGAAATATAACAACCTAATTGGGAGTTAATGTTTGAGCCGTTTGGGGTTGAAACACTAGGGCCATGGGGTCCGTGTGCTAAAAAAATTAAGGGTTTCAATTGAAGTAACTAAAGTAATAAGTTAACATCTGTAAAAACTTATGACAGTACTGGGTAGGTGCCAAGTGACCTGTTTAGTTTATTTAAGGGGGTAATTTGAAATGAACGTTTATTGATTTTCTTTATTGACAACGGGTTTATTTCGATTCCAGAATAAAATAGAAGATGCCAGGTTACTGCTGCTCAAGTTGCTAAGGTGGTTTTATTATCCAACTAAGGACAAACTCAACATGAGGTGGCTGCAACTCTGGATGTGCGGCGTACTACCCTTCGATATGCACTTAAGAGGTATTGTGAGCGACTGGACTCCATACACAGTGACCAGGTAACCGCAGAGTAAGATGTACTTATGCCCGAGATGTCCGATTTGTAATACTCGAAGTGTTGAGAAATCACTTCCTTACCGCTCATGAAGTCAGGTCAGGCAGTAGATTCAAGCAGCACGTGGGATCTTCGTAAGTGAACAACAGACCATGAGGCAAAGGATGGAACGTGATTTACGTGGCAGGACACTAGCACGAGGGCCAGAACTTGGGAGACACCACCGAGTTGCATGGTTAGAACATGTCTGGGACATACTTAAAGGACGGGTCCGAGCAAAGTTAACCTCGCCAAAGACACTCTGTGAGCGAAAGGTGGCTCTAGACAGAGCATGGGAGGAATTCACAAAGTGGACATAAAAACATACTGCAAAGCGTGCCAGAAGTCATGCAAGCCGTCATCCAAGCAAAAGAAGGTAATACGCGGTATAAATCTAAGTAAGTTTTTGTTGTAACTCCAAGAATATTCTTGAGAATAGAAGATTCTTGATCGTAAAGTGATTGGATAGTAAATACCTACAATATTATATTAGGAAAACCCTATTGTTTTACAATAGCAAAATAACCAGGGCTACAGTACTTGCCAGTTTATAGTAATGATTGAATGCAAACATTATAGTTATTACCTATGTACCTATTATAAAAACACATAAATGTCTTTTTTACAGATAAACACCACACGTCTTCTATGAGAGTTGAAAAGATGCAGCGCATAATCATAACCGATTGAAGCAGTAGAAAGAAGAATAATTTATCAAGTCTTTTTTATATCTCGATTGACCTTGAAATTGAAAATCTAAGTTCGAGGATCTAAGTTCCGCTGCTCGGGTGCTGGTTGCTCCACGGAACATTGAACCCTGAGTTGAAGAATTGTAAGTATTACTTTTACACAAAAAATTGTTTAAGGATGAGAAACTACAAAAAAAGAACAGAATGAGGCAAGACTTCATACCGACTCATGCAGCTGGTAGCTAATGCTGTAATCAAAGACGGTCGGAAGTTCGATAGTGTACCTCGAGAACTAGAAATATGTCTTAAGACGTCATTTCGTTATGTCAAAAACTTAAAGGCTGGTACAACTCCGACTGTGGGTTATTATCCAAGACAGGTGTTCAACCCAGAGACCATGAGAAGGCATTGGCTGACTATTTGGGTTAGATATAATTCCACACTGCATCTAGGGTTCCATTCACATTATACATTACTCGTGACAGACTAAACAATTTATTCACCTGTTGGAAAAACTATCGACATTGTTTGTTTTTTAAATATCATTATTGATGTTATGTTACCTGTTTAAGATAACGTTGAAAATGAAATTTGGAGCTCTAACTTCCGCTGGTTGGGAGTTGGTTGTTTCACGGTGCTTTGAACCCCGCGATAAGAAAGTGTATTAATTTTAAACAAAAAAATTGTTCTAGGATGAGAAACTGCAAAAGAAAAATGGAATGAGGCTAGACTTCAGATCAATGAATGCGGCGGGCAGCTAATGCTGTAATCAAAGACGGTCGGAAGAAGCTCAACACTGTAGCTCGGGAACCAGAAATATGTCATAAGGCTGACCCAGACCATGAGAAGGCATTGGCTGAATATTTATTGAAATGTTCGTCACTTAATTTTGGTCAGCTACCAGAACAAGTGCGGAAGTTGGCATACAAGAGTGCTGTGAAATTTGATTTGCCTGGCAGTCCAGCTTCATGGCATTAAAATGAAGAAGCTGCAGCTGATTGCTTCACGGGCTTCCTGACAAGAAACCATAAGAAATCCTGACCCCACCAGTTGGAGATTTGTTCAAGGAACTAGGAGAAGTCATACTGAAACATAGCACCAACAATATGGAACTTGGACGAAACACGAATCACCACTACATATAATAAAACCAATGAAATTAGTGGCATCAAAGGGCGCGAAACAGGTGGGTGCAATAGTTTCTGCCGACACAATCATGACACCTTAGTTACCACTGAATTAGCTGCAAGTCTAGCAGGGAACACAATACCGCCCATGTTAGTTTTTCCACGCCTTTTCATTTGTGAGCTTTGGATAGATGACGGCAACAGAGTTTCTCTTTTTCACAATAGCAAAATAACCCGGTCTACAGTAGTCATCGTTGGTAGTAATTATTGAATGCAAACGTTATAGTTATAACCTATGTCTCTGATTTACAGATCATATTTACATCAACGCAATGTGACAATTTGGGTTAGAAATAATTTAATATTGCATCATGCGTTCCATAATCCGTACAAACTTTACAATTCACTTGTTGGAGTAACTATCAAGATTGTTTTTTAATATCATTATTGACCTTGTAATTGTAATTTGGCGCTCTGAGTTCGGCTGGTCGCGTCGCGAGCTAGTTGTTCCACGGAACTTTGAAGTCTGTGATAAAGAAATGTATTAATTTTGAACAAAAAATTGTTTTAGGATGAAAAACTGAAAGAAAAACAGAGCTGGGCAAGACTTCAGATCGACTCATGCGGCGGGCAGCTAATGCTGCAATCAAATAAATTCAGATTCGAACATCGAAACTAATGATACTCAACTTAAGAGTATTTAATTTGAATAATTCCAAATGACAAACATTAAAATTGTATGATTTGATTTTCCTGTTTTTCTTTTAACCCATTGACACAAATATTAGAAACATCACGTTAATAAACTAAAATGGGTTTGCATTCCCTACATTGAATGAATAGCAAGTCTACCAGCAAACAGCAAACAAAAACATCATGTTTGTTTTTCCATGCCTAAGTACAAAGACCTTTCATGGGGGTGGGTTTTCCATTCGTGATGGACCCCAAGAAAGCATTGGAGCCGGAAATAGCTTTGGAATGATGACATTGGCAGAGTTGTGTGATTGACACTGGCTTCGCCACCATCAGGGATTTTAATTTGAATAACAGAAAAATCAGTCGCCAAATATCAGAATATGTCGGTCACTGGTTCAAAAGATATTAGGGTTTATAGGTAGCCGATCTGGAGGGAGACTCCCCGTCTTGGCCACGTTTATATTTCGAAAACTAGGGCACCTAGCGAAGATCTGTTTAGTTCCAAATTAAATCGCTAATCAGTCGCAATGCGTCGCCACAATCTGCAACCACTTAATGTTGGAGTGAGTGGGCCATTTAAAACCTACAGTGCCAAGGCTCAAGAAAAGTAGCTAAGTAACAATGCAGGCAAGACCATGTCCATATAAGAGATATTTGGAACAGGCCCCCTCTTGTTTCTACTGAACATGAATGATTTGACACTGCACTGACTCAAAAAATTATGAATAAAATATAAATAATGCTCTAGATTGTAGGGTATAAGCTAGGTCTAGGGCCTTAAGGAAAATAAATGGACACTTTTTTGTAAATAGTTTTTGATTTATTTGTTACTAATTTTACGTTTTGCGCTTGTTTCTGTGTGGGGAACGAAACGTTTGTGTCATGTGTCAATTGTGTCATTAGTGAAATGTCAAGACGGTATAAACAAACGGTGGCTGGCGTGTATCTGTTTACCATTATTTAGTTTTAAAATACTGAATAAAACCTAACAATCATGACCGCGACACTACTCCTCCCTGACACCGTAATTACCAAGGTACCACCATACCGTAGTATAGTAGTCCGGAAAGTGAACAGTGCGGCTGAAGCGAGGTTTCTTCTCGAGACACCGTCGTTGTTCAGGTAAGCGGGTTTCAACCAATATAAATGATGATAATTCGTCACATTCGCTATTTCGTCGCTATCCCCAATGGGTCACATTCACTAATACGTCACCTTGTGTATCTGGTTAGTTTTCCTAACTCGTTTCATGCTGTATTTCGACTCATTCCCGACTCGCGCAATGCTTATGTAAAATGTACTGTCAGTGTGTTATTTCGCCCCGTTTCAGAACCTTAAATGTCTCAGCGTAAGGCGGCTTGAGTGAACTACGCAGGGTGCCTGTCGCAGGAAGGAGTGTTAACAAGTACATACAGTACAGTGTTACATATCATGGCTGTGGGCTGTGGTGACAACTTTACTATTTGATGCCGAAGTTCTGCCGGGAAGTCGGTGTAGCGTGGCGTAAGTAATGCAATTTTAAGTAAGGTACTGTAAAGGTTGTATAAAATACGCTCAGTGGCAGAAAAAGTGGCCCAAGAGCATAAAGGAAGCTTGTAAACGAGCTGAGTATTATTTATGAGATGTTTTGATGATAGTAGGTTGTATCAAGTGAGCTGTTTAGTTTATTTAAGTGGGTAATATGAAATTAACTTGAGTTTAGATTGACTGTTAACTTATAACTTTAGTTACAGGTTAAAATATATTAAAAAAAACTCTTAATTTTAACTAGGAAACCAAATCTGTATCAAACAAAGGTTAGTTAAAGTCTGTTTATTACTGAGTATGTTTATTACTGGTACCAGGACACAGTGGCGTTTGGATTGCGGTGATGGCAGACATATCCTCGATAGAGTCAAAATTCACCATGAGAAATACAGACGAAGAGGAGCGGTGTTGTAGTCTTTGAGCAGCTTTTGTTTGAAACAGTTGCTGGTCCAAATTTTATGTATGTTCAATGCTCTTCCCCTTTACGGAAGCAGCCACACCTCTTGGAACAAATTAATGAACCTGTTCGCAATTCACTAACAACCATTTTGAATGTGTCCTTGGACGACCAAGCGTAGACACAAGCCACACTACCCATCCGTGTTGGTGGCCTCGGCGCGGCGGCGTCCGTAAAATGACCAGTATTAGCTTACCAGCGTTCCTCTCCTCTGTCCACAGCACTGAGAAGTGGCTTGCCCGGATACAGATACGCCTGTGAACCCATCTTCCCAGAGACAGTGGGATGAGCCGCTCTGCAGGTTGGTACGGAATAATCTAATTAATACGTCCACCAGTACTGCTGCGTGGGTGCGTGGGACTCGGGCCTTTGGCTTCAGGCTCTACCGTCACCCAACACTGGAACCATGCTGGGTGAAACTACCTTCCGGCTTGCTACGTGTCTGCGTCTGGGCGCTCCTCGCAGTCGATAGCCTCGGACACCTTGGCCTGTCCTGCAGTAAGAGCGCAGGTCGTATAGCCCGTCACGCCGGTATTAATGACATCATCCGTCGTGCTCTTGCCACCGGCACTTGCCGGGGTACCAGCTATTTTAGAACCCAGTGGCTTGGCACGCGACGATGTGCAGAGACCAGATGGAGTGACCATAATACCTTGGAAGATGGGTAGGCCTTTGGTGTGGGATGCAAAATGTATTGTGTCGACACCCTAGCGCCATCCCATCTTCCTGGTACGGTGGACTGTGCAGGTGCAGAAAATCTCAAACGTCGAAATATAACAACCTAATTGGGAGTTAATGTTTGAGCCGTTTGGGGTTGAAACACTAGGGCCATGGGGTCCGTGTGCTAAAAAAATTAAGGGTTTCAATTGAAGTAACTAAAGTAATAAGTTAACATCTGTAAAAACTTATGACAGTACTGGGTAGGTGCCAAGTGACCTGTTTAGTTTATTTAAGGGGGTAATTTGAAATGAACGTTTATTGATTTTCTTTATTGACAACGGGTTTATTTCGATTCCAGAATAAAATAGAAGATGCCAGGTTACTGCTGCTCAAGTTGCTAAGGTGGTTTTATTATCCAACTAAGGACAAACTCAACATGAGGTGGCTGCAACTCTGGATGTGCGGCGTACTACTCTTCGATATGCACTTAAGAGGTATTGTGAGCGACTGGACTCCATACACAGTGACCAGGTAACCGCAGAGTAAGATGTACTTATGCCCGAGATGTCCGATTTGTAATACTCGAAGTGTTGAGAAATCACTTCCTTACCGCTCATGAAGTCAGGTCAGGCAGTAGATTCAAGCAGCACGTGGGATCTTCGTAAGTGAACAACAGACCATGAGGCAAAGGATGGAACGTGATTTACGTGGCAGGACACTAGCACGAGGGCCAGAACTTGGGAGACACCACCGAGTTGCATGGTTAGAACATGTCTGGGACATACTTAAAGGACGGGTCCGAGCAAAGTTAACCTCGCCAAAGACACTCTGTGAGCGAAAGGTGGCTCTAGACAGAGCATGGGAGGAATTCACAAAGTGGACATAAAAACATACTGCAAAGCGTGCCAGAAGTCATGCAAGCCGTCATCCAAGCAAAAGAAGGTAATACGCGGTATAAATCTAAGTAAGTTTTTGTTGTAACTCCAAGAATATTCTTGAGAATAGAAGATTCTTGATCGTAAAGTGATTGGATAGTAAATACCTACAATATTATATTAGGAAAACCCTATTGTTTTACAATAGCAAAATAACCAGGGCTACAGTACTTGCCAGTTTATAGTAATGATTGAATGCAAACATTATAGTTATTACCTATGTACCTATTATAAAAACACATAAATGTCTTTTTTACAGATAAACACCACACGTCTTCTATGAGAGTTGAAAAGATGCAGCGCATAATCATAACCGATTGAAGCAGTAGAAAGAAGAATAATTTATCAAGTCTTTTTTATATCTCGATTGACCTTGAAATTGAAAATCTAAGTTCGAGGATCTAAGTTCCGCTGCTCGGGTGCTGGTTGCTCCACGGAACATTGAACCCTGAGTTGAAGAATTGTAAGTATTACTTTTACACAAAAAATTGTTTAAGGATGAGAAACTACAAAAAAAGAACAGAATGAGGCAAGACTTCATACCGACTCATGCAGCTGGTAGCTAATGCTGTAATCAAAGACGGTCGGAAGTTCGATAGTGTACCTCGAGAACTAGAAATATGTCTTAAGACGTCATTTCGTTATGTCAAAAACTTAAAGGCTGGTACAACTCCGACTGTGGGTTATTATCCAAGACAGGTGTTCAACCCAGAGACCATGAGAAGGCATTGGCTGACTATTTGGGTTAGATATAATTCCACACTGCATCTAGGGTTCCATTCACATTATACATTACTCGTGACAGACTAAACAATTTATTCACCTGTTGGAAAAACTATCGACATTGTTTGTTTTTTAAATATCATTATTGATGTTATGTTACCTGTTTAAGATAACGTTGAAAATGAAATTTGGAGCTCTAACTTCCGCTGGTTGGGAGTTGGTTGTTTCACGGTGCTTTGAACCCCGCGATAAGAAAGTGTATTAATTTTAAACAAAAAAATTGTTCTAGGATGAGAAACTGCAAAAGAAAAATGGAATGAGGCTAGACTTCAGATCAATGAATGCGGCGGGCAGCTAATGCTGTAATCAAAGACGGTCGGAAGAAGCTCAACACTGTAGCTCGGGAACCAGAAATATGTCATGAGGCTGACCCAGACCATGAGAAGGCATTGGCTGAATATTTATTGAAATGTTCGTCACTTAATTTTGGTCAGCTACCAGAACAAGTGCGGAAGTTGGCATACAAGAGTGCTGTGAAATTTGATTTGCCTGGCAGTCCAGCTTCATGGCATTAAAATGAAGAAGCTGCAGCTGATTGCTTCACGGGCTTCCTGACAAGAAACCATAAGAAATCCTGACCCCACCAGTTGGAGATTTGTTCAAGGAACTAGGAGAAGTCATACTGAAACATAGCACCAACAATATGGAACTTGGACGAAACACGAATCACCACTACATATAATAAAACCAATGAAATTAGTGGCATCAAAGGGCGCGAAACAGGTGGGTGCAATAGTTTCTGCCGACACAATCATGACACCTTAGTTACCACTGAATTAGCTGCAAGTCTAGCAGGGAACACAATACCGCCCATGTTAGTTTTTCCACGCCTTTTCATTTGTGAGCTTTGGATAGATGACGGCAACAGAGTTTCTCTTTTTCACAATAGCAAAATAACCCGGTCTACAGTAGTCATCGTTGGTAGTAATTATTGAATGCAAACGTTATAGTTATAACCTATGTCTCTGATTTACAGATCATATTTACATCAACGCAATGTGACAATTTGGGTTAGAAATAATTTAATATTGCATCATGCGTTCCATAATCCGTACAAACTTTACAATTCACTTGTTGGAGTAACTATCAAGATTGTTTTTTAATATCATTATTGACCTTGTAATTGTAATTTGGCGCTCTGAGTTCGGCTGGTCGCGTCGCGAGCTAGTTGTTCCACGGAACTTTGAAGTCTGTGATAAAGAAATGTATTAATTTTGAACAAAAAATTGTTTTAGGATGAAAAACTGAAAGAAAAACAGAGCTGGGCAAGACTTCAGATCGACTCATGCGGCGGGCAGCTAATGCTGCAATCAAATAAATTCAGATTCGAACATCGAAACTAATGATACTCAACTTAAGAGTATTTAATTTGAATAATTCCAAATGACAAACATTAAAATTGTATGATTTGATTTTCCTGTTTTTCTTTTAACCCATTGACACAAATATTAGAAACATCACGTTAATAAACTAAAATGGGTTTGCATTCCCTACATTGAATGAATAGCAAGTCTACCAGCAAACAGCAAACAAAAACATCATGTTTGTTTTTCCATGCCTAAGTACAAAGACCTTTCATGGGGGTGGGTTTTCCATTCGTGATGGACCCCAAGAAAGCATTGGAGCCGGAAATAGCTTTGGAATGATGACATTGGCAGAGTTGTGTGATTGACACTGGCTTCGCCACCATCAGGGATTTTAATTTGAATAACAGAAAAATCAGTCGCCAAATATCAGAATATGTCGGTCACTGGTTCAAAAGATATTAGGGTTTATAGGTAGCCGATCTGGAGGGAGACTCCCCGTCTTGGCCACGTTTATATTTCGAAAACTAGGGCACCTAGCGAAGATCTGTTTAGTTCCAAATTAAATCGCTAATCAGTCGCAATGCGTCGCCACAATCTGCAACCACTTAATGTTGGAGTGAGTGGGCCATTTAAAACCTACAGTGCCAAGGCTCAAGAAAAGTAGCTAAGTAACAATGCAGGCAAGACCATGTCCATATAAGAGATATTTGGAACAGGCCCCCTCTTGTTTCTACTGAACATGAATGATTTGACACTGCACTGACTCAAAAAATTATGAATAAAATATAAATAATGCTCTAGATTGTAGGGTATAAGCTAGGTCTAGGGCCTTAAGGAAAATAAATGGACACTTTTTTGTAAATAGTTTTTGATTTATTTGTTACTAATTTTACGTTTTGCGCTTGTTTCTGTGTGGGGAACGAAACGTTTGTGTCATGTGTCAATTGTGTCATTAGTGAAATGTCAAGACGGTATAAACAAACGGTGGCTGGCGTGTATCTGTTTACCATTATTTAGTTTTAAAATACTGAATAAAACCTAACAATCATGACCGCGACACTACTCCTCCCTGACACCGTAATTACCAAGGTACCACCATACCGTAGTATAGTAGTCCGGAAAGTGAACAGTGCGGCTGAAGCGAGGTTTCTTCTCGAGACACCGTCGTTGTTCAGGTAAGCGGGTTTCAACCAATATAAATGATGATAATTCGTCACATTCGCTATTTCGTCGCTATCCCCAATGGGTCACATTCACTAATACGTCACCTTGTGTATCTGGTTAGTTTTCCTAACTCGTTTCATGCTGTATTTCGACTCATTCCCGACTCGCGCAATGCTTATGTAAAATGTACTGTCAGTGTGTTATTTCGCCCCGTTTCAGAACCTTAAATGTCTCAGCGTAAGGCGGCTTGAGTGAACTACGCAGGGTGCCTGTCGCAGGAAGGAGTGTTAACAAGTACATACAGTACAGTGTTACATATCATGGCTGTGGGCTGTGGTGACAACTTTACTATTTGATGCCGAAGTTCTGCCGGGAAGTCGGTGTAGCGTGGCGTAAGTAATGCAATTTTAAGTAAGGTACTGTAAAGGTTGTATAAAATACGCTCAGTGGCAGAAAAAGTGGCCCAAGAGCATAAAGGAAGCTTGTAAACGAGCTGAGTATTATTTATGAGATGTTTTGATGATAGTAGGTTGTATCAAGTGAGCTGTTTAGTTTATTTAAGTGGGTAATATGAAATTAACTTGAGTTTAGATTGACTGTTAACTTATAACTTTAGTTACAGGTTAAAATATATTAAAAAAAACTCTTAATTTTAACTAGGAAACCAAATCTGTATCAAACAAAGGTTAGTTAAAGTCTGTTTATTACTGAGTATGTTTATTACTGGTACCAGGACACAGTGGCGTTTGGATTGCGGTGATGGCAGACATATCCTCGATAGAGTCAAAATTCACCATGAGAAATACAGACGAAGAGGAGCGGTGTTGTAGTCTTTGAGCAGCTTTTGTTTGAAACAGTTGCTGGTCCAAATTTTATGTATGTTCAATGCTCTTCCCCTTTACGGAAGCAGCCACACCTCTTGGAACAAATTAATGAACCTGTTCGCAATTCACTAACAACCATTTTGAATGTGTCCTTGGACGACCAAGCGTAGACACAAGCCACACTACCCATCCGTGTTGGTGGCCTCGGCGCGGCGGCGTCCGTAAAATGACCAGTATTAGCTTACCAGCGTTCCTCTCCTCTGTCCACAGCACTGAGAAGTGGCTTGCCCGGATACAGATACGCCTGTGAACCCATCTTCCCAGAGACAGTGGGATGAGCCGCTCTGCAGGTTGGTACGGAATAATCTAATTAATACGTCCACCAGTACTGCTGCGTGGGTGCGTGGGACTCGGGCCTTTGGCTTCAGGCTCTACCGTCACCCAACACTGGAACCATGCTGGGTGAAACTACCTTCCGGCTTGCTACGTGTCTGCGTCTGGGCGCTCCTCGCAGTCGATAGCCTCGGACACCTTGGCCTGTCCTGCAGTAAGAGCGCAGGTCGTATAGCCCGTCACGCCGGTATTAATGACATCATCCGTCGTGCTCTTGCCACCGGCACTTGCCGGGGTACCAGCTATTTTAGAACCCAGTGGCTTGGCACGCGACGATGTGCAGAGACCAGATGGAGTGACCATAATACCTTGGAAGATGGGTAGGCCTTTGGTGTGGGATGCAAAATGTATTGTGTCGACACCCTAGCGCCATCCCATCTTCCTGGTACGGTGGACTGTGCAGGTGCAGAAAATCTCAAACGTCGAAATATAACAACCTAATTGGGAGTTAATGTTTGAGCCGTTTGGGGTTGAAACACTAGGGCCATGGGGTCCGTGTGCTAAAAAAATTAAGGGTTTCAATTGAAGTAACTAAAGTAATAAGTTAACATCTGTAAAAACTTATGACAGTACTGGGTAGGTGCCAAGTGACCTGTTTAGTTTATTTAAGGGGGTAATTTGAAATGAACGTTTATTGATTTTCTTTATTGACAACGGGTTTATTTCGATTCCAGAATAAAATAGAAGATGCCAGGTTACTGCTGCTCAAGTTGCTAAGGTGGTTTTATTATCCAACTAAGGACAAACTCAACATGAGGTGGCTGCAACTCTGGATGTGCGGCGTACTACTCTTCGATATGCACTTAAGAGGTATTGTGAGCGACTGGACTCCATACACAGTGACCAGGTAACCGCAGAGTAAGATGTACTTATGCCCGAGATGTCCGATTTGTAATACTCGAAGTGTTGAGAAATCACTTCCTTACCGCTCATGAAGTCAGGTCAGGCAGTAGATTCAAGCAGCACGTGGGATCTTCGTAAGTGAACAACAGACCATGAGGCAAAGGATGGAACGTGATTTACGTGGCAGGACACTAGCACGAGGGCCAGAACTTGGGAGACACCACCGAGTTGCATGGTTAGAACATGTCTGGGACATACTTAAAGGACGGGTCCGAGCAAAGTTAACCTCGCCAAAGACACTCTGTGAGCGAAAGGTGGCTCTAGACAGAGCATGGGAGGAATTCACAAAGTGGACATAAAAACATACTGCAAAGCGTGCCAGAAGTCATGCAAGCCGTCATCCAAGCAAAAGAAGGTAATACGCGGTATAAATCTAAGTAAGTTTTTGTTGTAACTCCAAGAATATTCTTGAGAATAGAAGATTCTTGATCGTAAAGTGATTGGATAGTAAATACCTACAATATTATATTAGGAAAACCCTATTGTTTTACAATAGCAAAATAACCAGGGCTACAGTACTTGCCAGTTTATAGTAATGATTGAATGCAAACATTATAGTTATTACCTATGTACCTATTATAAAAACACATAAATGTCTTTTTTACAGATAAACACCACACGTCTTCTATGAGAGTTGAAAAGATGCAGCGCATAATCATAACCGATTGAAGCAGTAGAAAGAAGAATAATTTATCAAGTCTTTTTTATATCTCGATTGACCTTGAAATTGAAAATCTAAGTTCGAGGATCTAAGTTCCGCTGCTCGGGTGCTGGTTGCTCCACGGAACATTGAACCCTGAGTTGAAGAATTGTAAGTATTACTTTTACACAAAAAATTGTTTAAGGATGAGAAACTACAAAAAAAGAACAGAATGAGGCAAGACTTCATACCGACTCATGCAGCTGGTAGCTAATGCTGTAATCAAAGACGGTCGGAAGTTCGATAGTGTACCTCGAGAACTAGAAATATGTCTTAAGACGTCATTTCGTTATGTCAAAAACTTAAAGGCTGGTACAACTCCGACTGTGGGTTATTATCCAAGACAGGTGTTCAACCCAGAGACCATGAGAAGGCATTGGCTGACTATTTGGGTTAGATATAATTCCACACTGCATCTAGGGTTCCATTCACATTATACATTACTCGTGACAGACTAAACAATTTATTCACCTGTTGGAAAAACTATCGACATTGTTTGTTTTTTAAATATCATTATTGATGTTATGTTACCTGTTTAAGATAACGTTGAAAATGAAATTTGGAGCTCTAACTTCCGCTGGTTGGGAGTTGGTTGTTTCACGGTGCTTTGAACCCCGCGATAAGAAAGTGTATTAATTTTAAACAAAAAAATTGTTCTAGGATGAGAAACTGCAAAAGAAAAATGGAATGAGGCTAGACTTCAGATCAATGAATGCGGCGGGCAGCTAATGCTGTAATCAAAGACGGTCGGAAGAAGCTCAACACTGTAGCTCGGGAACCAGAAATATGTCATGAGGCTGACCAGACCATGAGAAGGCATTGGCTGAATATTTATTGAAATGTTCGTCACTTAATTTTGGTCAGCTACCAGAACAAGTGCGGAAGTTGGCATACAAGAGTGCTGTGAATTTGATTTGCCTGGCAGTCAGCTTCATGCATTAAAATGAAGAAGCTGCAGCTGATTGCTTCACGGGCTTCCTGACAAGAAACCATAAGAAATCCTGACCCCACCAGTTGGAGATTTGTTCAAGGAACTAGGAGAAGTCATACTGAAACATAGCACCAACAATATGGAACTTGGACGAAACACGAATCACCACTACATATAATAAAACCAATGAAATTAGTGGCATCAAAGGGCGCGAAACAGGTGGGTGCAATAGTTTCTGCCGACACAATCATGACACCTTAGTTACCACTGAATTAGCTGCAAGTCTAGCAGGGAACACAATACCGCCCATGTTAGTTTTTCCACGCCTTTTCATTGTGAGCTTTGGATAGATGACGGCAACAGAGTTTCTCTTTTTCACAATAGCAAAATAACCCGGTCTACAGTAGTCATCGTTGGTAGTAATTATTGAATGCAAACGTTATAGTTATAACCTATGTCTCTGATTTACAGATCATATTTACATCAACGCAATGTGACAATTTGGGTTAGAAATAATTTAATATTGCATCATGCGTTCCATAATCCGTACAAACTTTACAATTCACTTGTTGGAGTAACTATCAAGATTGTTTTTTAATATCATTATTGACCTTGTAATTGTAATTTGGCGCTCTGAGTTCGGCTGGTCGCGTCGCGAGCTAGTTGTTCCACGGAACTTTGAAGTCTGTGATAAAGAAATGTATTAATTTTGAACAAAAAATTGTTTTAGGATGAAAAACTGAAAGAAAAACAGAGCTGGGCAAGACTTCAGATCGACTCATGCGGCGGGCAGCTAATGCTGCAATCAAATAAATTCAGATTCGAACATCGAAACTAATGATACTCAACTTAAGAGTATTTAATTTGAATAATTCCAAATGACAAACATTAAAATTGTATGATTTGATTTTCCTGTTTTTCTTTTAACCCATTGACACAAATATTAGAAACATCACGTTAATAAACTAAAATGGGTTTGCATTCCCTACATTGAATGAATAGCAAGTCTACCAGCAAACAGCAAACAAAAACATCATGTTTGTTTTTCCATGCCTAAGTACAAAGACCTTTCATGGGGTGGGTTTTCCATTCGTGATGGACCCCAAGAAAGCATTGGAGCCGGAAATAGCTTTGGAATGATGACATTGGCAGAGTTGTGTGATTGACACTGGCTTCGCCACCATCAGGGATTTTAATTTGAATAACAGAAAAATCAGTCGCCAAATATCAATATCAGAATATGTCGGTCACTGGTTCAAAAGATATTAGGGTTTATAGGTAGCCGATCTGGAGGGAGACTCCCCGTCTTGGCCACGTTTATATTTCGAAAACTAGGGCACCTAGCGAAGATCTGTTTAGTTCCAAATTAAATCGCTAATCAGTCGCAATGCGTCGCCACAATCTGCAACCACTTAATGTTGGAGTGAGTGGGCCATTTAAAACCTACAGTGCCAAGGCTCAAGAAAAGTAGCTAAGTAACAATGCAGGCAAGACCATGTCCATATAAGAGATACTTGGAACAGGCCCCCTCTTGTTTCTACTGAACATGAATGATTTGACACTGCACTGACTCAAAAAATTATGAATAAAATATAAATAATGCTCTAGATTGTAGGGTATAAGCTAGGTCTAGGGCCTTAAGGAAAATAAATGGACACTTTTTTGTAAATAGTTTTTGATTTATTTGTTACTAATTTTACGTTTTGCGCTTGTTTCTGTGTGGGGAACGAAACGTTTGTGTCATGTGTCAATTGTGTCATTAGTGAAATGTCAAGACGGTATAAACAAACGGTGGCTGGCGTGTATCTGTTTACCATTATTTAGTTTTAAAATACTGAATAAAACCTAACAATCATGACCGCGACACTACTCCTCCCTGACACCGTAATTACCAAGGTACCACCATACCGTAGTATAGTAGTCCGGAAAGTGAACAGTGCGGCTGAAGCGAGGTTTCTTCTCGAGACACCGTCGTTGTTCAGGTAAGCGGGTTTCAACCAATATAAATGATGATAATTCGTCACATTCGCTATTTCGTCGCTATCCCCAATGGGTCACATTCACTAATACGTCACCTTGTGTATCTGGTTAGTTTTCCTAACTCGTTTCATGCTGTATTTCGACTCATTCCCGACTCGCGCAATGCTTATGTAAAATGTACTGTCAGTGTGTTATTTCGCCCCGTTTCAGAACCTTAAATGTCTCAGCGTAAGGCGGCTTGAGTGAACTACGCAGGGTGCCTGTCGCAGGAAGGAGTGTTAACAAGTACATACAGTACAGTGTTACATATCATGGCTGTGGGCTGTGGTGACAACTTTACTATTTGATGCCGAAGTCCTGCCGGGAAGTCGGTGTAGCGTGGCGTAAGTAATGCAATTTTAAGTAAGGTACTGTAAAGGTTGTATAAAATACGCTCAGTGGCAGAAAAAGTGGCCCAAGAGCATAAAGGAAGCTTGTAAACGAGCTGAGTATTATTTATGAGATGTTTTGATGATAGTAGGTTGTATCAAGTGAGCTGTTTAGTTTATTTAAGTGGGTAATATGAAATTAACTTGAGTTTAGATTGACTGTTAACTTATAACTTTAGTTACAGGTTAAAATATATTAAAAAAAACTCTTAATTTTAACTAGGAAACCAAATCTGTATCAAACAAAGGTTAGTTAAAGTCTGTTTATTACTGAGTATGTTTATTACTGGTACCAGGACACAGTGGCGTTTGGATTGCGGTGATGGCAGACATATCCTCGATAGAGTCAAAATTCACCATGAGAAATACAGACGAAGAGGAGCGGTGTTGTAGTCTTTGAGCAGCTTTTGTTTGAAACAGTTGCTGGTCCAAATTTTATGTATGTTCAATGCTCTTCCCCTTTACGGAAGCAGCCACACCTCTTGGAACAAATTAATGAACCTGTTCGCAATTCACTAACAACCATTTTGAATGTGTCCTTGGACGACCAAGCGTAGACACAAGCCACACTACCCATCCGTGTTGGTGGCCTCGGCGTCCGTAAAATGACCAGTATTAGCTTACCAGCGTTCCTCTCCTCTGTCCACAGCACTGAGAAGTGGCTTGCCCGGATACAGATACGCCTGTGAACCCATCTTCCCAGAGACAGTGGGATGAGCCGCTCTGCAGGTTGGTACGGAATAATCTAATTAATACGTCCACCAGTACTGCTGCGTGGGTGCGTGGGACTCGGGCCTTTGGCTTCAGGCTCTACCGTCACCCAACACTGGAACCATGCTGGGTGAAACTACCTTCCGGCTTGCTACGTGTCTGCGTCTGGGCGCTCCTCGCAGTCGATAGCCTCGGACACCTTGGCCTGTCCTGCAGTAAGAGCGCAGGTCGTATAGCCCGTCACGCCGGTATTAATGACATCATCCGTCGTGCTCTTGCCACCGGCACTTGCCGGGGTACCAGCTATTTTAGAACCCAGTGGCTTGGCACGCGACGATGTGCAGAGACCAGATGGAGTGACCATAATACCTTGGAAGATGGGTAGGCCTTTGGTGTGGGATGCAACATGTATTGTGTCGACACCCTAGCGCCATCCCATCTTCCTGGTACGGTGGACTGTGCAGGTGCAGAAAATCTCAAACGTCGAAATATAACAACCTAATTGGGAGTTATATGTTTGAGCCGTTTGGGGTTGAAACACTAGGGCCATGGGGTCCGTGTGCTAAAAAAATTAAGGGTTTCAACTGAAGTAACTAAAGTAATAAGTTAACATCAGCTCTGTAAAAACTTATGACAGTACTGGGTAGGTGCCAAGTGACCTGTTTAGTTTATTTAAGGGGGTAATTTGAAATGAACGTTTATTGATTTTCTTTATTGACAACGGGTTTATTTCGATTCCAGAATAAAATAGAAGATGCCAGGTTACTGCTGCTCAAGTTGCTAAGGTGGTTTTATTATCCAACTAAGGACAAACTCAACATGAGGTGGCTGCAACTCTGGATGTGCGGCGTACTACCCTTCGATATGCACTTAAGAGGTATTGTGAGCGACTGGACTCCATACACAGTGACCAGGTAACCGCAGAGTAAGATGTACTTATGCCCGAGATGTCCGATTTGTAATACTCGAAGTGTTGAGAAATCACTTCCTTACCGCTCATGAAGTCAGGTCAGGCAGTAGATTCAAGCAGCACGTGGGATCTTCGTAAGTGAACAACAGACCATGAGGCAAAGGATGGAACGTGATTTACGTGGCAGGACACTAGCACGAGGGCCAGAACTTGGGAGACACCACCGAGTTGCATGGTTAGAACATGTCTGGGACATACTTAAAGGACGGGTCCGAGCAAAGTTAACCTCGCCAAAGACACTCTGTGAGCGAAAGGTGGCTCTAGACAGAGCATGGGAGGAATTCACAAAGTGGACATAAAAACATACTGCAAAGCGTGCCAGAAGTCATGCAAGCCGTCATCCAAGCAAAAGAAGGTAATACGCGGTATAAATCTAAGTAAGTTTTTGTTGTAACTCCAAGAATATTCTTGAGAATAGAAGATTCTTGATCGTAAAGTGATTGGATAGTAAATACCTACAATATTATATTAGGAAAGCCCTATTGTTTTACAATAGCAAAATAACCAGGGCTACAGTACTTGCCAGTTTATAGTAATGATTGAATGCAAACATTATAGTTATTACCTATGTACCTATTATAAAAACACATAAATGTCTTTTTTACAGATAAACACCACACGTCTTCTATGAGAGTTGAAAAGATGCAGCGCATAATCATAACCGATTGAAGCAGTAGAAAGAAGAATAATTTATCAAGTCTTTTTTATATCTCGATTGACCTTGAAATTGAAAATCTAAGTTCGAGGATCTAAGTTCCGCTGCTCGGGTGCTGGTTGCTCCACGGAACATTGAACCCTGAGTTGAAGAATTGTAAGTATTACTTTTACACAAAAAATTGTTTAAGGATGAGAAACTACAAAAAAAGAACAGAATGAGGCAAGACTTCATACCGACTCATGCAGCTGGTAGCTAATGCTGTAATCAAAGACGGTCGGAAGTTCGATAGTGTACCTCGAGAACTAGAAATATGTCTTAAGACGTCATTTCGTTATGTCAAAAACTTAAAGGCTGGTACAACTCCGACTGTGGGTTATTATCCAAGACAGGTGTTCAACCCAGAGACCATGAGAAGGCATTGGCTGACTATTTGGGTTAGATATAATTCCACACTGCATCTAGGGTTCCATTCACATTATACATTACTCGTGACAGACTAAACAATTTATTCACCTGTTGGAAAAACTATCGACATTGTTTGTTTTTTAAATATCATTATTGATGTTATGTTACCTGTTTAAGATAACGTTGAAAATGAAATTTGGAGCTCTAACTTCCGCTGGTTGGGAGTTGGTTGTTTCACGGTGCTTTGAACCCCGCGATAAGAAAGTGTATTAATTTTAAACAAAAAAATTGTTCTAGGATGAGAAACTGCAAAAGAAAAATGGAATGAGGCTAGACTTCAGATCAATGAATGCGGCGGGCAGCTAATGCTGTAATCAAAGACGGTCGGAAGAAGCTCAACACTGTAGCTCGGGAACCAGAAATATGTCATGAGGCTGACCCAGACCATGAGAAGGCATTGGCTGAATATTTATTGAAATGTTCGTCACTTAATTTTGGTCAGCTACCAGAACAAGTGCGGAAGTTGGCATACAAGAGTGCTGTGAAATTTGATTTGCCTGGCAGTCCAGCTTCATGGCATTAAAATGAAGAAGCTGCAGCTGATTGCTTCACGGGCTTCCTGACAAGAAACCATAAGAAATCCTGACCCCACCAGTTGGAGATTTGTTCAAGGAACTAGGAGAAGTCATACTGAAACATAGCACCAACAATATGGAACTTGGACGAAACACGAATCACCACTACATATAATAAAACCAATGAAATTAGTGGCATCAAAGGGCGCGAAACAAGTGGGTGCAATAGTTTCTGCCGACACAATCATGACACCTTAGTTACCACTGAATTAGCTGCAAGACTAGAAGGGAACACAATACCGCCCATGTTAGTTTTTCCACGCCTTTTCATTTGTGAGCTTTGGATAGATGACGGCAACAGAGTTTCTCTTTTTCACAATAGCAAAATAACCCGGTCTACAGTAGTCATCGTTGGTAGTAATTATTGAATGCAAACGTTATAGTTATAACCTATGTCTCTGATTTACAGATCATATTTACATCAACGCAATGTGACAATTTGGGTTAGAAATAATTTAATATTGCATCATGCGTTCCATAATCCGTACAAACTTTACAATTCACTTGTTGGAGTAACTATCAAGATTGTTTTTTAATATCATTATTGACCTTGTAATTGTAATTTGGCGCTCTGAGTTCGGCTGGTCGCGTCGCGAGCTAGTTGTTCCACGGAACTTTGAAGTCTGTGATAAAGAAATGTATTAATTTTGAACAAAAAATTGTTTTAGGATGAAAAACTGAAAGAAAAACAGAGCTGGGCAAGACTTCAGATCGACTCATGCGGCGGGCAGCTAATGCTGCAATCAAATAAATTCAGATTCGAACATCGAAACTAATGATACTCAACTTAAGAGTATTTAATTTGAATAATTCCAAATGACAAACATTAAAATTGTATGATTTGATTTTCCTGTTTTTCTTTTAACCCATTGACACAAATATTAGAAACATCACGTTAATAAACTAAAATGGGTTTGCATTCCCTACATTGAATGAATAGCAAGTCTACCAGCAAACAGCAAACAAAAACATCATGTTTGTTTTTCCATGCCTAAGTACAAAGACCTTTCATGGGGGTGGGTTTTCCATTCGTGATGGACCCCAAGAAAGCATTGGAGCCGGAAATAGCTTTGGAATGATGACATTGGCAGAGTTGTGTGATTGACACTGGCTTCGCCACCATCAGGGATTTTAATTTGAATAACAGAAAAATCAGTCGCCAAATATCAGAATATGTCGGTCACTGGTTCAAAAGATATTAGGGTTTATAGGTAGCCGATCTGGAGGGAGACTCCCCGTCTTGGCCACGTTTATATTTCGAAAACTAGGGCACCTAGCGAAGATCTGTTTAGTTCCAAATTAAATCGCTAATCAGTCGCAATGCGTCGCCACAATCTGCAACCACTTAATGTTGGAGTGAGTGGGCCATTTAAAACCTACAGTGCCAAGGCTCAAGAAAAGTAGCTAAGTAACAATGCAGGCAAGACCATGTCCATATAAGAGATATTTGGAACAGGCCCCCTCTTGTTTCTACTGAACATGAATGATTTGACACTGCACTGACTCAAAAAATTATGAATAAAATATAAATAATGCTCTAGATTGTAGGGTATAAGCTAGGTCTAGGGCCTTAAGGAAAATAAATGGACACTTTTTTGTAAATAGTTTTTGATTTATTTGTTACTAATTTTACGTTTTGCGCTTGTTTCTGTGTGGGGAACGAAACGTTTGTGTCATGTGTCATGTGTCAATTGTGTCATTAGTGAAATGTCAAGACGGTATAAACAAACGGTGGCTGGCGTGTATCTGTTTACCATTATTTAGTTTTAAAATACTGAATAAAACCTAACAATCATGACCGCGACACTACTCCTCCCTGACACCGTAATTACCAAGGTACCACCATACCGTAGTATAGTAGTCCGGAAAGTGAACAGTGCGGCTGAAGCGAGGTTTCTTCTCGAGACACCGTCGTTGTTCAGGTAAGCGGGTTTCAACCAATATAAATGATGATAATTCGTCACATTCGCTATTTCGTCGCTATCCCCAATGGGTCACATTCACTAATACGTCACCTTGTGTATCTGGGTAGTTTTCCTAACTCGTTTCATGCTGTATTTCGACTCATTCCCGACTCGCGCAATGCTTATGTAAAATGTACTGTCAGTGTGTTATTTCGCCCCGTTTCAGAACCTTAAATGTCTCAGCGTAAGGCGGCTTGAGTGAACTACGCAGGGTGCCTGTCGCAGGAAGGAGTGTTAACAAGTACATACAGTACAGTGTTACATATCATGGCTGTGGGCTGTGGTGACAACTTTACTATTTGATGCCGAAGTTCTGCCGGGAAGTCGGTGTAGCGTGGCGTAAGTAATGCAATTTTAAGTAAGGTACTGTAAAGGTTGTATAAAATACGCTCAGTGGCAGAAAAAGTGGCCCAAGAGCATAAAGGAAGCTTGTAAACGAGCTGAGTATTATTTATGAGATGTTTTGATGATAGTAGGTTGTATCAAGTGAGCTGTTTAGTTTATTTAAGTGGGTAATATGAAATTAACTTGAGTTTAGATTGACTGTTAACTTATAACTTTAGTTACAGGTTAAAATATATTAAAAAAAACTCTTAATTTTAACTAGGAAACCAAATCTGTATCAAACAAAGGTTAGTTAAAGTCTGTTTATTACTGAGTATGTTTATTACTGGTACCAGGACACAGTGGCGTTTGGATTGCGGTGATGGCAGACATATCCTCGATAGAGTCAAAATTCACCATGAGAAATACAGACGAAGAGGAGCGGTGTTGTAGTCTTTGAGCAGCTTTTGTTTGAAACAGTTGCTGGTCCAAATTTTATGTATGTTCAATGCTCTTCCCCTTTACGGAAGCAGCCACACCTCTTGGAACAAATTAATGAACCTGTTCGCAATTCACTAACAACCATTTTGAATGTGTCCTTGGACGACCAAGCGTAGACACAAGCCACACTACCCATCCGTGTTGGTGGCCTCGGCGCGGCGGCGTCCGTAAAATGACCAGTATTAGCTTACCAGCGTTCCTCTCCTCTGTCCACAGCACTGAGAAGTGGCTTGCCCGGATACAGATACGCCTGTGAACCCATCTTCCCAGAGACAGTGGGATGAGCCGCTCTGCAGGTTGGTACGGAATAATCTAATTAATACGTCCACCAGTACTGCTGCGTGGGTGCGTGGGACTCGGGCCTTTGGCTTCAGGCTCTACCGTCACCCAACACTGGAACCATGCTGGGTGAAACTACCTTCCGGCTTGCTACGTGTCTGCGTCTGGGCGCTCCTCGCAGTCGATAGCCTCGGACACCTTGGCCTGTCCTGCAGTAAGAGCGCAGGTCGTATAGCCCGTCACGCCGGTATTAATGACATCATCCGTCGTGCTCTTGCCACCGGCACTTGCCGGGGTACCAGCTATTTTAGAACCCAGTGGCTTGGCACGCGACGATGTGCAGAGACCAGATGGAGTGACCATAATACCTTGGAAGATGGGTAGGCCTTTGGTGTGGGATGCAACATGTATTGTGTCGACACCCTAGCGCCATCCCATCTTCCTGGTACGGTGGACTGTGCAGGTGCAGAAAATCTCAAACGTCGAAATATAACAACCTAATTGGGAGTTATATGTTTGAGCCGTTTGGGGTTGAAACACTAGGGCCATGGGGTCCGTGTGCTAAAAAAATTAAGGGTTTCAACTGAAGTAACTAAAGTAATAAGTTAACATCAGCTCTGTAAAAACTTATGACAGTACTGGGTAGGTGCCAAGTGACCTGTTTAGTTTATTTAAGGGGGTAATTTGAAATGAACGTTTATTGATTTTCTTTATTGACAACGGGTTTATTTCGATTCCAGAATAAAATAGAAGATGCCAGGTTACTGCTGCTCAAGTTGCTAAGGTGGTTTTATTATCCAACTAAGGACAAACTCAACATGAGGTGGCTGCAACTCTGGATGTGCGGCGTACTACCCTTCGATATGCACTTAAGAGGTATTGTGAGCGACTGGACTCCATACACAGTGACCAGGTAACCGCAGAGTAAGATGTACTTATGCCCGAGATGTCCGATTTGTAATACTCGAAGTGTTGAGAAATCACTTCCTTACCGCTCATGAAGTCAGGTCAGGCAGTAGATTCAAGCAGCACGTGGGATCTTCGTAAGTGAACAACAGACCATGAGGCAAAGGATGGAACGTGATTTACGTGGCAGGACACTAGCACGAGGGCCAGAACTTGGGAGACACCACCGAGTTGCATGGTTAGAACATGTCTGGGACATACTTAAAGGACGGGTCCGAGCAAAGTTAACCTCGCCAAAGACACTCTGTGAGCGAAAGGTGGCTCTAGACAGAGCATGGGAGGAATTCACAAAGTGGACATAAAAACATACTGCAAAGCGTGCCAGAAGTCATGCAAGCCGTCATCCAAGCAAAAGAAGGTAATACGCGGTATAAATCTAAGTAAGTTTTTGTTGTAACTCCAAGAATATTCTTGAGAATAGAAGATTCTTGATCGTAAAGTGATTGGATAGTAAATACCTACAATATTATATTAGGAAAGCCCTATTGTTTTACAATAGCAAAATAACCAGGGCTACAGTACTTGCCAGTTTATAGTAATGATTGAATGCAAACATTATAGTTATTACCTATGTACCTATTATAAAAACACATAAATGTCTTTTTTACAGATAAACACCACACGTCTTCTATGAGAGTTGAAAAGATGCAGCGCATAATCATAACCGATTGAAGCAGTAGAAAGAAGAATAATTTATCAAGTCTTTTTTATATCTCGATTGACCTTGAAATTGAAAATCTAAGTTCGAGGATCTAAGTTCCGCTGCTCGGGTGCTGGTTGCTCCACGGAACATTGAACCCTGAGTTGAAGAATTGTAAGTATTACTTTTACACAAAAAATTGTTTAAGGATGAGAAACTACAAAAAAAGAACAGAATGAGGCAAGACTTCATACCGACTCATGCAGCTGGTAGCTAATGCTGTAATCAAAGACGGTCGGAAGTTCGATAGTGTACCTCGAGAACTAGAAATATGTCTTAAGACGTCATTTCGTTATGTCAAAAACTTAAAGGCTGGTACAACTCCGACTGTGGGTTATTATCCAAGACAGGTGTTCAACCCAGAGACCATGAGAAGGCATTGGCTGACTATTTGGGTTAGATATAATTCCACACTGCATCTAGGGTTCCATTCACATTATACATTACTCGTGACAGACTAAACAATTTATTCACCTGTTGGAAAAACTATCGACATTGTTTGTTTTTTAAATATCATTATTGATGTTATGTTACCTGTTTAAGATAACGTTGAAAATGAAATTTGGAGCTCTAACTTCCGCTGGTTGGGAGTTGGTTGTTTCACGGTGCTTTGAACCCCGCGATAAGAAAGTGTATTAATTTTAAACAAAAAAATTGTTCTAGGATGAGAAACTGCAAAAGAAAAATGGAATGAGGCTAGACTTCAGATCAATGAATGCGGCGGGCAGCTAATGCTGTAATCAAAGACGGTCGGAAGAAGCTCAACACTGTAGCTCGGGAACCAGAAATATGTCATGAGGCTGACCCAGACCATGAGAAGGCATTGGCTGAATATTTATTGAAATGTTCGTCACTTAATTTTGGTCAGCTACCAGAACAAGTGCGGAAGTTGGCATACAAGAGTGCTGTGAAATTTGATTTGCCTGGCAGTCCAGCTTCATGGCATTAAAATGAAGAAGCTGCAGCTGATTGCTTCACGGGCTTCCTGACAAGAAACCATAAGAAATCCTGACCCCACCAGTTGGAGATTTGTTCAAGGAACTAGGAGAAGTCATACTGAAACATAGCACCAACAATATGGAACTTGGACGAAACACGAATCACCACTACATATAATAAAACCAATGAAATTAGTGGCATCAAAGGGCGCGAAACAAGTGGGTGCAATAGTTTCTGCCGACACAATCATGACACCTTAGTTACCACTGAATTAGCTGCAAGACTAGAAGGGAACACAATACCGCCCATGTTAGTTTTTCCACGCCTTTTCATTTGTGAGCTTTGGATAGATGACGGCAACAGAGTTTCTCTTTTTCACAATAGCAAAATAACCCGGTCTACAGTAGTCATCGTTGGTAGTAATTATTGAATGCAAACGTTATAGTTATAACCTATGTCTCTGATTTACAGATCATATTTACATCAACGCAATGTGACAATTTGGGTTAGAAATAATTTAATATTGCATCATGCGTTCCATAATCCGTACAAACTTTACAATTCACTTGTTGGAGTAACTATCAAGATTGTTTTTTAATATCATTATTGACCTTGTAATTGTAATTTGGCGCTCTGAGTTCGGCTGGTCGCGTCGCGAGCTAGTTGTTCCACGGAACTTTGAAGTCTGTGATAAAGAAATGTATTAATTTTGAACAAAAAATTGTTTTAGGATGAAAAACTGAAAGAAAAACAGAGCTGGGCAAGACTTCAGATCGACTCATGCGGCGGGCAGCTAATGCTGCAATCAAATAAATTCAGATTCGAACATCGAAACTAATGATACTCAACTTAAGAGTATTTAATTTGAATAATTCCAAATGACAAACATTAAAATTGTATGATTTGATTTTCCTGTTTTTCTTTTAACCCATTGACACAAATATTAGAAACATCACGTTAATAAACTAAAATGGGTTTGCATTCCCTACATTGAATGAATAGCAAGTCTACCAGCAAACAGCAAACAAAAACATCATGTTTGTTTTTCCATGCCTAAGTACAAAGACCTTTCATGGGGGTGGGTTTTCCATTCGTGATGGACCCCAAGAAAGCATTGGAGCCGGAAATAGCTTTGGAATGATGACATTGGCAGAGTTGTGTGATTGACACTGGCTTCGCCACCATCAGGGATTTTAATTTGAATAACAGAAAAATCAGTCGCCAAATATCAGAATATGTCGGTCACTGGTTCAAAAGATATTAGGGTTTATAGGTAGCCGATCTGGAGGGAGACTCCCCGTCTTGGCCACGTTTATATTTCGAAAACTAGGGCACCTAGCGAAGATCTGTTTAGTTCCAAATTAAATCGCTAATCAGTCGCAATGCGTCGCCACAATCTGCAACCACTTAATGTTGGAGTGAGTGGGCCATTTAAAACCTACAGTGCCAAGGCTCAAGAAAAGTAGCTAAGTAACAATGCAGGCAAGACCATGTCCATATAAGAGATATTTGGAACAGGCCCCCTCTTGTTTCTACTGAACATGAATGATTTGACACTGCACTGACTCAAAAAATTATGAATAAAATATAAATAATGCTCTAGATTGTAGGGTATAAGCTAGGTCTAGGGCCTTAAGGAAAATAAATGGACACTTTTTTGTAAATAGTTTTTGATTTATTTGTTACTAATTTTACGTTTTGCGCTTGTTTCTGTGTGGGGAACGAAACGTTTGTGTCATGTGTCATGTGTCAATTGTGTCATTAGTGAAATGTCAAGACGGTATAAACAAACGGTGGCTGGCGTGTATCTGTTTACCATTATTTAGTTTTAAAATACTGAATAAAACCTAACAATCATGACCGCGACACTACTCCTCCCTGACACCGTAATTACCAAGGTACCACCATACCGTAGTATAGTAGTCCGGAAAGTGAACAGTGCGGCTGAAGCGAGGTTTCTTCTCGAGACACCGTCGTTGTTCAGGTAAGCGGGTTTCAACCAATATAAATGATGATAATTCGTCACATTCGCTATTTCGTCGCTATCCCCAATGGGTCACATTCACTAATACGTCACCTTGTGTATCTGGGTAGTTTTCCTAACTCGTTTCATGCTGTATTTCGACTCATTCCCGACTCGCGCAATGCTTATGTAAAATGTACTGTCAGTGTGTTATTTCGCCCCGTTTCAGAACCTTAAATGTCTCAGCGTAAGGCGGCTTGAGTGAACTACGCAGGGTGCCTGTCGCAGGAAGGAGTGTTAACAAGTACATACAGTACAGTGTTACATATCATGGCTGTGGGCTGTGGTGACAACTTTACTATTTGATGCCGAAGTTCTGCCGGGAAGTCGGTGTAGCGTGGCGTAAGTAATGCAATTTTAAGTAAGGTACTGTAAAGGTTGTATAAAATACGCTCAGTGGCAGAAAAAGTGGCCCAAGAGCATAAAGGAAGCTTGTAAACGAGCTGAGTATTATTTATGAGATGTTTTGATGATAGTAGGTTGTATCAAGTGAGCTGTTTAGTTTATTTAAGTGGGTAATATGAAATTAACTTGAGTTTAGATTGACTGTTAACTTATAACTTTAGTTACAGGTTAAAATATATTAAAAAAAACTCTTAATTTTAACTAGGAAACCAAATCTGTATCAAACAAAGGTTAGTTAAAGTCTGTTTATTACTGAGTATGTTTATTACTGGTACCAGGACACAGTGGCGTTTGGATTGCGGTGATGGCAGACATATCCTCGATAGAGTCAAAATTCACCATGAGAAATACAGACGAAGAGGAGCGGTGTTGTAGTCTTTGAGCAGCTTTTGTTTGAAACAGTTGCTGGTCCAAATTTTATGTATGTTCAATGCTCTTCCCCTTTACGGAAGCAGCCACACCTCTTGGAACAAATTAATGAACCTGTTCGCAATTCACTAACAACCATTTTGAATGTGTCCTTGGACGACCAAGCGTAGACACAAGCCACACTACCCATCCGTGTTGGTGGCCTCGGCGCGGCGGCGTCCGTAAAATGACCAGTATTAGCTTACCAGCGTTCCTCTCCTCTGTCCACAGCACTGAGAAGTGGCTTGCCCGGATACAGATACGCCTGTGAACCCATCTTCCCAGAGACAGTGGGATGAGCCGCTCTGCAGGTTGGTACGGAATAATCTAATTAATACGTCCACCAGTACTGCTGCGTGGGTGCGTGGGACTCGGGCCTTTGGCTTCAGGCTCTACCGTCACCCAACACTGGAACCATGCTGGGTGAAACTACCTTCCGGCTTGCTACGTGTCTGCGTCTGGGCGCTCCTCGCAGTCGATAGCCTCAGACACCTTGGCCTGTCCTGCAGTAAGAGCGCAGGTCGTATAGCCCGTCACGCCGGTATTAATGACATCATCCGTCGTGCTCTTGCCACCGGCACTTGCCGGGGTACCAGCTATTTTAGAACCCAGTGGCTTGGCACGCGACGATGTGCAGAGACCAGATGGAGTGACCATAATACCTTGGAAGATGGGTAGGCCTTTGGTGTGGGATGCAAAATGTATTGTGTCGACACCCTAACGCCATCCCATCTTCCTGGTACGGTGGACTGTGCAGGTGCAGAAAATCTCAAACGTCGAAATATAACAACCTAATTGGGAGTTAATGTTTGAGCCGTTTGGGGTTGAAACACTAGGGCCATGGGGTCCGTGTGCTAAAAAAATTAAGGGTTTCAATTGAAGTAACTAAAGTAATAAGTTAACATCTGTAAAAACTTATGACAGTACTGGGTAGGTGCCAAGTGACCTGTTTAGTTTATTTAAGGGGGTAATTTGAAATGAACGTTTATTGATTTTCTTTATTGACAACGGGTTTATTTCGATTCCAGAATAAAATAGAAGATGCCAGGTTACTGCTGCTCAAGTTGCTAAGGTGGTTTTATTATCCAACTAAGGACAAACTCAACATGAGGTGGCTGCAACTCTGGATGTGCGGCGTACTACCCTTCGATATGCACTTAAGAGGTATTGTGAGCGACTGGACTCCATACACAGTGACCAGGTAACCGCAGAGTAAGATGTACTTATGCCCGAGATGTCCGATTTGTAATACTCGAAGTGTTGAGAAATCACTTCCTTACCGCTCATGAAGTCAGGTCAGGCAGTAGATTCAAGCAGCACGTGGGATCTTCGTAAGTGAACAACAGACCATGAGGCAAAGGATGGAACGTGATTTACGTGGCAGGACACTAGCACGAGGGCCAGAACTTGGGAGACACCACCGAGTTGCATGGTTAGAACATGTCTGGGACATACTTAAAGGACGGGTCCGAGCAAAGTTAACCTCGCCAAAGACACTCTGTGAGCGAAAGGTGGCTCTAGACAGAGCATGGGAGGAATTCACAAAGTGGACATAAAAACATACTGCAAAGCGTGCCAGAAGTCATGCAAGCCGTCATCCAAGCAAAAGAAGGTAATACGCGGTATAAATCTAAGTAAGTTTTTGTTGTAACTCCAAGAATATTCTTGAGAATAGAAGATTCTTGATCGTAAAGTGATTGGATAGTAAATACCTACAATATTATATTAGGAAAACCCTATTGTTTTACAATAGCAAAATAACCAGGGCTACAGTACTTGCCAGTTTATAGTAATGATTGAATGCAAACATTATAGTTATTACCTATGTACCTATTATAAAAACACATAAATGTCTTTTTTACAGATAAACACCACACGTCTTCTATGAGAGTTGAAAAGATGCAGCGCATAATCATAACCGATTGAAGCAGTAGAAAGAAGAATAATTTATCAAGTCTTTTTTATATCTCGATTGACCTTGAAATTGAAAATCTAAGTTCGAGGATCTAAGTTCCGCTGCTCGGGTGCTGGTTGCTCCACGGAACATTGAACCCTGAGTTGAAGAATTGTAAGTATTACTTTTACACAAAAAATTGTTTAAGGATGAGAAACTACAAAAAAAGAACAGAATGAGGCAAGACTTCATACCGACTCATGCAGCTGGTAGCTAATGCTGTAATCAAAGACGGTCGGAAGTTCGATAGTGTACCTCGAGAACTAGAAATATGTCTTAAGACGTCATTTCGTTATGTCAAAAACTTAAAGGCTGGTACAACTCCGACTGTGGGTTATTATCCAAGACAGGTGTTCAACCCAGAGACCATGAGAAGGCATTGGCTGACTATTTGGGTTAGATATAATTCCACACTGCATCTAGGGTTCCATTCACATTATACATTACTCGTGACAGACTAAACAATTTATTCACCTGTTGGAAAAACTATCGACATTGTTTGTTTTTTAAATATCATTATTGATGTTATGTTACCTGTTTAAGATAACGTTGAAAATGAAATTTGGAGCTCTAACTTCCGCTGGTTGGGAGTTGGTTGTTTCACGGTGCTTTGAACCCCGCGATAAGAAAGTGTATTAATTTTAAACAAAAAAATTGTTCTAGGATGAGAAACTGCAAAAGAAAAATGGAATGAGGCTAGACTTCAGATCAATGAATGCGGCGGGCAGCTAATGCTGTAATCAAAGACGGTCGGAAGAAGCTCAACACTGTAGCTCGGGAACCAGAAATATGTCATAAGGCTGACCCAGACCATGAGAAGGCATTGGCTGAATATTTATTGAAATGTTCGTCACTTAATTTTGGTCAGCTACCAGAACAAGTGCGGAAGTTGGCATACAAGAGTGCTGTGAAATTTGATTTGCCTGGCAGTCCAGCTTCATGGCATTAAAATGAAGAAGCTGCAGCTGATTGCTTCACGGGCTTCCTGACAAGAAACCATAAGAAATCCTGACCCCACCAGTTGGAGATTTGTTCAAGGAACTAGGAGAAGTCATACTGAAACATAGCACCAACAATATGGAACTTGGACGAAACACGAATCACCACTACATATAATAAAACCAATGAAATTAGTGGCATCAAAGGGCGCGAAACAGGTGGGTGCAATAGTTTCTGCCGACACAATCATGACACCTTAGTTACCACTGAATTAGCTGCAAGTCTAGCAGGGAACACAATACCGCCCATGTTAGTTTTTCCACGCCTTTTCATTTGTGAGCTTTGGATAGATGACGGCAACAGAGTTTCTCTTTTTCACAATAGCAAAATAACCCGGTCTACAGTAGTCATCGTTGGTAGTAATTATTGAATGCAAACGTTATAGTTATAACCTATGTCTCTGATTTACAGATCATATTTACATCAACGCAATGTGACAATTTGGGTTAGAAATAATTTAATATTGCATCATGCGTTCCATAATCCGTACAAACTTTACAATTCACTTGTTGGAGTAACTATCAAGATTGTTTTTTAATATCATTATTGACCTTGTAATTGTAATTTGGCGCTCTGAGTTCGGCTGGTCGCGTCGCGAGCTAGTTGTTCCACGGAACTTTGAAGTCTGTGATAAAGAAATGTATTAATTTTGAACAAAAAATTGTTTTAGGATGAAAAACTGAAAGAAAAACAGAGCTGGGCAAGACTTCAGATCGACTCATGCGGCGGGCAGCTAATGCTGCAATCAAATAAATTCAGATTCGAACATCGAAACTAATGATACTCAACTTAAGAGTATTTAATTTGAATAATTCCAAATGACAAACATTAAAATTGTATGATTTGATTTTCCTGTTTTTCTTTTAACCCATTGACACAAATATTAGAAACATCACGTTAATAAACTAAAATGGGTTTGCATTCCCTACATTGAATGAATAGCAAGTCTACCAGCAAACAGCAAACAAAAACATCATGTTTGTTTTTCCATGCCTAAGTACAAAGACCTTTCATGGGGGTGGGTTTTCCATTCGTGATGGACCCCAAGAAAGCATTGGAGCCGGAAATAGCTTTGGAATGATGACATTGGCAGAGTTGTGTGATTGACACTGGCTTCGCCACCATCAGGGATTTTAATTTGAATAACAGAAAAATCAGTCGCCAAATATCAGAATATGTCGGTCACTGGTTCAAAAGATATTAGGGTTTATAGGTAGCCGATCTGGAGGGAGACTCCCCGTCTTGGCCACGTTTATATTTCGAAAACTAGGGCACCTAGCGAAGATCTGTTTAGTTCCAAATTAAATCGCTAATCAGTCGCAATGCGTCGCCACAATCTGCAACCACTTAATGTTGGAGTGAGTGGGCCATTTAAAACCTACAGTGCCAAGGCTCAAGAAAAGTAGCTAAGTAACAATGCAGGCAAGACCATGTCCATATAAGAGATATTTGGAACAGGCCCCCTCTTGTTTCTACTGAACATGAATGATTTGACACTGCACTGACTCAAAAAATTATGAATAAAATATAAATAATGCTCTAGATTGTAGGGTATAAGCTAGGTCTAGGGCCTTAAGGAAAATAAATGGACACTTTTTTGTAAATAGTTTTTGATTTATTTGTTACTAATTTTACGTTTTGCGCTTGTTTCTGTGTGGGGAACGAAACGTTTGTGTCATGTGTCATGTGTCAATTGTGTCATTAGTGAAATGTCAAGACGGTATAAACAAACGGTGGCTGGCGTGTATCTGTTTACCATTATTTAGTTTTAAAATACTGAATAAAACCTAACAATCATGACCGCGACACTACTCCTCCCTGACACCGTAATTACCAAGGTACCACCATACCGTAGTATAGTAGTCCGGAAAGTGAACAGTGCGGCTGAAGCGAGGTTTCTTCTCGAGACACCGTCGTTGTTCAGGTAAGCGGGTTTCAACCAATATAAATGATGATAATTCGTCACATTCGCTATTTCGTCGCTATCCCCAATGGGTCACATTCACTAATACGTCACCTTGTGTATCTGGGTAGTTTTCCTAACTCGTTTCATGCTGTATTTCGACTCATTCCCGACTCGCGCAATGCTTATGTAAAATGTACTGTCAGTGTGTTATTTCGCCCCGTTTCAGAACCTTAAATGTCTCAGCGTAAGGCGGCTTGAGTGAACTACGCAGGGTGCCTGTCGCAGGAAGGAGTGTTAACAAGTACATACAGTACAGTGTTACATATCATGGCTGTGGGCTGTGGTGACAACTTTACTATTTGATGCCGAAGTTCTGCCGGGAAGTCGGTGTAGCGTGGCGTAAGTAATGCAATTTTAAGTAAGGTACTGTAAAGGTTGTATAAAATACGCTCAGTGGCAGAAAAAGTGGCCCAAGAGCATAAAGGAAGCTTGTAAACGAGCTGAGTATTATTTATGAGATGTTTTGATGATAGTAGGTTGTATCAAGTGAGCTGTTTAGTTTATTTAAGTGGGTAATATGAAATTAACTTGAGTTTAGATTGACTGTTAACTTATAACTTTAGTTACAGGTTAAAATATATTAAAAAAAACTCTTAATTTTAACTAGGAAACCAAATCTGTATCAAACAAAGGTTAGTTAAAGTCTGTTTATTACTGAGTATGTTTATTACTGGTACCAGGACACAGTGGCGTTTGGATTGCGGTGATGGCAGACATATCCTCGATAGAGTCAAAATTCACCATGAGAAATACAGACGAAGAGGAGCGGTGTTGTAGTCTTTGAGCAGCTTTTGTTTGAAACAGTTGCTGGTCCAAATTTTATGTATGTTCAATGCTCTTCCCCTTTACGGAAGCAGCCACACCTCTTGGAACAAATTAATGAACCTGTTCGCAATTCACTAACAACCATTTTGAATGTGTCCTTGGACGACCAAGCGTAGACACAAGCCACACTACCCATCCGTGTTGGTGGCCTCGGCGCGGCGGCGTCCGTAAAATGACCAGTATTAGCTTACCAGCGTTCCTCTCCTCTGTCCACAGCACTGAGAAGTGGCTTGCCCGGATACAGATACGCCTGTGAACCCATCTTCCCAGAGACAGTGGGATGAGCCGCTCTGCAGGTTGGTACGGAATAATCTAATTAATACGTCCACCAGTACTGCTGCGTGGGTGCGTGGGACTCGGGCCTTTGGCTTCAGGCTCTACCGTCACCCAACACTGGAACCATGCTGGGTGAAACTACCTTCCGGCTTGCTACGTGTCTGCGTCTGGGCGCTCCTCGCAGTCGATAGCCTCGGACACCTTGGCCTGTCCTGCAGTAAGAGCGCAGGTCGTATAGCCCGTCACGCCGGTATTAATGACATCATCCGTCGTGCTCTTGCCACCGGCACTTGCCGGGGTACCAGCTATTTTAGAACCCAGTGGCTTGGCACGCGACGATGTGCAGAGACCAGATGGAGTGACCATAATACCTTGGAAGATGGGTAGGCCTTTGGTGTGGGATGCAAAATGTATTGTGTCGACACCCTAGCGCCATCCCATCTTCCTGGTACGGTGGACTGTGCAGGTGCAGAAAATCTCAAACGTCGAAATATAACAACCTAATTGGGAGTTAATGTTTGAGCCGTTTGGGGTTGAAACACTAGGGCCATGGGGTCCGTGTGCTAAAAAAATTAAGGGTTTCAATTGAAGTAACTAAAGTAATAAGTTAACATCTGTAAAAACTTATGACAGTACTGGGTAGGTGCCAAGTGACCTGTTTAGTTTATTTAAGGGGGTAATTTGAAATGAACGTTTATTGATTTTCTTTATTGACAACGGGTTTATTTCGATTCCAGAATAAAATAGAAGATGCCAGGTTACTGCTGCTCAAGTTGCTAAGGTGGTTTTATTATCCAACTAAGGACAAACTCAACATGAGGTGGCTGCAACTCTGGATGTGCGGCGTACTACTCTTCGATATGCACTTAAGAGGTATTGTGAGCGACTGGACTCCATACACAGTGACCAGGTAACCGCAGAGTAAGATGTACTTATGCCCGAGATGTCCGATTTGTAATACTCGAAGTGTTGAGAAATCACTTCCTTACCGCTCATGAAGTCAGGTCAGGCAGTAGATTCAAGCAGCACGTGGGATCTTCGTAAGTGAACAACAGACCATGAGGCAAAGGATGGAACGTGATTTACGTGGCAGGACACTAGCACGAGGGCCAGAACTTGGGAGACACCACCGAGTTGCATGGTTAGAACATGTCTGGGACATACTTAAAGGACGGGTCCGAGCAAAGTTAACCTCGCCAAAGACACTCTGTGAGCGAAAGGTGGCTCTAGACAGAGCATGGGAGGAATTCACAAAGTGGACATAAAAACATACTGCAAAGCGTGCCAGAAGTCATGCAAGCCGTCATCCAAGCAAAAGAAGGTAATACGCGGTATAAATCTAAGTAAGTTTTTGTTGTAACTCCAAGAATATTCTTGAGAATAGAAGATTCTTGATCGTAAAGTGATTGGATAGTAAATACCTACAATATTATATTAGGAAAACCCTATTGTTTTACAATAGCAAAATAACCAGGGCTACAGTACTTGCCAGTTTATAGTAATGATTGAATGCAAACATTATAGTTATTACCTATGTACCTATTATAAAAACACATAAATGTCTTTTTTACAGATAAACACCACACGTCTTCTATGAGAGTTGAAAAGATGCAGCGCATAATCATAACCGATTGAAGCAGTAGAAAGAAGAATAATTTATCAAGTCTTTTTTATATCTCGATTGACCTTGAAATTGAAAATCTAAGTTCGAGGATCTAAGTTCCGCTGCTCGGGTGCTGGTTGCTCCACGGAACATTGAACCCTGAGTTGAAGAATTGTAAGTATTACTTTTACACAAAAAATTGTTTAAGGATGAGAAACTACAAAAAAAGAACAGAATGAGGCAAGACTTCATACCGACTCATGCAGCTGGTAGCTAATGCTGTAATCAAAGACGGTCGGAAGTTCGATAGTGTACCTCGAGAACTAGAAATATGTCTTAAGACGTCATTTCGTTATGTCAAAAACTTAAAGGCTGGTACAACTCCGACTGTGGGTTATTATCCAAGACAGGTGTTCAACCCAGAGACCATGAGAAGGCATTGGCTGACTATTTGGGTTAGATATAATTCCACACTGCATCTAGGGTTCCATTCACATTATACATTACTCGTGACAGACTAAACAATTTATTCACCTGTTGGAAAAACTATCGACATTGTTTGTTTTTTAAATATCATTATTGATGTTATGTTACCTGTTTAAGATAACGTTGAAAATGAAATTTGGAGCTCTAACTTCCGCTGGTTGGGAGTTGGTTGTTTCACGGTGCTTTGAACCCCGCGATAAGAAAGTGTATTAATTTTAAACAAAAAAATTGTTCTAGGATGAGAAACTGCAAAAGAAAAATGGAATGAGGCTAGACTTCAGATCAATGAATGCGGCGGGCAGCTAATGCTGTAATCAAAGACGGTCGGAAGAAGCTCAACACTGTAGCTCGGGAACCAGAAATATGTCATGAGGCTGACCCAGACCATGAGAAGGCATTGGCTGAATATTTATTGAAATGTTCGTCACTTAATTTTGGTCAGCTACCAGAACAAGTGCGGAAGTTGGCATACAAGAGTGCTGTGAAATTTGATTTGCCTGGCAGTCCAGCTTCATGGCATTAAAATGAAGAAGCTGCAGCTGATTGCTTCACGGGCTTCCTGACAAGAAACCATAAGAAATCCTGACCCCACCAGTTGGAGATTTGTTCAAGGAACTAGGAGAAGTCATACTGAAACATAGCACCAACAATATGGAACTTGGACGAAACACGAATCACCACTACATATAATAAAACCAATGAAATTAGTGGCATCAAAGGGCGCGAAACAGGTGGGTGCAATAGTTTCTGCCGACACAATCATGACACCTTAGTTACCACTGAATTAGCTGCAAGTCTAGCAGGGAACACAATACCGCCCATGTTAGTTTTTCCACGCCTTTTCATTTGTGAGCTTTGGATAGATGACGGCAACAGAGTTTCTCTTTTTCACAATAGCAAAATAACCCGGTCTACAGTAGTCATCGTTGGTAGTAATTATTGAATGCAAACGTTATAGTTATAACCTATGTCTCTGATTTACAGATCATATTTACATCAACGCAATGTGACAATTTGGGTTAGAAATAATTTAATATTGCATCATGCGTTCCATAATCCGTACAAACTTTACAATTCACTTGTTGGAGTAACTATCAAGATTGTTTTTTAATATCATTATTGACCTTGTAATTGTAATTTGGCGCTCTGAGTTCGGCTGGTCGCGTCGCGAGCTAGTTGTTCCACGGAACTTTGAAGTCTGTGATAAAGAAATGTATTAATTTTGAACAAAAAATTGTTTTAGGATGAAAAACTGAAAGAAAAACAGAGCTGGGCAAGACTTCAGATCGACTCATGCGGCGGGCAGCTAATGCTGCAATCAAATAAATTCAGATTCGAACATCGAAACTAATGATACTCAACTTAAGAGTATTTAATTTGAATAATTCCAAATGACAAACATTAAAATTGTATGATTTGATTTTCCTGTTTTTCTTTTAACCCATTGACACAAATATTAGAAACATCACGTTAATAAACTAAAATGGGTTTGCATTCCCTACATTGAATGAATAGCAAGTCTAGCAGCAAACAGCAAACAAAAACATCATGTTTGTTTTTCCATGCCTAAGTACAAAGACCTTTCATGGGGGTGGGTTTTCCATTCGTGATGGACCCCAAGAAAGCATTGGAGCCGGAAATAGCTTTGGAATGATGACATTGGCAGAGTTGTGTGATTGACACTGGCTTCGCCACCATCAGGGATTTTAATTTGAATAACAGAAAAATCAGTCGCCAAATATCAGAATATGTCGGTCACTGGTTCAAAAGATATTAGGGTTTATAGGTAGCCGATCTGGAGGGAGACTCCCCGTCTTGGCCACGTTTATATTTCGAAAACTAGGGCACCTAGCGAAGATCTGTTTAGTTCCAAATTAAATCGCTAATCAGTCGCAATGCGTCGCCACAATCTGCAACCACTTAATGTTGGAGTGAGTGGGCCATTTAAAACCTACAGTGCCAAGGCTCAAGAAAAGTAGCTAAGTAACAATGCAGGCAAGACCATGTCCATATAAGAGATACTTGGAACAGGCCCCCTCTTGTTTCTACTGAACATGAATGATTTGACACTGCACTGACTCAAAAAATTATGAATAAAATATAAATAATGCTCTAGATTGTAGGGTATAAGCTAGGTCTAGGGCCTTAAGGAAAATAAATGGACACTTTTTTGTAAATAGTTTTTGATTTATTTGTTACTAATTTTACGTTTTGCGCTTGTTTCTGTGTGGGGAACGAAACGTTTGTGTCATGTGTCATGTGTCAATTGTGTCATTAGTGAAATGTCAAGACGGTATAAACAAACGGTGGCTGGCGTGTATCTGTTTACCATTATTTAGTTTTAAAATACTGAATAAAACCTAACAATCATGACCGCGACACTACTCCTCCCTGACACCGTAATTACCAAGGTACCACCATACCGTAGTATAGTAGTCCGGAAAGTGAACAGTGCGGCTGAAGCGAGGTTTCTTCTCGAGACACCGTCGTTGTTCAGGTAAGCGGGTTTCAACCAATATAAATGATGATAATTCGTCACATTCGCTATTTCGTCGCTATCCCCAATGGGTCACATTCACTAATACGTCACCTTGTGTATCTGGGTAGTTTTCCTAACTCGTTTCATGCTGTATTTCGACTCATTCCCGACTCGCGCAATGCTTATGTAAAATGTACTGTCAGTGTGTTATTTCGCCCCGTTTCAGAACCTTAAATGTCTCAGCGTAAGGCGGCTTGAGTGAACTACGCAGGGTGCCTGTCGCAGGAAGGAGTGTTAACAAGTACATACAGTACAGTGTTACATATCATGGCTGTGGGCTGTGGTGACAACTTTACTATTTGATGCCGAAGTTCTGCCGGGAAGTCGGTGTAGCGTGGCGTAAGTAATGCAATTTTAAGTAAGGTACTGTAAAGGTTGTATAAAATACGCTCAGTGGCAGAAAAAGTGGCCCAAGAGCATAAAGGAAGCTTGTAAACGAGCTGAGTATTATTTATGAGATGTTTTGATGATAGTAGGTTGTATCAAGTGAGCTGTTTAGTTTATTTAAGTGGGTAATATGAAATTAACTTGAGTTTAGATTGACTGTTAACTTATAACTTTAGTTACAGGTTAAAATATATTAAAAAAAACTCTTAATTTTAACTAGGAAACCAAATCTGTATCAAACAAAGGTTAGTTAAAGTCTGTTTATTACTGAGTATGTTTATTACTGGTACCAGGACACAGTGGCGTTTGGATTGCGGTGATGGCAGACATATCCTCGATAGAGTCAAAATTCACCATGAGAAATACAGACGAAGAGGAGCGGTGTTGTAGTCTTTGAGCAGCTTTTGTTTGAAACAGTTGCTGGTCCAAATTTTATGTATGTTCAATGCTCTTCCCCTTTACGGAAGCAGCCACACCTCTTGGAACAAATTAATGAACCTGTTCGCAATTCACTAACAACCATTTTGAATGTGTCCTTGGACGACCAAGCGTAGACACAAGCCACACTACCCATCCGTGTTGGTGGCCTCGGCGCGGCGGCGTCCGTAAAATGACCAGTATTAGCTTACCAGCGTTCCTCTCCTCTGTCCACAGCACTGAGAAGTGGCTTGCCCGGATACAGATACGCCTGTGAACCCATCTTCCCAGAGACAGTGGGATGAGCCGCTCTGCAGGTTGGTACGGAATAATCTAATTAATACGTCCACCAGTACTGCTGCGTGGGTGCGTGGGACTCGGGCCTTTGGCTTCAGGCTCTACCGTCACCCAACACTGGAACCATGCTGGGTGAAACTACCTTCCGGCTTGCTACGTGTCTGCGTCTGGGCGCTCCTCGCAGTCGATAGCCTCAGACACCTTGGCCTGTCCTGCAGTAAGAGCGCAGGTCGTATAGCCCGTCACGCCGGTATTAATGACATCATCCGTCGTGCTCTTGCCACCGGCACTTGCCGGGGTACCAGCTATTTTAGAACCCAGTGGCTTGGCACGCGACGATGTGCAGAGACCAGATGGAGTGACCATAATACCTTGGAAGATGGGTAGGCCTTTGGTGTGGGATGCAAAATGTATTGTGTCGACACCCTAACGCCATCCCATCTTCCTGGTACGGTGGACTGTGCAGGTGCAGAAAATCTCAAACGTCGAAATATAACAACCTAATTGGGAGTTAATGTTTGAGCCGTTTGGGGTTGAAACACTAGGGCCATGGGGTCCGTGTGCTAAAAAAATTAAGGGTTTCAATTGAAGTAACTAAAGTAATAAGTTAACATCTGTAAAAACTTATGACAGTACTGGGTAGGTGCCAAGTGACCTGTTTAGTTTATTTAAGGGGGTAATTTGAAATGAACGTTTATTGATTTTCTTTATTGACAACGGGTTTATTTCGATTCCAGAATAAAATAGAAGATGCCAGGTTACTGCTGCTCAAGTTGCTAAGGTGGTTTTATTATCCAACTAAGGACAAACTCAACATGAGGTGGCTGCAACTCTGGATGTGCGGCGTACTACCCTTCGATATGCACTTAAGAGGTATTGTGAGCGACTGGACTCCATACACAGTGACCAGGTAACCGCAGAGTAAGATGTACTTATGCCCGAGATGTCCGATTTGTAATACTCGAAGTGTTGAGAAATCACTTCCTTACCGCTCATGAAGTCAGGTCAGGCAGTAGATTCAAGCAGCACGTGGGATCTTCGTAAGTGAACAACAGACCATGAGGCAAAGGATGGAACGTGATTTACGTGGCAGGACACTAGCACGAGGGCCAGAACTTGGGAGACACCACCGAGTTGCATGGTTAGAACATGTCTGGGACATACTTAAAGGACGGGTCCGAGCAAAGTTAACCTCGCCAAAGACACTCTGTGAGCGAAAGGTGGCTCTAGACAGAGCATGGGAGGAATTCACAAAGTGGACATAAAAACATACTGCAAAGCGTGCCAGAAGTCATGCAAGCCGTCATCCAAGCAAAAGAAGGTAATACGCGGTATAAATCTAAGTAAGTTTTTGTTGTAACTCCAAGAATATTCTTGAGAATAGAAGATTCTTGATCGTAAAGTGATTGGATAGTAAATACCTACAATATTATATTAGGAAAACCCTATTGTTTTACAATAGCAAAATAACCAGGGCTACAGTACTTGCCAGTTTATAGTAATGATTGAATGCAAACATTATAGTTATTACCTATGTACCTATTATAAAAACACATAAATGTCTTTTTTACAGATAAACACCACACGTCTTCTATGAGAGTTGAAAAGATGCAGCGCATAATCATAACCGATTGAAGCAGTAGAAAGAAGAATAATTTATCAAGTCTTTTTTATATCTCGATTGACCTTGAAATTGAAAATCTAAGTTCGAGGATCTAAGTTCCGCTGCTCGGGTGCTGGTTGCTCCACGGAACATTGAACCCTGAGTTGAAGAATTGTAAGTATTACTTTTACACAAAAAATTGTTTAAGGATGAGAAACTACAAAAAAAGAACAGAATGAGGCAAGACTTCATACCGACTCATGCAGCTGGTAGCTAATGCTGTAATCAAAGACGGTCGGAAGTTCGATAGTGTACCTCGAGAACTAGAAATATGTCTTAAGACGTCATTTCGTTATGTCAAAAACTTAAAGGCTGGTACAACTCCGACTGTGGGTTATTATCCAAGACAGGTGTTCAACCCAGAGACCATGAGAAGGCATTGGCTGACTATTTGGGTTAGATATAATTCCACACTGCATCTAGGGTTCCATTCACATTATACATTACTCGTGACAGACTAAACAATTTATTCACCTGTTGGAAAAACTATCGACATTGTTTGTTTTTTAAATATCATTATTGATGTTATGTTACCTGTTTAAGATAACGTTGAAAATGAAATTTGGAGCTCTAACTTCCGCTGGTTGGGAGTTGGTTGTTTCACGGTGCTTTGAACCCCGCGATAAGAAAGTGTATTAATTTTAAACAAAAAAATTGTTCTAGGATGAGAAACTGCAAAAGAAAAATGGAATGAGGCTAGACTTCAGATCAATGAATGCGGCGGGCAGCTAATGCTGTAATCAAAGACGGTCGGAAGAAGCTCAACACTGTAGCTCGGGAACCAGAAATATGTCATAAGGCTGACCCAGACCATGAGAAGGCATTGGCTGAATATTTATTGAAATGTTCGTCACTTAATTTTGGTCAGCTACCAGAACAAGTGCGGAAGTTGGCATACAAGAGTGCTGTGAAATTTGATTTGCCTGGCAGTCCAGCTTCATGGCATTAAAATGAAGAAGCTGCAGCTGATTGCTTCACGGGCTTCCTGACAAGAAACCATAAGAAATCCTGACCCCACCAGTTGGAGATTTGTTCAAGGAACTAGGAGAAGTCATACTGAAACATAGCACCAACAATATGGAACTTGGACGAAACACGAATCACCACTACATATAATAAAACCAATGAAATTAGTGGCATCAAAGGGCGCGAAACAGGTGGGTGCAATAGTTTCTGCCGACACAATCATGACACCTTAGTTACCACTGAATTAGCTGCAAGTCTAGCAGGGAACACAATACCGCCCATGTTAGTTTTTCCACGCCTTTTCATTTGTGAGCTTTGGATAGATGACGGCAACAGAGTTTCTCTTTTTCACAATAGCAAAATAACCCGGTCTACAGTAGTCATCGTTGGTAGTAATTATTGAATGCAAACGTTATAGTTATAACCTATGTCTCTGATTTACAGATCATATTTACATCAACGCAATGTGACAATTTGGGTTAGAAATAATTTAATATTGCATCATGCGTTCCATAATCCGTACAAACTTTACAATTCACTTGTTGGAGTAACTATCAAGATTGTTTTTTAATATCATTATTGACCTTGTAATTGTAATTTGGCGCTCTGAGTTCGGCTGGTCGCGTCGCGAGCTAGTTGTTCCACGGAACTTTGAAGTCTGTGATAAAGAAATGTATTAATTTTGAACAAAAAATTGTTTTAGGATGAAAAACTGAAAGAAAAACAGAGCTGGGCAAGACTTCAGATCGACTCATGCGGCGGGCAGCTAATGCTGCAATCAAATAAATTCAGATTCGAACATCGAAACTAATGATACTCAACTTAAGAGTATTTAATTTGAATAATTCCAAATGACAAACATTAAAATTGTATGATTTGATTTTCCTGTTTTTCTTTTAACCCATTGACACAAATATTAGAAACATCACGTTAATAAACTAAAATGGGTTTGCATTCCCTACATTGAATGAATAGCAAGTCTACCAGCAAACAGCAAACAAAAACATCATGTTTGTTTTTCCATGCCTAAGTACAAAGACCTTTCATGGGGGTGGGTTTTCCATTCGTGATGGACCCCAAGAAAGCATTGGAGCCGGAAATAGCTTTGGAATGATGACATTGGCAGAGTTGTGTGATTGACACTGGCTTCGCCACCATCAGGGATTTTAATTTGAATAACAGAAAAATCAGTCGCCAAATATCAGAATATGTCGGTCACTGGTTCAAAAGATATTAGGGTTTATAGGTAGCCGATCTGGAGGGAGACTCCCCGTCTTGGCCACGTTTATATTTCGAAAACTAGGGCACCTAGCGAAGATCTGTTTAGTTCCAAATTAAATCGCTAATCAGTCGCAATGCGTCGCCACAATCTGCAACCACTTAATGTTGGAGTGAGTGGGCCATTTAAAACCTACAGTGCCAAGGCTCAAGAAAAGTAGCTAAGTAACAATGCAGGCAAGACCATGTCCATATAAGAGATATTTGGAACAGGCCCCCTCTTGTTTCTACTGAACATGAATGATTTGACACTGCACTGACTCAAAAAATTATGAATAAAATATAAATAATGCTCTAGATTGTAGGGTATAAGCTAGGTCTAGGGCCTTAAGGAAAATAAATGGACACTTTTTTGTAAATAGTTTTTGATTTATTTGTTACTAATTTTACGTTTTGCGCTTGTTTCTGTGTGGGGAACGAAACGTTTGTGTCATGTGTCATGTGTCAATTGTGTCATTAGTGAAATGTCAAGACGGTATAAACAAACGGTGGCTGGCGTGTATCTGTTTACCATTATTTAGTTTTAAAATACTGAATAAAACCTAACAATCATGACCGCGACACTACTCCTCCCTGACACCGTAATTACCAAGGTACCACCATACCGTAGTATAGTAGTCCGGAAAGTGAACAGTGCGGCTGAAGCGAGGTTTCTTCTCGAGACACCGTCGTTGTTCAGGTAAGCGGGTTTCAACCAATATAAATGATGATAATTCGTCACATTCGCTATTTCGTCGCTATCCCCAATGGGTCACATTCACTAATACGTCACCTTGTGTATCTGGGTAGTTTTCCTAACTCGTTTCATGCTGTATTTCGACTCATTCCCGACTCGCGCAATGCTTATGTAAAATGTACTGTCAGTGTGTTATTTCGCCCCGTTTCAGAACCTTAAATGTCTCAGCGTAAGGCGGCTTGAGTGAACTACGCAGGGTGCCTGTCGCAGGAAGGAGTGTTAACAAGTACATACAGTACAGTGTTACATATCATGGCTGTGGGCTGTGGTGACAACTTTACTATTTGATGCCGAAGTTCTGCCGGGAAGTCGGTGTAGCGTGGCGTAAGTAATGCAATTTTAAGTAAGGTACTGTAAAGGTTGTATAAAATACGCTCAGTGGCAGAAAAAGTGGCCCAAGAGCATAAAGGAAGCTTGTAAACGAGCTGAGTATTATTTATGAGATGTTTTGATGATAGTAGGTTGTATCAAGTGAGCTGTTTAGTTTATTTAAGTGGGTAATATGAAATTAACTTGAGTTTAGATTGACTGTTAACTTATAACTTTAGTTACAGGTTAAAATATATTAAAAAAAACTCTTAATTTTAACTAGGAAACCAAATCTGTATCAAACAAAGGTTAGTTAAAGTCTGTTTATTACTGAGTATGTTTATTACTGGTACCAGGACACAGTGGCGTTTGGATTGCGGTGATGGCAGACATATCCTCGATAGAGTCAAAATTCACCATGAGAAATACAGACGAAGAGGAGCGGTGTTGTAGTCTTTGAGCAGCTTTTGTTTGAAACAGTTGCTGGTCCAAATTTTATGTATGTTCAATGCTCTTCCCCTTTACGGAAGCAGCCACACCTCTTGGAACAAATTAATGAACCTGTTCGCAATTCACTAACAACCATTTTGAATGTGTCCTTGGACGACCAAGCGTAGACACAAGCCACACTACCCATCCGTGTTGGTGGCCTCGGCGCGGCGGCGTCCGTAAAATGACCAGTATTAGCTTACCAGCGTTCCTCTCCTCTGTCCACAGCACTGAGAAGTGGCTTGCCCGGATACAGATACGCCTGTGAACCCATCTTCCCAGAGACAGTGGGATGAGCCGCTCTGCAGGTTGGTACGGAATAATCTAATTAATACGTCCACCAGTACTGCTGCGTGGGTGCGTGGGACTCGGGCCTTTGGCTTCAGGCTCTACCGTCACCCAACACTGGAACCATGCTGGGTGAAACTACCTTCCGGCTTGCTACGTGTCTGCGTCTGGGCGCTCCTCGCAGTCGATAGCCTCGGACACCTTGGCCTGTCCTGCAGTAAGAGCGCAGGTCGTATAGCCCGTCACGCCGGTATTAATGACATCATCCGTCGTGCTCTTGCCACCGGCACTTGCCGGGGTACCAGCTATTTTAGAACCCAGTGGCTTGGCACGCGACGATGTGCAGAGACCAGATGGAGTGACCATAATACCTTGGAAGATGGGTAGGCCTTTGGTGTGGGATGCAAAATGTATTGTGTCGACACCCTAGCGCCATCCCATCTTCCTGGTACGGTGGACTGTGCAGGTGCAGAAAATCTCAAACGTCGAAATATAACAACCTAATTGGGAGTTAATGTTTGAGCCGTTTGGGGTTGAAACACTAGGGCCATGGGGTCCGTGTGCTAAAAAAATTAAGGGTTTCAATTGAAGTAACTAAAGTAATAAGTTAACATCTGTAAAAACTTATGACAGTACTGGGTAGGTGCCAAGTGACCTGTTTAGTTTATTTAAGGGGGTAATTTGAAATGAACGTTTATTGATTTTCTTTATTGACAACGGGTTTATTTCGATTCCAGAATAAAATAGAAGATGCCAGGTTACTGCTGCTCAAGTTGCTAAGGTGGTTTTATTATCCAACTAAGGACAAACTCAACATGAGGTGGCTGCAACTCTGGATGTGCGGCGTACTACTCTTCGATATGCACTTAAGAGGTATTGTGAGCGACTGGACTCCATACACAGTGACCAGGTAACCGCAGAGTAAGATGTACTTATGCCCGAGATGTCCGATTTGTAATACTCGAAGTGTTGAGAAATCACTTCCTTACCGCTCATGAAGTCAGGTCAGGCAGTAGATTCAAGCAGCACGTGGGATCTTCGTAAGTGAACAACAGACCATGAGGCAAAGGATGGAACGTGATTTACGTGGCAGGACACTAGCACGAGGGCCAGAACTTGGGAGACACCACCGAGTTGCATGGTTAGAACATGTCTGGGACATACTTAAAGGACGGGTCCGAGCAAAGTTAACCTCGCCAAAGACACTCTGTGAGCGAAAGGTGGCTCTAGACAGAGCATGGGAGGAATTCACAAAGTGGACATAAAAACATACTGCAAAGCGTGCCAGAAGTCATGCAAGCCGTCATCCAAGCAAAAGAAGGTAATACGCGGTATAAATCTAAGTAAGTTTTTGTTGTAACTCCAAGAATATTCTTGAGAATAGAAGATTCTTGATCGTAAAGTGATTGGATAGTAAATACCTACAATATTATATTAGGAAAACCCTATTGTTTTACAATAGCAAAATAACCAGGGCTACAGTACTTGCCAGTTTATAGTAATGATTGAATGCAAACATTATAGTTATTACCTATGTACCTATTATAAAAACACATAAATGTCTTTTTTACAGATAAACACCACACGTCTTCTATGAGAGTTGAAAAGATGCAGCGCATAATCATAACCGATTGAAGCAGTAGAAAGAAGAATAATTTATCAAGTCTTTTTTATATCTCGATTGACCTTGAAATTGAAAATCTAAGTTCGAGGATCTAAGTTCCGCTGCTCGGGTGCTGGTTGCTCCACGGAACATTGAACCCTGAGTTGAAGAATTGTAAGTATTACTTTTACACAAAAAATTGTTTAAGGATGAGAAACTACAAAAAAAGAACAGAATGAGGCAAGACTTCATACCGACTCATGCAGCTGGTAGCTAATGCTGTAATCAAAGACGGTCGGAAGTTCGATAGTGTACCTCGAGAACTAGAAATATGTCTTAAGACGTCATTTCGTTATGTCAAAAACTTAAAGGCTGGTACAACTCCGACTGTGGGTTATTATCCAAGACAGGTGTTCAACCCAGAGACCATGAGAAGGCATTGGCTGACTATTTGGGTTAGATATAATTCCACACTGCATCTAGGGTTCCATTCACATTATACATTACTCGTGACAGACTAAACAATTTATTCACCTGTTGGAAAAACTATCGACATTGTTTGTTTTTTAAATATCATTATTGATGTTATGTTACCTGTTTAAGATAACGTTGAAAATGAAATTTGGAGCTCTAACTTCCGCTGGTTGGGAGTTGGTTGTTTCACGGTGCTTTGAACCCCGCGATAAGAAAGTGTATTAATTTTAAACAAAAAAATTGTTCTAGGATGAGAAACTGCAAAAGAAAAATGGAATGAGGCTAGACTTCAGATCAATGAATGCGGCGGGCAGCTAATGCTGTAATCAAAGACGGTCGGAAGAAGCTCAACACTGTAGCTCGGGAACCAGAAATATGTCATGAGGCTGACCCAGACCATGAGAAGGCATTGGCTGAATATTTATTGAAATGTTCGTCACTTAATTTTGGTCAGCTACCAGAACAAGTGCGGAAGTTGGCATACAAGAGTGCTGTGAAATTTGATTTGCCTGGCAGTCCAGCTTCATGGCATTAAAATGAAGAAGCTGCAGCTGATTGCTTCACGGGCTTCCTGACAAGAAACCATAAGAAATCCTGACCCCACCAGTTGGAGATTTGTTCAAGGAACTAGGAGAAGTCATACTGAAACATAGCACCAACAATATGGAACTTGGACGAAACACGAATCACCACTACATATAATAAAACCAATGAAATTAGTGGCATCAAAGGGCGCGAAACAGGTGGGTGCAATAGTTTCTGCCGACACAATCATGACACCTTAGTTACCACTGAATTAGCTGCAAGTCTAGCAGGGAACACAATACCGCCCATGTTAGTTTTTCCACGCCTTTTCATTTGTGAGCTTTGGATAGATGACGGCAACAGAGTTTCTCTTTTTCACAATAGCAAAATAACCCGGTCTACAGTAGTCATCGTTGGTAGTAATTATTGAATGCAAACGTTATAGTTATAACCTATGTCTCTGATTTACAGATCATATTTACATCAACGCAATGTGACAATTTGGGTTAGAAATAATTTAATATTGCATCATGCGTTCCATAATCCGTACAAACTTTACAATTCACTTGTTGGAGTAACTATCAAGATTGTTTTTTAATATCATTATTGACCTTGTAATTGTAATTTGGCGCTCTGAGTTCGGCTGGTCGCGTCGCGAGCTAGTTGTTCCACGGAACTTTGAAGTCTGTGATAAAGAAATGTATTAATTTTGAACAAAAAATTGTTTTAGGATGAAAAACTGAAAGAAAAACAGAGCTGGGCAAGACTTCAGATCGACTCATGCGGCGGGCAGCTAATGCTGCAATCAAATAAATTCAGATTCGAACATCGAAACTAATGATACTCAACTTAAGAGTATTTAATTTGAATAATTCCAAATGACAAACATTAAAATTGTATGATTTGATTTTCCTGTTTTTCTTTTAACCCATTGACACAAATATTAGAAACATCACGTTAATAAACTAAAATGGGTTTGCATTCCCTACATTGAATGAATAGCAAGTCTAGCAGCAAACAGCAAACAAAAACATCATGTTTGTTTTTCCATGCCTAAGTACAAAGACCTTTCATGGGGGTGGGTTTTCCATTCGTGATGGACCCCAAGAAAGCATTGGAGCCGGAAATAGCTTTGGAATGATGACATTGGCAGAGTTGTGTGATTGACACTGGCTTCGCCACCATCAGGGATTTTAATTTGAATAACAGAAAAATCAGTCGCCAAATATCAGAATATGTCGGTCACTGGTTCAAAAGATATTAGGGTTTATAGGTAGCCGATCTGGAGGGAGACTCCCCGTCTTGGCCACGTTTATATTTCGAAAACTAGGGCACCTAGCGAAGATCTGTTTAGTTCCAAATTAAATCGCTAATCAGTCGCAATGCGTCGCCACAATCTGCAACCACTTAATGTTGGAGTGAGTGGGCCATTTAAAACCTACAGTGCCAAGGCTCAAGAAAAGTAGCTAAGTAACAATGCAGGCAAGACCATGTCCATATAAGAGATACTTGGAACAGGCCCCCTCTTGTTTCTACTGAACATGAATGATTTGACACTGCACTGACTCAAAAAATTATGAATAAAATATAAATAATGCTCTAGATTGTAGGGTATAAGCTAGGTCTAGGGCCTTAAGGAAAATAAATGGACACTTTTTTGTAAATAGTTTTTGATTTATTTGTTACTAATTTTACGTTTTGCGCTTGTTTCTGTGTGGGGAACGAAACGTTTGTGTCATGTGTCAATTGTGTCATTAGTGAAATGTCAAGACGGTATAAACAAACGGTGGCTGGCGTGTATCTGTTTACCATTATTTAGTTTTAAAATACTGAATAAAACCTAACAATCATGACCGCGACACTACTCCTCCCTGACACCGTAATTACCAAGGTACCACCATACCGTAGTATAGTAGTCCGGAAAGTGAACAGTGCGGCTGAAGCGAGGTTTCTTCTCGAGACACCGTCGTTGTTCAGGTAAGCGGGTTTCAACCAATATAAATGATGATAATTCGTCACATTCGCTATTTCGTCGCTATCCCCAATGGGTCACATTCACTAATACGTCACCTTGTGTATCTGGTTAGTTTTCCTAACTCGTTTCATGCTGTATTTCGACTCATTCCCGACTCGCGCAATGCTTATGTAAAATGTACTGTCAGTGTGTTATTTCGCCCCGTTTCAGAACCTTAAATGTCTCAGCGTAAGGCGGCTTGAGTGAACTACGCAGGGTGCCTGTCGCAGGAAGGAGTGTTAACAAGTACATACAGTACAGTGTTACATATCATGGCTGTGGGCTGTGGTGACAACTTTACTATTTGATGCCGAAGTCCTGCCGGGAAGTCGGTGTAGCGTGGCGTAAGTAATGCAATTTTAAGTAAGGTACTGTAAAGGTTGTATAAAATACGCTCAGTGGCAGAAAAAGTGGCCCAAGAGCATAAAGGAAGCTTGTAAACGAGCTGAGTATTATTTATGAGATGTTTTGATGATAGTAGGTTGTATCAAGTGAGCTGTTTAGTTTATTTAAGTGGGTAATATGAAATTAACTTGAGTTTAGATTGACTGTTAACTTATAACTTTAGTTACAGGTTAAAATATATTAAAAAAAACTCTTAATTTTAACTAGGAAACCAAATCTGTATCAAACAAAGGTTAGTTAAAGTCTGTTTATTACTGAGTATGTTTATTACTGGTACCAGGACACAGTGGCGTTTGGATTGCGGTGATGGCAGACATATCCTCGATAGAGTCAAAATTCACCATGAGAAATACAGACGAAGAGGAGCGGTGTTGTAGTCTTTGAGCAGCTTTTGTTTGAAACAGTTGCTGGTCCAAATTTTATGTATGTTCAATGCTCTTCCCCTTTACGGAAGCAGCCACACCTCTTGGAACAAATTAATGAACCTGTTCGCAATTCACTAACAACCATTTTGAATGTGTCCTTGGACGACCAAGCGTAGACACAAGCCACACTACCCATCCGTGTTGGTGGCCTCGGCGTCCGTAAAATGACCAGTATTAGCTTACCAGCGTTCCTCTCCTCTGTCCACAGCACTGAGAAGTGGCTTGCCCGGATACAGATACGCCTGTGAACCCATCTTCCCAGAGACAGTGGGATGAGCCGCTCTGCAGGTTGGTACGGAATAATCTAATTAATACGTCCACCAGTACTGCTGCGTGGGTGCGTGGGACTCGGGCCTTTGGCTTCAGGCTCTACCGTCACCCAACACTGGAACCATGCTGGGTGAAACTACCTTCCGGCTTGCTACGTGTCTGCGTCTGGGCGCTCCTCGCAGTCGATAGCCTCGGACACCTTGGCCTGTCCTGCAGTAAGAGCGCAGGTCGTATAGCCCGTCACGCCGGTATTAATGACATCATCCGTCGTGCTCTTGCCACCGGCACTTGCCGGGGTACCAGCTATTTTAGAACCCAGTGGCTTGGCACGCGACGATGTGCAGAGACCAGATGGAGTGACCATAATACCTTGGAAGATGGGTAGGCCTTTGGTGTGGGATGCAACATGTATTGTGTCGACACCCTAGCGCCATCCCATCTTCCTGGTACGGTGGACTGTGCAGGTGCAGAAAATCTCAAACGTCGAAATATAACAACCTAATTGGGAGTTATATGTTTGAGCCGTTTGGGGTTGAAACACTAGGGCCATGGGGTCCGTGTGCTAAAAAAATTAAGGGTTTCAACTGAAGTAACTAAAGTAATAAGTTAACATCAGCTCTGTAAAAACTTATGACAGTACTGGGTAGGTGCCAAGTGACCTGTTTAGTTTATTTAAGGGGGTAATTTGAAATGAACGTTTATTGATTTTCTTTATTGACAACGGGTTTATTTCGATTCCAGAATAAAATAGAAGATGCCAGGTTACTGCTGCTCAAGTTGCTAAGGTGGTTTTATTATCCAACTAAGGACAAACTCAACATGAGGTGGCTGCAACTCTGGATGTGCGGCGTACTACCCTTCGATATGCACTTAAGAGGTATTGTGAGCGACTGGACTCCATACACAGTGACCAGGTAACCGCAGAGTAAGATGTACTTATGCCCGAGATGTCCGATTTGTAATACTCGAAGTGTTGAGAAATCACTTCCTTACCGCTCATGAAGTCAGGTCAGGCAGTAGATTCAAGCAGCACGTGGGATCTTCGTAAGTGAACAACAGACCATGAGGCAAAGGATGGAACGTGATTTACGTGGCAGGACACTAGCACGAGGGCCAGAACTTGGGAGACACCACCGAGTTGCATGGTTAGAACATGTCTGGGACATACTTAAAGGACGGGTCCGAGCAAAGTTAACCTCGCCAAAGACACTCTGTGAGCGAAAGGTGGCTCTAGACAGAGCATGGGAGGAATTCACAAAGTGGACATAAAAACATACTGCAAAGCGTGCCAGAAGTCATGCAAGCCGTCATCCAAGCAAAAGAAGGTAATACGCGGTATAAATCTAAGTAAGTTTTTGTTGTAACTCCAAGAATATTCTTGAGAATAGAAGATTCTTGATCGTAAAGTGATTGGATAGTAAATACCTACAATATTATATTAGGAAAGCCCTATTGTTTTACAATAGCAAAATAACCAGGGCTACAGTACTTGCCAGTTTATAGTAATGATTGAATGCAAACATTATAGTTATTACCTATGTACCTATTATAAAAACACATAAATGTCTTTTTTACAGATAAACACCACACGTCTTCTATGAGAGTTGAAAAGATGCAGCGCATAATCATAACCGATTGAAGCAGTAGAAAGAAGAATAATTTATCAAGTCTTTTTTATATCTCGATTGACCTTGAAATTGAAAATCTAAGTTCGAGGATCTAAGTTCCGCTGCTCGGGTGCTGGTTGCTCCACGGAACATTGAACCCTGAGTTGAAGAATTGTAAGTATTACTTTTACACAAAAAATTGTTTAAGGATGAGAAACTACAAAAAAAGAACAGAATGAGGCAAGACTTCATACCGACTCATGCAGCTGGTAGCTAATGCTGTAATCAAAGACGGTCGGAAGTTCGATAGTGTACCTCGAGAACTAGAAATATGTCTTAAGACGTCATTTCGTTATGTCAAAAACTTAAAGGCTGGTACAACTCCGACTGTGGGTTATTATCCAAGACAGGTGTTCAACCCAGAGACCATGAGAAGGCATTGGCTGACTATTTGGGTTAGATATAATTCCACACTGCATCTAGGGTTCCATTCACATTATACATTACTCGTGACAGACTAAACAATTTATTCACCTGTTGGAAAAACTATCGACATTGTTTGTTTTTTAAATATCATTATTGATGTTATGTTACCTGTTTAAGATAACGTTGAAAATGAAATTTGGAGCTCTAACTTCCGCTGGTTGGGAGTTGGTTGTTTCACGGTGCTTTGAACCCCGCGATAAGAAAGTGTATTAATTTTAAACAAAAAAATTGTTCTAGGATGAGAAACTGCAAAAGAAAAATGGAATGAGGCTAGACTTCAGATCAATGAATGCGGCGGGCAGCTAATGCTGTAATCAAAGACGGTCGGAAGAAGCTCAACACTGTAGCTCGGGAACCAGAAATATGTCATGAGGCTGACCCAGACCATGAGAAGGCATTGGCTGAATATTTATTGAAATGTTCGTCACTTAATTTTGGTCAGCTACCAGAACAAGTGCGGAAGTTGGCATACAAGAGTGCTGTGAAATTTGATTTGCCTGGCAGTCCAGCTTCATGGCATTAAAATGAAGAAGCTGCAGCTGATTGCTTCACGGGCTTCCTGACAAGAAACCATAAGAAATCCTGACCCCACCAGTTGGAGATTTGTTCAAGGAACTAGGAGAAGTCATACTGAAACATAGCACCAACAATATGGAACTTGGACGAAACACGAATCACCACTACATATAATAAAACCAATGAAATTAGTGGCATCAAAGGGCGCGAAACAAGTGGGTGCAATAGTTTCTGCCGACACAATCATGACACCTTAGTTACCACTGAATTAGCTGCAAGACTAGAAGGGAACACAATACCGCCCATGTTAGTTTTTCCACGCCTTTTCATTTGTGAGCTTTGGATAGATGACGGCAACAGAGTTTCTCTTTTTCACAATAGCAAAATAACCCGGTCTACAGTAGTCATCGTTGGTAGTAATTATTGAATGCAAACGTTATAGTTATAACCTATGTCTCTGATTTACAGATCATATTTACATCAACGCAATGTGACAATTTGGGTTAGAAATAATTTAATATTGCATCATGCGTTCCATAATCCGTACAAACTTTACAATTCACTTGTTGGAGTAACTATCAAGATTGTTTTTTAATATCATTATTGACCTTGTAATTGTAATTTGGCGCTCTGAGTTCGGCTGGTCGCGTCGCGAGCTAGTTGTTCCACGGAACTTTGAAGTCTGTGATAAAGAAATGTATTAATTTTGAACAAAAAATTGTTTTAGGATGAAAAACTGAAAGAAAAACAGAGCTGGGCAAGACTTCAGATCGACTCATGCGGCGGGCAGCTAATGCTGCAATCAAATAAATTCAGATTCGAACATCGAAACTAATGATACTCAACTTAAGAGTATTTAATTTGAATAATTCCAAATGACAAACATTAAAATTGTATGATTTGATTTTCCTGTTTTTCTTTTAACCCATTGACACAAATATTAGAAACATCACGTTAATAAACTAAAATGGGTTTGCATTCCCTACATTGAATGAATAGCAAGTCTACCAGCAAACAGCAAACAAAAACATCATGTTTGTTTTTCCATGCCTAAGTACAAAGACCTTTCATGGGGGTGGGTTTTCCATTCGTGATGGACCCCAAGAAAGCATTGGAGCCGGAAATAGCTTTGGAATGATGACATTGGCAGAGTTGTGTGATTGACACTGGCTTCGCCACCATCAGGGATTTTAATTTGAATAACAGAAAAATCAGTCGCCAAATATCAGAATATGTCGGTCACTGGTTCAAAAGATATTAGGGTTTATAGGTAGCCGATCTGGAGGGAGACTCCCCGTCTTGGCCACGTTTATATTTCGAAAACTAGGGCACCTAGCGAAGATCTGTTTAGTTCCAAATTAAATCGCTAATCAGTCGCAATGCGTCGCCACAATCTGCAACCACTTAATGTTGGAGTGAGTGGGCCATTTAAAACCTACAGTGCCAAGGCTCAAGAAAAGTAGCTAAGTAACAATGCAGGCAAGACCATGTCCATATAAGAGATACTTGGAACAGGCCCCCTCTTGTTTCTACTGAACATGAATGATTTGACACTGCACTGACTCAAAAAATTATGAATAAAATATAAATAATGCTCTAGATTGTAGGGTATAAGCTAGGTCTAGGGCCTTAAGGAAAATAAATGGACACTTTTTTGTAAATAGTTTTTGATTTATTTGTTACTAATTTTACGTTTTGCGCTTGTTTCTGTGTGGGGAACGAAACGTTTGTGTCATGTGTCATGTGTCAATTGTGTCATTAGTGAAATGTCAAGACGGTATAAACAAACGGTGGCTGGCGTGTATCTGTTTACCATTATTTAGTTTTAAAATACTGAATAAAACCTAACAATCATGACCGCGACACTACTCCTCCCTGACACCGTAATTACCAAGGTACCACCATACCGTAGTATAGTAGTCCGGAAAGTGAACAGTGCGGCTGAAGCGAGGTTTCTTCTCGAGACACCGTCGTTGTTCAGGTAAGCGGGTTTCAACCAATATAAATGATGATAATTCGTCACATTCGCTATTTCGTCGCTATCCCCAATGGGTCACATTCACTAATACGTCACCTTGTGTATCTGGTTAGTTTTCCTAACTCGTTTCATGCTGTATTTCGACTCATTCCCGACTCGCGCAATGCTTATGTAAAATGTACTGTCAGTGTGTTATTTCGCCCCGTTTCAGAACCTTAAATGTCTCAGCGTAAGGCGGCTTGAGTGAACTACGCAGGGTGCCTGTCGCAGGAAGGAGTGTTAACAAGTACATACAGTACAGTGTTACATATCATGGCTGTGGGCTGTGGTGACAACTTTACTATTTGATGCCGAAGTTCTGCCGGGAAGTCGGTGTAGCGTGGCGTAAGTAATGCAATTTTAAGTAAGGTACTGTAAAGGTTGTATAAAATACGCTCAGTGGCAGAAAAAGTGGCCCAAGAGCATAAAGGAAGCTTGTAAACGAGCTGAGTATTATTTATGAGATGTTTTGATGATAGTAGGTTGTATCAAGTGAGCTGTTTAGTTTATTTAAGTGGGTAATATGAAATTAACTTGAGTTTAGATTGACTGTTAACTTATAACTTTAGTTACAGGTTAAAATATATTAAAAAAAACTCTTAATTTTAACTAGGAAACCAAATCTGTATCAAACAAAGGTTAGTTAAAGTCTGTTTATTACTGAGTATGTTTATTACTGGTACCAGGACACAGTGGCGTTTGGATTGCGGTGATGGCAGACATATCCTCGATAGAGTCAAAATTCACCATGAGAAATACAGACGAAGAGGAGCGGTGTTGTAGTCTTTGAGCAGCTTTTGTTTGAAACAGTTGCTGGTCCAAATTTTATGTATGTTCAATGCTCTTCCCCTTTACGGAAGCAGCCACACCTCTTGGAACAAATTAATGAACCTGTTCGCAATTCACTAACAACCATTTTGAATGTGTCCTTGGACGACCAAGCGTAGACACAAGCCACACTACCCATCCGTGTTGGTGGCCTCGGCGTCCGTAAAATGACCAGTATTAGCTTACCAGCGTTCCTCTCCTCTGTCCACAGCACTGAGAAGTGGCTTGCCCGGATACAGATACGCCTGTGAACCCATCTTCCCAGAGACAGTGGGATGAGCCGCTCTGCAGGTTGGTACGGAATAATCTAATTAATACGTCCACCAGTACTGCTGCGTGGGTGCGTGGGACTCGGGCCTTTGGCTTCAGGCTCTACCGTCACCCAACACTGGAACCATGCTGGGTGAAACTACCTTCCGGCTTGCTACGTGTCTGCGTCTGGGCGCTCCTCGCAGTCGATAGCCTCGGACACCTTGGCCTGTCCTGCAGTAAGAGCGCAGGTCGTATAGCCCGTCACGCCGGTATTAATGACATCATCCGTCGTGCTCTTGCCACCGGCACTTGCCGGGGTACCAGCTATTTTAGAACCCAGTGGCTTGGCACGCGACGATGTGCAGAGACCAGATGGAGTGACCATAATACCTTGGAAGATGGGTAGGCCTTTGGTGTGGGATGCAAAATGTATTGTGTCGACACCCTAGCGCCATCCCATCTTCCTGGTACGGTGGACTGTGCAGGTGCAGAAAATCTCAAACGTCGAAATATAACAACCTAATTGGGAGTTAATGTTTGAGCCGTTTGGGGTTGAAACACTAGGGCCATGGGGTCCGTGTGCTAAAAAAATTAAGGGTTTCAATTGAAGTAACTAAAGTAATAAGTTAACATCAGCTCTGTAAAAACTTATGACAGTACTGGGTAGGTGCCAAGTGACCTGTTTAGTTTATTTAAGGGGGTAATTTGAAATGAACGTTTATTGATTTTCTTTATTGACAACGGGTTTATTTCGATTCCAGAATAAAATAGAAGATGCCAGGTTACTGCTGCTCAAGTTGCTAAGGTGGTTTTATTATCCAACTAAGGACAAACTCAACATGAGGTGGCTGCAACTCTGGATGTGCGGCGTACTACCCTTCGATATGCACTTAAGAGGTATTGTGAGCGACTGGACTCCATACACAGTGACCAGGTAACCGCAGAGTAAGATGTACTTATGCCCGAGATGTCCGATTTGTAATACTCGAAGTGTTGAGAAATCACTTCCTTACCGCTCATGAAGTCAGGTCAGGCAGTAGATTCAAGCAGCACGTGGGATCTTCGTAAGTGAACAACAGACCATGAGGCAAAGGATGGAACGTGATTTACGTGGCAGGACACTAGCACGAGGGCCAGAACTTGGGAGACACCACCGAGTTGCATGGTTAGAACATGTCTGGGACATACTTAAAGGACGGGTCCGAGCAAAGTTAACCTCGCCAAAGACACTCTGTGAGCGAAAGGTGGCTCTAGACAGAGCATGGGAGGAATTCACAAAGTGGACATAAAAACATACTGCAAAGCGTGCCAGAAGTCATGCAAGCCGTCATCCAAGCAAAAGAAGGTAATACGCGGTATAAATCTAAGTAAGTTTTTGTTGTAACTCCAAGAATATTCTTGAGAATAGAAGATTCTTGATCGTAAAGTGATTGGATAGTAAATACCTACAATATTATATTAGGAAAACCCTATTGTTTTACAATAGCAAAATAACCAGGGCTACAGTACTTGCCAGTTTATAGTAATGATTGAATGCAAACATTATAGTTATTACCTATGTACCTATTATAAAAACACATAAATGTCTTTTTTACAGATAAACACCACACGTCTTCTATGAGAGTTGAAAAGATGCAGCGCATAATCATAACCGATTGAAGCAGTAGAAAGAAGAATAATTTATCAAGTCTTTTTTATATCTCGATTGACCTTGAAATTGAAAATCTAAGTTCGAGGATCTAAGTTCCGCTGCTCGGGTGCTGGTTGCTCCACGGAACATTGAACCCTGAGTTGAAGAATTGTAAGTATTACTTTTACACAAAAAATTGTTTAAGGATGAGAAACTACAAAAAAAGAACAGAATGAGGCAAGACTTCATACCGACTCATGCAGCTGGTAGCTAATGCTGTAATCAAAGACGGTCGGAAGTTCGATAGTGTACCTCGAGAACTAGAAATATGTCTTAAGACGTCATTTCGTTATGTCAAAAACTTAAAGGCTGGTACAACTCCGACTGTGGGTTATTATCCAAGACAGGTGTTCAACCCAGAGACCATGAGAAGGCATTGGCTGACTATTTGGGTTAGATATAATTCCACACTGCATCTAGGGTTCCATTCACATTATACATTACTCGTGACAGACTAAACAATTTATTCACCTGTTGGAAAAACTATCGACATTGTTTGTTTTTTAAATATCATTATTGATGTTATGTTACCTGTTTAAGATAACGTTGAAAATGAAATTTGGAGCTCTAACTTCCGCTGGTTGGGAGTTGGTTGTTTCACGGTGCTTTGAACCCCGCGATAAGAAAGTGTATTAATTTTAAACAAAAAAATTGTTCTAGGATGAGAAACTGCAAAAGAAAAATGGAATGAGGCTAGACTTCAGATCAATGAATGCGGCGGGCAGCTAATGCTGTAATCAAAGACGGTCGGAAGAAGCTCAACACTGTAGCTCGGGAACCAGAAATATGTCATAAGGCTGACCCAGACCATGAGAAGGCATTGGCTGAATATTTATTGAAATGTTCGTCACTTAATTTTGGTCAGCTACCAGAACAAGTGCGGAAGTTGGCATACAAGAGTGCTGTGAAATTTGATTTGCCTGGCAGTCCAGCTTCATGGCATTAAAATGAAGAAGCTGCAGCTGATTGCTTCACGGGCTTCCTGACAAGAAACCATAAGAAATCCTGACCCCACCAGTTGGAGATTTGTTCAAGGAACTAGGAGAAGTCATACTGAAACATAGCACCAACAATATGGAACTTGGACGAAACACGAATCACCACTACATATAATAAAACCAATGAAATTAGTGGCATCAAAGGGCGCGAAACAGGTGGGTGCAATAGTTTCTGCCGACACAATCATGACACCTTAGTTACCACTGAATTAGCTGCAAGTCTAGCAGGGAACACAATACCGCCCATGTTAGTTTTTCCACGCCTTTTCATTTGTGAGCTTTGGATAGATGACGGCAACAGAGTTTCTCTTTTTCACAATAGCAAAATAACCCGGTCTACAGTAGTCATCGTTGGTAGTAATTATTGAATGCAAACGTTATAGTTATAACCTATGTCTCTGATTTACAGATCATATTTACATCAACGCAATGTGACAATTTGGGTTAGAAATAATTTAATATTGCATCATGCGTTCCATAATCCGTACAAACTTTACAATTCACTTGTTGGAGTAACTATCAAGATTGTTTTTTAATATCATTATTGACCTTGTAATTGTAATTTGGCGCTCTGAGTTCGGCTGGTCGCGTCGCGAGCTAGTTGTTCCACGGAACTTTGAAGTCTGTGATAAAGAAATGTATTAATTTTGAACAAAAAATTGTTTTAGGATGAAAAACTGAAAGAAAAACAGAGCTGGGCAAGACTTCAGATCGACTCATGCGGCGGGCAGCTAATGCTGCAATCAAATAAATTCAGATTCGAACATCGAAACTAATGATACTCAACTTAAGAGTATTTAATTTGAATAATTCCAAATGACAAACATTAAAATTGTATGATTTGATTTTCCTGTTTTTCTTTTAACCCATTGACACAAATATTAGAAACATCACGTTAATAAACTAAAATGGGTTTGCATTCCCTACATTGAATGAATAGCAAGTCTACCAGCAAACAGCAAACAAAAACATCATGTTTGTTTTTCCATGCCTAAGTACAAAGACCTTTCATGGGGGTGGGTTTTCCATTCGTGATGGACCCCAAGAAAGCATTGGAGCCGGAAATAGCTTTGGAATGATGACATTGGCAGAGTTGTGTGATTGACACTGGCTTCGCCACCATCAGGGATTTTAATTTGAATAACAGAAAAATCAGTCGCCAAATATCAGAATATGTCGGTCACTGGTTCAAAAGATATTAGGGTTTATAGGTAGCCGATCTGGAGGGAGACTCCCCGTCTTGGCCACGTTTATATTTCGAAAACTAGGGCACCTAGCGAAGATCTGTTTAGTTCCAAATTAAATCGCTAATCAGTCGCAATGCGTCGCCACAATCTGCAACCACTTAATGTTGGAGTGAGTGGGCCATTTAAAACCTACAGTGCCAAGGCTCAAGAAAAGTAGCTAAGTAACAATGCAGGCAAGACCATGTCCATATAAGAGATACTTGGAACAGGCCCCCTCTTGTTTCTACTGAACATGAATGATTTGACACTGCACTGACTCAAAAAATTATGAATAAAATATAAATAATGCTCTAGATTGTAGGGTATAAGCTAGGTCTAGGGCCTTAAGGAAAATAAATGGACACTTTTTTGTAAATAGTTTTTGATTTATTTGTTACTAATTTTACGTTTTGCGCTTGTTTCTGTGTGGGGAACGAAACGTTTGTGTCATGTGTCATGTGTCAATTGTGTCATTAGTGAAATGTCAAGACGGTATAAACAAACGGTGGCTGGCGTGTATCTGTTTACCATTATTTAGTTTTAAAATACTGAATAAAACCTAACAATCATGACCGCGACACTACTCCTCCCTGACACCGTAATTACCAAGGTACCACCATACCGTAGTATAGTAGTCCGGAAAGTGAACAGTGCGGCTGAAGCGAGGTTTCTTCTCGAGACACCGTCGTTGTTCAGGTAAGCGGGTTTCAACCAATATAAATGATGATAATTCGTCACATTCGCTATTTCGTCGCTATCCCCAATGGGTCACATTCACTAATACGTCACCTTGTGTATCTGGGTAGTTTTCCTAACTCGTTTCATGCTGTATTTCGACTCATTCCCGACTCGCGCAATGCTTATGTAAAATGTACTGTCAGTGTGTTATTTCGCCCCGTTTCAGAACCTTAAATGTCTCAGCGTAAGGCGGCTTGAGTGAACTACGCAGGGTGCCTGTCGCAGGAAGGAGTGTTAACAAGTACATACAGTACAGTGTTACATATCATGGCTGTGGGCTGTGGTGACAACTTTACTATTTGATGCCGAAGTTCTGCCGGGAAGTCGGTGTAGCGTGGCGTAAGTAATGCAATTTTAAGTAAGGTACTGTAAAGGTTGTATAAAATACGCTCAGTGGCAGAAAAAGTGGCCCAAGAGCATAAAGGAAGCTTGTAAACGAGCTGAGTATTATTTATGAGATGTTTTGATGATAGTAGGTTGTATCAAGTGAGCTGTTTAGTTTATTTAAGTGGGTAATATGAAATTAACTTGAGTTTAGATTGACTGTTAACTTATAACTTTAGTTACAGGTTAAAATATATTAAAAAAAACTCTTAATTTTAACTAGGAAACCAAATCTGTATCAAACAAAGGTTAGTTAAAGTCTGTTTATTACTGAGTATGTTTATTACTGGTACCAGGACACAGTGGCGTTTGGATTGCGGTGATGGCAGACATATCCTCGATAGAGTCAAAATTCACCATGAGAAATACAGACGAAGAGGAGCGGTGTTGTAGTCTTTGAGCAGCTTTTGTTTGAAACAGTTGCTGGTCCAAATTTTATGTATGTTCAATGCTCTTCCCCTTTACGGAAGCAGCCACACCTCTTGGAACAAATTAATGAACCTGTTCGCAATTCACTAACAACCATTTTGAATGTGTCCTTGGACGACCAAGCGTAGACACAAGCCACACTACCCATCCGTGTTGGTGGCCTCGGCGTCCGTAAAATGACCAGTATTAGCTTACCAGCGTTCCTCTCCTCTGTCCACAGCACTGAGAAGTGGCTTGCCCGGATACAGATACGCCTGTGAACCCATCTTCCCAGAGACAGTGGGATGAGCCGCTCTGCAGGTTGGTACGGAATAATCTAATTAATACGTCCACCAGTACTGCTGCGTGGGTGCGTGGGACTCGGGCCTTTGGCTTCAGGCTCTACCGTCACCCAACACTGGAACCATGCTGGGTGAAACTACCTTCCGGCTTGCTACGTGTCTGCGTCTGGGCGCTCCTCGCAGTCGATAGCCTCGGACACCTTGGCCTGTCCTGCAGTAAGAGCGCAGGTCGTATAGCCCGTCACGCCGGTATTAATGACATCATCCGTCGTGCTCTTGCCACCGGCACTTGCCGGGGTACCAGCTATTTTAGAACCCAGTGGCTTGGCACGCGACGATGTGCAGAGACCAGATGGAGTGACCATAATACCTTGGAAGATGGGTAGGCCTTTGGTGTGGGATGCAAAATGTATTGTGTCGACACCCTAGCGCCATCCCATCTTCCTGGTACGGTGGACTGTGCAGGTGCAGAAAATCTCAAACGTCGAAATATAACAACCTAATTGGGAGTTAATGTTTGAGCCGTTTGGGGTTGAAACACTAGGGCCATGGGGTCCGTGTGCTAAAAAAATTAAGGGTTTCAATTGAAGTAACTAAAGTAATAAGTTAACATCAGCTCTGTAAAAACTTATGACAGTACTGGGTAGGTGCCAAGTGACCTGTTTAGTTTATTTAAGGGGGTAATTTGAAATGAACGTTTATTGATTTTCTTTATTGACAACGGGTTTATTTCGATTCCAGAATAAAATAGAAGATGCCAGGTTACTGCTGCTCAAGTTGCTAAGGTGGTTTTATTATCCAACTAAGGACAAACTCAACATGAGGTGGCTGCAACTCTGGATGTGCGGCGTACTACCCTTCGATATGCACTTAAGAGGTATTGTGAGCGACTGGACTCCATACACAGTGACCAGGTAACCGCAGAGTAAGATGTACTTATGCCCGAGATGTCCGATTTGTAATACTCGAAGTGTTGAGAAATCACTTCCTTACCGCTCATGAAGTCAGGTCAGGCAGTAGATTCAAGCAGCACGTGGGATCTTCGTAAGTGAACAACAGACCATGAGGCAAAGGATGGAACGTGATTTACGTGGCAGGACACTAGCACGAGGGCCAGAACTTGGGAGACACCACCGAGTTGCATGGTTAGAACATGTCTGGGACATACTTAAAGGACGGGTCCGAGCAAAGTTAACCTCGCCAAAGACACTCTGTGAGCGAAAGGTGGCTCTAGACAGAGCATGGGAGGAATTCACAAAGTGGACATAAAAACATACTGCAAAGCGTGCCAGAAGTCATGCAAGCCGTCATCCAAGCAAAAGAAGGTAATACGCGGTATAAATCTAAGTAAGTTTTTGTTGTAACTCCAAGAATATTCTTGAGAATAGAAGATTCTTGATCGTAAAGTGATTGGATAGTAAATACCTACAATATTATATTAGGAAAACCCTATTGTTTTACAATAGCAAAATAACCAGGGCTACAGTACTTGCCAGTTTATAGTAATGATTGAATGCAAACATTATAGTTATTACCTATGTACCTATTATAAAAACACATAAATGTCTTTTTTACAGATAAACACCACACGTCTTCTATGAGAGTTGAAAAGATGCAGCGCATAATCATAACCGATTGAAGCAGTAGAAAGAAGAATAATTTATCAAGTCTTTTTTATATCTCGATTGACCTTGAAATTGAAAATCTAAGTTCGAGGATCTAAGTTCCGCTGCTCGGGTGCTGGTTGCTCCACGGAACATTGAACCCTGAGTTGAAGAATTGTAAGTATTACTTTTACACAAAAAATTGTTTAAGGATGAGAAACTACAAAAAAAGAACAGAATGAGGCAAGACTTCATACCGACTCATGCAGCTGGTAGCTAATGCTGTAATCAAAGACGGTCGGAAGTTCGATAGTGTACCTCGAGAACTAGAAATATGTCTTAAGACGTCATTTCGTTATGTCAAAAACTTAAAGGCTGGTACAACTCCGACTGTGGGTTATTATCCAAGACAGGTGTTCAACCCAGAGACCATGAGAAGGCATTGGCTGACTATTTGGGTTAGATATAATTCCACACTGCATCTAGGGTTCCATTCACATTATACATTACTCGTGACAGACTAAACAATTTATTCACCTGTTGGAAAAACTATCGACATTGTTTGTTTTTTAAATATCATTATTGATGTTATGTTACCTGTTTAAGATAACGTTGAAAATGAAATTTGGAGCTCTAACTTCCGCTGGTTGGGAGTTGGTTGTTTCACGGTGCTTTGAACCCCGCGATAAGAAAGTGTATTAATTTTAAACAAAAAAATTGTTCTAGGATGAGAAACTGCAAAAGAAAAATGGAATGAGGCTAGACTTCAGATCAATGAATGCGGCGGGCAGCTAATGCTGTAATCAAAGACGGTCGGAAGAAGCTCAACACTGTAGCTCGGGAACCAGAAATATGTCATGAGGCTGACCCAGACCATGAGAAGGCATTGGCTGAATATTTATTGAAATGTTCGTCACTTAATTTTGGTCAGCTACCAGAACAAGTGCGGAAGTTGGCATACAAGAGTGCTGTGAAATTTGATTTGCCTGGCAGTCCAGCTTCATGGCATTAAAATGAAGAAGCTGCAGCTGATTGCTTCACGGGCTTCCTGACAAGAAACCATAAGAAATCCTGACCCCACCAGTTGGAGATTTGTTCAAGGAACTAGGAGAAGTCATACTGAAACATAGCACCAACAATATGGAACTTGGACGAAACACGAATCACCACTACATATAATAAAACCAATGAAATTAGTGGCATCAAAGGGCGCGAAACAGGTGGGTGCAATAGTTTCTGCCGACACAATCATGACACCTTAGTTACCACTGAATTAGCTGCAAGTCTAGCAGGGAACACAATACCGCCCATGTTAGTTTTTCCACGCCTTTTCATTTGTGAGCTTTGGATAGATGACGGCAACAGAGTTTCTCTTTTTCACAATAGCAAAATAACCCGGTCTACAGTAGTCATCGTTGGTAGTAATTATTGAATGCAAACGTTATAGTTATAACCTATGTCTCTGATTTACAGATCATATTTACATCAACGCAATGTGACAATTTGGGTTAGAAATAATTTAATATTGCATCATGCGTTCCATAATCCGTACAAACTTTACAATTCACTTGTTGGAGTAACTATCAAGATTGTTTTTTAATATCATTATTGACCTTGTAATTGTAATTTGGCGCTCTGAGTTCGGCTGGTCGCGTCGCGAGCTAGTTGTTCCACGGAACTTTGAAGTCTGTGATAAAGAAATGTATTAATTTTGAACAAAAAATTGTTTTAGGATGAAAAACTGAAAGAAAAACAGAGCTGGGCAAGACTTCAGATCGACTCATGCGGCGGGCAGCTAATGCTGCAATCAAATAAATTCAGATTCGAACATCGAAACTAATGATACTCAACTTAAGAGTATTTAATTTGAATAATTCCAAATGACAAACATTAAAATTGTATGATTTGATTTTCCTGTTTTTCTTTTAACCCATTGACACAAATATTAGAAACATCACGTTAATAAACTAAAATGGGTTTGCATTCCCTACATTGAATGAATAGCAAGTCTACCAGCAAACAGCAAACAAAAACTTCATGTTTGTTTTTCCATGCCTAAGTACAAAGACCTTTCATGGGGGTGGGTTTTCCATTCGTGATGGACCCCAAGAAAGCATTGGAGCCGGAAATAGCTTTGGAATGATGACATTGGCAGAGTTGTGTGATTGACACTGGCTTCGCCACCATCAGGGATTTTAATTTGAATAACAGAAAAATCAGTCGCCAAATATCAGAATATGTCGGTCACTGGTTCAAAAGATATTAGGGTTTATAGGTAGCCGATCTGGAGGGAGACTCCCCGTCTTGGCCACGTTTATATTTCGAAAACTAGGGCACCTAGCGAAGATCTGTTTAGTTCCAAATTAAATCGCTAATCAGTCGCAATGCGTCGCCACAATCTGCAACCACTTAATGTTGGAGTGAGTGGGCCATTTAAAACCTACAGTGCCAAGGCTCAAGAAAAGTAGCTAAGTAACAATGCAGGCAAGACCATGTCCATATAAGAGATACTTGGAACAGGCCCCCTCTTGTTTCTACTGAACATGAATGATTTGACACTGCACTGACTCAAAAAATTATGAATAAAATATAAATAATGCTCTAGATTGTAGGGTATAAGCTAGGTCTAGGGCCTTAAGGAAAATAAATGGACACTTTTTTGTAAATAGTTTTTGATTTATTTGTTACTAATTTTACGTTTTGCGCTTGTTTCTGTGTGGGGAACGAAACGTTTGTGTCATGTGTCAATTGTGTCATTAGTGAAATGTCAAGACGGTATAAACAAACGGTGGCTGGCGTGTATCTGTTTACCATTATTTAGTTTTAAAATACTGAATAAAACCTAACAATCATGACCGCGACACTACTCCTCCCTGACACCGTAATTACCAAGGTACCACCATACCGTAGTATAGTAGTCCGGAAAGTGAACAGTGCGGCTGAAGCGAGGTTTCTTCTCGAGACACCGTCGTTGTTCAGGTAAGCGGGTTTCAACCAATATAAATGATGATAATTCGTCACATTCGCTATTTCGTCGCTATCCCCAATGGGTCACATTCACTAATACGTCACCTTGTGTATCTGGGTAGTTTTCCTAACTCGTTTCATGCTGTATTTCGACTCATTCCCGACTCGCGCAATGCTTATGTAAAATGTACTGTCAGTGTGTTATTTCGCCCCGTTTCAGAACCTTAAATGTCTCAGCGTAAGGCGGCTTGAGTGAACTACGCAGGGTGCCTGTCGCAGGAAGGAGTGTTAACAAGTACATACAGTACAGTGTTACATATCATGGCTGTGGGCTGTGGTGACAACTTTACTATTTGATGCCGAAGTTCTGCCGGGAAGTCGGTGTAGCGTGGCGTAAGTAATGCAATTTTAAGTAAGGTACTGTAAAGGTTGTATAAAATACGCTCAGTGGCAGAAAAAGTGGCCCAAGAGCATAAAGGAAGCTTGTAAACGAGCTGAGTATTATTTATGAGATGTTTTGATGATAGTAGGTTGTATCAAGTGAGCTGTTTAGTTTATTTAAGTGGGTAATATGAAATTAACTTGAGTTTAGATTGACTGTTAACTTATAACTTTAGTTACAGGTTAAAATATATTAAAAAAAACTCTTAATTTTAACTAGGAAACCAAATCTGTATCAAACAAAGGTTAGTTAAAGTCTGTTTATTACTGAGTATGTTTATTACTGGTACCAGGACACAGTGGCGTTTGGATTGCGGTGATGGCAGACATATCCTCGATAGAGTCAAAATTCACCATGAGAAATACAGACGAAGAGGAGCGGTGTTGTAGTCTTTGAGCAGCTTTTGTTTGAAACAGTTGCTGGTCCAAATTTTATGTATGTTCAATGCTCTTCCCCTTTACGGAAGCAGCCACACCTCTTGGAACAAATTAATGAACCTGTTCGCAATTCACTAACAACCATTTTGAATGTGTCCTTGGACGACCAAGCGTAGACACAAGCCACACTACCCATCCGTGTTGGTGGCCTCGGCGCGGCGGCGTCCGTAAAATGACCAGTATTAGCTTACCAGCGTTCCTCTCCTCTGTCCACAGCACTGAGAAGTGGCTTGCCCGGATACAGATACGCCTGTGAACCCATCTTCCCAGAGACAGTGGGATGAGCCGCTCTGCAGGTTGGTACGGAATAATCTAATTAATACGTCCACCAGTACTGCTGCGTGGGTGCGTGGGACTCGGGCCTTTGGCTTCAGGCTCTACCGTCACCCAACACTGGAACCATGCTGGGTGAAACTACCTTCCGGCTTGCTACGTGTCTGCGTCTGGGCGCTCCTCGCAGTCGATAGCCTCGGACACCTTGGCCTGTCCTGCAGTAAGAGCGCAGGTCGTATAGCCCGTCACGCCGGTATTAATGACATCATCCGTCGTGCTCTTGCCACCGGCACTTGCCGGGGTACCAGCTATTTTAGAACCCAGTGGCTTGGCACGCGACGATGTGCAGAGACCAGATGGAGTGACCATAATACCTTGGAAGATGGGTAGGCCTTTGGTGTGGGATGCAAAATGTATTGTGTCGACACCCTAGCGCCATCCCATCTTCCTGGTACGGTGGACTGTGCAGGTGCAGAAAATCTCAAACGTCGAAATATAACAACCTAATTGGGAGTTAATGTTTGAGCCGTTTGGGGTTGAAACACTAGGGCCATGGGGTCCGTGTGCTAAAAAAATTAAGGGTTTCAATTGAAGTAACTAAAGTAATAAGTTAACATCTGTAAAAACTTATGACAGTACTGGGTAGGTGCCAAGTGACCTGTTTAGTTTATTTAAGGGGGTAATTTGAAATGAACGTTTATTGATTTTCTTTATTGACAACGGGTTTATTTCGATTCCAGAATAAAATAGAAGATGCCAGGTTACTGCTGCTCAAGTTGCTAAGGTGGTTTTATTATCCAACTAAGGACAAACTCAACATGAGGTGGCTGCAACTCTGGATGTGCGGCGTACTACTCTTCGATATGCACTTAAGAGGTATTGTGAGCGACTGGACTCCATACACAGTGACCAGGTAACCGCAGAGTAAGATGTACTTATGCCCGAGATGTCCGATTTGTAATACTCGAAGTGTTGAGAAATCACTTCCTTACCGCTCATGAAGTCAGGTCAGGCAGTAGATTCAAGCAGCACGTGGGATCTTCGTAAGTGAACAACAGACCATGAGGCAAAGGATGGAACGTGATTTACGTGGCAGGACACTAGCACGAGGGCCAGAACTTGGGAGACACCACCGAGTTGCATGGTTAGAACATGTCTGGGACATACTTAAAGGACGGGTCCGAGCAAAGTTAACCTCGCCAAAGACACTCTGTGAGCGAAAGGTGGCTCTAGACAGAGCATGGGAGGAATTCACAAAGTGGACATAAAAACATACTGCAAAGCGTGCCAGAAGTCATGCAAGCCGTCATCCAAGCAAAAGAAGGTAATACGCGGTATAAATCTAAGTAAGTTTTTGTTGTAACTCCAAGAATATTCTTGAGAATAGAAGATTCTTGATCGTAAAGTGATTGGATAGTAAATACCTACAATATTATATTAGGAAAGCCCTATTGTTTTACAATAGCAAAATAACCAGGGCTACAGTACTTGCCAGTTTATAGTAATGATTGAATGCAAACATTATAGTTATTACCTATGTACCTATTATAAAAACACATAAATGTCTTTTTTACAGATAAACACCACACGTCTTCTATGAGAGTTGAAAAGATGCAGCGCATAATCATAACCGATTGAAGCAGTAGAAAGAAGAATAATTTATCAAGTCTTTTTTATATCTCGATTGACCTTGAAATTGAAAATCTAAGTTCGAGGATCTAAGTTCCGCTGCTCGGGTGCTGGTTGCTCCACGGAACATTGAACCCTGAGTTGAAGAATTGTAAGTATTACTTTTACACAAAAAATTGTTTAAGGATGAGAAACTACAAAAAAAGAACAGAATGAGGCAAGACTTCATACCGACTCATGCAGCTGGTAGCTAATGCTGTAATCAAAGACGGTCGGAAGTTCGATAGTGTACCTCGAGAACTAGAAATATGTCTTAAGACGTCATTTCGTTATGTCAAAAACTTAAAGGCTGGTACAACTCCGACTGTGGGTTATTATCCAAGACAGGTGTTCAACCCAGAGACCATGAGAAGGCATTGGCTGACTATTTGGGTTAGATATAATTCCACACTGCATCTAGGGTTCCATTCACATTATACATTACTCGTGACAGACTAAACAATTTATTCACCTGTTGGAAAAACTATCGACATTGTTTGTTTTTTAAATATCATTATTGATGTTATGTTACCTGTTTAAGATAACGTTGAAAATGAAATTTGGAGCTCTAACTTCCGCTGGTTGGGAGTTGGTTGTTTCACGGTGCTTTGAACCCCGCGATAAGAAAGTGTATTAATTTTAAACAAAAAAATTGTTCTAGGATGAGAAACTGCAAAAGAAAAATGGAATGAGGCTAGACTTCAGATCAATGAATGCGGCGGGCAGCTAATGCTGTAATCAAAGACGGTCGGAAGAAGCTCAACACTGTAGCTCGGGAACCAGAAATATGTCATGAGGCTGACCCAGACCATGAGAAGGCATTGGCTGAATATTTATTGAAATGTTCGTCACTTAATTTTGGTCAGCTACCAGAACAAGTGCGGAAGTTGGCATACAAGAGTGCTGTGAAATTTGATTTGCCTGGCAGTCCAGCTTCATGGCATTAAAATGAAGAAGCTGCAGCTGATTGCTTCACGGGCTTCCTGACAAGAAACCATAAGAAATCCTGACCCCACCAGTTGGAGATTTGTTCAAGGAACTAGGAGAAGTCATACTGAAACATAGCACCAACAATATGGAACTTGGACGAAACACGAATCACCACTACATATAATAAAACCAATGAAATTAGTGGCATCAAAGGGCGCGAAACAAGTGGGTGCAATAGTTTCTGCCGACACAATCATGACACCTTAGTTACCACTGAATTAGCTGCAAGTCTAGAAGGGAACACAATACCGCCCATGTTAGTTTTTCCACGCCTTTTCATTTGTGAGCTTTGGATAGATGACGGCAACAGAGTTTCTCTTTTTCACAATAGCAAAATAACCCGGTCTACAGTAGTCATCGTTGGTAGTAATTATTGAATGCAAACGTTATAGTTATAACCTATGTCTCTGATTTACAGATCATATTTACATCAACGCAATGTGACAATTTGGGTTAGAAATAATTTAATATTGCATCATGCGTTCCATAATCCGTACAAACTTTACAATTCACTTGTTGGAGTAACTATCAAGATTGTTTTTTAATATCATTATTGACCTTGTAATTGTAATTTGGCGCTCTGAGTTCGGCTGGTCGCGTCGCGAGCTAGTTGTTCCACGGAACTTTGAAGTCTGTGATAAAGAAATGTATTAATTTTGAACAAAAAATTGTTTTAGGATGAAAAACTGAAAGAAAAACAGAGCTGGGCAAGACTTCAGATCGACTCATGCGGCGGGCAGCTAATGCTGCAATCAAATAAATTCAGATTCGAACATCGAAACTAATGATACTCAACTTAAGAGTATTTAATTTGAATAATTCCAAATGACAAACATTAAAATTGTATGATTTGATTTTCCTGTTTTTCTTTTAACCCATTGACACAAATATTAGAAACATCACGTTAATAAACTAAAATGGGTTTGCATTCCCTACATTGAATGAATAGCAAGTCTACCAGCAAACAGCAAACAAAAACATCATGTTTGTTTTTCCATGCCTAAGTACAAAGACCTTTCATGGGGGTGGGTTTTCCATTCGTGATGGACCCCAAGAAAGCATTGGAGCCGGAAATAGCTTTGGAATGATGACATTGGCAGAGTTGTGTGATTGACACTGGCTTCGCCACCATCAGGGATTTTAATTTGAATAACAGAAAAATCAGTCGCCAAATATCAGAATATGTCGGTCACTGGTTCAAAAGATATTAGGGTTTATAGGTAGCCGATCTGGAGGGAGACTCCCCGTCTTGGCCACGTTTATATTTCGAAAACTAGGGCACCTAGCGAAGATCTGTTTAGTTCCAAATTAAATCGCTAATCAGTCGCAATGCGTGGCCACAATCTGCAACCACTTAATGTTGGAGTGAGTGGGCCATTTAAAACCTACAGTGCCAAGGCTCAAGAAAAGTAGCTAAGTAACAATGCAGGCAAGACCATGTCCATATAAGAGATACTTGGAACAGGCCCCCTCTTGTTTCTACTGAACATGAATGATTTGACACTGCACTGACTCAAAAAATTATGAATAAAATATAAATAATGCTCTAGATTGTAGGGTATAAGCTAGGTCTAGGGCCTTAAGGAAAATAAATGGACACTTTTTTGTAAATAGTTTTTGATTTATTTGTTACTAATTTTACGTTTTGCGCTTGTTTCTGTGTGGGGAACGAAACGTTTGTGTCATGTGTCATGTGTCAATTGTGTCATTAGTGAAATGTCAAGACGGTATAAACAAACGGTGGCTGGCGTGTATCTGTTTACCATTATTTAGTTTTAAAATACTGAATAAAACCTAACAATCATGACCGCGACACTACTCCTCCCTGACACCGTAATTACCAAGGTACCACCATACCGTAGTATAGTAGTCCGGAAAGTGAACAGTGCGGCTGAAGCGAGGTTTCTTCTCGAGACACCGTCGTTGTTCAGGTAAGCGGGTTTCAACCAATATAAATGATGATAATTCGTCACATTCGCTATTTCGTCGCTATCCCCAATGGGTCACATTCACTAATACGTCACCTTGTGTATCTGGTTAGTTTTCCTAACTCGTTTCATGCTGTATTTCGACTCATTCCCGACTCGCGCAATGCTTATGTAAAATGTACTGTCAGTGTGTTATTTCGCCCCGTTTCAGAACCTTAAATGTCTCAGCGTAAGGCGGCTTGAGTGAACTACGCAGGGTGCCTGTCGCAGGAAGGAGTGTTAACAAGTACATACAGTACAGTGTTACATATCATGGCTGTGGGCTGTGGTGACAACTTTACTATTTGATGCCGAAGTCCTGCCGGGAAGTCGGTGTAGCGTGGCGTAAGTAATGCAATTTTAAGTAAGGTACTGTAAAGGTTGTATAAAATACGCTCAGTGGCAGAAAAAGTGGCCCAAGAGCATAAAGGAAGCTTGTAAACGAGCTGAGTATTATTTATGAGATGTTTTGATGATAGTAGGTTGTATCAAGTGAGCTGTTTAGTTTATTTAAGTGGGTAATATGAAATTAACTTGAGTTTAGATTGACTGTTAACTTATAACTTTAGTTACAGGTTAAAATATATTAAAAAAAACTCTTAATTTTAACTAGGAAACCAAATCTGTATCAAACAAAGGTTAGTTAAAGTCTGTTTATTACTGAGTATGTTTATTACTGGTACCAGGACACAGTGGCGTTTGGATTGCGGTGATGGCAGACATATCCTCGATAGAGTCAAAATTCACCATGAGAAATACAGACGAAGAGGAGCGGTGTTGTAGTCTTTGAGCAGCTTTTGTTTGAAACAGTTGCTGGTCCAAATTTTATGTATGTTCAATGCTCTTCCCCTTTACGGAAGCAGCCACACCTCTTGGAACAAATTAATGAACCTGTTCGCAATTCACTAACAACCATTTTGAATGTGTCCTTGGACGACCAAGCGTAGACACAAGCCACACTACCCATCCGTGTTGGTGGCCTCGGCGCGGCGGCGTCCGTAAAATGACCAGTATTAGCTTACCAGCGTTCCTCTCCTCTGTCCACAGCACTGAGAAGTGGCTTGCCCGGATACAGATACGCCTGTGAACCCATCTTCCCAGAGACAGTGGGATGAGCCGCTCTGCAGGTTGGTACGGAATAATCTAATTAATACGTCCACCAGTACTGCTGCGTGGGTGCGTGGGACTCGGGCCTTTGGCTTCAGGCTCTACCGTCACCCAACACTGGAACCATGCTGGGTGAAACTACCTTCCGGCTTGCTACGTGTCTGCGTCTGGGCGCTCCTCGCAGTCGATAGCCTCGGACACCTTGGCCTGTCCTGCAGTAAGAGCGCAGGTCGTATAGCCCGTCACGCCGGTATTAATGACATCATCCGTCGTGCTCTTGCCACCGGCACTTGCCGGGGTACCAGCTATTTTAGAACCCAGTGGCTTGGCACGCGACGATGTGCAGAGACCAGATGGAGTGACCATAATACCTTGGAAGATGGGTAGGCCTTTGGTGTGGGATGCAACATGTATTGTGTCGACACCCTAGCGCCATCCCATCTTCCTGGTACGGTGGACTGTGCAGGTGCAGAAAATCTCAAACGTCGAAATATAACAACCTAATTGGGAGTTATATGTTTGAGCCGTTTGGGGTTGAAACACTAGGGCCATGGGGTCCGTGTGCTAAAAAAATTAAGGGTTTCAACTGAAGTAACTAAAGTAATAAGTTAACATCAGCTCTGTAAAAACTTATGACAGTACTGGGTAGGTGCCAAGTGACCTGTTTAGTTTATTTAAGGGGGTAATTTGAAATGAACGTTTATTGATTTTCTTTATTGACAACGGGTTTATTTCGATTCCAGAATAAAATAGAAGATGCCAGGTTACTGCTGCTCAAGTTGCTAAGGTGGTTTTATTATCCAACTAAGGACAAACTCAACATGAGGTGGCTGCAACTCTGGATGTGCGGCGTACTACTCTTCGATATGCACTTAAGAGGTATTGTGAGCGACTGGACTCCATACACAGTGACCAGGTAACCGCAGAGTAAGATGTACTTATGCCCGAGATGTCCGATTTGTAATACTCGAAGTGTTGAGAAATCACTTCCTTACCGCTCATGAAGTCAGGTCAGGCAGTAGATTCAAGCAGCACGTGGGATCTTCGTAAGTGAACAACAGACCATGAGGCAAAGGATGGAACGTGATTTACGTGGCAGGACACTAGCACGAGGGCCAGAACTTGGGAGACACCACCGAGTTGCATGGTTAGAACATGTCTGGGACATACTTAAAGGACGGGTCCGAGCAAAGTTAACCTCGCCAAAGACACTCTGTGAGCGAAAGGTGGCTCTAGACAGAGCATGGGAGGAATTCACAAAGTGGACATAAAAACATACTGCAAAGCGTGCCAGAAGTCATGCAAGCCGTCATCCAAGCAAAAGAAGGTAATACGCGGTATAAATCTAAGTAAGTTTTTGTTGTAACTCCAAGAATATTCTTGAGAATAGAAGATTCTTGATCGTAAAGTGATTGGATAGTAAATACCTACAATATTATATTAGGAAAGCCCTATTGTTTTACAATAGCAAAATAACCAGGGCTACAGTACTTGCCAGTTTATAGTAATGATTGAATGCAAACATTATAGTTATTACCTATGTACCTATTATAAAAACACATAAATGTCTTTTTTACAGATAAACACCACACGTCTTCTATGAGAGTTGAAAAGATGCAGCGCATAATCATAACCGATTGAAGCAGTAGAAAGAAGAATAATTTATCAAGTCTTTTTTATATCTCGATTGACCTTGAAATTGAAAATCTAAGTTCGAGGATCTAAGTTCCGCTGCTCGGGTGCTGGTTGCTCCACGGAACATTGAACCCTGAGTTGAAGAATTGTAAGTATTACTTTTACACAAAAAATTGTTTAAGGATGAGAAACTACAAAAAAAGAACAGAATGAGGCAAGACTTCATACCGACTCATGCAGCTGGTAGCTAATGCTGTAATCAAAGACGGTCGGAAGTTCGATAGTGTACCTCGAGAACTAGAAATATGTCTTAAGACGTCATTTCGTTATGTCAAAAACTTAAAGGCTGGTACAACTCCGACTGTGGGTTATTATCCAAGACAGGTGTTCAACCCAGAGACCATGAGAAGGCATTGGCTGACTATTTGGGTTAGATATAATTCCACACTGCATCTAGGGTTCCATTCACATTATACATTACTCGTGACAGACTAAACAATTTATTCACCTGTTGGAAAAACTATCGACATTGTTTGTTTTTTAAATATCATTATTGATGTTATGTTACCTGTTTAAGATAACGTTGAAAATGAAATTTGGAGCTCTAACTTCCGCTGGTTGGGAGTTGGTTGTTTCACGGTGCTTTGAACCCCGCGATAAGAAAGTGTATTAATTTTAAACAAAAAAATTGTTCTAGGATGAGAAACTGCAAAAGAAAAATGGAATGAGGCTAGACTTCAGATCAATGAATGCGGCGGGCAGCTAATGCTGTAATCAAAGACGGTCGGAAGAAGCTCAACACTGTAGCTCGGGAACCAGAAATATGTCATGAGGCTGACCCAGACCATGAGAAGGCATTGGCTGAATATTTATTGAAATGTTCGTCACTTAATTTTGGTCAGCTACCAGAACAAGTGCGGAAGTTGGCATACAAGAGTGCTGTGAAATTTGATTTGCCTGACAGTCCAGCTTCATGGCATTAAAATGAAGAAGCTGCAGCTGATTGCTTCACGGGCTTCCTGATAAGAAGCCATAAGAAATCCTGACCCCACCAGTTGGAGATTTGTTCAAGGAACTAGGAGAAGTCATACTGAAACATAGCACCAACAATATGGAACTTGGACGAAACACGAATCACCACTACATATAATAAAACCAATGAAATTAGTGGCATCAAAGGGCGCGAAACAGGTGGGTGCAATAGTTTCTGCCGACACAATCATGACACCTTAGTTACCACTGAATTAGCTGCAAGTCTAGCAGGGAACACAATACCGCCCATGTTAGTTTTTCCACGCCTTTTCATTTGTGAGCTTTGGATAGATGACGGCAACAGAGTTTCTCTTTTTCACAATAGCAAAATAACCCGGTCTACAGTAGTCATCGTTGGTAGTAATTATTGAATGCAAACGTTATAGTTATAACCTATGTCTCTGATTTACAGATCATATTTACATCAACGCAATGTGACAATTTGGGTTAGAAATAATTTAATATTGCATCATGCGTTCCATAATCCGTACAAACTTTACAATTCACTTGTTGGAGTAACTATCAAGATTGTTTTTTAATATCATTATTGACCTTGTAATTGTAATTTGGCGCGAAACTAATGATACTCAACTTAAGAGTATTTAATTTGAATAATTCCAAATGACAAACATTAAAATTGTATGATTTGATTTTCCTGTTTTTCTTTTAACCCATTGACACAAATATTAGAAACATCACGTTAATAAACTAAAATGGGTTTGCATTCCCTACATTGAATGAATAGCAAGTCTACCAGCAAACAGCAAACAAAAACATCATGTTTGTTTTTCCATGCCTAAGTACAAAGACCTTTCATGGGGGTGGGTTTTCCATTCGTGATGGACCCCAAGAAAGCATTGGAGCCGGAAATAGCTTTGGAATGATGACATTGGCAGAGTTGTGTGATTGACACTGGCTTCGCCACCATCAGGGATTTTAATTTGAATAACAGAAAAATCAGTCGCCAAATATCAGAATATGTCGGTCACTGGTTCAAAGATATTAGGGTTTATAGGTAGCCGATCTGGAGGGAGACTCCCCGTCTTGGCCACGTTTATATTTCGAAAACTAGGGCACCTAGCGAAGATCTGTTTAGTTCCAAATTAAATCGCTAATCAGTCGCAATGCGTCGCCACAATCTGCAACCACTTAATGTTGGAGTGAGTGGGCCATTTAAAACCTACAGTGCCAAGGCTCAAGAAAAGTAGCTAAGTAACAATGCAGGCAAGACCATGTCCATATAAGAGATACTTGGAACAGGCCCCCTCTTGTTTCTACTGAACATGAATGATTTGACACTGCACTGACTCAAAAAATTATGAATAAAATATAAATAATGCTCTAGATTGTAGGGTATAAGCTAGGTCTAGGGCCTTAAGGAAAATAAATGGACACTTTTTTGTAAATAGTTTTTGATTTATTTGTTACTAATTTTACGTTTTGCGCTTGTTTCTGTGTGGGGAACGAAACGTTTGTGTCATGTGTCATGTGTCAATTGTGTCATTAGTGAAATGTCAAGACGGTATAAACAAACGGTGGCTGGCGTGTATCTGTTTACCATTATTTAGTTTTAAAATACTGAATAAAACCTAACAATCATGACCGCGACACTACTCCTCCCTGACACCGTAATTACCAAGGTACCACCATACCGTAGTATAGTAGTCCGGAAAGTGAACAGTGCGGCTGAAGCGAGGTTTCTTCTCGAGACACCGTCGTTGTTCAGGTAAGCGGGTTTCAACCAATATAAATGATGATAATTCGTCACATTCGCTATTTCGTCGCTATCCCCAATGGGTCACATTCACTAATACGTCACCTTGTGTATCTGGTTAGTTTTCCTAACTCGTTTCATGCTGTATTTCGACTCATTCCCGACTCGCGCAATGCTTATGTAAAATGTACTGTCAGTGTGTTATTTCGCCCCGTTTCAGAACCTTAAATGTCTCAGCGTAAGGCGGCTTGAGTGAACTACGCAGGGTGCCTGTCGCAGGAAGGAGTGTTAACAAGTACATACAGTACAGTGTTACATATCATGGCTGTGGGCTGTGGTGACAACTTTACTATTTGATGCCGAAGTTCTGCCGGGAAGTCGGTGTAGCGTGGCGTAAGTAATGCAATTTTAAGTAAGGTACTGTAAAGGTTGTATAAAATACGCTCAGTGGCAGAAAAAGTGGCCCAAGAGCATAAAGGAAGCTTGTAAACGAGCTGAGTATTATTTATGAGATGTTTTGATGATAGTAGGTTGTATCAAGTGAGCTGTTTAGTTTATTTAAGTGGGTAATATGAAATTAACTTGAGTTTAGATTGACTGTTAACTTATAACTTTAGTTACAGGTTAAAATATATTAAAAAAAACTCTTAATTTTAACTGGGAAACCAAATCTGTATCAAACAAAGGTTAGTTAAAGTCTGTTTATTACTGAGTATGTTTATTACTGGTACCAGGACACAGTGGCGTTTGGATTGCGGTGATGGCAGACATATCCTCGATAGAGTCAAAATTCACCATGAGAAATACAGACGAAGAGGAGTGGTGTTGTAGTCTTTGAGCAGCTTTTGTTTGAAACAGTTGCTGGTCCAAATTTTATGTATGTTCAATGCTCTTCCCCTTTACGGAAGCAGCCACACCTCTTGGAACAAATTAATGAACCTGTTCGCAATTCACTAACAACCATTTTGAATGTGTCCTTGGACGACCAAGCGTAGACACAAGCCACACTCCCCATCCGTGTTGGTGGCCTCGGCGCGGCGGCGTCCGTAAAATGACCAGTATTAGCTTACCAGCGTTCCTCTCCTCTGTCCACAGCACTGAGAAGTGGCTTGCCCGGATACAGATACGCCTGTGAACCCATCTTCCCAGAGACAGTGGGATGAGCCGCTCTGCAGGTTGGTACGGAATAATCTAATTAATACGTCCACCAGTACTGCTGCGTGGGTGCGTGGGACTCGGGCCTTTGGCTTCAGGCTCTACCGTCACCCAACACTGGAACCATGCTGGGTGAAACTACCTTCCGGCTTGCTACGTGTCTGCGTCTGGGCGCTCCTCGCAGTCGATAGCCTCGGACACCTTGGCCTGTCCTGCAGTAAGAGCGCAGGTCGTATAGCCCGTCACGCCGGTATTAATGACATCATCCGTCGTGCTCTTGCCACCGGCACTTGCCGGGGTACCAGCTATTTTAGAACCCAGTGGCTTGGCACGCGACGATGTGCAGAGACCAGATGGAGTGACCATAATACCTTGGAAGATGGGTAGGCCTTTGGTGTGGGATGCAACATGTATTGTGTCGACACCCTAGCGCCATCCCATCTTCCTGGTACGGTGGACTGTGCAGGTGCAGAAAATCTCAAACGTCGAAATATAACAACCTAATTGGGAGTTATATGTTTGAGCCGTTTGGGGTTGAAACACTAGGGCCATGGGGTCCGTGTGCTAAAAAAATTAAGGGTTTCAACTGAAGTAACTAAAGTAATAAGTTAACATCAGCTCTGTAAAAACTTATGACAGTACTGGGTAGGTGCCAAGTGACCTGTTTAGTTTATTTAAGGGGGTAATTTGAAATGAACGTTTATTGATTTTCTTTATTGACAACGGGTTTATTTCGATTCCAGAATAAAATAGAAGATGCCAGGTTACTGCTGCTCAAGTTGCTAAGGTGGTTTTATTATCCAACTAAGGACAAACTCAACATGAGGTGGCTGCAACTCTGGATGTGCGGCGTACTACCCTTCGATATGCACTTAAGAGGTATTGTGAGCGACTGGACTCCATACACAGTGACCAGGTAACCGCAGAGTAAGATGTACTTATGCCCGAGATGTCCGATTTGTAATACTCGAAGTGTTGAGAAATCACTTCCTTACCGCTCATGAAGTCAGGTCAGGCAGTAGATTCAAGCAGCACGTGGGATCTTCGTAAGTGAACAACAGACCATGAGGCAAAGGATGGAACGTGATTTACGTGGCAGGACACTAGCACGAGGGCCAGAACTTGGGAGACACCACCGAGTTGCATGGTTAGAACATGTCTGGGACATACTTAAAGGACGGGTCCGAGCAAAGTTAACCTCGCCAAAGACACTCTGTGAGCGAAAGGTGGCTCTAGACAGAGCATGGGAGGAATTCACAAAGTGGACATAAAAACATACTGCAAAGCGTGCCAGAAGTCATGCAAGCCGTCATCCAAGCAAAAGAAGGTAATACGCGGTATAAATCTAAGTAAGTTTTTGTTGTAACTCCAAGAATATTCTTGAGAATAGAAGATTCTTGATCGTAAAGTGATTGGATAGTAAATACCTACAATATTATATTAGGAAAGCCCTATTGTTTTACAATAGCAAAATAACCAGGGCTACAGTACTTGCCAGTTTATAGTAATGATTGAATGCAAACATTATAGTTATTACCTATGTACCTATTATAAAAACACATAAATGTCTTTTTTACAGATAAACACCACACGTCTTCTATGAGAGTTGAAAAGATGCAGCGCATAATCATAACCGATTGAAGCAGTAGAAAGAAGAATAATTTATCAAGTCTTTTTTATATCTCGATTGACCTTGAAATTGAAAATCTAAGTTCGAGGATCTAAGTTCCGCTGCTCGGGTGCTGGTTGCTCCACGGAACATTGAACCCTGAGTTGAAGAATTGTAAGTATTACTTTTACACAAAAAATTGTTTAAGGATGAGAAACTACAAAAAAAGAACAGAATGAGGCAAGACTTCATACCGACTCATGCAGCTGGTAGCTAATGCTGTAATCAAAGACGGTCGGAAGTTCGATAGTGTACCTCGAGAACTAGAAATATGTCTTAAGACGTCATTTCGTTATGTCAAAAACTTAAAGGCTGGTACAACTCCGACTGTGGGTTATTATCCAAGACAGGTGTTCAACCCAGAGACCATGAGAAGGCATTGGCTGACTATTTGGGTTAGATATAATTCCACACTGCATCTAGGGTTCCATTCACATTATACATTACTCGTGACAGACTAAACAATTTATTCACCTGTTGGAAAAACTATCGACATTGTTTGTTTTTTAAATATCATTATTGATGTTATGTTACCTGTTTAAGATAACGTTGAAAATGAAATTTGGAGCTCTAACTTCCGCTGGTTGGGAGTTGGTTGTTTCACGGTGCTTTGAACCCCGCGATAAGAAAGTGTATTAATTTTAAACAAAAAAATTGTTCTAGGATGAGAAACTGCAAAAGAAAAATGGAATGAGGCTAGACTTCAGATCAATGAATGCGGCGGGCAGCTAATGCTGTAATCAAAGACGGTCGGAAGAAGCTCAACACTGTAGCTCGGGAACCAGAAATATGTCATGAGGCTGACCCAGACCATGAGAAGGCATTGGCTGAATATTTATTGAAATGTTCGTCACTTAATTTTGGTCAGCTACCAGAACAAGTGCGGAAGTTGGCATACAAGAGTGCTGTGAAATTTGATTTGCCTGGCAGTCCAGCTTCATGGCATTAAAATGAAGAAGCTGCAGCTGATTGCTTCACGGGCTTCCTGACAAGAAACCATAAGAAATCCTGACCCCACCAGTTGGAGATTTGTTCAAGGAACTAGGAGAAGTCATACTGAAACATAGCACCAACAATATGGAACTTGGACGAAACACGAATCACCACTACATATAATAAAACCAATGAAATTAGTGGCATCAAAGGGCGCGAAACAAGTGGGTGCAATAGTTTCTGCCGACACAATCATGACACCTTAGTTACCACTGAATTAGCTGCAAGTCTAGAAGGGAACACAATACCGCCCATGTTAGTTTTTCCACGCCTTTTCATTTGTGAGCTTTGGATAGATGACGGCAACAGAGTTTCTCTTTTTCACAATAGCAAAATAACCCGGTCTACAGTAGTCATCGTTGGTAGTAATTATTGAATGCAAACGTTATAGTTATAACCTATGTCTCTGATTTACAGATCATATTTACATCAACGCAATGTGACAATTTGGGTTAGAAATAATTTAATATTGCATCATGCGTTCCATAATCCGTACAAACTTTACAATTCACTTGTTGGAGTAACTATCAAGATTGTTTTTTAATATCATTATTGACCTTGTAATTGTAATTTGGCGCTCTGAGTTCGGCTGGTCGCGTCGCGAGCTAGTTGTTCCACGGAACTTTGAAGTCTGTGATAAAGAAATGTATTAATTTTGAACAAAAAATTGTTTTAGGATGAAAAACTGAAAGAAAAACAGAGCTGGGCAAGACTTCAGATCGACTCATGCGGCGGGCAGCTAATGCTGCAATCAAATAAATTCAGATTCGAACATCGAAACTAATGATACTCAACTTAAGAGTATTTAATTTGAATAATTCCAAATGACAAACATTAAAATTGTATGATTTGATTTTCCTGTTTTTCTTTTAACCCATTGACACAAATATTAGAAACATCACGTTAATAAACTAAAATGGGTTTGCATTCCCTACATTGAATGAATAGCAAGTCTACCAGCAAACAGCAAACAAAAACATCATGTTTGTTTTTCCATGCCTAAGTACAAAGACCTTTCATGGGGGTGGGTTTTCCATTCGTGATGGACCCCAAGAAAGCATTGGAGCCGGAAATAGCTTTGGAATGATGACATTGGCAGAGTTGTGTGATTGACACTGGCTTCGCCACCATCAGGGATTTTAATTTGAATAACAGAAAAATCAGTCGCCAAATATCAGAATATGTCGGTCACTGGTTCAAAAGATATTAGGGTTTATAGGTAGCCGATCTGGAGGGAGACTCCCCGTCTTGGCCACGTTTATATTTCGAAAACTAGGGCACCTAGCGAAGATCTGTTTAGTTCCAAATTAAATCGCTAATCAGTCGCAATGCGTCGCCACAATCTGCAACCACTTAATGTTGGAGTGAGTGGGCCATTTAAAACCTACAGTGCCAAGGCTCAAGAAAAGTAGCTAAGTAACAATGCAGGCAAGACCATGTCCATATAAGAGATACTTGGAACAGGCCCCCTCTTGTTTCTACTGAACATGAATGATTTGACACTGCACTGACTCAAAAAATTATGAATAAAATATAAATAATGCTCTAGATTGTAGGGTATAAGCTAGGTCTAGGGCCTTAAGGAAAATAAATGGACACTTTTTTGTAAATAGTTTTTGATTTATTTGTTACTAATTTTACGTTTTGCGCTTGTTTCTGTGTGGGGAACGAAACGTTTGTGTCATGTGTCATGTGTCAATTGTGTCATTAGTGAAATGTCAAGACGGTATAAACAAACGGTGGCTGGCGTGTATCTGTTTACCATTATTTAGTTTTAAAATACTGAATAAAACCTAACAATCATGACCGCGACACTACTCCTCCCTGACACCGTAATTACCAAGGTACCACCATACCGTAGTATAGTAGTCCGGAAAGTGAACAGTGCGGCTGAAGCGAGGTTTCTTCTCGAGACACCGTCGTTGTTCAGGTAAGCGGGTTTCAACCAATATAAATGATGATAATTCGTCACATTCGCTATTTCGTCGCTATCCCCAATGGGTCACATTCACTAATACGTCACCTTGTGTATCTGGTTAGTTTTCCTAACTCGTTTCATGCTGTATTTCGACTCATTCCCGACTCGCGCAATGCTTATGTAAAATGTACTGTCAGTGTGTTATTTCGCCCCGTTTCAGAACCTTAAATGTCTCAGCGTAAGGCGGCTTGAGTGAACTACGCAGGGTGCCTGTCGCAGGAAGGAGTGTTAACAAGTACATACAGTACAGTGTTACATATCATGGCTGTGGGCTGTGGTGACAACTTTACTATTTGATGCCGAAGTCCTGCCGGGAAGTCGGTGTAGCGTGGCGTAAGTAATGCAATTTTAAGTAAGGTACTGTAAAGGTTGTATAAAATACGCTCAGTGGCAGAAAAAGTGGCCCAAGAGCATAAAGGAAGCTTGTAAACGAGCTGAGTATTATTTATGAGATGTTTTGATGATAGTAGGTTGTATCAAGTGAGCTGTTTAGTTTATTTAAGTGGGTAATATGAAATTAACTTGAGTTTAGATTGACTGTTAACTTATAACTTTAGTTACAGGTTAAAATATATTAAAAAAAACTCTTAATTTTAACTAGGAAACCAAATCTGTATCAAACAAAGGTTAGTTAAAGTCTGTTTATTACTGAGTATGTTTATTACTGGTACCAGGACACAGTGGCGTTTGGATTGCGGTGATGGCAGACATATCCTCGATAGAGTCAAAATTCACCATGAGAAATACAGACGAAGAGGAGCGGTGTTGTAGTCTTTGAGCAGCTTTTGTTTGAAACAGTTGCTGGTCCAAATTTTATGTATGTTCAATGCTCTTCCCCTTTACGGAAGCAGCCACACCTCTTGGAACAAATTAATGAACCTGTTCGCAATTCACTAACAACCATTTTGAATGTGTCCTTGGACGACCAAGCGTAGACACAAGCCACACTACCCATCCGTGTTGGTGGCCTCGGCGCGGCGGCGTCCGTAAAATGACCAGTATTAGCTTACCAGCGTTCCTCTCCTCTGTCCACAGCACTGAGAAGTGGCTTGCCCGGATACAGATACGCCTGTGAACCCATCTTCCCAGAGACAGTGGGATGAGCCGCTCTGCAGGTTGGTACGGAATAATCTAATTAATACGTCCACCAGTACTGCTGCGTGGGTGCGTGGGACTCGGGCCTTTGGCTTCAGGCTCTACCGTCACCCAACACTGGAACCATGCTGGGTGAAACTACCTTCCGGCTTGCTACGTGTCTGCGTCTGGGCGCTCCTCGCAGTCGATAGCCTCGGACACCTTGGCCTGTCCTGCAGTAAGAGCGCAGGTCGTATAGCCCGTCACGCCGGTATTAATGACATCATCCGTCGTGCTCTTGCCACCGGCACTTGCCGGGGTACCAGCTATTTTAGAACCCAGTGGCTTGGCACGCGACGATGTGCAGAGACCAGATGGAGTGACCATAATACCTTGGAAGATGGGTAGGCCTTTGGTGTGGGATGCAACATGTATTGTGTCGACACCCTAGCGCCATCCCATCTTCCTGGTACGGTGGACTGTGCAGGTGCAGAAAATCTCAAACGTCGAAATATAACAACCTAATTGGGAGTTATATGTTTGAGCCGTTTGGGGTTGAAACACTAGGGCCATGGGGTCCGTGTGCTAAAAAAATTAAGGGTTTCAACTGAAGTAACTAAAGTAATAAGTTAACATCAGCTCTGTAAAAACTTATGACAGTACTGGGTAGGTGCCAAGTGACCTGTTTAGTTTATTTAAGGGGGTAATTTGAAATGAACGTTTATTGATTTTCTTTATTGACAACGGGTTTATTTCGATTCCAGAATAAAATAGAAGATGCCAGGTTACTGCTGCTCAAGTTGCTAAGGTGGTTTTATTATCCAACTAAGGACAAACTCAACATGAGGTGGCTGCAACTCTGGATGTGCGGCGTACTACCCTTCGATATGCACTTAAGAGGTATTGTGAGCGACTGGACTCCATACACAGTGACCAGGTAACCGCAGAGTAAGATGTACTTATGCCCGAGATGTCCGATTTGTAATACTCGAAGTGTTGAGAAATCACTTCCTTACCGCTCATGAAGTCAGGTCAGGCAGTAGATTCAAGCAGCACGTGGGATCTTCGTAAGTGAACAACAGACCATGAGGCAAAGGATGGAACGTGATTTACGTGGCAGGACACTAGCACGAGGGCCAGAACTTGGGAGACACCACCGAGTTGCATGGTTAGAACATGTCTGGGACATACTTAAAGGACGGGTCCGAGCAAAGTTAACCTCGCCAAAGACACTCTGTGAGCGAAAGGTGGCTCTAGACAGAGCATGGGAGGAATTCACAAAGTGGACATAAAAACATACTGCAAAGCGTGCCAGAAGTCATGCAAGCCGTCATCCAAGCAAAAGAAGGTAATACGCGGTATAAATCTAAGTAAGTTTTTGTTGTAACTCCAAGAATATTCTTGAGAATAGAAGATTCTTGATCGTAAAGTGATTGGATAGTAAATACCTACAATATTATATTAGGAAAGCCCTATTGTTTTACAATAGCAAAATAACCAGGGCTACAGTACTTGCCAGTTTATAGTAATGATTGAATGCAAACATTATAGTTATTACCTATGTACCTATTATAAAAACACATAAATGTCTTTTTTACAGATAAACACCACACGTCTTCTATGAGAGTTGAAAAGATGCAGCGCATAATCATAACCGATTGAAGCAGTAGAAAGAAGAATAATTTATCAAGTCTTTTTTATATCTCGATTGACCTTGAAATTGAAAATCTAAGTTCGAGGATCTAAGTTCCGCTGCTCGGGTGCTGGTTGCTCCACGGAACATTGAACCCTGAGTTGAAGAATTGTAAGTATTACTTTTACACAAAAAATTGTTTAAGGATGAGAAACTACAAAAAAAGAACAGAATGAGGCAAGACTTCATACCGACTCATGCAGCTGGTAGCTAATGCTGTAATCAAAGACGGTCGGAAGTTCGATAGTGTACCTCGAGAACTAGAAATATGTCTTAAGACGTCATTTCGTTATGTCAAAAACTTAAAGGCTGGTACAACTCCGACTGTGGGTTATTATCCAAGACAGGTGTTCAACCCAGAGACCATGAGAAGGCATTGGCTGACTATTTGGGTTAGATATAATTCCACACTGCATCTAGGGTTCCATTCACATTATACATTACTCGTGACAGACTAAACAATTTATTCACCTGTTGGAAAAACTATCGACATTGTTTGTTTTTTAAATATCATTATTGATGTTATGTTACCTGTTTAAGATAACGTTGAAAATGAAATTTGGAGCTCTAACTTCCGCTGGTTGGGAGTTGGTTGTTTCACGGTGCTTTGAACCCCGCGATAAGAAAGTGTATTAATTTTAAACAAAAAAATTGTTCTAGGATGAGAAACTGCAAAAGAAAAATGGAATGAGGCTAGACTTCAGATCAATGAATGCGGCGGGCAGCTAATGCTGTAATCAAAGACGGTCGGAAGAAGCTCAACACTGTAGCTCGGGAACCAGAAATATGTCATGAGGCTGACCCAGACCATGAGAAGGCATTGGCTGAATATTTATTGAAATGTTCGTCACTTAATTTTGGTCAGCTACCAGAACAAGTGCGGAAGTTGGCATACAAGAGTGCTGTGAAATTTGATTTGCCTGACAGTCCAGCTTCATGGCATTAAAATGAAGAAGCTGCAGCTGATTGCTTCACGGGCTTCCTGATAAGAAGCCATAAGAAATCCTGACCCCACCAGTTGGAGATTTGTTCAAGGAACTAGGAGAAGTCATACTGAAACATAGCACCAACAATATGGAACTTGGACGAAACACGAATCACCACTACATATAATAAAACCAATGAAATTAGTGGCATCAAAGGGCGCGAAACAGGTGGGTGCAATAGTTTCTGCCGACACAATCATGACACCTTAGTTACCACTGAATTAGCTGCAAGTCTAGCAGGGAACACAATACCGCCCATGTTAGTTTTTCCACGCCTTTTCATTTGTGAGCTTTGGATAGATGACGGCAACAGAGTTTCTCTTTTTCACAATAGCAAAATAACCCGGTCTACAGTAGTCATCGTTGGTAGTAATTATTGAATGCAAACGTTATAGTTATAACCTATGTCTCTGATTTACAGATCATATTTACATCAACGCAATGTGACAATTTGGGTTAGAAATAATTTAATATTGCATCATGCGTTCCATAATCCGTACAAACTTTACAATTCACTTGTTGGAGTAACTATCAAGATTGTTTTTTAATATCATTATTGACCTTGTAATTGTAATTTGGCGCGAAACTAATGATACTCAACTTAAGAGTATTTAATTTGAATAATTCCAAATGACAAACATTAAAATTGTATGATTTGATTTTCCTGTTTTTCTTTTAACCCATTGACACAAATATTAGAAACATCACGTTAATAAACTAAAATGGGTTTGCATTCCCTACATTGAATGAATAGCAAGTCTACCAGCAAACAGCAAACAAAAACATCATGTTTGTTTTTCCATGCCTAAGTACAAAGACCTTTCATGGGGGTGGGTTTTCCATTCGTGATGGACCCCAAGAAAGCATTGGAGCCGGAAATAGCTTTGGAATGATGACATTGGCAGAGTTGTGTGATTGACACTGGCTTCGCCACCATCAGGGATTTTAATTTGAATAACAGAAAAATCAGTCGCCAAATATCAGAATATGTCGGTCACTGGTTCAAAGATATTAGGGTTTATAGGTAGCCGATCTGGAGGGAGACTCCCCGTCTTGGCCACGTTTATATTTCGAAAACTAGGGCACCTAGCGAAGATCTGTTTAGTTCCAAATTAAATCGCTAATCAGTCGCAATGCGTCGCCACAATCTGCAACCACTTAATGTTGGAGTGAGTGGGCCATTTAAAACCTACAGTGCCAAGGCTCAAGAAAAGTAGCTAAGTAACAATGCAGGCAAGACCATGTCCATATAAGAGATACTTGGAACAGGCCCCCTCTTGTTTCTACTGAACATGAATGATTTGACACTGCACTGACTCAAAAAATTATGAATAAAATATAAATAATGCTCTAGATTGTAGGGTATAAGCTAGGTCTAGGGCCTTAAGGAAAATAAATGGACACTTTTTTGTAAATAGTTTTTGATTTATTTGTTACTAATTTTACGTTTTGCGCTTGTTTCTGTGTGGGGAACGAAACGTTTGTGTCATGTGTCATGTGTCAATTGTGTCATTAGTGAAATGTCAAGACGGTATAAACAAACGGTGGCTGGCGTGTATCTGTTTACCATTATTTAGTTTTAAAATACTGAATAAAACCTAACAATCATGACCGCGACACTACTCCTCCCTGACACCGTAATTACCAAGGTACCACCATACCGTAGTATAGTAGTCCGGAAAGTGAACAGTGCGGCTGAAGCGAGGTTTCTTCTCGAGACACCGTCGTTGTTCAGGTAAGCGGGTTTCAACCAATATAAATGATGATAATTCGTCACATTCGCTATTTCGTCGCTATCCCCAATGGGTCACATTCACTAATACGTCACCTTGTGTATCTGGTTAGTTTTCCTAACTCGTTTCATGCTGTATTTCGACTCATTCCCGACTCGCGCAATGCTTATGTAAAATGTACTGTCAGTGTGTTATTTCGCCCCGTTTCAGAACCTTAAATGTCTCAGCGTAAGGCGGCTTGAGTGAACTACGCAGGGTGCCTGTCGCAGGAAGGAGTGTTAACAAGTACATACAGTACAGTGTTACATATCATGGCTGTGGGCTGTGGTGACAACTTTACTATTTGATGCCGAAGTTCTGCCGGGAAGTCGGTGTAGCGTGGCGTAAGTAATGCAATTTTAAGTAAGGTACTGTAAAGGTTGTATAAAATACGCTCAGTGGCAGAAAAAGTGGCCCAAGAGCATAAAGGAAGCTTGTAAACGAGCTGAGTATTATTTATGAGATGTTTTGATGATAGTAGGTTGTATCAAGTGAGCTGTTTAGTTTATTTAAGTGGGTAATATGAAATTAACTTGAGTTTAGATTGACTGTTAACTTATAACTTTAGTTACAGGTTAAAATATATTAAAAAAAACTCTTAATTTTAACTGGGAAACCAAATCTGTATCAAACAAAGGTTAGTTAAAGTCTGTTTATTACTGAGTATGTTTATTACTGGTACCAGGACACAGTGGCGTTTGGATTGCGGTGATGGCAGACATATCCTCGATAGAGTCAAAATTCACCATGAGAAATACAGACGAAGAGGAGCGGTGTTGTAGTCTTTGAGCAGCTTTTGTTTGAAACAGTTGCTGGTCCAAATTTTATGTATGTTCAATGCTCTTCCCCTTTACGGAAGCAGCCACACCTCTTGGAACAAATTAATGAACCTGTTCGCAATTCACTAACAACCATTTTGAATGTGTCCTTGGACGACCAAGCGTAGACACAAGCCACACTACCCATCCGTGTTGGTGGCCTCGGCGCGGCGGCGTCCGTAAAATGACCAGTATTAGCTTACCAGCGTTCCTCTCCTCTGTCCACAGCACTGAGAAGTGGCTTGCCCGGATACAGATACGCCTGTGAACCCATCTTCCCAGAGACAGTGGGATGAGCCGCTCTGCAGGTTGGTACGGAATAATCTAATTAATACGTCCACCAGTACTGCTGCGTGGGTGCGTGGGACTCGGGCCTTTGGCTTCAGGCTCTACCGTCACCCAACACTGGAACCATGCTGGGTGAAACTACCTTCCGGCTTGCTACGTGTCTGCGTCTGGGCGCTCCTCGCAGTCGATAGCCTCGGACACCTTGGCCTGTCCTGCAGTAAGAGCGCAGGTCGTATAGCCCGTCACGCCGGTATTAATGACATCATCCGTCGTGCTCTTGCCACCGGCACTTGCCGGGGTACCAGCTATTTTAGAACCCAGTGGCTTGGCACGCGACGATGTGCAGAGACCAGATGGAGTGACCATAATACCTTGGAAGATGGGTAGGCCTTTGGTGTGGGATGCAACATGTATTGTGTCGACACCCTAGCGCCATCCCATCTTCCTGGTACGGTGGACTGTGCAGGTGCAGAAAATCTCAAACGTCGAAATATAACAACCTAATTGGGAGTTATATGTTTGAGCCGTTTGGGGTTGAAACACTAGGGCCATGGGGTCCGTGTGCTAAAAAAATTAAGGGTTTCAACTGAAGTAACTAAAGTAATAAGTTAACATCAGCTCTGTAAAAACTTATGACAGTACTGGGTAGGTGCCAAGTGACCTGTTTAGTTTATTTAAGGGGGTAATTTGAAATGAACGTTTATTGATTTTCTTTATTGACAACGGGTTTATTTCGATTCCAGAATAAAATAGAAGATGCCAGGTTACTGCTGCTCAAGTTGCTAAGGTGGTTTTATTATCCAACTAAGGACAAACTCAACATGAGGTGGCTGCAACTCTGGATGTGCGGCGTACTACCCTTCGATATGCACTTAAGAGGTATTGTGAGCGACTGGACTCCATACACAGTGACCAGGTAACCGCAGAGTAAGATGTACTTATGCCCGAGATGTCCGATTTGTAATACTCGAAGTGTTGAGAAATCACTTCCTTACCGCTCATGAAGTCAGGTCAGGCAGTAGATTCAAGCAGCACGTGGGATCTTCGTAAGTGAACAACAGACCATGAGGCAAAGGATGGAACGTGATTTACGTGGCAGGACACTAGCACGAGGGCCAGAACTTGGGAGACACCACCGAGTTGCATGGTTAGAACATGTCTGGGACATACTTAAAGGACGGGTCCGAGCAAAGTTAACCTCGCCAAAGACACTCTGTGAGCGAAAGGTGGCTCTAGACAGAGCATGGGAGGAATTCACAAAGTGGACATAAAAACATACTGCAAAGCGTGCCAGAACTCATGCAAGCCGTCATCCAAGCAAAAGAAGGTAATACGCGGTATAAATCTAAGTAAGTTTTTGTTGTAACTCCAAGAATATTCTTGAGAATAGAAGATTCTTGATCGTAAAGTGATTGGATAGTAAATACCTACAATATTATATTAGGAAAGCCCTATTGTTTTACAATAGCAAAATAACCAGGGCTACAGTACTTGCCAGTTTATAGTAATGATTGAATGCAAACATTATAGTTATTACCTATGTACCTATTATAAAAACACATAAATGTCTTTTTTACAGATAAACACCACACGTCTTCTATGAGAGTTGAAAAGATGCAGCGCATAATCATAACCGATTGAAGCAGTAGAAAGAAGAATAATTTATCAAGTCTTTTTTATATCTCGATTGACCTTGAAATTGAAAATCTAAGTTCGAGGATCTAAGTTCCGCTGCTCGGGTGCTGGTTGCTCCACGGAACATTGAACCCTGAGTTGAAGAATTGTAAGTATTACTTTTACACAAAAAATTGTTTAAGGATGAGAAACTACAAAAAAAGAACAGAATGAGGCAAGACTTCATACCGACTCATGCAGCTGGTAGCTAATGCTGTAATCAAAGACGGTCGGAAGTTCGATAGTGTACCTCGAGAACTAGAAATATGTCTTAAGACGTCATTTCGTTATGTCAAAAACTTAAAGGCTGGTACAACTCCGACTGTGGGTTATTATCCAAGACAGGTGTTCAACCCAGAGACCATGAGAAGGCATTGGCTGACTATTTGGGTTAGATATAATTCCACACTGCATCTAGGGTTCCATTCACATTATACATTACTCGTGACAGACTAAACAATTTATTCACCTGTTGGAAAAACTATCGACATTGTTTGTTTTTTAAATATCATTATTGATGTTATGTTACCTGTTTAAGATAACGTTGAAAATGAAATTTGGAGCTCTAACTTCCGCTGGTTGGGAGTTGGTTGTTTCACGGTGCTTTGAACCCCGCGATAAGAAAGTGTATTAATTTTAAACAAAAAAATTGTTCTAGGATGAGAAACTGCAAAAGAAAAATGGAATGAGGCTAGACTTCAGATCAATGAATGCGGCGGGCAGCTAATGCTGTAATCAAAGACGGTCGGAAGAAGCTCAACACTGTAGCTCGGGAACCAGAAATATGTCATGAGGCTGACCCAGACCATGAGAAGGCATTGGCTGAATATTTATTGAAATGTTCGTCACTTAATTTTGGTCAGCTACCAGAACAAGTGCGGAAGTTGGCATACAAGAGTGCTGTGAAATTTGATTTGCCTGGCAGTCCAGCTTCATGGCATTAAAATGAAGAAGCTGCAGCTGATTGCTTCACGGGCTTCCTGACAAGAAACCATAAGAAATCCTGACCCCACCAGTTGGAGATTTGTTCAAGGAACTAGGAGAAGTCATACTGAAACATAGCACCAACAATATGGAACTTGGACGAAACACGAATCACCACTACATATAATAAAACCAATGAAATTAGTGGCATCAAAGGGCGCGAAACAAGTGGGTGCAATAGTTTCTGCCGACACAATCATGACACCTTAGTTACCACTGAATTAGCTGCAAGACTAGAAGGGAACACAATACCGCCCATGTTAGTTTTTCCACGCCTTTTCATTTGTGAGCTTTGGATAGATGACGGCAACAGAGTTTCTCTTTTTCACAATAGCAAAATAACCCGGTCTACAGTAGTCATCGTTGGTAGTAATTATTGAATGCAAACGTTATAGTTATAACCTATGTCTCTGATTTACAGATCATATTTACATCAACGCAATGTGACAATTTGGGTTAGAAATAATTTAATATTGCATCATGCGTTCCATAATCCGTACAAACTTTACAATTCACTTGTTGGAGTAACTATCAAGATTGTTTTTTAATATCATTATTGACCTTGTAATTGTAATTTGGCGCTCTGAGTTCGGCTGGTCGCGTCGCGAGCTAGTTGTTCCACGGAACTTTGAAGTCTGTGATAAAGAAATGTATTAATTTTGAACAAAAAATTGTTTTAGGATGAAAAACTGAAAGAAAAACAGAGCTGGGCAAGACTTCAGATCGACTCATGCGGCGGGCAGCTAATGCTGCAATCAAATAAATTCAGATTCGAACATCGAAACTAATGATACTCAACTTAAGAGTATTTAATTTGAATAATTCCAAATGACAAACATTAAAATTGTATGATTTGATTTTCCTGTTTTTCTTTTAACCCATTGACACAAATATTAGAAACATCACGTTAATAAACTAAAATGGGTTTGCATTCCCTACATTGAATGAATAGCAAGTCTACCAGCAAACAGCAAACAAAAACATCATGTTTGTTTTTCCATGCCTAAGTACAAAGACCTTTCATGGGGGTGGGTTTTCCATTCGTGATGGACCCCAAGAAAGCATTGGAGCCGGAAATAGCTTTGGAATGATGACATTGGCAGAGTTGTGTGATTGACACTGGCTTCGCCACCATCAGGGATTTTAATTTGAATAACAGAAAAATCAGTCGCCAAATATCAGAATATGTCGGTCACTGGTTCAAAAGATATTAGGGTTTATAGGTAGCCGATCTGGAGGGAGACTCCCCGTCTTGGCCACGTTTATATTTCGAAAACTAGGGCACCTAGCGAAGATCTGTTTAGTTCCAAATTAAATCGCTAATCAGTCGCAATGCGTCGCCACAATCTGCAACCACTTAATGTTGGAGTGAGTGGGCCATTTAAAACCTACAGTGCCAAGGCTCAAGAAAAGTAGCTAAGTAACAATGCAGGCAAGACCATGTCCATATAAGAGATACTTGGAACAGGCCCCCTCTTGTTTCTACTGAACATGAATGATTTGACACTGCACTGACTCAAAAAATTATGAATAAAATATAAATAATGCTCTAGATTGTAGGGTATAAGCTAGGTCTAGGGCCTTAAGGAAAATAAATGGACACTTTTTTGTAAATAGTTTTTGATTTATTTGTTACTAATTTTACGTTTTGCGCTTGTTTCTGTGTGGGGAACGAAACGTTTGTGTCATGTGTCATGTGTCAATTGTGTCATTAGTGAAATGTCAAGACGGTATAAACAAACGGTGGCTGGCGTGTATCTGTTTACCATTATTTAGTTTTAAAATACTGAATAAAACCTAACAATCATGACCGCGACACTACTCCTCCCTGACACCGTAATTACCAAGGTACCACCATACCGTAGTATAGTAGTCCGGAAAGTGAACAGTGCGGCTGAAGCGAGGTTTCTTCTCGAGACACCGTCGTTGTTCAGGTAAGCGGGTTTCAACCAATATAAATGATGATAATTCGTCACATTCGCTATTTCGTCGCTATCCCCAATGGGTCACATTCACTAATACGTCACCTTGTGTATCTGGTTAGTTTTCCTAACTCGTTTCATGCTGTATTTCGACTCATTCCCGACTCGCGCAATGCTTATGTAAAATGTACTGTCAGTGTGTTATTTCGCCCCGTTTCAGAACCTTAAATGTCTCAGCGTAAGGCGGCTTGAGTGAACTACGCAGGGTGCCTGTCGCAGGAAGGAGTGTTAACAAGTACATACAGTACAGTGTTACATATCATGGCTGTGGGCTGTGGTGACAACTTTACTATTTGATGCCGAAGTTCTGCCGGGAAGTCGGTGTAGCGTGGCGTAAGTAATGCAATTTTAAGTAAGGTACTGTAAAGGTTGTATAAAATACGCTCAGTGGCAGAAAAAGTGGCCCAAGAGCATAAAGGAAGCTTGTAAACGAGCTGAGTATTATTTATGAGATGTTTTGATGATAGTAGGTTGTATCAAGTGAGCTGTTTAGTTTATTTAAGTGGGTAATATGAAATTAACTTGAGTTTAGATTGACTGTTAACTTATAACTTTAGTTACAGGTTAAAATATATTAAAAAAAACTCTTAATTTTAACTAGGAAACCAAATCTGTATCAAACAAAGGTTAGTTAAAGTCTGTTTATTACTGAGTATGTTTATTACTGGTACCAGGACACAGTGGCGTTTGGATTGCGGTGATGGCAGACATATCCTCGATAGAGTCAAAATTCACCATGAGAAATACAGACGAAGAGGAGCGGTGTTGTAGTCTTTGAGCAGCTTTTGTTTGAAACAGTTGCTGGTCCAAATTTTATGTATGTTCAATGCTCTTCCCCTTTACGGAAGCAGCCACACCTCTTGGAACAAATTAATGAACCTGTTCGCAATTCACTAACAACCATTTTGAATGTGTCCTTGGACGACCAAGCGTAGACACAAGCCACACTACCCATCCGTGTTGGTGGCCTCGGCGTCCGTAAAATGACCAGTATTAGCTTACCAGCGTTCCTCTCCTCTGTCCACAGCACTGAGAAGTGGCTTGCCCGGATACAGATACGCCTGTGAACCCATCTTCCCAGAGACAGTGGGATGAGCCGCTCTGCAGGTTGGTACGGAATAATCTAATTAATACGTCCACCAGTACTGCTGCGTGGGTGCGTGGGACTCGGGCCTTTGGCTTCAGGCTCTACCGTCACCCAACACTGGAACCATGCTGGGTGAAACTACCTTCCGGCTTGCTACGTGTCTGCGTCTGGGCGCTCCTCGCAGTCGATAGCCTCGGACACCTTGGCCTGTCCTGCAGTAAGAGCGCAGGTCGTATAGCCCGTCACGCCGGTATTAATGACATCATCCGTCGTGCTCTTGCCACCGGCACTTGCCGGGGTACCAGCTATTTTAGAACCCAGTGGCTTGGCACGCGACGATGTGCAGAGACCAGATGGAGTGACCATAATACCTTGGAAGATGGGTAGGCCTTTGGTGTGGGATGCAAAATGTATTGTGTCGACACCCTAGCGCCATCCCATCTTCCTGGTACGGTGGACTGTGCAGGTGCAGAAAATCTCAAACGTCGAAATATAACAACCTAATTGGGAGTTAATGTTTGAGCCGTTTGGGGTTGAAACACTAGGGCCATGGGGTCCGTGTGCTAAAAAAATTAAGGGTTTCAATTGAAGTAACTAAAGTAATAAGTTAACATCAGCTCTGTAAAAACTTATGACAGTACTGGGTAGGTGCCAAGTGACCTGTTTAGTTTATTTAAGGGGGTAATTTGAAATGAACGTTTATTGATTTTCTTTATTGACAACGGGTTTATTTCGATTCCAGAATAAAATAGAAGATGCCAGGTTACTGCTGCTCAAGTTGCTAAGGTGGTTTTATTATCCAACTAAGGACAAACTCAACATGAGGTGGCTGCAACTCTGGATGTGCGGCGTACTACCCTTCGATATGCACTTAAGAGGTATTGTGAGCGACTGGACTCCATACACAGTGACCAGGTAACCGCAGAGTAAGATGTACTTATGCCCGAGATGTCCGATTTGTAATACTCGAAGTGTTGAGAAATCACTTCCTTACCGCTCATGAAGTCAGGTCAGGCAGTAGATTCAAGCAGCACGTGGGATCTTCGTAAGTGAACAACAGACCATGAGGCAAAGGATGGAACGTGATTTACGTGGCAGGACACTAGCACGAGGGCCAGAACTTGGGAGACACCACCGAGTTGCATGGTTAGAACATGTCTGGGACATACTTAAAGGACGGGTCCGAGCAAAGTTAACCTCGCCAAAGACACTCTGTGAGCGAAAGGTGGCTCTAGACAGAGCATGGGAGGAATTCACAAAGTGGACATAAAAACATACTGCAAAGCGTGCCAGAAGTCATGCAAGCCGTCATCCAAGCAAAAGAAGGTAATACGCGGTATAAATCTAAGTAAGTTTTTGTTGTAACTCCAAGAATATTCTTGAGAATAGAAGATTCTTGATCGTAAAGTGATTGGATAGTAAATACCTACAATATTATATTAGGAAAACCCTATTGTTTTACAATAGCAAAATAACCAGGGCTACAGTACTTGCCAGTTTATAGTAATGATTGAATGCAAACATTATAGTTATTACCTATGTACCTATTATAAAAACACATAAATGTCTTTTTTACAGATAAACACCACACGTCTTCTATGAGAGTTGAAAAGATGCAGCGCATAATCATAACCGATTGAAGCAGTAGAAAGAAGAATAATTTATCAAGTCTTTTTTATATCTCGATTGACCTTGAAATTGAAAATCTAAGTTCGAGGATCTAAGTTCCGCTGCTCGGGTGCTGGTTGCTCCACGGAACATTGAACCCTGAGTTGAAGAATTGTAAGTATTACTTTTACACAAAAAATTGTTTAAGGATGAGAAACTACAAAAAAAGAACAGAATGAGGCAAGACTTCATACCGACTCATGCAGCTGGTAGCTAATGCTGTAATCAAAGACGGTCGGAAGTTCGATAGTGTACCTCGAGAACTAGAAATATGTCTTAAGACGTCATTTCGTTATGTCAAAAACTTAAAGGCTGGTACAACTCCGACTGTGGGTTATTATCCAAGACAGGTGTTCAACCCAGAGACCATGAGAAGGCATTGGCTGACTATTTGGGTTAGATATAATTCCACACTGCATCTAGGGTTCCATTCACATTATACATTACTCGTGACAGACTAAACAATTTATTCACCTGTTGGAAAAACTATCGACATTGTTTGTTTTTTAAATATCATTATTGATGTTATGTTACCTGTTTAAGATAACGTTGAAAATGAAATTTGGAGCTCTAACTTCCGCTGGTTGGGAGTTGGTTGTTTCACGGTGCTTTGAACCCCGCGATAAGAAAGTGTATTAATTTTAAACAAAAAAATTGTTCTAGGATGAGAAACTGCAAAAGAAAAATGGAATGAGGCTAGACTTCAGATCAATGAATGCGGCGGGCAGCTAATGCTGTAATCAAAGACGGTCGGAAGAAGCTCAACACTGTAGCTCGGGAACCAGAAATATGTCATGAGGCTGACCCAGACCATGAGAAGGCATTGGCTGAATATTTATTGAAATGTTCGTCACTTAATTTTGGTCAGCTACCAGAACAAGTGCGGAAGTTGGCATACAAGAGTGCTGTGAAATTTGATTTGCCTGGCAGTCCAGCTTCATGGCATTAAAATGAAGAAGCTGCAGCTGATTGCTTCACGGGCTTCCTGACAAGAAACCATAAGAAATCCTGACCCCACCAGTTGGAGATTTGTTCAAGGAACTAGGAGAAGTCATACTGAAACATAGCACCAACAATATGGAACTTGGACGAAACACGAATCACCACTACATATAATAAAACCAATGAAATTAGTGGCATCAAAGGGCGCGAAACAAGTGGGTGCAATAGTTTCTGCCGACACAATCATGACACCTTAGTTACCACTGAATTAGCTGCAAGTCTAGAAGGGAACACAATACCGCCCATGTTAGTTTTTCCACGCCTTTTCATTTGTGAGCTTTGGATAGATGACGGCAACAGAGTTTCTCTTTTTCACAATAGCAAAATAACCCGGTCTACAGTAGTCATCGTTGGTAGTAATTATTGAATGCAAACGTTATAGTTATAACCTATGTCTCTGATTTACAGATCATATTTACATCAACGCAATGTGACAATTTGGGTTAGAAATAATTTAATATTGCATCATGCGTTCCATAATCCGTACAAACTTTACAATTCACTTGTTGGAGTAACTATCAAGATTGTTTTTTAATATCATTATTGACCTTGTAATTGTAATTTGGCGCTCTGAGTTCGGCTGGTCGCGTCGCGAGCTAGTTGTTCCACGGAACTTTGAAGTCTGTGATAAAGAAATGTATTAATTTTGAACAAAAAATTGTTTTAGGATGAAAAACTGAAAGAAAAACAGAGCTGGGCAAGACTTCAGATCGACTCATGCGGCGGGCAGCTAATGCTGCAATCAAATAAATTCAGATTCGAACATCGAAACTAATGATACTCAACTTAAGAGTATTTAATTTGAATAATTCCAAATGACAAACATTAAAATTGTATGATTTGATTTTCCTGTTTTTCTTTTAACCCATTGACACAAATATTAGAAACATCACGTTAATAAACTAAAATGGGTTTGCATTCCCTACATTGAATGAATAGCAAGTCTACCAGCAAACAGCAAACAAAAACATCATGTTTGTTTTTCCATGCCTAAGTACAAAGACCTTTCATGGGGGTGGGTTTTCCATTCGTGATGGACCCCAAGAAAGCATTGGAGCCGGAAATAGCTTTGGAATGATGACATTGGCAGAGTTGTGTGATTGACACTGGCTTCGCCACCATCAGGGATTTTAATTTGAATAACAGAAAAATCAGTCGCCAAATATCAGAATATGTCGGTCACTGGTTCAAAAGATATTAGGGTTTATAGGTAGCCGATCTGGAGGGAGACTCCCCGTCTTGGCCACGTTTATATTTCGAAAACTAGGGCACCTAGCGAAGATCTGTTTAGTTCCAAATTAAATCGCTAATCAGTCGCAATGCGTCGCCACAATCTGCAACCACTTAATGTTGGAGTGAGTGGGCCATTTAAAACCTACAGTGCCAAGGCTCACGAAAAGTAGCTAAGTAACAATGCAGGCAAGACCATGTCCATATAAGAGATACTTGGAACAGGCCCCCTCTTGTTTCTACTGAACATGAATGATTTGACACTGCACTGACTCAAAAAATTATGAATAAAATATAAATAATGCTCTAGATTGTAGGGTATAAGCTAGGTCTAGGGCCTTAAGGAAAATAAATGGACACTTTTTTGTAAATAGTTTTTGATTTATTTGTTACTAATTTTACGTTTTGCGCTTGTTTCTGTGTGGGGAACGAAACGTTTGTGTCATGTGTCATGTGTCAATTGTGTCATTAGTGAAATGTCAAGACGGTATAAACAAACGGTGGCTGGCGTGTATCTGTTTACCATTATTTAGTTTTAAAATACTGAATAAAACCTAACAATCATGACCGCGACACTACTCCTCCCTGACACCGTAATTACCAAGGTACCACCATACCGTAGTATAGTAGTCCGGAAAGTGAACAGTGCGGCTGAAGCGAGGTTTCTTCTCGAGACACCGTCGTTGTTCAGGTAAGCGGGTTTCAACCAATATAAATGATGATAATTCGTCACATTCGCTATTTCGTCGCTATCCCCAATGGGTCACATTCACTAATACGTCACCTTGTGTATCTGGTTAGTTTTCCTAACTCGTTTCATGCTGTATTTCGACTCATTCCCGACTCGCGCAATGCTTATGTAAAATGTACTGTCAGTGTGTTATTTCGCCCCGTTTCAGAACCTTAAATGTCTCAGCGTAAGGCGGCTTGAGTGAACTACGCAGGGTGCCTGTCGCAGGAAGGAGTGTTAACAAGTACATACAGTACAGTGTTACATATCATGGCTGTGGGCTGTGGTGACAACTTTACTATTTGATGCCGAAGTTCTGCCGGGAAGTCGGTGTAGCGTGGCGTAAGTAATGCAATTTTAAGTAAGGTACTGTAAAGGTTGTATAAAATACGCTCAGTGGCAGAAAAAGTGGCCCAAGAGCATAAAGGAAGCTTGTAAACGAGCTGAGTATTATTTATGAGATGTTTTGATGATAGTAGGTTGTATCAAGTGAGCTGTTTAGTTTATTTAAGTGGGTAATATGAAATTAACTTGAGTTTAGATTGACTGTTAACTTATAACTTTAGTTACAGGTTAAAATATATTAAAAAAAACTCTTAATTTTAACTAGGAAACCAAATCTGTATCAAACAAAGGTTAGTTAAAGTCTGTTTATTACTGAGTATGTTTATTACTGGTACCAGGACACAGTGGCGTTTGGATTGCGGTGATGGCAGACATATCCTCGATAGAGTCAAAATTCACCATGAGAAATACAGACGAAGAGGAGCGGTGTTGTAGTCTTTGAGCAGCTTTTGTTTGAAACAGTTGCTGGTCCAAATTTTATGTATGTTCAATGCTCTTCCCCTTTACGGAAGCAGCCACACCTCTTGGAACAAATTAATGAACCTGTTCGCAATTCACTAACAACCATTTTGAATGTGTCCTTGGACGACCAAGCGTAGACACAAGCCACACTACCCATCCGTGTTGGTGGCCTCGGCGTCCGTAAAATGACCAGTATTAGCTTACCAGCGTTCCTCTCCTCTGTCCACAGCACTGAGAAGTGGCTTGCCCGGATACAGATACGCCTGTGAACCCATCTTCCCAGAGACAGTGGGATGAGCCGCTCTGCAGGTTGGTACGGAATAATCTAATTAATACGTCCACCAGTACTGCTGCGTGGGTGCGTGGGACTCGGGCCTTTGGCTTCAGGCTCTACCGTCACCCAACACTGGAACCATGCTGGGTGAAACTACCTTCCGGCTTGCTACGTGTCTGCGTCTGGGCGCTCCTCGCAGTCGATAGCCTCGGACACCTTGGCCTGTCCTGCAGTAAGAGCGCAGGTCGTATAGCCCGTCACGCCGGTATTAATGACATCATCCGTCGTGCTCTTGCCACCGGCACTTGCCGGGGTACCAGCTATTTTAGAACCCAGTGGCTTGGCACGCGACGATGTGCAGAGACCAGATGGAGTGACCATAATACCTTGGAAGATGGGTAGGCCTTTGGTGTGGGATGCAAAATGTATTGTGTCGACACCCTAGCGCCATCCCATCTTCCTGGTACGGTGGACTGTGCAGGTGCAGAAAATCTCAAACGTCGAAATATAACAACCTAATTGGGAGTTAATGTTTGAGCCGTTTGGGGTTGAAACACTAGGGCCATGGGGTCCGTGTGCTAAAAAAATTAAGGGTTTCAATTGAAGTAACTAAAGTAATAAGTTAACATCAGCTCTGTAAAAACTTATGACAGTACTGGGTAGGTGCCAAGTGACGAGAGTTGAAAAGATGCAGCGCATAATCATAACCGATTGAAGCAGTAGAAAGAAGAATAATTTATCAAGTCTTTTTTATATCTCGATTGACCTTGAAATTGAAAATCTAAGTTCGAGGATCTAAGTTCCGCTGCTCGGGTGCTGGTTGCTCCACGGAACATTGAACCCTGAGTTGAAGAATTGTAAGTATTACTTTTACACAAAAAATTGTTTAAGGATGAGAAACTACAAAAAAAGAACAGAATGAGGCAAGACTTCATACCGACTCATGCAGCTGGTAGCTAATGCTGTAATCAATGACGGTCGGAAGTTCGATAGTGTACCTCGAGAACTAGAAATATGTCTTAAGACGTCATTTCGTTATGTCAAAAACTTAAAGGCTGGTACAACTCCGACTGTGGGTTATTATCCAAGACAGGTGTTCAACCCAGAGACCATGAGAAGGCATTGGCTGACTATTTGGGTTAGATATAATTCCACACTGCATCTAGGGTTCCATTCACATTATACATTACTCGTGACAGACTAAACAATTTATTCACCTGTTGGAAAAACTATCGACATTGTTTGTTTTTTAAATATCATTATTGATGTTATGTTACCTGTTTAAGATAACGTTGAAAATGAAATTTGGAGCTCTAACTTCCGCTGGTTGGGAGTTGGTTGTTTCACGGTGCTTTGAACCCCGCGATAAGAAAGTGTATTAATTTTAAACAAAAAAATTGTTCTAGGATGAGAAACTGCAAAAGAAAAATGGAATGAGGCTAGACTTCAGATCAATGAATGCGGCGGGCAGCTAATGCTGTAATCAAAGACGGTCGGAAGAAGCTCAACACTGTAGCTCGGGAACCAGAAATATGTCATAAGGCTGACCCAGACCATGAGAAGGCATTGGCTGAATATTTATTGAAATGTTCGTCACTTAATTTTGGTCAGCTACCAGAACAAGTGCGGAAGTTGGCATACAAGAGTGCTGTGAAATTTGATTTGCCTGGCAGTCCAGCTTCATGGCATTAAAATGAAGAAGCTGCAGCTGATTGCTTCACGGGCTTCCTGACAAGAAACCATAAGAAATCCTGACCCCACCAGTTGGAGATTTGTTCAAGGAACTAGGAGAAGTCATACTGAAACATAGCACCAACAATATGGAACTTGGACGAAATACGAATCACCACTACATATAATAAAACCAATGAAATTAGTGGCATCAAAGGGCGCGAAACAGGTGGGTGCAATAGTTTCTGCCGACACAATCATGACACCTTAGTTACCACTGAATTAGCTGCAAGTCTAGCAGGGAACACAATACCGCCCATGTTAGTTTTTCCACGCCTTTTCATTTGTGAGCTTTGGATAGATGACGGCAACAGAGTTTCTCTTTTTCACAATAGCAAAATAACCCGGTCTACAGTAGTCATCGTTGGTAGTAATTATTGAATGCAAACGTTATAGTTATAACCTATGTCTCTGATTTACAGATCATATTTACATCAACGCAATGTGACAATTTGGGTTAGAAATAATTTAATATTGCATCATGCGTTCCATAATCCGTACAAACTTTACAATTCACTTGTTGGAGTAACTATCAAGATTGTTTTTTAATATCATTATTGACCTTGTAATTGTAATTTGGCGCTCTGAGTTCGGCTGGTCGCGTCGCGAGCTAGTTGTTCCACGGAACTTTGAAGTCTGTGATAAAGAAATGTATTAATTTTGAACAAAAAATTGTTTTAGGATGAAAAACTGAAAGAAAAACAGAGCTGGGCAAGACTTCAGATCGACTCATGCGGCGGGCAGCTAATGCTGCAATCAAATAAATTCAGATTCGAACATCGAAACTAATGATACTCAACTTAAGAGTATTTAATTTGAATAATTCCAAATGACAAACATTAAAATTGTATGATTTGATTTTCCTGTTTTTCTTTTAACCCATTGACACAAATATTAGAAACATCACGTTAATAAACTAAAATGGGTTTGCATTCCCTACATTGAATGAATAGCAAGTCTACCAGCAAACAGCAAACAAAAACTTCATGTTTGTTTTTCCATGCCTAAGTACAAAGACCTTTCATGGGGGTGGGTTTTCCATTCGTGATGGACCCCAAGAAAGCATTGGAGCCGGAAATAGCTTTGGAATGATGACATTGGCAGAGTTGTGTGATTGACACTGGCTTCGCCACCATCAGGGATTTTAATTTGAATAACAGAAAAATCAGTCGCCAAATATCAGAATATGTCGGTCACTGGTTCAAAAGATATTAGGGTTTATAGGTAGCCGATCTGGAGGGAGACTCCCCGTCTTGGCCACGTTTATATTTCGAAAACTAGGGCACCTAGCGAAGATCTGTTTAGTTCCAAATTAAATCGCTAATCAGTCGCAATGCGTCGCCACAATCTGCAACCACTTAATGTTGGAGTGAGTGGGCCATTTAAAACCTACAGTGCCAAGGCTCAAGAAAAGTAGCTAAGTAACAATGCAGGCAAGACCATGTCCATATAAGAGATACTTGGAACAGGCCCCCTCTTGTTTCTACTGAACATGAATGATTTGACACTGCACTGACTCAAAAAATTATGAATAAAATATAAATAATGCTCTAGATTGTAGGGTATAAGCTAGGTCTAGGGCCTTAAGGAAAATAAATGGACACTTTTTTGTAAATAGTTTTTGATTTATTTGTTACTAATTTTACGTTTTGCGCTTGTTTCTGTGTGGGGAACGAAACGTTTGTGTCATGTGTCATGTGTCAATTGTGTCATTAGTGAAATGTCAAGACGGTATAAACAAACGGTGGCTGGCGTGTATCTGTTTACCATTATTTAGTTTTAAAATACTGAATAAAACCTAACAATCATGACCGCGACACTACTCCTCCCTGACACCGTAATTACCAAGGTACCACCATACCGTAGTATAGTAGTCCGGAAAGTGAACAGTGCGGCTGAAGCGAGGTTTCTTCTCGAGACACCGTCGTTGTTCAGGTAAGCGGGTTTCAACCAATATAAATGATGATAATTCGTCACATTCGCTATTTCGTCGCTATCCCCAATGGGTCACATTCACTAATACGTCACCTTGTGTATCTGGGTAGTTTTCCTAACTCGTTTCATGCTGTATTTCGACTCATTCCCGACTCGCGCAATGCTTATGTAAAATGTACTGTCAGTGTGTTATTTCGCCCCGTTTCAGAACCTTAAATGTCTCAGCGTAAGGCGGCTTGAGTGAACTACGCAGGGTGCCTGTCGCAGGAAGGAGTGTTAACAAGTACATACAGTACAGTGTTACATATCATGGCTGTGGGCTGTGGTGACAACTTTACTATTTGATGCCGAAGTTCTGCCGGGAAGTCGGTGTAGCGTGGCGTAAGTAATGCAATTTTAAGTAAGGTACTGTAAAGGTTGTATAAAATACGCTCAGTGGCAGAAAAAGTGGCCCAAGAGCATAAAGGAAGCTTGTAAACGAGCTGAGTATTATTTATGAGATGTTTTGATGATAGTAGGTTGTATCAAGTGAGCTGTTTAGTTTATTTAAGTGGGTAATATGAAATTAACTTGAGTTTAGATTGACTGTTAACTTATAACTTTAGTTACAGGTTAAAATATATTAAAAAAAACTCTTAATTTTAACTAGGAAACCAAATCTGTATCAAACAAAGGTTAGTTAAAGTCTGTTTATTACTGAGTATGTTTATTACTGGTACCAGGACACAGTGGCGTTTGGATTGCGGTGATGGCAGACATATCCTCGATAGAGTCAAAATTCACCATGAGAAATACAGACGAAGAGGAGCGGTGTTGTAGTCTTTGAGCAGCTTTTGTTTGAAACAGTTGCTGGTCCAAATTTTATGTATGTTCAATGCTCTTCCCCTTTACGGAAGCAGCCACACCTCTTGGAACAAATTAATGAACCTGTTCGCAATTCACTAACAACCATTTTGAATGTGTCCTTGGACGACCAAGCGTAGACACAAGCCACACTACCCATCCGTGTTGGTGGCCTCGGCGTCCGTAAAATGACCAGTATTAGCTTACCAGCGTTCCTCTCCTCTGTCCACAGCACTGAGAAGTGGCTTGCCCGGATACAGATACGCCTGTGAACCCATCTTCCCAGAGACAGTGGGATGAGCCGCTCTGCAGGTTGGTACGGAATAATCTAATTAATACGTCCACCAGTACTGCTGCGTGGGTGCGTGGGACTCGGGCCTTTGGCTTCAGGCTCTACCGTCACCCAACACTGGAACCATGCTGGGTGAAACTACCTTCCGGCTTGCTACGTGTCTGCGTCTGGGCGCTCCTCGCAGTCGATAGCCTCGGACACCTTGGCCTGTCCTGCAGTAAGAGCGCAGGTCGTATAGCCCGTCACGCCGGTATTAATGACATCATCCGTCGTGCTCTTGCCACCGGCACTTGCCGGGGTACCAGCTATTTTAGAACCCAGTGGCTTGGCACGCGACGATGTGCAGAGACCAGATGGAGTGACCATAATACCTTGGAAGATGGGTAGGCCTTTGGTGTGGGATGCAAAATGTATTGTGTCGACACCCTAGCGCCATCCCATCTTCCTGGTACGGTGGACTGTGCAGGTGCAGAAAATCTCAAACGTCGAAATATAACAACCTAATTGGGAGTTAATGTTTGAGCCGTTTGGGGTTGAAACACTAGGGCCATGGGGTCCGTGTGCTAAAAAAATTAAGGGTTTCAATTGAAGTAACTAAAGTAATAAGTTAACATCAGCTCTGTAAAAACTTATGACAGTACTGGGTAGGTGCCAAGTGACCTGTTTAGTTTATTTAAGGGGGTAATTTGAAATGAACGTTTATTGATTTTCTTTATTGACAACGGGTTTATTTCGATTCCAGAATAAAATAGAAGATGCCAGGTTACTGCTGCTCAAGTTGCTAAGGTGGTTTTATTATCCAACTAAGGACAAACTCAACATGAGGTGGCTGCAACTCTGGATGTGCGGCGTACTACCCTTCGATATGCACTTAAGAGGTATTGTGAGCGACTGGACTCCATACACAGTGACCAGGTAACCGCAGAGTAAGATGTACTTATGCCCGAGATGTCCGATTTGTAATACTCGAAGTGTTGAGAAATCACTTCCTTACCGCTCATGAAGTCAGGTCAGGCAGTAGATTCAAGCAGCACGTGGGATCTTCGTAAGTGAACAACAGACCATGAGGCAAAGGATGGAACGTGATTTACGTGGCAGGACACTAGCACGAGGGCCAGAACTTGGGAGACACCACCGAGTTGCATGGTTAGAACATGTCTGGGACATACTTAAAGGACGGGTCCGAGCAAAGTTAACCTCGCCAAAGACACTCTGTGAGCGAAAGGTGGCTCTAGACAGAGCATGGGAGGAATTCACAAAGTGGACATAAAAACATACTGCAAAGCGTGCCAGAAGTCATGCAAGCCGTCATCCAAGCAAAAGAAGGTAATACGCGGTATAAATCTAAGTAAGTTTTTGTTGTAACTCCAAGAATATTCTTGAGAATAGAAGATTCTTGATCGTAAAGTGATTGGATAGTAAATACCTACAATATTATATTAGGAAAACCCTATTGTTTTACAATAGCAAAATAACCAGGGCTACAGTACTTGCCAGTTTATAGTAATGATTGAATGCAAACATTATAGTTATTACCTATGTACCTATTATAAAAACACATAAATGTCTTTTTTACAGATAAACACCACACGTCTTCTATGAGAGTTGAAAAGATGCAGCGCATAATCATAACCGATTGAAGCAGTAGAAAGAAGAATAATTTATCAAGTCTTTTTTATATCTCGATTGACCTTGAAATTGAAAATCTAAGTTCGAGGATCTAAGTTCCGCTGCTCGGGTGCTGGTTGCTCCACGGAACATTGAACCCTGAGTTGAAGAATTGTAAGTATTACTTTTACACAAAAAATTGTTTAAGGATGAGAAACTACAAAAAAAGAACAGAATGAGGCAAGACTTCATACCGACTCATGCAGCTGGTAGCTAATGCTGTAATCAAAGACGGTCGGAAGTTCGATAGTGTACCTCGAGAACTAGAAATATGTCTTAAGACGTCATTTCGTTATGTCAAAAACTTAAAGGCTGGTACAACTCCGACTGTGGGTTATTATCCAAGACAGGTGTTCAACCCAGAGACCATGAGAAGGCATTGGCTGACTATTTGGGTTAGATATAATTCCACACTGCATCTAGGGTTCCATTCACATTATACATTACTCGTGACAGACTAAACAATTTATTCACCTGTTGGAAAAACTATCGACATTGTTTGTTTTTTAAATATCATTATTGATGTTATGTTACCTGTTTAAGATAACGTTGAAAATGAAATTTGGAGCTCTAACTTCCGCTGGTTGGGAGTTGGTTGTTTCACGGTGCTTTGAACCCCGCAATAAGAAAGTGTATTAATTTTAAACAAAAAAATTGTTCTAGGATGAGAAACTGCAAAAGAAAAATGGAATGAGGCTAGACTTCAGATCAATGAATGCGGCGGGCAGCTAATGCTGTAATCAAAGACGGTCGGAAGAAGCTCAACACTGTAGCTCGGGAACCAGAAATATGTCATGAGGCTGACCCAGACCATGAGAAGGCATTGGCTGAATATTTATTGAAATGTTCGTCACTTAATTTTGGTCAGCTACCAGAACAAGTGCGGAAGTTGGCATACAAGAGTGCTGTGAAATTTGATTTGCCTGGCAGTCCAGCTTCATGGCATTAAAATGAAGAAGCTGCAGCTGATTGCTTCACGGGCTTCCTGACAAGAAACCATAAGAAATCCTGACCCCACCAGTTGGAGATTTGTTCAAGGAACTAGGAGAAGTCATACTGAAACATAGCACCAACAATATGGAACTTGGACGAAACACGAATCACCACTACATATAATAAAACCAATGAAATTAGTGGCATCAAAGGGCGCGAAACAGGTGGGTGCAATAGTTTCTGCCGACACAATCATGACACCTTAGTTACCACTGAATTAGCTGCAAGTCTAGCAGGGAACACAATACCGCCCATGTTAGTTTTTCCACGCCTTTTCATTTGTGAGCTTTGGATAGATGACGGCAACAGAGTTTCTCTTTTTCACAATAGCAAAATAACCCGGTCTACAGTAGTCATCGTTGGTAGTAATTATTGAATGCAAACGTTATAGTTATAACCTATGTCTCTGATTTACAGATCATATTTACATCAACGCAATGTGACAATTTGGGTTAGAAATAATTTAATATTGCATCATGCGTTCCATAATCCGTACAAACTTTACAATTCACTTGTTGGAGTAACTATCAAGATTGTTTTTTAATATCATTATTGACCTTGTAATTGTAATTTGGCGCTCTGAGTTCGGCTGGTCGCGTCGCGAGCTAGTTGTTCCACGGAACTTTGAAGTCTGTGATAAAGAAATGTATTAATTTTGAACAAAAAATTGTTTTAGGATGAAAAACTGAAAGAAAAACAGAGCTGGGCAAGACTTCAGATCGACTCATGCGGCGGGCAGCTAATGCTGCAATCAAATAAATTCAGATTCGAACATCGAAACTAATGATACTCAACTTAAGAGTATTTAATTTGAATAATTCCAAATGACAAACATTAAAATTGTATGATTTGATTTTCCTGTTTTTCTTTTAACCCATTGACACAAATATTAGAAACATCACGTTAATAAACTAAAATGGGTTTGCATTCCCTACATTGAATGAATAGCAAGTCTACCAGCAAACAGCAAACAAAAACTTCATGTTTGTTTTTCCATGCCTAAGTACAAAGACCTTTCATGGGGGTGGGTTTTCCATTCGTGATGGACCCCAAGAAAGCATTGGAGCCGGAAATAGCTTTGGAATGATGACATTGGCAGAGTTGTGTGATTGACACTGGCTTCGCCACCATCAGGGATTTTAATTTGAATAACAGAAAAATCAGTCGCCAAATATCAGAATATGTCGGTCACTGGTTCAAAAGATATTAGGGTTTATAGGTAGCCGATCTGGAGGGAGACTCCCCGTCTTGGCCACGTTTATATTTCGAAAACTAGGGCACCTAGCGAAGATCTGTTTAGTTCCAAATTAAATCGCTAATCAGTCGCAATGCGTCGCCACAATCTGCAACCACTTAATGTTGGAGTGAGTGGGCCATTTAAAACCTACAGTGCCAAGGCTCAAGAAAAGTAGCTAAGTAACAATGCAGGCAAGACCATGTCCATATAAGAGATACTTGGAACAGGCCCCCTCTTGTTTCTACTGAACATGAATGATTTGACACTGCACTGACTCAAAAAATTATGAATAAAATATAAATAATGCTCTAGATTGTAGGGTATAAGCTAGGTCTAGGGCCTTAAGGAAAATAAATGGACACTTTTTTGTAAATAGTTTTTGATTTATTTGTTACTAATTTTACGTTTTGCGCTTGTTTCTGTGTGGGGAACGAAACGTTTGTGTCATGTGTCATGTGTCAATTGTGTCATTAGTGAAATGTCAAGACGGTATAAACAAACGGTGGCTGGCGTGTATCTGTTTACCATTATTTAGTTTTAAAATACTGAATAAAACCTAACAATCATGACCGCGACACTACTCCTCCCTGACACCGTAATTACCAAGGTACCACCATACCGTAGTATAGTAGTCCGGAAAGTGAACAGTGCGGCTGAAGCGAGGTTTCTTCTCGAGACACCGTCGTTGTTCAGGTAAGCGGGTTTCAACCAATATAAATGATGATAATTCGTCACATTCGCTATTTCGTCGCTATCCCCAATGGGTCACATTCACTAATACGTCACCTTGTGTATCTGGGTAGTTTTCCTAACTCGTTTCATGCTGTATTTCGACTCATTCCCGACTCGCGCAATGCTTATGTAAAATGTACTGTCAGTGTGTTATTTCGCCCCGTTTCAGAACCTTAAATGTCTCAGCGTAAGGCGGCTTGAGTGAACTACGCAGGGTGCCTGTCGCAGGAAGGAGTGTTAACAAGTACATACAGTACAGTGTTACATATCATGGCTGTGGGCTGTGGTGACAACTTTACTATTTGATGCCGAAGTCCTGCCGGGAAGTCGGTGTAGCGTGGCGTAAGTAATGCAATTTTAAGTAAGGTACTGTAAAGGTTGTATAAAATACGCTCAGTGGCAGAAAAAGTGGCCCAAGAGCATAAAGGAAGCTTGTAAACGAGCTGAGTATTATTTATGAGATGTTTTGATGATAGTAGGTTGTATCAAGTGAGCTGTTTAGTTTATTTAAGTGGGTAATATGAAATTAACTTGAGTTTAGATTGACTGTTAACTTATAACTTTAGTTACAGGTTAAAATATATTAAAAAAAACTCTTAATTTTAACTAGGAAACCAAATCTGTATCAAACAAAGGTTAGTTAAAGTCTGTTTATTACTGAGTATGTTTATTACTGGTACCAGGACACAGTGGCGTTTGGATTGCGGTGATGGCAGACATATCCTCGATAGAGTCAAAATTCACCATGAGAAATACAGACGAAGAGGAGCGGTGTTGTAGTCTTTGAGCAGCTTTTGTTTGAAACAGTTGCTGGTCCAAATTTTATGTATGTTCAATGCTCTTCCCCTTTACGGAAGCAGCCACACCTCTTGGAACAAATTAATGAACCTGTTCGCAATTCACTAACAACCATTTTGAATGTGTCCTTGGACGACCAAGCGTAGACACAAGCCACACTACCCATCCGTGTTGGTGGCCTCGGCGTCCGTAAAATGACCAGTATTAGCTTACCAGCGTTCCTCTCCTCTGTCCACAGCACTGAGAAGTGGCTTGCCCGGATACAGATACGCCTGTGAACCCATCTTCCCAGAGACAGTGGGATGAGCCGCTCTGCAGGTTGGTACGGAATAATCTAATTAATACGTCCACCAGTACTGCTGCGTGGGTGCGTGGGACTCGGGCCTTTGGCTTCAGGCTCTACCGTCACCCAACACTGGAACCATGCTGGGTGAAACTACCTTCCGGCTTGCTACGTGTCTGCGTCTGGGCGCTCCTCGCAGTCGATAGCCTCGGACACCTTGGCCTGTCCTGCAGTAAGAGCGCAGGTCGTATAGCCCGTCACGCCGGTATTAATGACATCATCCGTCGTGCTCTTGCCACCGGCACTTGCCGGGGTACCAGCTATTTTAGAACCCAGTGGCTTGGCACGCGACGATGTGCAGAGACCAGATGGAGTGACCATAATACCTTGGAAGATGGGTAGGCCTTTGGTGTGGGATGCAACATGTATTGTGTCGACACCCTAGCGCCATCCCATCTTCCTGGTACGGTGGACTGTGCAGGTGCAGAAAATCTCAAACGTCGAAATATAACAACCTAATTGGGAGTTATATGTTTGAGCCGTTTGGGGTTGAAACACTAGGGCCATGGGGTCCGTGTGCTAAAAAAATTAAGGGTTTCAATTGAAGTAACTAAAGTAATAAGTTAACATCAGCTCTGTAAAAACTTATGACAGTACTGGGTAGGTGCCAAGTGACCTGTTTAGTTTATTTAAGGGGGTAATTTGAAATGAACGTTTATTGATTTTCTTTATTGACAACGGGTTTATTTCGATTCCAGAATAAAATAGAAGATGCCAGGTTACTGCTGCTCAAGTTGCTAAGGTGGTTTTATTATCCAACTAAGGACAAACTCAACATGAGGTGGCTGCAACTCTGGATGTGCGGCGTACTACCCTTCGATATGCACTTAAGAGGTATTGTGAGCGACTGGACTCCATACACAGTGACCAGGTAACCGCAGAGTAAGATGTACTTATGCCCGAGATGTCCGATTTGTAATACTCGAAGTGTTGAGAAATCACTTCCTTACCGCTCATGAAGTCAGGTCAGGCAGTAGATTCAAGCAGCACGTGGGATCTTCGTAAGTGAACAACAGACCATGAGGCAAAGGATGGAACGTGATTTACGTGGCAGGACACTAGCACGAGGGCCAGAACTTGGGAGACACCACCGAGTTGCATGGTTAGAACATGTCTGGGACATACTTAAAGGACGGGTCCGAGCAAAGTTAACCTCGCCAAAGACACTCTGTGAGCGAAAGGTGGCTCTAGACAGAGCATGGGAGGAATTCACAAAGTGGACATAAAAACATACTGCAAAGCGTGCCAGAAGTCATGCAAGCCGTCATCCAAGCAAAAGAAGGTAATACGCGGTATAAATCTAAGTAAGTTTTTGTTGTAACTCCAAGAATATTCTTGAGAATAGAAGATTCTTGATCGTAAAGTGATTGGATAGTAAATACCTACAATATTATATTAGGAAAGCCCTATTGTTTTACAATAGCAAAATAACCAGGGCTACAGTACTTGCCAGTTTATAGTAATGATTGAATGCAAACATTATAGTTATTACCTATGTACCTATTATAAAAACACATAAATGTCTTTTTTACAGATAAACACCACACGTCTTCTATGAGAGTTGAAAAGATGCAGCGCATAATCATAACCGATTGAAGCAGTAGAAAGAAGAATAATTTATCAAGTCTTTTTTATATCTCGATTGACCTTGAAATTGAAAATCTAAGTTCGAGGATCTAAGTTCCGCTGCTCGGGTGCTGGTTGCTCCACGGAACATTGAACCCTGAGTTGAAGAATTGTAAGTATTACTTTTACACAAAAAATTGTTTAAGGATGAGAAACTACAAAAAAAGAACAGAATGAGGCAAGACTTCATACCGACTCATGCAGCTGGTAGCTAATGCTGTAATCAAAGACGGTCGGAAGTTCGATAGTGTACCTCGAGAACTAGAAATATGTCTTAAGACGTCATTTCGTTATGTCAAAAACTTAAAGGCTGGTACAACTCCGACTGTGGGTTATTATCCAAGACAGGTGTTCAACCCAGAGACCATGAGAAGGCATTGGCTGACTATTTGGGTTAGATATAATTCCACACTGCATCTAGGGTTCCATTCACATTATACATTACTCGTGACAGACTAAACAATTTATTCACCTGTTGGAAAAACTATCGACATTGTTTGTTTTTTAAATATCATTATTGATGTTATGTTACCTGTTTAAGATAACGTTGAAAATGAAATTTGGAGCTCTAACTTCCGCTGGTTGGGAGTTGGTTGTTTCACGGTGCTTTGAACCCCGCGATAAGAAAGTGTATTAATTTTAAACAAAAAAATTGTTCTAGGATGAGAAACTGCAAAAGAAAAATGGAATGAGGCTAGACTTCAGATCAATGAATGCGGCGGGCAGCTAATGCTGTAATCAAAGACGGTCGGAAGAAGCTCAACACTGTAGCTCGGGAACCAGAAATATGTCATGAGGCTGACCCAGACCATGAGAAGGCATTGGCTGAATATTTATTGAAATGTTCGTCACTTAATTTTGGTCAGCTACCAGAACAAGTGTGGAAGTTGGCATACAAGAGTGCTGTGAAATTTGATTTGCCTGGCAGTCCAGCTTCATGGCATTAAAATGAAGAAGCTGCAGCTGATTGCTTCACGGGCTTCCTGACAAGAAACCATAAGAAATCCTGACCCCACCAGTTGGAGATTTGTTCAAGGAACTAGGAGAAGTCATACTGAAACATAGCACCAACAATATGGAACTTGGACGAAACACGAATCACCACTACATATAATAAAACCAATGAAATTAGTGGCATCAAAGGGCGCGAAACAAGTGGGTGCAATAGTTTCTGCCGACACAATCATGACACCTTAGTTACCACTGAATTAGCTGCAAGTCTAGAAGGGAACACAATACCGCCCATGTTAGTTTTTCCACGCCTTTTCATTTGTGAGCTTTGGATAGATGACGGCAACAGAGTTTCTCTTTTTCACAATAGCAAAATAACCCGGTCTACAGTAGTCATCGTTGGTAGTAATTATTGAATGCAAACGTTATAGTTATAACCTATGTCTCTGATTTACAGATCATATTTACATCAACGCAATGTGACAATTTGGGTTAGAAATAATTTAATATTGCATCATGCGTTCCATAATCCGTACAAACTTTACAATTCACTTGTTGGAGTAACTATCAAGATTGTTTTTTAATATCATTATTGACCTTGTAATTGTAATTTGGCGCTCTGAGTTCGGCTGGTCGCGTCGCGAGCTAGTTGTTCCACGGAACTTTGAAGTCTGTGATAAAGAAATGTATTAATTTTGAACAAAAAATTATTTTAGGATGAAAAACTGAAAGAAAAACAGAGCTGGGCAAGACTTCAGATCGACTCATGCGGCGGGCAGCTAATGCTGCAATCAAATAAATTCAGATTCGAACATCGAAACTAATGATACTCAACTTAAGAGTATTTAATTTGAATAATTCCAAATGACAAACATTAAAATTGTATGATTTGATTTTCCTGTTTTTCTTTTAACCCATTGACACAAATATTAGAAACATCACGTTAATAAACTAAAATGGGTTTGCATTCCCTACATTGAATGAATAGCAAGTCTACCAGCAAACAGCAAACAAAAACATCATGTTTGTTTTTCCATGCCTAAGTACAAAGACCTTTCATGGGGGTGGGTTTTCCATTCGTGATGGACCCCAAGAAAGCATTGGAGCCGGAAATAGCTTTGGAATGATGACATTGGCAGAGTTGTGTGATTGACACTGGCTTCGCCACCATCAGGGATTTTAATTTGAATAACAGAAAAATCAGTCGCCAAATATCAGAATATGTCGGTCACTGGTTCAAAAGATATTAGGGTTTATAGGTAGCCGATCTGGAGGGAGACTCCCCGTCTTGGCCACGTTTATATTTCGAAAACTAGGGCACCTAGCGAAGATCTGTTTAGTTCCAAATTAAATCGCTAATCAGTCGCAATGCGTCGCCACAATCTGCAACCACTTAATGTTGGAGTGAGTGGGCCATTTAAAACCTACAGTGCCAAGGCTCAAGAAAAGTAGCTAAGTAACAATGCAGGCAAGACCATGTCCATATAAGAGATACTTGGAACAGGCCCCCTCTTGTTTCTACTGAACATGAATGATTTGACACTGCACTGACTCAAAAAATTATGAATAAAATATAAATAATGCTCTAGATTGTAGGGTATAAGCTAGGTCTAGGGCCTTAAGGAAAATAAATGGACACTTTTTTGTAAATAGTTTTTGATTTATTTGTTACTAATTTTACGTTTTGCGCTTGTTTCTGTGTGGGGAACGAAACGTTTGTGTCATGTGTCATGTGTCAATTGTGTCATTAGTGAAATGTCAAGACGGTATAAACAAACGGTGGCTGGCGTGTATCTGTTTACCATTATTTAGTTTTAAAATACTGAATAAAACCTAACAATCATGACCGCGACACTACTCCTCCCTGACACCGTAATTACCAAGGTACCACCATACCGTAGTATAGTAGTCCGGAAAGTGAACAGTGCGGCTGAAGCGAGGTTTCTTCTCGAGACACCGTCGTTGTTCAGGTAAGCGGGTTTCAACCAATATAAATGATGATAATTCGTCACATTCGCTATTTCGTCGCTATCCCCAATGGGTCACATTCACTAATACGTCACCTTGTGTATCTGGTTAGTTTTCCTAACTCGTTTCATGCTGTATTTCGACTCATTCCCGACTCGCGCAATGCTTATGTAAAATGTACTGTCAGTGTGTTATTTCGCCCCGTTTCAGAACCTTAAATGTCTCAGCGTAAGGCGGCTTGAGTGAACTACGCAGGGTGCCTGTCGCAGGAAGGAGTGTTAACAAGTACATACAGTACAGTGTTACATATCATGGCTGTGGGCTGTGGTGACAACTTTACTATTTGATGCCGAAGTCCTGCCGGGAAGTCGGTGTAGCGTGGCGTAAGTAATGCAATTTTAAGTAAGGTACTGTAAAGGTTGTATAAAATACGCTCAGTGGCAGAAAAAGTGGCCCAAGAGCATAAAGGAAGCTTGTAAACGAGCTGAGTATTATTTATGAGATGTTTTGATGATAGTAGGTTGTATCAAGTGAGCTGTTTAGTTTATTTAAGTGGGTAATATGAAATTAACTTGAGTTTAGATTGACTGTTAACTTATAACTTTAGTTACAGGTTAAAATATATTAAAAAAAACTCTTAATTTTAACTAGGAAACCAAATCTGTATCAAACAAAGGTTAGTTAAAGTCTGTTTATTACTGAGTATGTTTATTACTGGTACCAGGACACAGTGGCGTTTGGATTGCGGTGATGGCAGACATATCCTCGATAGAGTCAAAATTCACCATGAGAAATACAGACGAAGAGGAGCGGTGTTGTAGTCTTTGAGCAGCTTTTGTTTGAAACAGTTGCTGGTCCAAATTTTATGTATGTTCAATGCTCTTCCCCTTTACGGAAGCAGCCACACCTCTTGGAACAAATTAATGAACCTGTTCGCAATTCACTAACAACCATTTTGAATGTGTCCTTGGACGACCAAGCGTAGACACAAGCCACACTACCCATCCGTGTTGGTGGCCTCGGCGCGGCGGCGTCCGTAAAATGACCAGTATTAGCTTACCAGCGTTCCTCTCCTCTGTCCACAGCACTGAGAAGTGGCTTGCCCGGATACAGATACGCCTGTGAACCCATCTTCCCAGAGACAGTGGGATGAGCCGCTCTGCAGGTTGGTACGGAATAATCTAATTAATACGTCCACCAGTACTGCTGCGTGGGTGCGTGGGACTCGGGCCTTTGGCTTCAGGCTCTACCGTCACCCAACACTGGAACCATGCTGGGTGAAACTACCTTCCGGCTTGCTACGTGTCTGCGTCTGGGCGCTCCTCGCAGTCGATAGCCTCGGACACCTTGGCCTGTCCTGCAGTAAGAGCGCAGGTCGTATAGCCCGTCACGCCGGTATTAATGACATCATCCGTCGTGCTCTTGCCACCGGCACTTGCCGGGGTACCAGCTATTTTAGAACCCAGTGGCTTGGCACGCGACGATGTGCAGAGACCAGATGGAGTGACCATAATACCTTGGAAGATGGGTAGGCCTTTGGTGTGGGATGCAACATGTATTGTGTCGACACCCTAGCGCCATCCCATCTTCCTGGTACGGTGGACTGTGCAAACTCTCAAACGTCGAAATATAACAACCTAATTGGGAGTTATATGTTTGAGCCGTTTGGGGTTGAAACACTAGGGCCATGGGGTCCGTGTGCTAAAAAAATTAAGGGTTTCAATTGAAGTAACTAAAGTAATAAGTTAACATCAGCTCTGTAAAAACTTATGACAGTACTGGGTAGGTGCCAAGTGACCTGTTTAGTTTATTTAAGGGGGTAATTTGAAATGAACGTTTATTGATTTTCTTTATTGACAACGGGTTTATTTCGATTCCAGAATAAAATAGAAGATGCCAGGTTACTGCTGCTCAAGTTGCTAAGGTGGTTTTATTATCCAACTAAGGACAAACTCAACATGAGGTGGCTGCAACTCTGGATGTGCGGCGTACTACCCTTCGATATGCACTTAAGAGGTATTGTGAGCGACTGGACTCCATACACAGTGACCAGGTAACCGCAGAGTAAGATGTACTTATGCCCGAGATGTCCGATTTGTAATACTCGAAGTGTTGAGAAATCACTTCCTTACCGCTCATGAAGTCAGGTCAGGCAGTAGATTCAAGCAGCACGTGGGATCTTCGTAAGTGAACAACAGACCATGAGGCAAAGGATGGAACGTGATTTACGTGGCAGGACACTAGCACGAGGGCCAGAACTTGGGAGACACCACCGAGTTGCATGGTTAGAACATGTCTGGGACATACTTAAAGGACGGGTCCGAGCAAAGTTAACCTCGCCAAAGACACTCTGTGAGCGAAAGGTGGCTCTAGACAGAGCATGGGAGGAATTCACAAAGTGGACATAAAAACATACTGCAAAGCGTGCCAGAACTCATGCAAGCCGTCATCCAAGCAAAAGAAGGTAATACGCGGTATAAATCTAAGTAAGTTTTTGTTGTAACTCCAAGAATATTCTTGAGAATAGAAGATTCTTGATCGTAAAGTGATTGGATAGTAAATACCTACAATATTATATTAGGAAAGCCCTATTGTTTTACAATAGCAAAATAACCAGGGCTACAGTACTTGCCAGTTTATAGTAATGATTGAATGCAAACATTATAGTTATTACCTATGTACCTATTATAAAAACACATAAATGTCTTTTTTACAGATAAACACCACACGTCTTCTATGAGAGTTGAAAAGATGCAGCGCATAATCATAACCGATTGAAGCAGTAGAAAGAAGAATAATTTATCAAGTCTTTTTTATATCTCGATTGACCTTGAAATTGAAAATCTAAGTTCGAGGATCTAAGTTCCGCTGCTCGGGTGCTGGTTGCTCCACGGAACATTGAACCCTGAGTTGAAGAATTGTAAGTATTACTTTTACACAAAAAATTGTTTAAGGATGAGAAACTACAAAAAAAGAACAGAATGAGGCAAGACTTCATACCGACTCATGCAGCTGGTAGCTAATGCTGTAATCAAAGACGGTCGGAAGTTCGATAGTGTACCTCGAGAACTAGAAATATGTCTTAAGACGTCATTTCGTTATGTCAAAAACTTAAAGGCTGGTACAACTCCGACTGTGGGTTATTATCCAAGACAGGTGTTCAACCCAGAGACCATGAGAAGGCATTGGCTGACTATTTGGGTTAGATATAATTCCACACTGCATCTAGGGTTCCATTCACATTATACATTACTCGTGACAGACTAAACAATTTATTCACCTGTTGGAAAAACTATCGACATTGTTTGTTTTTTAAATATCATTATTGATGTTATGTTACCTGTTTAAGATAACGTTGAAAATGAAATTTGGAGCTCTAACTTCCGCTGGTTGGGAGTTGGTTGTTTCACGGTGCTTTGAACCCCGCGATAAGAAAGTGTATTAATTTTAAACAAAAAAATTGTTCTAGGATGAGAAACTGCAAAAGAAAAATGGAATGAGGCTAGACTTCAGATCAATGAATGCGGCGGGCAGCTAATGCTGTAATCAAAGACGGTCGGAAGAAGCTCAACACTGTAGCTCGGGAACCAGAAATATGTCATGAGGCTGACCCAGACCATGAGAAGGCATTGGCTGAATATTTATTGAAATGTTCGTCACTTAATTTTGGTCAGCTACCAGAACAAGTGCGGAAGTTGGCATACAAGAGTGCTGTGAAATTTGATTTGCCTGACAGTCCAGCTTCATGGCATTAAAATGAAGAAGCTGCAGCTGATTGCTTCACGGGCTTCCTGATAAGAAGCCATAAGAAATCCTGACCCCACCAGTTGGAGATTTGTTCAAGGAACTAGGAGAAGTCATACTGAAACATAGCACCAACAATATGGAACTTGGACGAAACACGAATCACCACTACATATAATAAAACCAATGAAATTAGTGGCATCAAAGGGCGCGAAACAGGTGGGTGCAATAGTTTCTGCCGACACAATCATGACACCTTAGTTACCACTGAATTAGCTGCAAGTCTAGCAGGGAACACAATACCGCCCATGTTAGTTTTTCCACGCCTTTTCATTTGTGAGCTTTGGATAGATGACGGCAACAGAGTTTCTCTTTTTCACAATAGCAAAATAACCCGGTCTACAGTAGTCATCGTTGGTAGTAATTATTGAATGCAAACGTTATAGTTATAACCTATGTCTCTGATTTACAGATCATATTTACATCAACGCAATGTGACAATTTGGGTTAGAAATAATTTAATATTGCATCATGCGTTCCATAATCCGTACAAACTTTACAATTCACTTGTTGGAGTAACTATCAAGATTGTTTTTTAATATCATTATTGACCTTGTAATTGTAATTTGGCGCGAAACTAATGATACTCAACTTAAGAGTATTTAATTTGAATAATTCCAAATGACAAACATTAAAATTGTATGATTTGATTTTCCTGTTTTTCTTTTAACCCATTGACACAAATATTAGAAACATCACGTTAATAAACTAAAATGGGTTTGCATTCCCTACATTGAATGAATAGCAAGTCTACCAGCAAACAGCAAACAAAAACATCATGTTTGTTTTTCCATGCCTAAGTACAAAGACCTTTCATGGGGGTGGGTTTTCCATTCGTGATGGACCCCAAGAAAGCATTGGAGCCGGAAATAGCTTTGGAATGATGACATTGGCAGAGTTGTGTGATTGACACTGGCTTCGCCACCATCAGGGATTTTAATTTGAATAACAGAAAAATCAGTCGCCAAATATCAGAATATGTCGGTCACTGGTTCAAAGATATTAGGGTTTATAGGTAGCCGATCTGGAGGGAGACTCCCCGTCTTGGCCACGTTTATATTTCGAAAACTAGGGCACCTAGCGAAGATCTGTTTAGTTCCAAATTAAATCGCTAATCAGTCGCAATGCGTCGCCACAATCTGCAACCACTTAATGTTGGAGTGAGTGGGCCATTTAAAACCTACAGTGCCAAGGCTCAAGAAAAGTAGCTAAGTAACAATGCAGGCAAGACCATGTCCATATAAGAGATACTTGGAACAGGCCCCCTCTTGTTTCTACTGAACATGAATGATTTGACACTGCACTGACTCAAAAAATTATGAATAAAATATAAATAATGCTCTAGATTGTAGGGTATAAGCTAGGTCTAGGGCCTTAAGGAAAATAAATGGACACTTTTTTGTAAATAGTTTTTGATTTATTTGTTACTAATTTTACGTTTTGCGCTTGTTTCTGTGTGGGGAACGAAACGTTTGTGTCATGTGTCATGTGTCAATTGTGTCATTAGTGAAATGTCAAGACGGTATAAACAAACGGTGGCTGGCGTGTATCTGTTTACCATTATTTAGTTTTAAAATACTGAATAAAACCTAACAATCATGACCGCGACACTACTCCTCCCTGACACCGTAATTACCAAGGTACCACCATACCGTAGTATAGTAGTCCGGAAAGTGAACAGTGCGGCTGAAGCGAGGTTTCTTCTCGAGACACCGTCGTTGTTCAGGTAAGCGGGTTTCAACCAATATAAATGATGATAATTCGTCACATTCGCTATTTCGTCGCTATCCCCAATGGGTCACATTCACTAATACGTCACCTTGTGTATCTGGTTAGTTTTCCTAACTCGTTTCATGCTGTATTTCGACTCATTCCCGACTCGCGCAATGCTTATGTAAAATGTACTGTCAGTATGTTATTTCGCCCCGTTTCAGAACCTTAAATGTCTCAGCGTAAGGCGGCTTGAGTGAACTACGCAGGGTGCCTGTCGCAGGAAGGAGTGTTAACAAGTACATACAGTACAGTGTTACATATCATGGCTGTGGGCTGTGGTGACAACTTTACTATTTGATGCCGAAGTTCTGCCGGGAAGTCGGTGTAGCGTGGCGTAAGTAATGCAATTTTAAGTAAGGTACTGTAAAGGTTGTATAAAATACGCTCAGTGGCAGAAAAAGTGGCCCAAGAGCATAAAGGAAGCTTGTAAACGAGCTGAGTATTATTTATGAGATGTTTTGATGATAGTAGGTTGTATCAAGTGAGCTGTTTAGTTTATTTAAGTGGGTAATATGAAATTAACTTGAGTTTAGATTGACTGTTAACTTATAACTTTAGTTACAGGTTAAAATATATTAAAAAAAACTCTTAATTTTAACTGGGAAACCAAATCTGTATCAAACAAAGGTTAGTTAAAGTCTGTTTATTACTGAGTATGTTTATTACTGGTACCAGGACACAGTGGCGTTTGGATTGCGGTGATGGCAGACATATCCTCGATAGATATCAAAATTCACCATGAGAAATACAGACGAAGAGGAGCGGTGTTGTAGTCTTTGAGCAGCTTTTGTTTGAAACAGTTGCTGGTCCAAATTTTATGTATGTTCAATGCTCTTCCCCTTTACGGAAGCAGCCACACCTCTTGGAACAAATTAATGAACCTGTTCGCAATTCACTTACAACCATTTTGAATGTGTCCTTGGACGACCAAGCGTAGACACAAGCCACACTACCCATCCGTGTTGGTGGCCTCGGCGTCCGTAAAATGACCAGTATTAGCTTACCAGCGTTCCTCTCCTCTGTCCACAGCACTGAGAAGTGGCTTGCCCGGATACAGATACGCCTGTGAACCCATCTTCCCAGAGACAGTGGGATGAGCCGCTCTGCAGGTTGATACGGAATAATCTAATTCATACGTCCACCAGTACTGCTGCGTGGGTGCGTGGGACTCGGGCCTTTGGCTTCAGGCTCTACCGTCACCCAACACTGGAACCATGCTGGGTGAAACTACCTTCCGGCTTGCTACGTGTCTGCGTCTGGGCGCTCCTCGCAGTCGATAGCCTCGGACACCTTGGCCTGTCCTGCAGTAAGAGCGCAGGTCGTATAGCCCGTCACGCCGGTATTAATGACATCATCCGTCGTGCTCTTGCCACCGGCACTTGCCGGGGTACCAGCTATTTTAGAACCCAGTGGCTTGGCACGCGACGATGTGCAGAGACCAGATGGAGTGACCATAATACCTTGGAAGATGGGTAGGCCTTTGGTGTGGGATGCAACATGTATTGTGTCGACACCCTAGCGCCATCCCATCTTCCTGGTACGGTGGACTGTGCAAACTCTCAAACGTCGAAATATAACAACCTAATTGGGAGTTATATGTTTGAGCCGTTTGGGGTTGAAACACTAGGGCCATGGGGTCCGTGTGCTAAAAAAATTAAGGGTTTCAATTGAAGTAACTAAAGTAATAAGTTAACATCAGCTCTGTAAAAACTTATGACAGTACTGGGTAGGTGCCAAGTGACCTGTTTAGTTTATTTAAGGGGGTAATTTGAAATGAACGTTTATTGATTTTCTTTATTGACAACGGGTTTATTTCGATTCCAGAATAAAATAGAAGATGCCAGGTTACTGCTGCTCAAGTTGCTAAGGTGGTTTTATTATCCAACTAAGGACAAACTCAACATGAGGTGGCTGCAACTCTGGATGTGCGGCGTACTACCCTTCGATATGCACTTAAGAGGTATTGTGAGCGACTGGACTCCATACACAGTGACCAGGTAACCGCAGAGTAAGATGTACTTATGCCCGAGATGTCCGATTTGTAATACTCGAAGTGTTGAGAAATCACTTCCTTACCGCTCATGAAGTCAGGTCAGGCAGTAGATTCAAGCAGCACGTGGGATCTTCGTAAGTGAACAACAGACCATGAGGCAAAGGATGGAACGTGATTTACGTGGCAGGACACTAGCACGAGGGCCAGAACTTGGGAGACACCACCGAGTTGCATGGTTAGAACATGTCTGGGACATACTTAAAGGACGGGTCCGAGCAAAGTTAACCTCGCCAAAGACACTCTGTGAGCGAAAGGTGGCTCTAGACAGAGCATGGGAGGAATTCACAAAGTGGACATAAAAACATACTGCAAAGCGTGCCAGAAGTCATGCAAGCCGTCATCCAAGCAAAAGAAGGTAATACGCGGTATAAATCTAAGTAAGTTTTTGTTGTAACTCCAAGAATATTCTTGAGAATAGAAGATTCTTGATCGTAAAGTGATTGGATAGTAAATACCTACAATATTATATTAGGAAAGCCCTATTGTTTTACAATAGCAAAATAACCAGGGCTACAGTACTTGCCAGTTTATAGTAATGATTGAATGCAAACATTATAGTTATTACCTATGTACCTATTATAAAAACACATAAATGTCTTTTTTACAGATAAACACCACACGTCTTCTATGAGAGTTGAAAAGATGCAGCGCATAATCATAACCGATTGAAGCAGTAGAAAGAAGAATAATTTATCAAGTCTTTTTTATATCTCGATTGACCTTGAAATTGAAAATCTAAGTTCGAGGATCTAAGTTCCGCTGCTCGGGTGCTGGTTGCTCCACGGAACATTGAACCCTGAGTTGAAGAATTGTAAGTATTACTTTTACACAAAAAATTGTTTAAGGATGAGAAACTACAAAAAAAGAACAGAATGAGGCAAGACTTCATACCGACTCATGCAGCTGGTAGCTAATGCTGTAATCAAAGACGGTCGGAAGTTCGATAGTGTACCTCGAGAACTAGAAATATGTCTTAAGACGTCATTTCGTTATGTCAAAAACTTAAAGGCTGGTACAACTCCGACTGTGGGTTATTATCCAAGACAGGTGTTCAACCCAGAGACCATGAGAAGGCATTGGCTGACTATTTGGGTTAGATATAATTCCACACTGCATCTAGGGTTCCATTCACATTATACATTACTCGTGACAGACTAAACAATTTATTCACCTGTTGGAAAAACTATCGACATTGTTTGTTTTTTAAATATCATTATTGATGTTATGTTACCTGTTTAAGATAACGTTGAAAATGAAATTTGGAGCTCTAACTTCCGCTGGTTGGGAGTTGGTTGTTTCACGGTGCTTTGAACCCCGCGATAAGAAAGTGTATTAATTTTAAACAAAAAAATTGTTCTAGGATGAGAAACTGCAAAAGAAAAATGGAATGAGGCTAGACTTCAGATCAATGAATGCGGCGGGCAGCTAATGCTGTAATCAAAGACGGTCGGAAGAAGCTCAACACTGTAGCTCGGGAACCAGAAATATGTCATGAGGCTGACCCAGACCATGAGAAGGCATTGGCTGAATATTTATTGAAATGTTCGTCACTTAATTTTGGTCAGCTACCAGAACAAGTGCGGAAGTTGGCATACAAGAGTGCTGTGAAATTTGATTTGCCTGACAGTCCAGCTTCATGGCATTAAAATGAAGAAGCTGCAGCTGATTGCTTCACGGGCTTCCTGATAAGAAGCCATAAGAAATCCTGACCCCACCAGTTGGAGATTTGTTCAAGGAACTAGGAGAAGTCATACTGAAACATAGCACCAACAATATGGAACTTGGACGAAACACGAATCACCACTACATATAATAAAACCAATGAAATTAGTGGCATCAAAGGGCGCGAAACAGGTGGGTGCAATAGTTTCTGCCGACACAATCATGACACCTTAGTTACCACTGAATTAGCTGCAAGTCTACCAGGGAACACAATACCGCCCATGTTAGTTTTTCCACGCCTTTTCATTTGTGAGCTTTGGATAGATGACGGCAACAGAGTTTCTCTTTTTCACAATAGCAAAATAACCCGGTCTACAGTACTCATCGTTGGTAGTAATTATTGAATGCAAACGTTATAGTTATAACCTATGTCTCTGATTTACAGATCATATTTACATCAACGCAATGTGACAATTTGGGTTAGAAATAATTTAATACCTATTGCATCATGCGTTCCATAATCCGTACAAACTTTACAATTCACTTGTTGGAGAAACTATCAAGATCGTTTTTTAATATCATTATTGACCTTGTAATTGTAATTTGGCGCTCTGAGTTCGGCTGGTCGCGTCGCGAGCTAGTTGTTCCACGGAACTTTGAAGTCTGTGATAAAGAAATGTATTAATTTTGAACAAAAAATTGTTTTAGGATGAAAAACTGAAAGAAAAACAGAGCTGGGCAAGACTTCAGATCGACTCATGCGGCGGGCAGCTAATGCTGCAATCAAATAAATTCAGATTCGAACATCGAAACTAATGATACCCAACTTAAGAGTATTTAATTTGAATAATTCCAAATGACAAACATTAAAATTGTATGATTTGATTTTCCTGTTTTTCTTTTAACCCATTGACACAAATATTAGAAACATCACGTTAATAAACTAAAATGGGTTTGCATTCCCTACATTGAATGAATAGCAAGTCTAGCAGCAAACAGCAAACAAAAACATCATGTTTGTTTTTCCATGCCTAAGTACAAAGACCTTTCATGGGGGTGGGTTTTCCATTCGTGATGGACCCCAAGAAAGCATTGGAGCCGGAAATAGCTTTGGAATGATGACATTGGCAGAGTTGTGTGATTGACACTGGCTTCGCCACCATCAGGGATTTTAATTTGAATAACAGAAAAATCAGTCGCCAAATATCAGAATATGTCGGTCACTGGTTCAAAAGATATTAGGGTTTATAGGTAGCCGATCTGGAGGGAGACTCCCCGTCTTGGCCACGTTTATATTTCGAAAACTAGGGCACCTAGCGAAGATCTGTTTAGTTCCAAATTAAATCGCTAATCAGTCGCAATGCGTCGCCACAATCTGCAACCACTTAATGTTGGAGTGAGTGGGCCATTTAAAACCTACAGTGCCAAGGCTCAAGAAAAGTAGCTAAGTAACAATGCAGGCAAGACCATGTCCATATAAGAGATACTTGGAACAGGCCCCCTCTTGTTTCTACTGAACATGAATGATTTGACACTGCACTGACTCAAAAAATTATGAATAAAATATAAATAATGCTCTAGATTGTAGGGTATAAGCTAGGTCTAGGGCCTTAAGGAAAATAAATGGACACTTTTTTGTAAATAGTTTTTGATTTATTTGTTACTAATTTTACGTTTTGCGCTTGTTTCTGTGTGGGGAACGAAACGTTTGTGTCATGTGTCATGTGTCAATTGTGTCATTAGTGAAATGTCAAGACGGTATAAACAAACGGTGGCTGGCGTGTATCTGTTTACCATTATTTAGTTTTAAAATACTGAATAAAACCTAACAATCATGACCGCGACACTACTCCTCCCTGACACCGTAATTACCAAGGTACCACCATACCGTAGTATAGTAGTCCGGAAAGTGAACAGTGCGGCTGAAGCGAGGTTTCTTCTCGAGACACCGTCGTTGTTCAGGTAAGCGGGTTTCAACCAATATAAATGATGATAATTCGTCACATTCGCTATTTCGTCGCTATCCCCAATGGGTCACATTCACTAATACGTCACCTTGTGTATCTGGTTAGTTTTCCTAACTCGTTTCATGCTGTATTTCGACTCATTCCCGACTCGCGCAATGCTTATGTAAAATGTACTGTCAGTGTGTTATTTCGCCCCGTTTCAGAACCTTAAATGTCTCAGCGTAAGGCGGCTTGAGTGAACTACGCAGGGTGCCTGTCGCAGGAAGGAGTGTTAACAAGTACATACAGTACAGTGTTACATATCATGGCTGTGGGCTGTGGTGACAACTTTACTATTTGATGCCGAAGTTCTGCCGGGAAGTCGGTGTAGCGTGGCGTAAGTAATGCAATTTTAAGTAAGGTACTGTAAAGGTTGTATAAAATACGCTCAGTGGCAGAAAAAGTGGCCCAAGAGCATAAAGGAAGCTTGTAAACGAGCTGAGTATTATTTATGAGATGTTTTGATGATAGTAGGTTGTATCAAGTGAGCTGTTTAGTTTATTTAAGTGGGTAATATGAAATTAACTTGAGTTTAGATTGACTGTTAACTTATAACTTTAGTTACAGGTTAAAATATATTAAAAAAAACTCTTAATTTTAACTGGGAAACCAAATCTGTATCAAACAAAGGTTAGTTAAAGTCTGTTTATTACTGAGTATGTTTATTACTGGTACCAGGACACAGTGGCGTTTGGATTGCGGTGATGGCAGACATATCCTCGATAGATATCAAAATTCACCATGAGAAATACAGACGAAGAGGAGCGGTGTTGTAGTCTTTGAGCAGCTTTTGTTTGAAACAGTTGCTGGTCCAAATTTTATGTATGTTCAATGCTCTTCCCCTTTACGGAAGCAGCCACACCTCTTGGAACAAATTAATGAACCTGTTCGCAATTCACTTACAACCATTTTGAATGTGTCCTTGGACGACCAAGCGTAGACACAAGCCACACTACCCATCCGTGTTGGTGGCCTCGGCGTCCGTAAAATGACCAGTATTAGCTTACCAGCGTTCCTCTCCTCTGTCCACAGCACTGAGAAGTGGCTTGCCCGGATACAGATACGCCTGTGAACCCATCTTCCCAGAGACAGTGGGATGAGCCGCTCTGCAGGTTGATACGGAATAATCTAATTCATACGTCCACCAGTACTGCTGCGTGGGTGCGTGGGACTCGGGCCTTTGGCTTCAGGCTCTACCGTCACCCAACACTGGAACCATGCTGGGTGAAACTACCTTCCGGCTTGCTACGTGTCTGCGTCTGGGCGCTCCTCGCAGTCGATAGCCTCGGACACCTTGGCCTGTCCTGCAGTAAGAGCGCAGGTCGTATAGCCCGTCACGCCGGTATTAATGACATCATCCGTCGTGCTCTTGCCACCGGCACTTGCCGGGGTACCAGCTATTTTAGAACCCAGTGGCTTGGCACGCGACGATGTGCAGAGACCAGATGGAGTGACCATAATACCTTGGAAGATGGGTAGGCCTTTGGTGTGGGATGCAACATGTATTGTGTCGACACCCTAGCGCCATCCCATCTTCCTGGTACGGTGGACTGTGCAAACTCTCAAACGTCGAAATATAACAACCTAATTGGGAGTTATATGTTTGAGCCGTTTGGGGTTGAAACACTAGGGCCATGGGGTCCGTGTGCTAAAAAAATTAAGGGTTTCAATTGAAGTAACTAAAGTAATAAGTTAACATCAGCTCTGTAAAAACTTATGACAGTACTGGGTAGGTGCCAAGTGACCTGTTTAGTTTATTTAAGGGGGTAATTTGAAATGAACGTTTATTGATTTTCTTTATTGACAACGGGTTTATTTCGATTCCAGAATAAAATAGAAGATGCCAGGTTACTGCTGCTCAAGTTGCTAAGGTGGTTTTATTATCCAACTAAGGACAAACTCAACATGAGGTGGCTGCAACTCTGGATGTGCGGCGTACTACCCTTCGATATGCACTTAAGAGGTATTGTGAGCGACTGGACTCCATACACAGTGACCAGGTAACCGCAGAGTAAGATGTACTTATGCCCGAGATGTCCGATTTGTAATACTCGAAGTGTTGAGAAATCACTTCCTTACCGCTCATGAAGTCAGGTCAGGCAGTAGATTCAAGCAGCACGTGGGATCTTCGTAAGTGAACAACAGACCATGAGGCAAAGGATGGAACGTGATTTACGTGGCAGGACACTAGCACGAGGGCCAGAACTTGGGAGACACCACCGAGTTGCATGGTTAGAACATGTCTGGGACATACTTAAAGGACGGGTCCGAGCAAAGTTAACCTCGCCAAAGACACTCTGTGAGCGAAAGGTGGCTCTAGACAGAGCATGGGAGGAATTCACAAAGTGGACATAAAAACATACTGCAAAGCGTGCCAGAACTCATGCAAGCCGTCATCCAAGCAAAAGAAGGTAATACGCGGTATAAATCTAAGTAAGTTTTTGTTGTAACTCCAAGAATATTCTTGAGAATAGAAGATTCTTGATCGTAAAGTGATTGGATAGTAAATACCTACAATATTATATTAGGAAAGCCCTATTGTTTTACAATAGCAAAATAACCAGGGCTACAGTACTTGCCAGTTTATAGTAATGATTGAATGCAAACATTATAGTTATTACCTATGTACCTATTATAAAAACACATAAATGTCTTTTTTACAGATAAACACCACACGTCTTCTATGAGAGTTGAAAAGATGCAGCGCATAATCATAACCGATTGAAGCAGTAGAAAGAAGAATAATTTATCAAGTCTTTTTTATATCTCGATTGACCTTGAAATTGAAAATCTAAGTTCGAGGATCTAAGTTCCGCTGCTCGGGTGCTGGTTGCTCCACGGAACATTGAACCCTGAGTTGAAGAATTGTAAGTATTACTTTTACACAAAAAATTGTTTAAGGATGAGAAACTACAAAAAAAGAACAGAATGAGGCAAGACTTCATACCGACTCATGCAGCTGGTAGCTAATGCTGTAATCAAAGACGGTCGGAAGTTCGATAGTGTACCTCGAGAACTAGAAATATGTCTTAAGACGTCATTTCGTTATGTCAAAAACTTAAAGGCTGGTACAACTCCGACTGTGGGTTATTATCCAAGACAGGTGTTCAACCCAGAGACCATGAGAAGGCATTGGCTGACTATTTGGGTTAGATATAATTCCACACTGCATCTAGGGTTCCATTCACATTATACATTACTCGTGACAGACTAAACAATTTATTCACCTGTTGGAAAAACTATCGACATTGTTTGTTTTTTAAATATCATTATTGATGTTATGTTACCTGTTTAAGATAACGTTGAAAATGAAATTTGGAGCTCTAACTTCCGCTGGTTGGGAGTTGGTTGTTTCACGGTGCTTTGAACCCCGCGATAAGAAAGTGTATTAATTTTAAACAAAAAAATTGTTCTAGGATGAGAAACTGCAAAAGAAAAATGGAATGAGGCTAGACTTCAGATCAATGAATGCGGCGGGCAGCTAATGCTGTAATCAAAGACGGTCGGAAGAAGCTCAACACTGTAGCTCGGGAACCAGAAATATGTCATGAGGCTGACCCAGACCATGAGAAGACATTGGCTGAATATTTATTGAAATGTTCGTCACTTAATTTTGGTCAGCTACCAGAACAAGTGCGGAAGTTGGCATACAAGAGTGCTGTGAAATTTGATTTGCCTGGCAGTCCAGCTTCATGGCATTAAAATGAAGAAGCTGCAGCTGATTGCTTCACGGGCTTCCTGACAAGAAACCATAAGAAATCCTGACCCCACCAGTTGGAGATTTGTTCAAGGAACTAGGAGAAGTCATACTGAAACATAGCACCAACAATATGGAACTTGGACGAAACACGAATCACCACTACATATAATAAAACCAATGAAATTAGTGGCATCAAAGGGCGCGAAACAGGTGGGTGCAATAGTTTCTGCCGACACAATCATGACACCTTAGTTACCACTGAATTAGCTGCAAGTCTAGAAGGGAACACAATACCGCCCATGTTAGTTTTTCCACGCCTTTTCATTTGTGAGCTTTGGATAGATGACGGCAACAGAGTTTCTCTTTTTCACAATAGCAAAATAACCCGGTCTACAGTAGTCATCGTTGGTAGTAATTATTGAATGCAAACGTTATAGTTATAACCTATGTCTCTGATTTACAGATCATATTTACATCAACGCAATGTGACAATTTGGGTTAGAAATAATTTAATATTGCATCATGCGTTCCATAATCCGTACAAACTTTACAATTCACTTGTTGGAGTAACTATCAAGATTGTTTTTTAATATCATTATTGACCTTGTAATTGTAATTTGGCGCTCTGAGTTCGGCTGGTCGCGTCGCGAGCTAGTTGTTCCACGGAACTTTGAAGTCTGTGATAAAGAAATGTATTAATTTTGAACAAAAAATTGTTTTAGGATGAAAAACTGAAAGAAAAACAGAGCTGGGCAAGACTTCAGATCGACTCATGCGGCGGGCAGCTAATGCTGCAATCAAATAAATTCAGATTCGAACATCGAAACTAATGATACTCAACTTAAGAGTATTTAATTTGAATAATTCCAAATGACAAACATTAAAATTGTATGATTTGATTTTCCTGTTTTTCTTTTAACCCATTGACACAAATATTAGAAACATCACGTTAATAAACTAAAATGGGTTTGCATTCCCTACATTGAATGAATAGCAAGTCTACCAGCAAACAGCAAACAAAAACATCATGTTTGTTTTTCCATGCCTAAGTACAAAGACCTTTCATGGGGGTGGGTTTTCCATTCGTGATGGACCCCAAGAAAGCATTGGAGCCGGAAATAGCTTTGGAATGATGACATTGGCAGAGTTGTGTGATTGACACTGGCTTCGCCACCATCAGGGATTTTAATTTGAATAACAGAAAAATCAGTCGCCAAATATCAGAATATGTCGGTCACTGGTTCAAAAGATATTAGGGTTTATAGGTAGCCGATCTGGAGGGAGACTCCCCGTCTTGGCCACGTTTATATTTCGAAAACTAGGGCACCTAGCGAAGATCTGTTTAGTTCCAAATTAAATCGCTAATCAGTCGCAATGCGTCGCCACAATCTGCAACCACTTAATGTTGGAGTGAGTGGGCCATTTAAAACCTACAGTGCCAAGGCTCAAGAAAAGTAGCTAAGTAACAATGCAGGCAAGACCATGTCCATATAAGAGATACTTGGAACAGGCCCCCTCTTGTTTCTACTGAACATGAATGATTTGACACTGCACTGACTCAAAAAATTATGAATAAAATATAAATAATGCTCTAGATTGTAGGGTATAAGCTAGGTCTAGGGCCTTAAGGAAAATAAATGGACACTTTTTTGTAAATAGTTTTTGATTTATTTGTTACTAATTTTACGTTTTGCGCTTGTTTCTGTGTGGGGAACGAAACGTTTGTGTCATGTGTCATGTGTCAATTGTGTCATTAGTGAAATGTCAAGACGGTATAAACAAACGGTGGCTGGCGTGTATCTGTTTACCATTATTTAGTTTTAAAATACTGAATAAAACCTAACAATCATGACCGCGACACTACTCCTCCCTGACACCGTAATTACCAAGGTACCACCATACCGTAGTATAGTAGTCCGGAAAGTGAACAGTGCGGCTGAAGCGAGGTTTCTTCTCGAGACACCGTCGTTGTTCAGGTAAGCGGGTTTCAACCAATATAAATGATGATAATTCGTCACATTCGCTATTTCGTCGCTATCCCCAATGGGTCACATTCACTAATACGTCACCTTGTGTATCTGGTTAGTTTTCCTAACTCGTTTCATGCTGTATTTCGACTCATTCCCGACTCGCGCAATGCTTATGTAAAATGTACTGTCAGTGTGTTATTTCGCCCCGTTTCAGAACCTTAAATGTCTCAGCGTAAGGCGGCTTGAGTGAACTACGCAGGGTGCCTGTCGCAGGAAGGAGTGTTAACAAGTACATACAGTACAGTGTTACATATCATGGCTGTGGGCTGTGGTGACAACTTTACTATTTGATGCCGAAGTTCTGCCGGGAAGTCGGTGTAGCGTGGCGTAAGTAATGCAATTTTAAGTAAGGTACTGTAAAGGTTGTATAAAATACGCTCAGTGGCAGAAAAAGTGGCCCAAGAGCATAAAGGAAGCTTGTAAACGAGCTGAGTATTATTTATGAGATGTTTTGATGATAGTAGGTTGTATCAAGTGAGCTGTTTAGTTTATTTAAGTGGGTAATATGAAATTAACTTGAGTTTAGATTGACTGTTAACTTATAACTTTAGTTACAGGTTAAAATATATTAAAAAAAACTCTTAATTTTAACTGGGAAACCAAATCTGTATCAAACAAAGGTTAGTTAAAGTCTGTTTATTACTGAGTATGTTTATTACTGGTACCAGGACACAGTGGCGTTTGGATTGCGGTGATGGCAGACATATCCTCGATAGATATCAAAATTCACCATGAGAAATACAGACGAAGAGGAGCGGTGTTGTAGTCTTTGAGCAGCTTTTGTTTGAAACAGTTGCTGGTCCAAATTTTATGTATGTTCAATGCTCTTCCCCTTTACGGAAGCAGCCACACCTCTTGGAACAAATTAATGAACCTGTTCGCAATTCACTTACAACCATTTTGAATGTGTCCTTGGACGACCAAGCGTAGACACAAGCCACACTACCCATCCGTGTTGGTGGCCTCGGCGTCCGTAAAATGACCAGTATTAGCTTACCAGCGTTCCTCTCCTCTGTCCACAGCACTGAGAAGTGGCTTGCCCGGATACAGATACGCCTGTGAACCCATCTTCCCAGAGACAGTGGGATGAGCCGCTCTGCAGGTTGATACGGAATAATCTAATTCATACGTCCACCAGTACTGCTGCGTGGGTGCGTGGGACTCGGGCCTTTGGCTTCAGGCTCTACCGTCACCCAACACTGGAACCATGCTGGGTGAAACTACCTTCCGGCTTGCTACGTGTCTGCGTCTGGGCGCTCCTCGCAGTCGATAGCCTCGGACACCTTGGCCTGTCCTGCAGTAAGAGCGCAGGTCGTATAGCCCGTCACGCCGGTATTAATGACATCATCCGTCGTGCTCTTGCCACCGGCACTTGCCGGGGTACCAGCTATTTTAGAACCCAGTGGCTTGGCACGCGACGATGTGCAGAGACCAGATGGAGTGACCATAATACCTTGGAAGATGGGTAGGCCTTTGGTGTGGGATGCAACATGTATTGTGTCGACACCCTAGCGCCATCCCATCTTCCTGGTACGGTGGACTGTGCAAACTCTCAAACGTCGAAATATAACAACCTAATTGGGAGTTATATGTTTGAGCCGTTTGGGGTTGAAACACTAGGGCCATGGGGTCCGTGTGCTAAAAAAATTAAGGGTTTCAATTGAAGTAACTAAAGTAATAAGTTAACATCAGCTCTGTAAAAACTTATGACAGTACTGGGTAGGTGCCAAGTGACCTGTTTAGTTTATTTAAGGGGGTAATTTGAAATGAACGTTTATTGATTTTCTTTATTGACAACGGGTTTATTTCGATTCCAGAATAAAATAGAAGATGCCAGGTTACTGCTGCTCAAGTTGCTAAGGTGGTTTTATTATCCAACTAAGGACAAACTCAACATGAGGTGGCTGCAACTCTGGATGTGCGGCGTACTACCCTTCGATATGCACTTAAGAGGTATTGTGAGCGACTGGACTCCATACACAGTGACCAGGTAACCGCAGAGTAAGATGTACTTATGCCCGAGATGTCCGATTTGTAATACTCGAAGTGTTGAGAAATCACTTCCTTACCGCTCATGAAGTCAGGTCAGGCAGTAGATTCAAGCAGCACGTGGGATCTTCGTAAGTGAACAACAGACCATGAGGCAAAGGATGGAACGTGATTTACGTGGCAGGACACTAGCACGAGGGCCAGAACTTGGGAGACACCACCGAGTTGCATGGTTAGAACATGTCTGGGACATACTTAAAGGACGGGTCCGAGCAAAGTTAACCTCGCCAAAGACACTCTGTGAGCGAAAGGTGGCTCTAGACAGAGCATGGGAGGAATTCACAAAGTGGACATAAAAACATACTGCAAAGCGTGCCAGAAGTCATGCAAGCCGTCATCCAAGCAAAAGAAGGTAATACGCGGTATAAATCTAAGTAAGTTTTTGTTGTAACTCCAAGAATATTCTTGAGAATAGAAGATTCTTGATCGTAAAGTGATTGGATAGTAAATACCTACAATATTATATTAGGAAAGCCCTATTGTTTTACAATAGCAAAATAACCAGGGCTACAGTACTTGCCAGTTTATAGTAATGATTGAATGCAAACATTATAGTTATTACCTATGTACCTATTATAAAAACACATAAATGTCTTTTTTACAGATAAACACCACACGTCTTCTATGAGAGTTGAAAAGATGCAGCGCATAATCATAACCGATTGAAGCAGTAGAAAGAAGAATAATTTATCAAGTCTTTTTTATATCTCGATTGACCTTGAAATTGAAAATCTAAGTTCGAGGATCTAAGTTCCGCTGCTCGGGTGCTGGTTGCTCCACGGAACATTGAACCCTGAGTTGAAGAATTGTAAGTATTACTTTTACACAAAAAATTGTTTAAGGATGAGAAACTACAAAAAAAGAACAGAATGAGGCAAGACTTCATACCGACTCATGCAGCTGGTAGCTAATGCTGTAATCAAAGACGGTCGGAAGTTCGATAGTGTACCTCGAGAACTAGAAATATGTCTTAAGACGTCATTTCGTTATGTCAAAAACTTAAAGGCTGGTACAACTCCGACTGTGGGTTATTATCCAAGACAGGTGTTCAACCCAGAGACCATGAGAAGGCATTGGCTGACTATTTGGGTTAGATATAATTCCACACTGCATCTAGGGTTCCATTCACATTATACATTACTCGTGACAGACTAAACAATTTATTCACCTGTTGGAAAAACTATCGACATTGTTTGTTTTTTAAATATCATTATTGATGTTATGTTACCTGTTTAAGATAACGTTGAAAATGAAATTTGGAGCTCTAACTTCCGCTGGTTGGGAGTTGGTTGTTTCACGGTGCTTTGAACCCCGCGATAAGAAAGTGTATTAATTTTAAACAAAAAAATTGTTCTAGGATGAGAAACTGCAAAAGAAAAATGGAATGAGGCTAGACTTCAGATCAATGAATGCGGCGGGCAGCTAATGCTGTAATCAAAGACGGTCGGAAGAAGCTCAACACTGTAGCTCGGGAACCAGAAATATGTCATGAGGCTGACCCAGACCATGAGAAGGCATTGGCTGAATATTTATTGAAATGTTCGTCACTTAATTTTGGTCAGCTACCAGAACAAGTGCGGAAGTTGGCATACAAGAGTGCTGTGAAATTTGATTTGCCTGACAGTCCAGCTTCATGGCATTAAAATGAAGAAGCTGCAGCTGATTGCTTCACGGGCTTCCTGATAAGAAGCCATAAGAAATCCTGACCCCACCAGTTGGAGATTTGTTCAAGGAACTAGGAGAAGTCATACTGAAACATAGCACCAACAATATGGAACTTGGACGAAACACGAATCACCACTACATATAATAAAACCAATGAAATTAGTGGCATCAAAGGGCGCGAAACAGGTGGGTGCAATAGTTTCTGCCGACACAATCATGACACCTTAGTTACCACTGAATTAGCTGCAAGTCTAGCAGGGAACACAATACCGCCCATGTTAGTTTTTCCACGCCTTTTCATTTGTGAGCTTTGGATAGATGACGGCAACAGAGTTTCTCTTTTTCACAATAGCAAAATAACCCGGTCTACAGTAGTCATCGTTGGTAGTAATTATTGAATGCAAACGTTATAGTTATAACCTATGTCTCTGATTTACAGATCATATTTACATCAACGCAATGTGACAATTTGGGTTAGAAATAATTTAATATTGCATCATGCGTTCCATAATCCGTACAAACTTTACAATTCACTTGTTGGAGTAACTATCAAGATTGTTTTTTAATATCATTATTGACCTTGTAATTGTAATTTGGCGCTCTGAGTTCGGCTGGTCGCGTCGCGAGCTAGTTGTTCCACGGAACTTTGAAGTCTGTGATAAAGAAATGTATTAATTTTGAACAAAAAATTGTTTTAGGATGAAAAACTGAAAGAAAAACAGAGCTGGGCAAGACTTCAGATCGACTCATGCGGCGGGCAGCTAATGCTGCAATCAAATAAATTCAGATTCGAACATCGAAACTAATGATACTCAACTTAAGAGTATTTAATTTGAATAATTCCAAATGACAAACATTAAAATTGTATGATTTGATTTTCCTGTTTTTCTTTTAACCCATTGACACAAATATTAGAAACATCACGTTAATAAACTAAAATGGGTTTGCATTCCCTACATTGAATGAATAGCAAGTCTACCAGCAAACAGCAAACAAAAACATCATGTTTGTTTTTCCATGCCTAAGTACAAAGACCTTTCATGGGGGTGGGTTTTCCATTCGTGATGGACCCCAAGAAAGCATTGGAGCCGGAAATAGCTTTGGAATGATGACATTGGCAGAGTTGTGTGATTGACACTGGCTTCGCCACCATCAGGGATTTTAATTTGAATAACAGAAAAATCAGTCGCCAAATATCAGAATATGTCGGTCACTGGTTCAAAGATATTAGGGTTTATAGGTAGCCGATCTGGAGGGAGACTCCCCGTCTTGGCCACGTTTATATTTCGAAAACTAGGGCACCTAGCGAAGATCTGTTTAGTTCCAAATTAAATCGCTAATCAGTCACAATCTGCAACCACTTAATGTTGGAGTGAGTGGGCCATTTAAAACCTACAGTGCCAAGGCTCAAGAAAAGTAGCTAAGTAACAATGCAGGCAAGACCATGTCCATATAAGAGATACTTGGAACAGGCCCCCTCTTGTTTCTACTGAACATGAATGATTTGACACTGCACTGACTCAAAAAATTATGAATAAAATATAAATAATGCTCTAGATTGTAGGGTATAAGCTAGGTCTAGGGCCTTAAGGAAAATAAATGGACACTTTTTTGTAAATAGTTTTTGATTTATTTGTTACTAATTTTACGTTTTGCGCTTGTTTCTGTGTGGGGAACGAAACGTTTGTGTCATGTGTCATGTGTCAATTGTGTCATTAGTGAAATGTCAAGACGGTATAAACAAACGGTGGCTGGCGTGTATCTGTTTACCATTATTTAGTTTTAAAATACTGAATAAAACCTAACAATCATGACCGCGACACTACTCCTCCCTGACACCGTAATTACCAAGGTACCACCATACCGTAGTATAGTAGTCCGGAAAGTGAACAGTGCGGCTGAAGCGAGGTTTCTTCTCGAGACACCGTCGTTGTTCAGGTAAGCGGGTTTCAACCAATATAAATGATGATAATTCGTCACATTCGCTATTTCGTCGCTATCCCCAATGGGTCACATTCACTAATACGTCACCTTGTGTATCTGGGTAGTTTTCCTAACTCGTTTCATGCTGTATTTCGACTCATTCCCGACTCGCGCAATGCTTATGTAAAATGTACTGTCAGTGTGTTATTTCGCCCCGTTTCAGAACCTTAAATGTCTCAGCGTAAGGCGGCTTGAGTGAACTACGCAGGGTGCCTGTCGCAGGAAGGAGTGTTAACAAGTACATACAGTACAGTGTTACATATCATGGCTGTGGGCTGTGGTGACAACTTTACTATTTGATGCCGAAGTCCTGCCGGGAAGTCGGTGTAGCGTGGCGTAAGTAATGCAATTTTAAGTAAGGTACTGTAAAGGTTGTATAAAATACGCTCAGTGGCAGAAAAAGTGGCCCAAGAGCATAAAGGAAGCTTGTAAACGAGCTGAGTATTATTTATGAGATGTTTTGATGATAGTAGGTTGTATCAAGTGAGCTGTTTAGTTTATTTAAGTGGGTAATATGAAATTAACTTGAGTTTAGATTGACTGTTAACTTATAACTTTAGTTACAGGTTAAAATATATTTAAAAAAACTCTTAATTTTAACTAGGAAACCAAATCTGTATCAAACAAAGGTTAGTTAAAGTCTGTTTATTACTGAGTATGTTTATTACTGGTACCAGGACACAGTGGCGTTTGGATTGCGGTGATGGCAGACATATCCTCGATAGAGTCAAAATTCACCATGAGAAATACAGACGAAGAGGAGCGGTGTTGTAGTCTTTGAGCAGCTTTTGTTTGAAACAGTTGCTGGTCCAAATTTTATGTATGTTCAATGCTCTTCCCCTTTACGGAAGCAGCCACACCTCTTGGAACAAATTAATGAACCTGTTCGCAATTCACTAACAACCATTTTGAATGTGTCCTTGGACGACCAAGCGTAGACACAAGCCACACTACCCATCCGTGTTGGTGGCCTCGGCGTCCGTAAAATGACCAGTATTAGCTTACCAGCGTTCCTCTCCTCTGTCCACAGCACTGAGAAGTGGCTTGCCCGGATACAGATACGCCTGTGAACCCATCTTCCCAGAGACAGTGGGATGAGCCGCTCTGCAGGTTGGTACGGAATAATCTAATTAATACGTCCACCAGTACTGCTGCGTGGGTGCGTGGGACTCGGGCCTTTGGCTTCAGGCTCTACCGTCACCCAACACTGGAACCATGCTGGGTGAAACTACCTTCCGGCTTGCTACGTGTCTGCGTCTGGGCGCTCCTCGCAGTCGATAGCCTCGGACACCTTGGCCTGTCCTGCAGTAAGAGCGCAGGTCGTATAGCCCGTCACGCCGGTATTAATGACATCATCCGTCGTGCTCTTGCCACCGGCACTTGCCGGGGTACCAGCTATTTTAGAACCCAGTGGCTTGGCACGCGACGATGTGCAGAGACCAGATGGAGTGACCATAATACCTTGGAAGATGGGTAGGCCTTTGGTGTGGGATGCAAAATGTATTGTGTCGACACCCTAGCGCCATCCCATCTTCCTGGTACGGTGGACTGTGCAGGTGCAGAAAATCTCAAACGTCGAAATATAACAACCTAATTGGGAGTTAATGTTTGAGCCGTTTGGGGTTGAAACACTAGGGCCATGGGGTCCGTGTGCTAAAAAAATTAAGGGTTTCAATTGAAGTAACTAAAGTAATAAGTTAACATCAGCTCTGTAAAAACTTATGACAGTACTGGGTAGGTGCCAAGTGACCTGTTTAGTTTATTTAAGGGGGTAATTTGAAATGAACGTTTATTGATTTTCTTTATTGACAACGGGTTTATTTCGATTCCAGAATAAAATAGAAGATGCCAGGTTACTGCTGCTCAAGTTGCTAAGGTGGTTTTATTATCCAACTAAGGACAAACTCAACATGAGGTGGTTGCAACTCTGGATGTGCGGCGTACTACCCTTCGATATGCACTTAAGAGGTATTGTGAGCGACTGGACTCCATACACAGTGACCAGGTAACCGCAGAGTAAGATGTACTTATGCCCGAGATGTCCGATTTGTAATACTCGAAGTGTTGAGAAATCACTTCCTTACCGCTCATGAAGTCAGGTCAGGCAGTAGATTCAAGCAGCACGTGGGATCTTCGTAAGTGAACAACAGACCATGAGGCAAAGGATGGAACGTGATTTACGTGGCAGGACACTAGCACGAGGGCCAGAACTTGGGAGACACCACCGAGTTGCATGGTTAGAACATGTCTGGGACATACTTAAAGGACGGGTCCGAGCAAAGTTAACCTCGCCAAAGACACTCTGTGAGCGAAAGGTGGCTCTAGACAGAGCATGGGAGGAATTCACAAAGTGGACATAAAAACATACTGCAAAGCGTGCCAGAAGTCATGCAAGCCGTCATCCAAGCAAAAGAAGGTAATACGCGGTATAAATCTAAGTAAGTTTTTGTTGTAACTCCAAGAATATTCTTGAGAATAGAAGATTCTTGATCGTAAAGTGATTGGATAGTAAATACCTACAATATTATATTAGGAAAGCCCTATTGTTTTACAATAGCAAAATAACCAGGGCTACAGTACTTGCCAGTTTATAGTAATGATTGAATGCAAACATTATAGTTATTACCTATGTACCTATTATAAAAACACATAAATGTCTTTTTTACAGATAAACACCACACGTCTTCTATGAGAGTTGAAAAGATGCAGCGCATAATCATAACCGATTGAAGCAGTAGAAAGAAGAATAATTTATCAAGTCTTTTTTATATCTCGATTGACCTTGAAATTGAAAATCTAAGTTCGAGGATCTAAGTTCCGCTGCTCGGGTGCTGGTTGCTCCACGGAACATTGAACCCTGAGTTGAAGAATTGTAAGTATTACTTTTACACAAAAAATTGTTTAAGGATGAGAAACTACAAAAAAAGAACAGAATGAGGCAAGACTTCATACCGACTCATGCAGCTGGTAGCTAATGCTGTAATCAAAGACGGTCGGAAGTTCGATAGTGTACCTCGAGAACTAGAAATATGTCTTAAGACGTCATTTCGTTATGTCAAAAACTTAAAGGCTGGTACAACTCCGACTGTGGGTTATTATCCAAGACAGGTGTTCAACCCAGAGACCATGAGAAGGCATTGGCTGACTATTTGGGTTAGATATAATTCCACACTGCATCTAGGGTTCCATTCACATTATACATTACTCGTGACAGACTAAACAATTTATTCACCTGTTGGAAAAACTATCGACATTGTTTGTTTTTTAAATATCATTATTGATGTTATGTTACCTGTTTAAGATAACGTTGAAAATGAAATTTGGAGCTCTAACTTCCGCTGGTTGGGAGTTGGTTGTTTCACGGTGCTTTGAACCCCGCGATAAGAAAGTGTATTAATTTTAAACAAAAAAATTGTTCTAGGATGAGAAACTGCAAAAGAAAAATGGAATGAGGCTAGACTTCAGATCAATGAATGCGGCGGGCAGCTAATGCTGTAATCAAAGACGGTCGGAAGAAGCTCAACACTGTAGCTCGGGAACCAGAAATATGTCATGAGGCTGACCCAGACCATGAGAAGGCATTGGCTGAATATTTATTGAAATGTTCGTCACTTAATTTTGGTCAGCTACCAGAACAAGTGCGGAAGTTGGCATACAAGAGTGCTGTGAAATTTGATTTGCCTGACAGTCCAGCTTCATGGCATTAAAATGAAGAAGCTGCAGCTGATTGCTTCACGGGCTTCCTGATAAGAAGCCATAAGAAATCCTGACCCCACCAGTTGGAGATTTGTTCAAGGAACTAGGAGAAGTCATACTGAAACATAGCACCAACAATATGGAACTTGGACGAAACACGAATCACCACTACATATAATAAAACCAATGAAATTAGTGGCATCAAAGGGCGCGAAACAGGTGGGTGCAATAGTTTCTGCCGACACAATCATGACACCTTAGTTACCACTGAATTAGCTGCAAGTCTAGCAGGGAACACAATACCGCCCATGTTAGTTTTTCCACGCCTTTTCATTTGTGAGCTTTGGATAGATGACGGCAACAGAGTTTCTCTTTTTCACAATAGCAAAATAACCCGGTCTACAGTAGTCATCGTTGGTAGTAATTATTGAATGCAAACGTTATAGTTATAACCTATGTCTCTGATTTACAGATCATATTTACATCAACGCAATGTGACAATTTGGGTTAGAAATAATTTAATATTGCATCATGCGTTCCATAATCCGTACAAACTTTACAATTCACTTGTTGGAGTAACTATCAAGATTGTTTTTTAATATCATTATTGACCTTGTAATTGTAATTTGGCGCTCTGAGTTCGGCTGGTCGCGTCGCGAGCTAGTTGTTCCACGGAACTTTGAAGTCTGTGATAAAGAAATGTATTAATTTTGAACAAAAAATTGTTTTAGGATGAAAAACTGAAAGAAAAACAGAGCTGGGCAAGACTTCAGATCGACTCATGCGGCGGGCAGCTAATGCTGCAATCAAATAAATTCAGATTCGAACATCGAAACTAATGATACTCAACTTAAGAGTATTTAATTTGAATAATTCCAAATGACAAACATTAAAATTGTATGATTTGATTTTCCTGTTTTTCTTTTAACCCATTGACACAAATATTAGAAACATCACGTTAATAAACTAAAATGGGTTTGCATTCCCTACATTGAATGAATAGCAAGTCTACCAGCAAACAGCAAACAAAAACATCATGTTTGTTTTTCCATGCCTAAGTACAAAGACCTTTCATGGGGGTGGGTTTTCCATTCGTGATGGACCCCAAGAAAGCATTGGAGCCGGAAATAGCTTTGGAATGATGACATTGGCAGAGTTGTGTGATTGACACTGGCTTCGCCACCATCAGGGATTTTAATTTGAATAACAGAAAAATCAGTCGCCAAATATCAGAATATGTCGGTCACTGGTTCAAAGATATTAGGGTTTATAGGTAGCCGATCTGGAGGGAGACTCCCCGTCTTGGCCACGTTTATATTTCGAAAACTAGGGCACCTAGCGAAGATCTGTTTAGTTCCAAATTAAATCGCTAATCAGTCACAATCTGCAACCACTTAATGTTGGAGTGAGTGGGCCATTTAAAACCTACAGTGCCAAGGCTCAAGAAAAGTAGCTAAGTAACAATGCAGGCAAGACCATGTCCATATAAGAGATACTTGGAACAGGCCCCCTCTTGTTTCTACTGAACATGAATGATTTGACACTGCACTGACTCAAAAAATTATGAATAAAATATAAATAATGCTCTAGATTGTAGGGTATAAGCTAGGTCTAGGGCCTTAAGGAAAATAAATGGACACTTTTTTGTAAATAGTTTTTGATTTATTTGTTACTAATTTTACGTTTTGCGCTTGTTTCTGTGTGGGGAACGAAACGTTTGTGTCATGTGTCATGTGTCAATTGTGTCATTAGTGAAATGTCAAGACGGTATAAACAAACGGTGGCTGGCGTGTATCTGTTTACCATTATTTAGTTTTAAAATACTGAATAAAACCTAACAATCATGACCGCGACACTACTCCTCCCTGACACCGTAATTACCAAGGTACCACCATACCGTAGTATAGTAGTCCGGAAAGTGAACAGTGCGGCTGAAGCGAGGTTTCTTCTCGAGACACCGTCGTTGTTCAGGTAAGCGGGTTTCAACCAATATAAATGATGATAATTCGTCACATTCGCTATTTCGTCGCTATCCCCAATGGGTCACATTCACTAATACGTCACCTTGTGTATCTGGGTAGTTTTCCTAACTCGTTTCATGCTGTATTTCGACTCATTCCCGACTCGCGCAATGCTTATGTAAAATGTACTGTCAGTGTGTTATTTCGCCCCGTTTCAGAACCTTAAATGTCTCAGCGTAAGGCGGCTTGAGTGAACTACGCAGGGTGCCTGTCGCAGGAAGGAGTGTTAACAAGTACATACAGTACAGTGTTACATATCATGGCTGTGGGCTGTGGTGACAACTTTACTATTTGATGCCGAAGTCCTGCCGGGAAGTCGGTGTAGCGTGGCGTAAGTAATGCAATTTTAAGTAAGGTACTGTAAAGGTTGTATAAAATACGCTCAGTGGCAGAAAAAGTGGCCCAAGAGCATAAAGGAAGCTTGTAAACGAGCTGAGTATTATTTATGAGATGTTTTGATGATAGTAGGTTGTATCAAGTGAGCTGTTTAGTTTATTTAAGTGGGTAATATGAAATTAACTTGAGTTTAGATTGACTGTTAACTTATAACTTTAGTTACAGGTTAAAATATATTTAAAAAAACTCTTAATTTTAACTAGGAAACCAAATCTGTATCAAACAAAGGTTAGTTAAAGTCTGTTTATTACTGAGTATGTTTATTACTGGTACCAGGACACAGTGGCGTTTGGATTGCGGTGATGGCAGACATATCCTCGATAGAGTCAAAATTCACCATGAGAAATACAGACGAAGAGGAGCGGTGTTGTAGTCTTTGAGCAGCTTTTGTTTGAAACAGTTGCTGGTCCAAATTTTATGTATGTTCAATGCTCTTCCCCTTTACGGAAGCAGCCACACCTCTTGGAACAAATTAATGAACCTGTTCGCAATTCACTAACAACCATTTTGAATGTGTCCTTGGACGACCAAGCGTAGACACAAGCCACACTACCCATCCGTGTTGGTGGCCTCGGCGTCCGTAAAATGACCAGTATTAGCTTACCAGCGTTCCTCTCCTCTGTCCACAGCACTGAGAAGTGGCTTGCCCGGATACAGATACGCCTGTGAACCCATCTTCCCAGAGACAGTGGGATGAGCCGCTCTGCAGGTTGGTACGGAATAATCTAATTAATACGTCCACCAGTACTGCTGCGTGGGTGCGTGGGACTCGGGCCTTTGGCTTCAGGCTCTACCGTCACCCAACACTGGAACCATGCTGGGTGAAACTACCTTCCGGCTTGCTACGTGTCTGCGTCTGGGCGCTCCTCGCAGTCGATAGCCTCGGACACCTTGGCCTGTCCTGCAGTAAGAGCGCAGGTCGTATAGCCCGTCACGCCGGTATTAATGACATCATCCGTCGTGCTCTTGCCACCGGCACTTGCCGGGGTACCAGCTATTTTAGAACCCAGTGGCTTGGCACGCGACGATGTGCAGAGACCAGATGGAGTGACCATAATACCTTGGAAGATGGGTAGGCCTTTGGTGTGGGATGCAAAATGTATTGTGTCGACACCCTAGCGCCATCCCATCTTCCTGGTACGGTGGACTGTGCAGGTGCAGAAAATCTCAAACGTCGAAATATAACAACCTAATTGGGAGTTAATGTTTGAGCCGTTTGGGGTTGAAACACTAGGGCCATGGGGTCCGTGTGCTAAAAAAATTAAGGGTTTCAATTGAAGTAACTAAAGTAATAAGTTAACATCAGCTCTGTAAAAACTTATGACAGTACTGGGTAGGTGCCAAGTGACCTGTTTAGTTTATTTAAGGGGGTAATTTGAAATGAACGTTTATTGATTTTCTTTATTGACAACGGGTTTATTTCGATTCCAGAATAAAATAGAAGATGCCAGGTTACTGCTGCTCAAGTTGCTAAGGTGGTTTTATTATCCAACTAAGGACAAACTCAACATGAGGTGGTTGCAACTCTGGATGTGCGGCGTACTACCCTTCGATATGCACTTAAGAGGTATTGTGAGCGACTGGACTCCATACACAGTGACCAGGTAACCGCAGAGTAAGATGTACTTATGCCCGAGATGTCCGATTTGTAATACTCGAAGTGTTGAGAAATCACTTCCTTACCGCTCATGAAGTCAGGTCAGGCAGTAGATTCAAGCAGCACGTGGGATCTTCGTAAGTGAACAACAGACCATGAGGCAAAGGATGGAACGTGATTTACGTGGCAGGACACTAGCACGAGGGCCAGAACTTGGGAGACACCACCGAGTTGCATGGTTAGAACATGTCTGGGACATACTTAAAGGACGGGTCCGAGCAAAGTTAACCTCGCCAAAGACACTCTGTGAGCGAAAGGTGGCTCTAGACAGAGCATGGGAGGAATTCACAAAGTGGACATAAAAACATACTGCAAAGCGTGCCAGAAGTCATGCAAGCCGTCATCCAAGCAAAAGAAGGTAATACGCGGTATAAATCTAAGTAAGTTTTTGTTGTAACTCCAAGAATATTCTTGAGAATAGAAGATTCTTGATCGTAAAGTGATTGGATAGTAAATACCTACAATATTATATTAGGAAAGCCCTATTGTTTTACAATAGCAAAATAACCAGGGCTACAGTACTTGCCAGTTTATAGTAATGATTGAATGCAAACATTATAGTTATTACCTATGTACCTATTATAAAAACACATAAATGTCTTTTTTACAGATAAACACCACACGTCTTCTATGAGAGTTGAAAAGATGCAGCGCATAATCATAACCGATTGAAGCAGTAGAAAGAAGAATAATTTATCAAGTCTTTTTTATATCTCGATTGACCTTGAAATTGAAAATCTAAGTTCGAGGATCTAAGTTCCGCTGCTCGGGTGCTGGTTGCTCCACGGAACATTGAACCCTGAGTTGAAGAATTGTAAGTATTACTTTTACACAAAAAATTGTTTAAGGATGAGAAACTACAAAAAAAGAACAGAATGAGGCAAGACTTCATACCGACTCATGCAGCTGGTAGCTAATGCTGTAATCAAAGACGGTCGGAAGTTCGATAGTGTACCTCGAGAACTAGAAATATGTCTTAAGACGTCATTTCGTTATGTCAAAAACTTAAAGGCTGGTACAACTCCGACTGTGGGTTATTATCCAAGACAGGTGTTCAACCCAGAGACCATGAGAAGGCATTGGCTGACTATTTGGGTTAGATATAATTCCACACTGCATCTAGGGTTCCATTCACATTATACATTACTCGTGACAGACTAAACAATTTATTCACCTGTTGGAAAAACTATCGACATTGTTTGTTTTTTAAATATCATTATTGATGTTATGTTACCTGTTTAAGATAACGTTGAAAATGAAATTTGGAGCTCTAACTTCCGCTGGTTGGGAGTTGGTTGTTTCACGGTGCTTTGAACCCCGCGATAAGAAAGTGTATTAATTTTAAACAAAAAAATTGTTCTAGGATGAGAAACTGCAAAAGAAAAATGGAATGAGGCTAGACTTCAGATCAATGAATGCGGCGGGCAGCTAATGCTGTAATCAAAGACGGTCGGAAGAAGCTCAACACTGTAGCTCGGGAACCAGAAATATGTCATGAGGCTGACCCAGACCATGAGAAGGCATTGGCTGAATATTTATTGAAATGTTCGTCACTTAATTTTGGTCAGCTACCAGAACAAGTGCGGAAGTTGGCATACAAGAGTGCTGTGAAATTTGATTTGCCTGACAGTCCAGCTTCATGGCATTAAAATGAAGAAGCTGCAGCTGATTGCTTCACGGGCTTCCTGATAAGAAGCCATAAGAAATCCTGACCCCACCAGTTGGAGATTTGTTCAAGGAACTAGGAGAAGTCATACTGAAACATAGCACCAACAATATGGAACTTGGACGAAACACGAATCACCACTACATATAATAAAACCAATGAAATTAGTGGCATCAAAGGGCGCGAAACAGGTGGGTGCAATAGTTTCTGCCGACACAATCATGACACCTTAGTTACCACTGAATTAGCTGCAAGTCTAGCAGGGAACACAATACCGCCCATGTTAGTTTTTCCACGCCTTTTCATTTGTGAGCTTTGGATAGATGACGGCAACAGAGTTTCTCTTTTTCACAATAGCAAAATAACCCGGTCTACAGTAGTCATCGTTGGTAGTAATTATTGAATGCAAACGTTATAGTTATAACCTATGTCTCTGATTTACAGATCATATTTACATCAACGCAATGTGACAATTTGGGTTAGAAATAATTTAATATTGCATCATGCGTTCCATAATCCGTACAAACTTTACAATTCACTTGTTGGAGTAACTATCAAGATTGTTTTTTAATATCATTATTGACCTTGTAATTGTAATTTGGCGCTCTGAGTTCGGCTGGTCGCGTCGCGAGCTAGTTGTTCCACGGAACTTTGAAGTCTGTGATAAAGAAATGTATTAATTTTGAACAAAAAATTGTTTTAGGATGAAAAACTGAAAGAAAAACAGAGCTGGGCAAGACTTCAGATCGACTCATGCGGCGGGCAGCTAATGCTGCAATCAAATAAATTCAGATTCGAACATCGAAACTAATGATACTCAACTTAAGAGTATTTAATTTGAATAATTCCAAATGACAAACATTAAAATTGTATGATTTGATTTTCCTGTTTTTCTTTTAACCCATTGACACAAATATTAGAAACATCACGTTAATAAACTAAAATGGGTTTGCATTCCCTACATTGAATGAATAGCAAGTCTACCAGCAAACAGCAAACAAAAACATCATGTTTGTTTTTCCATGCCTAAGTACAAAGACCTTTCATGGGGGTGGGTTTTCCATTCGTGATGGACCCCAAGAAAGCATTGGAGCCGGAAATAGCTTTGGAATGATGACATTGGCAGAGTTGTGTGATTGACACTGGCTTCGCCACCATCAGGGATTTTAATTTGAATAACAGAAAAATCAGTCGCCAAATATCAGAATATGTCGGTCACTGGTTCAAAGATATTAGGGTTTATAGGTAGCCGATCTGGAGGGAGACTCCCCGTCTTGGCCACGTTTATATTTCGAAAACTAGGGCACCTAGCGAAGATCTGTTTAGTTCCAAATTAAATCGCTAATCAGTCACAATCTGCAACCACTTAATGTTGGAGTGAGTGGGCCATTTAAAACCTACAGTGCCAAGGCTCAAGAAAAGTAGCTAAGTAACAATGCAGGCAAGACCATGTCCATATAAGAGATACTTGGAACAGGCCCCCTCTTGTTTCTACTGAACATGAATGATTTGACACTGCACTGACTCAAAAAATTATGAATAAAATATAAATAATGCTCTAGATTGTAGGGTATAAGCTAGGTCTAGGGCCTTAAGGAAAATAAATGGACACTTTTTTGTAAATAGTTTTTGATTTATTTGTTACTAATTTTACGTTTTGCGCTTGTTTCTGTGTGGGGAACGAAACGTTTGTGTCATGTGTCATGTGTCAATTGTGTCATTAGTGAAATGTCAAGACGGTATAAACAAACGGTGGCTGGCGTGTATCTGTTTACCATTATTTAGTTTTAAAATACTGAATAAAACCTAACAATCATGACCGCGACACTACTCCTCCCTGACACCGTAATTACCAAGGTACCACCATACCGTAGTATAGTAGTCCGGAAAGTGAACAGTGCGGCTGAAGCGAGGTTTCTTCTCGAGACACCGTCGTTGTTCAGGTAAGCGGGTTTCAACCAATATAAATGATGATAATTCGTCACATTCGCTATTTCGTCGCTATCCCCAATGGGTCACATTCACTAATACGTCACCTTGTGTATCTGGGTAGTTTTCCTAACTCGTTTCATGCTGTATTTCGACTCATTCCCGACTCGCGCAATGCTTATGTAAAATGTACTGTCAGTGTGTTATTTCGCCCCGTTTCAGAACCTTAAATGTCTCAGCGTAAGGCGGCTTGAGTGAACTACGCAGGGTGCCTGTCGCAGGAAGGAGTGTTAACAAGTACATACAGTACAGTGTTACATATCATGGCTGTGGGCTGTGGTGACAACTTTACTATTTGATGCCGAAGTCCTGCCGGGAAGTCGGTGTAGCGTGGCGTAAGTAATGCAATTTTAAGTAAGGTACTGTAAAGGTTGTATAAAATACGCTCAGTGGCAGAAAAAGTGGCCCAAGAGCATAAAGGAAGCTTGTAAACGAGCTGAGTATTATTTATGAGATGTTTTGATGATAGTAGGTTGTATCAAGTGAGCTGTTTAGTTTATTTAAGTGGGTAATATGAAATTAACTTGAGTTTAGATTGACTGTTAACTTATAACTTTAGTTACAGGTTAAAATATATTAAAAAAAACTCTTAATTTTAACTAGGAAACCAAATCTGTATCAAACGAAGGTTAGTTAAAGTCTGTTTATTACTGAGTATGTTTATTACTGGTACCAGGACACAGTGGCGTTTGGATTGCGGTGATGGCAGACATATCCTCGATAGAGTCAAAATTCACCATGAGAAATACAGACGAAGAGGAGCGGTGTTGTAGTCTTTGAGCAGCTTTTGTTTGAAACAGTTGCTGGTCCAAATTTTATGTATGTTCAATGCTCTTCCCCTTTACGGAAGCAGCCACACCTCTTGGAACAAATTAATGAACCTGTTCGCAATTCACTAACAACCATTTTGAATGTGTCCTTGGACGACCAAGCGTAGACACAAGCCACACTACCCATCCGTGTTGGTGGCCTCGGCGTCCGTAAAATGACCAGTATTAGCTTACCAGCGTTCCTCTCCTCTGTCCACAGCACTGAGAAGTGGCTTGCCCGGATACAGATACGCCTGTGAACCCATCTTCCCAGAGACAGTGGGATGAGCCGCTCTGCAGGTTGGTACGGAATAATCTAATTAATACGTCCACCAGTACTGCTGCGTGGGTGCGTGGGACTCGGGCCTTTGGCTTCAGGCTCTACCGTCACCCAACACTGGAACCATGCTGGGTGAAACTACCTTCCGGCTTGCTACGTGTCTGCGTCTGGGCGCTCCTCGCAGTCGATAGCCTCGGACACCTTGGCCTGTCCTGCAGTAAGAGCGCAGGTCGTATAGCCCGTCACGCCGGTATTAATGACATCATCCGTCGTGCTCTTGCCACCGGCACTTGCCGGGGTACCAGCTATTTTAGAACCCAGTGGCTTGGCACGCGACGATGTGCAGAGACCAGATGGAGTGACCATAATACCTTGGAAGATGGGTAGGCCTTTGGTGTGGGATGCAAAATGTATTGTGTCGACACCCTAGCGCCATCCCATCTTCCTGGTACGGTGGACTGTGCAGGTGCAGAAAATCTCAAACGTCGAAATATAACAACCTAATTGGGAGTTAATGTTTGAGCCGTTTGGGGTTGAAACACTAGGGCCATGGGGTCCGTGTGCTAAAAAAAGTAAGGGTTTCAATTGAAGTAACTAAAGTAATAAGTTAACATCAGCTCTGTAAAAACTTATGACAGTACTGGGTAGGTGCCAAGTGACCTGTTTAGTTTATTTAAGGGGGTAATTTGAAATGAACGTTTATTGATTTTCTTTATTGACAACGGGTTTATTTCGATTCCAGAATAAAATAGAAGATGCCAGGTTACTGCTGCTCAAGTTGCTAAGGTGGTTTTATTATCCAACTAAGGACAAACTCAACATGAGGTGGCTGCAACTCTGGATGTGCGGCGTACTACCCTTCGATATGCACTTAAGAGGTATTGTGAGCGACTGGACTCCATACACAGTGACCAGTAACCGCAGAGTAAGATGTACTTATGCCCGAGATGTCCGATTTGTAATACTCGAAGTGTTGAGAAATCACTTCCTTACCGCTCATGAAGTCAGGTCAGGCAGTAGATTCAAGCAGCACGTGGGATCTTCGTAAGTGAACAACAGACCATGAGGCAAAGGATGGAACGTGATTTACGTGGCAGGACACTAGCACGAGGGCCAGAACTTGGGAGACACCACCGAGTTGCATGGTTAGAACATGTCTGGGACATACTTAAAGGACGGGTCCGAGCAAAGTTAACCTCGCCAAAGACACTCTGTGAGCGAAAGGTGGCTCTAGACAGAGCATGGGAGGAATTCACAAAGTGGACATAAAAACATACTGCAAAGCGTGCCAGAAGTCATGCAAGCCGTCATCCAAGCAAAAGAAGGTAATACGCGGTATAAATCTAAGTAAGTTTTTGTTGTAACTCCAAGAATATTCTTGAGAATAGAAGATTCTTGATCGTAAAGTGATTGGATAGTAAATACCTACAATATTATATTAGGAAAGCCCTATTGTTTTACAATAGCAAAATAACCAGGGCTACAGTACTTGCCAGTTTATAGTAATGATTGAATGCAAACATTATAGTTATTACCTATGTACCTATTATAAAAACACATAAATGTCTTTTTTACAGATAAACACCACACGTCTTCTATGAGAGTTGAAAAGATGCAGCGCATAATCATAACCGATTGAAGCAGTAGAAAGAAGAATAATTTATCAAGTCTTTTTTATATCTCGATTGACCTTGAAATTGAAAATCTAAGTTCGAGGATCCAAGTTCCGCTGCTCGGGTGCTGGTTGCTCCACGGAACATTGAACCCTGAGTTGAAGAATTGTAAGTATTACTTTTACACAAAAAATTGTTTAAGGATGAGAAACTACAAAAAAAGAACAGAATGAGGCAAGACTTCATACCGACTCATGCAGCTGGTAGCTAATGCTGTAATCAAAGACGGTCGGAAGTTCGATAGTGTACCTCGAGAACTAGAAATATGTCTTAAGACGTCATTTCGTTATGTCAAAAACTTAAAGGCTGGTACAACTCCGACTGTGGGTTATTATCCAAGACAGGTGTTCAACCCAGAGACCATGAGAAGGCATTGGCTGACTATTTGGGTTAGATATAATTCCACACTGCATCTAGGGTTCCATTCACATTATACATTACTCGTGACAGACTAAACAATTTATTCACCTGTTGGAAAAACTATCGACATTGTTTGTTTTTTAAATATCATTATTGATGTTATGTTACCTGTTTAAGATAACGTTGAAAATGAAATTTGGAGCTCTAACTTCCGCTGGTTGGGAGTTGGTTGTTTCACGGTGCTTTGAACCCCGCGATAAGAAAGTGTATTAATTTTAAACAAAAAAATTGTTCTAGGATGAGAAACTGCAAAAGAAAAATGGAATGAGGCTAGACTTCAGATCAATGAATGCGGCGGGCAGCTAATGCTGTAATCAAAGACGGTCGGAAGAAGCTCAACACTGTAGCTCGGGAACCAGAAATATGTCATGAGGCTGACCCAGACCATGAGAAGGCATTGGCTGAATATTTATTGAAATGTTCGTCACTTAATTTTGGTCAGCTACCAGAACAAGTGCGGAAGTTGGCATACAAGAGTGCTGTGAAATTTGATTTGCCTGGCAGTCCAGCTTCATGGCATTAAAATGAAGAAGCTGCAGCTGATTGCTTCACGGGCTTCCTGACAAGAAACCATAAGAAATCCTGACCCCACCAGTTGGAGATTTGTTCAAGGAACTAGGAGAAGTCATACTGAAACATAGCACCAACAATATGGAACTTGGACGAAACACGAATCACCACTACATATAATAAAACCAATGAAATTAGTAGCATCAAAGGGCGCGAAACAGGTGGGTGCAATAGTTTCTGCCGACACAATCATGACACCTTAGTTACCACTGAATTAGCTGCAAGTCTAGCAGGGAACACAATACCGCCCATGTTAGTTTTTCCACGCCTTTTCATTTGTGAGCTTTGGATAGATGACGGCAACAGAGTTTCTCTTTTTCACAATAGCAAAATAACCCGGTCTACAGTAGTCATCGTTGGTAGTAATTATTGAATGCAAACGTTATAGTTATAACCTATGTCTCTGATTTACAGATCATATTTACATCAACGCAATGTGACAATTTGGGTTAGAAATAATTTAATATTGCATCATGCGTTCCATAATCCGTACAAACTTTACAATTCACTTGTTGGAGTAACTATCAAGATTGTTTTTTAATATCATTATTGACCTTGTAATTGTAATTTGGCGCTCTGAGTTCGGCTGGTCGCGTCGCGAGCTAGTTGTTCCACGGAACTTTGAAGTCTGTGATAAAGAAATGTATTAATTTTGAACAAAAAATTGTTTTAGGATGAAAAACTGAAAGAAAAACAGAGCTGGGCAAGACTTCAGATCGACTCATGCGGCGGGCAGCTAATGCTGCAATCAAATAAATTCAGATTCGAACATCGAAACTAATGATACTCAACTTAAGAGTATTTAATTTGAATAATTCCAAATGACAAACATTAAAATTGTATGATTTGATTTTCCTGTTTTTCTTTTAACCCATTGACACAAATATTAGAAACATCACGTTAATAAACTAAAATGGGTTTGCATTCCCTACATTGAATGAATAGCAAGTCTACCAGCAAACAGCAAACAAAAACATCATGTTTGTTTTTCCATGCCTAAGTACAAAGACCTTTCATGGGGGTGGGTTTTCCATTCGTGATGGACCCCAAGAAAGCATTGGAGCCGGAAATAGCTTTGGAATGATGACATTGGCAGAGTTGTGTGATTGACACTGGCTTCGCCACCATCAGGGATTTTAATTTGAATAACAGAAAAATCAGTCGCCAAATATCAGAATATGTCGGTCACTGGTTCAAAAGATATTAGGGTTTATAGGTAGCCGATCTGGAGGGAGACTCCCCGTCTTGGCCACGTTTATATTTCGAAAACTAGGGCACCTAGCGAAGATCTGTTTAGTTCCAAATTAAATCGCTAATCAGTCGCAATGCGTCGCCACAATCTGCAACCACTTAATGTTGGAGTGAGTGGGCCATTTAAAACCTACAGTGCCAAGGCTCAAGAAAAGTAGCTAAGTAACAATGCAGGCAAGACCATGTCCATATAAGAGATACTTGGAACAGGCCCCCTCTTGTTTCTACTGAACATGAATGATTTGACACTGCACTGACTCAAAAAATTATGAATAAAATATAAATAATGCTCTAGATTGTAGGGTATAAGCTAGGTCTAGGGCCTTAAGGAAAATAAATGGACACTTTTTTGTAAATAGTTTTTGATTTATTTGTTACTAATTTTACGTTTTGCGCTTGTTTCTGTGTGGGGAACGAAACGTTTGTGTCATGTGTCATGTGTCAATTGTGTCATTAGTGAAATGTCAAGACGGTATAAACAAACGGTGGCTGGCGTGTATCTGTTTACCATTATTTAGTTTTAAAATACTGAATAAAACCTAACAATCATGACCGCGACACTACTCCTCCCTGACACCGTAATTACCAAGGTACCACCATACCGTAGTATAGTAGTCCGGAAAGTGAACAGTGCGGCTGAAGCGAGGTTTCTTCTCGAGACACCGTCGTTGTTCAGGTAAGCGGGTTTCAACCAATATAAATGATGATAATTCGTCACATTCGCTATTTCGTCGCTATCCCCAATGGGTCACATTCACTAATACGTCACCTTGTGTATCTGGTTAGTTTTCCTAACTCGTTTCATGCTGTATTTCGACTCATTCCCGACTCGCGCAATGCTTATGTAAAATGTACTGTCAGTGTGTTATTTCGCCCCGTTTCAGAACCTTAAATGTCTCAGCGTAAGGCGGCTTGAGTGAACTACGCAGGGTGCCTGTCGCAGGAAGGAGTGTTAACAAGTACATACAGTACAGTGTTACATATCATGGCTGTGGGCTGTGGTGACAACTTTACTATTTGATGCCGAAGTCCTGCCGGGAAGTCGGTGTAGCGTGGCGTAAGTAATGCAATTTTAAGTAAGGTACTGTAAAGGTTGTATAAAATACGCTCAGTGGCAGAAAAAGTGGCCCAAGAGCATAAAGGAAGCTTGTAAACGAGCTGAGTATTATTTATGAGATGTTTTGATGATAGTAGGTTGTATCAAGTGAGCTGTTTAGTTTATTTAAGTGGGTAATATGAAATTAACTTGAGTTTAGATTGACTGTTAACTTATAACTTTAGTTACAGGTTAAAATATATTTAAAAAAACTCTTAATTTTAACTAGGAAACCAAATCTGTATCAAACAAAGGTTAGTTAAAGTCTGTTTATTACTGAGTATGTTTATTACTGGTACCAGGACACAGTGGCGTTTGGATTGCGGTGATGGCAGACATATCCTCGATAGAGTCAAAATTCACCATGAGAAATACAGACGAAGAGGAGCGGTGTTGTAGTCTTTGAGCAGCTTTTGTTTGAAACAGTTGCTGGTCCAAATTTTATGTATGTTCAATGCTCTTCCCCTTTACGGAAGCAGCCACACCTCTTGGAACAAATTAATGAACCTGTTCGCAATTCACTAACAACCATTTTGAATGTGTCCTTGGACGACCAAGCGTAGACACAAGCCACACTACCCATCCGTGTTGGTGGCCTCGGCGTCCGTAAAATGACCAGTATTAGCTTACCAGCGTTCCTCTCCTCTGTCCACAGCACTGAGAAGTGGCTTGCCCGGATACAGATACGCCTGTGAACCCATCTTCCCAGAGACAGTGGGATGAGCCGCTCTGCAGGTTGGTACGGAATAATCTAATTAATACGTCCACCAGTACTGCTGCGTGGGTGCGTGGGACTCGGGCCTTTGGCTTCAGGCTCTACCGTCACCCAACACTGGAACCATGCTGGGTGAAACTACCTTCCGGCTTGCTACGTGTCTGCGTCTGGGCGCTCCTCGCAGTCGATAGCCTCGGACACCTTGGCCTGTCCTGCAGTAAGAGCGCAGGTCGTATAGCCCGTCACGCCGGTATTAATGACATCATCCGTCGTGCTCTTGCCACCGGCACTTGCCGGGGTACCAGCTATTTTAGAACCCAGTGGCTTGGCACGCGACGATGTGCAGAGACCAGATGGAGTGACCATAATACCTTGGAAGATGGGTAGGCCTTTGGTGTGGGATGCAAAATGTATTGTGTCGACACCCTAGCGCCATCCCATCTTCCTGGTACGGTGGACTGTGCAGGTGCAGAAAATCTCAAACGTCGAAATATAACAACCTAATTGGGAGTTAATGTTTGAGCCGTTTGGGGTTGAAACACTAGGGCCATGGGGTCCGTGTGCTAAAAAAATTAAGGGTTTCAATTGAAGTAACTAAAGTAATAAGTTAACATCAGCTCTGTAAAAACTTATGACAGTACTGGGTAGGTGCCAAGTGACCTGTTTAGTTTATTTAAGGGGGTAATTTGAAATGAACGTTTATTGATTTTCTTTATTGACAACGGGTTTATTTCGATTCCAGAATAAAATAGAAGATGCCAGGTTACTGCTGCTCAAGTTGCTAAGGTGGTTTTATTATCCAACTAAGGACAAACTCAACATGAGGTGGCTGCAACTCTGGATGTGCGGCGTACTACCCTTCGATATGCACTTAAGAGGTATTGTGAGCGACTGGACTCCATACACAGTGACCAGGTAACCGCAGAGTAAGATGTACTTATGCCCGAGATGTCCGATTTGTAATACTCGAAGTGTTGAGAAATCACTTCCTTACCGCTCATGAAGTCAGGTCAGGCAGTAGATTCAAGCAGCACGTGGGATCTTCGTAAGTGAACAACAGACCATGAGGCAAAGGATGGAACGTGATTTACGTGGCAGGACACTAGCACGAGGGCCAGAACTTGGGAGACACCACCGAGTTGCATGGTTAGAACATGTCTGGGACATACTTAAAGGACGGGTCCGAGCAAAGTTAACCTCGCCAAAGACACTCTGTGAGCGAAAGGTGGCTCTAGACAGAGCATGGGAGGAATTCACAAAGTGGACATAAAAACATACTGCAAAGCGTGCCAGAAGTCATGCAAGCCGTCATCCAAGCAAAAGAAGGTAATACGCGGTATAAATCTAAGTAAGTTTTTGTTGTAACTCCAAGAATATTCTTGAGAATAGAAGATTCTTGATCGTAAAGTGATTGGATAGTAAATACCTACAATATTATATTAGGAAAGCCCTATTGTTTTACAATAGCAAAATAACCAGGGCTACAGTACTTGCCAGTTTATAGTAATGATTGAATGCAAACATTATAGTTATTACCTATGTACCTATTATAAAAACACATAAATGTCTTTTTTACAGATAAACACCACACGTCTTCTATGAGAGTTGAAAAGATGCAGCGCATAATCATAACCGATTGAAGCAGTAGAAAGAAGAATAAATTAACAAGTCTTTTTTATATCTCGATTGACCTTGAAATTGAAAATCTAAGTTCGAGGATCTAAGTTCCGCTGCTCGGGTGCTGGTTGCTCCACGGAACATTGAACCCTGAGTTGAAGAATTGTAAGTATTACTTTTACACAAAAAATTGTTTAAGGATGAGAAACTACAAAAAAAGAACAGAATGAGGCAAGACTTCATACCGACTCATGCAGCTGGTAGCTAATGCTGTAATCAAAGACGGTCGGAAGTTCGATAGTGTACCTCGAGAACTAGAAATATGTCTTAAGACGTCATTTCGTTATGTCAAAAACTTAAAGGCTGGTACAACTCCGACTGTGGGTTATTATCCAAGACAGGTGTTCAACCCAGAGACCATGAGAAGGCATTGGCTGACTATTTGGGTTAGATATAATTCCACACTGCATCTAGGGTTCCATTCACATTATACATTACTCGTGACAGACTAAACAATTTATTCACCTGTTGGAAAAACTATCGACATTGTTTGTTTTTTAAATATCATTATTGATGTTATGTTACCTGTTTAAGATAACGTTGAAAATGAAATTTGGAGCTCTAACTTCCGCTGGTTGGGAGTTGGTTGTTTCACGGTGCGTTGAACCCCGCGATAAAAAAGTGTATTAATTTTAAACAAAAAAATTGTTCTAGGATGAGAAACTGCAAAAGAAAAATGGAATGAGGCTAGACTTCAGATCAATGAATGCGGCGGGCAGCTAATGCTGTAATCAAAGACGGTCGGAAGAAGCTCAACACTGTAGCTCGGGAACCAGAAATATGTCATGAGGCTGACCCAGACCATGAGAAGGCATTGGCTGAATATTTATTGAAATGTTCGTCACTTAATTTTGGTCAGCTACCAGAACAAGTGCGGAAGTTGGCATACAAGAGTGCTGTGAAATTTGATTTGCCTGACAGTCCAGCTTCATGGCATTAAAATGAAGAAGCTGCAGCTGATTGCTTCACGGGCTTCCTGATAAGAAGCCATAAGAAATCCTGACCCCACCAGTTGGAGATTTGTTCAAGGAACTAGGAGAAGTCATACTGAAACATAGCACCAACAATATGGAACTTGGACGAAACACGAATCACCACTACATATAATAAAACCAATGAAATTAGTGGCATTAAAGGGCGCGAAACAGGTGGGTGCAATAGTTTCTGCCGACACAATCATGACACCTTAGTTACCACTGAATTAGCTGCAAGTCTAGCAGGGAACACAATACCGCCCATGTTAGTTTTTCCACGCCTTTTCATTTGTGAGCTTTGGATAGATGACGGCAACAGAGTTTCTCTTTTTCACAATAGCAAAATAACCCGGTCTACAGTAGTCATCGTTGGTAGTAATTCAATATGCAAACGTTATAGTTATAACCTATGTCTCTGATTTACAGATCATATTTACATCAACGCAATGTGACAATTTGGGTTAGAAATAATTTAATATTGCATCATGCGTTCCATAATCCGTACAAACTTTACAATTCACTTGTTGGAGAAACTATCAAGATTGTTTTTTAATATCATTATTGACCTTGTAATTGTAATTTGGCGCTCTGAGTTCGGCTGGTCGCGTCGCGAGCTAGTTGTTCCACGGAACTTTGAAGTCTGTGATAAAGAAATGTATTAATTTTGAACAAAAAATTGTTTTACGATGAAAAACTGAAAGAAAAACAGAGCTGGGCAAGACTTCAGATCGACTCATGCGGCGGGCAGCTAATGCTGCAATCAAATAAATTCAGATTCGAACATCGAAACTAATGATACTCAACTTAAGAGTATTTAATTTGAATAATTCCAAATGACAAACATTAAAATTGTATGATTTGATTTTCCTGTTTTTCTTTTAACCCATTGACACAAATATTAGAAACATCACGTTAATAAACTAAAATGGGTTTGCATTCCCTACATTGAATGAATAGCAAGTCTACCAGCAAACAGCAAACAAAAACATCATGTTTGTTTTTCCATGCCTAAGTACAAAGACCTTTCATGGGGGTGGGTTTTCCATTCGTGATGGACCCCAAGAAAGCATTGGAGCCGGAAATAGCTTTGGAATGATGACATTGGCAGAGTTGTGTGATTGACACTGGCTTCGCCACCATCAGGGATTTTAATTTGAATAACAGAAAAATCAGTCGCCAAATATCAGAATATGTCGGTCACTGGTTCAAAAGATATTAGGGTTTATAGGTAGCCGATCTGGAGGGAGACTCCCCGTCTTGGCCACGTTTATATTTCGAAAACTAGGGCACCTAGCGAAGATCTGTTTAGTTCCAAATTAAATCGCTAATCAGTCGCAATGCGTCGCCACAATCTGCAACCACTTAATGTTGGAGTGAGTGGGCCATTTAAAACCTACAGTGCCAAGGCTCAAGAAAAGTAGCTAAGTAACAATGCAGGCAAGACCATGTCCATATAAGAGATACTTGGAACAGGCCCCCTCTTGTTTCTACTGAACATGAATGATTTGACACTGCACTGACTCAAAAAATTATGAATAAAATATAAATAATGCTCTAGATTGTAGGGTATAAGCTAGGTCTAGGGCCTTAAGGAAAATAAATGGACACTTTTTTGTAAATAGTTTTTGATTTATTTGTTACTAATTTTACGTTTTGCGCTTGTTTCTGTGTGGGGAACGAAACGTTTGTGTCATGTGTCATGTGTCAATTGTGTCATTAGTGAAATGTCAAGACGGTATAAACAAACGGTGGCTGGCGTGTATCTGTTTACCATTATTTAGTTTTAAAATACTGAATAAAACCTAACAATCATGACCGCGACACTACTCCTCCCTGACACCGTAATTACCAAGGTACCACCATACCGTAGTATAGTAGTCCGGAAAGTGAACAGTGCGGCCGAAGCGAGGTTTCTTCTCGAGACACCGTCGTTGTTCAGGTAAGCGGGTTTCAACCAATATAAATGATGATAATTCGTCACATTCGCTATTTCGTCGCTATCCCCAATGGGTCACATTCACTAATACGTCACCTTGTGTATCTGGTTAGTTTTCCTAACTCGTTTCATGCTGTATTTCGACTCATTCCCGACTCGCGCAATGCTTATGTAAAATGTACTGTCAGTGTGTTATTTCGCCCCGTTTCAGAACCTTAAATGTCTCAGCGTAAGGCGGCTTGAGTGAACTACGCAGGGTGCCTGTCGCAGGAAGGAGTGTTAACAAGTACATACAGTACAGTGTTACATATCATGGCTGTGGGCTGTGGTGACAACTTTACTATTTGATGCCGAAGTCCTGCCGGGAAGTCGGTGTAGCGTGGCGTAAGTAATGCAATTTTAAGTAAGGTACTTTAAAGGTTGTATAAAATACGCTCAGTGGCAGAAAAAGTGGCCCAAGAGCATAAAGGAAGCTTGTAAACGAGCTGAGTATTATTTATGAGATGTTTTGATGATAGTAGGTTGTATCAAGTGAGCTGTTTAGTTTATTTAAGTGGGTAATATGAAATTAACTTGAGTTTAGATTGACTGTTAACTTATAACTTTAGTTACAGGTTAAAATATATTAAAAAAAACTCTTAATTTTAACTAGGAAACCAAATCTGTATCAAACAAAGGTTAGTTAAAGTCTGTTTATTACTGAGTATGTTTATTACTGGTACCAGTACACAGTGGTGTTTGGATTGCGGTGATGGCAGACATATCCTCGATAGAGTCAAAATTCACCATGAGAAATACAGACAAAGAGGAGCGGTGTTGTAGTCTTTGAGCAGCTTTTGTTTGAAACAGTTGCTGGTCCAAATTTTATGTATGTTCAATGCTCTTCCCCTTTACGGAAGCAGCCACACCTCTTGGAACAAATTAATGAACCTGTTCGCAATTCACTAACAACCATTTTGAATGTGTCCTTGGACGACCAAGCGTAGACACAAGCCACACTACCCATCCGTGTTGGTGGCCTCGGCGTCCGTAAAATGACCAGTATTAGCTTACCAGCGTTCCTCTCCTCTGTCCACAGCACTGAGAAGTGGCTTGCCCGGATACAGATACGCCTGTGAACCCATCTTCCCAGAGACAGTGGGATGAGCCGCTCTGCAGGTTGGTACGGAATAATCTAATTAATACGTCCACCAGTACTGCTGCGTGGGTGCGTGGGACTCGGGCCTTTGGCTTCAGGCTCTACCGTCACCCAACACTGGAACCATGCTGGGTGAAACTACCTTCCGGCTTGCTACGTGTCTGCGTCTGGGCGCTCCTCGCAGTCGATAGCCTCGGACACCTTGGCCTGTCCTGCAGTAAGAGCGCAGGTCGTATAGCCCGTCACGCCGGTATTAATGACATCATCCGTCGTGCTCTTGCCACCGGCACTTGCCGGGGTACCAGCTATTTTAGAATCCAGTGGCTTGGCACGCGACGATGTGCAGAGACCAGATGGAGTGACCATAATACCTTGGAAGATGGGTAGGCCTTTGGTGTGGGATGTAACATGTATTGTGTCGACACCCTAGCGCCATCCCATCTTCCTGGTACGGTGGACTGTGCAGGTGCAGAAAATCTCAAACGTCGAAATATAACAACCTAATTGGGAGTTATATGTTTGAGCCGTTTGGGGTTGAAACACTAGGGCCATGGGGTCCGTGTGCTAAAAAAATTAAGGGTTTCAATTGAAGTAACTAAAGTAATAAGTTAACATCAGCTCTGTAAAAACTTATGACAGTACTGGGTAGGTGCCAAGTGACCTGTTTAGTTTATTTAAGGGGGTAATTTGAAATGAACGTTTATTGATTTTCTTTATTGACAACGGGTTTATTTCGATTCCAGAATAAAATAGAAGATGCCAGGTTACTGCTGCTCAAGTTGCTAAGGTGGTTTTATTATCCAACTAAGGACAAACTCAACATGAGGTGGCTGCAACTCTGGATGTGCGGCGTACTACCCTTCGATATGCACTTAAGAGGTATTGTGAGCGACTGGACTCCATACACAGTGACCAGGTAACCGCAGAGTAAGATGTACTTATGCCCGAGATGTCCGATTTGTAATACTCGAAGTGTTGAGAAATCACTTCCTTACCGCTCATGAAGTCAGGTCAGGCAGTAGATTCAAGCAGCACGTGGGATCTTCGTAAGTGAACAACAGACCATGAGGCAAAGGATGGAACGTGATTTACGTGGCAGGACACTAGCACGAGGGCCAGAACTTGGGAGACACCACCGAGTTGCATGGTTAGAACATGTCTGGGACATACTTAAAGGACGGGTCCGAGCAAAGTTAACCTCGCCAAAGACACTCTGTGAGCGAAAGGTGGCTCTAGACAGAGCATGGGAGGAATTCACAAAGTGGACATAAAAACATACTGCAAAGCGTGCCAGAAGTCATGCAAGCCGTCATCCAAGCAAAAGAAGGTAATACGCGGTATAAATCTAAGTAAGTTTTTGTTGTAACTCCAAGAATATTCTTGAGAATAGAAGATTCTTGATCGTAAAGTGATTGGATAGTAAATACCTACAATATTATATTAGGAAAGCCCTATTGTTTTACAATAGCAAAATAACCAGGGCTACAGTACTTGCCAGTTTATAGTAATGATTGAATGCAAACATTATAGTTATTACCTATGTACCTATTATAAAAACACATAAATGTCTTTTTTACAGATAAACACCACACGTCTTCTATGAGAGTTGAAAAGATGCAGCGCATAATCATAACCGATTGAAGCAGTAGAAAGAAGAATAAATTAACAAGTCTTTTTTATATCTCGATTGACCTTGAAATTGAAAATCTAAGTTCGAGGATCTAAGTTCCGCTGCTCGGGTGCTGGTTGCTCCACGGAACATTGAACCCTGAGTTGAAGAATTGTAAGTATTACTTTTACACAAAAAATTGTTTAAGGATGAGAAACTACAAAAAAAGAACAGAATGAGGCAAGACTTCATACCGACTCATGCAGCTGGTAGCTAATGCTGTAATCAAAGACGGTCGGAAGTTCGATAGTGTACCTCGAGAACTAGAAATATGTCTTAAGACGTCATTTCGTTATGTCAAAAACTTAAAGGCTGGTACAACTCCGACTGTGGGTTATTATCCAAGACAGGTGTTCAACCCAGAGACCATGAGAAGGCATTGGCTGACTATTTGGGTTAGATATAATTCCACACTGCATCTAGGGTTCCATTCACATTATACATTACTCGTGACAGACTAAACAATTTATTCACCTGTTGGAAAAACTATCGACATTGTTTGTTTTTTAAATATCATTATTGATGTTATGTTACCTGTTTAAGATAACGTTGAAAATGAAATTTGGAGCTCTAACTTCCGCTGGTTGGGAGTTGGTTGTTTCACGGTGCTTTGAACCCCGCGATAAAAAAGTGTATTAATTTTAAACAAAAAAATTGTTCTAGGATGAGAAACTGCAAAAGAAAAATGGAATGAGGCTAGACTTCAGATCAATGAATGCGGCGGGCAGCTAATGCTGTAATCAAAGACGGTCGGAAGAAGCTCAACACTGTAGCTCGGGAACCAGAAATATGTCATGAGGCTGACCCAGACCATGAGAAGGCATTGGCTGAATATTTATTGAAATGTTCGTCACTTAATTTTGGTCAGCTACCAGAACAAGTGCGGAAGTTGGCATACAAGAGTGCTGTGAAATTTGATTTGCCTGACAGTCCAGCTTCATGGCATTAAAATGAAGAAGCTGCAGCTGATTGCTTCACGGGCTTCCTGATAAGAAGCCATAAGAAATCCTGACCCCACCAGTTGGAGATTTGTTCAAGGAACTAGGAGAAGTCATACTGAAACATAGCACCAACAATATGGAACTTGGACGAAACACGAATCACCACTACATATAATAAAACCAATGAAATTAGTGGCATTAAAGGGCGCGAAACAGGTGGGTGCAATAGTTTCTGCCGACACAATCATGACACCTTAGTTACCACTGAATTAGCTGCAAGTCTAGCAGGGAACACAATACCGCCCATGTTAGTTTTTCCACGCCTTTTCATTTGTGAGCTTTGGATAGATGACGGCAACAGAGTTTCTCTTTTTCACAATAGCAAAATAACCCGGTCTACAGTAGTCATCGTTGGTAGTAATTCAATATGCAAACGTTATAGTTATAACCTATGTCTCTGATTTACAGATCATATTTACATCAACGCAATGTGACAATTTGGGTTAGAAATAATTTAATATTGCATCATGCGTTCCATAATCCGTACAAACTTTACAATTCACTTGTTGGAGAAACTATCAAGATTGTTTTTTAATATCATTATTGACCTTGTAATTGTAATTTGGCGCTCTGAGTTCGGCTGGTCGCGTCGCGAGCTAGTTGTTCCACGGAACTTTGAAGTCTGTGATAAAGAAATGTATTAATTTTGAACAAAAAATTGTTTTACGATGAAAAACTGAAAGAAAAACAGAGCTGGGCAAGACTTCAGATCGACTCATGCGGCGGGCAGCTAATGCTGCAATCAAATAAATTCAGATTCGAACATCGAAACTAATGATACTCAACTTAAGAGTATTTAATTTGAATAATTCCAAATGACAAACATTAAAATTGTATGATTTGATTTTCCTGTTTTTCTTTTAACCCATTGACACAAATATTAGAAACATCACGTTAATAAACTAAAATGGGTTTGCATTCCCTACATTGAATGAATAGCAAGTCTACCAGCAAACAGCAAACAAAAACATCATGTTTGTTTTTCCATGCCTAAGTACAAAGACCTTTCATGGGGGTGGGTTTTCCATTCGTGATGGACCCCAAGAAAGCATTGGAGCCGGAAATAGCTTTGGAATGATGACATTGGCAGAGTTGTGTGATTGACACTGGCTTCGCCACCATCAGGGATTTTAATTTGAATAACAGAAAAATCAGTCGCCAAATATCAGAATATGTCGGTCACTGGTTCAAAAGATATTGGGGTTTATAGGTAGCCGATCTGGAGGGAGACTCCCCGTCTTGGCCACGTTTATATTTCAAAACTAGGGCACCTAGCGAAGATCTGTTTAGTTCCAAATTAAATCGCTAATCAGTCGCAATGCGTCGCCACAATCTGCAACCACTTAATGTTGGAGTGAGTGGGCCATTTAAAACCTACAGTGCCAAGGCTCAAGAAAAGTAGCTAAGTAACAATGCAGGCAAGACCATGTCCATATAAGAGATACTTGGAACAGGCCCCCTCTTGTTTCTACTGAACATGAATGATTTGACACTGCACTGACTCAAAAAATTATGAATAAAATATAAATAATGCTCTAGATTGTAGGGTATAAGCTAGGTCTAGGGCCTTAAGGAAAATAAATGGACACTTTTTTGTAAATAGTTTTTGATTTATTTGTTACTAATTTTACGTTTTGCGCTTGTTTCTGTGTGGGGAACGAAACGTTTGTGTCATGTGTCATGTGTCAATTGTGTCATTAGTGAAATGTCAAGACGGTATAAACAAACGGTGGCTGGCGTGTATCTGTTTACCATTATTTAGTTTTAAAATACTGAATAAAACCTAACAATCATGACCGCGACACTACTCCTCCCTGACACCGTAATTACCAAGGTACCACCATACCGTAGTATAGTAGTCCGGAAAGTGAACAGTGCGGCTGAAGCGAGGTTTCTTCTCGAGACACCGTCGTTGTTCAGGTAAGCGGGTTTCAACCAATATAAATGATGATAATTCGTCACATTCGCTATTTCGTCGCTATCCCCAATGGGTCACATTCACTAATACGTCACCTTGTGTATCTGGTTAGTTTTCCTAACTCGTTTCATGCTGTATTTCGACTCATTCCCGACTCGCGCAATGCTTATGTAAAATGTACTGTCAGTGTGTTATTTCGCCCCGTTTCAGAACCTTAAATGTCTCAGCGTAAGGCGGCTTGAGTGAACTACGCAGGGTGCCTGTCGCAGGAAGGAGTGTTAACAAGTACATACAGTACAGTGTTACATATCATGGCTGTGGGCTGTGGTGACAACTTTACTATTTGATGCCGAAGTCCTGCCGGGAAGTCGGTGTAGCGTGGCGTAAGTAATGCAATTTTAAGTAAGGTACTGTAAAGGTTGTATAAAATACGCTCAGTGGCAGAAAAAGTGGCCCAAGAGCATAAAGGAAGCTTGTAAACGAGCTGAGTATTATTTATGAGATGTTTTGATGATAGTAGGTTGTATCAAGTGAGCTGTTTAGTTTATTTAAGTGGGTAATATGAAATTAACTTGAGTTTAGATTGACTGTTAACTTATAACTTTAGTTACAGGTTAAAATATATTAAAAAAAACTCTTAATTTTAACTAGGAAACCAAATCTGTATCAAACAAAGGTTAGTTAAAGTCTGTTTATTACTGAGTATGTTTATTACTGGTACCAGGACACAGTGGCGTTTGGATTGCGGTGATGGCAGACATATCCTCGATAGAGTCAAAATTCACCATGAGAAATACAGACGAAGAGGAGCGGTGTTGTAGTCTTTGAGCAGCTTTTGTTTGAAACAGTTGCTGGTCCAAATTTTATGTATGTTCAATGCTCTTCCCCTTTACGGAAGCAGCCACACCTCTTGGAACAAATTAATGAACCTGTTCGCAATTCACTAACAACCATTTTGAATGTGTCCTTGGACGACCAAGCGTAGACACAAGCCACACTACCCATCCGTGTTGGTGGCCTCGGCGCGGCGGCGTCCGTAAAATGACCAGTATTAGCTTACCAGCGTTCCTCTCCTCTGTCCACAGCACTGAGAAGTGGCTTGCCCGGATACAGATACGCCTGTGAACCCATCTTCCCAGAGACAGTGGGATGAGCCGCTCTGCAGGTTGGTACGGAATAATCTAATTAATACGTCCACCAGTACTGCTGCGTGGGTGCGTGGGACTCGGGCCTTTGGCTTCAGGCTCTACCGTCACCCAACACTGGAACCATGCTGGGTGAAACTACCTTCCGGCTTGCTACGTGTCTGCGTCTGGGCGCTCCTCGCAGTCGATAGCCTCGGACACCTTGGCCTGTCCTGCAGTAAGAGCGCAGGTCGTATAGCCCGTCACGCCGGTATTAATGACATCATCCGTCGTGCTCTTGCCACCGGCACTTGCCGGGGTACCAGCTATTTTAGAACCCAGTGGCTTGGCACGCGACGATGTGCAGAGACCAGATGGAGTGACCATAATACCTTGGAAGATGGGTAGGCCTTTGGTGTGGGATGCAAAATGTATTGTGTCGACACCCTAGCGCCATCCCATCTTCCTGGTACGGTGGACTGTGCAGGTGCAGAAAATCTCAAACGTCGAAATATAACAACCTAATTGGGAGTTAATGTTTGAGCCGTTTGGGGTTGAAACACTAGGGCCATGGGGTCCGTGTGCTAAAAAAATTAAGGGTTTCAATTGAAGTAACTAAAGTAATAAGTTAACATCAGCTCTGTAAAAACTTATGACAGTACTGGGTAGGTGCCAAGTGACCTGTTTAGTTTATTTAAGGGGGTAATTTGAAATGAACGTTTATTGATTTTCTTTATTGACAACGGGTTTATTTCGATTCCAGAATAAAATAGAAGATGCCAGGTTACTGCTGCTCAAGTTGCTAAGGTGGTTTTATTATCCAACTAAGGACAAACTCAACATGAGGTGGCTGCAACTCTGGATGTGCGGCGTACTACCCTTCGATATGCACTTAAGAGGTATTGTGAGCGACTGGACTCCATACACAGTGACCAGGTAACCGCAGAGTAAGATGTACTTATGCCCGAGATGTCCGATTTGTAATACTCGAAGTGTTGAGAAATCACTTCCTTACCGCTCATGAAGTCAGGTCAGGCAGTAGATTCAAGCAGCACGTGGGATCTTCGTAAGTGAACAACAGACCATGAGGCAAAGGATGGAACGTGATTTACGTGGCAGGACACTAGCACGAGGGCCAGAACTTGGGAGACACCACCGAGTTGCATGGTTAGAACATGTCTGGGACATACTTAAAGGACGGGTCCGAGCAAAGTTAACCTCGCCAAAGACACTCTGTGAGCGAAAGGTGGCTCTAGACAGAGCATGGGAGGAATTCACAAAGTGGACATAAAAACATACTGCAAAGCGTGCCAGAAGTCATGCAAGCCGTCATCCAAGCAAAAGAAGGTAATACGCGGTATAAATCTAAGTAAGTTTTTGTTGTAACTCCAAGAATATTCTTGAGAATAGAAGATTCTTGATCGTAAAGTGATTGGATAGTAAATACCTACAATATTATATTAGGAAAGCCCTATTGTTTTACAATAGCAAAATAACCAGGGCTACAGTACTTGCCAGTTTATAGTAATGATTGAATGCAAACATTATAGTTATTACCTATGTACCTATTATAAAAACACATAAATGTCTTTTTTACAGATAAACACCACACGTCTTCTATGAGAGTTGAAAAGATGCAGCGCATAATCATAACCGATTGAAGCAGTAGAAAGAAGAATAAATTAACAAGTCTTTTTTATATCTCGATTGACCTTGAAATTGAAAATCTAAGTTCGAGGATCTAAGTTCCGCTGCTCGGGTGCTGGTTGCTCCACGGAACATTGAACCCTGAGTTGAAGAATTGTAAGTATTACTTTTACACAAAAAATTGTTTAAGGATGAGAAACTACAAAAAAAGAACAGAATGAGGCAAGACTTCATACCGACTCATGCAGCTGGTAGCTAATGCTGTAATCAAAGACGGTCGGAAGTTCGATAGTGTACCTCGAGAACTAGAAATATGTCTTAAGACGTCATTTCGTTATGTCAAAAACTTAAAGGCTGGTACAACTCCGACTGTGGGTTATTATCCAAGACAGGTGTTCAACCCAGAGACCATGAGAAGGCATTGGCTGACTATTTGGGTTAGATATAATTCCACACTGCATCTAGGGTTCCATTCACATTATACATTACTCGTGACAGACTAAACAATTTATTCACCTGTTGGAAAAACTATCGACATTGTTTGTTTTTTAAATATCATTATTGATGTTATGTTACCTGTTTAAGATAACGTTGAAAATGAAATTTGGAGCTCTAACTTCCGCTGGTTGGGAGTTGGTTGTTTCACGGTGCTTTGAACCCCGCGATAAAAAAGTGTATTAATTTTAAACAAAAAAATTGTTCTAGGATGAGAAACTGCAAAAGAAAAATGGAATGAGGCTAGACTTCAGATCAATGAATGCGGCGGGCAGCTAATGCTGTAATCAAAGACGGTCGGAAGAAGCTCAACACTGTAGCTCGGGAACCAGAAATATGTCATGAGGCTGACCCAGACCATGAGAAGGCATTGGCTGAATATTTATTGAAATGTTCGTCACTTAATTTTGGTCAGCTACCAGAACAAGTGCGGAAGTTGGCATACAAGAGTGCTGTGAAATTTGATTTGCCTGACAGTCCAGCTTCATGGCATTAAAATGAAGAAGCTGCAGCTGATTGCTTCACGGGCTTCCTGATAAGAAGCCATAAGAAATCCTGACCCCACCAGTTGGAGATTTGTTCAAGGAACTAGGAGAAGTCATACTGAAACATAGCACCAACAATATGGAACTTGGACGAAACACGAATCACCACTACATATAATAAAACCAATGAAATTAGTGGCATTAAAGGGCGCGAAACAGGTGGGTGCAATAGTTTCTGCCGACACAATCATGACACCTTAGTTACCACTGAATTAGCTGCAAGTCTAGCAGGGAACACAATACCGCCCATGTTAGTTTTTCCACGCCTTTTCATTTGTGAGCTTTGGATAGATGACGGCAACAGAGTTTCTCTTTTTCACAATAGCAAAATAACCCGGTCTACAGTAGTCATCGTTGGTAGTAATTCAATATGCAAACGTTATAGTTATAACCTATGTCTCTGATTTACAGATCATATTTACATCAACGCAATGTGACAATTTGGGTTAGAAATAATTTAATATTGCATCATGCGTTCCATAATCCGTACAAACTTTACAATTCACTTGTTGGAGAAACTATCAAGATTGTTTTTTAATATCATTATTGACCTTGTAATTGTAATTTGGCGCTCTGAGTTCGGCTGGTCGCGTCGCGAGCTAGTTGTTCCACGGAACTTTGAAGTCTGTGATAAAGAAATGTATTAATTTTGAACAAAAAATTGTTTTACGATGAAAAACTGAAAGAAAAACAGAGCTGGGCAAGACTTCAGATCGACTCATGCGGCGGGCAGCTAATGCTGCAATCAAATAAATTCAGATTCGAACATCGAAACTAATGATACTCAACTTAAGAGTATTTAATTTGAATAATTCCAAATGACAAACATTAAAATTGTATGATTTGATTTTCCTGTTTTTCTTTTAACCCATTGACACAAATATTAGAAACATCACGTTAATAAACTAAAATGGGTTTGCATTCCCTACATTGAATGAATAGCAAGTCTACCAGCAAACAGCAAACAAAAACATCATGTTTGTTTTTCCATGCCTAAGTACAAAGACCTTTCATGGGGGTGGGTTTTCCATTCGTGATGGACCCCAAGAAAGCATTGGAGCCGGAAATAGCTTTGGAATGATGACATTGGCAGAGTTGTGTGATTGACACTGGCTTCGCCACCATCAGGGATTTTAATTTGAATAACAGAAAAATCAGTCGCCAAATATCAGAATATGTCGGTCACTGGTTCAAAAGATATTAGGGTTTATAGGTAGCCGATCTGGAGGGAGACTCCCCGTCTTGGCCACGTTTATATTTCGAAAACTAGGGCACCTAGCGAAGATCTGTTTAGTTCCAAATTAAATCGCTAATCAGTCGCAATGCGTCGCCACAATCTGCAACCACTTAATGTTGGAGTGAGTGGGCCATTTAAAACCTACAGTGCCAAGGCTCAAGAAAAGTAGCTAAGTAACAATGCAGGCAAGACCATGTCCATATAAGAGATACTTGGAACAGGCCCCCTCTTGTTTCTACTGAACATGAATGATTTGACACTGCACTGACTCAAAAAATTATGAATAAAATATAAATAATGCTCTAGATTGTAGGGTATAAGCTAGGTCTAGGGCCTTAAGGAAAATAAATGGACACTTTTTTGTAAATAGTTTTTGATTTATTTGTTACTAATTTTACGTTTTGCGCTTGTTTCTGTGTGGGGAACGAAACGTTTGTGTCATGTGTCATGTGTCAATTGTGTCATTAGTGAAATGTCAAGACGGTATAAACAAACGGTGGCTGGCGTGTATCTGTTTACCATTATTTAGTTTTAAAATACTGAATAAAACCTAACAATCATGACCGCGACACTACTCCTCCCTGACACCGTAATTACCAAGGTACCACCATACCGTAGTATAGTAGTCCGGAAAGTGAACAGTGCGGCCGAAGCGAGGTTTCTTCTCGAGACACCGTCGTTGTTCAGGTAAGCGGGTTTCAACCAATATAAATGATGATAATTCGTCACATTCGCTATTTCGTCGCTATCCCCAATGGGTCACATTCACTAATACGTCACCTTGTGTATCTGGTTAGTTTTCCTAACTCGTTTCATGCTGTATTTCGACTCATTCCCGACTCGCGCAATGCTTATGTAAAATGTACTGTCAGTGTGTTATTTCGCCCCGTTTCAGAACCTTAAATGTCTCAGCGTAAGGCGGCTTGAGTGAACTACGCAGGGTGCCTGTCGCAGGAAGGAGTGTTAACAAGTACATACAGTACAGTGTTACATATCATGGCTGTGGGCTGTGGTGACAACTTTACTATTTGATGCCGAAGTCCTGCCGGGAAGTCGGTGTAGCGTGGCGTAAGTAATGCAATTTTAAGTAAGGTACTTTAAAGGTTGTATAAAATACGCTCAGTGGCAGAAAAAGTGGCCCAAGAGCATAAAGGAAGCTTGTAAACGAGCTGAGTATTATTTATGAGATGTTTTGATGATAGTAGGTTGTATCAAGTGAGCTGTTTAGTTTATTTAAGTGGGTAATATGAAATTAACTTGAGTTTAGATTGACTGTTAACTTATAACTTTAGTTACAGGTTAAAATATATTAAAAAAAACTCTTAATTTTAACTAGGAAACCAAATCTGTATCAAACAAAGGTTAGTTAAAGTCTGTTTATTACTGAGTATGTTTATTACTGGTACCAGTACACAGTGGTGTTTGGATTGCGGTGATGGCAGACATATCCTCGATAGAGTCAAAATTCACCATGAGAAATACAGACAAAGAGGAGCGGTGTTGTAGTCTTTGAGCAGCTTTTGTTTGAAACAGTTGCTGGTCCAAATTTTATGTATGTTCAATGCTCTTCCCCTTTACGGAAGCAGCCACACCTCTTGGAACAAATTAATGAACCTGTTCGCAATTCACTAACAACCATTTTGAATGTGTCCTTGGACGACCAAGCGTAGACACAAGCCACACTACCCATCCGTGTTGGTGGCCTCGGCGTCCGTAAAATGACCAGTATTAGCTTACCAGCGTTCCTCTCCTCTGTCCACAGCACTGAGAAGTGGCTTGCCCGGATACAGATACGCCTGTGAACCCATCTTCCCAGAGACAGTGGGATGAGCCGCTCTGCAGGTTGGTACGGAATAATCTAATTAATACGTCCACCAGTACTGCTGCGTGGGTGCGTGGGACTCGGGCCTTTGGCTTCAGGCTCTACCGTCACCCAACACTGGAACCATGCTGGGTGAAACTACCTTCCGGCTTGCTACGTGTCTGCGTCTGGGCGCTCCTCGCAGTCGATAGCCTCGGACACCTTGGCCTGTCCTGCAGTAAGAGCGCAGGTCGTATAGCCCGTCACGCCGGTATTAATGACATCATCCGTCGTGCTCTTGCCACCGGCACTTGCCGGGGTACCAGCTATTTTAGAATCCAGTGGCTTGGCACGCGACGATGTGCAGAGACCAGATGGAGTGACCATAATACCTTGGAAGATGGGTAGGCCTTTGGTGTGGGATGCAACATGTATTGTGTCGACACCCTAGCGCCATCCCATCTTCCTGGTACGGTGGACTGTGCAGGTGCAGAAAATCTCAAACGTCGAAATATAACAACCTAATTGGGAGTTATATGTTTGAGCCGTTTGGGGTTGAAACACTAGGGCCATGGGGTCCGTGTGCTAAAAAAATTAAGGGTTTCAATTGAAGTAACTAAAGTAATAAGTTAACATCAGCTCTGTAAAAACTTATGACAGTACTGGGTAGGTGCCAAGTGACCTGTTTAGTTTATTTAAGGGGGTAATTTGAAATGAACGTTTATTGATTTTCTTTATTGACAACGGGTTTATTTCGATTCCAGAATAAAATAGAAGATGCCAGGTTACTGCTGCTCAAGTTGCTAAGGTGGTTTTATTATCCAACTAAGGACAAACTCAACATGAGGTGGCTGCAACTCTGGATGTGCGGCGTACTACCCTTCGATATGCACTTAAGAGGTATTGTGAGCGACTGGACTCCATACACAGTGACCAGGTAACCGCAGAGTAAGATGTACTTATGCCCGAGATGTCCGATTTGTAATACTCGAAGTGTTGAGAAATCACTTCCTTACCGCTCATGAAGTCAGGTCAGGCAGTAGATTCAAGCAGCACGTGGGATCTTCGTAAGTGAACAACAGACCATGAGGCAAAGGATGGAACGTGATTTACGTGGCAGGACACTAGCACGAGGGCCAGAACTTGGGAGACACCACCGAGTTGCATGGTTAGAACATGTCTGGGACATACTTAAAGGACGGGTCCGAGCAAAGTTAACCTCGCCAAAGACACTCTGTGAGCGAAAGGTGGCTCTAGACAGAGCATGGGAGGAATTCACAAAGTGGACATAAAAACATACTGCAAAGCGTGCCAGAAGTCATGCAAGCCGTCATCCAAGCAAAAGAAGGTAATACGCGGTATAAATCTAAGTAAGTTTTTGTTGTAACTCCAAGAATATTCTTGAGAATAGAAGATTCTTGATCGTAAAGTGATTGGATAGTAAATACCTACAATATTATATTAGGAAAGCCCTATTGTTTTACAATAGCAAAATAACCAGGGCTACAGTACTTGCCAGTTTATAGTAATGATTGAATGCAAACATTATAGTTATTACCTATGTACCTATTATAAAAACACATAAATGTCTTTTTTACAGATAAACACCACACGTCTTCTATGAGAGTTGAAAAGATGCAGCGCATAATCATAACCGATTGAAGCAGTAGAAAGAAGAATAAATTAACAAGTCTTTTTTATATCTCGATTGACCTTGAAATTGAAAATCTAAGTTCGAGGATCTAAGTTCCGCTGCTCGGGTGCTGGTTGCTCCACGGAACATTGAACCCTGAGTTGAAGAATTGTAAGTATTACTTTTACACAAAAAATTGTTTAAGGATGAGAAACTACAAAAAAAGAACAGAATGAGGCAAGACTTCATACCGACTCATGCAGCTGGTAGCTAATGCTGTAATCAAAGACGGTCGGAAGTTCGATAGTGTACCTCGAGAACTAGAAATATGTCTTAAGACGTCATTTCGTTATGTCAAAAACTTAAAGGCTGGTACAACTCCGACTGTGGGTTATTATCCAAGACAGGTGTTCAACCCAGAGACCATGAGAAGGCATTGGCTGACTATTTGGGTTAGATATAATTCCACACTGCATCTAGGGTTCCATTCACATTATACATTACTCGTGACAGACTAAACAATTTATTCACCTGTTGGAAAAACTATCGACATTGTTTGTTTTTTAAATATCATTATTGATGTTATGTTACCTGTTTAAGATAACGTTGAAAATGAAATTTGGAGCTCTAACTTCCGCTGGTTGGGAGTTGGTTGTTTCACGGTGCTTTGAACCCCGCGATAAAAAAGTGTATTAATTTTAAACAAAAAAATTGTTCTAGGATGAGAAACTGCAAAAGAAAAATGGAATGAGGCTAGACTTCAGATCAATGAATGCGGCGGGCAGCTAATGCTGTAATCAAAGACGGTCGGAAGAAGCTCAACACTGTAGCTCGGGAACCAGAAATATGTCATGAGGCTGACCCAGACCATGAGAAGGCATTGGCTGAATATTTATTGAAATGTTCGTCACTTAATTTTGGTCAGCTACCAGAACAAGTGCGGAAGTTGGCATACAAGAGTGCTGTGAAATTTGATTTGCCTGACAGTCCAGCTTCATGGCATTAAAATGAAGAAGCTGCAGCTGATTGCTTCACGGGCTTCCTGATAAGAAGCCATAAGAAATCCTGACCCCACCAGTTGGAGATTTGTTCAAGGAACTAGGAGAAGTCATACTGAAACATAGCACCAACAATATGGAACTTGGACGAAACACGAATCACCACTACATATAATAAAACCAATGAAATTAGTGGCATTAAAGGGCGCGAAACAGGTGGGTGCAATAGTTTCTGCCGACACAATCATGACACCTTAGTTACCACTGAATTAGCTGCAAGTCTAGCAGGGAACACAATACCGCCCATGTTAGTTTTTCCACGCCTTTTCATTTGTGAGCTTTGGATAGATGACGGCAACAGAGTTTCTCTTTTTCACAATAGCAAAATAACCCGGTCTACAGTAGTCATCGTTGGTAGTAATTCAATATGCAAACGTTATAGTTATAACCTATGTCTCTGATTTACAGATCATATTTACATCAACGCAATGTGACAATTTGGGTTAGAAATAATTTAATATTGCATCATGCGTTCCATAATCCGTACAAACTTTACAATTCACTTGTTGGAGAAACTATCAAGATTGTTTTTTAATATCATTATTGACCTTGTAATTGTAATTTGGCGCTCTGAGTTCGGCTGGTCGCGTCGCGAGCTAGTTGTTCCACGGAACTTTGAAGTCTGTGATAAAGAAATGTATTAATTTTGAACAAAAAATTGTTTTAGGATGAAAAACTGAAAGAAAAACAGAGCTGGGCAAGACTTCAGATCGACTCATGCGGCGGGCAGCTAATGCTGCAATCAAATAAATTCAGATTCGAACATCGAAACTAATGATACTCAACTTAAGAGTATTTAATTTGAATAATTCCAAATGACAAACATTAAAATTGTATGATTTGATTTTCCTGTTTTTCTTTTAACCCATTGACACAAATATTAGAAACATCACGTTAATAAACTAAAATGGGTTTGCATTCCCTACATTGAATGAATAGCAAGTCTACCAGCAAACAGCAAACAAAAACATCATGTTTGTTTTTCCATGCCTAAGTACAAAGACCTTTCATGGGGGTGGGTTTTCCATTCGTGATGGACCCCAAGAAAGCATTGGAGCCGGAAATAGCTTTGGAATGATGACATTGGCAGAGTTGTGTGATTGACACTGGCTTCGCCACCATCAGGGATTTTAATTTGAATAACAGAAAAATCAGTCGCCAAATATCAGAATATGTCGGTCACTGGTTCAAAAGATATTGGGGTTTATAGGTAGCCGATCTGGAGGGAGACTCCCCGTCTTGGCCACGTTTATATTTCAAAACTAGGGCACCTAGCGAAGATCTGTTTAGTTCCAAATTAAATCGCTAATCAGTCGCAATGCGTCGCCACAATCTGCAACCACTTAATGTTGGAGTGAGTGGGCCATTTAAAACCTACAGTGCCAAGGCTCAAGAAAAGTAGCTAAGTAACAATGCAGGCAAGACCATGTCCATATAAGAGATACTTGGAACAGGCCCCCTCTTGTTTCTACTGAACATGAATGATTTGACACTGCACTGACTCAAAAAATTATGAATAAAATATAAATAATGCTCTAGATTGTAGGGTATAAGCTAGGTCTAGGGCCTTAAGGAAAATAAATGGACACTTTTTTGTAAATAGTTTTTGATTTATTTGTTACTAATTTTACGTTTTGCGCTTGTTTCTGTGTGGGGAACGAAACGTTTGTGTCATGTGTCATGTGTCAATTGTGTCATTAGTGAAATGTCAAGACGGTATAAACAAACGGTGGCTGGCGTGTATCTGTTTACCATTATTTAGTTTTAAAATACTGAATAAAACCTAACAATCATGACCGCGACACTACTCCTCCCTGACACCGTAATTACCAAGGTACCACCATACCGTAGTATAGTAGTCCGGAAAGTGAACAGTGCGGCTGAAGCGAGGTTTCTTCTCGAGACACCGTCGTTGTTCAGGTAAGCGGGTTTCAACCAATATAAATGATGATAATTCGTCACATTCGCTATTTCGTCGCTATCCCCAATGGGTCACATTCACTAATACGTCACCTTGTGTATCTGGTTAGTTTTCCTAACTCGTTTCATGCTGTATTTCGACTCATTCCCGACTCGCGCAATGCTTATGTAAAATGTACTGTCAGTGTGTTATTTCGCCCCGTTTCAGAACCTTAAATGTCTCAGCGTAAGGCGGCTTGAGTGAACTACGCAGGGTGCCTGTCGCAGGAAGGAGTGTTAACAAGTACATACAGTACAGTGTTACATATCATGGCTGTGGGCTGTGGTGACAACTTTACTATTTGATGCCGAAGTCCTGCCGGGAAGTCGGTGTAGCGTGGCGTAAGTAATGCAATTTTAAGTAAGGTACTGTAAAGGTTGTATAAAATACGCTCAGTGGCAGAAAAAGTGGCCCAAGAGCATAAAGGAAGCTTGTAAACGAGCTGAGTATTATTTATGAGATGTTTTGATGATAGTAGGTTGTATCAAGTGAGCTGTTTAGTTTATTTAAGTGGGTAATATGAAATTAACTTGAGTTTAGATTGACTGTTAACTTATAACTTTAGTTACAGGTTAAAATATATTAAAAAAAACTCTTAATTTTAACTAGGAAACCAAATCTGTATCAAACAAAGGTTAGTTAAAGTCTGTTTATTACTGAGTATGTTTATTACTGGTACCAGGACACAGTGGCGTTTGGATTGCGGTGATGGCAGACATATCCTCGATAGAGTCAAAATTCACCATGAGAAATACAGACGAAGAGGAGCGGTGTTGTAGTCTTTGAGCAGCTTTTGTTTGAAACAGTTGCTGGTCCAAATTTTATGTATGTTCAATGCTCTTCCCCTTTACGGAAGCAGCCACACCTCTTGGAACAAATTAATGAACCTGTTCGCAATTCACTAACAACCATTTTGAATGTGTCCTTGGACGACCAAGCGTAGACACAAGCCACACTACCCATCCGTGTTGGTGGCCTCGGCGCGGCGGCGTCCGTAAAATGACCAGTATTAGCTTACCAGCGTTCCTCTCCTCTGTCCACAGCACTGAGAAGTGGCTTGCCCGGATACAGATACGCCTGTGAACCCATCTTCCCAGAGACAGTGGGATGAGCCGCTCTGCAGGTTGGTACGGAATAATCTAATTAATACGTCCACCAGTACTGCTGCGTGGGTGCGTGGGACTCGGGCCTTTGGCTTCAGGCTCTACCGTCACCCAACACTGGAACCATGCTGGGTGAAACTACCTTCCGGCTTGCTACGTGTCTGCGTCTGGGCGCTCCTCGCAGTCGATAGCCTCGGACACCTTGGCCTGTCCTGCAGTAAGAGCGCAGGTCGTATAGCCCGTCACGCCGGTATTAATGACATCATCCGTCGTGCTCTTGCCACCGGCACTTGCCGGGGTACCAGCTATTTTAGAACCCAGTGGCTTGGCACGCGACGATGTGCACAGACCAGATGGAGTGACCATAATACCTTGGAAGATGGGTAGGCCTTTGGTGTGGGATGCAACATGTATTGTGTCGACACCCTAGCGCCATCCCATCTTCCTGGTACGGTGGACTGTGCAGGTGCAGAAAATCTCAAACGTCGAAATATAACAACCTAATTGGGAGTTATATGTTTGAGCCGTTTGGGGTTGAAACACTAGAGCCATGGGGTCCGTGTGCTAAAAAAATTAAGGGTTTCAACTGAAGTAACTAAAGTAATAAGTTAACATCAGCTCTGTAAAAACTTATGACAGTACTGGGTAGGTGCCAAGTGACCTGTTTAGTTTATTTAAGGGGGTAATTTGAAATGAACGTTTATTGATTTTCTTTATTGACAACGGGTTTATTTCGATTCCAGAATAAAATAGAAGATGCCAGGTTACTGCTGCTCAAGTTGCTAAGGTGGTTTTATTATCCAACTAAGGACAAACTCAACATGAGGTGGCTGCAACTCTGGATGTGCGGCGTACTACCCTTCGATATGCACTTAAGAGGTATTGTGAGCGACTGGACTCCATACACAGTGACCAGGTAACCGCAGAGTAAGATGTACTTATGCCCGAGATGTCCGATTTGTAATACTCGAAGTGTTGAGAAATCACTTCCTTACCGCTCATGAAGTCAGGTCAGGCAGTAGATTCAAGCAGCACGTGGGATCTTCGTAAGTGAACAACAGACCATGAGGCAAAGGATGGAACGTGATTTACGTGGCAGGACACTAGCACGAGGGCCAGAACTTGGGAGACACCACCGAGTTGCATGGTTAGAACATGTCTGGGACATACTTAAAGGACGGGTCCGAGCAAAGTTAACCTCGCCAAAGACACTCTGTGAGCGAAAGGTGGCTCTAGACAGAGCATGGGAGGAATTCACAAAGTGGACATAAAAACATACTGCAAAGCGTGCCAGAAGTCATGCAAGCCGTCATCCAAGCAAAAGAAGGTAATACGCGGTATAAATCTAAGTAAGTTTTTGTTGTAACTCCAAGAATATTCTTGAGAATAGAAGATTCTTGATCGTAAAGTGATTGGATAGTAAATACCTACAATATTATATTAGGAAAGCCCTATTGTTTTACAATAGCAAAATAACCAGGGCTACAGTACTTGCCAGTTTATAGTAATGATTGAATGCAAACATTATAGTTATTACCTATGTACCTATTATAAAAACACATAAATGTCTTTTTTACAGATAAACACCACACGTCTTCTATGAGAGTTGAAAAGATGCAGCGCATAATCATAACCGATTGAAGCAGTAGAAAGAAGAATAATTTATCAAGTCTTTTTTATATCTCGATTGACCTTGAAATTGAAAATCTAAGTTCGAGGATCTAAGTTCCGCTGCTCGGGTGCTGGTTGCTCCACGGAACATTGAACCCTGAGTTGAAGAATTGTAAGTATTACTTTTACACAAAAAATTGTTTAAGGATGAGAAACTACAAAAAAAGAACAGAATGAGGCAAGACTTCATACCGACTCATGCAGCTGGTAGCTAATGCTGTAATCAAAGACGGTCGGAAGTTCGATAGTGTACCTCGAGAACTAGAAATATGTCTTAAGACGTCATTTCGTTATGTCAAAAACTTAAAGGCTGGTACAACTCCGACTGTGGGTTATTATCCAAGACAGGTGTTCAACCCAGAGACCATGAGAAGGCATTGGCTGACTATTTGGGTTAGATATAATTCCACACTGCATCTAGGGTTCCATTCACATTATACATTACTCGTGACAGACTAAACAATTTATTCACCTGTTGGAAAAACTATCGACATTGTTTGTTTTTTAAATATCATTATTGATGTTATGTTTCCTGTTTAAGATAACGTTGAAAATGAAATTTGGAGCTCTAACTTCCGCTGGTTGGGAGTTGGTTGTTTCACGGTGCTTTGAACCCCGCGATAAGAAAGTGTATTAATTTTAAACAAAAAAATTGTTCTAGGATGAGAAACTGCAAAAGAAAAATGGAATGAGGCTAGACTTCAGATCAATGAATGCGGCGGGCAGCTAATGCTGTAATCAAAGACGGTCGGAAGAAGCTCAACACTGTAGCTCGGGAACCAGAAATATGTCATGAGGCTGACCCAGACCATGAGAAGGCATTGGCTGAATATTTATTGAAATGTTCGTCACTTAATTTTGGTCAGCTACCAGAACAAGTGCGGAAGTTGGCATACAAGAGTGCTGTGAAATTTGATTTGCCTGGCAGTCCAGCTTCATGGCATTAAAATGAAGAAGCTGCAGCTGATTGCTTCACGGGCTTCCTGACAAGAAACCATAAGAAATCCTGACCCCACCAGTTGGAGATTTGTTCAAGGAACTAGGAGAAATCATACTGAAACATAGCACCAACAATATGGAACTTGGACGAAACACGAATCACCACTACATATAATAAAACCAATGAAATTAGTGGCATCAAAGGGCGCGAAACAGGTGGGTGCAATAGTTTCTGCCGACACAATCATGACACCTTAGTTACCACTGAATTAGCTGCAAGTCTAGCAGGGAACACAATACCGCCCATGTTAGTTTTTCCACGCCTTTTCATTTGTGAGCTTTGGATAGATGACGGCAACAGAGTTTCTCTTTTTCACAATAGCAAAATAACCCGGTCTACAGTAGTCATCGTTGGTAGTAATTATTGAATGCAAACGTTATAGTTATAACCTATGTCTCTGATTTACAGATCATATTTACATCAACGCAATGTGACAATTTGGGTTAGAAATAATTTAATATTGCATCATGCGTTCCATAATCCGTACAAACTTTACAATTCACTTGTTGGAGAAACTATCAAGATTGTTTTTTAATATCATTATTGACCTTGTAATTGTAATTTGGCGCTCTGAGTTCGGCTGGTCGCGTCGCGAGCTAGTTGTTCCACGGAACTTTGAAGTCTGTGATAAAGAAATGTATTAATTTTGAACAAAAAATTGTTTTAGGATGAAAAACTGAAAGAAAAACAGAGCTGGGCAAGACTTCAGATCGACTCATGCGGCGGGCAGCTAATGCTGCAATCAAATAAATTCAGATTCGAACATCGAAACTAATGATACTCAACTTAAGAGTATTTAATTTGAATAATTCCAAATGACAAACATTAAAATTGTATGATTTGATTTTCCTGTTTTTCTTTTAACCCATTGACACAAATATTAGAAACATCACGTTAATAAACTAAAATGGGTTTGCATTCCCTACATTGAATGAATAGCAAGTCTACCAGCAAACAGCAAACAAAAACATCATGTTTGTTTTTCCATGCCTAAGTACAAAGACCTTTCATGGGGGTGGGTTTTCCATTCGTGATGGACCCCAAGAAAGCATTGGAGCCGGAAATAGCTTTGGAATGATGACATTGGCAGAGTTGTGTGATTGACACTGGCTTCGCCACCATCAGGGATTTTAATTTGAATAACAGAAAAATCAGTCGCCAAATATCAGAATATGTCGGTCACTGGTTCAAAAGATATTGGGGTTTATAGGTAGCCGATCTGGAGGGAGACTCCCCGTCTTGGCCACGTTTATATTTCAAAACTAGGGCACCTAGCGAAGATCTGTTTAGTTCCAAATTAAATCGCTAATCAGTCGCAATGCGTCGCCACAATCTGCAACCACTTAATGTTGGAGTGAGTGGGCCATTTAAAACCTACAGTGCCAAGGCTCAAGAAAAGTAGCTAAGTAACAATGCAGGCAAGACCATGTCCATATAAGAGATACTTGGAACAGGCCCCCTCTTGTTTCTACTGAACATGAATGATTTGACACTGCACTGACTCAAAAAATTATGAATAAAATATAAATAATGCTCTAGATTGTAGGGTATAAGCTAGGTCTAGGGCCTTAAGGAAAATAAATGGACACTTTTTTGTAAATAGTTTTTGATTTATTTGTTACTAATTTTACGTTTTGCGCTTGTTTCTGTGTGGGGAACGAAACGTTTGTGTCATGTGTCATGTGTCAATTGTGTCATTAGTGAAATGTCAAGACGGTATAAACAAACGGTGGCTGGCGTGTATCTGTTTACCATTATTTAGTTTTAAAATACTGAATAAAACCTAACAATCATGACCGCGACACTACTCCTCCCTGACACCGTAATTACCAAGGTACCACCATACCGTAGTATAGTAGTCCGGAAAGTGAACAGTGCGGCTGAAGCGAGGTTTCTTCTCGAGACACCGTCGTTGTTCAGGTAAGCGGGTTTCAACCAATATAAATGATGATAATTCGTCACATTCGCTATTTCGTCGCTATCCCCAATGGGTCACATTCACTAATACGTCACCTTGTGTATCTGGTTAGTTTTCCTAACTCGTTTCATGCTGTATTTCGACTCATTCCCGACTCGCGCAATGCTTATGTAAAATGTACTGTCAGTGTGTTATTTCGCCCCGTTTCAGAACCTTAAATGTCTCAGCGTAAGGCGGCTTGAGTGAACTACGCAGGGTGCCTGTCGCAGGAAGGAGTGTTAACAAGTACATACAGTACAGTGTTACATATCATGGCTGTGGGCTGTGGTGACAACTTTACTATTTGATGCCGAAGTCCTGCCGGGAAGTCGGTGTAGCGTGGCGTAAGTAATGCAATTTTAAGTAAGGTACTGTAAAGGTTGTATAAAATACGCTCAGTGGCAGAAAAAGTGGCCCAAGAGCATAAAGGAAGCTTGTAAACGAGCTGAGTATTATTTATGAGATGTTTTGATGATAGTAGGTTGTATCAAGTGAGCTGTTTAGTTTATTTAAGTGGGTAATATGAAATTAACTTGAGTTTAGATTGACTGTTAACTTATAACTTTAGTTACAGGTTAAAATATATTAAAAAAAACTCTTAATTTTAACTAGGAAACCAAATCTGTATCAAACAAAGGTTAGTTAAAGTCTGTTTATTACTGAGTATGTTTATTACTGGTACCAGGACACAGTGGCGTTTGGATTGCGGTGATGGCAGACATATCCTCGATAGAGTCAAAATTCACCATGAGAAATACAGACGAAGAGGAGCGGTGTTGTAGTCTTTGAGCAGCTTTTGTTTGAAACAGTTGCTGGTCCAAATTTTATGTATGTTCAATGCTCTTCCCCTTTACGGAAGCAGCCACACCTCTTGGAACAAATTAATGAACCTGTTCGCAATTCACTAACAACCATTTTGAATGTGTCCTTGGACGACCAAGCGTAGACACAAGCCACACTACCCATCCGTGTTGGTGGCCTCGGCGTCCGTAAAATGACCAGTATTAGCTTACCAGCGTTCCTCTCCTCTGTCCACAGCACTGAGAAGTGGCTTGCCCGGATACAGATACGCCTGTGAACCCATCTTCCCAGAGACAGTGGGATGAGCCGCTCTGCAGGTTGGTACGGAATAATCTAATTAATACGTCCACCAGTACTGCTGCGTGGGTGCGTGGGACTCGGGCCTTTGGCTTCAGGCTCTACCGTCACCCAACACTGGAACCATGCTGGGTGAAACTACCTTCCGGCTTGGTACGTGTCTGCGTCTGGGCGCTCCTCGCAGTCGATAGCCTCGGACACCTTGGCCTGTCCTGCAGTAAGAGCGCAGGTCGTATAGCCCGTCACGCCGGTATTAATGACATCATCCGTCGTGCTCTTGCCACCGGCACTTGCCGGGGTACCAGCTATTTTAGAACCCAGTGGCTTGGCACGCGACGATGTGCAGAGACCAGATGGAGTGACCATAATACCTTGGAAGATGGGTAGGCCTTTGGTGTGGGATGCAACATGTATTGTGTCGACACCCTAGCGCCATCCCATCTTCCTGGTACGGTGGACTGTGCAGGTGCAGAAAATCTCAAACGTCGAAATATAACAACCTAATTGGGAGTTATATGTTTGAGCCGTTTGGGGTTGAAACACTAGGGCCATGGGGTCCGTGTGCTAAAAAAATTAAGGGTTTCAATTGAAGTAACTAAAGTAATAAGTTAACATCAGCTCTGTAAAAACTTATGACAGTACTGGGTAGGTGCCAAGTGACCTGTTTAGTTTATTTAAGGGGGTAATTTGAAATGAACGTTTATTGATTTTCTTTATTGACAACGGGTTTATTTCGATTCCAGAATAAAATAGAAGATGCCAGGTTACTGCTGCTCAAGTTGCTAAGGTGGTTTTATTATCCAACTAAGGACAAACTCAACATGAGGTGGCTGCAACTCTGGATGTGCGGCGTACTACCCTTCGATATGCACTTAAGAGGTATTGTGAGCGACTGGACTCCATACACAGTGACCAGGTAACCGCAGAGTAAGATGTACTTATGCCCGAGATGTCCGATTTGTAATACTCGAAGTGTTGAGAAATCACTTCCTTACCGCTCATGAAGTCAGGTCAGGCAGTAGATTCAAGCAGCACGTGGGATCTTCGTAAGTGAACAACAGACCATGAGGCAAAGGATGGAACGTGATTTACGTGGCAGGACACTAGCACGAGGGCCAGAACTTGGGAGACACCACCGAGTTGCATGGTTAGAACATGTCTGGGACATACTTAAAGGACGGGTCCGAGCAAAGTTAACCTCGCCAAAGACACTCTGTGAGCGAAAGGTGGCTCTAGACAGAGCATGGGAGGAATTCACAAAGTGGACATAAAAACATACTGCAAAGCGTGCCAGAAGTCATGCAAGCCGTCATCCAAGCAAAAGAAGGTAATACGCGGTATAAATCTAAGTAAGTTTTTGTTGTAACTCCAAGAATATTCTTGAGAATAGAAGATTCTTGATCGTAAAGTGATTGGATAGTAAATACCTACAATATTATATTAGGAAAGCCCTATTGTTTTACAATAGCAAAATAACCAGGGCTACAGTACTTGCCAGTTTATAGTAATGATTGAATGCAAACATTATAGTTATTACCTATGTACCTATTATAAAAACACATAAATGTCTTTTTTACAGATAAACACCACACGTCTTCTATGAGAGTTGAAAAGATGCAGCGCATAATCATAACCGATTGAAGCAGTAGAAAGAAGAATAATTTATCAAGTCTTTTTTATATCTCGATTGACCTTGAAATTGAAAATCTAAGTTCGAGGATCTAAGTTCCGCTGCTCGGGTGCTGGTTGCTCCACGGAACATTGAACCCTGAGTTGAAGAATTGTAAGTATTACTTTTACACAAAAAATTGTTTAAGGATGAGAAACTACAAAAAAAGAACAGAATGAGGCAAGACTTCATACCGACTCATGCAGCTGGTAGCTAATGCTGTAATCAAAGACGGTCGGAAGTTCGATAGTGTACCTCGAGAACTAGAAATATGTCTTAAGACGTCATTTCGTTATGTCAAAAACTTAAAGGCTGGTACAACTCCGACTGTGGGTTATTATCCAAGACAGGTGTTCAACCCAGAGACCATGAGAAGGCATTGGCTGACTATTTGGGTTAGATATAATTCCACACTGCATCTAGGGTTCCATTCACATTATACATTACTCGTGACAGACTAAACAATTTATTCACCTGTTGGAAAAACTATCGACATTGTTTGTTTTTTAAATATCATTATTGATGTTATGTTACCTGTTTAAGATAACGTTGAAAATGAAATTTGGAGCTCTAACTTCCGCTGGTTGGGAGTTGGTTGTTTCACGGTGCTTTGAACCCCGCGATAAGAAAGTGTATTAATTTTAAACAAAAAAATTGTTCTAGGATGAGAAACTGCAAAAGAAAAATGGAATGAGGCTAGACTTCAGATCAATGAATGCGGCGGGCAGCTAATGCTGTAATCAAAGACGGTCGGAAGAAGCTCAACACTGTAGCTCGGGAACCAGAAATATGTCATGAGGCTGACCCAGACCATGAGAAGGCATTGGCTGAATATTTATTGAAATGTTCGTCACTTAATTTTGGTCAGCTACCAGAACAAGTGCGGAAGTTGGCATACAAGAGTGCTGTGAAATTTGATTTGCCTGGCAGTCCAGCTTCATGGCATTAAAATGAAGAAGCTGCAGCTGATTGCTTCACGGGCTTCCTGACAAGAAACCATAAGAAATCCTGACCCCACCAGTTGGAGATTTGTTCAAGGAACTAGGAGAAGTCATACTGAAACATAGCACCAACAATATGGAACTTGGACGAAACACGAATCACCACTACATATAATAAAACCAATGAAATTAGTGGCATCAAAGGGCGCGAAACAGGTGGGTGCAATAGTTTCTGCCGACACAATCATGACACCTTAGTTACCACTGAATTAGCTGCAAGTCTAGCAGGGAACACAATACCGCCCATGTTAGTTTTTCCACGCCTTTTCATTTGTGAGCTTTGGATAGATGACGGCAACAGAGTTTCTCTTTTTCACAATAGCAAAATAACCCGGTCTACAGTAGGTAGTCATCGTTGGTAGTAATTATTGAATGCAAACGTTATAGTTATAACCTATGTCTCTGATTTACAGATCATATTTACATCAACGCAATGTGACAATTTGGGTTAGAAATAATTTAATATTGCATCATGCGTTCCATAATCCGTACAAACTTTACAATTCACTTGTTGGAGTAACTATCAAGATTGTTTTTTAATATCATTATTGACCTTGTAATTGTAATTTGGCGCTCTGAGTTCGGCTGGTCGCGTCGCGAGCTAGTTGTTCCACGGAACTTTGAAGTCTGTGATAAAGAAATGTATTAATTTTGAACAAAAAATTGTTTTAGGATGAAAAACTGAAAGAAAAACAGAGCTGGGCAAGACTTCAGATCGACTCATGCGGCGGGCAGCTAATGCTGCAATCAAATAAATTCAGATTCGAACATCGAAACTAATGATACTCAACTTAAGAGTATTTAATTTGAATAATTCCAAATGACAAACATTAAAATTGTATGATTTGATTTTCCTGTTTTTCTTTTAACCCATTGACACAAATATTAGAAACATCACGTTAATAAACTAAAATGGGTTTGCATTCCCTACATTGAATGAATAGCAAGTCTACCAGCAAACAGCAAACAAAAACATCATGTTTGTTTTTCCATGCCTAAGTACAAAGACCTTTCATGGGGGTGGGTTTTCCATTCGTGATGGACCCCAAGAAAGCATTGGAGCCGGAAATAGCTTTGGAATGATGACATTGGCAGAGTTGTGTGATTGACACTGGCTTCGCCACCATCAGGGATTTTAATTTGAATAACAGAAAAATCAGTCGCCAAATATCAGAATATGTCGGTCACTGGTTCAAAAGATATTAGGGTTTATAGGTAGCCGATCTGGAGGGAGACTCCCCGTCTTGGCCACGTTTATATTTCGAAAACTAGGGCACCTAGCGAAGATCTGTTTAGTTCCAAATTAAATCGCTAATCAGTCGCAATGCGTCGCCACAATCTGCAACCACTTAATGTTGGAGTGAGTGGGCCATTTAAAACCTACAGTGCCAAGGCTCAAGAAAAGTAGCTAAGTAACAATGCAGGCAAGACCATGTCCATATAAGAGATACTTGGAACAGGCCCCCTCTTGTTTCTACTGAACATGAATGATTTGACACTGCACTGACTCAAAAAATTATGAATAAAATATAAATAATGCTCTAGATTGTAGGGTATAAGCTAGGTCTAGGGCCTTAAGGAAAATAAATGGACACTTTTTTGTAAATAGTTTTTGATTTATTTGTTACTAATTTTACGTTTTGCGCTTGTTTCTGTGTGGGGAACGAAACGTTTGTGTCATGTGTCATGTGTCAATTGTGTCATTAGTGAAATGTCAAGACGGTATAAACAAACGGTGGCTGGCGTGTATCTGTTTACCATTATTTAGTTTTAAAATACTGAATAAAACCTAACAATCATGACCGCGACACTACTCCTCCCTGACACCGTAATTACCAAGGTACCACCATACCGTAGTATAGTAGTCCGGAAAGTGAACAGTGCGGCCGAAGCGAGGTTTCTTCTCGAGACACCGTCGTTGTTCAGGTAAGCGGGTTTCAACCAATATAAATGATGATAATTCGTCACATTCGCTATTTCGTCGCTATCCCCAATGGGTCACATTCACTAATACGTCACCTTGTGTATCTGGTTAGTTTTCCTAACTCGTTTCATGCTGTATTTCGACTCATTCCCGACTCGCGCAATGCTTATGTAAAATGTACTGTCAGTGTGTTATTTCGCCCCGTTTCAGAACCTTAAATGTCTCAGCGTAAGGCGGCTTGAGTGAACTACGCAGGGTGCCTGTCGCAGGAAGGAGTGTTAACAAGTACATACAGTACAGTGTTACATATCATGGCTGTGGGCTGTGGTGACAACTTTACTATTTGATGCCGAAGTCCTGCCGGGAAGTCGGTGTAGCGTGGCGTAAGTAATGCAATTTTAAGTAAGGTACTTTAAAGGTTGTATAAAATACGCTCAGTGGCAGAAAAAGTGGCCCAAGAGCATAAAGGAAGCTTGTAAACGAGCTGAGTATTATTTATGAGATGTTTTGATGATAGTAGGTTGTATCAAGTGAGCTGTTTAGTTTATTTAAGTGGGTAATATGAAATTAACTTGAGTTTAGATTGACTGTTAACTTATAACTTTAGTTACAGGTTAAAATATATTAAAAAAAACTCTTAATTTTAACTAGGAAACCAAATCTGTATCAAACAAAGGTTAGTTAAAGTCTGTTTATTACTGAGTATGTTTATTACTGGTACCAGGACACAGTGGCGTTTGGATTGCGGTGATGGCAGACATATCCTCGATAGAGTCAAAATTCACCATGAGAAATACAGACGAAGAGGAGCGGTGTTGTAGTCTTTGAGCAGCTTTTGTTTGAAACAGTTGCTGGTCCAAATTTTATGTATGTTCAATGCTCTTCCCCTTTACGGAAGCAGCCACACCTCTTGGAACAAATTAATGAACCTGTTCGCAATTCACTAACAACCATTTTGAATGTGTCCTTGGACGACCAAGCGTAGACACAAGCCACACTACCCATCCGTGTTGGTGGCCTCGGCGTCCGTAAAATGACCAGTATTAGCTTACCAGCGTTCCTCTCCTCTGTCCACAGCACTGAGAAGTGGCTTGCCCGGATACAGATACGCCTGTGAACCCATCTTCCCAGAGACAGTGGGATGAGCCGCTCTGCAGGTTGGTACGGAATAATCTAATTAATACGTCCACCAGTACTGCTGCGTGGGTGCGTGGGACTCGGGCCTTTGGCTTCAGGCTCTACCGTCACCCAACACTGGAACCATGCTGGGTGAAACTACCTTCCGGCTTGCTACGTGTCTGCGTCTGGGCGCTCCTCGCAGTCGATAGCCTCGGACACCTTGGCCTGTCCCGCAGTAAGAGCGCAGGTCGTATAGCCCGTCACGCCGGTATTAATGACATCATCCGTCGTGCTCTTGCCACCGGCACTTGCCGGGGTACCAGCTATTTTAGAACCCAGTGGCTTGGCACGCGACGATGTGCAGAGACCAGATGGAGTGACCATAATACCTTGGAAGATGGGTAGGCCTTTGGTGTGGGATGCAAAATGTATTGTGTCGACACCCTAGCGCCATCCCATCTTCCTGGTACGGTGGACTGTGCAGGTGCAGAAAATCTCAAACGTCGAAATATAACAACCTAATTGGGAGTTAATGTTTGAGCCGTTTGGGGTTGAAACACTAGGGCCATGGGGTCCGTGTGCTAAAAAAATTAAGGGTTTCAATTGAAGTAACTAAAGTAATAAGTTAACATCAGCTCTGTAAAAACTTATGACAGTACTGGGTAGGTGCCAAGTGACCTGTTTAGTTTATTTAAGGGGGTAATTTGAAATGAACGTTTATTGATTTTCTTTATTGACAACGGGTTTATTTCGATTCCAGAATAAAATAGAAGATGCCAGGTTACTGCTGCTCAAGTTGCTAAGGTGGTTTTATTATCCAACTAAGGACAAACTCAACATGAGGTGGCTGCAACTCTGGATGTGCGGCGTACTACCCTTCGATATGCACTTAAGAGGTATTGTGAGCGACTGGACTCCATACACAGTGACCAGGTAACCGCAGAGTAAGATGTACTTATGCCCGAGATGTCCGATTTGTAATACTCGAAGTGTTGAGAAATCACTTCCTTACCGCTCATGAAGTCAGGTCAGGCAGTAGATTCAAGCAGCACGTGGGATCTTCGTAAGTGAACAACAGACCATGAGGCAAAGGATGGAACGTGATTTACGTGGCAGGACACTAGCACGAGGGCCAGAACTTGGGAGACACCACCGAGTTGCATGGTTAGAACATGTCTGGGACATACTTAAAGGACGGGTCCGAGCAAAGTTAACCTCGCCAAAGACACTCTGTGAGCGAAAGGTGGCTCTAGACAGAGCATGGGAGGAATTCACAAAGTGGACATAAAAACATACTGCAAAGCGTGCCAGAAGTCATGCAAGCCGTCATCCAAGCAAAAGAAGGTAATACGCGGTATAAATCTAAGTAAGTTTTTGTTGTAACTCCAAGAATATTCTTGAGAATAGAAGATTCTTGATCGTAAAGTGATTGGATAGTAAATACCTACAATATTATATTAGGAAAGCCCTATTGTTTTACAATAGCAAAATAACCAGGGCTACAGTACTTGCCAGTTTATAGTAATGATTGAATGCAAACATTATAGTTATTACCTATGTACCTATTATAAAAACACATAAATGTCTTTTTTACAGATAAACACCACACGTCTTCTATGAGAGTTGAAAAGATGCAGCGCATAATCATAACCGATTGAAGCAGTAGAAAGAAGAATAATTTATCAAGTCTTTTTTATATCTCGATTGACCTTGAAATTGAAAATCTAAGTTCGAGGATCTAAGTTCCGCTGCTCGGGTGCTGGTTGCTCCACGGAACATTGAACCCTGAGTTGAAGAATTGTAAGTATTACTTTTACACAAAAAATTGTTTAAGGATGAGAAACTACAAAAAAAGAACAGAATGAGGCAAGACTTCATACCGACTCATGCAGCTGGTAGCTAATGCTGTAATCAAAGACGGTCGGAAGTTCGATAGTGTACCTCGAGAACTAGAAATATGTCTTAAGACGTCATTTCGTTATGTCAAAAACTTAAAGGCTGGTACAACTCCGACTGTGGGTTATTATCCAAGACAGGTGTTCAACCCAGAGACCATGAGAAGGCATTGGCTGACTATTTGGGTTAGATATAATTCCACACTGCATCTAGGGTTCCATTCACATTATACATTACTCGTGACAGACTAAACAATTTATTCACCTGTTGGAAAAACTATCGACATTGTTTGTTTTTTCAATATCACCTGTTTAAGATAACGTTGAAAATGAAATTTGGAGCTCTAACTTCCGCTGGTTGGGAGTTGGTTGTTTCACGGTGCTTTGAACCCCGCGATAAAAAAGTGTATTAATTTTAAACAAAAAAATTGTTCTAGGATGAGAAACTGCAAAAGAAAAATGGAATGAGGCTAGACTTCAGATCAATGAATGCGGCGGGCAGCTAATGCTGTAATCAAAGACGGTCGGAAGAAGCTCAACACTGTAGCTCGGGAACCAGAAATATGTCATGAGGCTGACCCAGACCATGAGAAGGCATTGGCTGAATATTTATTGAAATGTTCGTCACTTAATTTTGGTCAGCTACCAGAACAAGTGCGGAAGTTGGCATACAAGAGTGCTGTGAAATTTGATTTGCCTGACAGTCCAGCTTCATGGCATTAAAATGAAGAAGCTGCAGCTGATTGCTTCACGGGCTTCCTGATAAGAAGCCATAAGAAATCCTGACCCCACCAGTTGGAGATTTGTTCAAGGAACTAGGAGAAGTCATACTGAAACATAGCACCAACAATATGGAACTTGGACGAAACACGAATCACCACTACATATAATAAAACCAATGAAATTAGTGGCATCAAAGGGCGCGAAACAGGTGGGTGCAATAGTTTCTGCCGACACAATCATGACACCTTAGTTACCACTGAATTAGCTGCAAGTCTAGCAGGGAACACAATACCGCCCATGTTAGTTTTTCCACGCCTTTTCATTTGTGAGCTTTGGATAGATGACGGCAACAGAGTTTCTCTTTTTCACAATAGCAAAATAACCCGGTCTACAGTAGTCATCGTTGGTAGTAATTCAATATGCAAACGTTATAGTTATAACCTATGTCTCTGATTTACAGATCATATTTACATCAACGCAATGTGACAATTTGGGTTAGAAATAATTTAATATTGCATCATGCGTTCCATAATCCGTACAAACTTTACAATTCACTTGTTGGAGAAACTATCAAGATTGTTTTTTAATATCATTATTGACCTTGTAATTGTAATTTGGCGCTCTGAGTTCGGCTGGTCGCGTCGCGAGCTAGTTGTTCCACGGAACTTTGAAGTCTGTGATAAAGAAATGTATTAATTTTGAACAAAAAATTGTTTTAGGATGAAAAACTGAAAGAAAAACAGAGCTGGGCAAGACTTCAGATCGACTCATGCGGCGGGCAGCTAATGCTGCAATCAAATAAATTCAGATTCGAACATCGAAACTAATGATACTCAACTTAAGAGTATTTAATTTGAATAATTCCAAATGACAAACATTAAAATTGTATGATTTGATTTTCCTGTTTTTCTTTTAACCCATTGACACAAATATTAGAAACATCACGTTAATAAACTAAAATGGGTTTGCATTCCCTACATTGAATGAATAGCAAGTCTACCAGCAAACAGCAAACAAAAACATCATGTTTGTTTTTCCATGCCTAAGTACAAAGACCTTTCATGGGGGTGGGTTTTCCATTCGTGATGGACCCCAAGAAAGCATTGGAGCCGGAAATAGCTTTGGAATGATGACATTGGCAGAGTTGTGTGATTGACACTGGCTTCGCCACCATCAGGGATTTTAATTTGAATAACAGAAAAATCAGTCGCCAAATATCAGAATATGTCGGTCACTGGTTCAAAAGATATTGGGGTTTATAGGTAGCCGATCTGGAGGGAGACTCCCCGTCTTGGCCACGTTTATATTTCAAAACTAGGGCACCTAGCGAAGATCTGTTTAGTTCCAAATTAAATCGCTAATCAGTCGCAATGCGTCGCCACAATCTGCAACCACTTAATGTTGGAGTGAGTGGGCCATTTAAAACCTACAGTGCCAAGGCTCAAGAAAAGTAGCTAAGTAACAATGCAGGCAAGACCATGTCCATATAAGAGATACTTGGAACAGGCCCCCTCTTGTTTCTACTGAACATGAATGATTTGACACTGCACTGACTCAAAAAATTATGAATAAAATATAAATAATGCTCTAGATTGTAGGGTATAAGCTAGGTCTAGGGCCTTAAGGAAAATAAATGGACACTTTTTTGTAAATAGTTTTTGATTTATTTGTTACTAATTTTACGTTTTGCGCTTGTTTCTGTGTGGGGAACGAAACGTTTGTGTCATGTGTCATGTGTCAATTGTGTCATTAGTGAAATGTCAAGACGGTATAAACAAACGGTGGCTGGCGTGTATCTGTTTACCATTATTTAGTTTTAAAATACTGAATAAAACCTAACAATCATGACCGCGACACTACTCCTCCCTGACACCGTAATTACCAAGGTACCACCATACCGTAGTATAGTAGTCCGGAAAGTGAACAGTGCGGCTGAAGCGAGGTTTCTTCTCGAGACACCGTCGTTGTTCAGGTAAGCGGGTTTCAACCAATATAAATGATGATAATTCGCCACATTCGCTATTTCGTCGCTATCCCCAATGGGTCACATTCACTAATACGTCACCTTGTGTATCTGGTTAGTTTTCCTAACTCGTTTCATGCTGTATTTCGACTCATTCCCGACTCGCGCAATGCTTATGTAAAATGTACTGTCAGTGTGTTATTTCGCCCCGTTTCAGAACCTTAAATGTCTCAGCGTAAGGCGGCTTGAGTGAACTACGCAGGGTGCCTGTCGCAGGAAGGAGTGTTAACAAGTACATACAGTACAGTGTTACATATCATGGCTGTGGGCTGTGGTGACAACTTTACTATTTGATGCCGAAGTCCTGCCGGGAAGTCGGTGTAGCGTGGCGTAAGTAATGCAATTTTAAGTAAGGTACTGTAAAGGTTGTATAAAATACGCTCAGTGGCAGAAAAAGTGGCCCAAGAGCATAAAGGAAGCTTGTAAACGAGCTGAGTATTATTTATGAGATGTTTTGATGATAGTAGGTTGTATCAAGTGAGCTGTTTAGTTTATTTAAGTGGGTAATATGAAATTAACTTGAGTTTAGATTGACTGTTAACTTATAACTTTAGTTACAGGTTAAAATATATTAAAAAAAACTCTTAATTTTAACTAGGAAACCAAATCTGTATCAAACAAAGGTTAGTTAAAGTCTGTTTATTACTGAGTATGTTTATTACTGGTACCAGGACACAGTGGCGTTTGGATTGCGGTGATGGCAGACATATCCTCGATAGAGTCAAAATTCACCATGAGAAATACAGACGAAGAGGAGCGGTGTTGTAGTCTTTGAGCAGCTTTTGTTTGAAACAGTTGCTGGTCCAAATTTTATGTATGTTCAATGCTCTTCCCCTTTACGGAAGCAGCCACACCTCTTGGAACAAATTAATGAACCTGTTCGCAATTCACTAACAACCATTTTGAATGTGTCCTTGGACGACCAAGCGTAGACACAAGCCACACTACCCATCCGTGTTGGTGGCCTCGGCGTCCGTAAAATGACCAGTATTAGCTTACCAGCGTTCCTCTCCTCTGTCCACAGCACTGAGAAGTGGCTTGCCCGGATACAGATACGCCTGTGAACCCATCTTCCCAGAGACAGTGGGATGAGCCGCTCTGCAGGTTGGTACGGAATAATCTAATTAATACGTCCACCAGTACTGCTGCGTGGGTGCGTGGGACTCGGGCCTTTGGCTTCAGGCTCTACCGTCACCCAACACTGGAACCATGCTGGGTGAAACTACCTTCCGGCTTGCTACGTGTCTGCGTCTGGGCGCTCCTCGCAGTCGATAGCCTCGGACACCTTGGCCTGTCCCGCAGTAAGAGCGCAGGTCGTATAGCCCGTCACGCCGGTATTAATGACATCATCCGTCGTGCTCTTGCCACCGGCACTTGCCGGGGTACCAGCTATTTTAGAACCCAGTGGCTTGGCACGCGACGATGTGCAGAGACCAGATGGAGTGACCATAATACCTTGGAAGATGGGTAGGCCTTTGGTGTGGGATGCAAAATGTATTGTGTCGACACCCTAGCGCCATCCCATCTTCCTGGTACGGTGGACTGTGCAGGTGCAGAAAATCTCAAACGTCGAAATATAACAACCTAATTGGGAGTTAATGTTTGAGCCGTTTGGGGTTGAAACACTAGGGCCATGGGGTCCGTGTGCTAAAAAAATTAAGGGTTTCAATTGAAGTAACTAAAGTAATAAGTTAACATCAGCTCTGTAAAAACTTATGACAGTACTGGGTAGGTGCCAAGTGACCTGTTTAGTTTATTTAAGGGGGTAATTTGAAATGAACGTTTATTGATTTTCTTTATTGACAACGGGTTTATTTCGATTCCAGAATAAAATAGAAGATGCCAGGTTACTGCTGCTCAAGTTGCTAAGGTGGTTTTATTATCCAACTAAGGACAAACTCAACATGAGGTGGCTGCAACTCTGGATGTGCGGCGTACTACCCTTCGATATGCACTTAAGAGGTATTGTGAGCGACTGGACTCCATACACAGTGACCAGGTAACCGCAGAGTAAGATGTACTTATGCCCGAGATGTCCGATTTGTAATACTCGAAGTGTTGAGAAATCACTTCCTTACCGCTCATGAAGTCAGGTCAGGCAGTAGATTCAAGCAGCACGTGGGATCTTCGTAAGTGAACAACAGACCATGAGGCAAAGGATGGAACGTGATTTACGTGGCAGGACACTAGCACGAGGGCCAGAACTTGGGAGACACCACCGAGTTGCATGGTTAGAACATGTCTGGGACATACTTAAAGGACGGGTCCGAGCAAAGTTAACCTCGCCAAAGACACTCTGTGAGCGAAAGGTGGCTCTAGACAGAGCATGGGAGGAATTCACAAAGTGGACATAAAAACATACTGCAAAGCGTGCCAGAAGTCATGCAAGCCGTCATCCAAGCAAAAGAAGGTAATACGCGGTATAAATCTAAGTAAGTTTTTGTTGTAACTCCAAGAATATTCTTGAGAATAGAAGATTCTTGATCGTAAAGTGATTGGATAGTAAATACCTACAATATTATATTAGGAAAGCCCTATTGTTTTACAATAGCAAAATAACCAGGGCTACAGTACTTGCCAGTTTATAGTAATGATTGAATGCAAACATTATAGTTATTACCTATGTACCTATTATAAAAACACATAAATGTCTTTTTTACAGATAAACACCACACGTCTTCTATGAGAGTTGAAAAGATGCAGCGCATAATCATAACCGATTGAAGCAGTAGAAAGAAGAATAATTTATCAAGTCTTTTTTATATCTCGATTGACCTTGAAATTGAAAATCTAAGTTCGAGGATCTAAGTTCCGCTGCTCGGGTGCTGGTTGCTCCACGGAACATTGAACCCTGAGTTGAAGAATTGTAAGTATTACTTTTACACAAAAAATTGTTTAAGGATGAGAAACTACAAAAAAAGAACAGAATGAGGCAAGACTTCATACCGACTCATGCAGCTGGTAGCTAATGCTGTAATCAAAGACGGTCGGAAGTTCGATAGTGTACCTCGAGAACTAGAAATATGTCTTAAGACGTCATTTCGTTATGTCAAAAACTTAAAGGCTGGTACAACTCCGACTGTGGGTTATTATCCAAGACAGGTGTTCAACCCAGAGACCATGAGAAGGCATTGGCTGACTATTTGGGTTAGATATAATTCCACACTGCATCTAGGGTTCCATTCACATTATACATTACTCGTGACAGACTAAACAATTTATTCACCTGTTGGAAAAACTATCGACATTGTTTGTTTTTTAAATATCATTATTGATGTTATGTTTCCTGTTTAAGATAACGTTGAAAATGAAATTTGGAGCTCTAACTTCCGCTGGTTGGGAGTTGGTTGTTTCACGGTGCTTTGAACCCCGCGATAAGAAAGTGTATTAATTTTAAACAAAAAAATTGTTCTAGGATGAGAAACTGCAAAAGAAAAATGGAATGAGGCTAGACTTCAGATCAATGAATGCGGCGGGCAGCTAATGCTGTAATCAAAGACGGTCGGAAGAAGCTCAACACTGTAGCTCGGGAACCAGAAATATGTCATGAGGCTGACCCAGACCATGAGAAGGCATTGGCTGAATATTTATTGAAATGTTCGTCACTTAATTTTGGTCAGCTACCAGAACAAGTGCGGAAGTTGGCATACAAGAGTGCTGTGAAATTTGATTTGCCTGGCAGTCCAGCTTCATGGCATTAAAATGAAGAAGCTGCAGCTGATTGCTTCACGGGCTTCCTGACAAGAAACCATAAGAAATCCTGACCCCACCAGTTGGAGATTTGTTCAAGGAACTAGGAGAAATCATACTGAAACATAGCACCAACAATATGGAACTTGGACGAAACACGAATCACCACTACATATAATAAAACCAATGAAATTAGTGGCATCAAAGGGCGCGAAACAGGTGGGTGCAATAGTTTCTGCCGACACAATCATGACACCTTAGTTACCACTGAATTAGCTGCAAGTCTAGCAGGGAACACAATACCGCCCATGTTAGTTTTTCCACGCCTTTTCATTTGTGAGCTTTGGATAGATGACGGCAACAGAGTTTCTCTTTTTCACAATAGCAAAATAACCCGGTCTACAGTAGTCATCGTTGGTAGTAATTATTGAATGCAAACGTTATAGTTATAACCTATGTCTCTGATTTACAGATCATATTTACATCAACGCAATGTGACAATTTGGGTTAGAAATAATTTAATATTGCATCATGCGTTCCATAATCCGTACAAACTTTACAATTCACTTGTTGGAGAAACTATCAAGATTGTTTTTTAATATCATTATTGACCTTGTAATTGTAATTTGGCGCTCTGAGTTCGGCTGGTCGCGTCGCGAGCTAGTTGTTCCACGGAACTTTGAAGTCTGTGATAAAGAAATGTATTAATTTTGAACAAAAAATTGTTTTAGGATGAAAAACTGAAAGAAAAACAGAGCTGGGCAAGACTTCAGATCGACTCATGCGGCGGGCAGCTAATGCTGCAATCAAATAAATTCAGATTCGAACATCGAAACTAATGATACTCAACTTAAGAGTATTTAATTTGAATAATTCCAAATGACAAACATTAAAATTGTATGATTTGATTTTCCTGTTTTTCTTTTAACCCATTGACACAAATATTAGAAACATCACGTTAATAAACTAAAATGGGTTTGCATTCCCTACATTGAATGAATAGCAAGTCTACCAGCAAACAGCAAACAAAAACATCATGTTTGTTTTTCCATGCCTAAGTACAAAGACCTTTCATGGGGGTGGGTTTTCCATTCGTGATGGACCCCAAGAAAGCATTGGAGCCGGAAATAGCTTTGGAATGATGACATTGGCAGAGTTGTGTGATTGACACTGGCTTCGCCACCATCAGGGATTTTAATTTGAATAACAGAAAAATCAGTCGCCAAATATCAGAATATGTCGGTCACTGGTTCAAAAGATATTGGGGTTTATAGGTAGCCGATCTGGAGGGAGACTCCCCGTCTTGGCCACGTTTATATTTCAAAACTAGGGCACCTAGCGAAGATCTGTTTAGTTCCAAATTAAATCGCTAATCAGTCGCAATGCGTCGCCACAATCTGCAACCACTTAATGTTGGAGTGAGTGGGCCATTTAAAACCTACAGTGCCAAGGCTCAAGAAAAGTAGCTAAGTAACAATGCAGGCAAGACCATGTCCATATAAGAGATACTTGGAACAGGCCCCCTCTTGTTTCTACTGAACATGAATGATTTGACACTGCACTGACTCAAAAAATTATGAATAAAATATAAATAATGCTCTAGATTGTAGGGTATAAGCTAGGTCTAGGGCCTTAAGGAAAATAAATGGACACTTTTTTGTAAATAGTTTTTGATTTATTTGTTACTAATTTTACGTTTTGCGCTTGTTTCTGTGTGGGGAACGAAACGTTTGTGTCATGTGTCATGTGTCAATTGTGTCATTAGTGAAATGTCAAGACGGTATAAACAAACGGTGGCTGGCGTGTATCTGTTTACCATTATTTAGTTTTAAAATACTGAATAAAACCTAACAATCATGACCGCGACACTACTCCTCCCTGACACCGTAATTACCAAGGTACCACCATACCGTAGTATAGTAGTCCGGAAAGTGAACAGTGCGGCTGAAGCGAGGTTTCTTCTCGAGACACCGTCGTTGTTCAGGTAAGCGGGTTTCAACCAATATAAATGATGATAATTCGTCACATTCGCTATTTCGTCGCTATCCCCAATGGGTCACATTCACTAATACGTCACCTTGTGTATCTGGTTAGTTTTCCTAACTCGTTTCATGCTGTATTTCGACTCATTCCCGACTCGCGCAATGCTTATGTAAAATGTACTGTCAGTGTGTTATTTCGCCCCGTTTCAGAACCTTAAATGTCTCAGCGTAAGGCGGCTTGAGTGAACTACGCAGGGTGCCTGTCGCAGGAAGGAGTGTTAACAAGTACATACAGTACAGTGTTACATATCATGGCTGTGGGCTGTGGTGACAACTTTACTATTTGATGCCGAAGTCCTGCCGGGAAGTCGGTGTAGCGTGGCGTAAGTAATGCAATTTTAAGTAAGGTACTGTAAAGGTTGTATAAAATACGCTCAGTGGCAGAAAAAGTGGCCCAAGAGCATAAAGGAAGCTTGTAAACGAGCTGAGTATTATTTATGAGATGTTTTGATGATAGTAGGTTGTATCAAGTGAGCTGTTTAGTTTATTTAAGTGGGTAATATGAAATTAACTTGAGTTTAGATTGACTGTTAACTTATAACTTTAGTTACAGGTTAAAATATATTAAAAAAAACTCTTAATTTTAACTAGGAAACCAAATCTGTATCAAACAAAGGTTAGTTAAAGTCTGTTTATTACTGAGTATGTTTATTACTGGTACCAGGACACAGTGGCGTTTGGATTGCGGTGATGGCAGACATATCCTCGATAGAGTCAAAATTCACCATGAGAAATACAGACGAAGAGGAGCGGTGTTGTAGTCTTTGAGCAGCTTTTGTTTGAAACAGTTGCTGGTCCAAATTTTATGTATGTTCAATGCTCTTCCCCTTTACGGAAGCAGCCACACCTCTTGGAACAAATTAATGAACCTGTTCGCAATTCACTAACAACCATTTTGAATGTGTCCTTGGACGACCAAGCGTAGACACAAGCCACACTACCCATCCGTGTTGGTGGCCTCGGCGTCCGTAAAATGACCAGTATTAGCTTACCAGCGTTCCTCTCCTCTGTCCACAGCACTGAGAAGTGGCTTGCCCGGATACAGATACGCCTGTGAACCCATCTTCCCAGAGACAGTGGGATGAGCCGCTCTGCAGGTTGGTACGGAATAATCTAATTAATACGTCCACCAGTACTGCTGCGTGGGTGCGTGGGACTCGGGCCTTTGGCTTCAGGCTCTACCGTCACCCAACACTGGAACCATGCTGGGTGAAACTACCTTCCGGCTTGGTACGTGTCTGCGTCTGGGCGCTCCTCGCAGTCGATAGCCTCGGACACCTTGGCCTGTCCTGCAGTAAGAGCGCAGGTCGTATAGCCCGTCACGCCGGTATTAATGACATCATCCGTCGTGCTCTTGCCACCGGCACTTGCCGGGGTACCAGCTATTTTAGAACCCAGTGGCTTGGCACGCGACGATGTGCAGAGACCAGATGGAGTGACCATAATACCTTGGAAGATGGGTAGGCCTTTGGTGTGGGATGCAACATGTATTGTGTCGACACCCTAGCGCCATCCCATCTTCCTGGTACGGTGGACTGTGCAGGTGCAGAAAATCTCAAACGTCGAAATATAACAACCTAATTGGGAGTTATATGTTTGAGCCGTTTGGGGTTGAAACACTAGGGCCATGGGGTCCGTGTGCTAAAAAAATTAAGGGTTTCAATTGAAGTAACTAAAGTAATAAGTTAACATCAGCTCTGTAAAAACTTATGACAGTACTGGGTAGGTGCCAAGTGACCTGTTTAGTTTATTTAAGGGGGTAATTTGAAATGAACGTTTATTGATTTTCTTTATTGACAACGGGTTTATTTCGATTCCAGAATAAAATAGAAGATGCCAGGTTACTGCTGCTCAAGTTGCTAAGGTGGTTTTATTATCCAACTAAGGACAAACTCAACATGAGGTGGCTGCAACTCTGGATGTGCGGCGTACTACCCTTCGATATGCACTTAAGAGGTATTGTGAGCGACTGGACTCCATACACAGTGACCAGGTAACCGCAGAGTAAGATGTACTTATGCCCGAGATGTCCGATTTGTAATACTCGAAGTGTTGAGAAATCACTTCCTTACCGCTCATGAAGTCAGGTCAGGCAGTAGATTCAAGCAGCACGTGGGATCTTCGTAAGTGAACAACAGACCATGAGGCAAAGGATGGAACGTGATTTACGTGGCAGGACACTAGCACGAGGGCCAGAACTTGGGAGACACCACCGAGTTGCATGGTTAGAACATGTCTGGGACATACTTAAAGGACGGGTCCGAGCAAAGTTAACCTCGCCAAAGACACTCTGTGAGCGAAAGGTGGCTCTAGACAGAGCATGGGAGGAATTCACAAAGTGGACATAAAAACATACTGCAAAGCGTGCCAGAAGTCATGCAAGCCGTCATCCAAGCAAAAGAAGGTAATACGCGGTATAAATCTAAGTAAGTTTTTGTTGTAACTCCAAGAATATTCTTGAGAATAGAAGATTCTTGATCGTAAAGTGATTGGATAGTAAATACCTACAATATTATATTAGGAAAGCCCTATTGTTTTACAATAGCAAAATAACCAGGGCTACAGTACTTGCCAGTTTATAGTAATGATTGAATGCAAACATTATAGTTATTACCTATGTACCTATTATAAAAACACATAAATGTCTTTTTTACAGATAAACACCACACGTCTTCTATGAGAGTTGAAAAGATGCAGCGCATAATCATAACCGATTGAAGCAGTAGAAAGAAGAATAATTTATCAAGTCTTTTTTATATCTCGATTGACCTTGAAATTGAAAATCTAAGTTCGAGGATCTAAGTTCCGCTGCTCGGGTGCTGGTTGCTCCACGGAACATTGAACCCTGAGTTGAAGAATTGTAAGTATTACTTTTACACAAAAAATTGTTTAAGGATGAGAAACTACAAAAAAAGAACAGAATGAGGCAAGACTTCATACCGACTCATGCAGCTGGTAGCTAATGCTGTAATCAAAGACGGTCGGAAGTTCGATAGTGTACCTCGAGAACTAGAAATATGTCTTAAGACGTCATTTCGTTATGTCAAAAACTTAAAGGCTGGTACAACTCCGACTGTGGGTTATTATCCAATACAGGTGTTCAACCCAGAGACCATGAGAAGGCATTGGCTGACTATTTGGGTTAGATATAATTCCACACTGCATCTAGGGTTCCATTCACATTATACATTACTCGTGACAGACTAAACAATTTATTCACCTGTTGGAAAAACTATCGACATTGTTTTTTTTTTAAATATCATTATTGATGTTATGTTACCTGTTTAAGATAACGTTGAAAATGAAATTTGGAGCTCTAACTTCCGCTGGTTGGGAGTTGGTTGTTTCACGGTGCTTTGAACCCCGCGATAAGAAAGTGTATTAATTTTAAACAAAAAAATTGTTCTAGGATGAGAAACTGCAAAAGAAAAATGGAATGAGGCTAGACTTCAGATCAATGAATGCGGCGGGCAGCTAATGCTGTAATCAAAGACGGTCGGAAGAAGCTCAACACTGTAGCTCGGGAACCAGAAATATGTCATGAGGCTGACCCAGACCATGAGAAGGCATTGGCTGAATATTTATTGAAATGTTCGTCACTTAATTTTGGTCAGCTACCAGAACAAGTGCGGAAGTTGGCATACAAGAGTGCTGTGAAATTTGATTTGCCTGGCAGTCCAGCTTCATGGCATTAAAATGAAGAAGCTGCAGCTGATTGCTTCACGGGCTTCCTGACAAGAAACCATAAGAAATCCTGACCCCACCAGTTGGAGATTTGTTCAAGGAACTAGGAGAAGTCATACTGAAACATAGCACCAACAATATGGAACTTGGACGAAACACGAATCACCACTACATATAATAAAACCAATGAAATTAGTGGCATCAAAGGGCGCGAAACAGGTGGGTGCAATAGTTTCTGTCGACACAATCATGACACCTTAGTTACCACTGAATTAGCTGCAAGTCTAGCAGGGAACACAATACCGCCCATGTTAGTTTTTCCACGCCTTTTCATTTGTGAGCTTTGGATAGATGACGGCAACAGAGTTTCTCTTTTTCACAATAGCAAAATAACCCGGTCTACAGTAGGTAGTCATCGTTGGTAGTAATTATTGAATGCAAACGTTATAGTTATAACCTATGTCTCTGATTTACAGATCATATTTACATCAACGCAATGTGACAATTTGGGTTAGAAATAATTTAATATTGCATCATGCGTTCCATAATCCGTACAAACTTTACAATTCACTTGTTGGAGTAACTATCAAGATTGTTTTTTAATATCATTATTGACCTTGTAATTGTAATTTGGCGCTCTGAGTTCGGCTGGTCGCGTCGCGAGCTAGTTGTTCCACGGAACTTTGAAGTCTGTGATAAAGAAATGTATTAATTTTGAACAAAAAATTGTTTTAGGATGAAAAACTGAAAGAAAAACAGAGCTGGGCAAGACTTCAGATCGACTCATGCGGCGGGCAGCTAATGCTGCAATCAAATAAATTCAGATTCGAACATCGAAACTAATGATACTCAACTTAAGAGTATTTAATTTGAATAATTCCAAATGACAAACATTAAAATTGTATGATTTGATTTTCCTGTTTTTCTTTTAACCCATTGACACAAATATTAGAAACATCACGTTAATAAACTAAAATGGGTTTGCATTCCCTACATTGAATGAATAGCAAGTCTACCAGCAAACAGCAAACAAAAACATCATGTTTGTTTTTCCATGCCTAAGTACAAAGACCTTTCATGGGGGTGGGTTTTCCATTCGTGATGGACCCCAAGAAAGCATTGGAGCCGGAAATAGCTTTGGAATGATGACATTGGCAGAGTTGTGTGATTGACACTGGCTTCGCCACCATCAGGGATTTTAATTTGAATAACAGAAAAATCAGTCGCCAAATATCAGAATATGTCGGTCACTGGTTCAAAAGATATTAGGGTTTATAGGTAGCCGATCTGGAGGGAGACTCCCCGTCTTGGCCACGTTTATATTTCGAAAACTAGGGCACCTAGCGAAGATCTGTTTAGTTCCAAATTAAATCGCTAATCAGTCGCAATGCGTCGCCACAATCTGCAACCACTTAATGTTGGAGTGAGTGGGCCATTTAAAACCTACAGTGCCAAGGCTCAAGAAAAGTAGCTAAGTAACAATGCAGGCAAGACCATGTCCATATAAGAGATACTTGGAACAGGCCCCCTCTTGTTTCTACTGAACATGAATGATTTGACACTGCACTGACTCAAAAAATTATGAATAAAATATAAATAATGCTCTAGATTGTAGGGTATAAGCTAGGTCTAGGGCCTTAAGGAAAATAAATGGACACTTTTTTGTAAATAGTTTTTGATTTATTTGTTACTAATTTTACGTTTTGCGCTTGTTTCTGTGTGGGGAACGAAACGTTTGTGTCATGTGTCATGTGTCAATTGTGTCATTAGTGAAATGTCAAGACGGTATAAACAAACGGTGGCTGGCGTGTATCTGTTTACCATTATTTAGTTTTAAAATACTGAATAAAACCTAACAATCATGACCGCGACACTACTCCTCCCTGACACCGTAATTACCAAGGTACCACCATACCGTAGTATAGTAGTCCGGAAAGTGAACAGTGCGGCCGAAGCGAGGTTTCTTCTCGAGACACCGTCGTTGTTCAGGTAAGCGGGTTTCAACCAATATAAATGATGATAATTCGTCACATTCGCTATTTCGTCGCTATCCCCAATGGGTCACATTCACTAATACGTCACCTTGTGTATCTGGTTAGTTTTCCTAACTCGTTTCATGCTGTATTTCGACTCATTCCCGACTCGCGCAATGCTTATGTAAAATGTACTGTCAGTGTGTTATTTCGCCCCGTTTCAGAACCTTAAATGTCTCAGCGTAAGGCGGCTTGAGTGAACTACGCAGGGTGCCTGTCGCAGGAAGGAGTGTTAACAAGTACATACAGTACAGTGTTACATATCATGGCTGTGGGCTGTGGTGACAACTTTACTATTTGATGCCGAAGTCCTGCCGGGAAGTCGGTGTAGCGTGGCGTAAGTAATGCAATTTTAAGTAAGGTACTTTAAAGGTTGTATAAAATACGCTCAGTGGCAGAAAAAGTGGCCCAAGAGCATAAAGGAAGCTTGTAAACGAGCTGAGTATTATTTATGAGATGTTTTGATGATAGTAGGTTGTATCAAGTGAGCTGTTTAGTTTATTTAAGTGGGTAATATGAAATTAACTTGAGTTTAGATTGACTGTTAACTTATAACTTTAGTTACAGGTTAAAATATATTAAAAAAAACTCTTAATTTTAACTAGGAAACCAAATCTGTATCAAACAAAAGTTAGTTAAAGTCTGTTTATTACTGAGTATGTTTATTACTGGTACCAGGACACAGTGGCGTTTGGATTGCGGTGATGGCAGACATATCCTCGATAGAGTCAAAATTCACCATGAGAAATACAGACGAAGAGGAGCGGTGTTGTAGTCTTTGAGCAGCTTTTGTTTGAAACAGTTGCTGGTCCAAATTTTATGTATGTTCAATGCTCTTCCCCTTTACGGAAGCAGCCACACCTCTTGGAACAAATTAATGAACCTGTTCGCAATTCACTAACAACCATTTTGAATGTGTCCTTGGACGACCAAGCGTAGACACAAGCCACACTACCCATCCGTGTTGGTGGCCTCGGCGTCCGTAAAATGACCAGTATTAGCTTACCAGCGTTCCTCTCCTCTGTCCACAGCACTGAGAAGTGGCTTGCCCGGATACAGATACGCCTGTGAACCCATCTTCCCAGAGACAGTGGGATGAGCCGCTCTGCAGGTTGGTACGGAATAATCTAATTAATACGTCCACCAGTACTGCTGCGTGGGTGCGTGGGACTCGGGCCTTTGGCTTCAGGCTCTACCGTCACCCAACACTGGAACCATGCTGGGTGAAACTACCTTCCGGCTTGCTACGTGTCTGCGTCTGGGCGCTCCTCGCAGTCGATAGCCTCGGACACCTTGGCCTGTCCCGCAGTAAGAGCGCAGGTCGTATAGCCCGTCACGCCGGTATTAATGACATCATCCGTCGTGCTCTTGCCACCGGCACTTGCCGGGGTACCAGCTATTTTAGAACCCAGTGGCTTGGCACGCGACGATGTGCAGAGACCAGATGGAGTGACCATAATACCTTGGAAGATGGGTAGGCCTTTGGTGTGGGATGCAAAATGTATTGTGTCGACACCCTAGCGCCATCCCATCTTCCTGGTACGGTGGACTGTGCAGGTGCAGAAAATCTCAAACGTCGAAATATAACAACCTAATTGGGAGTTAATGTTTGAGCCGTTTGGGGTTGAAACACTAGGGCCATGGGGTCCGTGTGCTAAAAAAATTAAGGGTTTCAATTGAAGTAACTAAAGTAATAAGTTAACATCAGCTCTGTAAAAACTTATGACAGTACTGGGTAGGTGCCAAGTGACCTGTTTAGTTTATTTAAGGGGGTAATTTGAAATGAACGTTTATTGATTTTCTTTATTGACAACGGGTTTATTTCGATTCCAGAATAAAATAGAAGATGCCAGGTTACTGCTGCTCAAGTTGCTAAGGTGGTTTTATTATCCAACTAAGGACAAACTCAACATGAGGTGGCTGCAACTCTGGATGTGCGGCGTACTACCCTTCGATATGCACTTAAGAGGTATTGTGAGCGACTGGACTCCATACACAGTGACCAGGTAACCGCAGAGTAAGATGTACTTATGCCCGAGATGTCCGATTTGTAATACTCGAAGTGTTGAGAAATCACTTCCTTACCGCTCATGAAGTCAGGTCAGGCAGTAGATTCAAGCAGCACGTGGGATCTTCGTAAGTGAACAACAGACCATGAGGCAAAGGATGGAACGTGATTTACGTGGCAGGACACTAGCACGAGGGCCAGAACTTGGGAGACACCACCGAGTTGCATGGTTAGAACATGTCTGGGACATACTTAAAGGACGGGTCCGAGCAAAGTTAACCTCGCCAAAGACACTCTGTGAGCGAAAGGTGGCTCTAGACAGAGCATGGGAGGAATTCACAAAGTGGACATAAAAACATACTGCAAAGCGTGCCAGAAGTCATGCAAGCCGTCATCCAAGCAAAAGAAGGTAATACGCGGTATAAATCTAAGTAAGTTTTTGTTGTAACTCCAAGAATATTCTTGAGAATAGAAGATTCTTGATCGTAAAGTGATTGGATAGTAAATACCTACAATATTATATTAGGAAAGCCCTATTGTTTTACAATAGCAAAATAACCAGGGCTACAGTACTTGCCAGTTTATAGTAATGATTGAATGCAAACATTATAGTTATTACCTATGTACCTATTATAAAAACACATAAATGTCTTTTTTACAGATAAACACCACACGTCTTCTATGAGAGTTGAAAAGATGCAGCGCATAATCATAACCGATTGAAGCAGTAGAAAGAAGAATAATTTATCAAGTCTTTTTTATATCTCGATTGACCTTGAAATTGAAAATCTAAGTTCGAGGATCTAAGTTCCGCTGCTCGGGTGCTGGTTGCTCCACGGAACATTGAACCCTGAGTTGAAGAATTGTAAGTATTACTTTTACACAAAAAATTGTTTAAGGATGAGAAACTACAAAAAAAGAACAGAATGAGGCAAGACTTCATACCGACTCATGCAGCTGGTAGCTAATGCTGTAATCAAAGACGGTCGGAAGTTCGATAGTGTACCTCGAGAACTAGAAATATGTCTTAAGACGTCATTTCGTTATGTCAAAAACTTAAAGGCTGGTACAACTCCGACTGTGGGTTATTATCCAAGACAGGTGTTCAACCCAGAGACCATGAGAAGGCATTGGCTGACTATTTGGGTTAGATATAATTCCACACTGCATCTAGGGTTCCATTCACATTATACATTACTCGTGACAGACTAAACAATTTATTCACCTGTTGGAAAAACTATCGACATTGTTTGTTTTTTAAATATCATTATTGATGTTATGTTACCTGTTTAAGATAACGTTGAAAATGAAATTTGGAGCTCTAACTTCCGCTGGTTGGGAGTTGGTTGTTTCACGGTGCTTTGAACCCCGCGATAAGAAAGTGTATTAATTTTAAACAAAAAAATTGTTCTAGGATGAGAAACTGCAAAAGAAAAATGGAATGAGGCTAGACTTCAGATCAATGAATGCGGCGGGCAGCTAATGCTGTAATCAAAGACGGTCGGAAGAAGCTCAACACTGTAGCTCGGGAACCAGAAATATGTCATGAGGCTGACCCAGACCATGAGAAGGCATTGGCTGAATATTTATTGAAATGTTCGTCACTTAATTTTGGTCAGCTACCAGAACAAGTGCGGAAGTTGGCATACAAGAGTGCTGTGAAATTTGATTTGCCTGGCAGTCCAGCTTCATGGCATTAAAATGAAGAAGCTGCAGCTGATTGCTTCACGGGCTTCCTGACAAGAAACCATAAGAAATCCTGACCCCACCAGTTGGAGATTTGTTCAAGGAACTAGGAGAAGTCATACTGAAACATAGCACCAACAATATGGAACTTGGACGAAACACGAATCACCACTACATATAATAAAACCAATGAAATTAGTGGCATCAAAGGGCGCGAAACAGGTGGGTGCAATAGTTTCTGCCGACACAATCATGACACCTTAGTTACCACTGAATTAGCTGCAAGTCTAGCAGGGAACACAATACCGCCCATGTTAGTTTTTCCACGCCTTTTCATTTGTGAGCTTTGGATAGATGACGGCAACAGAGTTTCTCTTTTTCACAATAGCAAAATAACCCGGTCTACAGTAGTCATCGTTGGTAGTAATTATTGAATGCAAACGTTATAGTTATAACCTATGTCTCTGATTTACAGATCATATTTACATCAACGCAATGTGACAATTTGGGTTAGAAATAATTTAATATTGCATCATGCGTTCCATAATCCGTACAAACTTTACAATTCACTTGTTGGAGTAACTATCAAGATTGTTTTTTAATATCATTATTGACCTTGTAATTGTAATTTGGCGCTCTGAGTTCGGCTGGTCGCGTCGCGAGCTAGTTGTTCCACGGAACTTTGAAGTCTGTGATAAAGAAATGTATTAATTTTGAACAAAAAATTGTTTTAGGATGAAAAACTGAAAGAAAAACAGAGCTGGGCAAGACTTCAGATCGACTCATGCGGCGGGCAGCTAATGCTGCAATCAAATAAATTCAGATTCGAACATCGAAACTAATGATACTCAACTTAAGAGTATTTAATTTGAATAATTCCAAATGACAAACATTAAAATTGTATGATTTGATTTTCCTGTTTTTCTTTTAACCCATTGACACAAATATTAGAAACATCACGTTAATAAACTAAAATGGGTTTGCATTCCCTACATTGAATGAATAGCAAGTCTACCAGCAAACAGCAAACAAAAACATCATGTTTGTTTTTCCATGCCTAAGTACAAAGACCTTTCATGGGGGTGGGTTTTCCATTCGTGATGGACCCCAAGAAAGCATTGGAGCCGGAAATAGCTTTGGAATGATGACATTGGCAGAGTTGTGTGATTGACACTGGCTTCGCCACCATCAGGGATTTTAATTTGAATAACAGAAAAATCAGTCGCCAAATATCAGAATATGTCGGTCACTGGTTCAAAAGATATTAGGGTTTATAGGTAGCCGATCTGGAGGGAGACTCCCCGTCTTGGCCACGTTTATATTTCGAAAACTAGGGCACCTAGCGAAGATCTGTTTAGTTCCAAATTAAATCGCTAATCAGTCGCAATGCGTCGCCACAATCTGCAACCACTTAATGTTGGAGTGAGTGGGCCATTTAAAACCTACAGTGCCAAGGCTCAAGAAAAGTAGCTAAGTAACAATGCAGGCAAGACCATGTCCATATAAGAGATACTTGGAACAGGCCCCCTCTTGTTTCTACTGAACATGAATGATTTGACACTGCACTGACTCAAAAAATTATGAATAAAATATAAATAATGCTCTAGATTGTAGGGTATAAGCTAGGTCTAGGGCCTTAAGGAAAATAAATGGACACTTTTTTGTAAATAGTTTTTGATTTATTTGTTACTAATTTTACGTTTTGCGCTTGTTTCTGTGTGGGGAACGAAACGTTTGTGTCATGTGTCATGTGTCAATTGTGTCATTAGTGAAATGTCAAGACGGTATAAACAAACGGTGGCTGGCGTGTATCTGTTTACCATTATTTAGTTTTAAAATACTGAATAAAACCTAACAATCATGACCGCGACACTACTCCTCCCTGACACCGTAATTACCAAGGTACCACCATACCGTAGTATAGTAGTCCGGAAAGTGAACAGTGCGGCTGAAGCGAGGTTTCTTCTCGAGACACCGTCGTTGTTCAGGTAAGCGGGTTTCAACCAATATAAATGATGATAATTCGTCACATTCGCTATTTCGTCGCTATCCCCAATGGGTCACATTCACTAATACGTCACCTTGTGTATCTGGTTAGTTTTCCTAACTCGTTTCATGCTGTATTTCGACTCATTCCCGACTCGCGCAATGCTTATGTAAAATGTACTGTCAGTGTGTTATTTCGCCCCGTTTCAGAACCTTAAATGTCTCAGCGTAAGGCGGCTTGAGTGAACTACGCAGGGTGCCTGTCGCAGGAAGGAGTGTTAACAAGTACATACAGTACAGTGTTACATATCATGGCTGTGGGCTGTGGTGACAACTTTACTATTTGATGCCGAAGTCCTGCCGGGAAGTCGGTGTAGCGTGGCGTAAGTAATGCAATTTTAAGTAAGGTACTGTAAAGGTTGTATAAAATACGCTCAGTGGCAGAAAAAGTGGCCCAAGAGCATAAAGGAAGCTTGTAAACGAGCTGAGTATTATTTATGAGATGTTTTGATGATAGTAGGTTGTATCAAGTGAGCTGTTTAGTTTATTTAAGTGGGTAATATGAAATTAACTTGAGTTTAGATTGACTGTTAACTTATAACTTTAGTTACAGGTTAAAATATATTAAAAAAAACCCTTAATTTTAACTAGGAAACCAAATCTGTATCAAACAAAGGTTAGTTAAAGTCTGTTTATTACTGAGTATGTTTATTACTGGTACCAGGACACAGTGGCGTTTGGATTGCGGTGATGGCAGACATATCCTCGATAGAGTCAAAATTCACCATGAGAAATACAGACGAAGAGGAGCGGTGTTGTAGTCTTTGAGCAGCTTTTGTTTGAAACAGTTGCTGGTCCAAATTTTATGTATGTTCAATGCTCTTCCCCTTTACGGAAGCAGCCACACCTCTTGGAACAAATTAATGAACCTGTTCGCAATTCACTAACAACCATTTTGAATGTGTCCTTGGACGACCAAGCGTAGACACAAGCCACACTACCCATCCGTGTTGGTGGCCTCGGCGTCCGTAAAATGACCAGTATTAGCTTACCAGCGTTCCTCTCCTCTGTCCACAGCACTGAGAAGTGGCTTGCCCGGATACAGATACGCCTGTGAACCCATCTTCCCAGAGACAGTGGGATGAGCCGCTCTGCAGGTTGGTACGGAATAATCTAATTAATACGTCCACCAGTACTGCTGCGTGGGTGCGTGGGACTCGGGCCTTTGGCTTCAGGCTCTACCGTCACCCAACACTGGAACCATGCTGGGTGAAACTACCTTCCGGCTTGCTACGTGTCTGCGTCTGGGCGCTCCTCGCAGTCGATAGCCTCGGACACCTTGGCCTGTCCCGCAGTAAGAGCGCAGGTCGTATAGCCCGTCACGCCGGTATTAATGACATCATCCGTCGTGCTCTTGCCACCGGCACTTGCCGGGGTACCAGCTATTTTAGAACCCAGTGGCTTGGCACGCGACGATGTGCAGAGACCAGATGGAGTGACCATAATACCTTGGAAGATGGGTAGGCCTTTGGTGTGGGATGCAAAATGTATTGTGTCGACACCCTAGCGCCATCCCATCTTCCTGGTACGGTGGACTGTGCAGGTGCAGAAAATCTCAAACGTCGAAATATAACAACCTAATTGGGAGTTAATGTTTGAGCCGTTTGGGGTTGAAACACTAGGGCCATGGGGTCCGTGTGCTAAAAAAATTAAGGGTTTCAATTGAAGTAACTAAAGTAATAAGTTAACATCAGCTCTGTAAAAACTTATGACAGTACTGGGTAGGTGCCAAGTGACCTGTTTAGTTTATTTAAGGGGGTAATTTGAAATGAACGTTTATTGATTTTCTTTATTGACAACGGGTTTATTTCGATTCCAGAATAAAATAGAAGATGCCAGGTTACTGCTGCTCAAGTTGCTAAGGTGGTTTTATTATCCAACTAAGGACAAACTCAACATGAGGTGGCTGCAACTCTGGATGTGCGGCGTACTACCCTTCGATATGCACTTAAGAGGTATTGTGAGCGACTGGACTCCATACACAATGACCAGGTAACCGCAGAGTAAGATGTACTTATGCCCGAGATGTCCGATTTGTAATACTCGAAGTGTTGAGAAATCACTTCCTTACCGCTCATGAAGTCAGGTCAGGCAGTAGATTCAAGCAGCACGTGGGATCTTCGTAAGTGAACAACAGACCATGAGGCAAAGGATGGAACGTGATTTACGTGGCAGGACACTAGCACGAGGGCCAGAACTTGGGAGACACCACCGAGTTGCATGGTTAGAACATGTCTGGGACATACTTAAAGGACGGGTCCGAGCAAAGTTAACCTCGCCAAAGACACTCTGTGAGCGAAAGGTGGCTCTAGACAGAGCATGGGAGGAATTCACAAAGTGGACATAAAAACATACTGCAAAGCGTGCCAGAAGTCATGCAAGCCGTCATCCAAGCAAAAGAAGGTAATACGCGGTATAAATCTAAGTAAGTTTTTGTTGTAACTCCAAGAATATTCTTGAGAATAGAAGATTCTTGATCGTAAAGTGATTGGATAGTAAATACCTACAATATTATATTAGGAAAGCCCTATTGTTTTACAATAGCAAAATAACCAGGGCTACAGTACTTGCCAGTTTATAGTAATGATTGAATGCAAACATTATAGTTATTACCTATGTACCTATTATAAAAACACATAAATGTCTTTTTTACAGATAAACACCACACGTCTTCTATGAGAGTTGAAAAGATGCAGCGCATAATCATAACCGATTGAAGCAGTAGAAAGAAGAATAATTTATCAAGTCTTTTTTATATCTCGATTGACCTTGAAATTGAAAATCTAAGTTCGAGGATCTAAGTTCCGCTGCTCGGGTGCTGGTTGCTCCACGGAACATTGAACCCTGAGTTGAAGAATTGTAAGTATTACTTTTACACAAAAAATTGTTTAAGGATGAGAAACTACAAAAAAAGAACAGAATGAGGCAAGACTTCATACCGACTCATGCAGCTGGTAGCTAATGCTGTAATCAAAGACGGTCGGAAGTTCGATAGTGTACCTCGAGAACTAGAAATATGTCTTAAGACGTCATTTCGTTATGTCAAAAACTTAAAGGCTGGTACAACTCCGACTGTGGGTTATTATCCAAGACAGGTGTTCAACCCAGAGACCATGAGAAGGCATTGGCTGACTATTTGGGTTAGATATAATTCCACACTGCATCTAGGGTTCCATTCACATTATACATTACTCGTGACAGACTAAACAATTTATTCACCTGTTGGAAAAACTATCGACATTGTTTGTTTTTTAAATATCATTATTGATGTTATGTTACCTGTTTAAGATAACGTTGAAAATGAAATTTGGAGCTCTAACTTCCGCTGGTTGGGAGTTGGTTGTTTCACGGTGCTTTGAACCCCGCGATAAGAAAGTGTATTAATTTTAAACAAAAAAATTGTTCTAGGATGAGAAACTGCAAAAGAAAAATGGAATGAGGCTAGACTTCAGATCAATGAATGCGGCGGGCAGCTAATGCTGTAATCAAAGACGGTCGGAAGAAGCTCAACACTGTAGCTCGGGAACCAGAAATATGTCATGAGGCTGACCCAGACCATGAGAAGGCATTGGCTGAATATTTATTGAAATGTTCGTCACTTAATTTTGGTCAGCTACCAGAACAAGTGCGGAAGTTGGCATACAAGAGTGCTGTGAAATTTGATTTGCCTGACAGTCCAGCTTCATGGCATTAAAATGAAGAAGCTGCAGCTGATTGCTTCACGGGCTTCCTGATAAGAAGCCATAAGAAATCCTGACCCCACCAGTTGGAGATTTGTTCAAGGAACTAGGAGAAGTCATACTGAAACATAGCACCAACAATATGGAACTTGGACGAAACACGAATCACCACTACATATAATAAAACCAATGAAATTAGTGGCATCAAAGGGCGCGAAACAGGTGGGTGCAATAGTTTCTGCCGACACAATCATGACACCTTAGTTACCACTGAATTAGCTGCAAGTCTAGCAGGGAACACAATACCGCCCATGTTAGTTTTTCCACGCCTTTTCATTTGTGAGCTTTGGATAGATGACGGCAACAGAGTTTCTCTTTTTCACAATAGCAAAATAACCCGGTCTACAGTAGTCATCGTTGGTAGTAATTATTGAATGCAAACGTTATAGTTATAACCTATGTCTCTGATTTACAGATCATATTTACATCAACGCAATGTGACAATTTGGGTTAGAAATAATTTAATATTGCATCATGCGTTCCATAATCCGTACAAACTTTACAATTCACTTGTTGGAGAAACTATCAAGATTGTTTTTTAATACCATTATTGACCTTGTAATTGTAATTTGGCGCTCTGAGTTCGGCTGGTCGCGTCGCGAGCTAGTTGTTCCACGGAACTTTGAAGTCTGTGATAAAGAAATGTATTAATTTTGAACAAAAAATTGTTGTAGGATGAAAAACTGAAAGAAAAACAGAGCTGGGCAAGACTTCAGATCGACTCATGCGGCGGGCAGCTAATGCTGCAATCAAATAAATTCAGATTCGAACATCGAAACTAATGATACTCAACTTAAGAGTATTTAATTTGAATAATTCCAAATGACAAACATTAAAATTGTATGATTTGATTTTCCTGTTTTTCTTTTAACCCATTGACACAAATATTAGAAACATCACGTTAATAAACTAAAATGGGTTTGCATTCCCTACATTGAATGAATAGCAAGTCTACCAGCAAACAGCAAACAAAAACATCATGTTTGTTTTTCCATGCCTAAGTACAAAGACCTTTCATGGGGGTGGGTTTTCCATTCGTGATGGACCCCAAGAAAGCATTGGAGCCGGAAATAGCTTTGGAATGATGACATTGGCAGAGTTGTGTGATTGACACTGGCTTCGCCACCATCAGGGATTTTAATTTGAATAACAGAAAAATCAGTCGCCAAATATCAGAATATGTCGGTCACTGGTTCAAAAGATATTAGGGTTTATAGGTAGCCGATCTGGAGGGAGACTCCCCGTCTTGGCCACGTTTATATTTCGAAAACTAGGGCACCTAGCGAAGATCTGTTTAGTTCCAAATTAAATCGCTAATCAGTCGCAATGCGTCGCCACAATCTGCAACCACTTAATGTTGGAGTGAGTGGGCCATTTAAAACCTACAGTGCCAAGGCTCAAGAAAAGTAGCTAAGTAACAATGCAGGCAAGACCATGTCCATATAAGAGATACTTGGAACAGGCCCCCTCTTGTTTCTACTGAACATGAATGATTTGACACTGCACTGACTCAAAAAATTATGAATAAAATATAAATAATGCTCTAGATTGTAGGGTATAAGCTAGGTCTAGGGCCTTAAGGAAAATAAATGGACACTTTTTTGTAAATAGTTTTTGATTTATTTGTTACTAATTTTACGTTTTGCGCTTGTTTCTGTGTGGGGAACGAAACGTTTGTGTCATGTGTCATGTGTCAATTGTGTCATTAGTGAAATGTCAAGACGGTATAAACAAACGGTGGCTGGCGTGTATCTGTTTACCATTATTTAGTTTTAAAATACTGAATAAAACCTAACAATCATGACCGCGACACTACTCCTCCCTGACACCGTAATTACCAAGGTACCACCATACCGTAGTATAGTAGTCCGGAAAGTGAACAGTGCGGCCGAAGCGAGGTTTCTTCTCGAGACACCGTCGTTGTTCAGGTAAGCGGGTTTCAACCAATATAAATGATGATAATTCGTCACATTCGCTATTTCGTCGCTATCCCCAATGGGTCACATTCACTAATACGTCACCTTGTGTATCTGGTTAGTTTTCCTAACTCGTTTCATGCTGTATTTCGACTCATTCCCGACTCGCGCAATGCTTATGTAAAATGTACTGTCAGTGTGTTATTTCGCCCCGTTTCAGAACCTTAAATGTCTCAGCGTAAGGCGGCTTGAGTGAACTACGCAGGGTGCCTGTCGCAGGAAGGAGTGTTAACAAGTACATACAGTACAGTGTTACATATCATGGCTGTGGGCTGTGGTGACAACTTTACTATTTGATGCCGAAGTCCTGCCGGGAAGTCGGTGTAGCGTGGCGTAAGTAATGCAATTTTAAGTAAGGTACTTTAAAGGTTGTATAAAATACGCTCAGTGGCAGAAAAAGTGGCCCAAGAGCATAAAGGAAGCTTGTAAACGAGCTGAGTATTATTTATGAGATGTTTTGATGATAGTAGGTTGTATCAAGTGAGCTGTTTAGTTTATTTAAGTGGGTAATATGAAATTAACTTGAGTTTAGATTGACTGTTAACTTATAACTTTAGTTACAGGTTAAAATATATTAAAAAAAACTCTTAATTTTAACTAGGAAACCAAATCTGTATCAAACAAAGGTTAGTTAAAGTCTGTTTATTACTGAGTATGTTTATTACTGGTACCAGTACACAGTGGTGTTTGGATTGCGGTGATGGCAGACATATCCTCGATAGAGTCAAAATTCACCATGAGAAATACAGACAAAGAGGAGCGGTGTTGTAGTCTTTGAGCAGCTTTTGTTTGAAACAGTTGCTGGTCCAAATTTTATGTATGTTCAATGCTCTTCCCCTTTACGGAAGCAGCCACACCTCTTGGAACAAATTAATGAACCTGTTCGCAATTCACTAACAACCATTTTGAATGTGTCCTTGGACGACCAAGCGTAGACACAAGCCACACTACCCATCCGTGTTGGTGGCCTCGGCGTCCGTAAAATGACCAGTATTAGCTTACCAGCGTTCCTCTCCTCTGTCCACAGCACTGAGAAGTGGCTTGCCCGGATACAGATACGCCTGTGAACCCATCTTCCCAGAGACAGTGGGATGAGCCGCTCTGCAGGTTGGTACGGAATAATCTAATTAATACGTCCACCAGTACTGCTGCGTGGGTGCGTGGGACTCGGGCCTTTGGCTTCAGGCTCTACCGTCACCCAACACTGGAACCATGCTGGGTGAAACTACCTTCCGGCTTGCTACGTGTCTGCGTCTGGGCGCTCCTCGCAGTCGATAGCCTCGGACACCTTGGCCTGTCCTGCAGTAAGAGCGCAGGTCGTATAGCCCGTCACGCCGGTATTAATGACATCATCCGTCGTGCTCTTGCCACCGGCACTTGCCGGGGTACCAGCTATTTTAGAATCCAGTGGCTTGGCACGCGACGATGTGCAGAGACCAGATGGAGTGACCATAATACCTTGGAAGATGGGTAGGCCTTTGGTGTGGGATGCAACATGTATTGTGTCGACACCCTAGCGCCATCCCATCTTCCTGGTACGGTGGACTGTGCAGGTGCAGAAAATCTCAAACGTCGAAATATAACAACCTAATTGGGAGTTATATGTTTGAGCCGTTTGGGGTTGAAACACTAGGGCCATGGGGTCCGTGTGCTAAAAAAATTAAGGGTTTCAATTGAAGTAACTAAAGTAATAAGTTAACATCAGCTCTGTAAAAACTTATGACAGTACTGGGTAGGTGCCAAGTGACCTGTTTAGTTTATTTAAGGGGGTAATTTGAAATGAACGTTTATTGATTTTCTTTATTGACAACGGGTTTATTTCGATTCCAGAATAAAATAGAAGATGCCAGGTTACTGCTGCTCAAGTTGCTAAGGTGGTTTTATTATCCAACTAAGGACAAACTCAACATGAGGTGGCTGCAACTCTGGATGTGCGGCGTACTACCCTTCGATATGCACTTAAGAGGTATTGTGAGCGACTGGACTCCATACACAGTGACCAGGTAACCGCAGAGTAAGATGTACTTATGCCCGAGATGTCCGATTTGTAATACTCAAAGTGTTGAGAAATCACTTCCTTACCGCTCATGAAGTCAGGTCAGGCAGTAGATTCAAGCAGCACGTGGGATCTTCGTAAGTGAACAACAGACCATGAGGCAAAGGATGGAACGTGATTTACGTGGCAGGACACTAGCACGAGGGCCAGAACTTGGGAGACACCACCGAGTTGCATGGTTAGAACATGTCTGGGACATACTTAAAGGACGGGTCCGAGCAAAGTTAACCTCGCCAAAGACACTCTGTGAGCGAAAGGTGGCTCTAGACAGAGCATGGGAGGAATTCACAAAGTGGACATAAAAACATACTGCAAAGCGTGCCAGAACTCATGCAAGCCGTCATCCAAGCAAAAGAAGGTAATACGCGGTATAAATCTAAGTAAGTTTTTGTTGTAACTCCAAGAATATTCTTGAGAATAGAAGATTCTTGATCGTAAAGTGATTGGATAGTAAATACCTACAATATTATATTAGGAAAGCCCTATTGTTTTACAATAGCAAAATAACCAGGGCTACAGTACTTGCCAGTTTATAGTAATGATTGAATGCAAACATTATAGTTATTACCTATGTACCTATTATAAAAACACATAAATGTCTTTTTTACAGATAAACACCACACGTCTTCTATGAGAGTTGAAAAGATGCAGCGCATAATCATAACCGATTGAAGCAGTAGAAAGAAGAATAATTTATCAAGTCTTTTTTATATCTCGATTGACCTTGAAATTGAAAATCTAAGTTCGAGGATCTAAGTTCCGCTGCTCGGGTGCTGGTTGCTCCACGGAACATTGAACCCTGAGTTGAAGAATTGTAAGTATTACTTTTACACAAAAAATTGTTTAAGGATGAGAAACTACAAAAAAAGAACAGAATGAGGCAAGACTTCATACCGACTCATGCAGCTGGTAGCTAATGCTGTAATCAAAGACGGTCGGAAGTTCGATAGTGTACCTCGAGAACTAGAAATATGTCTTAAGACGTCATTTCGTTATGTCAAAAACTTAAAGGCTGGTACAACTCCGACTGTGGGTTATTATCCAAGACAGGTGTTCAACCCAGAGACCATGAGAAGGCATTGGCTGACTATTTGGGTTAGATATAATTCCACACTGCATCTAGGGTTCCATTCACATTATACATTACTCGTGACAGACTAAACAATTTATTCACCTGTTGGAAAAACTATCGACATTGTTTGTTTTTTAAATATCATTATTGATGTTATGTTACCTGTTTAAGATAACGTTGAAAATGAAATTTGGAGCTCTAACTTCCGCTGGTTGGGAGTTGGTTGTTTCACGGTGCTTTGAACCCCGCGATAAGAAAGTGTATTAATTTTAAACAAAAAAATTGTTCTAGGATGAGAAACTGCAAAAGAAAAATGGAATGAGGCTAGACTTCAGATCAATGAATGCGGCGGGCAGCTAATGCTGTAATCAAAGACGGTCGGAAGAAGCTCAACACTGTAGCTCGGGAACCAGAAATATGTCATGAGGCTGACCCAGACCATGAGAAGGCATTGGCTGAATATTTATTGAAATGTTCGTCACTTAATTTTGGTCAGCTACCAGAACAAGTGCGGAAGTTGGCATACAAGAGTGCTGTGAAATTTGATTTGCCTGGCAGTCCAGCTTCATGGCATTAAAATGAAGAAGCTGCAGCTGATTGCTTCACGGGCTTCCTGACAAGAAACCATAAGAAATCCTGACCCCACCAGTTGGAGATTTGTTCAAGGAACTAGGAGAAGTCATACTGAAACATAGCACCAACAATATGGAACTTGGACGAAACACGAATCACCACTACATATAATAAAACCAATGAAATTAGTGGCATCAAAGGGCGCGAAACAGGTGGGTGCAATAGTTTCTGCCGACACAATCATGACACCTTAGTTACCACTGAATTAGCTGCAAGTCTAGCAGGGAACACAATACCGCCCATGTTAGTTTTTCCACGCCTTTTCATTTGTGAGCTTTGGATAGATGACGGCAACAGAGTTTCTCTTTTTCACAATAGCAAAATAACCCGGTCTACAGTAGTCATCGTTGGTAGTAATTATTGAATGCAAACGTTATAGTTATAACCTATGTCTCTGATTTACAGATCATATTTACATCAACGCAATGTGACAATTTGGGTTAGAAATAATTTAATATTGCATCATGCGTTCCATAATCCGTACAAACTTTACAATTCACTTGTTGGAGTAACTATCAAGATTGTTTTTTAATATCATTATTGACCTTGTAATTGTAATTTGGCGCTCTGAGTTCGGCTGGTCGCGTCGCGAGCTAGTTGTTCCACGGAACTTTGAAGTCTGTGATAAAGAAATGTATTAATTTTGAACAAAAAATTGTTTTAGGATGAAAAACTGAAAGAAAAACAGAGCTGGGCAAGACTTCAGATCGACTCATGCGGCGGGCAGCTAATGCTGCAATCAAATAAATTCAGATTCGAACATCGAAACTAATGATACTCAACTTAAGAGTATTTAATTTGAATAATTCCAAATGACAAACATTAAAATTGTATGATTTGATTTTCCTGTTTTTCTTTTAACCCATTGACACAAATATTAGAAACATCACGTTAATAAACTAAAATGGGTTTGCATTCCCTACATTGAATGAATAGCAAGTCTACCAGCAAACAGCAAACAAAAACATCATGTTTGTTTTTCCATGCCTAAGTACAAAGACCTTTCATGGGGGTGGGTTTTCCATTCGTGATGGACCCCAAGAAAGCATTGGAGCCGGAAATAGCTTTGGAATGATGACATTGGCAGAGTTGTGTGATTGACACTGGCTTCGCCACCATCAGGGATTTTAATTTGAATAACAGAAAAATCAGTCGCCAAATATCAGAATATGTCGGTCACTGGTTCAAAAGATATTAGGGTTTATAGGTAGCCGATCTGGAGGGAGACTCCCCGTCTTGGCCACGTTTATATTTCGAAAACTAGGGCACCTAGCGAAGATCTGTTTAGTTCCAAATTAAATCGCTAATCAGTCGCAATGCGTCGCCACAATCTGCAACCACTTAATGTTGGAGTGAGTGGGCCATTTAAAACCTACAGTGCCAAGGCTCAAGAAAAGTAGCTAAGTAACAATGCAGGCAAGACCATGTCCATATAAGAGATACTTGGAACAGGCCCCCTCTTGTTTCTACTGAACATGAATGATTTGACACTGCACTGACTCAAAAAATTATGAATAAAATATAAATAATGCTCTAGATTGTAGGGTATAAGCTAGGTCTAGGGCCTTAAGGAAAATAAATGGACACTTTTTTGTAAATAGTTTTTGATTTATTTGTTACTAATTTTACGTTTTGCGCTTGTTTCTGTGTGGGGAACGAAACGTTTGTGTCATGTGTCATGTGTCAATTGTGTCATTAGTGAAATGTCAAGACGGTATAAACAAACGGTGGCTGGCGTGTATCTGTTTACCATTATTTAGTTTTAAAATACTGAATAAAACCTAACAATCATGACCGCGACACTACTCCTCCCTGACACCGTAATTACCAAGGTACCACCATACCGTAGTATAGTAGTCCGGAAAGTGAACAGTGCGGCTGAAGCGAGGTTTCTTCTCGAGACACCGTCGTTGTTCAGGTAAGCGGGTTTCAACCAATATAAATGATGATAATTCGTCACATTCGCTATTTCGTCGCTATCCCCAATGGGTCACATTCACTAATACGTCACCTTGTGTATCTGGTTAGTTTTCCTAACTCGTTTCATGCTGTATTTCGACTCATTCCCGACTCGCGCAATGCTTATGTAAAATGTACTGTCAGTGTGTTATTTCGCCCCGTTTCAGAACCTTAAATGTCTCAGCGTAAGGCGGCTTGAGTGAACTACGCAGGGTGCCTGTCGCAGGAAGGAGTGTTAACAAGTACATACAGTACAGTGTTACATATCATGGCTGTGGGCTGTGGTGACAACTTTACTATTTGATGCCGAAGTCCTGCCGGGAAGTCGGTGTAGCGTGGCGTAAGTAATGCAATTTTAAGTAAGGTACTGTAAAGGTTGTATAAAATACGCTCAGTGGCAGAAAAAGTGGCCCAAGAGCATAAAGGAAGCTTGTAAACGAGCTGAGTATTATTTATGAGATGTTTTGATGATAGTAGGTTGTATCAAGTGAGCTGTTTAGTTTATTTAAGTGGGTAATATGAAATTAACTTGAGTTTAGATTGACTGTTAACTTATAACTTTAGTTACAGGTTAAAATATATTAAAAAAAACCCTTAATTTTAACTAGGAAACCAAATCTGTATCAAACAAAGGTTAGTTAAAGTCTGTTTATTACTGAGTATGTTTATTACTGGTACCAGGACACAGTGGCGTTTGGATTGCGGTGATGGCAGACATATCCTCGATAGAGTCAAAATTCACCATGAGAAATACAGACGAAGAGGAGCGGTGTTGTAGTCTTTGAGCAGCTTTTGTTTGAAACAGTTGCTGGTCCAAATTTTATGTATGTTCAATGCTCTTCCCCTTTACGGAAGCAGCCACACCTCTTGGAACAAATTAATGAACCTGTTCGCAATTCACTAACAACCATTTTGAATGTGTCCTTGGACGACCAAGCGTAGACACAAGCCACACTACCCATCCGTGTTGGTGGCCTCGGCGTCCGTAAAATGACCAGTATTAGCTTACCAGCGTTCCTCTCCTCTGTCCACAGCACTGAGAAGTGGCTTGCCCGGATACAGATACGCCTGTGAACCCATCTTCCCAGAGACAGTGGGATGAGCCGCTCTGCAGGTTGGTACGGAATAATCTAATTAATACGTCCACCAGTACTGCTGCGTGGGTGCGTGGGACTCGGGCCTTTGGCTTCAGGCTCTACCGTCACCCAACACTGGAACCATGCTGGGTGAAACTACCTTCCGGCTTGCTACGTGTCTGCGTCTGGGCGCTCCTCGCAGTCGATAGCCTCGGACACCTTGGCCTGTCCCGCAGTAAGAGCGCAGGTCGTATAGCCCGTCACGCCGGTATTAATGACATCATCCGTCGTGCTCTTGCCACCGGCACTTGCCGGGGTACCAGCTATTTTAGAACCCAGTGGCTTGGCACGCGACGATGTGCAGAGACCAGATGGAGTGACCATAATACCTTGGAAGATGGGTAGGCCTTTGGTGTGGGATGCAAAATGTATTGTGTCGACACCCTAGCGCCATCCCATCTTCCTGGTACGGTGGACTGTGCAGGTGCAGAAAATCTCAAACGTCGAAATATAACAACCTAATTGGGAGTTAATGTTTGAGCCGTTTGGGGTTGAAACACTAGGGCCATGGGGTCCGTGTGCTAAAAAAATTAAGGGTTTCAATTGAAGTAACTAAAGTAATAAGTTAACATCAGCTCTGTAAAAACTTATGACAGTACTGGGTAGGTGCCAAGTGACCTGTTTAGTTTATTTAAGGGGGTAATTTGAAATGAACGTTTATTGATTTTCTTTATTGACAACGGGTTTATTTCGATTCCAGAATAAAATAGAAGATGCCAGGTTACTGCTGCTCAAGTTGCTAAGGTGGTTTTATTATCCAACTAAGGACAAACTCAACATGAGGTGGCTGCAACTCTGGATGTGCGGCGTACTACCCTTCGATATGCACTTAAGAGGTATTGTGAGCGACTGGACTCCATACACAATGACCAGGTAACCGCAGAGTAAGATGTACTTATGCCCGAGATGTCCGATTTGTAATACTCGAAGTGTTGAGAAATCACTTCCTTACCGCTCATGAAGTCAGGTCAGGCAGTAGATTCAAGCAGCACGTGGGATCTTCGTAAGTGAACAACAGACCATGAGGCAAAGGATGGAACGTGATTTACGTGGCAGGACACTAGCACGAGGGCCAGAACTTGGGAGACACCACCGAGTTGCATGGTTAGAACATGTCTGGGACATACTTAAAGGACGGGTCCGAGCAAAGTTAACCTCGCCAAAGACACTCTGTGAGCGAAAGGTGGCTCTAGACAGAGCATGGGAGGAATTCACAAAGTGGACATAAAAACATACTGCAAAGCGTGCCAGAAGTCATGCAAGCCGTCATCCAAGCAAAAGAAGGTAATACGCGGTATAAATCTAAGTAAGTTTTTGTTGTAACTCCAAGAATATTCTTGAGAATAGAAGATTCTTGATCGTAAAGTGATTGGATAGTAAATACCTACAATATTATATTAGGAAAGCCCTATTGTTTTACAATAGCAAAATAACCAGGGCTACAGTACTTGCCAGTTTATAGTAATGATTGAATGCAAACATTATAGTTATTACCTATGTACCTATTATAAAAACACATAAATGTCTTTTTTACAGATAAACACCACACGTCTTCTATGAGAGTTGAAAAGATGCAGCGCATAATCATAACCGATTGAAGCAGTAGAAAGAAGAATAATTTATCAAGTCTTTTTTATATCTCGATTGACCTTGAAATTGAAAATCTAAGTTCGAGGATCTAAGTTCCGCTGCTCGGGTGCTGGTTGCTCCACGGAACATTGAACCCTGAGTTGAAGAATTGTAAGTATTACTTTTACACAAAAAATTGTTTAAGGATGAGAAACTACAAAAAAAGAACAGAATGAGGCAAGACTTCATACCGACTCATGCAGCTGGTAGCTAATGCTGTAATCAAAGACGGTCGGAAGTTCGATAGTGTACCTCGAGAACTAGAAATATGTCTTAAGACGTCATTTCGTTATGTCAAAAACTTAAAGGCTGGTACAACTCCGACTGTGGGTTATTATCCAAGACAGGTGTTCAACCCAGAGACCATGAGAAGGCATTGGCTGACTATTTGGGTTAGATATAATTCCACACTGCATCTAGGGTTCCATTCACATTATACATTACTCGTGACAGACTAAACAATTTATTCACCTGTTGGAAAAACTATCGACATTGTTTGTTTTTTAAATATCATTATTGATGTTATGTTACCTGTTTAAGATAACGTTGAAAATGAAATTTGGAGCTCTAACTTCCGCTGGTTGGGAGTTGGTTGTTTCACGGTGCTTTGAACCCCGCGATAAGAAAGTGTATTAATTTTAAACAAAAAAATTGTTCTAGGATGAGAAACTGCAAAAGAAAAATGGAATGAGGCTAGACTTCAGATCAATGAATGCGGCGGGCAGCTAATGCTGTAATCAAAGACGGTCGGAAGAAGCTCAACACTGTAGCTCGGGAACCAGAAATATGTCATGAGGCTGACCCAGACCATGAGAAGGCATTGGCTGAATATTTATTGAAATGTTCGTCACTTAATTTTGGTCAGCTACCAGAACAAGTGCGGAAGTTGGCATACAAGAGTGCTGTGAAATTTGATTTGCCTGACAGTCCAGCTTCATGGCATTAAAATGAAGAAGCTGCAGCTGATTGCTTCACGGGCTTCCTGATAAGAAGCCATAAGAAATCCTGACCCCACCAGTTGGAGATTTGTTCAAGGAACTAGGAGAAGTCATACTGAAACATAGCACCAACAATATGGAACTTGGACGAAACACGAATCACCACTACATATAATAAAACCAATGAAATTAGTGGCATCAAAGGGCGCGAAACAGGTGGGTGCAATAGTTTCTGCCGACACAATCATGACACCTTAGTTACCACTGAATTAGCTGCAAGTCTAGCAGGGAACACAATACCGCCCATGTTAGTTTTTCCACGCCTTTTCATTTGTGAGCTTTGGATAGATGACGGCAACAGAGTTTCTCTTTTTCACAATAGCAAAATAACCCGGTCTACAGTAGTCATCGTTGGTAGTAATTATTGAATGCAAACGTTATAGTTATAACCTATGTCTCTGATTTACAGATCATATTTACATCAACGCAATGTGACAATTTGGGTTAGAAATAATTTAATATTGCATCATGCGTTCCATAATCCGTACAAACTTTACAATTCACTTGTTGGAGAAACTATCAAGATTGTTTTTTAATACCATTATTGACCTTGTAATTGTAATTTGGCGCTCTGAGTTCGGCTGGTCGCGTCGCGAGCTAGTTGTTCCACGGAACTTTGAAGTCTGTGATAAAGAAATGTATTAATTTTGAACAAAAAATTGTTGTAGGATGAAAAACTGAAAGAAAAACAGAGCTGGGCAAGACTTCAGATCGACTCATGCGGCGGGCAGCTAATGCTGCAATCAAATAAATTCAGATTCGAACATCGAAACTAATGATACTCAACTTAAGAGTATTTAATTTGAATAATTCCAAATGACAAACATTAAAATTGTATGATTTGATTTTCCTGTTTTTCTTTTAACCCATTGACACAAATATTAGAAACATCACGTTAATAAACTAAAATGGGTTTGCATTCCCTACATTGAATGAATAGCAAGTCTACCAGCAAACAGCAAACAAAAACATCATGTTTGTTTTTCCATGCCTAAGTACAAAGACCTTTCATGGGGGTGGGTTTTCCATTCGTGATGGACCCCAAGAAAGCATTGGAGCCGGAAATAGCTTTGGAATGATGACATTGGCAGAGTTGTGTGATTGACACTGGCTTCGCCACCATCAGGGATTTTAATTTGAATAACAGAAAAATCAGTCGCCAAATATCAGAATATGTCGGTCACTGGTTCAAAAGATATTAGGGTTTATAGGTAGCCGATCTGGAGGGAGACTCCCCGTCTTGGCCACGTTTATATTTCGAAAACTAGGGCACCTAGCGAAGATCTGTTTAGTTCCAAATTAAATCGCTAATCAGTCGCAATGCGTCGCCACAATCTGCAACCACTTAATGTTGGAGTGAGTGGGCCATTTAAAACCTACAGTGCCAAGGCTCAAGAAAAGTAGCTAAGTAACAATGCAGGCAAGACCATGTCCATATAAGAGATACTTGGAACAGGCCCCCTCTTGTTTCTACTGAACATGAATGATTTGACACTGCACTGACTCGAAAAATTATGAATAAAATATAAATAATGCTCTAGATTGTAGGGTATAAGCTAGGTCTAGGGCCTTAAGGAAAATAAATGGACACTTTTTTGTAAATAGTTTTTGATTTATTTGTTACTAATTTTACGTTTTGCGCTTGTTTCTGTGTGGGGAACGAAACGTTTGTGTCATGTGTCATGTGTCAATTGTGTCATTAGTGAAATGTCAAGACGGTATAAACAAACGGTGGCTGGCGTGTATCTGTTTACCATTATTTAGTTTTAAAATACTGAATAAAACCTAACAATCATGACCGCGACACTACTCCTCCCTGACACCGTAATTACCAAGGTACCACCATACCGTAGTATAGTAGTCCGGAAAGTGAACAGTGCGGCCGAAGCGAGGTTTCTTCTCGAGACACCGTCATTGTTCAGGTAAGCGGGTTTCAACCAATATAAATGATGATAATTCGTCACATTCGCTATTTCGTCGCTATCCCCAATGGGTCACATTCACTAATACGTCACCTTGTGTATCTGGTTAGTTTTCCTAACTCGTTTCATGCTGTATTTCGACTCATTCCCGACTCGCGCAATGCTTATGTAAAATGTACTGTCAGTGTGTTATTTCGCCCCGTTTCAGAACCTTAAATGTCTCAGCGTAAGGCGGCTTGAGTGAACTACGCAGGGTGCCTGTCGCAGGAAGGAGTGTTAACAAGTACATACAGTACAGTGTTACATATCATGGCTGTGGGCTGTGGTGACAACTTTACTATTTGATGCCGAAGTCCTGCCGGGAAGTCGGTGTAGCGTGGCGTAAGTAATGCAATTTTAAGTAAGGTACTGTAAAGGTTGTATAAAATACGCTCAGTGGCAGAAAAAGTGGCCCAAGAGCATAAAGGAAGCTTGTAAACGAGCTGAGTATTATTTATGAGATGTTTTGATGATAGTAGGTTGTATCAAGTGAGCTGTTTAGTTTATTTAAGTGGGTAATATGAAATTAACTTGAGTTTAGATTGACTGTTAACTTATAACTTTAGTTACAGGTTAAAATATATTAAAAAAAACCCTTAATTTTAACTAGGAAACCAAATCTGTATCAAACAAAGGTTAGTTAAAGTCTGTTTATTACTGAGTATGTTTATTACTGGTACCAGGACACAGTGGCGTTTGGATTGCGGTGATGGCAGACATATCCTCGATAGAGTCAAAATTCACCATGAGAAATACAGACGAAGAGGAGCGGTGTTGTAGTCTTTGAGCAGCTTTTGTTTGAAACAGTTGCTGGTCCAAATTTTATGTATGTTCAATGCTCTTCCCCTTTACGGAAGCAGCCACACCTCTTGGAACAAATTAATGAACCTGTTCGCAATTCACTAACAACCATTTTGAATGTGTCCTTGGACGACCAAGCGTAGACACAAGCCACACTACCCATCCGTGTTGGTGGCCTCGGCGTCCGTAAAATGACCAGTATTAGCTTACCAGCGTTCCTCTCCTCTGTCCACAGCACTGAGAAGTGGCTTGCCCGGATACAGATACGCCTGTGAACCCATCTTCCCAGAGACAGTGGGATGAGCCGCTCTGCAGGTTGGTACGGAATAATCTAATTAATACGTCCACCAGTACTGCTGCGTGGGTGCGTGGGACTCGGGCCTTTGGCTTCAGGCTCTACCGTCACCCAACACTGGAACCATGCTGGGTGAAACTACCTTCCGGCTTGCTACGTGTCTGCGTCTGGGCGCTCCTCGCAGTCGATAGCCTCGGACACCTTGGCCTGTCCTGCAGTAAGAGCGCAGGTCGTATAGCCCGTCACGCCGGTATTAATGACATCATCCGTCGTGCTCTTGCCACCGGCACTTGCCGGGGTACCAGCTATTTTAGAACCCAGTGGCTTGGCACGCGACGATGTGCAGAGACCAGATGGAGTGACCATAATACCTTGGAAGATGGGTAGGCCTTTGGTGTGGGATGCAAAATGTATTGTGTCGACACCCTAGCGCCATCCCATCTTCCTGGTACGGTGGACTGTGCAGGTGCAGAAAATCTCAAACGTCGAAATATAACAACCTAATTGGGAGTTAATGTTTGAGCCGTTTGGGGTTGAAACACTAGGGCCATGGGGTCCGTGTGCTAAAAAAATTAAGGGTTTCAATTGAAGTAACTAAAGTAATAAGTTAACATCAGCTCTGTAAAAACTTATGACAGTACTGGGTAGGTGCCAAGTGACCTGTTTAGTTTATTTAAGGGGGTAATTTGAAATGAACGTTTATTGATTTTCTTTATTGACAACGGGTTTATTTCGATTCCAGAATAAAATAGAAGATGCCAGGTTACTGCTGCTCAAGTTGCTAAGGTGGTTTTATTATCCAACTAAGGACAAACTCAACATGAGGTGGCTGCAACTCTGGATGTGCGGCGTACTACCCTTCGATATGCACTTAAGAGGTATTGTGAGCGACTGGACTCCATACACAGTGACCAGGTAACCGCAGAGTAAGATGTACTTATGCCCGAGATGTCCGATTTGTAATACTCGAAGTGTTGAGAAATCACTTCCTTACCGCTCATGAAGTCAGGTCAGGCAGTAGATTCAAGCAGCACGTGGGATCTTCGTAAGTGAACAACATACCATGAGGCAAAGGATGGAACGTGATTTACGTGGCAGGACACTAGCACGAGGGCCAGAACTTGGGAGACACCACCGAGTTGCATGGTTAGAACATGTCTGGGACATACTTAAAGGACGGGTCCGAGCAAAGTTAAACTCGCCAAAGACACTCTGTGAGCGAAAGGTGGCTCTAGACAGAGCATGGGAGGAATTCACAAAGTGGACATAAAAACATACTGCAAAGCGTGCCAGAACTCATGCAAGTCGTCATCCAAGCAAAAGAAGGTAATACGCGGTATAAATCTAAGTAAGTTTTTGTTGTAACTCCAAGAATATTCTTGAGAATAGAAGATTCTTGATCGTAAAGTGATTGGATAGTAAATACCTACAATATTATATTAGGAAAGCCCTATTATTTTACAATAGTAAAATAACCAGGGCTACAGTACTTGCCAGTTTATAGTAATGATTGAATGCAAACATTATAGTTATTACCTATGTACCTATTATAAAAACACATAAATGTCTTTTTTACAGATAAACAGCACACGTCTTCTATGAGAGTTGAAAAGATGCAGCGCATAATCATAACCGATTGAAGCAGTAGAAAGAAGAATAATTTATCAAGTCTTTTTTATATCTCGATTGACCTTGAAATTGAAAATCTAAGTTCGAGGATCTAAGTTCCGCTGCTCGGGTGCTGGTTGCTCCACGGAACATTGAACCCTGAGTTGAAGAATTGTAAGTATTACTTTTACACAAAAAATTGTTTAAGGATGAGAAACTACAAAAAAAGAACAGAATGAGGCAAGACTTCATACCGACTCATGCAGCTGGTAGCTAATGCTGTAATCAAAGACGGTCGGAAGTTCGATAGTGTACCTCGAGAACTAGAAATATGTCTTAAGACGTCATTTCGTTATGTCAAAAACTTAAAGGCTGGTACAACTCCGACTGTGGGTTATTATCCAAGACAGGTGTTCAACCCAGAGACCATGAGAAGGCATTGGCTGACTATTTGGGTTAGATTTTTTTTTTTTTTTTTTTTTTTTTTTTTTTTAAAAAAAACGTTGCCCCACACTAGGTATTTCTCCTGTATCGTGGGTGCGTTTACAAACATTTAAACTCACATACACAAACAGCCAGACCCGGAACAACTACCTGTAGGCCATACAAATATTTGTTCCGTGTGGGGATCGAACCCACAACACGCGGCGCAGCAGCCGATGGCTCAACCACCGCGCCAACCGTGTCGTCATTTAGGCTGGTACAACTCCGACTGTGGGTTATTATCCAAGACAGGTGTTCAACCCAGAGACCATGAGAAGGCATTGGCTGACTATTTGGGTTAGATATAATTCCACACTGCATCTAGGGTTCCATTCACATTATACATTACTCGTGACAGACTAAACAATTTATTCACCTGTTGGAAAAACTATCGACATTGTTTGTTTTTTAAATATCATTATTGATGTTATGTTACCTGTTTAAGATAACGTTGAAAATGAAATTTGGAGCTCTAACTTCCGCTGGTTGGGAGTTGGTTGTTTCACGGTGCTTTGAACCCCGCGATAAGAAAGTGTATTAATTTTAAACAAAAAAATTGTTCTAGGATGAGAAACTGCAAAAGAAAAATGGAATGAGGCTAGACTTCAGATCAATGAATGCGGCGGGCAGCTAATGCTGTAATCAAAGACGGTCGGAAGAAGCTCAACACTGTAGCTCGGGAACCAGAAATATGTCATGAGGCTGACCCAGACCATGAGAAGGCATTGGCTGAATATTTATTGAAATGTTCGTCACTTAATTTTGGTCAGCTACCAGAACAAGTGCGGAAGTTGGCATACAAGAGTGCTGTGAAATTTGATTTGCCTGGCAGTCCAGCTTCATGGCATTAAAATGAAGAAGCTGCAGCTGATTGCTTCACGGGCTTCCTGACAAGAAACCATAAGAAATCCTGACCCCACCAGTTGGAGATTTGTTCAAGGAACTAGGAGAAGTCATACTGAAACATAGCACCAACAATATGGAACTTGGACGAAACACGAATCACCACTACATATAATAAAACCAATGAAATTAGTGGCATCAAAGGGCGCGAAACAGGTGGGTGCAATAGTTTCTGCCGACACAATCATGACACCTTAGTTACCACTGAATTAGCTGCAAGTCTAGCAGGGAACACAATACCGCCCATGTTAGTTTTTCCACGCCTTTTCATTTGTGAGCTTTGGATAGATGACGGCAACAGAGTTTCTCTTTTTCACAATAGCAAAATAACCCGGTCTACAGTAGTCATCGTTGGTAGTAATTATTGAATGCAAACGTTATAGTTATAACCTATGTCTCTGATTTACAGATCATATTTACATCAACGCAATGTGACAATTTGAGTTAGAAATAATTTAATATTGCATCATGCGTTCCATAATCCGTACAAACTTTACAATTCACTTGTTGGAGTAACTATCAAGATTGTTTTTTAATATCATTATTGACCTTGTAATTGTAATTTGGCGCTCTGAGTTCGGCTGGTCGCGTCGCGAGCTAGTTGTTCCACGGAACTTTGAAGTCTGTGATAAAGAAATGTATTAATTTTGAACAAAAAATTGTTTTAGGATGAAAAACTGAAAGAAAAACAGAGCTGGGCAAGACTTCAGATCGACTCATGCGGCGGGCAGCTAATGCTGCAATCAAATAAATTCAGATTCGAACATCGAAACTAATGATACTCAACTTAAGAGTATTTAATTTGAATAATTCCAAATGACAAACATTAAAATTGTATGATTTGATTTTCCTGTTTTTCTTTTAACCCATTGACACAAATATTAGAAACATCACGTTAATAAACTAAAATGGGTTTGCATTCCCTACATTGAATGAATAGCAAGTCTACCAGCAAACAGCAAACAAAAACATCATGTTTGTTTTTCCATGCCTAAGTACAAAGACCTTTCATGGGGGTGGGTTTTCCATTCGTGATGGACCCCAAGAAAGCATTGGAGCCGGAAATAGCTTTGGAATGATGACATTGGCAGAGTTGTGTGATTGACACTGGCTTCGCCACCATCAGGGATTTTAATTTGAATAACAGAAAAATCAGTCGCCAAATATCAGAATATGTCGGTCACTGGTTCAAAAGATATTAGGGTTTATAGGTAGCCGATCTGGAGGGAGACTCCCCGTCTTGGCCACGTTTATATTTCGAAAACTAGGGCACCTAGCGAAGATCTGTTTAGTTCCAAATTAAATCGCTAATCAGTCGCAATGCGTCGCCACAATCTGCAACCACTTAATGTTGGAGTGAGTGGGCCATTTAAAACCTACAGTGCCAAGGCTCAAGAAAAGTAGCTAAGTAACAATGCAGGCAAGACCATGTCCATATAAGAGATACTTGGAACAGGCCCCCTCTTGTTTCTACTGAACATGAATGATTTGACACTGCACTGACTCAAAAAATTATGAATAAAATATAAATAATGCTCTAGATTGTAGGGTATAAGCTAGGTCTAGGGCCTTAAGGAAAATAAATGGACACTTTTTTGTAAATAGTTTTTGATTTATTTGTTACTAATTTTACGTTTTGCGCTTGTTTCTGTGTGGGGAACGAAACGTTTGTGTCATGTGTCATGTGTCAATTGTGTCATTAGTGAAATGTCAAGACGGTATAAACAAACGGTGGCTGGCGTGTATCTGTTTACCATTATTTAGTTTTAAAATACTGAATAAAACCTAACAATCATGACCGCGACACTACTCCTCCCTGACACCGTAATTACCAAGGTACCACCATACCGTAGTATAGTAGTCCGGAAAGTGAACAGTGCGGCCGAAGCGAGGTTTCTTCTCGAGACACCGTCGTTGTTCAGGTAAGCGGGTTTCAACCAATATAAATGATGATAATTCGTCACATTCGCTATTTCGTCGCTATCCCCAATGGGTCACATTCACTAATACGTCACCTTGTGTATCTGGTTAGTTTTCCTAACTCGTTTCATGCTGTATTTCGACTCATTCCCGACTCGCGCAATGCTTATGTAAAATGTACTGTCAGTGTGTTATTTCGCCCCGTTTCAGAACCTTAAATGTCTCAGCGTAAGGCGGCTTGAGTGAACTACGCAGGGTGCCTGTCGCAGGAAGGAGTGTTAACAAGTACATACAGTACAGTGTTACATATCATGGCTGTGGGCTGTGGTGACAACTTTACTATTTGATGCCGAAGTCCTGCCGGGAAGTCGGTGTAGCGTGGCGTAAGTAATGCAATTTTAAGTAAGGTACTGTAAAGGTTGTATAAAATACGCTCAGTGGCAGAAAAAGTGGCCCAAGAGCATAAAGGAAGCTTGTAAACGAGCTGAGTATTATTTATGAGATGTTTTGATGATAGTAGGTTGTATCAAGTGAGCTGTTTAGTTTATTTAAGTGGGTAATATGAAATTAACTTGAGTTTAGATTGACTGTTAACTTATAACTTTAGTTACAGGTTAAAATATATTAAAAAAAACTCTTAATTTTAACTAGGAAACCAAATCTGTATCAAACAAAGGTTAGTTAAAGTCTGTTTATTACTGAGTATGTTTATTACTGGTACCAGGACACAGTGGCGTTTGGATTGCGGTGATGGCAGACATATCCTCGATAGAGTCAAAATTCACCATGAGAAATACAGACGAAGAGGAGCGGTGTTGTAGTCTTTGAGCAGCTTTTGTTTGAAACAGTTGCTGGTCCAAATTTTATGTATGTTCAATGCTCTTCCCCTTTACGGAAGCAGCCACACCTCTTGGAACAAATTAATGAACCTGTTCGCAATTCACTAACAACCATTTTGAATGTGTCCTTGGACGACCAAGCGTAGACACAAGCCACACTACCCATCCGTGTTGGTGGCCTCGGCGCGGCGGCGTCCGTAAAATGACCAGTATTAGCTTACCAGCGTTCCTCTCCTCTGTCCACAGCACTGAGAAGTGGCTTGCCCGGATACAGATACGCCTGTGAACCCATCTTCCCAGAGACAGTGGGATGAGCCGCTCTGCAGGTTGGTACGGAATAATCTAATTAATACGTCCACCAGTACTGCTGCGTGGGTGCGTGGGACTCGGGCCTTTGGCTTCAGGCTCTACCGTCACCCAACACTGGAACCATGCTGGGTGAAACTACCTTCCGGCTTGCTACGTGTCTGCGTCTGGGCGCTCCTCGCAGTCGATAGCCTCGGACACCTTGGCCTGTCCCGCAGTAAGAGCGCAGGTCGTATAGCCCGTCACGCCGGTATTAATGACATCATCCGTCGTGCTCTTGCCACCGGCACTTGCCGGGGTACCAGCTATTTTAGAACCCAGTGGCTTGGCACGCGACGATGTGCAGAGACCAGATGGAGTGACCATAATACCTTGGAAGATGGGTAGGCCTTTGGTGTGGGATGCAAAATGTATTGTGTCGACACCCTAGCGCCATCCCATCTTCCTGGTACGGTGGACTGTGCAGGTGCAGAAAATCTCAAACGTCGAAATATAACAACCTAATTGGGAGTTAATGTTTGAGCCGTTTGGGGTTGAAACACTAGGGCCATGGGGTCCGTGTGCTAAAAAAATTAAGGGTTTCAATTGAAGTAACTAAAGTAATAAGTTAACATCAGCTCTGTAAAAACTTATGACAGTACTGGGTAGGTGCCAAGTGACCTGTTTAGTTTATTTAAGGGGGTAATTTGAAATGAACGTTTATTGATTTTCTTTATTGACAACGGGTTTATTTCGATTCCAGAATAAAATAGAAGATGCCAGGTTACTGCTGCTCAAGTTGCTAAGGTGGTTTTATTATCCAACTAAGGACAAACTCAACATGAGGTGGCTGCAACTCTGGATGTGCGGCGTACTACCCTTCGATATGCACTTAAGAGGTATTGTGAGCGACTGGACTCCATACACAGTGACCAGGTAACCGCAGAGTAAGATGTACTTATGCCCGAGATGTCCGATTTGTAATACTCGAAGTGTTGAGAAATCACTTCCTTACCGCTCATGAAGTCAGGTCAGGCAGTAGATTCAAGCAGCACGTGGGATCTTCGTAAGTGAACAACAGACCATGAGGCAAAGGATGGAACGTGATTTACGTGGCAGGACACTAGCACGAGGGCCAGAACTTGGGAGACACCACCGAGTTGCATGGTTAGAACATGTCTGGGACATACTTAAAGGACGGGTCCGAGCAAAGTTAACCTCGCCAAAGACACTCTGTGAGCGAAAGGTGGCTCTAGACAGAGCATGGGAGGAATTCACAAAGTGGACATAAAAACATACTGCAAAGCGTGCCAGAAGTCATGCAAGCCGTCATCCAAGCAAAAGAAGGTAATACGCGGTATAAATCTAAGTAAGTTTTTGTTGTAACTCCAAGAATATTCTTGAGAATAGAAGATTCTTGATCGTAAAGTGATTGGATAGTAAATACCTACAATATTATATTAGGAAAGCCCTATTGTTTTACAATAGCAAAATAACCAGGGCTACAGTACTTGCCAGTTTATAGTAATGATTGAATGCAAACATTATAGTTATTACCTATGTACCTATTATAAAAACACATAAATGTCTTTTTTACAGATAAACACCACACGTCTTCTATGAGAGTTGAAAAGATGCAGCGCATAGGTAATCATAACCGATTGAAGCAGTAGAAAGAAGAATAATTTATCAAGTCTTTTTTATATCTCGATTGACCTTGAAATTGAAAATCTAAGTTCGAGGATCTAAGTTCCGCTGCTCGGGTGCTGGTTGCTCCACGGAACATTGAACCCTGAGTTGAAGAATTGTAAGTATTACTTTTACACAAAAAATTGTTTAAGGATGAGAAACTACAAAAAAAGAACAGAATGAGGCAAGACTTCATACCGACTCATGCAGCTGGTAGCTAATGCTGTAATCAAAGACGGTCGGAAGTTCGATAGTGTACCTCGAGAACTAGAAATATGTCTTAAGACGTCATTTCGTTATGTCAAAAACTTAAAGGCTGGTACAACTCCGACTGTGGGTTATTATCCAAGACAGGTGTTCAACCCAGAGACCATGAGAAGGCATTGGCTGACTATTTGGGTTAGATATAATTCCACACTGCATCTAGGGTTCCATTCACATTATACATTACTCGTGACAGACTAAACAATTTATTCACCTGTTGGAAAAACTATCGACATTGTTTGTTTTTTAAATATCATTATTGATGTTATGTTACCTGTTTAAGATAACGTTGAAAATGAAATTTGGAGCTCTAACTTCCGCTGGTTGGGAGTTGGTTGTTTCACGGTGCTTTGAACCCCGCGATAAGAAAGTGTATTAATTTTAAACAAAAAAATTGTTCTAGGATGAGAAACTGCAAAAGAAAAATGGAATGAGGCTAGACTTCAGATCAATGAATGCGGCGGGCAGCTAATGCTGTAATCAAAGACGGTCGGAAGAAGCTCAACACTGTAGCTCGGGAACCAGAAATATGTCATGAGGCTGACCCAGACCATGAGAAGGCATTGGCTGAATATTTATTGAAATGTTCGTCACTTAATTTTGGTCAGCTACCAGAACAAGTGCGGAAGTTGGCATACAAGAGTGCTGTGAAATTTGATTTGCCTGGCAGTCCAGCTTCATGGCATTAAAATGAAGAAGCTGCAGCTGATTGCTTCACGGGCTTCCTGACAAGAAACCATAAGAAATCCTGACCCCACCAGTTGGAGATTTGTTCAAGGAACTAGGAGAAGTCATACTGAAACATAGCACCAACAATATGGAACTTGGACGAAACACGAATCACCACTACATATAATAAAACCAATGAAATTAGTGGCATCAAAGGGCGCGAAACAGGTGGGTGCAATAGTTTCTGCCGACACAATCATGACACCTTAGTTACCACTGAATTAGCTGCAAGTCTAGCAGGGAACACAATACCGCCCATGTTAGTTTTTCCACGCCTTTTCATTTGTGAGCTTTGGATAGATGACGGCAACAGAGTTTCTCTTTTTCACAATAGCAAAATAACCCGGTCTACAGTAGTCATCGTTGGTAGTAATTATTGAATGCAAACGTTATAGTTATAACCTATGTCTCTGATTTACAGATCATATTTACATCAACGCAATGTGACAATTTGAGTTAGAAATAATTTAATATTGCATCATGCGTTCCATAATCCGTACAAACTTTACAATTCACTTGTTGGAGTAACTATCAAGATTGTTTTTTAATATCATTATTGACCTTGTAATTGTAATTTGGCGCTCTGAGTTCGGCTGGTCGCGTCGCGAGCTAGTTGTTCCACGGAACTTTGAAGTCTGTGATAAAGAAATGTATTAATTTTGAACAAAAAATTGTTTTAGGATGAAAAACTGAAAGAAAAACAGAGCTGGGCAAGACTTCAGATCGACTCATGCGGCGGGCAGCTAATGCTGCAATCAAATAAATTCAGATTCGAACATCGAAACTAATGATACTCAACTTAAGAGTATTTAATTTGAATAATTCCAAATGACAAACATTAAAATTGTATGATTTGATTTTCCTGTTTTTCTTTTAACCCATTGACACAAATATTAGAAACATCACGTTAATAAACTAAAATGGGTTTGCATTCCCTACATTGAATGAATAGCAAGTCTACCAGCAAACAGCAAACAAAAACATCATGTTTGTTTTTCCATGCCTAAGTACAAAGACCTTTCATGGGGGTGGGTTTTCCATTCGTGATGGACCCCAAGAAAGCATTGGAGCCGGAAATAGCTTTGGAATGATGACATTGGCAGAGTTGTGTGATTGACACTGGCTTCGCCACCATCAGGGATTTTAATTTGAATAACAGAAAAATCAGTCGCCAAATATCAGAATATGTCGGTCACTGGTTCAAAAGATATTAGGGTTTATAGGTAGCCGATCTGGAGGGAGACTCCCCGTCTTGGCCACGTTTATATTTCGAAAACTAGGGCACCTAGCGAAGATCTGTTTAGTTCCAAATTAAATCGCTAATCAGTCGCAATGCGTCGCCACAATCTGCAACCACTTAATGTTGGAGTGAGTGGGCCATTTAAAACCTACAGTGCCAAGGCTCAAGAAAAGTAGCTAAGTAACAATGCAGGCAAGACCATGTCCATATAAGAGATACTTGGAACAGGCCCCCTCTTGTTTCTACTGAACATGAATGATTTGACACTGCACTGACTCAAAAAATTATGAATAAAATATAAATAATGCTCTAGATTGTAGGGTATAAGCTAGGTCTAGGGCCTTAAGGAAAATAAATGGACACTTTTTTGTAAATAGTTTTTGATTTATTTGTTACTAATTTTACGTTTTGCGCTTGTTTCTGTGTGGGGAACGAAACGTTTGTGTCATGTGTCATGTGTCAATTGTGTCATTAGTGAAATGTCAAGACGGTATAAACAAACGGTGGCTGGCGTGTATCTGTTTACCATTATTTAGTTTTAAAATACTGAATAAAACCTAACAATCATGACCGCGACACTACTCCTCCCTGACACCGTAATTACCAAGGTACCACCATACCGTAGTATAGTAGTCCGGAAAGTGAACAGTGCGGCCGAAGCGAGGTTTCTTCTCGAGACACCGTCGTTGTTCAGGTAAGCGGGTTTCAACCAATATAAATGATGATAATTCGTCACATTCGCTATTTCGTCGCTATCCCCAATGGGTCACATTCACTAATACGTCACCTTGTGTATCTGGTTAGTTTTCCTAACTCGTTTCATGCTGTATTTCGACTCATTCCCGACTCGCGCAATGCTTATGTAAAATGTACTGTCAGTGTGTTATTTCGCCCCGTTTCAGAACCTTAAATGTCTCAGCGTAAGGCGGCTTGAGTGAACTACGCAGGGTGCCTGTCGCAGGAAGGAGTGTTAACAAGTACATACAGTACAGTGTTACATATCATGGCTGTGGGCTGTGGTGACAACTTTACTATTTGATGCCGAAGTCCTGCCGGGAAGTCGGTGTAGCGTGGCGTAAGTAATGCAATTTTAAGTAAGGTACTGTAAAGGTTGTATAAAATACGCTCAGTGGCAGAAAAAGTGGCCCAAGAGCATAAAGGAAGCTTGTAAACGAGCTGAGTATTATTTATGAGATGTTTTGATGATAGTAGGTTGTATCAAGTGAGCTGTTTAGTTTATTTAAGTGGGTAATATGAAATTAACTTGAGTTTAGATTGACTGTTAACTTATAACTTTAGTTACAGGTTAAAATATATTAAAAAAAACTCTTAATTTTAACTAGGAAACCAAATCTGTATCAAACAAAGGTTAGTTAAAGTCTGTTTATTACTGAGTATGTTTATTACTGGTACCAGGACACAGTGGCGTTTGGATTGCGGTGATGGCAGACATATCCTCGATAGAGTCAAAATTCACCATGAGAAATACAGACGAAGAGGAGCGGTGTTGTAGTCTTTGAGCAGCTTTTGTTTGAAACAGTTGCTGGTCCAAATTTTATGTATGTTCAATGCTCTTCCCCTTTACGGAAGCAGCCACACCTCTTGGAACAAATTAATGAACCTGTTCGCAATTCACTAACAACCATTTTGAATGTGTCCTTGGACGACCAAGCGTAGACACAAGCCACACTACCCATCCGTGTTGGTGGCCTCGGCGCGGCGGCGTCCGTAAAATGACCAGTATTAGCTTACCAGCGTTCCTCTCCTCTGTCCACAGCACTGAGAAGTGGCTTGCCCGGATACAGATACGCCTGTGAACCCATCTTCCCAGAGACAGTGGGATGAGCCGCTCTGCAGGTTGGTACGGAATAATCTAATTAATACGTCCACCAGTACTGCTGCGTGGGTGCGTGGGACTCGGGCCTTTGGCTTCAGGCTCTACCGTCACCCAACACTGGAACCATGCTGGGTGAAACTACCTTCCGGCTTGCTACGTGTCTGCGTCTGGGCGCTCCTCGCAGTCGATAGCCTCGGACACCTTGGCCTGTCCCGCAGTAAGAGCGCAGGTCGTATAGCCCGTCACGCCGGTATTAATGACATCATCCGTCGTGCTCTTGCCACCGGCACTTGCCGGGGTACCAGCTATTTTAGAACCCAGTGGCTTGGCACGCGACGATGTGCAGAGACCAGATGGAGTGACCATAATACCTTGGAAGATGGGTAGGCCTTTGGTGTGGGATGCAAAATGTATTGTGTCGACACCCTAGCGCCATCCCATCTTCCTGGTACGGTGGACTGTGCAGGTGCAGAAAATCTCAAACGTCGAAATATAACAACCTAATTGGGAGTTAATGTTTGAGCCGTTTGGGGTTGAAACACTAGGGCCATGGGGTCCGTGTGCTAAAAAAATTAAGGGTTTCAATTGAAGTAACTAAAGTAATAAGTTAACATCAGCTCTGTAAAAACTTATGACAGTACTGGGTAGGTGCCAAGTGACCTGTTTAGTTTATTTAAGGGGGTAATTTGAAATGAACGTTTATTGATTTTCTTTATTGACAACGGGTTTATTTCGATTCCAGAATAAAATAGAAGATGCCAGGTTACTGCTGCTCAAGTTGCTAAGGTGGTTTTATTATCCAACTAAGGACAAACTCAACATGAGGTGGCTGCAACTCTGGATGTGCGGCGTACTACCCTTCGATATGCACTTAAGAGGTATTGTGAGCGACTGGACTCCATACACAGTGACCAGGTAACCGCAGAGTAAGATGTACTTATGCCCGAGATGTCCGATTTGTAATACTCGAAGTGTTGAGAAATCACTTCCTTACCGCTCATGAAGTCAGGTCAGGCAGTAGATTCAAGCAGCACGTGGGATCTTCGTAAGTGAACAACAGACCATGAGGCAAAGGATGGAACGTGATTTACGTGGCAGGACACTAGCACGAGGGCCAGAACTTGGGAGACACCACCGAGTTGCATGGTTAGAACATGTCTGGGACATACTTAAAGGACGGGTCCGAGCAAAGTTAACCTCGCCAAAGACACTCTGTGAGCGAAAGGTGGCTCTAGACAGAGCATGGGAGGAATTCACAAAGTGGACATAAAAACATACTGCAAAGCGTGCCAGAAGTCATGCAAGCCGTCATCCAAGCAAAAGAAGGTAATACGCGGTATAAATCTAAGTAAGTTTTTGTTGTAACTCCAAGAATATTCTTGAGAATAGAAGATTCTTGATCGTAAAGTGATTGGATAGTAAATACCTACAATATTATATTAGGAAAGCCCTATTGTTTTACAATAGCAAAATAACCAGGGCTACAGTACTTGCCAGTTTATAGTAATGATTGAATGCAAACATTATAGTTATTACCTATGTACCTATTATAAAAACACATAAATGTCTTTTTTACAGATAAACACCACACGTCTTCTATGAGAGTTGAAAAGATGCAGCGCATAGGTAATCATAACCGATTGAAGCAGTAGAAAGAAGAATAATTTATCAAGTCTTTTTTATATCTCGATTGACCTTGAAATTGAAAATCTAAGTTCGAGGATCTAAGTTCCGCTGCTCGGGTGCTGGTTGCTCCACGGAACATTGAACCCTGAGTTGAAGAATTGTAAGTATTACTTTTACACAAAAAATTGTTTAAGGATGAGAAACTACAAAAAAAGAACAGAATGAGGCAAGACTTCATACCGACTCATGCAGCTGGTAGCTAATGCTGTAATCAAAGACGGTCGGAAGTTCGATAGTGTACCTCGAGAACTAGAAATATGTCTTAAGACGTCATTTCGTTATGTCAAAAACTTAAAGGCTGGTACAACTCCGACTGTGGGTTATTATCCAAGACAGGTGTTCAACCCAGAGACCATGAGAAGGCATTGGCTGACTATTTGGGTTAGATATAATTCCACACTGCATCTAGGGTTCCATTCACATTATACATTACTCGTGACAGACTAAACAATTTATTCACCTGTTGGAAAAACTATCGACATTGTTTGTTTTTTAAATATCATTATTGATGTTATGTTACCTGTTTAAGATAACGTTGAAAATGAAATTTGGAGCTCTAACTTCCGCTGGTTGGGAGTTGGTTGTTTCACGGTGCTTTGAACCCCGCGATAAGAAAGTGTATTAATTTTAAACAAAAAAATTGTTCTAGGATGAGAAACTGCAAAAGAAAAATGGAATGAGGCTAGACTTCAGATCAATGAATGCGGCGGGCAGCTAATGCTGTAATCAAAGACGGTCGGAAGAAGCTCAACACTGTAGCTCGGGAACCAGAAATATGTCATGAGGCTGACCCAGACCATGAGAAGGCATTGGCTGAATATTTATTGAAATGTTCGTCACTTAATTTTGGTCAGCTACCAGAACAAGTGCGGAAGTTGGCATACAAGAGTGCTGTGAAATTTGATTTGCCTGACAGTCCAGCTTCATGGCATTAAAATGAAGAAGCTGCAGCTGATTGCTTCACGGGCTTCCTGATAAGAAGCCATAAGAAATCCTGACCCCACCAGTTGGAGATTTGTTCAAGGAACTAGGAGAAGTCATACTGAAACATAGCACCAACAATATGGAACTTGGACGAAACACGAATCACCACTACATATAATAAAACCAATGAAATTAGTGGCATCAAAGGGCGCGAAACAGGTGGGTGCAATAGTTTCTGCCGACACAATCATGACACCTTAGTTACCACTGAATTAGCTGCAAGTCTAGCAGGGAACACAATACCGCCCATGTTAGTTTTTCCACGCCTTTTCATTTGTGAGCTTTGGATAGATGACGGCAACAGAGTTTCTCTTTTTCACAATAGCAAAATAACCCGGTCTACAGTAGTCATCGTTGGTAGTAATTATTGAATGCAAACGTTATAGTTATAACCTATGTCTCTGATTTACAGATCATATTTACATCAACGCAATGTGACAATTTGGGTTAGAAATAATTTAATATTGCATCATGCGTTCCATAATCCGTACAAACTTTACAATTCACTTGTTGGAGAAACTATCAAGATTGTTTTTTAATACCATTATTGACCTTGTAATTGTAATTTGGCGCTCTGAGTTCGGCTGGTCGCGTCGCGAGCTAGTTGTTCCACGGAACTTTGAAGTCTGTGATAAAGAAATGTATTAATTTTGAACAAAAAATTGTTGTAGGATGAAAAACTGAAAGAAAAACAGAGCTGGGCAAGACTTCAGATCGACTCATGCGGCGGGCAGCTAATGCTGCAATCAAATAAATTCAGATTCGAACATCGAAACTAATGATACTCAACTTAAGAGTATTTAATTTGAATAATTCCAAATGACAAACATTAAAATTGTATGATTTGATTTTCCTGTTTTTCTTTTAACCCATTGACACAAATATTAGAAACATCACGTTAATAAACTAAAATGGGTTTGCATTCCCTACATTGAATGAATAGCAAGTCTACCAGCAAACAGCAAACAAAAACATCATGTTTGTTTTTCCATGCCTAAGTACAAAGACCTTTCATGGGGGTGGGTTTTCCATTCGTGATGGACCCCAAGAAAGCATTGGAGCCGGAAATAGCTTTGGAATGATGACATTGGCAGAGTTGTGTGATTGACACTGGCTTCGCCACCATCAGGGATTTTAATTTGAATAACAGAAAAATCAGTCGCCAAATATCAGAATATGTCGGTCACTGGTTCAAAAGATATTAGGGTTTATAGGTAGCCGATCTGGAGGGAGACTCCCCGTCTTGGCCACGTTTATATTTCGAAAACTAGGGCACCTAGCGAAGATCTGTTTAGTTCCAAATTAAATCGCTAATCAGTCGCAATGCGTCGCCACAATCTGCAACCACTTAATGTTGGAGTGAGTGGGCCATTTAAAACCTACAGTGCCAAGGCTCAAGAAAAGTAGCTAAGTAACAATGCAGGCAAGACCATGTCCATATAAGAGATACTTGGAACAGGCCCCCTCTTGTTTCTACTGAACATGAATGATTTGACACTGCACTGACTCAAAAAATTATGAATAAAATATAAATAATGCTCTAGATTGTAGGGTATAAGCTAGGTCTAGGGCCTTAAGGAAAATAAATGGACACTTTTTTGTAAATAGTTTTTGATTTATTTGTTACTAATTTTACGTTTTGCGCTTGTTTCTGTGTGGGGAACGAAACGTTTGTGTCATGTGTCATGTGTCAATTGTGTCATTAGTGAAATGTCAAGACGGTATAAACAAACGGTGGCTGGCGTGTAGCTGTTTACCATTATTTAGTTTTAAAATACTGAATAAAACCTAACAATCATGACCGCGACACTACTCCTCCCTGACACCGTAATTACCAAGGTACCACCATACCGTAGTATAGTAGTCCGGAAAGTGAACAGTGCGGCCGAAGCGAGGTTTCTTCTCGAGACACCGTCATTGTTCAGGTAAGCGGGTTTCAACCAATATAAATGATGATAATTCGTCACATTCGCTATTTCGTCGCTATCCCCAATGGGTCACATTCACTAATACGTCACCTTGTGTATCTGGTTAGTTTTCCTAACTCGTTTCATGCTGTATTTCGACTCATTCCCGACTCGCGCAATGCTTATGTAAAATGTACTGTCAGTGTGTTATTTCGCCCCGTTTCAGAACCTTAAATGTCTCAGCGTAAGGCGGCTTGAGTGAACTACGCAGGGTGCCTGTCGCAGGAAGGAGTGTTAACAAGTACATACAGTACAGTGTTACATATCATGGCTGTGGGCTGTGGTGACAACTTTACTATTTGATGCCGAAGTCCTGCCGGGAAGTCGGTGTAGCGTGGCGTAAGTAATGCAATTTTAAGTAAGGTACTGTAAAGGTTGTATAAAATACGCTCAGTGGCAGAAAAAGTGGCCCAAGAGCATAAAGGAAGCTTGTAAACGAGCTGAGTATTATTTATGAGATGTTTTGATGATAGTAGGTTGTATCAAGTGAGCTGTTTAGTTTATTTAAGTGGGTAATATGAAATTAACTTGAGTTTAGATTGACTGTTAACTTATAACTTTAGTTACAGGTTAAAATATATTAAAAAAAACCCTTAATTTTAACTAGGAAACCAAATCTGTATCAAACAAAGGTTAGTTAAAGTCTGTTTATTACTGAGTATGTTTATTACTGGTACCAGGACACAGTGGCGTTTGGATTGCGGTGATGGCAGACATATCCTCGATAGAGTCAAAATTCACCATGAGAAATACAGACGAAGAGGAGCGGTGTTGTAGTCTTTGAGCAGCTTTTGTTTGAAACAGTTGCTGGTCCAAATTTTATGTATGTTCAATGCTCTTCCCCTTTACGGAAGCAGCCACACCTCTTGGAACAAATTAATGAACCTGTTCGCAATTCACTAACAACCATTTTGAATGTGTCCTTGGACGACCAAGCGTAGACACAAGCCACACTACCCATCCGTGTTGGTGGCCTCGGCGTCCGTAAAATGACCAGTATTAGCTTACCAGCGTTCCTCTCCTCTGTCCACAGCACTGAGAAGTGGCTTGCCCGGATACAGATACGCCTGTGAACCCATCTTCCCAGAGACAGTGGGATGAGCCGCTCTGCAGGTTGGTACGGAATAATCTAATTAATACGTCCACCAGTACTGCTGCGTGGGTGCGTGGGACTCGGGCCTTTGGCTTCAGGCTCTACCGTCACCCAACACTGGAACCATGCTGGGTGAAACTACCTTCCGGCTTGCTACGTGTCTGCGTCTGGGCGCTCCTCGCAGTCGATAGCCTCGGACACCTTGGCCTGTCCCGCAGTAAGAGCGCAGGTCGTATAGCCCGTCACGCCGGTATTAATGACATCATCCGTCGTGCTCTTGCCACCGGCACTTGCCGGGGTACCAGCTATTTTAGAACCCAGTGGCTTGGCACGCGACGATGTGCAGAGACCAGATGGAGTGACCATAATACCTTGGAAGATGGGTAGGCCTTTGGTGTGGGATGCAAAATGTATTGTGTCGACACCCTAGCGCCATCCCATCTTCCTGGTACGGTGGACTGTGCAGGTGCAGAAAATCTCAAACGTCGAAATATAACAACCTAATTGGGAGTTAATGTTTGAGCCGTTTGGGGTTGAAACACTAGGGCCATGGGGTCCGTGTGCTAAAAAAATTAAGGGTTTCAATTGAAGTAACTAAAGTAATAAGTTAACATCAGCTCTGTAAAAACTTATGACAGTACTGGGTAGGTGCCAAGTGACCTGTTTAGTTTATTTAAGGGGGTAATTTGAAATGAACGTTTATTGATTTTCTTTATTGACAACGGGTTTATTTCGATTCCAGAATAAAATAGAAGATGCCAGGTTACTGCTGCTCAAGTTGCTAAGGTGGTTTTATTATCCAACTAAGGACAAACTCAACATGAGGTGGCTGCAACTCTGGATGTGCGGCGTACTACCCTTCGATATGCACTTAAGAGGTATTGTGAGCGACTGGACTCCATACACAGTGACCAGGTAACCGCAGAGTAAGATGTACTTATGCCCGAGATGTCCGATTTGTAATACTCGAAGTGTTGAGAAATCACTTCCTTACCGCTCATGAAGTCAGGTCAGGCAGTAGATTCAAGCAGCACGTGGGATCTTCGTAAGTGAACAACAGACCATGAGGCAAAGGATGGAACGTGATTTACGTGGCAGGACACTAGCACGAGGGCCAGAACTTGGGAGACACCACCGAGTTGCATGGTTAGAACATGTCTGGGACATACTTAAAGGACGGGTCCGAGCAAAGTTAACCTCGCCAAAGACACTCTGTGAGCGAAAGGTGGCTCTAGACAGAGCATGGGAGGAATTCACAAAGTGGACATAAAAACATACTGCAAAGCGTGCCAGAAGTCATGCAAGCCGTCATCCAAGCAAAAGAAGGTAATACGCGGTATAAATCTAAGTAAGTTTTTGTTGTAACTCCAAGAATATTCTTGAGAATAGAAGATTCTTGATCGTAAAGTGATTGGATAGTAAATACCTACAATATTATATTAGGAAAGCCCTATTGTTTTACAATAGCAAAATAACCAGGGCTACAGTACTTGCCAGTTTATAGTAATGATTGAATGCAAACATTATAGTTATTACCTATGTACCTATTATAAAAACACATAAATGTCTTTTTTACAGATAAACACCACACGTCTTCTATGAGAGTTGAAAAGATGCAGCGCATAATCATAACCGATTGAAGCAGTAGAAAGAAGAATAATTTATCAAGTCTTTTTTATATCTCGATTGACCTTGAAATTGAAAATCTAAGTTCGAGGATCTAAGTTCCGCTGCTCGGGTGCTGGTTGCTCCACGGAACATTGAACCCTGAGTTGAAGAATTGTAAGTATTACTTTTACACAAAAAATTGTTTAAGGATGAGAAACTACAAAAAAAGAACAGAATGAGGCAAGACTTCATACCGACTCATGCAGCTGGTAGCTAATGCTGTAATCAAAGACGGTCGGAAGTTCGATAGTGTACCTCGAGAACTAGAAATATGTCTTAAGACGTCATTTCGTTATGTCAAAAACTTAAAGGCTGGTACAACTCCGACTGTGGGTTATTATCCAAGACAGGTGTTCAACCCAGAGACCATGAGAAGGCATTGGCTGACTATTTGGGTTAGATATAATTCCACACTGCATCTAGGGTTCCATTCACATTATACATTACTCGTGACAGACTAAACAATTTATTCACCTGTTGGAAAAACTATCGACATTGTTTGTTTTTTCAATATCACCTGTTTAAGATAACGTTGAAAATGAAATTTGGAGCTCTTACTTCCGCTGGTTGGGAGTTGGTTGTTTCACGGTGCTTTGAACCCCGCGATAAGAAAGTGTATTAAATTTAAACAAAAAAATTGTTCTAGGATGAGAAACTGCAAAAGAAAAATGGAATGAGGCTAGACTTCAGATCAATGAATGCGGCGGGCAGCTAATGCTGTAATCAAAGACGGTCGGAAGAAGCTCAACACTGTAGCTCGGGAACCAGAAATATGTCATGAGGCTGACCCAGACCATGAGAAGGCATTGGCTGAATATTTATTGAAATGTTCGTCACTTAATTTTGGTCAGCTACCAGAACAAGTGCGGAAGTTGGCATACAAGAGTGCTGTGAAATTTGATTTGCCTGGCAGTCCAGCTTCATGGCATTAAAATGAAGAAGCTGCAGCTGATTGCTTCACGGGCTTCCTGACAAGAAACCATAAGAAATCCTGACCCCACCAGTTGGAGATTTGTTCAAGGAACTAGGAGAAGTCATACTGAAACATAGCACCAACAATATGGAACTTGGACGAAACACGAATCACCACTACATATAATAAAACCAATGAAATTAGTGGCATCAAAGGGCGCGAAACAGGTGGGTGCAATAGTTTCTGCCGACACAATCATGACACCTTAGTTACCACTGAATTAGCTGCAAGTCTAGCAGGGAACACAATACCGCCCATGTTAGTTTTTCCACGCCTTTTCATTTGTGAGCTTTGGATAGATGACGGCAACAGAGTTTCTCTTTTTCACAATAGCAAAATAACCCGGTCTACAGTAGTCATCGTTGGTAGTAATTATTGAATGCAAACGTTATAGTTATAACCTATGTCTCTGATTTACAGATCATATTTACATCAACGCAATGTGACAATTTGGGTTAGAAATAATTTAATATTGCATCATGCGTTCCATAATCCGTACAAACTTTACAATTCACTTGTTGGAGAAACTATCAAGATTGTTTTTTAATATCATTATTGACCTTGTAATTGTAATTTGGCGCTCTGAGTTCGGCTGGTCGCGTCGCGAGCTAGTTGTTCCACGGAACTTTGAAGTCTGTGATAAAGAAATGTATTAATTTTGAACAAAAAATTGTTTTACGATGAAAAACTGAAAGAAAAACAGAGCTGGGCAAGACTTCAGATCGACTCATGCGGCGGGCAGCTAATGCTGCAATCAAATAAATTCAGATTCGAACATCGAAACTAATGATACTCAACTTAAGAGTATTTAATTTGAATAATTCCAAATGACAAACATTAAAATTGTATGATTTGATTTTCCTGTTTTTCTTTTAACCCATTGACACAAATATTAGAAACATCACGTTAATAAACTAAAATGGGTTTGCATTCCCTACATTGAATGAATAGCAAGTCTACCAGCAAACAGCAAACAAAAACATCATGTTTGTTTTTCCATGCCTAAGTACAAAGACCTTTCATGGGGGTGGGTTTTCCATTCGTGATGGACCCCAAGAAAGCATTGGAGCCGGAAATAGCTTTGGAATGATGACATTGGCAGAGTTGTGTGATTGACACTGGCTTCGCCACCATCAGGGATTTTAATTTGAATAACAGAAAAATCAGTCGCCAAATATCAGAATATGTCGGTCACTGGTTCAAAAGATATTAGGGTTTATAGGTAGCCGATCTGGAGGGAGACTCCCCGTCTTGGCCACGTTTATATTTCGAAAACTAGGGCACCTAGCGAAGATCTGTTTAGTTCCAAATTAAATCGCTAATCAGTCGCAATGCGTCGCCACAATCTGCAACCACTTAATGTTGGAGTGAGTGGGCCATTTAAAACCTACAGTGCCAAGGCTCAAGAAAAGTAGCTAAGTAACAATGCAGGCAAGACCATGTCCATATAAGAGATACTTGGAACAGGCCCCCTCTTGTTTCTACTGAACATGAATGATTTGACACTGCACTGACTCAAAAAATTATGAATAAAATATAAATAATGCTCTAGATTGTAGGGTATAAGCTAGGTCTAGGGCCTTAAGGAAAATAAATGGACACTTTTTTGTAAATAGTTTTTGATTTATTTGTTACTAATTTTACGTTTTGCGCTTGTTTCTGTGTGGGGAACGAAACGTTTGTGTCATGTGTCATGTGTCAATTGTGTCATTAGTGAAATGTCAAGACGGTATAAACAAACGGTGGCTGGCGTGTATCTGTTTACCATTATTTAGTTTTAAAATACTGAATAAAACCTAACAATCATGACCGCGACACTACTCCTCCCTGACACCGTAATTACCAAGGTACCACCATACCGTAGTATAGTAGTCCGGAAAGTGAACAGTGCGGCTGAAGCGAGGTTTCTTCTCGAGACACCGTCGTTGTTCAGGTAAGCGGGTTTCAACCAATATAAATGATGATAATTCGTCACATTCGCTATTTCGTCGCTATCCCCAATGGGTCACATTCACTAATACGTCACCTTGTGTATCTGGTTAGTTTTCCTAACTCGTTTCATGCTGTATTTCGACTCATTCCCGACTCGCGCAATGCTTATGTAAAATGTACTGTCAGTGTGTTATTTCGCCCCGTTTCAGAACCTTAAATGTCTCAGCGTAAGGCGGCTTGAGTGAACTACGCAGGGTGCCTGTCGCAGGAAGGAGTGTTAACAAGTACATACAGTACAGTGTTACATATCATGGCTGTGGGCTGTGGTGACAACTTTACTATTTGATGCCGAAGTCCTGCCGGGAAGTCGGTGTAGCGTGGCGTAAGTAATGCAATTTTAAGTAAGGTACTGTAAAGGTTGTATAAAATACGCTCAGTGGCAGAAAAAGTGGCCCAAGAGCATAAAGGAAGCTTGTAAACGAGCTGAGTATTATTTATGAGATGTTTTGATGATAGTAGGTTGTATCAAGTGAGCTGTTTAGTTTATTTAAGTGGGTAATATGAAATTAACTTGAGTTTAGATTGACTGTTAACTTATAACTTTAGTTACAGGTTAAAATATATTAAAAAAAACTCTTAATTTTAACTAGGAAACCAAATCTGTATCAAACAAAGGTTAGTTAAAGTCTGTTTATTACTGAGTATGTTTATTACTGGTACCAGGACACAGTGGCGTTTGGATTGCGGTGATGGCAGACATATCCTCGATAGAGTCAAAATTCACCATGAGAAATACAGACGAAGAGGAGCGGTGTTGTAGTCTTTGAGCAGCTTTTGTTTGAAACAGTTGCTGGTCCAAATTTTATGTATGTTCAATGCTCTTCCCCTTTACGGAAGCAGCCACACCTCTTGGAACAAATTAATGAACCTGTTCGCAATTCACTAACAACCATTTTGAATGTGTCCTTGGACGACCAAGCGTAGACACAAGCCACACTACCCATCCGTGTTGGTGGCCTCGGCGTCCGTAAAATGACCAGTATTAGCTTACCAGCGTTCCTCTCCTCTGTCCACAGCACTGAGAAGTGGCTTGCCCGGATACAGATACGCCTGTGAACCCATCTTCCCAGAGACAGTGGGATGAGCCGCTCTGCAGGTTGGTACGGAATAATCTAATTAATACGTCCACCAGTACTGCTGCGTGGGTGCGTGGGACTCGGGCCTTTGGCTTCAGGCTCTACCGTCACCCAACACTGGAACCATGCTGGGTGAAACTACCTTCCGGCTTGCTACGTGTCTGCGTCTGGGCGCTCCTCGCAGTCGATAGCCTCGGACACCTTGGCCTGTCCTGCAGTAAGAGCGCAGGTCGTATAGCCCGTCACGCCGGTATTAATGACATCATCCGTCGTGCTCTTGCCACCGGCACTTGCCGGGGTACCAGCTATTTTAGAACCCAGTGGCTTGGCACGCGACGATGTGCAGAGACCAGATGGAGTGACCATAATACCTTGGAAGATGGGTAGGCCTTTGGTGTGGGATGCAACATGTATTGTGTCGACACCCTAGCGCCATCCCATCTTCCTGGTACGGTGGACTGTGCAGGTGCAGAAAATCTCAAACGTCGAAATATAACAACCTAATTGGGAGTTATATGTTTGAGCCGTTTGGGGTTGAAACGCTAGGGCCATGGGGTCCGTGTGCTAAAAAAATTAAGGGTTTCAATTGAAGTAACTAAAGTAATAAGTTAACATCAGCTCTGTAAAAACTTATGACAGTACTGGGTAGGTGCCAAGTGACCTGTTTAGTTTATTTAAGGGGGTAATTTGAAATGAACGTTTATTGATTTTCTTTATTGACAACGGGTTTATTTCGATTCCAGAATAAAATAGAAGATGCCAGGTTACTGCTGCTCAAGTTGCTAAGGTGGTTTTATTATCCAACTAAGGACAAACTCAACATGAGGTGGCTGCAACTCTGGATGTGCGGCGTACTACCCTTCGATATGCACTTAAGAGGTATTGTGAGCGACTGGACTCCATACACAGTGACCAGGTAACCGCAGAGTAAGATGTACTTATGCCCGAGATGTCCGATTTGTAATACTCGAAGTGTTGAGAAATCACTTCCTTACCGCTCATGAAGTCAGGTCAGGCAGTAGATTCAAGCAGCACGTGGGATCTTCGTAAGTGAACAACAGACCATGAGGCAAAGGATGGAACGTGATTTACGTGGCAGGACACTAGCACGAGGGCCAGAACTTGGGAGACACCACCGAGTTGCATGGTTAGAACATGTCTGGGACATACTTAAAGGACGGGTCCGAGCAAAGTTAACCTCGCCAAAGACACTCTGTGAGCGAAAGGTGGCTCTAGACAGAGCATGGGAGGAATTCACAAAGTGGACATAAAAACATACTGCAAAGCGTGCCAGAACTCATGCAAGCCGTCATCCAAGCAAAAGAAGGTAATACGCGGTATAAATCTAAGTAAGTTTTTGTTGTAACTCCAAGAATATTCTTGAGAATAGAAGATTCTGGATCGTAAAGTGATTGGATAGTAAATACCTACAATATTATATTAGGAAAGCCCTATTGTTTTACAATAGCAAAATAACCAGGGCTACAGTACTTGCCAGTTTATAGTAATGATTGAATGCAAACATTATAGTTATTACCTATGTACCTATTATAAAAACACATAAATGTCTTTTTTACAGATAAACACCACACGTCTTCTATGAGAGTTGAAAAGATGCAGCGCATAATCATAACCGATTGAAGCAGTAGAAAGAAGAATAATTTATCAAGTCTTTTTTATATCTCGATTGACCTTGAAATTGAAAATCTAAGTTCGAGGATCTAAGTTCCGCTGCTCGGGTGCTGGTTGCTCCACGGAACATTGAACCCTGAGTTGAAGAATTGTAAGTATTACTTTTACACAAAAAATTGTTTAAGGATGAGAAACTACAAAAAAAGAACAGAATGAGGCAAGACTTCATACCGACTCATGCAGCTGGTAGCTAATGCTGTAATCAAAGACGGTCGGAAGTTCGATAGTGTACCTCGAGAACTAGAAATATGTCTTAAGACGTCATTTCGTTATGTCAAAAACTTAAAGGCTGGTACAACTCCGACTGTGGGTTATTATCCAAGACAGGTGTTCAACCCAGAGACCATGAGAAGGCATTGGCTGACTATTTGGGTTAGATATAATTCCACACTGCATCTAGGGTTCCATTCACATTATACATTACTCGTGACAGACTAAACAATTTATTCACCTGTTGGAAAAACTATCGACATTGTTTGTTTTTTAAATATCATTATTGATGTTATGTTACCTGTTTAAGATAACGTTGAAAATGAAATTTGGAGCTCTAACTTCCGCTGGTTGGGAGTTGGTTGTTTCACGGTGCTTTGAACCCCGCGATAAAAAAGTGTATTAATTTTAAACAAAAAAATTGTTCTAGGATGAGAAACTGCAAAAGAAAAATGGAATGAGGCTAGACTTCAGATCAATGAATGCGGCGGGCAGCTAATGCTGTAATCAAAGACGGTCGGAAGAAGCTCAACACTGTAGCTCGGGAACCAGAAATATGTCATGAGGCTGACCCAGACCATGAGAAGGCATTGGCTGAATATTTATTGAAATGTTCGTCACTTAATTTTGGTCAGCTACCAGAACAAGTGCGGAAGTTGGCATACAAGAGTGCTGTGAAATTTGATTTGCCTGACAGTCCAGCTTCATGGCATTAAAATGAAGAAGCTGCAGCTGATTGCTTCACGGGCTTCCTGATAAGAAACCATAAGAAATCCTGACCCCACCAGTTGGAGATTTGTTCAAGGAACTAGGAGAAGTCATACTGAAACATAGCACCAACAATATGGAACTTGGACGAAACACGAATCACCACTACATATAATAAAACCAATGAAATTAGTGGCATCAAAGGGCGCGAAACAGGTGGGTGCAATAGTTTCTGCCGACACAATCATGACACCTTAGTTACCACTGAATTAGCTGCAAGTCTAGCAGGGAACACAATACCGCCCATGTTAGTTTTTCCACGCCTTTTCATTTGTGAGCTTTGGATAGATGACGGCAACAGAGTTTCTCTTTTTCACAATAGCAAAATAACCCGGTCTACAGTAGTCATCGTTGGTAGTAATTATTGAATGCAAACGTTATAGTTATAACCTATGTCTCTGATTTACAGATCATATTTACATCAACGCAACGTGACAATTTGGGTTAGAAATAATTTAATATTGCATCATGCGTTCCATAATCCGTACAAACTTTACAATTCACTTGTTGGAGAAACTATCAAGATTGTTTTTTAATATCATTATTGACCTTGTAATTGTAATTTGGCGCTCTGAGTTCGGCTGGTCGCGTCGCGAGCTAGTTGTTCCACGGAACTTTGAAGTCTGTGATAAAGAAATGTATTAATTTTTATACACTTTCAGGGCGACCGCGACATGACAGTGGGGATCAAGTCAACTGTAGCGATCCCTGAGGCAGATTGGCACCTGGACTACATCACCCCTCGCCCGTAATGCTTGATACGCAACAACAGTCTTCACGGCCGCTGTGGATTCTAAGAAGGTATGATACGTTTAAATGATTAAACGTCGCCTATTTTTTTTTTATTTTATGTCGTCGCGCCACACTAGTAATTTCTCCTGTATCGTGGGTGCGTTAACAAACATTTAAACTCACATACACAAACAGCCAAACCCGGAACAACCACCTGTAGACCAGAGAAATATTTTTTCCGTGCGGGAGTCGAACCCGCGACCCGTAGCGCAGCAGCCAACCACTCGGCCACTGCGCCCACCGTGTCGTCTATTGGTGGTAGTCATTTTGCATTGATATTCTATTTATTTGAACAACATAAACTCAACGAAATCAAAATAACCACTGCTATAATTTCATTAAGTTTGGTATAGCCGCGATTACTTATTTAGTCAGAAAGGAATGTCCATATTATTGTTTGGTGGAAAGAAGTTTAGGTGTATAAGGGTCCGAATATCCGATTACTGCTAAGAATAGCGGTGACTACTTTCGTGCACTTTTCCTAATTTCTACGTTTTATTCTGATGTTCGTTGTGCTGTACACAAACATGATGTCTACCTACCAAAATGATATTTTTAAGAAGTGAATAATTTACTTTTTAATTAAAAATCTCATTGCACCATGAACCACCAGAATCATGCAGTCATGGTGTCAGTTTGTGCGTCCAAGTCCCTTCCACCGTGTATACATAGTATAGTTCTTTACTCATTGATATTATAAATAGTATTGGTTCTGTCTCTTATGCTTTGGTAAGCAGAAGAGACAGAACCAATAAACCATGCTAAAGGCGCGAGTTTATGCTTGTATGTATGTTATGTGATACTTATCTAAGTGTATATTCACATTTATGCATATTGAATAGTTTTAGTGAAGTATAGCAGCAAACTATAGTTGAAAGTGATGACACGATTAAACATTATCCATGCTGTAGAAGCCATATTTAGAAGTTGGTCTTTAATTATGAATTGTTTTTAGGTGAATCCCATGGCTCGCTGGTGCCATAATTGCTACAGAGCAGCTTGATGTACAGTTGCCCGGATGCCTTATCAGACCCAGATCCGGAGCAGAGCAGAGCAGAACAAAAGCATCAACTCAAGAAATTACAGTTGTATGACCTGCGCTGCACTTCATTTCTGATCAAGAGATGTCGTCACAGCAAAGCTCTCGACTATCATCAGGTTCGGAATGGATACTTCTACCACAATACAACAACATACGATACTCACACTGGAGTCTGAATCGTTGATATTTTACAACATTATAAATTATATCTTCCAACCCCTAATAGGATTGGTAGTAATGATCTTATCGTCAATGTGTGGGATGATGCACTGTCCAATTCCATCACTACATATTTTAACTCTCAGCAAACATCACAAGATCCATAGCTCATTTGAGAGGCTTGGTAATCAATGTAATCATATCTGCTCTTACATCAATTTACCGCTTTCTTTGCTGGATTTGCCTTTAAATGCATTTAAATGTAATCCATAATGTATCTATGGAATACTTTTCCATCAAGTATACTACTTAGACAACAAGAATAATTGGGAGCTCTTTGTAAAATACAAGATAATTTTATAATATTGTTTCACTCTATTTAGCTTATTGCAGGTTAATAAATCTATTGCATAACTTTAGGTTTATTTTATTGACATAATCCTCTCATTCATTGTTTTGTTTAATTTCATCTTGACATTTTATTTACAGGGACGACGCGAGGTGGAAGTGAAGAATATTGTTGTCTAGAACACCTTCCTCAAAGATGAGCTAGCTGAGCGACACATTCAGCATATCGCCAACCAACACAGTCAACTTAAAATCCATGTTTATTATTTAATATGAACTATTGTTATATTGTACCTATTATGTGTACCAATAAAAATGTAGTGTTCATGAAACGAATCTCTGGTTTTACTGATTACTGATTAATCTTCTTTTACTTGGCTTTTTAGTCCATGTTGGGCTGGATTAATTGTTAGTCTTTATAGTATTTATATTTTATTATTTGTATTTCGTTTTACTTATTAAAAATCACTGCTAGTGCCACCTATTTAACTACGTCCGCAACAAGAAGACACCGCCTGTGGATCGTATCGTACATTACCAGAGGACAACGCGTGCCTTGATTCTGTGGTGTAGTTTTGTTGCTAGCCCACTCGATTTGTAGATAGATGGGTCTGGGTACAATTTACTATTAATTACCTATGTAAAAACGTCCAGTAAAATAGTAATGCCTACTGAATTGAGTGAGGAACCAGCACTCGCATGTTGTTGAATGGGAAATCAACAATTTTTTCTCTAGATAAAAGCTCAATACCTCTCGTAATGTAACAATAAATGAATAAATAAAATTGAGACTGTTGCGTATACTTATTAAAAATTACTGCTAGTGCCACCTATTTAACTACGTCTGCAACAAGAAGACACCGCGTGTAATTCGTATCGTACATTACCAGAGGACAACGCGTGCCTTGATTCTGTGGTGTAGTTTTGTTGCTAGCTCACTCGATTTGTAGATAGATGGGTCTGGGTACAATTTACTATTAATTACCTATGTAAAAACGTCCAGTAAAATAGTAATGCCTACTGAATTGAGTGGGGAATCAGCACTCGCACGTCGTTGAATGGCAAATAAGCAATTTTTTCTCTAGATATAAGCTCAATGCCTCACGTAATGTTACAATAAATAAATAAAGAAAATTGAGACTCTGTGTGAATTTATAATTTATTGCATGCAACACTCACTCAACAAAAAAGAAAAAAAGTTTGACAGCCGGTTTGCCTGTGTTTATTTTCCGCGTCCTGCTTGTTTCTTTTAGTTATAATCGTCCAAAAGTGCTTCTTCCACCCAGTAACGTTGGGTAGAGCCTTTGCTCCTCCGGCCGTGGTGATTATGTGCTGGTATTGATTGTTTAAATCTACGTATTGAGACAACCTACCTGACTACCCGTTTGGTGATTTTGGAGGCTGCTATGTACAATGCAATGTGAATTTGCATAAATTCCCTACCCCGAATAAGGATAAGGAGTTTTTTAATACATGGGCTACTTCCGTCGGTGTATATTGCGACGAGAAAATGAATATAATTTCAAATACCGCCATGTAAGTCATACCACCGAGTAAGTTGAAAGTGTACACATACTTCGAATAACGGTATTGGTGCCGGAAGATAAAGCAAAGACGCCGTATGAACAACAAACATGCCAGGTTAGATAGATTGATATCATCATGATCTGCCTAGCCATTTCCCAACTATGTTGGGGCGGCTTCCAGTCTAACCGGATGCAGCTGAATAACAGTATTTTACATGGAGCGACTGCCTATCTGACCTCCACAACCCAGTTACTGAGCAACACAGTACGCCTTGATGAGGCGGGTTGTCAAACATTCAGATTTCTGACTATCTGTAACAACAAACTTTCAAACATCTACAAATGACAGCCGGGACCCTGGACTAACGGGTTAGCGTGCTTTCCGTGGCGCGCAGGCGTCTCGATATGTTACGATCGGTCACCCATCCACAGACAGACCTCGGCGAGCGTAGCTTAAACTTTGATCAACCCGTATGGCTGTTTTTATTTGGCAATGAGCCACTCATAACATGCCAGGTTACATAGATTGATATCTATACTAATATTATAAAGAGGTAAAATTAGCTTATAAGTTTGTACATTATTCATATTCATTCATACAAAAAGCTACATTATTCCTGAGTGCTACAGGCTATAGAAATCATTTATTTGCCAATAATGTAGGTAACAGATAAGTTGTTAATTTATGGAGTCCCAATACATTTTGCCTTAGGGCATGCAAAATTATTTAATTAATTGAATACATTGCCTTAGTTGCTACATTTACTTAACATTTTTGTATAATTGAGACACATAATGACATAGTATTACATCTAAAATTGATTGATTATAGTATAAAATAATCAAAATATACTATGAATGTAGTTATAATCTATAAATTGTCATTCCAGAATCTCCTGTTACTTCACATTTGGACTATGTGGATATGCAGCACACTCAAAGTACCATAGAAGATGTGCAAATAAAGGAAAGTCTTGGTAAGTGAAGAAATAATCATAACAGCATTTAGCAGCCTGTTCAAGCATCCTCATATCTGGAGGGATGAGCTAACAAAATGATAAGTAGTGAAAAAGAATTAATTTTTTGCATCATCATTATAAAAGACTTATTTGTCATTCCAGGACCTGTTACTTCACACAGATGTGACTCAGTATCCCGAGACAAAGTGCCTATGCATATTTGCATGCTTCGATTGCTGTGGAAGATGCACAAGTGAAGTAAATCTCGGTAAGTAAAAATAATTATCATCCCTTGACCGGTAACGGCGCCTGTGACTGTGCGCAGCTGCTGCTTAGTCAGTAGGAGAGCCTGCTTTGTGAAGCGGCCGTCAATTGCAGGGTGTGTCTGCAGTCAGTTTGGTCCGACCACGCTTTGTCGTGCTGATCCCAAGTGCGTTCCTTACCAAAGTGCGTATGTACCCAAAGGGGATCAGCATCAGCATCTGAAGCTACCTCGAGAACTGCTGTGTCCTGTATATTGTATTGTTAGACGGGCCGATTTCCGCAACTCCACGACGTAGCGCGTATTTTGCGTAAAGGGTGGGACAATACCTTATTCGATCCACCCCACCTCCATGCATGCTCTGCATAGCGGGCTATCTGTAACTCCTATAGTAAACAGGTGCTTGTTAAATGACCCATGACCTGTCACAGCGGCTGTGACTGTGCGCAGCTGCAGTCAGTTGGAGGGCCTGTTTTGTAAAGCGGCCGTCAATTGCAGGGAGTACCTCCCTGGACAGCCTGCAGTCTGTTTGGTCTGACCAAATTTTGTTGTGTTGAACCCTAGTGCGTTTCCTCGCCTGTGCTTTTAAAGGGTCAGTACTGGTCCCAGGCAGCGCTGACGTCCTTTGCTTAAGCTGGGACTTTGTTTTGGTCCGAACTGCAGCTTTCGCCACAATCGGACCAGCACCCACGCTGGTGCCTGCAGTATTACCCGCAGGACCTCCAGGGGCGAGCGGGGTGTTGTTAGCACCCCGCTTAGGAGCTGAGTCGGCTTTCGCTGACTTCACTCCGGTTGGTTGAAATGGCCTTGGATTGTCCATGTATGTAAAGTAGTATTATTCGTCTCTCTGGCTCCCACCCACCATGGAGCCCGCAACTGGGAACGTCTCACTGTTAAGAAGCTTGATCGTTAGGACTACCAGAGAGATATAGGATAAGCATGTCGTTGTGCAACCGCAAAAACAAACATCTAGACCACTCCCCCCTGCTGTGTCCTTTAATCCATTGAATGGTTATGTTATTGAGAATACACACCTGATTTAAGCGGTTATGACATTCGTGTAGTAGTAGCCCAGAGTTAGTGGTATGGCATTTTAGTGCTTGCAGGACCGCCATGCTGCAGTTGCTCCAGTTTAACTTGCTGTTAAGGATGACTCCGAGATACTAGTCCTGGTTCGCTAGTTGGAGTTCAGTGTTGAATAGTTTTGGCAGGCTCAACTGGCCTAGTAGACAGCAAGACTAATTAGTAGAAAAACAACTTCTTAAAATGCAAGCTGATAATCTTCCAGGTTCAACGTGGCACTGCGTCCCACCGGACAACCACGACTGGTCACTGTGGCTGGCGACAGAGGCACGGCTCCGTGTCCCTTCGTCATGAACCCTCATGGCAACTGGATGGTCACCATCAAAACCAACAAGGAAGTCATGATTGTAAGTTATTTTATCTTTCTATTGTCGTAATGGCCCAGTGGTTAAGAAGAATGCGCAGACGCTGCCCGCGTTTCAGGTCTGAAAGAGTTATTCGCGTATATGTATACAACAAACATACATAGAATTGTGGTTAAATGTCATCATGTAATGAAACACTTATTCAGTTGCATAAATCGAACTGACTAAAGGTCTCACCTCTCATGAAGAACATTGAGACTTTTTAATTCATTTGTACCATCTCGGACGGATAAGGTTCAAAACTGGTTCACCTCCAGCGATGATACCTACTTTATTAGTTTATCTTAGACATTACTGACATCTACACACATTACAATGAGTATAAGTCTGAAATCGCCAACCCGCCTTGGTAAAGCCCAAGTGTTCTGGGTATTTGCTATATATAATAAGAAATATCTATCCATGTAATGTATTGTATTAATTACATCAGTCATCTAGTACCCATAATACAAGCTCTGCTTAGCTCGGGGCTAGATGATGCTGTGTGGATTGGATGAGGATGAGTCTAAAATCAAGACGGTACACATAAGACCTCAAAGGAATAAATGCATTAGAAGATTTGTAGTACCCACTTGTAATAACTATTATGGACCAAGGTGTAGAAAATGTTTAGTCCCAAATTTTTTTAATGATATACCAATAGATTTAGAACGTAGCTGTACTACAAAAATGTCTTTTAAAAATAAAGTGAGGAAGTTTCTTTTTAGCACCTTTTGTAAAAACCTTATCAGCTAGTAATTTCATAAAATATAACAGAACTTTGTATACGGGAGCTACATCTGTCAACAAACTGCTGTACAGTTTGGCAGAAGAAACATTGCAACAACATAACTGTGTTGAGGTTGGCTTCCAGTCTAACCGGCTACAGCTGAGTACCGATTGAAACTGTAAGAAAAGACCACTTTCATAACAGTGTAGTGACATCCATTCATGTCGATGACATATCTTGGATACAAGTGTTCAATGTAGATGATGCGAATAATGCAATTTATTTGATGGTAAGTTTCTGTATTTTCCCAACGATCCAGTTTAAGGTTAGACTTCCTTGGTTTCTGTGATTGCTAATTAGCGCGTCACGAAAATATTATTTCGCCACAATATTGTGGACTGTTAATAACACTATCACACTTCCCACTAACAATATTATTAACACCAGAACAGCTGAACAGATCTGGATGAAGTATGGCGCAGATATAGATTAATAGTCTGGCATAGCACGTAGTGTATTTTTTACCACAGAAAACGGAAGTATTCCCGTTGGGATTCCGATTGTTTCATGTTGACTTAAAACGTAAAACCGCGGGGCGCTGCTAGTGATTTATAGTTCTGCTTCGCATTCTAAATGTTGTTGACTATTGAATCGTTGAATGAATTCTAATCATTCAGGACTCACTACTATCAGTGTTAATTTTAAACCGCGGGGCTAGGCAACTGGGCCTAACCCAGTTGTAAACGTCCCTTTGTGCCTATTGGCCCAGCTCAGTTCTGTCTCCTGGTCGATATGGAGGGAAGAAGAAATTGCGTAGTTTTCTTAGTCCTCCGCTGCTTTTTTCTGGTTAATTTCGTTGCGGGTTCCAAGACAGTTGCAGTAGATTGGGAATAGTGGGGCGGGCTCGTCCCATAGTAAAAAATATTACAAAAAAATCCTATTATACACTTTCAGGGCGACCGCGACATGACAGTGGGGATCAAGTCAACTGTAGCGATCCCTGAGGCAGATTGGCACCTGGACTACATCACCCCTCGCCCGTAATGCTTGATACGCAACAACAGTCTTCACGGCCGCTGTGGATTCTAAGAAGGTATGATACGTTTAAATGATTAAACGTCGCCTATTTTTTTTTTGTTTTTATGTCGTCGCGCCACACTAGTAATTTCTCCTGTATCGTGGGTGCGTTAACAAACATTTAAACTCACATACACAAACAGCCAAACCCGGAACAACCACCTGTAGACCAGAGAAATATTTTTTCCGTGCGGGAGTCGAACCCGCGACCCGTAGCGCAGCAGCCAACCACTCGGCCACTGCGCCCACCGTGTCGTCTATTGGTGGTAGTCATTTTGCATTGATATTCTATTTATTTGAACAACATAAAGAAACGAAATCAAAATAACCACTGCTATAATTTCATTAAGTTTGGTATAGCCGCGATTACTTATTTAGTCAGAAAGGAATGTCCATATTATTGTTTGGTGGAAAGAAGTTTAGGTGTATAAGGGTCCGAATATCCGATTACTGCTAAGAATAGCGGTGACTACTTTCGTGCACTTTTCCTAATTTCTACGTTTTATTCTGATGTTCGTTGTGCTGTACACAAACATGATGTCTACCTACCAAAATGATATTTTTAAGAAGTGAATAATTTACTTTTTAATTAAAAATCTCATTGCACCATGAACCACCAGAATCATGCAGTCATGGTGTCAGTTTGTGCGTCCAAGTCCCTTCCACCGTGTATACATAGTATAGTTCTTTACTCATTGATATTATAAATAGTATTGGTTCTGTCTCTTATGCTTTGGTAAGCAGAAGAGACAGAACCAATAAACCATGCTAAAGGCGTGAGTTTATGCTTGTATGTATGTTATGTGATACTTATCTAAGTGTATATTCACATTTATGCATATTGAATAGTTTTAGTGAAGTATAGCAGCAAACTATAGTTGAAAGTGATGACACGATTAAACATTATCCATGCTGTAGAAGCCATATTTAGAAGTTGGTCTTTAATTATGAATTGTTTTTAGGTGAATCCCATGGCTCGCTGGTGCCATAATTGCTACAGAGCAGCTTGATGTACAGTTGCCCGGATGCCTTATCAGACCCAGATCCGGAGCAGAGCAGAGCAGAACAAAAGCATCAACTCAAGAAATTACAGTTGTATGACCTGCGCTGCACTTCATTTCTGATCAAGAGATGTCGTCACAGCAAAGCTCTCGACTATCATCAGGTTCGGAATGGATACTTCTACCACAATACAACAACATACGATACTCACACTGGAGTCTGAATCGTTGATATTTTACAACATTATAAATTATATCTTCCAACCCCTAATAGGATTGGTAGTAATGATCTTATCGTCAATGTGTGGGATGATGCACTGTCCAATTCCATCACTACATATTTTAACTCTCAGCAAACATCACAAGATCCATAGCTCATTTGAGAGGCTTGGTAATCAATGTAATCATATCTGCTCTTACATCAATTTACCGCTTTCTTTGCTGGATTTGCCTTTAAATGCATTTAAATGTAATCCATAATGTATCTATGGAATACTTTTCCATCAAGTATACTACTTAGACAACAAGAATAATTGGGAGCTCTTTGTAAAATACAAGATAATTTTATAATATTGTTTCACTCTATTTAGCTTATTGCAGGTTAATAAATCTATTGCATAACTTTAGGTTTATTTTATTGACATAATCCTCTCATTCATTGTTTTGTTTAATTTCATCTTGACATTTTATTTACAGGGACGACGCGAGGTGGAAGTGAAGAATATTGTTGTCTAGAACACCTTCCTCAAAGATGAGCTAGCTGAGCGACACATTCAGCATATCGCCAACCAACACAGTCAACTTAAAATCCATGTTTATTATTTAATATGAACTATTGTTATATTGTACCTATTATGTGTACCAATAAAAATGTAGTGTTCATGAAACGAATCTCTGGTTTTACTGATTACTGATTAATCTTCTTTTACTTGGCTTTTTAGTCCATGTTGGGCTGGATTAATTGTTAGTCTTTATAGTATTTATATTTTATTATTTGTATTTCGTTTTACTTATTAAAAATCACTGCTAGTGCCACCTATTTAACTACGTCCGCAACAAGAAGACACCGCCTGTGGATCGTATCGTACATTACCAGAGGACAACGCGTGCCTTGATTCTGTGGTGTAGTTTTGTTGCTAGCCCACTCGATTTGTAGATAGATGGGTCTGGGTACAATTTACTATTAATTACCTATGTAAAAACGTCCAGTAAAATAGTAATGCCTACTGAATTGAGTGAGGAACCAGCACTCGCATGTTGTTGAATGGGAAATCAACAATTTTTTCTCTAGATAAAAGCTCAATACCTCTCGTAATGTAACAATAAATGAATAAATAAAATTGAGACTGTTGCGTATACTTATTAAAAATTACTGCTAGTGCCACCTATTTAACTACGTCTGCAACAAGAAGACACCGCGTGTAATTCGTATCGTACATTACCAGAGGACAACGCGTGCCTTGATTCTGTGGTGTAGTTTTGTTGCTAGCTCACTCGATTTGTAGATAGATGGGTCTGGGTACAATTTACTATTAATTACCTATGTAAAAACGTCCAGTAAAATAGTAATGCCTACTGAATTGAGTGGGGAATCAGCACTCGCACGTCGTTGAATGGCAAATAAGCAATTTTTTCTCTAGATATAAGCTCAATGCCTCACGTAATGTTACAATAAATAAATAAAGAAAATTGAGACTCTGTGTGAATTTATAATTTATTGCATGCAACACTCACTCAACAAAAAAGAAAAAAGTTTGACAGCCGGTTTGCCTGTGTTTATTTTCCGCGTCCTGCTTGTTTCTTTTAGTTATAATCGTCCAAAAGTGCTTCTTCCACCCAGTAACGTTGGGTAGAGCCTTTGCTCCTCCGGCCGTGGTGATTATGTGCTGGTATTGATTGTTTAAATCTACGTATTGAGACAACCTACCTGACTACCCGTTTGGTGATTTTGGAGGCTGCTATGTACAATGCAATGTGAATTTGCATAAATTCCCTACCCCGAATAAGGATAAGGAGTTTTTTAATACATGGGCTACTTCCGTCGGTGTATATTGCGACGAGAAAATGAATATAATTTCAAATACCGCCATGTAAGTCATACCACCGAGTAAGTTGAAAGTGTACACATACTTCGAATAACGGTATTGGTGCCGGAAGATAAAGCAAAGACGCCGTATGAACAACAAACATGCCAGGTTAGATAGATTGATATCATCATGATCTGCCTAGCCCTTTCCCAACTATGTTGGGGCGGCTTCCAGTCTAACCGGATGCAGCTGAATAACAGTATTTTACATGGAGCGACTGCCTATCTGACCTCCACAACCCAGTTACTGAGCAACACAGTACGCCTTGATGAGGCGGGTTGTCAAACATTCAGATTTCTGACTATCTGTAACAACAAACTTTCAAACATCTACAAATGACAGCCGGGACCCTGGACTAACGGGTTAGCGTGCTTTCCGTGGCGCGCAGGCGTCTCGATATGTTACGATCGGTCACCCATCCACAGACAGACCTCGGCGAGCGTAGCTTAAACTTTGATCAACCCGTATGGCTGTTTTTATTTGGCAATGAGCCACTCATAACATGCCAGGTTACATAGATTGATATCTATACTAATATTATAAAGAGGTAAAATTAGCTTATAAGTTTGTACATTATTCATATTCATTCATACAAAAAGCTACATTATTCCTGAGTGCTACAGGCTATAGAAATCATTTATTTGCCAATAATGTAGGTAACAGATAAGTTGTTAATTTATGGAGTCCCAATACATTTTGCCTTAGGGCATGCAAAATTATTTAATTAATTGAATACATTGCCTTAGTTGCTACATTTACTTAACATTTTTGTATAATTGAGACACATAATGACATAGTATTACATCTAAAATTGATTGATTATAGTATAAAATAATCAAAATATACTATGAATGTAGTTATAATCTATAAATTGTCATTCCAGAACCTCCTGTTACTTCACATTTGGACTATGTGGATATGCAGCACACTCAAAGTACCATAGAAGATGTGCAAATAAAGGAAAGTCTTGGTAAGTAAAGAAATAATCATAACAGCATTTAGCAGCCTGTTCAAGCATCCTCATATCTGGAGGGATGAGCTAACAAAATGATAAGTAGTGAAAAAGAATTAATTTTTTGCATCATCATTATAAAAGACTTATTTGTCATTCCAGGACCTGTTACTTCACACAGATGTGACTCAGTATCCCGAGACAAAGTGCCTATGCATATTTGCATGCTTCGATTGCTGTGGAAGATGCACAAGTGAAGTAAATCTCGGTAAGTAAAAATAATTATCATCCCTTGACCGGTAACGGCGCCTGTGACTGTGCGCAGCTGCTGCTTAGTCAGTAGGAGAGCCTGCTTTGTGAAGCGGCCGTCAATTGCAGGGTGTGTCTGCAGTCAGTTTGGTCCGACCACGCTTTGTCGTGCTGATCCCAAGTGCGTTCCTTACCAAAGTGCGTATGTACCCAAAGGGGATCAGCATCAGCATCTGAAGCTACCTCGAGAACTGCTGTGTCCTGTATATTGTATTGTTAGACGGGCCGATTTCCGCAACTCCACGACGTAGCGCGTATTTTGCGTAAAGGGTGGGACAATACCTTATTCGATCCACCCCACCTCCATGCATGCTCTGCATAGCGGGCTATCTGTAACTCCTATAGTAAACAGGTGCTTGTTAAATGACCCATGACCTGTCACAGCGGCTGTGACTGTGCGCAGCTGCAGTCAGTTGGAGGGCCTGTTTTGTAAAGCGGCCGTCAATTGCAGGGAGTACCTCACTGGACAGCCTGCAGTCTGTTTGGTCTGACCAAATTTTGTTGTGTTGAACCCTAGTGCGTTTCCTCGCCTGTGCTTTTAAAGGGTCAGTACTGGTCCCAGGCAGCGCTGACGTCCTTTGCTTAAGCTGGGACTTTGTTTTGGTCCGAACTGCAGCTTTCGCCACAATTGGACCAGCACCCACGCTGGTGCCTGCAGTATTACCCGCAGGACCTCCAGGGGCGAGCGGGGTGTTGTTAGCACCCCGCTTAGGAGCTGAGTCGGCTTTCGCTGACTTCACTCCGGTTGGTTGAAATGGCCTTGGATTGTCCATGTATGTAAAGTAGTATTATTCGTCTCTCTGGCTCCCACCCACCATGGAGCCCGCTACTGGGAACGTCTCACTGTTAAGAAGCTTGATCGTTAGGACTACCAGAGAGATATAGGATAAGCATGTCGTTGTGCAACCGCAAAAACAAACATCTAGACCACTCCCCCCTGCTGTGTCCTTTAATCCATTGAATGGTTATGTTATTGAGAATACACACCTGATTTAAGCGGTTATGACATTCGTGTAGTAGTAGCCCAGAGTTAGTGGTATGGCATTTTAGTGCTTGCAGGACCGCCATGCTGCAGTTGCTCCAGTTTAACTTGCTGTTAAGGATGACTCCGAGATACTAGTCCTGGTTCGCTAGTTGGAGTTCAGTGTTGAATAGTTTTGGCAGGCTCAACTGGCCTAGTAGACAGTAAGACTAATTAGTAGAAAAACAACTTCTTAAAATGCAAGCTGATAATCTTCCAGGTTCAACGTGGCACTGCGTCCCACCGGACAACCACGACTGGTCACTGTGGCTGGCGACAGAGGCACGGCTCCGTGTCCCTTCGTCATGAACCCTCATGGCAACTGGATGGTCACCATCAAAACCAACAAGGAAGTCATGATTGTAAGTTATTTTATCTTTCTATTGTCGTAATGGCCCAGTGGTTAAGAAGAATGCGCAGACGCTGCCCGCGTTTCAGGTCTGAAAGAGTTATTCGCGTATATGTATACAACAAACATACATAGAATTGTGGTTAAATGTCATCATCTAATGAAACACTTATTCAGTTGCATAAATCGAACTGACTAAAGGTCTCACCTCTCATGAAGAACATTGAGACTTTTTAATTCATTTGTACCATCTCGGACGGATAAGGTTCAAAACTGGTTCACCTCCAGCGATGATACCTACTTTATTAGTTTATCTTAGACATTACTGACATCTACACACATTACAATGAGTATAAGTCTGAAATCGCCAACCCGCCTTGGTAAAGCCCAAGTGTTCTGGGTATTTGCTATATATAATAAGAAATATCTATCCATGTAATGTATTGTATTAATTACATCAGTCATCTAGTACCCATAATACAAGCTCTGCTTAGCTCGGGGCTAGATGATGCTGTGTGGATTGGATGAGGATGAGTCTAAAATCAAGACGGTACACATAAGACCTCAAAGGAATAAATGCATTAGAAGATTTGTAGTACCCACTTGTAATAACTATTATGGACCAAGGTGTAGAAAATGCTTAGTCCCAATTTTTTTAAATGATATACCAATAGATTTAGAACGTAGCTGTACTACAAAAATGTCTTTTAAAAATAAAGTGGGGAAGTTTCTTTTTAGCACGTTTTGTAAAAACCTTATCAGCTAGTAATTTCATAAAATATAACAGAACTTTGTATACGGGAGCTACATCTGTCAACAAACTGCTGTACAGTTTGGCAGAAGAAACATTGCAACAACATAACTGTGTTGAGGTTGGCTTCCAGTCTAACCGGCTACAGCTGAGTACCGATTGAAACTGTAAGAAAAGACCACTTTCATAACAGTGTAGTGACATCCATTCATGTCGATGACATATCTTGGATACAAGTGTTCAATGTAGATGATGCGAATAATGCAATTTATTTGATGGTAAGTTTCTGTATTTTCCCAACGATCCAGTTTAAGGTTAGACTTCCTTGGTTTCTGTGATTGCTAATTAGCGCGTCACGAAAATATTATTTCGCCACAATATTGTGGACTGTTAATAACACTATCACACTTCCCACTAACAATATTATTAACACCAGAACAGCTGAACAGATCTGGATGAAGTATGGCGCAGATATAGATTAATAGTCTGGCATAGCACGTAGTGTATTTTTTACCACAGAAAACGGAAGTATTCCCGTTGGGATTCCGATTGTTTCATGTTGACTTAAAACGTAAAACCGCGGGGCGCTGCTAGTGATTTATAATTCTGCTTCGCATTCTAAATGTTGTTGGCTATTGAATCGTTGAATGAATTCTAATCATTCAGGACTCACTACTATCAGTGTTAATTTTAAACCGCGGGGCTAGGCAACTGGGCCTAACCCAGTTGTAAACGTCCCTTTGTGCCTATTGGCCCAGCTCAGTTCTGTCTCCTGGTCGATATGGAGGGAAGAAGAAATTGCGTAGTTTTCTTAGTCCTCCGCTGCTTTTTTCTGATTAATTTCGTTGCGGGTTCCAAGACAGTTGCAGTGGATTGGGAATAGTGGGGCGGGCTCGTCCCATAGTAAAAAATATTACAAAAAAATCCTATTATACACTTTCAGGGCGACCGCGACATGACAGTGGGGATCAAGTCAACTGTAGCGATCCCTGAGGCAGATTGGCACCTGGACTACATCACCCCTCGCCCGTAATGCTTGATACGCAACAACAGTCTTCACGGCCGCTGTGGATTCTAAGAAGGTATGATACGTTTAAATGATTAAACGTCGCCTATTTTTTTTTTGTTTTTATGTCGTCGCGCCACACTAGTAATTTCTCCTGTATCGTGGGTGCGTTAACAAACATTTAAACTCACATACACAAACAGCCAAACCCGGAACAACCACCTGTAGACCAGAGAAATATTTTTTCCGTGCGGGAGTCGAACCCGCGACCCGTAGCGCAGCAGCCAACCACTCGGCCACTGCGCCCACCGTGTCGTCTATTGGTGGTAGTCATTTTGCATTGATATTCTATTTATTTGAACAACATAAAGAAACGAAATCAAAATAACCACTGCTATAATTTCATTAAGTTTGGTATAGCCGCGATTACTTATTTAGTCAGAAAGGAATGTCCATATTATTGTTTGGTGGAAAGAAGTTTAGGTGTATAAGGGTCCGAATATCCGATTACTGCTAAGAATAGCGGTGACTACTTTCGTGCACTTTTCCTAATTTCTACGTTTTATTCTGATGTTCGTTGTGCTGTACACAAACATGATGTCTACCTACCAAAATGATATTTTAAAGAAGTGAATAATTTACTTTTTAATTAAAAATCTCATTGCACCATGAACCACCAGAATCATGCAGTCATGGTGTCAGTTTGTGCGTCCAAGTCCCTTCCACCGTGTATACATAGTATAGTTCTTTACTCATTGATATTATAAATAGTATTGGTTCTGTCTCTTATGCTTTGGTAAGCAGAAGAGACAGAACCAATAAACCATGCTAAAGGCGTGAGTTTATGCTTGTATGTATGTTATGTGATACTTATCTAAGTGTATATTCACATTTATGCATATTGAATAGTTTTAGTGAAGTATAGCAGCAAACTATAGTTGAAAGTGATGACACGATTAAACATTATCCATGCTGTAGAAGCCATATTTAGAAGTTGGTCTTTAATTATGAATTGTTTTTAGGTGAATCCCATGGCTCGCTGGTGCCATAATTGCTACAGAGCAGCTTGATGTACAGTTGCCCGGATGCCTTATCAGACCCAGATCCGGAGCAGAGCAGAGCAGAACAAAAGCATCAACTCAAGAAATTACAGTTGTATGACCTGCGCTGCACTTCATTTCTGATCAAGAGATGTCGTCACAGCAAAGCTCTCGACTATCATCAGGTTCGGAATGGATACTTCTACCACAATACAACAACATACGATACTCACACTGGAGTCTGAATCGTTGATATTTTACAACATTATAAATTATATCTTCCAACCCCTAATAGGATTGGTAGTAATGATCTTATCGTCAATGTGTGGGATGATGCACTGTCCAATTCCATCACTACATATTTTAACTCTCAGCAAACATCACAAGATCCATAGCTCATTTGAGAGGCTTGGTAATCAATGTAATCATATCTGCTCTTACATCAATTTACCGCTTTCTTTGCTGGATTTGCCTTTAAATGCATTTAAATGTAATCCATAATGTATCTATGGAATACTTTTCCATCAAGTATACTACTTAGACAACAAGAATAATTGGGAGCTCTTTGTAAAATACAAGATAATTTTATAATATTGTTTCACTCTATTTAGCTTATTGCAGGTTAATAAATCTATTGCATAACTTTAGGTTTATTTTATTGACATAATCCTCTCATTCATTGTTTTGTTTAATTTCATCTTGACATTTTATTTACAGGGACGACGCGAGGTGGAAGTGAAGAATATTGTTGTCTAGAACACCTTCCTCAAAGATGAGCTAGCTGAGCGACACATTCAGCATATCGCCAACCAACACAGTCAACTTAAAATCCATGTTTATTATTTAATATGAACTATTGTTATATTGTACCTATTATGTGTACCAATAAAAATGTAGTGTTCATGAAACGAATCTCTGGTTTTACTGATTACTGATTAATCTTCTTTTACTTGGCTTTTTAGTCCATGTTGGGCTGGATTAATTGTTAGTCTTTATAGTATTTATATTTTATTATTTGTATTTCGTTTTACTTATTAAAAATCACTGCTAGTGCCACCTATTTAACTACGTCCGCAACAAGAAGACACCGCCTGTGGATCGTATCGTACATTACCAGAGGACAACGCGTGCCTTGATTCTGTGGTGTAGTTTTGTTGCTAGCTCACTCGATTTGTAGATAGATGGGTCTGGGTACAATTTACTATTAATTACCTATGTAAAAACGTCCAGTAAAATAGTAATGCCTACTGAATTGAGTGAGGAACCAGCACTCGCATGTTGTTGAATGGGAAATCAACAATTTTTTCTCTAGATAAAAGCTCAATACCTCTCGTAATGTAACAATAAATGAATAAATAAAATTGAGACTGTTGCGTATACTTATTAAAAATTACTGCTAGTGCCACCTATTTAACTACGTCTGCAACAAGAAGACACCGCGTGTAATTCGTATCGTACATTACCAGAGGACAACGCGTGCCTTGATTCTGTGGTGTAGTTTTGTTGCTAGCTCACTCGATTTGTAGATAGATGGGTCTGGGTACAATTTACTATTAATTACCTATGTAAAAACGTCCAGTAAAATAGTAATGCCTACTGAATTGAGTGGGGAATCAGCACTCGCACGTCGTTGAATGGCAAATAAGCAATTTTTTCTCTAGATATAAGCTCAATGCCTCACGTAATGTTACAATAAATAAATAAAGAAAATTGAGACTCTGTGTGAATTTATAATTTATTGCATGCAACACTCACTCAACAAAAAAGAAAAAAGTTTGACAGCCGGTTTGCCTGTGTTTATTTTCCGCGTCCTGCTTGTTTCTTTTAGTTATAATCGTCCAAAAGTGCTTCTTCCACCCAGTAACGTTGGGTAGAGCCTTTGCTCCTCCGGCCGTGGTGATTATGTGCTGGTATTGATTGTTTAAATCTACGTATTGAGACAACCTACCTGACTACCCGTTTGGTGATTTTGGAGGCTGCTATGTACAATGCAATGTGAATTTGCATAAATTCCCTACCCCGAATAAGGATAAGGAGTTTTTTAATACATGGGCTACTTCCGTCGGTGTATATTGCGACGAGAAAATGAATATAATTTCAAATACCGCCATGTAAGTCATACCACCGAGTAAGTTGAAAGTGTACACATACTTCGAATAACGGTATTGGTGCCGGAAGATAAAGCAAAGACGCCGTATGAACAACAAACATGCCAGGTTAGATAGATTGATATCATCATGATCTGCCTAGCCCTTTCCCAACTATGTTGGGGCGGCTTCCAGTCTAACCGGATGCAGCTGAATAACAGTATTTTACATGGAGCGACTGCCTATCTGACCTCCACAACCCAGTTACTGAGCAACACAGTACGCCTTGATGAGGCGGGTTGTCAAACATTCAGATTTCTGACTATCTGTAACAACAAACTTTCAAACATCTACAAATGACAGCCGGGACCCTGGACTAACGGGTTAGCGTGCTTTCCGTGGCGCGCAGGCGTCTCGATATGTTACGATCGGTCACCCATCCACAGACAGACCTCGGCGAGCGTAGCTTAAACTTTGATCAACCCGTATGGCTGTTTTTATTTGGCAATGAGCCACTCATAACATGCCAGGTTACATAGATTGATATCTATACTAATATTATAAAGAGGTAAAATTAGCTTATAAGTTTGTACATTATTCATATTCATTCATACAAAAAGCTACATTATTCCTGAGTGCTACAGGCTATAGAAATCATTTATTTGCCAATAATGTAGGTAACAGATAAGTTGTTAATTTATGGAGTCCCAATACATTTTGCCTTAGGGCATGCAAAATTATTTAATTAATTGAATACATTGCCTTAGTTGCTACATTTACTTAACATTTTTGTATAATTGAGACACATAATGACATAGTATTACATCTAAAATTGATTGATTATAGTATAAAATAATCAAAATATACTATGAATGTAGTTATAATCTATAAATTGTCATTCCAGAACCTCCTGTTACTTCACATTTGGACTATGTGGATATGCAGCACACTCAAAGTACCATAGAAGATGTGCAAATAAAGGAAAGTCTTGGTAAGTAAAGAAATAATCATAACAGCATTTAGCAGCCTGTTCAAGCATCCTCATATCTGGAGGGATGAGCTAACAAAATGATAAGTAGTGAAAAAGAATTAATTTTTTGCATCATCATTATAAAAGACTTATTTGTCATTCCAGGACCTGTTACTTCACACAGATGTGACTCAGTATCCCGAGACAAAGTGCCTATGCATATTTGCATGCTTCGATTGCTGTGGAAGATGCACAAGTGAAGTAAATCTCGGTAAGTAAAAATAATTATCATCCCTTGACCGGTAACGGCGCCTGTGACTGTGCGCAGCTGCTGCTTAGTCAGTAGGAGAGCCTGCTTTGTGAAGCGGCCGTCAATTGCAGGGTGTGTCTGCAGTCAGTTTGGTCCGACCACGCTTTGTCGTGCTGATCCCAAGTGCGTTCCTTACCAAAGTGCGTATGTACCCAAAGGGGATCAGCATCAGCATCTGAAGCTACCTCGAGAACTGCTGTGTCCTGTATATTGTATTGTTAGACGGGCCGATTTCCGCAACTCCACGACGTAGCGCGTATTTTGCGTAAAGGGTGGGACAATACCTTATTCGATCCACCCCACCTCCATGCATGCTCTGCATAGCGGGCTATCTGTAACTCCTATAGTAAACAGGTGCTTGTTAAATGACCCATGACCTGTCACAGCGGCTGTGACTGTGCGCAGCTGCAGTCAGTTGGAGGGCCTGTTTTGTAAAGCGGCCGTCAATTGCAGGGAGTACCTCACTGGACAGCCTGCAGTCTGTTTGGTCTGACCAAATTTTGTTGTGTTGAACCCTAGTGCGTTTCCTCGCCTGTGCTTTTAAAGGGTCAGTACTGGTCCCAGGCAGCGCTGACGTCCTTTGCTTAAGCTGGGACTTTGTTTTGGTCCGAACTGCAGCTTTCGCCACAATTGGACCAGCACCCACGCTGGTGCCTGCAGTATTACCCGCAGGACCTCCAGGGGCGAGCGGGGTGTTGTTAGCACCCCGCTTAGGAGCTGAGTCGGCTTTCGCTGACTTCACTCCGGTTGGTTGAAATGGCCTTGGATTGTCCATGTATGTAAAGTAGTATTATTCGTCTCTCTGGCTCCCACCCACCATGGAGCCCGCTACTGGGAACGTCTCACTGTTAAGAAGCTTGATCGTTAGGACTACCAGAGAGATATAGGATAAGCATGTCGTTGTGCAACCGCAAAAACAAACATCTAGACCACTCCCCCCTGCTGTGTCCTTTAATCCATTGAATGGTTATGTTATTGAGAATACACACCTGATTTAAGCGGTTATGACATTCGTGTAGTAGTAGCCCAGAGTTAGTGGTATGGCATTTTAGTGCTTGCAGGACCGCCATGCTGCAGTTGCTCCAGTTTAACTTGCTGTTAAGGATGACTCCGAGATACTAGTCCTGGTTCGCTAGTTGGAGTTCAGTGTTGAATAGTTTTGGCAGGCTCAACTGGCCTAGTAGACAGTAAGACTAATTAGTAGAAAAACAACTTCTTAAAATGCAAGCTGATAATCTTCCAGGTTCAACGTGGCACTGCGTCCCACCGGACAACCACGACTGGTCACTGTGGCTGGCGACAGAGGCACGGCTCCGTGTCCCTTCGTCATGAACCCTCATGGCAACTGGATGGTCACCATCAAAACCAACAAGGAAGTCATGATTGTAAGTTATTTTATCTTTCTATTGTCGTAATGGCCCAGTGGTTAAGAAGAATGCGCAGACGCTGCCCGCGTTTCAGGTCTGAAAGAGTTATTCGCGTATATGTATACAACAAACATACATAGAATTGTGGTTAAATGTCATCATCTAATGAAACACTTATTCAGTTGCATAAATCGAACTGACTAAAGGTCTCACCTCTCATGAAGAACATTGAGACTTTTTAATTCATTTGTACCATCTCGGACGGATAAGGTTCAAAACTGGTTCACCTCCAGCGATGATACCTACTTTATTAGTTTATCTTAGACATTACTGACATCTACACACATTACAATGAGTATAAGTCTGAAATCGCCAACCCGCCTTGGTAAAGCCCAAGTGTTCTGGGTATTTGCTATATATAATAAGAAATATCTATCCATGTAATGTATTGTATTAATTACATCAGTCATCTAGTACCCATAATACAAGCTCTGCTTAGCTCGGGGCTAGATGATGCTGTGTGGATTGGATGAGGATGAGTCTAAAATCAAGACGGTACACATAAGACCTCAAAGGAATAAATGCATTAGAAGATTTGTAGTACCCACTTGTAATAACTATTATGGACCAAGGTGTAGAAAATGCTTAGTCCCAATTTTTTTAAATGATATACCAATAGATTTAGAACGTAGCTGTACTACAAAAATGTCTTTTAAAAATAAAGTGGGGAAGTTTCTTTTTAGCACGTTTTGTAAAAACCTTATCAGCTAGTAATTTCATAAAATATAACAGAACTTTGTATACGGGAGCTACATCTGTCAACAAACTGCTGTACAGTTTGGCAGAAGAAACATTGCAACAACATAACTGTGTTGAGGTTGGCTTCCAGTCTAACCGGCTACAGCTGAGTACCGATTGAAACTGTAAGAAAAGACCACTTTCATAACAGTGTAGTGACATCCATTCATGTCGATGACATATCTTGGATACAAGTGTTCAATGTAGATGATGCGAATAATGCAATTTATTTGATGGTAAGTTTCTGTATTTTCCCAACGATCCAGTTTAAGGTTAGACTTCCTTGGTTTCTGTGATTGCTAATTAGCGCGTCACGAAAATATTATTTCGCCACAATATTGTGGACTGTTAATAACACTATCACACTTCCCACTAACAATATTATTAACACCAGAACAGCTGAACAGATCTGGATGAAGTATGGCGCAGATATAGATTAATAGTCTGGCATAGCACGTAGTGTATTTTTTACCACAGAAAACGGAAGTATTCCCGTTGGGATTCCGATTGTTTCATGTTGACTTAAAACGTAAAACCGCGGGGCGCTGCTAGTGATTTATAATTCTGCTTCGCATTCTAAATGTTGTTGGCTATTGAATCGTTGAATGAATTCTAATCATTCAGGACTCACTACTATCAGTGTTAATTTTAAACCGCGGGGCTAGGCAACTGGGCCTAACCCAGTTGTAAACGTCCCTTTGTGCCTATTGGCCCAGCTCAGTTCTGTCTCCTGGTCGATATGGAGGGAAGAAGAAATTGCGTAGTTTTCTTAGTCCTCCGCTGCTTTTTTCTGATTAATTTCGTTGCGGGTTCCAAGACAGTTGCAGTGGATTGGGAATAGTGGGGCGGGCTCGTCCCATAGTAAAAAATATTACAAAAAAATCCTATTATACACTTTCAGGGCGACCGCGACATGACAGTGGGGATCAAGTCAACTGTAGCGATCCCTGAGGCAGATTGGCACCTGGACTACATCACCCCTCGCCCGTAATGCTTGATACGCAACAACAGTCTTCACGGCCGCTGTGGATTCTAAGAAGGTATGATACGTTTAAATGATTAAACGTCGCCTATTTTTTTTTTGTTTTTATGTCGTCGCGCCACACTAGTAATTTCTCCTGTATCGTGGGTGCGTTAACAAACATTTAAACTCACATACACAAACAGCCAAACCCGGAACAACCACCTGTAGACCAGAGAAATATTTTTTCCGTGCGGGAGTCGAACCCGCGACCCGTAGCGCAGCAGCCAACCACTCGGCCACTGCGCCCACCGTGTCGTCTATTGGTGGTAGTCATTTTGCATTGATATTCTATTTATTTGAACAACATAAACTCAACGAAATCAAAATAACCACTGCTATAATTTCATTAAGTTTGGTATAGCCGCGATTACTTATTTAGTCAGAAAGGAATGTCCATATTATTGTTTGGTGGAAAGAAGTTTAGGTGTATAAGGGTCCGAATATCCGATTACTGCTAAGAATAGCGGTGACTACTTTCGTGCACTTTTCCTAATTTCTACGTTTTATTCTGATGTTCGTTGTGCTGTACACAAACATGATGTCTACCTACCAAAATGATATTTTTAAGAAGTGAATAATTTACTTTTTAATTAAAAATCTCATTGCACCATGAACCACCAGAATCATGCAGTCATGGTGTCAGTTTGTGCGTCCAAGTCCCTTCCACCGTGTATACATAGTATAGTTCTTTACTCATTGATATTATAAATAGTATTGGTTCTGTCTCTTATGCTTTGGTAAGCAGAAGAGACAGAACCAATAAACCATGCTAAAGGCGTGAGTTTATGCTTGTATGTATGTTATGTGATACTTATCTAAGTGTATATTCACATTTATGCATATTGAATAGTTTTAGTGAAGTATAGCAGCAAACTATAGTTGAAAGTGATGACACGATTAAACATTATCCATGCTGTAGAAGCCATATTTAGAAGTTGGTCTTTAATTATGAATTGTTTTTAGGTGAATCCCATGGCTCGCTGGTGCCATAATTGCTACAGAGCAGCTTGATGTACAGTTGCCCGGATGCCTTATCAGACCCAGATCCGGAGCAGAGCAGAGCAGAACAAAAGCATCAACTCAAGAAATTACAGTTGTGTGACCTGCGCTGCACTTCATTTCTGATCAAGAGATGTCGTCACAGCAAAGCTCTCGACTATCATCAGGTTCGGAATGGATACTTCTACCACAATACAACAACATACGATACTCACACTGGAGTCTGAATCGTTGATATTTTACAACATTATAAATTATATCTTCCAACCCCTAATAGGATTGGTAGTAATGATCTTATCGTCAATGTGTGGGATGATGCACTGTCCAATTCCATCACTACATATTTTAACTCTCAGCAAACATCACAAGATCCATAGCTCATTTGAGAGGCTTGGTAATCAATGTAATCATATCTGCTCTTACATCAATTTACCGCTTTCTTTGCTGGATTTGCCTTTAAATGCATTTAAATGTAATCCATAATGTATCTATGGAATACTTTTCCATCAAGTATACTACTTAGACAACAAGAATAATTGGGAGCTCTTTGTAAAATACAAGATAATTTTATAATATTGTTTCACTCTATTTAGCTTATTGCAGGTTAATAAATCTATTGCATAACTTTAGGTTTATTTTATTGACATAATCCTCTCATTCATTGTTTTGTTTAATTTCATCTTGACATTTTATTTACAGGGACGACGCGAGGTGGAAGTGAAGAATATTGTTGTCTAGAACACCTTCCTCAAAGATGAGCTAGCTGAGCGACACATTCAGCATATCGCCAACCAACACAGTCAACTTAAAATCCATGTTTATTATTTAATATGAACTATTGTTATATTGTACCTATTATGTGTACCAATAAAAATGTAGTGTTCATGAAACGAATCTCTGGTTTTACTGATTACTGATTAATCTTCTTTTACTTGGCTTTTTAGTCCATGTTGGGCTGGATTAATTGTTAGTCTTTATAGTATTTATATTTTATTATTTGTATTTCGTTTTACTTATTAAAAATCACTGCTAGTGCCACCTATTTAACTACGTCCGCAACAAGAAGACACCGCCTGTGGATCGTATCGTACATTACCAGAGGACAACGCGTGCCTTGATTCTGTGGTGTAGTTTTGTTGCTAGCGCACTCGATTTGTAGATAGATGGCTCTGGGTACATTTTACTTATGTAAAAACGTCCAGTAAAATAGTAATGCCTACTGAATTGAGTGAGGAACCAGCACTCGCATGTTGTTGAATGGGAAATCAACAATTTTTTCTCTAGATAAAAGCTCAATACCTCTCGTAATGTAACAATAAATGAATAAATAAAATTGAGACTGTTGCGTATACTTATTAAAAATTACTGCTAGTGCCACCTATTTAACTACGTCTGCAACAAGAAGACACCGCGTGTAATTCGTATCGTACATTACCAGAGGACAACGCGTGCCTTGATTCTGTGGTGTAGTTTTGTTGCTAGCTCACTCGATTTGTAGATAGATGGGTCTGGGTACAATTTACTATTAATTACCTATGTAAAAACGTCCAGTAAAATAGTAATGCCTACTGAATTGAGTGGGGAATCAGCACTCGCACGTCGTTGAATGGCAAATAAGCAATTTTTTCTCTAGATATAAGCTCAATGCCTCACGTAATGTTACAATAAATAAATAAAGAAAATTGAGACTCTGTGTGAATTTATAATTTATTGCATGCAACACTCACTCAACAAAAAAGAAAAAAAGTTTGACAGCCGGTTTGCCTGTGTTTATTTTCCGCGTCCTGCTTGTTTCTTTTAGTTATAATCGTCCAAAAGTGCTTCTTCCACCCAGTAACGTTGGGTAGAGCCTTTGCTCCTCCGGCCGTGGTGATTATGTGCTGGTATTGATTGTTTAAATCTACGTATTGAGACAACCTACCTGACTACCCGTTTGGTGATTTTGGAGGCTGCTATGTACAATGCAATGTGAATTTGCATAAATTCCCTACCCCGAATAAGGATAAGGAGTTTTTTAATACATGGGCTACTTCCGTCGGTGTATATTGCGACGAGAAAATGAATATAATTTCAAATACCGCCATGTAAGTCTTACCACCGAGTAAGTTGAAAGTGTACACATACTTCGAATAACGGTATTGGTGCCGGAAGATAAAGCAAAGACGCCGTATGAACAACAAACATGCCAGGTTAGATAGATTGATATCATCATGATCTGCCTAGCCCTTTCCCAACTATGTTGGGGCGGCTTCCAGTCTAACCGGATGCAGCTGAATAACAGTATTTTACATGGAGCGACTGCCTATCTGACCTCCACAACCCAGTTACTGAGCAACACAGTACGCCTTGATGAGGCGGGTTGTCAAACATTCAGATTTCTGACTATCTGTAACAACAAACTTTCAAACATCTACAAATGACAGCCGGGACCCTGGACTAACGGGTTAGCGTGCTTTCCGTGGCGCGCAGGCGTCTCGATATGTTACGATCGGTCACCCATCCACAGACAGACCTCGGCGAGCGTAGCTTAAACTTTGATCAACCCGTATGGCTGTTTTTATTTGGCAATGAGCCACTCATAACATGCCAGGTTACATAGATTGATATCTATACTAATATTATAAAGAGGTAAAATTAGCTTATAAGTTTGTACATTATTCATATTCATTCATACAAAAAGCTACATTATTCCTGAGTGCTACAGGCTATAGAAATCATTTATTTGCCAATAATGTAGGTAACAGATAAGTTGTTAATTTATGGAGTCCCAATACATTTTGCCTTAGGGCATGCAAAATTATTTAATTAATTGAATACATTGCCTTAGTTGCTACATTTACTTAACATTTTTGTATAATTGAGACACATAATGACATAGTATTACATCTAAAATTGATTGATTATAGTATAAAATAATCAAAATATACTATGAATGTAGTTATAATCTATAAATTGTCATTCCAGAACCTCCTGTTACTTCACATTTGGACTATGTGGATATGCAGCACACTCAAAGTACCATAGAAGATGTGCAAATAAAGGAAAGTCTTGGTAAGTAAAGAAATAATCATAACAGCATTTAGCAGCCTGTTCAAGCATCCTCATATCTGGAGGGATGAGCTAACAAAATGATAAGTAGTGAAAAAGAATTAATTTTTTGCATCATCATTATAAAAGACTTATTTGTCATTCCAGGACCTGTTACTTCACACAGATGTGACTCAGTATCCCGAGACAAAGTGCCTATGCATATTTGCATGCTTCGATTGCTGTGGAAGATGCACAAGTGAAGTAAATCTCGGTAAGTAAAAATAATTATCATCCCTTGACCGGTAACGGCGCCTGTGACTGTGCGCAGCTGCTGCTTAGTCAGTAGGAGAGCCTGCTTTGTGAAGCGGCCGTCAATTGCAGGGTGTGTCTGCAGTCAGTTTGGTCCGACCACGCTTTGTCGTGCTGATCCCAAGTGCGTTCCTTACCAAAGTGCGTATGTACCCAAAGGGGATCAGCATCAGCATCTGAAGCTACCTCGAGAACTGCTGTGTCCTGTATATTGTATTGTTAGACGGGCCGATTTCCGCAACTCCACGACGTAGCGCGTATTTTGCGTAAAGGGTGGGACAATACCTTATTCGATCCACCCCACCTCCATGCATGCTCTGCATAGCGGGCTATCTGTAACTCCTATAGTAAACAGGTGCTTGTTAAATGACCCATGACCTGTCACAGCGGCTGTGACTGTGCGCAGCTGCAGTCAGTTGGAGGGCCTGTTTTGTAAAGCGGCCGTCAATTGCAGGGAGTACCTCACTGGACAGCCTGCAGTCTGTTTGGTCTGACCAAATTTTGTTGTGTTGAACCCTAGTGCGTTTCCTCGCCTGTGCTTTTAAAGGGTCAGTACTGGTCCCAGGCAGCGCTGACGTCCTTTGCTTAAGCTGGGACTTTGTTTTGGTCCGAACTGCAGCTTTCGCCACAATTGGACCAGCACCCACGCTGGTGCCTGCAGTATTACCCGCAGGACCTCCAGGGGCGAGCGGGGTGTTGTTAGCACCCCGCTTAGGAGCTGAGTCGGCTTTCGCTGACTTCACTCCGGTTGGTTGAAATGGCCTTGGATTGTCCATGTATGTAAAGTAGTATTATTCGTCTCTCTGGCTCCCACCCACCATGGAGCCCGCTACTGGGAACGTCTCACTGTTAAGAAGCTTGATCGTTAGGACTACCAGAGAGATATAGGATAAGCATGTCGTTGTGCAACCGCAAAAACAAACATCTAGACCACTCCCCCCTGCTGTGTCCTTTAATCCATTGAATGGTTATGTTATTGAGAATACACACCTGATTTAAGCGGTTATGACATTCGTGTAGTAGTAGCCCAGAGTTAGTGGTATGGCATTTTAGTGCTTGCAGGACCGCCATGCTGCAGTTGCTCCAGTTTAACTTGCTGTTAAGGATGACTCCGAGATACTAGTCCTGGTTCGCTAGTTGGAGTTCAGTGTTGAATAATTTTGGCAGGCTCAACTGGCCTAGTAGACAGTAAGACTAATTAGTAGAAAAACAACTTCTTAAAATGCAAGCTGATAATCTTCCAGGTTCAACGTGGCACTGCGTCCCACCGGACAACCACGACTGGTCACTGTGGCTGGCGACAGAGGCACGGCTCCGTGTCCCTTCGTCATGAACCCTCATGGCAACTGGATGGTCACCATCAAAACCAACAAGGAAGTCATGATTGTAAGTTATTTTATCTTTCTATTGTCGTAATGGCCCAGTGGTTAAGAAGAATGCGCAGACGCTGCCCGCGTTTCAGGTCTGAAAGAGTTATTCGCGTATATGTATACAACAAACATACATAGAATTGTGGTTAAATGTCATCATGTAATGAAACACTTATTCAGTTGCATAAATCGAACTGACTAAAGGTCTCACCTCTCATGAAGAACATTGAGACTTTTTAATTCATTTGTACCATCTCGGACGGATAAGGTTCAAAACTGGTTCACCTCCAGCGATGATACCTACTTTATTAGTTTATCTTAGACATTACTGACATCTACACACATTACAATGAGTATAAGTCTGAAATCGCCAACCCGCCTTGGTAAAGCCCAAGTGTTCTGGGTATTTGCTATATATAATAAGAAATATCTATCCATGTAATGTATTGTATTAATTACATCAGTCATCTAGTACCCATAATACAAGCTCTGCTTAGCTCGGGGCTAGATGATGCTGTGTGGATTGGATGAGGATGAGTCTAAAATCAAGACGGTACACATAAGACCTCAAAGGAATAAATGCATTAGAAGATTTGTAGTACCCACTTGTAATAACTATTATGGACCAAGGTGTAGAAAATGTTTAGTCCCAAATTTTTTTAATGATATACCAATAGATTTAGAACGTAGCTGTACTACAAAAATGTCTTTTAAAAATAAAGTGAGGAAGTTTCTTTTTAGCACCTTTTGTAAAAACCTTATCAGCTAGTAATTTCATAAAATATAACAGAACTTTGTATACGGGAGCTACATCTGTCAACAAACTGCTGTACAGTTTGGCAGAAGAAACATTGCAACAACATAACTGTGTTGAGGTTGGCTACCAGTCTAACCGGCTACAGCTGAGTACCGATTGAAACTGTAAGAAAAGACCACTTTCATAACAGTGTAGTGACATCCATTCATGTCGATGACATATCTTGGATACAAGTGTTCAATGTAGATGATGCGAATAATGCAATTTATTTGATGGTAAGTTTCTGTATTTTCCCAACGATCCAGTTTAAGGTTAGACTTCCTTGGTTTCTGTGATTGCTAATTAGCGCGTCACGAAAATATTATTTCGCCACAATATTGTGGACTGTTAATAACACTATCACACTTCCCACTAACAATATTATTAACACCAGAACAGCTGAACAGATCTGGATGAAGTATGGCGCAGATATAGATTAATAGTCTGGCATAGCACGTAGTGTATTTTTTACCACAGAAAACGGAAGTATTCCCGTTGGGATTCCGATTGTTTCATGTTGACTTAAAACGTAAAACCGCGGGGCGCTGCTAGTGATTTATAGTTCTGCTTCGCATTCTAAATGTTGTTGACTATTGAATCGTTGAATGAATTCTAATCATTCAGGACTCACTACAATCAGTGTTAATTTTAAACCGCGGGGCTAGGCAACTGGGCCTAACCCAGTTGTAAACGTCCCTTTGTGCCTATTGGCCCAGCTCAGTTCTGTCTCCTGGTCGATATGGAGGGAAGAAGAAATTGCGTAGTTTTCTTAGTCCTCCGCTGCTTTTTTCTGATTAATTTCGTTGCGGGTTCCAAGACAGTTGCAGTGGATTGGGAATAGTGGGGCGGGCTCGTCCCATAGTAAAAAATATTACAAAAAAATCCTATTATACACTTTCAGGGCGACCGCGACATGACAGTGGGGATCAAGTCAACTGTAGCGATCCCTGAGGCAGATTGGCACCTGGACTACATCACCCCTCGCCCGTAATGCTTGATACGCAACAACAGTCTTCACGGCCGCTGTGGATTCTAAGAAGGTATGATACGTTTAAATGATTAAACGTCGCCTATTTTTTTTTTGTTTTTATGTCGTCGCGCCACACTAGTAATTTCTCCTGTATCGTGGGTGCGTTAACAAACATTTAAACTCACATACACAAACAGCCAAACCCGGAACAACCACCTGTAGACCAGAGAAATATTTTTTCCGTGCGGGAGTCGAACCCGCGACCCGTAGCGCAGCAGCCAACCACTCGGCCACTGCGCCCACCGTGTCGTCTATTGGTGGTAGTCATTTTGCATTGATATTCTATTTATTTGAACAACATAAACTCAACGAAATCAAAATAACCACTGCTATAATTTCATTAAGTTTGGTATAGCCGCGATTACTTATTTAGTCAGAAAGGAATGTCCATATTATTGTTTGGTGGAAAGAAGTTTAGGTGTATAAGGGTCCGAATATCCGATTACTGCTAAGAATAGCGGTGACTACTTTCGTGCACTTTTCCTAATTTCTACGTTTTATTCTGATGTTCGTTGTGCTGTACACAAACATGATGTCTACCTACCAAAATGATATTTTTAAGAAGTGAATAATTTACTTTTTAATTAAAAATCTCATTGCACCATGAACCACCAGAATCATGCAGTCATGGTGTCAGTTTGTGCGTCCAAGTCCCTTCCACCGTGTATACATAGTATAGTTCTTTACTCATTGATATTATAAATAGTATTGGTTCTGTCTCTTATGCTTTGGTAAGCAGAAGAGACAGAACCAATAAACCATGCTAAAGGCGTGAGTTTATGCTTGTATGTATGTTATGTGATACTTATCTAAGTGTATATTCACATTTATGCATATTGAATAGTTTTAGTGAAGTATAGCAGCAAACTATAGTTGAAAGTGATGACACGATTAAACATTATCCATGCTGTAGAAGCCATATTTAGAAGTTGGTCTTTAATTATGAATTGTTTTTAGGTGAATCCCATGGCTCGCTGGTGCCATAATTGCTACAGAGCAGCTTGATGTACAGTTGCCCGGATGCCTTATCAGACCCAGATCCGGAGCAGAGCAGAGCAGAACAAAAGCATCAACTCAAGAAATTACAGTTGTATGACCTGCGCTGCACTTCATTTCTGATCAAGAGATGTCGTCACAGCAAAGCTCTCGACTATCATCAGGTTCGGAATGGATACTTCTACCACAATACAACAACATACGATACTCACACTGGAGTCTGAATCGTTGATATTTTACAACATTATAAATTATATCTTCCAACCCCTAATAGGATTGGTAGTAATGATCTTATCGTCAATGTGTGGGATGATGCACTGTCCAATTCCATCACTACATATTTTAACTCTCAGCAAACATCACAAGATCCATAGCTCATTTGAGAGGCTTGGTAATCAATGTAATCATATCTGCTCTTACATCAATTTACCGCTTTCTTTGCTGGATTTGCCTTTAAATGCATTTAAATGTAATCCATAATGTATCTATGGAATACTTTTCCATCAAGTATACTACTTAGACAACAAGAATAATTGGGAGCTCTTTGTAAAATACAAGATAATTTTATAATATTGTTTCACTCTATTTAGCTTATTGCAGGTTAATAAATCTATTGCATAACTTTAGGTTTATTTTATTGACATAATCCTCTCATTCATTGTTTTGTTTAATTTCATCTTGACATTTTATTTACAGGGACGACGCGAGGTGGAAGTGAAGAATATTGTTGTCTAGAACACCTTCCTCAAAGATGAGCTAGCTGAGCGACACATTCAGCATATCGCCAACCAACACAGTCAACTTAAAATCCATGTTTATTATTTAATATGAACTATTGTTATATTGTACCTATTATGTGTACCAATAAAAATGTAGTGTTCATGAAACGAATCTCTGGTTTTACTGATTACTGATTAATCTTCTTTTACTTGGCTTTTTAGTCCATGTTGGGCTGGATTAATTGTTAGTCTTTATAGTATTTATATTTTATTATTTGTATTTCGTTTTACTTATTAAAAATCACTGCTAGTGCCACCTATTTAACTACGTCCGCAACAAGAAGACACCGCCTGTGGATCGTATCGTACATTACCAGAGGACAACGCGTGCCTTGATTCTTTGGTGTAGTTTTGTTGCTAGCCCACTCGATTTGTAGATAGATGGGTCTGGGTACAATTTACTATTAATTACCTATGTAAAAACGTCCAGTAAAATAGTAATGCCTACTGAATTGAGTGAGGAACCAGCACTCGCATGTTGTTGAATGGGAAATCAACAATTTTTTCTCTAGATAAAAGCTCAATACCTCTCGTAATGTAACAATAAATGAATAAATAAAATTGAGACTGTTGCGTATACTTATTAAAAATTACTGCTAGTGCCACCTATTTAACTACGTCTGCAACAAGAAGACACCGCGTGTAATTCGTATCGTACATTACCAGAGGACAACGCGTGCCTTGATTCTGTGGTGTAGTTTTGTTGCTAGCTCACTCGATTTGTAGATAGATGGGTCTGGGTACAATTTACTATTAATTACCTATGTAAAAACGTCCAGTAAAATAGTAATGCCTACTGAATTGAGTGGGGAATCAGCACTCGCACGTCGTTGAATGGCAAATAAGCAATTTTTTCTCTAGATATAAGCTCAATGCCTCACGTAATGTTACAATAAATAAATAAAGAAAATTGAGACTCTGTGTGAATTTATAATTTATTGCATGCAACACTCACTCAACAAAAAAGAAAAAAAGTTTGACAGCCGGTTTGCCTGTGTTTATTTTCCGCGTCCTGCTTGTTTCTTTTAGTTATAATCGTCCAAAAGTGCTTCTTCCACCCAGTAACGTTGGGTAGAGCCTTTGCTCCTCCGGCCGTGGTGATTATGTGCTGGTATTGATTGTTTAAATCTACGTATTGAGACAACCTACCTGACTACCCGTTTGGTGATTTTGGAGGCTGCTATGTACAATGCAATGTGAATTTGCATAAATTCCCTACCCCGAATAAGGATAAGGAGTTTTTTAATACATGGGCTACTTCCGTCGGTGTATATTGCGACGAGAAAATGAATATAATTTCAAATACCGCCATGTAAGTCATACCACCGAGTAAGTTGAAAGTGTACACATACTTCGAATAACGGTATTGGTGCCGGAAGATAAAGCAAAGACGCCGTATGAACAACAAACATGCCAGGTTAGATAGATTGATATCATCACGATCTGCCTAGCCCTTTCCCAACTATGTTGGGGCGGCTTCCAGTCTAACCGGATGCAGCTGAATAACAGTATTTTACATGGAGCGACTGCCTATCTGACCTCCACAACCCAGTTACTGAGCAACACAGTACGCCTTGATGAGGCGGGTTGTCAAACATTCAGATTTCTGACTATCTGTAACAACAAACTTTCAAACATCTACAAATGACAGCTGGGACCCTGGACTAACGGGTTAGCGTGCTTTCCGTGGCGCGCAGGCGTCTCGATATGTTACGATCGGTCACCCATCCACAGACAGACCTCGGCGAGCGTAGCTTAAACTTTGATCAACCCGTATGGCTGTTTTTATTTGGCAATGAGCCACTCATAACATGCCAGGTTACATAGATTGATATCTATACTAATATTATAAAGAGGTAAAATTAGCTTATAAGTTTGTACATTATTCATATTCATTCATACAAAAAGCTACATTATTCCTGAGTGCTACAGGCTATAGAAATCATTTATTTGCCAATAATGTAGGTAACAGATAAGTTGTTAATTTATGGAGTCCCAATACATTTTGCCTTATAGCATGCAAAATTATTTAATTAATTGAATACATTGCCTTAGTTGCTACATTTACTTAACATTTTTGTATAATTGAGACACATAATGACATAGTATTACATCTAAAATTGATTGATTATAGTATAAAATAATCAAAATATACTATGAATGTAGTTATCTTAATATATATATTTCTTGTGTGCGTGTGTATGTGACTGAACTCCTCCTAAACGACTGGACCAATTTTGATGAAATTTTTTGTATGCGTTTGGGTGACGCCCTGGATGGTTTAGATTTACAATTGGACCCAGTAGGTGGCGCTGTACGGGCAGGAAAACGTCTGTTCGGTCCGCTAGTAATCTATAAATTGTCATTCCAGAACCTCCTGTTACTTCACATTTAGACTATGTGGATATGCAGCACACTCAAAGTACCATAGAAGATGTGCAAATAAAGGAAAGTCTTGGTAAGTGAAGAAATAATCATAACAGCATTTAGCAGCCTGTTCAAGCATCCTCATATCTGGAGGGATGAGCTAACAAAATGATAAGTAGTGAAAAAGAATTAATTTTTTGCATCATCATTATAAAAGACTTATTTGTCATTCCAGGACCTGTTACTTCACACAGATGTGACTCAGTATCCCGAGATAACGTGCCTATGCATATTTGCATGCTTCGATTGCTGTGGAAGATGCACAAGTGAAGTAAATCTCGGTAAGTAAAAATAATTATCATCCCTTGACCGGTAACGGCGCCTGTGACTGTGCGCAGCTGCTGCTTAGTCAGTAGGAGAGCCTGCTTTGTGAAGCGGCCGTCAATTGCAGGGTGTGTCTGCAGTCAGTTTGGTCCGACCACGCTTTGTCGTGCTGATCCCAAGTGCGTTCCTTACCAAAGTGCGTATGTACCCAAAGGGGATCAGCATCAGCATCTGAAGCTACCTCGAGAACTGCTGTGTCCTGTATATTGTATTGTTAGACGGGCCGATTTCCGCAACTCCACGACGTAGCGCGTATTTTGCGTAAAGGGTGGGACAATACCTTATTCGATCCACCCCACCTCCATGCATGCTCTGCATAGCGGGCTATCTGTAACTCCTATAGTAAACAGGTGCTTGTTAAATGACCCATGACCTGTCACAGCGGCTGTGACTGTGCGCAGCTGCAGTCAGTTGGAGGGCCTGTTTTGTAAAGCGGCCGTCAATTGCAGGGAGTACCTCCCTGGACAGCCTGCAGTCTGTTTGGTCTGACCAAATTTTGTTGTGTTGAACCCTAGTGCGTTTCCTCGCCTGTGCTTTTAAAGGGTCAGTACTGGTCCCAGGCAGCGCTGACGTCCTTTGCTTAAGCTGGGACTTTGTTTTGGTCCGAACTGCAGCTTTCGCCACAATCGGACCAGCACCCACGCTGGTGCCTGCAGTATTACCCGCAGGACCTCCAGGGGCGAGCGGGGTGTTGTTAGCACCCCGCTTAGGAGCTGAGTCGGCTTTCGCTGACTTCACTCCGGTTGGTTGAAATGGCCTTGGATTGTCCATGTATGTAAAGTAGTATTATTCGTCTCTCTGGCTCCCACCCGCCATGGAGCCCGCTACTGGGAACGTCTCACTGTTAAGAAGCTTGATCGTTAGGACTACCAGAGAGATATAGGATAAGCATGTCGTTGTGCAACCGCAAAAACAAACATCTAGACCACTCCCCCCTGCTGTGTCCTTTAATCCATTGAATGGTTATGTTATTGAGAATACACACCTGATTTAAGCGGTTATGACATTCGTGTAGTAGTAGCCCAGAGTTAGTGGTATGGCATTTTAGTGCTTGCAGGACCGCCATGCTGCAGTTGCTCCAGTTTAACTTGCTGTTAAGGATGACTCCGAGATACTAGTCCTGGTTCGCTAGTTGGAGTTCAGTGTTGAATAGTTTTGGCAGGCTCAACTGGCCTAGTAGACAGTAAGACTAATTAGTAGAAAAACAACTTCTTAAAATGCAAGCTGATAATCTTCCAGGTTCAACGTGGCACTGCGTCCCACCGGACAACCACGACTGGTCACTGTGGCTGGCGACAGAGGCACGGCTCCGTGTCCCTTCGTCATGAACCCTCATGGCAACTGGATGGTCACCATCAAAACCAACAAGGAAGTCATGATTGTAAGTTATTTTATCTTTCTATTGTCGTAATGGCCCAGTGGTTAAGAAGAATGCGCAGACGCTGCCCGCGTTTCAGGTCTGAAAGAGTTATTCGCGTATATGTATACAACAAACATACATAGAATTGTGGTTAAATGTCATCATGTAATGAAACACTTATTCAGTTGCATAAATCGAACTGACTAAAGGTCTCACCTCTCATGAAGAACATTGAGACTTTTTAATTCATTTGTACCATCTCGGACGGATAAGGTTCAAAACTGGTTCACCTCCAGCGATGATACCTACTTTATTAGTTTATCTTAGACATTACTGACATCTACACACATTACAATGAGTATAAGTCTGAAATCGCCAACCCGCCTTGGTAAAGCCCAAGTGTTCTGGGTATTTGCTATATATAATAAGAAATATCTATCCATGTAATGTATTGTATTAATTACATCAGTCATCTAGTACCCATAATACAAGCTCTGCTTAGCTCGGGGCTAGATGATGCTGTGTGGATTGGATGAGGATGAGTCTAAAATCAAGACGGTACACATAAGACCTCAAAGGAATAAATGCATTAGAAGATTTGTAGTACCCACTTGTAATAACTATTATGGACCAAGGTGTAGAAAATGTTTAGTCCCAAATTTTTTTAATGATATACCAATAGATTTAGAACGTAGCTGTACTACAAAAATGTCTTTTAAAAATAAAGTGAGGAAGTTTCTTTTTAGCACCTTTTGTAAAAACCTTATCAGCTAGTAATTTCATAAAATATAACAGAACTTTGTATACGGGAGCTACATCTGTCAAAAAACTGCTGTACAGTTTGGCAGAAGAAACATTGCAACAACATAACTGTGTTGAGGTTGGCTTCCAGTCTAACCGGCTACAGCTGAGTACCGATTGAAACTGTAAGAAAAGACCACTTTCATAACAGTGTAGTGACATCCATTCATGTCGATGACATATCTTGGATACAAGTGTTCAATGTAGATGATGCGAATAATGCAATTTATTTGATGGTAAGTTTCTGTATTTTCCCAACGATCCAGTTTAAGGTTAGACTTCCTTGGTTTCTGTGATTGCTAATTAGCGCGTCACGAAAATATTATTTCGCCACAATATTGTGGACTGTTAATAACACTATCACACTTCCCACTAACAATATTATTAACACCAGAACAGCTGAACAGATCTGGATGAAGTATGGCGCAGATATAGATTAATAGTCTGGCATAGCACGTAGTGTATTTTTTACCACAGAAAACGGAAGTATTCCCGTTGGGATTCCGATTGTTTCATGTTGACTTAAACCGTAAAACCGCGGGGCGCTGCTAGTGATTTATAGTTCTGCTTCGCATTCTAAATGTTGTTGACTATTGAATCGTTGAATGAATTCTAATCATTCAGGACTCACTACTATCAGTGTTAATTTTAAACCGCGGGGCTAGGCAACTGGGCCTAACCCAGTTGTAAACGTCCCTTTGTGCCTATTGGCCCAGCTCAGTTCTGTCTCCTGGTCGATATGGAGGGAAGAAGAAATTGCGTAGTTTTCTTAGTCCTCCGCTGCTTTTTTCTGATTAATTTCGTTGCGGGTTCCAAGACAGTTGCAGTGGATTGGGAATAGTGGGGCGGGCTCGTCCCATAGTAAAAAATATTACAAAAAAATCCTATTATACACTTTCAGGGCGACCGCGACATGACAGTGGGGATCAAGTCAACTGTAGCGATCCCTGAGGCAGATTGGCACCTGGACTACATCACCCCTCGCCCGTAATGCTTGATACGCAACAACAGTCTTCACGGCCGCTGTGGATTCTAAGAAGGTATGATACGTTTAAATGATTAAACGTCGCCTATTTTTTTTTTGTTTTTATGTCGTCGCGCCACACTAGTAATTTCTCCTGTATCGTGGGTGCGTTAACAAACATTTAAACTCACATACACAAACAGCCAAACCCGGAACAACCACCTGTAGACCAGAGAAATATTTTTTCCGTGCGGGAGTCGAACCCGCGACCCGTAGCGCAGCAGCCAACCACTCGGCCACTGCGCCCACCGTGTCGTCTATTGGTGGTAGTCATTTTGCATTGATATTCTATTTATTTGAACAACATAAAGAAACGAAATCAAACTAACCACTGCTATAATTTCATTAAGTTTGGTATAGCCGCGATTACTTATTTAGTCAGAAAGGAATGTCCATATTATTGTTTGGTGGAAAGAAGTTTAGGTGTATAAGGGTCCGAATATCCGATTACTGCTAAGAATAGCGGTGACTACTTTCGTGCACTTTTCCTAATTTCTACGTTTTATTCTGATGTTCGTTGTGCTGTACACAAACATGATGTCTACCTACCAAAATGATATTTTTAAGAAGTGAATAATTTACTTTTTAATTAAAAATCTCATTGCACCATGAACCACCAGAACCATGCAGTCATGGTGTCAGTTTGTGCGTCCAAGTCCCTTCCACCGTGTATACATAGTATAGTTCTTTACTCATTGATATTATAAATAGTATTGGTTCTGTCTCTTATGCTTTGGCAAGCAGAAGAGACAGAACCAATAAACCATGCTAAAGGCGTGAGTTTATGCTTGTATGTATGTTATGTGATACTTATCTAAGTGTATATTCACATTTATGCATATTGAATAGTTTTAGTGAAGTATAGCAGCAAACTATAGTTGAAAGTGATGACACGATTAAACATTATCCATGCTGTAGAAGCCATATTTAGAAGTTGGTCTTTAATTATGAATTGTTTTTAGGTGAATCCCATGGCTCGCTGGTGCCATAATTGCTACAGAGCAGCTTGATGTACAGTTGCCCGGATGCCTTATCAGACCCAGATCCGGAGCAGAGCAGAGCAGAACAAAAGCATCAACTCAAGAAATTACAGTTGTATGACCTGCGCTGCACTTCATTTCTGATCAAGAGATGTCGTCACAGCAAAGCTCTCGACTATCATCAGGTTCGGAATGGATACTTCTACCACAATACAACAACATACGATACTCACACTGGAGTCACATAGGATTGGTAGTAATGATCTTATCGTCAATGTGTGGGATGATGCACTGTCCAATTCCATCACTACATATTTTAACTCTCAGCAAACATCACAAGATCCATAGCTCATTTGAGAGGCTTGGTAATCAATGTAATCATATCTGCTCTTACATCAATTTACCGCTTTCTTTGCTGGATTTGCCTTTAAATGCATTTAAATGTAATCCATAATGTATCTATGGAATACTTTTCCATCAAGTATACTACTTAGACAACAAGAATAATTGGGAGCTCTTTGTAAAATACAAGATAATTTTATAATATTGTTTCACTCTATTTAGCTTATTGCAGGTTAATAAATCTATTGCATAACTTTAGGTTTATTTTATTGACATAATCCTCTCATTCATTGTTTTGTTTAATTTCATCTTGACATTTTATTTACAGGGACGACGCGAGGTGGAAGTGAAGAATATTGTTGTCTAGAACACCTTCCTCAAAGATGAGCTAGCTGAGCGACACATTCAGCATATCGCCAACCAACACAGTCAACTTAAAATCCATGTTTATTATTTAATATGAACTATTGTTATATTGTACCTATTATGTGTACCAATAAAAATGTAGTGTTCATGAAACGAATCTCTGGTTTTACTGATTACTGATTAATCTTCTTTTACTTGGCTTTTTAGTCCATGTTGGGCTGGATTAATTGTTAGTCTTTATAGTATTTATATTTTATTATTTGTATTTCGTTTTACTTATTAAAAATCACTGCTAGTGCCACCTATTTAACTACGTCCGCAACAAGAAGACACCGCCTGTGGATCGTATCGTACATTACCAGAGGACAACGCGTGCCTTGATTCTGTGGTGTAGTTTTGTTGCTAGCGCACTCGATTTGTAGATAGATGGCTCTGGGTACATTTTACTTATGTAAAAACGTCCAGTAAAATAGTAATGCCTACTGAATTGAGTGAGGAACCAGCACTCGCATGTTGTTGAATGGGAAATCAACAATTTTTTCTCTAGATAAAAGCTCAATACCTCTCGTAATGTAACAATAAATGAATAAATAAAATTGAGACTGTTGCGTATACTTATTAAAAATTACTGCTAGTGCCACCTATTTAACTACGTCTGCAACAAGAAGACACCGCGTGTAATTCGTATCGTACATTACCAGAGGACAACGCGTGCCTTGATTCTGTGGTGTAGTTTTGTTGCTAGCTCACTCGATTTGTAGATAGATGGGTCTGGGTACAATTTACTATTAATTACCTATGTAAAAACGTCCAGTAAAATAGTAATGCCTACTGAATTGAGTGGGGAATCAGCACTCGCACGTCGTTGAATGGCAAATAAGCAATTTTTTCTCTAGATATAAGCTCAATGCCTCACGTAATGTTACAATAAATAAATAAAGAAAATTGAGACTCTGTGTGAATTTATAATTTATTGCATGCAACACTCACTCAACAAAAAAGAAAAAAAGTTTGACAGCCGGTTTGCCTGTGTTTATTTTCCGCGTCCTGCTTGTTTCTTTTAGTTATAATCGTCCAAAAGCGCTTCTTCCACCCAGTAACGTTGGGTAGAGCCTTTGCTCCTCCGGCCGTGGTGATTATGTGCTGGTATTGATTGTTTAAATCTACGTATTGAGACAACCTACCTGACTACCCGTTTGGTGATTTTGGAGGCTGCTATGTACAATGCAATGTGAATTTGCATAAATTCCCTACCCCGAATAAGGATAAGGAGTTTTTTAATACATGGGCTACTTCCGTCGGTGTATATTGCGACGAGAAAATGAATATAATTTCAAATACCGCCATGTAAGTCATACCACCGAGTAAGTTGAAAGTGTACACATACTTCGAATAACGGTATTGGTGCCGGAAGATAAAGCAAAGACGCCGTATGAACAACAAACATGCCAGGTTAGATAGATTGATATCATCATGATCTGCCTAGCCCTTTCCCAACTATGTTGGGGCGGCTTCCAGTCTAACCGGATGCAGCTGAATAACAGTATTTTACATGGAGCGACTGCCTATCTGACCTCCACAACCCAGTTACTGAGCAACACAGTACGCCTTGATGAGGCGGGTTGTCAAACATTCAGATTTCTGACTATCTGTAACAACAAACTTTCAAACATCTACAAATGACAGCCGGGACCCTGGACTAACGGGTTAGCGTGCTTTCCGTGGCGCGCAGGCGTCTCGATATGTTACGATCGGTCACCCATCCACAGACAGACCTCGGCGAGCGTAGCTTAAACTTTGATCAACCCGTATGGCTGTTTTTATTTGGCAATGAGCCACTCATAACATGCCAGGTTACATAGATTGATATCTATACTAATATTATAAAGAGGTAAAATTAGCTTATAAGTTTGTACATTATTCATATTCATTCATACAAAAAGCTACATTATTCCTGAGTGCTACAGGCTATAGAAATCATTTATTTGCCAATAATGTAGGTAACAGATAAGTTGTTAATTTATGGAGTCCCAATACATTTTGCCTTAGGGCATGCAAAATTATTTAATTAATTGAATACATTGCCTTAGTTGCTACATTTACTTAACATTTTTGTATAATTGAGACACATAATGACATAGTATTACATCTAAAATTGATTGATTATAGTATAAAATAATCAAAATATACTATGAATGTAGTTATAATCTATAAATTGTCATTCCAGAACCTCCTGTTACTTCACATTTGGACTATGTGGATATGCAGCACACTCAAAGTACCATAGAAGATGTGCAAATAAAGGAAAGTCTTGGTAAGTAAAGAAATAATCATAACAGCATTTAGCAGCCTGTTCAAGCATCCTCATATCTGGAGGGATGAGCTAACAAAATGATAAGTAGTGAAAAAGAATTAATTTTTTGCATCATCATTATAAAAGACTTATTTGTCATTCCAGGACCTGTTACTTCACACAGATGTGACTCAGTATCCCGAGACAAAGTGCCTATGCATATTTGCATGCTTCGATTGCTGTGGAAGATGCACAAGTGAAGTAAATCTCGGTAAGTAAAAATAATTATCATCCCTTGACCGGTAACGGCGCCTGTGACTGTGCGCAGCTGCTGCTTAGTCAGTAGGAGAGCCTGCTTTGTGAAGCGGCCGTCAATTGCAGGGTGTGTCTGCAGTCAGTTTGGTCCGACCACGCTTTGTCGTGCTGATCCCAAGTGCGTTCCTTACCAAAGTGCGTATGTACCCAAAGGGGATCAGCATCAGCATCTGAAGCTACCTCGAGAACTGCTGTGTCCTGTATATTGTATTGTTAGACGGGCCGATTTCCGCAACTCCACGACGTAGCGCGTATTTTGCGTAAAGGGTGGGACAATACCTTATTCGATCCACCCCACCTCCATGCATGCTCTGCATAGCGGGCTATCTGTAACTCCTATAGTAAACAGGTGCTTGTTAAATGACCCATGACCTGTCACAGCGGCTGTGACTGTGCGCAGCTGCAGTCAGTTGGAGGGCCTGTTTTGTAAAGCGGCCGTCAATTGCAGGGAGTACCTCACTGGACAGCCTGCAGTCTGTTTGGTCTGACCAAATTTTGTTGTGTTGAACCCTAGTGCGTTTCCTCGCCTGTGCTTTTAAAGGGTCAGTACTGGTCCCAGGCAGCGCTGACGTCCTTTGCTTAAGCTGGGACTTTGTTTTGGTCCGAACTGCAGCTTTCGCCACAATTGGACCAGCACCCACGCTGGTGCCTGCAGTATTACCCGCAGGACCTCCAGGGGCGAGCGGGGTGTTGTTAGCACCCCGCTTAGGAGCTGAGTCGGCTTTCGCTGACTTCACTCCGGTTGGTTGAAATGGCCTTGGATTGTCCATGTATGTAAAGTAGTATTATTCGTCTCTCTGGCTCCCACCCACCATGGAGCCCGCTACTGGGAACGTCTCACTGTTAAGAAGCTTGATCGTTAGGACTACCAGAGAGATATAGGATAAGCATGTCGTTGTGCAACCGCAAAAACAAACATCTAGACCACTCCCCCCTGCTGTGTCCTTTAATCCATTGAATGGTTATGTTATTGAGAATACACACCTGATTTAAGCGGTTATGACATTCGTGTAGTAGTAGCCCAGAGTTAGTGGTATGGCATTTTAGTGCTTGCAGGACCGCCATGCTGCAGTTGCTCCAGTTTAACTTGCTGTTAAGGATGACTCCGAGATACTAGTCCTGGTTCGCTAGTTGGAGTTCAGTGTTGAATAGTTTTGGCAGGCTCAACTGGCCTAGTAGACAGTAAGACTAATTAGTAGAAAAACAACTTCTTAAAATGCAAGCTGATAATCTTCCAGGTTCAACGTGGCACTGCGTCCCACCGGACAACCACGACTGGTCACTGTGGCTGGCGACAGAGGCACGGCTCCGTGTCCCTTCGTCATGAACCCTCATGGCAACTGGATGGTCACCATCAAAACCAACAAGGAAGTCATGATTGTAAGTTATTTTATCTTTCTATTGTCGTAATGGCCCAGTGGTTAAGAAGAATGCGCAGACGCTGCCCGCGTTTCAGGTCTGAAAGAGTTATTCGCGTATATGTATACAACAAACATACATAGAATTGTGGTTAAATGTCATCATGTAATGAAACACTTATTCAGTTGCATAAATCGAACTGACTAAAGGTCTCACCTCTCATGAAGAACATTGAGACTTTTTAATTCATTTGTACCATCTCGGACGGATAAGATTCAAAACTGGTTCACCTCCAGCGATGATACCTACTTTATTAGTTTATCTTAGACATTACTGACATCTACACACATTACAATGAGTATAAGTCTGAAATCGCCAACCCGCCTTGGTAAAGCCCAAGTGTTCTGGGTATTTGCTATATATAATAAGAAATATCTATCCATGTAATGTATTGTATTAATTACATCAGTCATCTAGTACCCATAATACAAGCTCTGCTTAGCTCGGGGCTAGATGATGCTGTGTGGATTGGATGAGGATGAGTCTAAAATCAAGACGGTACACATAAGACCTCAAAGGAATAAATGCATTAGAAGATTTGTAGTACCCACTTGTAATAACTATTATGGACCAAGGTGTAGAAAATGTTTAGTCCCAAATTTTTTTAATGATATACCAATAGATTTAGAACGTAGCTGTACTACAAAAATGTCTTTTAAAAATAAAGTGAGGAAGTTTCTTTTTAGCACCTTTTGTAAAAACCTTATCAGCTAGTAATTTCATAAAATATAACAGAACTTTGTATACGGGAGCTACATCTGTCAACAAACTGCTGTACAGTTTGGCAGAAGAAACATTGCAACAACATAACTGTGTTGAGGTTGGCTTCCAGTCTAACCGGCTACAGCTGAGTACCGATTGAAACTGTAAGAAAAGACCACTTTCATAACAGTGTAGTGACATCCATTCATGTCGATGACATATCTTGGATACAAGTGTTCAATGTAGATGATGCGAATAATGCAATTTATTTGATGGTAAGTTTCTGTATTTTCCCAACGATCCAGTTTAAGGTTAGACTTCCTTGGTTTCTGTGATTGCTAATTAGCGCGTCACGAAAATATTATTTCGCCACAATATTGTGGACTGTTAATAACACTATCACACTTCCCACTAACAATATTATTAACACCAGAACAGCTGAACAGATCTGGATGAAGTATGGCGCAGATATAGATTAATAGTCTGGCATAGCACGTAGTGTATTTTTTACCACAGAAAACGGAAGTATTCCCGTTGGGATTCCGATTGTTTCATGTTGACTTAAAACGTAAAACCGCGGGGCGCTGCTAGTGATTTATAGTTCTGCTTCGCATTCTAAATGTTGTTGACTATTGAATCGTTGAATGAATTCTAATCATTCAGGACTCACTACAATCAGTGTTAATTTTAAACCGCGGGGCTAGGCAACTGGGCCTAACCCAGTTGTAAACGTCCCTTTGTGCCTAGTGGCCCAGCTCAGTTCTGTCTCCTGGTCGATATGGAGGGAAGAAGAAATTGCGTAGTTTTCTTAGTCCTCCGCTGCTTTTTTCTGATTAATTTCGTTGCGGGTTCCAAGACAGTTGCAGTGGATTGGGAATAGTGGGGCGGGCTCGTCCCATAGTAAAAAATATTACAAAAAAATCCTATTATACACTTTCAGGGCGACCGCGACATGACAGTGGGGATCAAGTCAACTGTAGCGATCCCTGAGGCAGATTGGCACCTGGACTACATCACCCCTCGCCCGTAATGCTTGATACGCAACAACAGTCTTCACGGCCGCTGTGGATTCTAAGAAGGTATGATACGTTTAAATGATTAAACGTCGCCTATTTTTTTTTTGTTTTTATGTCGTCGCGCCACACTAGTAATTTCTCCTGTATCGTGGGTGCGTTAACAAACATTTAAACTCACATACACAAACAGCCAAACCCGGAACAACCACCTGTAGACCAGAGAAATATTTTTTCCGTGCGGGAGTCGAACCCGCGACCCGTAGCGCAGCAGCCAACCACTCGGCCACTGCGCCCACCGTGTCGTCTATTGGTGGTAGTCATTTTGCATTGATATTCTATTTATTTGAACAACATAAACTCAACGAAATCAAAATAACCACTGCTATAATTTCATTAAGTTTGGTATAGCCGCGATTACTTATTTAGTCAGAAAGGAATGTCCATATTATTGTTTGGTGGAAAGAAGTTTAGGTGTATAAGGGTCCGAATATCCGATTACTGCTAAGAATAGCGGTGACTACTTTCGTGCACTTTTCCTAATTTCTACGTTTTATTCTGATGTTCGTTGTGCTGTACACAAACATGATGTCTACCTACCAAAATGATATTTTTAAGAAGTGAATAATTTACTTTTTAATTAAAAATCTCATTGCACCATGAACCACCAGAATCATGCAGTCATGGTGTCAGTTTGTGCGTCCAAGTCCCTTCCACCGTGTATACATAGTATAGTTCTTTACTCATTGATATTATAAATAGTATTGGTTCTGTCTCTTATGCTTTGGTAAGCAGAAGAGACAGAACCAATAAACCATGCTAAAGGCGTGAGTTTATGCTTGTATGTATGTTATGTGATACTTATCTAAGTGTATATTCACATTTATGCATATTGAATAGTTTTAGTGAAGTATAGCAGCAAACTATAGTTGAAAGTGATGACACAATTAAACATTATCCATGCTGTAGAAGCCATATTTAGAAGTTGGTCTTTAATTATGAATTGTTTTTAGGTGAATCCCATGGCTCGCTGGTGCCATAATTGCTACAGAGCAGCTTGATGTACAGTTGCCCGGATGCCTTATCAGACCCAGATCCGGAGCAGAGCAGAGCAGAACAAAAGCATCAACTCAAGAAATTACAGTTGTATGACCTGCGCTGCACTTCATTTCTGATCAAGAGATGTCGTCACAGCAAAGCTCTCGACTATCATCAGGTTCGGAATGGATACTTCTACCACAATACAACAACATACGATACTCACACTGGAGTCTGAATCGTTGATATTTTACAACATTATAAATTATATCTTCCAACCCCTAATAGGATTGGTAGTAATGATCTTATCGTCAATGTGTGGGATGATGCACTGTCCAATTCCATCACTACATATTTTAACTCTCAGCAAACATCACAAGATCCATAGCTCATTTGAGAGGCTTGGTAATCAATGTAATCATATCTGCTCTTACATCAATTTACCGCTTTCTTTGCTGGATTTGCCTTTAAATGCATTTAAATGTAATCCATAATGTATCTATGGAATACTTTTCCATCAAGTATACTACTTAGACAACAAGAATAATTGGGAGCTCTTTGTAAAATACAAGATAATTTTATAATATTGTTTCACTCTATTTAGCTTATTGCAGGTTAATAAATCTATTGCATAACTTTAGGTTTATTTTATTGACATAATCCTCTCATTCATTGTTTTGTTTAATTTCATCTTGACATTTTATTTACAGGGACGACGCGAGGTGGAAGTGAAGAATATTGTTGTCTAGAACACCTTCCTCAAAGATGAGCTAGCTGAGCGACACATTCAGCATATCGCCAACCAACACAGTCAACTTAAAATCCATGTTTATTATTTAATATGAACTATTGTTATATTGTACCTATTATGTGTACCAATAAAAATGTAGTGTTCATGAAACGAATCTCTGGTTTTACTGATTACTGATTAATCTTCTTTTACTTGGCTTTTTAGTCCATGTTGGGCTGGATTAATTGTTAGTCTTTATAGTATTTATATTTTATTATTTGTATTTCGTTTTACTTATTAAAAATCACTGCTAGTGCCACCTATTTAACTACGTCCGCAACAAGAAGACACCGCCTGTGGATCGTATCGTACATTACCAGAGGACAACGCGTGCCTTGATTCTGTGGTGTAGTTTTGTTGCTAGCGCACTCGATTTGTAGATAGATGGCTCTGGGTACATTTTACTTATGTAAAAACGTCCAGTAAAATAGTAATGCCTACTGAATTGAGTGAGGAACCAGCACTCGCATGTTGTTGAATGGGAAATCAACAATTTTTTCTCTAGATAAAAGCTCAATACCTCTCGTAATGTAACAATAAATGAATAAATAAAATTGAGACTGTTGCGTATACTTATTAAAAATTACTGCTAGTGCCACCTATTTAACTACGTCTGCAACAAGAAGACACCGCGTGTAATTCGTATCGTACATTACCAGAGGACAACGCGTGCCTTGATTCTGTGGTGTAGTTTTGTTGCTAGCTCACTCGATTTGTAGATAGATGGGTCTGGGTACAATTTACTATTAATTACCTATGTAAAAACGTCCAGTAAAATAGTAATGCCTACTGAATTGAGTGGGGAATCAGCACTCGCACGTCGTTGAATGGCAAATAAGCAATTTTTTCTCTAGATATAAGCTCAATGCCTCACGTAATGTTACAATAAATAAATAAAGAAAATTGAGACTCTGTGTGAATTTATAATTTATTGCATGCAACACTCACTCAACAAAAAAGAAAAAAAGTTTGACAGCCGGTTTGCCTGTGTTTATTTTCCGCGTCCTGCTTGTTTCTTTTAGTTATAATCGTCCAAAAGTGCTTCTTCCACCCAGTAACGTTGGGTAGAGCCTTTGCTCCTCCGGCCGTGGTGATTATGTGCTGGTATTGATTGTTTAAATCTACGTATTGAGACAACCTACCTGACTACCCGTTTGGTGATTTTGGAGGCTGCTATGTACAATGCAATGTGAATTTGCATAAATTCCCTACCCCGAATAAGGATAAGGAGTTTTTTAATACATGGGCTACTTCCGTCGGTGTATATTGCGACGAGAAAATGAATATAATTTCAAATACCGCCATGTAAGTCATACCACCGAGTAAGTTGAAAGTGTACACATACTTCGAATAACGGTATTGGTGCCGGAAGATAAAGCAAAGACGCCGTATGAACAACAAACATGCCAGGTTAGATAGATTGATATCATCATGATCTGCCTAGCCCTTTCCCAACTATGTTGGGGCGGCTTCCAGTCTAACCGGATGCAGCTGAATAACAGTATTTTACATGGAGCGACTGCCTATCTGACCTCCACAACCCAGTTACTGAGCAACACAGTACGCCTTGATGAGGCGGGTTGTCAAACATTCAGATTTCTGACTATCTGTAACAACAAACTTTCAAACATCTACAAATGACAGCCGGGACCCTGGACTAACGGGTTAGCGTGCTTTCCGTGGCGCGCAGGCGTCTCGATATGTTACGATCGGTCACCCATCCACAGACAGACCTCGGCGAGCGTAGCTTAAACTTTGATCAACCCGTATGGCTGTTTTTATTTGGCAATGAGCCACTCATAACATGCCAGGTTACATAGATTGATATCTATACTAATATTATAAAGAGGTAAAATTAGCTTATAAGTTTGTACATTATTCATATTCATTCATACAAAAAGCTACATTATTCCTGAGTGCTACAGGCTATAGAAATCATTTATTTGCCAATAATGTAGGTAACAGATAAGTTGTTAATTTATGGAGTCCCAATACATTTTGCCTTAGGGCATGCAAAATTATTTAATTAATTGAATACATTGCCTTAGTTGCTACATTTACTTAACATTTTTGTATAATTGAGACACATAATGACATAGTATTACATCTAAAATTGATTGATTATAGTATAAAATAATCAAAATATACTATGAATGTAGTTATAATCTATAAATTGTCATTCCAGAACCTCCTGTTACTTCACATTTGGACTATGTGGATATGCAGCACACTCAAAGTACCATAGAAGATGTGCAAATAAAGGAAAGTCTTGGTAAGTAAAGAAATAATCATAACAGCATTTAGCAGCCTGTTCAAGCATCCTCATATCTGGAGGGATGAGCTAACAAAATGATAAGTAGTGAAAAAGAATTAATTTTTTGCATCATCATTATAAAAGACTTATTTGTCATTCCAGGACCTGTTACTTCACACAGATGTGACTCAGTATCCCGAGACAAAGTGCCTATGCATATTTGCATGCTTCGATTGCTGTGGAAGATGCACAAGTGAAGTAAATCTCGGTAAGTAAAAATAATTATCATCCCTTGACCGGTAACGGCGCCTGTGACTGTGCGCAGCTGCTGCTTAGTCAGTAGGAGAGCCTGCTTTGTGAAGCGGCCGTCAATTGCAGGGTGTGTCTGCAGTCAGTTTGGTCCGACCACGCTTTGTCGTGCTGATCCCAAGTGCGTTCCTTACCAAAGTGCGTATGTACCCAAAGGGGATCAGCATCAGCATCTGAAGCTACCTCGAGAACTGCTGTGTCCTGTATATTGTATTGTTAGACGGGCCGATTTCCGCAACTCCACGACGTAGCGCGTATTTTGCGTAAAGGGTGGGACAATACCTTATTCGATCCACCCCACCTCCATGCATGCTCTGCATAGCGGGCTATCTGTAACTCCTATAGTAAACAGGTGCTTGTTAAATGACCCATGACCTGTCACAGCGGCTGTGACTGTGCGCAGCTGCAGTCAGTTGGAGGGCCTGTTTTGTAAAGCGGCCGTCAATTGCAGGGAGTACCTCACTGGACAGCCTGCAGTCTGTTTGGTCTGACCAAATTTTGTTGTGTTGAACCCTAGTGCGTTTCCTCGCCTGTGCTTTTAAAGGGTCAGTACTGGTCCCAGGCAGCGCTGACGTCCTTTGCTTAAGCTGGGACTTTGTTTTGGTCCGAACTGCAGCTTTCGCCACAATTGGACCAGCACCCACGCTGGTGCCTGCAGTATTACCCGCAGGACCTCCAGGGGCGAGCGGGGTGTTGTTAGCACCCCGCTTAGGAGCTGAGTCGGCTTTCGCTGACTTCACTCCGGTTGGTTGAAATGGCCTTGGATTGTCCATGTATGTAAAGTAGTATTATTCGTCTCTCTGGCTCCCACCCACCATGGAGCCCGCTACTGGGAACGTCTCACTGTTAAGAAGCTTGATCGTTAGGACTACCAGAGAGATATAGGATAAGCATGTCGTTGTGCAACCGCAAAAACAAACATCTAGACCACTCCCCCCTGCTGTGTCCTTTAATCCATTGAATGGTTATGTTATTGAGAATACACACCTGATTTAAGCGGTTATGACATTCGTGTAGTAGTAGCCCAGAGTTAGTGGTATGGCATTTTAGTGCTTGCAGGACCGCCATGCTGCAGTTGCTCCAGTTTAACTTGCTGTTAAGGATGACTCCGAGATACTAGTCCTGGTTCGCTAGTTGGAGTTCAGTGTTGAATAGTTTTGGCAGGCTCAACTGGCCTAGTAGACAGTAAGACTAATTAGTAGAAAAACAACTTCTTAAAATGCAAGCTGATAATCTTCCAGGTTCAACGTGGCACTGCGTCCCACCGGACAACCACGACTGGTCACTGTGGCTGGCGACAGAGGCACGGCTCCGTGTCCCTTCGTCATGAACCCTCATGGCAACTGGATGGTCACCATCAAAACCAACAAGGAAGTCATGATTGTAAGTTATTTTATCTTTCTATTGTCGTAATGGCCCAGTGGTTAAGAAGAATGCGCAGACGCTGCCCGCGTTTCAGGTCTGAAAGAGTTATTCGCGTATATGTATACAACAAACATACATAGAATTGTGGTTAAATGTCATCATGTAATGAAACACTTATTCAGTTGCATAAATCGAACTGACTAAAGGTCTCACCTCTCATGAAGAACATTGAGACTTTTTAATTCATTTGTACCATCTCGGACGGATAAGATTCAAAACTGGTTCACCTCCAGCGATGATACCTACTTTATTAGTTTATCTTAGACATTACTGACATCTACACACATTACAATGAGTATAAGTCTGAAATCGCCAACCCGCCTTGGTAAAGCCCAAGTGTTCTGGGTATTTGCTATATATAATAAGAAATATCTATCCATGTAATGTATTGTATTAATTACATCAGTCATCTAGTACCCATAATACAAGCTCTGCTTAGCTCGGGGCTAGATGATGCTGTGTGGATTGGATGAGGATGAGTCTAAAATCAAGACGGTACACATAAGACCTCAAAGGAATAAATGCATTAGAAGATTTGTAGTACCCACTTGTAATAACTATTATGGACCAAGGTGTAGAAAATGTTTAGTCCCAAATTTTTTTAATGATATACCAATAGATTTAGAACGTAGCTGTACTACAAAAATGTCTTTTAAAAATAAAGTGAGGAAGTTTCTTTTTAGCACCTTTTGTAAAAACCTTATCAGCTAGTAATTTCATAAAATATAACAGAACTTTGTATACGGGAGCTACATCTGTCAACAAACTGCTGTACAGTTTGGCAGAAGAAACATTGCAACAACATAACTGTGTTGAGGTTGGCTTCCAGTCTAACCGGCTACAGCTGAGTACCGATTGAAACTGTAAGAAAAGACCACTTTCATAACAGTGTAGTGACATCCATTCATGTCGATGACATATCTTGGATACAAGTGTTCAATGTAGATGATGCGAATAATGCAATTTATTTGATGGTAAGTTTCTGTATTTTCCCAACGATCCAGTTTAAGGTTAGACTTCCTTGGTTTCTGTGATTGCTAATTAGCGCGTCACGAAAATATTATTTCGCCACAATATTGTGGACTGTTAATAACACTATCACACTTCCCACTAACAATATTATTAACACCAGAACAGCTGAACAGATCTGGATGAAGTATGGCGCAGATATAGATTAATAGTCTGGCATAGCACGTAGTGTATTTTTTACCACAGAAAACGGAAGTATTCCCGTTGGGATTCCGATTGTTTCATGTTGACTTAAAACGTAAAACCGCGGGGCGCTGCTAGTGATTTATAGTTCTGCTTCGCATTCTAAATGTTGTTGACTATTGAATCGTTGAATGAATTCTAATCATTCAGGACTCACTACAATCAGTGTTAATTTTAAACCGCGGGGCTAGGCAACTGGGCCTAACCCAGTTGTAAACGTCCCTTTGTGCCTATTGGCCCAGCTCAGTTCTGTCTCCTGGTCGATATGGAGGGAAGAAGAAATTGCGTAGTTTTCTTAGTCCTCCGCTGCTTTTTTCTGATTAATTTCGTTGCGGGTTCCAAGACAGTTGCAGTGGATTGGGAATAGTGGGGCGGGCTCGTCCCATAGTAAAAAATATTACAAAAAAATCCTATTATACACTTTCAGGGCGACCGCGACATGACAGTGGGGATCAAGTCAACTGTAGCGATCCCTGAGGCAGATTGGCACCTGGACTACATCACCCCTCGCCCGTAATGCTTGATACGCAACAACAGTCTTCACGGCCGCTGTGGATTCTAAGAAGGTATGATACGTTTAAATGATTAAACGTCGCCTATTTTTTTTTTGTTTTTATGTCGTCGCGCCACACTAGTAATTTCTCCTGTATCGTGGGTGCGTTAACAAACATTTAAACTCACATACACAAACAGCCAAACCCGGAACAACCACCTGTAGACCAGAGAAATATTTTTTCCGTGCGGGAGTCGAACCCGCGACCCGTAGCGCAGCAGCCAACCACTCGGCCACTGCGCCCACCGTGTCGTCTATTGGTGGTAGTCATTTTGCATTGATATTCTATTTATTTGAACAACATAAACTCAACGAAATCAAAATAACCACTGCTATAATTTCATTAAGTTTGGTATAGCCGCGATTACTTATTTAGTCAGAAAGGAATGTCCATATTATTGTTTGGTGGAAAGAAGTTTAGGTGTATAAGGGTCCGAATATCCGATTACTGCTAAGAATAGCGGTGACTACTTTCGTGCACTTTTCCTAATTTCTACGTTTTATTCTGATGTTCGTTGTGCTGTACACAAACATGATGTCTACCTACCAAAATGATATTTTTAAGAAGTGAATAATTTACTTTTTAATTAAAAATCTCATTGCACCATGAACCACCAGAATCATGCAGTCATGGTGTCAGTTTGTGCGTCCAAGTCCCTTCCACCGTGTATACATAGTATAGTTCTTTACTCATTGATATTATAAATAGTATTGGTTCTGTCTCTTATGCTTTGGTAAGCAGAAGAGACAGAACCAATAAACCATGCTAAAGGCGTGAGTTTATGCTTGTATGTATGTTATGTGATACTTATCTAAGTGTATATTCACATTTATGCATATTGAATAGTTTTAGTGAAGTATAGCAGCAAACTATAGTTGAAAGTGATGACACGATTAAACATTATCCATGCTGTAGAAGCCATATTTAGAAGTTGGTCTTTAATTATGAATTGTTTTTAGGTGAATCCCATGGCTCGCTGGTGCCATAATTGCTACAGAGCAGCTTGATGTACAGTTGCCCGGATGCCTTATCAGACCCAGATCCGGAGCAGAGCAGAGCAGAACAAAAGCATCAACTCAAGAAATTACAGTTGTATGACCTGCGCTGCACTTCATTTCTGATCAAGAGATGTCGTCACAGCAAAGCTCTCGACTATCATCAGGTTCGGAATGGATACTTCTACCACAATACAACAACATACGATACTCACACTGGAGTCTGAATCGTTGATATTTTACAACATTATAAATTATATCTTCCAACCCCTAATAGGATTGGTAGTAATGATCTTATCGTCAATGTGTGGGATGATGCACTGTCCAATTCCATCACTACATATTTTAACTCTCAGCAAACATCACAAGATCCATAGCTCATTTGAGAGGCTTGGTAATCAATGTAATCATATCTGCTCTTACATCAATTTACCGCTTTCTTTGCTGGATTTGCCTTTAAATGCATTTAAATGTAATCCATAATGTATCTATGGAATACTTTTCCATCAAGTATACTACTTAGACAACAAGAATAATTGGGAGCTCTTTGTAAAATACAAGATAATTTTATAATATTGTTTCACTCTATTTAGCTTATTGCAGGTTAATAAATCTATTGCATAACTTTAGGTTTATTTTATTGACATAATCCTCTCATTCATTGTTTTGTTTAATTTCATCTTGACATTTTATTTACAGGGACGACGCGAGGTGGAAGTGAAGAATATTGTTGTCTAGAACACCTTCCTCAAAGATGAGCTAGCTGAGCGACACATTCAGCATATCGCCAACCAACACAGTCAACTTAAAATCCATGTTTATTATTTAATATGAACTATTGTTATATTGTACCTATTATGTGTACCAATAAAAATGTAGTGTTCATGAAACGAATCTCTGGTTTTACTGATTACTGATTAATCTTCTTTTACTTGGCTTTTTAGTCCATGTTGGGCTGGATTAATTGTTAGTCTTTATAGTATTTATATTTTATTATTTGTATTTCGTTTTACTTATTAAAAATCACTGCTAGTGCCACCTATTTAACTACGTCCGCAACAAGAAGACACCGCCTGTGGATCGTATCGTACATTACCAGAGGACAACGCGTGCCTTGATTCTGTGGTGTAGTTTTGTTGCTAGCGCACTCGATTTGTAGATAGATGGCTCTGGGTACATTTTACTTATGTAAAAACGTCCAGTAAAATAGTAATGCCTACTGAATTGAGTGAGGAACCAGCACTCGCATGTTGTTGAATGGGAAATCAACAATTTTTTCTCTAGATAAAAGCTCAATACCTCACGTAATGTTACAATAAATAAATAAAGAAAATTGAGACTCTGTGTGAATTTATAATTTATTGCATGCAACACTCACTCAACAAAAAAGAAAAAAAGTTTGACAGCCGGTTTGCCTGTGTTTATTTTCCGCGTCCTGCTTGTTTCTTTTAGTTATAATCGTCCAAAAGTGCTTCTTCCACCCAGTAACGTTGGGTAGAGCCTTTGCTCCTCCGGCCGTGGTGATTATGTGCTGGTATTGATTGTTTAAATCTACGTATTGAGACAACCTACCTGACTACCCGTTTGGTGATTTTGGAGGCTGCTATGTACAATGCAATGTGAATTTGCATAAATTCCCTACCCCGAATAAGGATAAGGAGTTTTTTAATACATGGGCTACTTCCGTCGGTGTATATTGCGACGAGAAAATGAATATAATTTCAAATACCGCCATGTAAGTCATACCACCGAGTAAGTTGAAAGTGTACACCTACTTCGAATAACGGTATTGGTGCCGGAAGATAAAGCAAAGACGCCGTATGAACAACAAACATGCCAGGTTAGATAGATTGATATCATCATGATCTGCCTAGCCCTTTCCCAACTATGTTGGGGCGGCTTCCAGTCTAACCGGATGCAGCTGAATAACAGTATTTTACATGGAGCGACTGCCTATCTGACCTCCACAACCCAGTTACTGAGCAACACAGTACACCTTGAAGAGGCGGGTTGTCAAACATTCAGATTTCTGACTATCTGTAACAACAAACTTTCAAACATCTACAAATGACAGCCGGGACCATGGACTAACGGGTTAGCGTGCTTTCCGTGGCGCGCAGGCGTATCGATATGTTACGATCGGTCACCCATCCACAGACAGACCTCGGCGAGCGTAGCTTAAACTTTGATCAACCCGTATGGCTGTTTTTATTTGGCAATGAGCCACTCATAACATGCCAGGTTACATAGATTGATATCTATACTAATATTATAAAGAGGTAAAATTAGCTTATAAGTTTGTACATTATTCATATTCATTCATACAAAAAGCTACATTATTCCTGAGTGCTACAGGCTATAGAAATCATTTATTTGCCAATAATGTAGGTAACAGATAAGTTGTTAATTTATGGAGTCCCAATACATTTTGCCTTAGGGCATGCAAAATTATTTAATTAATTGAATACATTGGCTTAGTTGCTACATTTACTTAACATTTTTGTATAATTGAGACACATAATGACATAGTATTACATCTAAAATTGATTGATTATAGTATAAAATAATCAAAATATACTATGAATGTAGTTATAATCTATAAATTGTCATTCCAGAACCTCCTGTTACTTCACATTTGGACTATGTGGATATGCAGCACACTCAAAGTACCATAGAAGATGTGCAAATAAAGGAAAGTCTTGGTAAGTGAAGAAATAATCATAACAGCATTTAGCAGCCTGTTCAAAGCATCCTCATATCTGGAGGGATGAGCTAACAAAATGATAAGTAGTGAAAAAGAATTAATTTTTTGCATCATCATTATAAAAGACTTATTTGTCATTCCAGGACCTGTTACTTCACACAGATGTGACTCAGTATCCCGAGATAACGTGCCTATGCATATTTGCATGCTTCAATTGCTGTGGAAGATGCACAAGTGAAGTAAATCTCGGTAAGTAAAAATAATTATCATCCCTTGACCGGTAACGGCGCCTGTGACTGTGCGCAGCTGCTGCTTAGTCAGTAGGAGAGCCTGCTTTGTGAAGCGGCCGTCAATTGCAGGGTGTGTCTGCAGTCAGTTTGGTCCGACCACGCTTTGTCGTGCTGATCCCAAGTGCGTTCCTTACCAAAGTGCGTATGTACCCAAAGGGGATCAGCATCAGCATCTGAAGCTACCTCGAGAACTGCTGTGTCCTGTATATTGTATTGTTAGACGGGCCGATTTCCGCAACTCCACGACGTAGCGCGTATTTTGCGTAAAGGGTGGGACAATACCTTATTCGATCCACCCCACCTCCATGCATGCTCTGCATAGCGGGCTATCTGTAACTCCTATAGTAAACAGGTGCTTGTTAAATGACCCATGACCTGTCACAGCGGCTGTGACTGTGCGCAGCTGCAGTCAGTTGGAGGGCCTGTTTTGTAAAGCGGCCGTCAATTGCAGGGAGTACCTCCCTGGACAGCCTGCAGTCTGTTTGGTCTGACCAAATTTTGTTGTGTTGAACCCTAGTGCGTTTCCTCGCCTGTGCTTTTAAAGGGTCAGTACCGGTCCCGCAGCGCTGACGTCCTTTGCTTAAGCTGGGACTTTGTTTTGGTCCGAACTGCAGCTTTCGCCACAATCGGACCAGCACCCACGCTGGTGCCTGCAGTATTACCCGCAGGACCTCCAGGGGCGAGCGGGGTGTTGTTAGCACCCCGCTTAGGAGCTGAGTCGGCTTTCGCTGACTTCACTCCGGTTGGTTGAAATGGCCTTGGATTGTCCATGTATGTAAAGTAGTATTATTCGTCTCTCTGGCTCCCACCCACCATGGAGCCCGCAACTGGGAACGTCTCACTGTTAAGAAGCTTGATCGTTAGGACTACCAGAGAGATATAGGATAAGCATGTCGTTGTGCAACCGCAAAAGCAAACATCTAGACCACTCCCCCCTGCTGTGTCCTTTAATCCATTGAATGGTTATGTTATTGAGAATACACACCTGATTTAAGCGGTTATGACATTCGTGTAGTAGTAGCCCAGAGTTAGTGGTATGGCATTTTAGTGCTTGCAGGACCGCCATGCTGCAGTTGCTCCAGTTTAACTTGCTGTTAAGGATGACTCCGAGATACTAGTCCTGGTTCGCTAGTTGGAGTTCAGTGTTGAATAGTTTTGGCAGGCTCAACTGGCCTAGTAGACAGCAATACTAATTAGTAGAAAAACAACTTCTTAAAATGCAAGCTAATAATCTTCCAGGTTCAACGTGGCACTGCGTCCCACCGGACAACCACGACTGGTCACTGTGGCTGGCGACAGAGGCACGGCTCCGTGTCCCTTCGTCATGAACCCTCATGGCAACTGGATGGTCACCATCAAAACCAACAAGGAAGTCATGATTGTAAGTTATTTTATCTTTCTATTGTCGTAATGGCCCAGTGGTTAAGAAGAATGCGCAGACGCTGCCCGCGTTTCAGGTCTGAAAGAGTTATTCGCGTATATGTATACAACAAACATACATAGAATTGTGGTTAAATGTCATCATGTAATGAAACACTTATTCAGTTGCATAAATCGAACTGACTAAAGGTCTCACCTCTCATGAAAAACATTGAGACTTTTTAATTCATTTGTACCATCTCGGACGGATAAGGTTCAAAACTGGTTCACCTCCAGCGATGATACCTACTTTATTAGTTTATCTTAGACATTACTGACATCTACACACATTACAATGAGTATAAGTCTGAAATCGCCAACCCGCCTTGGTAAAGCCCAAGTGTTCTGGGTATTTGCTATATATAATAAGAAATATCTATCCATGTAATGTATTGTATTAATTACATCAGTCATCTAGTACCCATAATACAAGCTCTGCTTAGCTCGGGGCTAGATGATGCTGTGTAGATTGGATGAGGATGAGTCTAAAATCAAGACGGTACACATAAGACCTCAAAGGAATAAATGCATTAGAAGATTTGTAGTACCCACTTGTAATAACTATTATGGACCAAGGTGTAGAAAATGCTTAGTCCCAAATTTTTTTAATGATATACCAATAGATTTAGAACGTAGCTGTACTACAAAAATGTCTTTTAAAAATAAAGTGGGGAAGTTTCTTTTTAGCACGTTTTGTAAAAACCTTATCAGCTAGTAATTTCATAAAATATAACAGAACTTTGTATACGGGAGCTACATCTGTCAACAAACTGCTGTACAGTTTGGCAGAAGAAACATTGCAACAACATAACTGTGTTGAGGTTGGCTACCAGTCTAACCGGCTACAGCTGAGTACCGATTGAAACTGTAAGAAAAGACCACTTTCATAACAGTGTAGTGACATCCATTCATGTCGATGACATATCTTGGATACAAGTGTTCAATGTAGATGATGCGAATAATGCAATTTATTTGATGGTAAGTTTCTGTATTTTCCCAACGATCCAGTTTAAGGTTAGACTTCCTTGGTTTCTGTGATTGCTAATTAGCGCGTCACGAAAATATTATTTCGCCACAATATTGTGGACTGTTAATAACACTATCACACTTCCCACTAACAATATTATTAACACCAGAACAGCTGAACAGATCTGGATGAAGTATGGCGCAGATATAGATTAATAGTCTGGCATAGCACGTAGTGTATTTTTTACCACAGAAAACGGAAGTATTCCCGTTGGGATTCCGATTGTTTCATGTTGACTTAAAACGTAAAACCGCGGGGCGCTGCTAGTGATTTATAGTTCTGCTTCGCATTCTAAATGTTGTTGACTATTGAATCGTTGAATGAATTCTAATCATTCAGGACTCACTACAATCAGTGTTAATTTTAAACCGCGGGGCTAGGCAACTGGGCCTAACCCAGTTGTAAACGTCCCTTTGTGCCTATTGGCCCAGCTCAGTTCTGTCTCCTGGTCGATATGGAGGGAAGAAGAAATTGCGTAGTTTTCTTAGTCCTCCGCTGCTTTTTTCTGATTAATTTCGTTGCGGGTTCCAAGACAGTTGCAGTGGATTGGGAATAGTGGGGCGGGCTCGTCCCATAGTAAAAAATATTACAAAAAAATCCTATTATACACTTTCAGGGCGACCGCGACATGACAGTGGGGATCAAGTCAACTGTAGCGATCCCTGAGGCAGATTGGCACCTGGACTACATCACCCCTCGCCCGTAATGCTTGATACGCAACAACAGTCTTCACGGCCGCTGTGGATTCTAAGAAGGTATGATACGTTTAAATGATTAAACGTCGCCTATTTTTTTTTTGTTTTTATGTCGTCGCGCCACACTAGTAATTTCTCCTGTATCGTGGGTGCGTTAACAAACATTTAAACTCACATACACAAACAGCCAAACCCGGAACAACCACCTGTAGACCAGAGAAATATTTTTTCCGTGCGGGAGTCGAACCCGCGACCCGTAGCGCAGCAGCCAACCACTCGGCCACTGCGCCCACCGTGTCGTCTATTGGTGGTAGTCATTTTGCATTGATATTCTATTTATTTGAACAACATAAACTCAACGAAATCAAAATAACCACTGCTATAATTTCATTAAGTTTGGTATAGCCGCGATTACTTATTTAGTCAGAAAGGAATGTCCATATTATTGTTTGGTGGAAAGAAGTTTAGGTGTATAAGGGTCCGAATATCCGATTACTGCTAAGAATAGCGGTGACTACTTTCGTGCACTTTTCCTAATTTCTACGTTTTATTCTGATGTTCGTTGTGCTGTACACAAACATGATGTCTACCTACCAAAATGATATTTTTAAGAAGTGAATAATTTACTTTTTAATTAAAAATCTCATTGCACCATGAACCACCAGAATCATGCAGTCATGGTGTCAGTTTGTGCGTCCAAGTCCCTTCCACCGTGTATACATAGTATAGTTCTTTACTCATTGATATTATAAATAGTATTGGTTCTGTCTCTTATGCTTTGGTAAGCAGAAGAGACAGAACCAATAAACCATGCTAAAGGCGTGAGTTTATGCTTGTATGTATGTTATGTGATACTTATCTAAGTGTATATTCACATTTATGCATATTGAATAGTTTTAGTGAAGTATAGCAGCAAACTATAGTTGAAAGTGATGACACGATTAAACATTATCCATGCTGTAGAAGCCATATTTAGAAGTTGGTCTTTAATTATGAATTGTTTTTAGGTGAATCCCATGGCTCGCTGGTGCCATAATTGCTACAGAGCAGCTTGATGTACAGTTGCCCGGATGCCTTATCAGACCCAGATCCGGAGCAGAGCAGAGCAGAACAAAAGCATCAACTCAAGAAATTACAGTTGTGTGACCTGCGCTGCACTTCATTTCTGATCAAGAGATGTCGTCACAGCAAAGCTCTCGACTATCATCAGGTTCGGAATGGATACTTCTACCACAATACAACAACATACGATACTCACACTGGAGTCTGAATCGTTGATATTTTACAACATTATAAATTATATCTTCCAACCCCTAATAGGATTGGTAGTAATGATCTTATCGTCAATGTGTGGGATGATGCACTGTCCAATTCCATCACTACATATTTTAACTCTCAGCAAACATCACAAGATCCATAGCTCATTTGAGAGGCTTGGTAATCAATGTAATCATATCTGCTCTTACATCAATTTACCGCTTTCTTTGCTGGATTTGCCTTTAAATGCATTTAAATGTAATCCATAATGTATCTATGGAATACTTTTCCATCAAGTATACTACTTAGACAACAAGAATAATTGGGAGCTCTTTGTAAAATACAAGATAATTTTATAATATTGTTTCACTCTATTTAGCTTATTGCAGGTTAATAAATCTATTGCATAACTTTAGGTTTATTTTATTGACATAATCCTCTCATTCATTGTTTTGTTTAATTTCATCTTGACATTTTATTTACAGGGACGACGCGAGGTGGAAGTGAAGAATATTGTTGTCTAGAACACCTTCCTCAAAGATGAGCTAGCTGAGCGACACATTCAGCATATCGCCAACCAACACAGTCAACTTAAAATCCATGTTTATTATTTAATATGAACTATTGTTATATTGTACCTATTATGTGTACCAATAAAAATGTAGTGTTCATGAAACGAATCTCTGGTTTTACTGATTACTGATTAATCTTCTTTTACTTGGCTTTTTAGTCCATGTTGGGCTGGATTAATTGTTAGTCTTTATAGTATTTATATTTTATTATTTGTATTTCGTTTTACTTATTAAAAATCACTGCTAGTGCCACCTATTTAACTACGTCCGCAACAAGAAGACACCGCCTGTGGATCGTATCGTACATTACCAGAGGACAACGCGTGCCTTGATTCTGTGGTGTAGTTTTGTTGCTAGCGCACTCGATTTGTAGATAGATGGCTCTGGGTACATTTTACTTATGTAAAAACGTCCAGTAAAATAGTAATGCCTACTGAATTGAGTGAGGAACCAGCACTCGCATGTTGTTGAATGGGAAATCAACAATTTTTTCTCTAGATAAAAGCTCAATACCTCTCGTAATGTAACAATAAATGAATAAATAAAATTGAGACTGTTGCGTATACTTATTAAAAATTACTGCTAGTGCCACCTATTTAACTACGTCTGCAACAAGAAGACACCGCGTGTAATTCGTATCGTACATTACCAGAGGACAACGCGTGCCTTGATTCTGTGGTGTAGTTTTGTTGCTAGCTCACTCGATTTGTAGATAGATGGGTCTGGGTACAATTTACTATTAATTACCTATGTAAAAACGTCCAGTAAAATAGTAATGCCTACTGAATTGAGTGGGGAATCAGCACTCGCACGTCGTTGAATGGCAAATAAGCAATTTTTTCTCTAGATATAAGCTCAATGCCTCACGTAATGTTACAATAAATAAATAAAGAAAATTGAGACTCTGTGTGAATTTATAATTTATTGCATGCAACACTCACTCAACAAAAAAGAAAAAAAGTTTGACAGCCGGTTTGCCTGTGTTTATTTTCCGCGTCCTGCTTGTTTCTTTTAGTTATAATCGTCCAAAAGTGCTTCTTCCACCCAGTAACGTTGGGTAGAGCCTTTGCTCCTCCGGCCGTGGTGATTATGTGCTGGTATTGATTGTTTAAATCTACGTATTGAGACAACCTACCTGACTACCCGTTTGGTGATTTTGGAGGCTGCTATGTACAATGCAATGTGAATTTGCATAAATTCCCTACCCCGAATAAGGATAAGGAGTTTTTTAATACATGGGCTACTTCCGTCGGTGTATATTGCGACGAGAAAATGAATATAATTTCAAATACCGCCATGTAAGTCTTACCACCGAGTAAGTTGAAAGTGTACACATACTTCGAATAACGGTATTGGTGCCGGAAGATAAAGCAAAGACGCCGTATGAACAACAAACATGCCAGGTTAGATAGATTGATATCATCATGATCTGCCTAGCCCTTTCCCAACTATGTTGGGGCGGCTTCCAGTCTAACCGGATGCAGCTGAATAACAGTATTTTACATGGAGCGACTGCCTATCTGACCTCCACAACCCAGTTACTGAGCAACACAGTACGCCTTGATGAGGCGGGTTGTCAAACATTCAGATTTCTGACTATCTGTAACAACAAACTTTCAAACATCTACAAATGACAGCCGGGACCCTGGACTAACGGGTTAGCGTGCTTTCCGTGGCGCGCAGGCGTCTCGATATGTTACGATCGGTCACCCATCCACAGACAGACCTCGGCGAGCGTAGCTTAAACTTTGATCAACCCGTATGGCTGTTTTTATTTGGCAATGAGCCACTCATAACATGCCAGGTTACATAGATTGATATCTATACTAATATTATAAAGAGGTAAAATTAGCTTATAAGTTTGTACATTATTCATATTCATTCATACAAAAAGCTACATTATTCCTGAGTGCTACAGGCTATAGAAATCATTTATTTGCCAATAATGTAGGTAACAGATAAGTTGTTAATTTATGGAGTCCCAATACATTTTGCCTTAGGGCATGCAAAATTATTTAATTAATTGAATACATTGCCTTAGTTGCTACATTTACTTAACATTTTTGTATAATTGAGACACATAATGACATAGTATTACATCTAAAATTGATTGATTATAGTATAAAATAATCAAAATATACTATGAATGTAGTTATAATCTATAAATTGTCATTCCAGAACCTCCTGTTACTTCACATTTGGACTATGTGGATATGCAGCACACTCAAAGTACCATAGAAGATGTGCAAATAAAGGAAAGTCTTGGTAAGTAAAGAAATAATCATAACAGCATTTAGCAGCCTGTTCAAGCATCCTCATATCTGGAGGGATGAGCTAACAAAATGATAAGTAGTGAAAAAGAATTAATTTTTTGCATCATCATTATAAAAGACTTATTTGTCATTCCAGGACCTGTTACTTCACACAGATGTGACTCAGTATCCCGAGACAAAGTGCCTATGCATATTTGCATGCTTCGATTGCTGTGGAAGATGCACAAGTGAAGTAAATCTCGGTAAGTAAAAATAATTATCATCCCTTGACCGGTAACGGCGCCTGTGACTGTGCGCAGCTGCTGCTTAGTCAGTAGGAGAGCCTGCTTTGTGAAGCGGCCGTCAATTGCAGGGTGTGTCTGCAGTCAGTTTGGTCCGACCACGCTTTGTCGTGCTGATCCCAAGTGCGTTCCTTACCAAAGTGCGTATGTACCCAAAGGGGATCAGCATCAGCATCTGAAGCTACCTCGAGAACTGCTGTGTCCTGTATATTGTATTGTTAGACGGGCCGATTTCCGCAACTCCACGACGTAGCGCGTATTTTGCGTAAAGGGTGGGACAATACCTTATTCGATCCACCCCACCTCCATGCATGCTCTGCATAGCGGGCTATCTGTAACTCCTATAGTAAACAGGTGCTTGTTAAATGACCCATGACCTGTCACAGCGGCTGTGACTGTGCGCAGCTGCAGTCAGTTGGAGGGCCTGTTTTGTAAAGCGGCCGTCAATTGCAGGGAGTACCTCACTGGACAGCCTGCAGTCTGTTTGGTCTGACCAAATTTTGTTGTGTTGAACCCTAGTGCGTTTCCTCGCCTGTGCTTTTAAAGGGTCAGTACTGGTCCCAGGCAGCGCTGACGTCCTTTGCTTAAGCTGGGACTTTGTTTTGGTCCGAACTGCAGCTTTCGCCACAATTGGACCAGCACCCACGCTGGTGCCTGCAGTATTACCCGCAGGACCTCCAGGGGCGAGCGGGGTGTTGTTAGCACCCCGCTTAGGAGCTGAGTCGGCTTTCGCTGACTTCACTCCGGTTGGTTGAAATGGCCTTGGATTGTCCATGTATGTAAAGTAGTATTATTCGTCTCTCTGGCTCCCACCCACCATGGAGCCCGCTACTGGGAACGTCTCACTGTTAAGAAGCTTGATCGTTAGGACTACCAGAGAGATATAGGATAAGCATGTCGTTGTGCAACCGCAAAAACAAACATCTAGACCACTCCCCCCTGCTGTGTCCTTTAATCCATTGAATGGTTATGTTATTGAGAATACACACCTGATTTAAGCGGTTATGACATTCGTGTAGTAGTAGCCCAGAGTTAGTGGTATGGCATTTTAGTGCTTGCAGGACCGCCATGCTGCAGTTGCTCCAGTTTAACTTGCTGTTAAGGATGACTCCGAGATACTAGTCCTGGTTCGCTAGTTGGAGTTCAGTGTTGAATAGTTTTGGCAGGCTCAACTGGCCTAGTAGACAGTAAGACTAATTAGTAGAAAAACAACTTCTTAAAATGCAAGCTGATAATCTTCCAGGTTCAACGTGGCACTGCGTCCCACCGGACAACCACGACTGGTCACTGTGGCTGGCGACAGAGGCACGGCTCCGTGTCCCTTCGTCATGAACCCTCATGGCAACTGGATGGTCACCATCAAAACCAACAAGGAAGTCATGATTGTAAGTTATTTTATCTTTCTATTGTCGTAATGGCCCAGTGGTTAAGAAGAATGCGCAGACGCTGCCCGCGTTTCAGGTCTGAAAGAGTTATTCGCGTATATGTATACAACAAACATACATAGAATTGTGGTTAAATGTCATCATGTAATGAAACACTTATTCAGTTGCATAAATCGAACTGACTAAAGGTCTCACCTCTCATGAAGAACATTGAGACTTTTTAATTCATTTGTACCATCTCGGACGGATAAGGTTCAAAACTGGTTCACCTCCAGCGATGATACCTACTTTATTAGTTTATCTTAGACATTACTGACATCTACACACATTACAATGAGTATAAGTCTGAAATCGCCAACCCGCCTTGGTAAAGCCCAAGTGTTCTGGGTATTTGCTATATATAATAAGAAATATCTATCCATGTAATGTATTGTATTAATTACATCAGTCATCTAGTACCCATAATACAAGCTCTGCTTAGCTCGGGGCTAGATGATGCTGTGTGGATTGGATGAGGATGAGTCTAAAATCAAGACGGTACACATAAGACCTCAAAGGAATAAATGCATTAGAAGATTTGTAGTACCCACTTGTAATAACTATTATGGACCAAGGTGTAGAAAATGTTTAGTCCCAAATTTTTTTAATGATATACCAATAGATTTAGAACGTAGCTGTACTACAAAAATGTCTTTTAAAAATAAAGTGAGGAAGTTTCTTTTTAGCACCTTTTGTAAAAACCTTATCAGCTAGTAATTTCATAAAATATAACAGAACTTTGTATACGGGAGCTACATCTGTCAACAAACTGCTGTACAGTTTGGCAGAAGAAACATTGCAACAACATAACTGTGTTGAGGTTGGCTACCAGTCTAACCGGCTACAGCTGAGTACCGATTGAAACTGTAAGAAAAGACCACTTTCATAACAGTGTAGTGACATCCATTCATGTCGATGACATATCTTGGATACAAGTGTTCAATGTAGATGATGCGAATAATGCAATTTATTTGATGGTAAGTTTCTGTATTTTCCCAACGATCCAGTTTAAGGTTAGACTTCCTTGGTTTCTGTGATTGCTAATTAGCGCGTCACGAAAATATTATTTCGCCACAATATTGTGGACTGTTAATAACACTATCACACTTCCCACTAACAATATTATTAACACCAGAACAGCTGAACAGATCTGGATGAAGTATGGCGCAGATATAGATTAATAGTCTGGCATAGCACGTAGTGTATTTTTTACCACAGAAAACGGAAGTATTCCCGTTGGGATTCCGATTGTTTCATGTTGACTTAAAACGTAAAACCGCGGGGCGCTGCTAGTGATTTATAGTTCTGCTTCGCATTCTAAATGTTGTTGGCTATTGAATCGTTGAATGAATTCTAATCATTCAGGACTCACTACTATCAGTGTTAATTTTAAACCGCGGGGCTAGGCAACTGGGCCTAACCCAGTTGTAAACGTCCCTTTGTGCCTATTGGCCCAGCTCAGTTCTGTCTCCTGGTCGATATGGAGGGAAGAAGAAATTGCGTAGTTTTCTTAGTCCTCCGCTGCTTTTTTCTGATTAATTTCGTTGCGGGTTCCAAGACAGTTGCAGTGGATTGGGAATAGTGGGGCGGGCTCGTCCCATAGTAAAAAATATTACAAAAAAATCCTATTATACACTTTCAGGGCGACCGCGACATGACAGTGGGGATCAAGTCAACTGTAGCGATCCCTGAGGCAGATTGGCACCTGGACTACATCACCCCTCGCCCGTAATGCTTGATACGCAACAACAGTCTTCACGGCCGCTGTGGATTCTAAGAAGGTATGATACGTTTAAATGATTAAACGTCGCCTATTTTTTTTTTGTTTTTATGTCGTCGCGCCACACTAGTAATTTCTCCTGTATCGTGGGTGCGTTAACAAACATTTAAACTCACATACACAAACAGCCAAACCCGGAACAACCACCTGTAGACCAGAGAAATATTTTTTCCGTGCGGGAGTCGAACCCGCGACCCGTAGCGCAGCAGCCAACCACTCGGCCACTGCGCCCACCGTGTCGTCTATTGGTGGTAGTCATTTTGCATTGATATTCTATTTATTTGAACAACATAAAGAAACGAAATCAAAATAACCACTGCTATAATTTCATTAAGTTTGGTATAGCCGCGATTACTTATTTAGTCAGAAAGGAATGTCCATATTATTGTTTGGTGGAAAGAAGTTTAGGTGTATAAGGGTCCGAATATCCGATTACTGCTAAGAATAGCGGTGACTACTTTCGTGCACTTTTCCTAATTTCTACGTTTTATTCTGATGTTCGTTGTGCTGTACACAAACATGATGTCTACCTACCAAAATGATATTTTAAAGAAGTGAATAATTTACTTTTTAATTAAAAATCTCATTGCACCATGAACCACCAGAATCATGCAGTCATGGTGTCAGTTTGTGCGTCCAAGTCCCTTCCACCGTGTATACATAGTATAGTTCTTTACTCATTGATATTATAAATAGTATTGGTTCTGTCTCTTATGCTTTGGTAAGCAGAAGAGACAGAACCAATAAACCATGCTAAAGGCGTGAGTTTATGCTTGTATGTATGTTATGTGATACTTATCTAAGTGTATATTCACATTTATGCATATTGAATAGTTTTAGTGAAGTATAGCAGCAAACTATAGTTGAAAGTGATGACACGATTAAACATTATCCATGCTGTAGAAGCCATATTTAGAAGTTGGTCTTTAATTATGAATTGTTTTTAGGTGAATCCCATGGCTCGCTGGTGCCATAATTGCTACAGAGCAGCTTGATGTACAGTTGCCCGGATGCCTTATCAGACCCAGATCCGGAGCAGAGCAGAGCAGAACAAAAGCATCAACTCAAGAAATTACAGTTGTATGACCTGCGCTGCACTTCATTTCTGATCAAGAGATGTCGTCACAGCAAAGCTCTCGACTATCATCAGGTTCGGAATGGATACTTCTACCACAATACAACAACATACGATACTCACACTGGAGTCTGAATCGTTGATATTTTACAACATTATAAATTATATCTTCCAACCCCTAATAGGATTGGTAGTAATGATCTTATCGTCAATGTGTGGGATGATGCACTGTCCAATTCCATCACTACATATTTTAACTCTCAGCAAACATCACAAGATCCATAGCTCATTTGAGAGGCTTGGTAATCAATGTAATCATATCTGCTCTTACATCAATTTACCGCTTTCTTTGCTGGATTTGCCTTTAAATGCATTTAAATGTAATCCATAATGTATCTATGGAATACTTTTCCATCAAGTATACTACTTAGACAACAAGAATAATTGGGAGCTCTTTGTAAAATACAAGATAATTTTATAATATTGTTTCACTCTATTTAGCTTATTGCAGGTTAATAAATCTATTGCATAACTTTAGGTTTATTTTATTGACATAATCCTCTCATTCATTGTTTTGTTTAATTTCATCTTGACATTTTATTTACAGGGACGACGCGAGGTGGAAGTGAAGAATATTGTTGTCTAGAACACCTTCCTCAAAGATGAGCTAGCTGAGCGACACATTCAGCATATCGCCAACCAACACAGTCAACTTAAAATCCATGTTTATTATTTAATATGAACTATTGTTATATTGTACCTATTATGTGTACCAATAAAAATGTAGTGTTCATGAAACGAATCTCTGGTTTTACTGATTACTGATTAATCTTCTTTTACTTGGCTTTTTAGTCCATGTTGGGCTGGATTAATTGTTAGTCTTTATAGTATTTATATTTTATTATTTGTATTTCGTTTTACTTATTAAAAATCACTGCTAGTGCCACCTATTTAACTACGTCCGCAACAAGAAGACACCGCCTGTGGATCGTATCGTACATTACCAGAGGACAACGCGTGCCTTGATTCTGTGGTGTAGTTTTGTTGCTAGCCCACTCGATTTGTAGATAGATGGGTCTGGGTACAATTTACTATTAATTACCTATGTAAAAACGTCCAGTAAAATAGTAATGCCTACTGAATTGAGTGAGGAACCAGCACTCGCATGTTGTTGAATGGGAAATCAACAATTTTTTCTCTAGATAAAAGCTCAATACCTCTCGTAATGTAACAATAAATGAATAAATAAAATTGAGACTGTTGCGTATACTTATTAAAAATTACTGCTAGTGCCACCTATTTAACTACGTCTGCAACAAGAAGACACCGCGTGTAATTCGTATCGTACATTACCAGAGGACAACGCGTGCCTTGATTCTGTGGTGTAGTTTTGTTGCTAGCTCACTCGATTTGTAGATAGATGGGTCTGGGTACAATTTACTATTAATTACCTATGTAAAAACGTCCAGTAAAATAGTAATGCCTACTGAATTGAGTGGGGATTCAGCACTCGCACGTCGTTGAATGGCAAATAAGCAATTTTTTCTCTAGATATAAGCTCAATGCCTCACGTAATGTTACAATAAATAAATAAAGAAAATTGAGACTCTGTGTGAATTTATAATTTATTGCATGCAACACTCACTCAACAAAAAAGAAAAAAAGTTTGACAGCCGGTTTGCCTGTGTTTATTTTCCGCGTCCTGCTTGTTTCTTTTAGTTATAATCGTCCAAAAGTGCTTCTTCCACCCAGTAACGTTGGGTAGAGCCTTTGCTCCTCCGGCCGTGGTGATTATGTGCTGGTATTGATTGTTTAAATCTACGTATTGAGACAACCTACCTGACTACCCGTTTGGTGATTTTGGAGGCTGCTATGTACAATGCAATGTGAATTTGCATAAATTCCCTACCCCGAATAAGGATAAGGAGTTTTTTAATACATGGGCTACTTCCGTCGGTGTATATTGCGACGAGAAAATGAATATAATTTCAAATACCGCCATGTAAGTCATACCACCGAGTAAGTGAAAGTGTTGAAAGTGTACACATACTTCGAATAACGGTATTGGTGCCGGAAGATAAAGCAAAGACGCCGTATGAACAACAAACATGCCAGGTTAGATAGATTGATATCATCATGATCTGCCTAGCCCTTTCCCAACTATGTTGGGGCGGCTTCCAGTGTAACCGGATGCAGCTGAATAACAGTATTTTACATGGAGCGACTGCCTATCTGACCTCCACAACCCAGTTACTGAGCAACACAGTACGCCTTGATGAGGCGGGTTGTCAAACATTCAGATTTCTGACTATCTGTAACAACAAACTTTCAAACATCTACAAATGACAGCCGGGACCCTGGACTAACGGGTTAGCGTGCTTTCCGTGGCGCGCAGGCGTCTCGATATGTTACGATCGGTCACCCATCCACAGACAGACCTCGGCGAGCGTAGCTTAAACTTTGATCAACCCGTATGGCTGTTTTTATTTGGCAATGAGCCACTCATAACATGCCAGGTTACATAGATTGATATCTATACTAATATTATAAAGAGGTAAAATTAGCTTATAAGTTTGTACATTATTCATATTCATTCATACAAAAAGCTACATTATTCCTGAGTGCTACAGGCTATAGAAATCATTTATTTGCCAATAATGTAGGTAACAGATAAGTTGTTAATTTATGGAGTCCCAATACATTTTGCCTTAGGGCATGCAAAATTATTTAATTAATTGAATACATTGGCTTAGTTGCTACATTTACTTAACATTTTTGTATAATTGAGACACATAATGACATAGTATTACATCTAAAATTGATTGATTATAGTATAAAATAATCAAAATATACTATGAATGTAGTTATAATCTATAAATTGTCATTCCAGAACCTCCTGTTACTTCACATTTGGACTATGTGGATATGCAGCACACTCAAAGTACCATAGAAGATGTGCAAATAAAGGAAAGTCTTGGTAAGTGAAGAAATAATCATAACAGCATTTAGCAGCCTGTTCAAAGCATCCTCATATCTGGAGGGATGAGCTAACAAAATGATAAGTAGTGAAAAAGAATTAATTTTTTGCATCATCATTATAAAAGACTTATTTGTCATTCCAGGACCTGTTACTTCACACAGATGCGACTCAGTATCCCGAGACAACGTGCCTATGCATATTTGCATGCTTCGATTGCTGTGGAAGATGCACAAGTGAAGTAAATCTCGGTAAGTAAAAATAATTATCATCCCTTGACCGGTAACGGCGCCTGTGACTGTGCGCAGCTGCTGCTTAGTCAGTAGGAGAGCCTGCTTTGTGAAGCGGCCGTCAATTGCAGGGTGTGTCTGCAGTCAGTTTGGTCCGACCACGCTTTGTCGTGCTGATCCCAAGTGCGTTCCTTACCAAAGTGCGTATGTACCCAAAGGGGATCAGCATCAGCATCTGAAGCTACCTCGAGAACTGCTGTGTCCTGTATATTGTATTGTTAGACGGGCCGATTTCCGCAACTCCACGACGTAGCGCGTATTTTGCGTAAAGGGTGGGACAATACCTTATTCGATCCACCCCACCTCCATGCATGCTCTGCATAGCGGGCTATCTGTAACTCCTATAGTAAACAGGTGCTTGTTAAATGACCCATGACCTGTCACAGCGGCTGTGACTGTGCGCAGCTGCAGTCAGTTGGAGGGCCTGTTTTGTAAAGCGGCCGTCAATTGCAGGGAGTACCTCCCTGGACAGCCTGCAGTCTGTTTGGTCTGACCAAATTTTGTTGTGTTGAACCCTAGTGCGTTTCCTCGCCTGTGCTTTTAAAGGGTCAGTACTGGTCCCAGGCAGCGCTGACGTCCTTTGCTTAAGCTGGGACTTTGTTTTGGTCCGAACTGCAGCTTTCGCCACAATCGGACCAGCACCCACGCTGGTGCCTGCAGTATTACCCGCAGGACCTCCAGGGGCGAGCGGGGTGTTGTTAGCACCCCGCTTAGGAGCTGAGTCGGCTTTCGCTGACTTCACTCCGGTTGGTTGAAATGGCCTTGGATTGTCCATGTATGTAAAGTAGTATTATTCGTCTCTCTGGCTCCCACCCACCATGGAGCCCGCAACTGGGAACGTCTCACTGTTAAGAAGCTTGATCGTTAGGACTACCAGAGAGATATAGGATAAGCATGTCGTTGTGCAACCGCAAAAGCAAACATCTAGACCACTCCCCCCTGCTGTGTCCTTTAATCCATTGAATGGTTATGTTATTGAGAATACACACCTGATTTAAGCGGTTATGACATTCGTGTAGTAGTAGCCCAGAGTTAGTGGTATGGCATTTTAGTGCTTGCAGGACCGCCATGCTGCAGTTGCTCCAGTTTAACTTGCTGTTAAGGATGACTCCGAGATACTAGTCCTGGTTCGCTAGTTGGAGTTCAGTGTTGAATAGTTTTGGCAGGCTCAACTGGCCTAGTAGACAGCAAGACTAATTAGTAGAAAAACAACTTCTTAAAATGCAAGCTGATAATCTTCCAGGTTCAACGTGGCACTGCGTCCCACCGGACAACCACGACTGGTCACTGTGGCTGGCGACAGAGGCACGGCTCCGTGTCCCTTCGTCATGAACCCTCATGGCAACTGGATGGTCACCATCAAAACCAACAAGGAAGTCATGATTGTAAGTTATTTTATCTTTCTATTGTCGTAATGGCCCAGTGGTTAAGAAGAATGCGCAGACGCTGCCCGCGTTTCAGGTCTGAAAGAGTTATTCGCGTATATGTATACAACAAACATACATAGAATTGTGGTTAAATGTCATCATGTAATGAAACACTTATTCAGTTGCATAAATCGAACTGACTAAAGGTCTCACCTCTCATGAAGAACATTGAGACTTTTTAATTCATTTGTACCATCTCGGACGGATAAGGTTCAAAACTGGTTCACCTCCAGCGATGATACCTACTTTATTAGTTTATCTTAGACATTACTGACATCTACACACATTACAATGAGTATAAGTCTGAAATCGCCAACCCGCCTTGGTAAAGCCCAAGTGTTCTGGGTATTTGCTATATATAATAAGAAATATCTATCCATGTAATGTATTGTATTAATTACATCAGTCATCTAGTACCCATAATACAAGCTCTGCTTAGCTCGGGGCTAGATGATGCTGTGTGGATTGGATGAGGATGAGTCTAAAATCAAGACGGTACACATAAGACCTCAAAGGAATAAATGCATTAGAAGATTTGTAGTACCCACTTGTAATAACTATTATGGACCAAGGTGTAGAAAATGCTTAGTCCCAATTTTTTTAAATGATATACCAATAGATTTAGAACGTAGCTGTACTACAAAAATGTCTTTTAAAAATAAAGTGGGGAAGTTTCTTTTTAGCACGTTTTGTAAAAACCTTATCAGCTAGTAATTTCATAAAATATAACAGAACTTTGTATACGGGAGCTACATCTGTCAACAAACTGCTGTACAGTTTGGCAGAAGAAACATTGCAACAACATAACTGTGTTGAGGTTGGCTTCCAGTCTAACCGGCTACAGCTGAGTACCGATTGAAACTGTAAGAAAAGACCACTTTCATAACAGTGTAGTGACATCCATTCATGTCGATGACATATCTTGGATACAAGTGTTCAATGTAGATGATGCGAATAATGCAATTTATTTGATGGTAAGTTTCTGTATTTTCCCAACGATCCAGTTTAAGGTTAGACTTCCTTGGTTTCTGTGATTGCTAATTAGCGCGTCACGAAAATATTATTTCGCCACAATATTGTGGACTGTTAATAACACTATCACACTTCCCACTAACAATATTATTAACACCAGAACAGCTGAACAGATCTGGATGAAGTATGGCGCAGATATAGATTAATAGTCTGGCATAGCACGTAGTGTATTTTTTACCACAGAAAACGGAAGTATTCCCGTTGGGATTCCGATTGTTTCATGTTGACTTAAAACGTAAAACCGCGGGGCGCTGCTAGTGATTTATAGTTCTGCTTCGCATTCTAAATGTTGTTGACTATTGAATCGTTGAATGAATTCTAATCATTCAGGACTCACTACTATCAGTGTTAATTTTAAACCGCGGGGCTAGGCAACTGGGCCTAACCCAGTTGTAAACGTCCCTTTGTGCCTATTGGCCCAGCTCAGTTCTGTCTCCTGGTCGATATGGAGGGAAGAAGAAATTGCGTAGTTTTCTTAGTCCTCCGCTGCTTTTTTCTGATTAATTTCGTTGCGGGTTCCAAGACAGTTGCAGTGGATTGGGAATAGTGGGGCGGGCTCGTCCCATAGTAAAAAATATTAAAAAAAATCCTATTATACACTTTCAGGGCGACCGCGACATGACAGTGGGGATCAAGTCAACTGTAGCGATCCCTGAGGCAGATTGGCACCTGGACTACATCACCCCTCGCCCGTAATGCTTGATACGCAACAACAGTCTTCACGGCCGCTGTGGATTCTAAGAAGGTATGATACGTTTAAATGATTAAACGTCGCCTATTTTTTTTTTGTTTTTATGTCGTCGCGCCACACTAGTAATTTCTCCTGTATCGTGGGTGCGTTAACAAACATTTAAACTCACATACACAAACAGCCAAACCCGGAACAACCACCTGTAGACCAGAGAAATATTTTTTCCGTGCGGGAGTCGAACCCGCGACCCGTAGCGCAGCAGCCAACCACTCGGCCACTGCGCCCACCGTGTCGTCTATTGGTGGTAGTCATTTTGCATTGATATTCTATTTATTTGAACAACATAAAGAAACGAAATCAAAATAACCACTGCTATAATTTCATTAAGTTTGGTATAGCCGCGATTACTTATTTAGTCAGAAAGGAATGTCCATATTATTGTTTGGTGGAAAGAAGTTTAGGTGTATAAGGGTCCGAATATCCGATTACTGCTAAGAATAGCGGTGACTACTTTCGTGCACTTTTCCTAATTTCTACGTTTTATTCTGATGTTCGTTGTGCTGTACACAAACATGATGTCTACCTACCAAAATGATATTTTTAAGAAGTGAATAATTTACTTTTTAATTAAAAATCTCATTGCACCATGAACCACCAGAATCATGCAGTCATGGTGTCAGTTTGTGCGTCCAAGTCCCTTCCACCGTGTATACATAGTATAGTTCTTTACTCATTGATATTATAAATAGTATTGGTTCTGTCTCTTATGCTTTGGTAAGCAGAAGAGACAGAACCAATAAACCATGCTAAAGGCGTGAGTTTATGCTTGTATGTATGTTATGTGATACTTATCTAAGTGTATATTCACATTTATGCATATTGAATAGTTTTAGTGAAGTATAGCAGCAAACTATAGTTGAAAGTGATGACACGATTAAACATTATCCATGCTGTAGAAGCCATATTTAGAAGTTGGTCTTTAATTATGAATTGTTTTTAGGTGAATCCCATGGCTCGCTGGTGCCATAATTGCTACAGAGCAGCTTGATGTACAGTTGCCCGGATGCCTTATCAGACCCAGATCCGGAGCAGAGCAGAGCAGAACAAAAGCATCAACTCAAGAAATTACAGTTGTGTGACCTGCGCTGCACTTCATTTCTGATCAAGAGATGTCGTCACAGCAAAGCTCTCGACTATCATCAGGTTCGGAATGGATACTTCTACCACAATACAACAACATACGATACTCACACTGGAGTCTGAATCGTTGATATTTTACAACATTATAAATTATATCTTCCAACCCCTAATAGGATTGGTAGTAATGATCTTATCGTCAATGTGTGGGATGATGCACTGTCCAATTCCATCACTACATATTTTAACTCTCAGCAAACATCACAAGATCCATAGCTCATTTGAGAGGCTTGGTAATCAATGTAATCATATCTGCTCTTACATCAATTTACCGCTTTCTTTGCTGGATTTGCCTTTAAATGCATTTAAATGTAATCCATAATGTATCTATGGAATACTTTTCCATCAAGTATACTACTTAGACAACAAGAATAATTGGGAGCTCTTTGTAAAATACAAGATAATTTTATAATATTGTTTCACTCTATTTAGCTTATTGCAGGTTAATAAATCTATTGCATAACTTTAGGTTTATTTTATTGACATAATCCTCTCATTCATTGTTTTGTTTAATTTCATCTTGACATTTTATTTACAGGGACGACGCGAGGTGGAAGTGAAGAATATTGTTGTCTAGAACACCTTCCTCAAAGATGAGCTAGCTGAGCGACACATTCAGCATATCGCCAACCAACACAGTCAACTTAAAATCCATGTTTATTATTTAATATGAACTATTGTTATATTGTACCTATTATGTGTACCAATAAAAATGTAGTGTTCATGAAACGAATCTCTGGTTTTACTGATTACTGATTAATCTTCTTTTACTTGGCTTTTTAGTCCATGTTGGGCTGGATTAATTATTGTTAGTCTTTATAGTATTTATATTTTATTATTTGTATTTCGTTTTACTTATTAAAAATCACTGCTAGTGCCACCTATTTAACTACGTCCGCAACAAGAAGACACCGCCTGTGGATCGTATCGTACATTACCAGAGGACAACGCGTGCCTTGATTCTGTGGTGTAGTTTTGTTGCTAGCCCACTCGATTTGTAGATAGATGGGTCTGGGTACAATTTACTATTAATTACCTATGTAAAAACGTCCAGTAAAATAGTAATGCCTACTGAATTGAGTGAGGAACCAGCACTCGCATGTTGTTGAATGGGAAATCAACAATTTTTTCTCTAGATAAAAGCTCAATACCTCTCGTAATGTAACAATAAATGAATAAATAAAATTGAGACTGTTGCGTATACTTATTAAAAATTACTGCTAGTGCCACCTATTTAACTACGTCTGCAACAAGAAGACACCGCGTGTAATTCGTATCGTACATTACCAGAGGACAACGCGTGCCTTGATTCTGTGGTGTAGTTTTGTTGCTAGCTCACTCGATTTGTAGATAGATGGGTCTGGGTACAATTTACTATTAATTACCTATGTAAAAACGTCCAGTAAAATAGTAATGCCTACTGAATTGAGTGGGGATTCAGCACTCGCACGTCGTTGAATGGCAAATAAGCAATTTTTTCTCTAGATATAAGCTTAATGCCTCACGTAATGTTACAATAAATAAATAAAGAAAATTGAGACTCTGTGTGAATTTATAATTTATTGCATGCAACACTCACTCAACAAAAAAGAAAAAAAGTTTGACAGCCGGTTTGCCTGTGTTTATTTTCCGCGTCCTGCTTGTTTCTTTTAGTTATAATCGTCCAAAAGTGCTTCTTCCACCCAGTAACGTTGGGTAGAGCCTTTGCTCCTCCGGCCGTGGTGATTATGTGCTGGTATTGATTGTTTAAATCTACGTATTGAGACAACCTACCTGACTACCCGTTTGGTGATTTTGGAGGCTGCTATGTACAATGCAATGTGAATTTGCATAAATTCCCTACCCCGAATAAGGATAAGGAGTTTTTTAATACATGGGCTACTTCCGTCGGTGTATATTGCGACGAGAAAATGAATATAATTTCAAATACCGCCATGTAAGTCATACCACCGAGTAAGTTGAAAGTGTACACATACTTCGAATAACGGTATTGGTGCCGGAAGATAAAGCAAAGACGCCGTATGAACAACAAACATGCCAGGTTAGATAGATTGATATCATCATGATCTGCCTAGCCCTTTCCCAACTATGTTGGGGCGGCTTCCAGTGTAACCGGATGCAGCTGAATAACAGTATTTTACATGGAGCGACTGCCTATCTGACCTCCACAACCCAGTTACTGAGCAACACAGTACGCCTTGATGAGGCGGGTTGTCAAACATTCAGATTTCTGACTATCTGTAACAACAAACTTTCAAACATCTACAAATGACAGCCGGGACCCTGGACTAACGGGTTAGCGTGCTTTCCGTGGCGCGCAGGCGTCTCGATATGTTACGATCGGTCACCCATCCACAGACAGACCTCGGCGAGCGTAGCTTAAACTTTGATCAACCCGTATGGCTGTTTTTATTTGGCAATGAGCCACTCATAACATGCCAGGTTACATAGATTGATATCTATACTAATATTATAAAGAGGTAAAATTAGCTTATAAGTTTGTACATTATTCATATTCATTCATACAAAAAGCTACATTATTCCTGAGTGCTACAGGCTATAGAAATCATTTATTTGCCAATAATGTAGGTAACAGATAAGTTGTTAATTTATGGAGTCCCAATACATTTTGCCTTAGGGCATGCAAAATTATTTAATTAATTGAATACATTGCCTTAGTTGCTACATTTACTTAACATTTTTGTATAATTGAGACACATAATGACATAGTATTACATCTAAAATTGATTGATTATAGTATAAAATAATCAAAATATACTATGAATGTAGTTATAATCTATAAATTGTCATTCCAGAACCTCCTGTTACTTCACATTTGGACTATGTGGATATGCAGCACACTCAAAGTACCATAGAAGATGTGCAAATAAAGGAAAGTCTTGGTAAGTGAAGAAATAATCATAACAGCATTTAGCAGCCTGTTCAAGCATCCTCATATCTGGAGGGATGAGCTAACAAAATGATAAGTAGTGAAAAAGAATTAATTTTTTGCATCATCATTATAAAAGACTTATTTGTCATTCCAGGACCTGTTACTTCACACAGATGTGACTCAGTATCCCGAGACAAAGTGCCTATGCATATTTGCATGCTTCGATTGCTGTGGAAGATGCACAAGTGAAGTAAATCTCGGTAAGTAAAAATAATTATCATCCCTTGACCGGTAACGGCGCCTGTGACTGTGCGCAGCTGCTGCTTAGTCAGTAGGAGAGCCTGCTTTGTGAAGCGGCCGTCAATTGCAGGGTGTGTCTGCAGTCAGTTTGGTCCGACCACGCTTTGTCGTGCTGATCCCAAGTGCGTTCCTTACCAAAGTGCGTATGTACCCAAAGGGGATCAGCATCAGCATCTGAAGCTACCTCGAGAACTGCTGTGTCCTGTATATTGTATTGTTAGACGGGCCGATTTCCGCAACTCCACGACGTAGCGCGTATTTTGCGTAAAGGGTGGGACAATACCTTATTCGATCCACCCCACCTCCATGCATGCTCTGCATAGCGGGCTATCTGTAACTCCTATAGTAAACAGGTGCTTGTTAAATGACCCATGACCTGTCACAGCGGCTGTGACTGTGCGCAGCTGCAGTCAGTTGGAGGGCCTGTTTTGTAAAGCGGCCGTCAATTGCAGGGAGTACCTCACTGGACAGCCTGCAGTCTGTTTGGTCTGACCAAATTTTGTTGTGTTGAACCCTAGTGCGTTTCCTCGCCTGTGCTTTTAAAGGGTCAGTACTGGTCCCAGGCAGCGCTGACGTCCTTTGCTTAAGCTGGGACTTTGTTTTGGTCCGAACTGCAGCTTTCGCCACAATTGGACCAGCACCCACGCTGGTGCCTGCAGTATTACCCGCAGGACCTCCAGGGGCGAGCGGGGTGTTGTTAGCACCCCGCTTAGGAGCTGAGTCGGCTTTCGCTGACTTCACTCCGGTTGGTTGAAATGGCCTTGGATTGTCCATGTATGTAAAGTAGTATTATTCGTCTCTCTGGCTCCCACCCACCATGGAGCCCGCTACTGGGAACGTCTCACTGTTAAGAAGCTTGATCGTTAGGACTACCAGAGAGATATAGGATAAGCATGTCGTTGTGCAACCGCAAAAACAAACATCTAGACCACTCCCCCCTGCTGTGTCCTTTAATCCATTGAATGGTTATGTTATTGAGAATACACACCTGATTTAAGCGGTTATGACATTCGTGTAGTAGTAGCCCAGAGTTAGTGGTATGGCATTTTAGTGCTTGCAGGACCGCCATGCTGCAGTTGCTCCAGTTTAACTTGCTGTTAAGGATGACTCCGAGATACTAGTCCTGGTTCGCTAGTTGGAGTTCAGTGTTGAATAGTTTTGGCAGGCTCAACTGGCCTAGTAGACAGTAAGACTAATTAGTAGAAAAACAACTTCTTAAAATGCAAGCTGATAATCTTCCAGGTTCAACGTGGCACTGCGTCCCACCGGACAACCACGACTGGTCACTGTGGCTGGCGACAGAGGCACGGCTCCGTGTCCCTTCGTCATGAACCCTCATGGCAACTGGATGGTCACCATCAAAACCAACAAGGAAGTCATGATTGTAAGTTATTTTATCTTTCTATTGTCGTAATGGCCCAGTGGTTAAGAAGAATGCGCAGACGCTGCCCGCGTTTCAGGTCTGAAAGAGTTATTCGCGTATATGTATACAACAAACATACATAGAATTGTGGTTAAATGTCATCATGTAATGAAACACTTATTCAGTTGCATAAATCGAACTGACTAAAGGTCTCACCTCTCATGAAGAACATTGAGACTTTTTAATTCATTTGTACCATCTCGGACGGATAAGGTTCAAAACTGGTTCACCTCCAGCGATGATACCTACTTTATTAGTTTATCTTAGACATTACTGACATCTACACACATTACAATGAGTATAAGTCTGAAATCGCCAACCCGCCTTGGTAAAGCCCAAGTGTTCTGGGTATTTGCTATATATAATAAGAAATATCTATCCATGTAATGTATTGTATTAATTACATCAGTCATCTAGTACCCATAATACAAGCTCTGCTTAGCTCGGGGCTAGATGATGCTGTGTGGATTGGATGAGGATGAGTCTAAAATCAAGACGGTACACATAAGACCTCAAAGGAATAAATGCATTAGAAGATTTGTAGTACCCACTTGTAATAACTATTATGGACCAAGGTGTAGAAAATGTTTAGTCCCAAATTTTTTTAATGATATACCAATAGATTTAGAACGTAGCTGTACTACAAAAATGTCTTTTAAAAATAAAGTGAGGAAGTTTCTTTTTAGCACCTTTTGTAAAAACCTTATCAGCTAGTAATTTCATAAAATATAACAGAACTTTGTATACGGGAGCTACATCTGTCAACAAACTGCTGTACAGTTTGGCAGAAGAAACATTGCAACAACATAACTGTGTTGAGGTTGGCTACCAGTCTAACCGGCTACAGCTGAGTACCGATTGAAACTGTAAGAAAAGACCACTTTCATAACAGTGTAGTGACATCCATTCATGTCGATGACATATCTTGGATACAAGTGTTCAATGTAGATGATGCGAATAATGCAATTTATTTGATGGTAAGTTTCTGTATTTTCCCAACGATCCAGTTTAAGGTTAGACTTCCTTGGTTTCTGTGATTGCTAATTAGCGCGTCACGAAAATATTATTTCGCCACAATATTGTGGACTGTTAATAACACTATCACACTTCCCACTAACAATATTATTAACACCAGAACAGCTGAACAGATCTGGATGAAGTATGGCGCAGATATAGATTAATAGTCTGGCATAGCACGTAGTGTATTTTTTACCACAGAAAACGGAAGTATTCCCGTTGGGATTCCGATTGTTTCATGTTGACTTAAAACGTAAAACCGCGGGGCGCTGCTAGTGATTTATAGTTCTGCTTCGCATTCTAAATGTTGTTGGCTATTGAATCGTTGAATGAATTCTAATCATTCAGGACTCACTACTATCAGTGTTAATTTTAAACCGCGGGGCTAGGCAACTGGGCCTAACCCAGTTGTAAACGTCCCTTTGTGCCTATTGGCCCAGCTCAGTTCTGTCTCCTGGTCGATATGGAGGGAAGAAGAAATTGCGTAGTTTTCTTAGTCCTCCGCTGCTTTTTTCTGATTAATTTCGTTGCGGGTTCCAAGACAGTTGCAGTGGATTGGGAATAGTGGGGCGGGCTCGTCCCATAGTAAAAAATATTACAAAAAAATCCTATTATACACTTTCAGGGCGACCGCGACATGACAGTGGGGATCAAGTCAACTGTAGCGATCCCTGAGGCAGATTGGCACCTGGACTACATCACCCCTCGCCCGTAATGCTTGATACGCAACAACAGTCTTCACGGCCGCTGTGGATTCTAAGAAGGTATGATACGTTTAAATGATTAAACGTCGCCTATTTTTTTTTTGTTTTTATGTCGTCGCGCCACACTAGTAATTTCTCCTGTATCGTGGGTGCGTTAACAAACATTTAAACTCACATACACAAACAGCCAAACCCGGAACAACCACCTGTAGACCAGAGAAATATTTTTTCCGTGCGGGAGTCGAACCCGCGACCCGTAGCGCAGCAGCCAACCACTCGGCCACTGCGCCCACCGTGTCGTCTATTGGTGGTAGTCATTTTGCATTGATATTCTATTTATTTGAACAACATAAAGAAACGAAATCAAAATAACCACTGCTATAATTTCATTAAGTTTGGTATAGCCGCGATTACTTATTTAGTCAGAAAGGAATGTCCATATTATTGTTTGGTGGAAAGAAGTTTAGGTGTATAAGGGTCCGAATATCCGATTACTGCTAAGAATAGCGGTGACTACTTTCGTGCACTTTTCCTAATTTCTACGTTTTATTCTGATGTTCGTTGTGCTGTACACAAACATGATGTCTACCTACCAAAATGATATTTTAAAGAAGTGAATAATTTACTTTTTAATTAAAAATCTCATTGCACCATGAACCACCAGAATCATGCAGTCATGGTGTCAGTTTGTGCGTCCAAGTCCCTTCCACCGTGTATACATAGTATAGTTCTTTACTCATTGATATTATAAATAGTATTGGTTCTGTCTCTTATGCTTTGGTAAGCAGAAGAGACAGAACCAATAAACCATGCTAAAGGCGTGAGTTTATGCTTGTATGTATGTTATGTGATACTTATCTAAGTGTATATTCACATTTATGCATATTGAATAGTTTTAGTGAAGTATAGCAGCAAACTATAGTTGAAAGTGATGACACGATTAAACATTATCCATGCTGTAGAAGCCATATTTAGAAGTTGGTCTTTAATTATGAATTGTTTTTAGGTGAATCCCATGGCTCGCTGGTGCCATAATTGCTACAGAGCAGCTTGATGTACAGTTGCCCGGATGCCTTATCAGACCCAGATCCGGAGCAGAGCAGAGCAGAACAAAAGCATCAACTCAAGAAATTACAGTTGTATGACCTGCGCTGCACTTCATTTCTGATCAAGAGATGTCGTCACAGCAAAGCTCTCGACTATCATCAGGTTCGGAATGGATACTTCTACCACAATACAACAACATACGATACTCACACTGGAGTCTGAATCGTTGATATTTTACAACATTATAAATTATATCTTCCAACCCCTAATAGGATTGGTAGTAATGATCTTATCGTCAATGTGTGGGATGATGCACTGTCCAATTCCATCACTACATATTTTAACTCTCAGCAAACATCACAAGATCCATAGCTCATTTGAGAGGCTTGGTAATCAATGTAATCATATCTGCTCTTACATCAATTTACCGCTTTCTTTGCTGGATTTGCCTTTAAATGCATTTAAATGTAATCCATAATGTATCTATGGAATACTTTTCCATCAAGTATACTACTTAGACAACAAGAATAATTGGGAGCTCTTTGTAAAATACAAGATAATTTTATAATATTGTTTCACTCTATTTAGCTTATTGCAGGTTAATAAATCTATTGCATAACTTTAGGTTTATTTTATTGACATAATCCTCTCATTCATTGTTTTGTTTAATTTCATCTTGACATTTTATTTACAGGGACGACGCGAGGTGGAAGTGAAGAATATTGTTGTCTAGAACACCTTCCTCAAAGATGAGCTAGCTGAGCGACACATTCAGCATATCGCCAACCAACACAGTCAACTTAAAATCCATGTTTATTATTTAATATGAACTATTGTTATATTGTACCTATTATGTGTACCAATAAAAATGTAGTGTTCATGAAACGAATCTCTGGTTTTACTGATTACTGATTAATCTTCTTTTACTTGGCTTTTTAGTCCATGTTGGGCTGGATTAATTGTTAGTCTTTATAGTATTTATATTTTATTATTTGTATTTCGTTTTACTTATTAAAAATCACTGCTAGTGCCACCTATTTAACTACGTCCGCAACAAGAAGACACCGCCTGTGGATCGTATCGTACATTACCAGAGGACAACGCGTGCCTTGATTCTGTGGTGTAGTTTTGTTGCTAGCCCACTCGATTTGTAGATAGATGGGTCTGGGTACAATTTACTATTAATTACCTATGTAAAAACGTCCAGTAAAATAGTAATGCCTACTGAATTGAGTGAGGAACCAGCACTCGCATGTTGTTGAATGGGAAATCAACAATTTTTTCTCTAGATAAAAGCTCAATACCTCTCGTAATGTAACAATAAATGAATAAATAAAATTGAGACTGTTGCGTATACTTATTAAAAATTACTGCTAGTGCCACCTATTTAACTACGTCTGCAACAAGAAGACACCGCGTGTAATTCGTATCGTACATTACCAGAGGACAACGCGTGCCTTGATTCTGTGGTGTAGTTTTGTTGCTAGCTCACTCGATTTGTAGATAGATGGGTCTGGGTACAATTTACTATTAATTACCTATGTAAAAACGTCCAGTAAAATAGTAATGCCTACTGAATTGAGTGGGGATTCAGCACTCGCACGTCGTTGAATGGCAAATAAGCAATTTTTTCTCTAGATATAAGCTCAATGCCTCACGTAATGTTACAATAAATAAATAAAGAAAATTGAGACTCTGTGTGAATTTATAATTTATTGCATGCAACACTCACTCAACAAAAAAGAAAAAAAGTTTGACAGCCGGTTTGCCTGTGTTTATTTTCCGCGTCCTGCTTGTTTCTTTTAGTTATAATCGTCCAAAAGTGCTTCTTCCACCCAGTAACGTTGGGTAGAGCCTTTGCTCCTCCGGCCGTGGTGATTATGTGCTGGTATTGATTGTTTAAATCTACGTATTGAGACAACCTACCTGACTACCCGTTTGGTGATTTTGGAGGCTGCTATGTACAATGCAATGTGAATTTGCATAAATTCCCTACCCCGAATAAGGATAAGGAGTTTTTTAATACATGGGCTACTTCCGTCGGTGTATATTGCGACGAGAAAATGAATATAATTTCAAATACCGCCATGTAAGTCATACCACCGAGTAAGTGAAAGTGTTGAAAGTGTACACATACTTCGAATAACGGTATTGGTGCCGGAAGATAAAGCAAAGACGCCGTATGAACAACAAACATGCCAGGTTAGATAGATTGATATCATCATGATCTGCCTAGCCCTTTCCCAACTATGTTGGGGCGGCTTCCAGTGTAACCGGATGCAGCTGAATAACAGTATTTTACATGGAGCGACTGCCTATCTGACCTCCACAACCCAGTTACTGAGCAACACAGTACGCCTTGATGAGGCGGGTTGTCAAACATTCAGATTTCTGACTATCTGTAACAACAAACTTTCAAACATCTACAAATGACAGCCGGGACCCTGGACTAACGGGTTAGCGTGCTTTCCGTGGCGCGCAGGCGTCTCGATATGTTACGATCGGTCACCCATCCACAGACAGACCTCGGCGAGCGTAGCTTAAACTTTGATCAACCCGTATGGCTGTTTTTATTTGGCAATGAGCCACTCATAACATGCCAGGTTACATAGATTGATATCTATACTAATATTATAAAGAGGTAAAATTAGCTTATAAGTTTGTACATTATTCATATTCATTCATACAAAAAGCTACATTATTCCTGAGTGCTACAGGCTATAGAAATCATTTATTTGCCAATAATGTAGGTAACAGATAAGTTGTTAATTTATGGAGTCCCAATACATTTTGCCTTAGGGCATGCAAAATTATTTAATTAATTGAATACATTGGCTTAGTTGCTACATTTACTTAACATTTTTGTATAATTGAGACACATAATGACATAGTATTACATCTAAAATTGATTGATTATAGTATAAAATAATCAAAATATACTATGAATGTAGTTATAATCTATAAATTGTCATTCCAGAACCTCCTGTTACTTCACATTTGGACTATGTGGATATGCAGCACACTCAAAGTACCATAGAAGATGTGCAAATAAAGGAAAGTCTTGGTAAGTGAAGAAATAATCATAACAGCATTTAGCAGCCTGTTCAAAGCATCCTCATATCTGGAGGGATGAGCTAACAAAATGATAAGTAGTGAAAAAGAATTAATTTTTTGCATCATCATTATAAAAGACTTATTTGTCATTCCAGGACCTGTTACTTCACACAGATGTGACTCAGTATCCCGAGATAACGTGCCTATGCATATTTGCATGCTTCAATTGCTGTGGAAGATGCACAAGTGAAGTAAATCTCGGTAAGTAAAAATAATTATCATCCCTTGACCGGTAACGGCGCCTGTGACTGTGCGCAGCTGCTGCTTAGTCAGTAGGAGAGCCTGCTTTGTGAAGCGGCCGTCAATTGCAGGGTGTGTCTGCAGTCAGTTTGGTCCGACCACGCTTTGTCGTGCTGATCCCAAGTGCGTTCCTTACCAAAGTGCGTATGTACCCAAAGGGGATCAGCATCAGCATCTGAAGCTACCTCGAGAACTGCTGTGTCCTGTATATTGTATTGTTAGACGGGCCGATTTCCGCAACTCCACGACGTAGCGCGTATTTTGCGTAAAGGGTGGGACAATACCTTATTCGATCCACCCCACCTCCATGCATGCTCTGCATAGCGGGCTATCTGTAACTCCTATAGTAAACAGGTGCTTGTTAAATGACCCATGACCTGTCACAGCGGCTGTGACTGTGCGCAGCTGCAGTCAGTTGGAGGGCCTGTTTTGTAAAGCGGCCGTCAATTGCAGGGAGTACCTCCCTGGACAGCCTGCAGTCTGTTTGGTCTGACCAAATTTTGTTGTGTTGAACCCTAGTGCGTTTCCTCGCCTGTGCTTTTAAAGGGTCAGTACCGGTCCCGCAGCGCTGACGTCCTTTGCTTAAGCTGGGACTTTGTTTTGGTCCGAACTGCAGCTTTCGCCACAATCGGACCAGCACCCACGCTGGTGCCTGCAGTATTACCCGCAGGACCTCCAGGGGCGAGCGGGGTGTTGTTAGCACCCCGCTTAGGAGCTGAGTCGGCTTTCGCTGACTTCACTCCGGTTGGTTGAAATGGCCTTGGATTGTCCATGTATGTAAAGTAGTATTATTCGTCTCTCTGGCTCCCACCCACCATGGAGCCCGCAACTGGGAACGTCTCACTGTTAAGAAGCTTGATCGTTAGGACTACCAGAGAGATATAGGATAAGCATGTCGTTGTGCAACCGCAAAAGCAAACATCTAGACCACTCCCCCCTGCTGTGTCCTTTAATCCATTGAATGGTTATGTTATTGAGAATACACACCTGATTTAAGCGGTTATGACATTCGTGTAGTAGTAGCCCAGAGTTAGTGGTATGGCATTTTAGTGCTTGCAGGACCGCCATGCTGCAGTTGCTCCAGTTTAACTTGCTGTTAAGGATGACTCCGAGATACTAGTCCTGGTTCGCTAGTTGGAGTTCAGTGTTGAATAGTTTTGGCAGGCTCAACTGGCCTAGTAGACAGCAAGACTAATTAGTAGAAAAACAACTTCTTAAAATGCAAGCTAATAATCTTCCAGGTTCAACGTGGCACTGCGTCCCACCGGACAACCACGACTGGTCACTGTGGCTGGCGACAGAGGCACGGCTCCGTGTCCCTTCGTCATGAACCCTCATGGCAACTGGATGGTCACCATCAAAACCAACAAGGAAGTCATGATTGTAAGTTATTTTATCTTTCTATTGTCGTAATGGCCCAGTGGTTAAGAAGAATGCGCAGACGCTGCCCGCGTTTCAGGTCTGAAAGAGTTATTCGCGTATATGTATACAACAAACATACATAGAATTGTGGTTAAATGTCATCATGTAATGAAACACTTATTCAGTTGCATAAATCGAACTGACTAAAGGTCTCACCTCTCATGAAGAACATTGAGACTTTTTAATTCATTTGTACCATCTCGGACGGATAAGGTTCAAAACTGGTTCACCTCCAGCGATGATACCTACTTTATTAGTTTATCTTAGACATTACTGACATCTACACACATTACAATGAGTATAAGTCTGAAATCGCCAACCCGCCTTGGTAAAGCCCAAGTGTTCTGGGTATTTGCTATATATAATAAGAAATATCTATCCATGTAATGTATTGTATTAATTACATCAGTCATCTAGTACCCATAATACAAGCTCTGCTTAGCTCGGGGCTAGATGATGCTGTGTGGATTGGATGAGGATGAGTCTAAAATCAAGACGGTACACATAAGACCTCAAAGGAATAAATGCATTAGAAGATTTGTAGTACCCACTTGTAATAACTATTATGGACCAAGGTGTAGAAAATGCTTAGTCCCAAATTTTTTTAATGATATACCAATAGATTTAGAACGTAGCTGTACTACAAAAATGTCTTTTAAAAATAAAGTGGGGAAGTTTCTTTTTAGCACGTTTTGTAAAAACCTTATCAGCTAGTAATTTCATAAAATATAACAGAACTTTGTATACGGGAGCTACATCTGTCAACAAACTGCTGTACAGTTTGGCAGAAGAAACATTGCAACAACATAACTGTGTTGAGGTTGGCTACCAGTCTAACCGGCTACAGCTGAGTACCGATTGAAACTGTAAGAAAAGACCACTTTCATAACAGTGTAGTGACATCCATTCATGTCGATGACATATCTTGGATACAAGTGTTCAATGTAGATGATGCGAATAATGCAATTTATTTGATGGTAAGTTTCTGTATTTTCCCAACGATCCAGTTTAAGGTTAGACTTCCTTGGTTTCTGTGATTGCTAATTAGCGCGTCACGAAAATATTATTTCGCCACAATATTGTGGACTGTTAATAACACTATCACACTTCCCACTAACAATATTATTAACACCAGAACAGCTGAACAGATCTGGATGAAGTATGGCGCAGATATAGATTAATAGTCTGGCATAGCACGTAGTGTATTTTTTACCACAGAAAACGGAAGTATTCCCGTTGGGATTCCGATTGTTTCATGTTGACTTAAAACGTAAAACCGCGGGGCGCTGCTAGTGATTTATAGTTCTGCTTCGCATTCTAAATGTTGTTGACTATTGAATCGTTGAATGAATTCTAATCATTCAGGACTCACTACAATCAGTGTTAATTTTAAACCGCGGGGCTAGGCAACTGGGCCTAACCCAGTTGTAAACGTCCCTTTGTGCCTATTGGCCCAGCTCAGTTCTGTCTCCTGGTCGATATGGAGGGAAGAAGAAATTGCGTAGTTTTCTTAGTCCTCCGCTGCTTTTTTCTGATTAATTTCGTTGCGGGTTCCAAGACAGTTGCAGTGGATTGGGAATAGTGGGGCGGGCTCGTCCCATAGTAAAAAATATTACAAAAAAATCCTATTATACACTTTCAGGGCGACCGCGACATGACAGTGGGGATCAAGTCAACTGTAGCGATCCCTGAGGCAGATTGGCACCTGGACTACATCACCCCTCGCCCGTAATGCTTGATACGCAACAACAGTCTTCACGGCCGCTGTGGATTCTAAGAAGGTATGATACGTTTAAATGATTAAACGTCGCCTATTTTTTTTTGTTTTTATGTCGTCGCGCCACACTAGTAATTTCTCCTGTATCGTGGGTGCGTTAACAAACATTTAAACTCACATACACAAACAGCCAAACCCGGAACAACCACCTGTAGACCAGAGAAATATTTTTTCCGTGCGGGAGTCGAACCCGCGACCCGTAGCGCAGCAGCCAACCACTCGGCCACTGCGCCCACCGTGTCGTCTATTGGTGGTAGTCATTTTGCATTGATATTCTATTTATTTGAACAACATAAACTCAACGAAATCAAAATAACCACTGCTATAATTTCATTAAGTTTGGTATAGCCGCGATTACTTATTTAGTCAGAAAGGAATGTCCATATTATTGTTTGGTGGAAAGAAGTTTAGGTGTATAAGGGTCCGAATATCCGATTACTGCTAAGAATAGCGGTGACTACTTTCGTGCACTTTTCCTAATTTCTACGTTTTATTCTGATGTTCGTTGTGCTGTACACAAACATGATGTCTACCTACCAAAATGATATTTTTAAGAAGTGAATAATTTACTTTTTAATTAAAAATCTCATTGCACCATGAACCACCAGAATCATGCAGTCATGGTGTCAGTTTGTGCGTCCAAGTCCCTTCCACCGTGTATACATAGTATAGTTCTTTACTCATTGATATTATAAATAGTATTGGTTCTGTCTCTTATGCTTTGGTAAGCAGAAGAGACAGAACCAATAAACCATGCTAAAGGCGTGAGTTTATGCTTGTATGTATGTTATGTGATACTTATCTAAGTGTATATTCACATTTATGCATATTGAATAGTTTTAGTGAAGTATAGCAGCAAACTATAGTTGAAAGTGATGACACGATTAAACATTATCCATGCTGTAGAAGCCATATTTAGAAGTTGGTCTTTAATTATGAATTGTTTTTAGGTGAATCCCATGGCTCGCTGGTGCCATAATTGCTACAGAGCAGCTTGATGTACAGTTGCCCGGATGCCTTATCAGACCCAGATCCGGAGCAGAGCAGAGCAGAACAAAAGCATCAACTCAAGAAATTACAGTTGTATGACCTGCGCTGCACTTCATTTCTGATCAAGAGATGTCGTCACAGCAAAGCTCTCGACTATCATCAGGTTCGGAATGGATACTTCTACCACAATACAACAACATACGATACTCACACTGGAGTCTGAATCGTTGATATTTTACAACATTATAAATTATATCTTCCAACCCCTAATAGGATTGGTAGTAATGATCTTATCGTCAATGTGTGGGATGATGCACTGTCCAATTCCATCACTACATATTTTAACTCTCAGCAAACATCACAAGATCCATAGCTCATTTGAGAGGCTTGGTAATCAATGTAATCATATCTGCTCTTACATCAATTTACCGCTTTCTTTGCTGGATTTGCCTTTAAATGCATTTAAATGTAATCCATAATGTATCTATGGAATACTTTTCCATCAAGTATACTACTTAGACAACAAGAATAATTGGGAGCTCTTTGTAAAATACAAGATAATTTTATAATATTGTTTCACTCTATTTAGCTTATTGCAGGTTAATAAATCTATTGCATAACTTTAGGTTTATTTTATTGACATAATCCTCTCATTCATTGTTTTGTTTAATTTCATCTTGACATTTTATTTACAGGGACGACGCGAGGTGGAAGTGAAGAATATTGTTGTCTAGAACACCTTCCTCAAAGATGAGCTAGCTGAGCGACACATTCAGCATATCGCCAACCAACACAGTCAACTTAAAATCCATGTTTATTATTTAATATGAACTATTGTTATATTGTACCTATTATGTGTACCAATAAAAATGTAGTGTTCATGAAACGAATCTCTGGTTTTACTGATTACTGATTAATCTTCTTTTACTTGGCTTTTTAGTCCATGTTGGGCTGGATTAATTGTTAGTCTTTATAGTATTTATATTTTATTATTTGTATTTCGTTTTACTTATTAAAAATCACTGCTAGTGCCACCTATTTAACTACGTCCGCAACAAGAAGACACCGCCTGTGGATCGTATCGTACATTACCAGAGGACAACGCGTGCCTTGATTCTGTGGTGTAGTTTTGTTGCTAGCCCACTCGATTTGTAGATAGATGGGTCTGGGTACAATTTACTATTAATTACCTATGTAAAAACGTCCAGTAAAATAGTAATGCCTACTGAATTGAGTGAGGAACCAGCACTCGCATGTTGTTGAATGGGAAATCAACAATTTTTTCTCTAGATAAAAGCTCAATACCTCTCGTAATGTAACAATAAATGAATAAATAAAATTGAGACTGTTGCGTATACTTATTAAAAATTACTGCTAGTGCCACCTATTTAACTACGTCTGCAACAAGAAGACACCGCGTGTAATTCGTATCGTACATTACCAGAGGACAACGCGTGCCTTGATTCTGTGGTGTAGTTTTGTTGCTAGCTCACTCGATTTGTAGATAGATGGGTCTGGGTACAATTTACTATTAATTACCTATGTAAAAACGTCCAGTAAAATAGTAATGCCTACTGAATTGAGTGGGGAATCAGCACTCGCACGTCGTTGAATGGCAAATAAGCAATTTTTTCTCTAGATATAAGCTCAATGCCTCACGTAATGTTACAATAAATAAATAAAGAAAATTGAGACTCTGTGTGAATTTATAATTTATTGCATGCAACACTCACTCAACAAAAAAGAAAAAAAGTTTGACAGCCGGTTTGCCTGTGTTTATTTTCCGCGTCCTGCTTGTTTCTTTTAGTTATAATCGTCCAAAAGTGCTTCTTCCACCCAGTAACGTTGGGTAGAGCCTTTGCTCCTCCGGCCGTGGTGATTATGTGCTGGTATTGATTGTTTAAATCTACGTATTGAGACAACCTACCTGACTACCCGTTTGGTGATTTTGGAGGCTGCTATGTACAATGCAATGTGAATTTGCATAAATTCCCTACCCCGAATAAGGATAAGGAGTTTTTTAATACATGGGCTACTTCCGTCGGTGTATATTGCGACGAGAAAATGAATATAATTTCAAATACCGCCATGTAAGTCATACCACCGAGTAAGTTGAAAGTGTACACATACTTCGAATAACGGTATTGGTGCCGGAAGATAAAGCAAAGACGCCGTATGAACAACAAACATGCCAGGTTAGATAGATTGATATCATCACGATCTGCCTAGCCCTTTCCCAACTATGTTGGGGCGGCTTCCAGTCTAACCGGATGCAGCTGAATAACAGTATTTTACATGGAGCGACTGCCTATCTGACCTCCACAACCCAGTTACTGAGCAACACAGTACGCCTTGATGAGGCGGGTTGTCAAACATTCAGATTTCTGACTATCTGTAACAACAAACTTTCAAACATCTACAAATGACAGCCGGGACCCTGGACTAACGGGTTAGCGTGCTTTCCGTGGCGCGCAGGCGTCTCGATATGTTACGATCGGTCACCCATCCACAGACAGACCTCGGCGAGCGTAGCTTAAACTTTGATCAACCCGTATGGCTGTTTTTATTTGGCAATGAGCCACTCATAACATGCCAGGTTACATAGATTGATATCTATACTAATATTATAAAGAGGTAAAATTAGCTTATAAGTTTGTACATTATTCATATTCATTCATACAAAAAGCTACATTATTCCTGAGTGCTACAGGCTATAGAAATCATTTATTTGCCAATAATGTAGGTAACAGATAAGTTGTTAATTTATGGAGTCCCAATACATTTTGCCTTATAGCATGCAAAATTATTTAATTAATTGAATACATTGCCTTAGTTGCTACATTTACTTAACATTTTTGTATAATTGAGACACATAATGACATAGTATTACATCTAAAATTGATTGATTATAGTATAAAATAATCAAAATATACTATGAATGTAGTTATAATCTATAAATTGTCATTCCAGAACCTCCTGTTACTTCACATTTGGACTATGTGGATATGCAGCACACTCAAAGTACCATAGAAGATGTGCAAATAAAGGAAAGTCTTGGTAAGTGAAGAAATAATCATAACAGCATTTAGCAGCCTGTTCAAGCATCCTCATATCTGGAGGGATGAGCTAACAAAATGATAAGTAGTGAAAAAGAATTAATTTTTTGCATCATCATTATAAAAGACTTATTTGTCATTCCAGGACCTGTTACTTCACACAGATGTGACTCAGTATCCCGAGACAAAGTGCCTATGCATATTTGCATGCTTCGATTGCTGTGGAAGATGCACAAGTGAAGTAAATCTCGGTAAGTAAAAATAATTATCATCCCTTGACCGGTAACGGCGCCTGTGACTGTGCGCAGCTGCTGCTTAGTCAGTAGGAGAGCCTGCTTTGTGAAGCGGCCGTCAATTGCAGGGTGTGTCTGCAGTCAGTTTGGTCCGACCACGCTTTGTCGTGCTGATCCCAAGTGCGTTCCTTACCAAAGTGCGTATGTACCCAAAGGGGATCAGCATCAGCATCTGAAGCTACCTCGAAAACTGCTGTGTCCTGTATATTGTATTGTTAGACGGGCCGATTTCCGCAACTCCACGACGTAGCGCGTATTTTGCGTAAAGGGTGGGACAATACCTTATTCGATCCACCCCACCTCCATGCATGCTCTGCATAGCGGGCTATCTGTAACTCCTATAGTAAACAGGTGCTTGTTAAATGACCCATGACCTGTCACAGCGGCTGTGACTGTGCGCAGCTGCAGTCAGTTGGAGGGCCTGTTTTGTAAAGCGGCCGTCAATTGCAGGGAGTACCTCCCTGGACAGCCTGCAGTCTGTTTGGTCTGACCAAATTTTGTTGTGTTGAACCCTAGTGCGTTTCCTCGCCTGTGCTTTTAAAGGGTCAGTACTGGTCCCAGGCAGCGCTGACGTCCTTTGCTTAAGCTGGGACTTTGTTTTGGTCCGAACTGCAGCTTTCGCCACAATCGGACCAGCACCCACGCTGGTGCCTGCAGTATTACCCGCAGGACCTCCAGGGGCGAGCGGGGTGTTGTTAGCACCCCGCTTAGGAGCTGAGTCGGCTTTCGCTGACTTCACTCCGGTTGGTTGAAATGGCCTTGGATTGTCCATGTATGTAAAGTAGTATTATTCGTCTCTCTGGCTCCCACCCACCATGGAGCCCGCTACTGGGAACGTCTCACTGTTAAGAAGCTTGATCGTTAGGACTACCAGAGAGATATAGGATAAGCATGTCGTTGTGCAACCGCAAAAACAAACATCTAGACCACTCCCCCCTGCTGTGTCCTTTAATCCATTGAATGGTTATGTTATTGAGAATACACACCTGATTTAAGCGGTTATGACATTCGTGTAGTAGTAGCCCAGAGTTAGTGGTATGGCATTTTAGTGCTTGCAGGACCGCCATGCTGCAGTTGCTCCAGTTTAACTTGCTGTTAAGGATGACTCCGAGATACTAGTCCTGGTTCGCTAGTTGGAGTTCAGTGTTGAATAGTTTTGGCAGGCTCAACTGGCCTAGTAGACAGTAAGACTAATTAGTAGAAAAACAACTTCTTAAAATGCAAGCTGATAATCTTCCAGGTTCAACGTGGCACTGCGTCCCACCGGACAACCACGACTGGTCACTGTGGCTGGCGACAGAGGCACGGCTCCGTGTCCCTTCGTCATGAACCCTCATGGCAACTGGATGGTCACCATCAAAACCAACAAGGAAGTCATGATTGTAAGTTATTTTATCTTTCTATTGTCGTAATGGCCCAGTGGTTAAGAAGAATGCGCAGACGCTGCCCGCGTTTCAGGTCTGAAAGAGTTATTCGCGTATATGTATACAACAAACATACATAGAATTGTGGTTAAATGTCATCATGTAATGAAACACTTATTCAGTTGCATAAATCGAACTGACTAAAGGTCTCACCTCTCATGAAGAACATTGAGACTTTTTCATTCATTTGTACCATCTCGGACGGATAAGGTTCAAAACTGGTTCACCTCCAGCGATGATACCTACTTTATTAGTTTATCTTAGACATTACTGACATCTACACACATTACAATGAGTATAAGTCTGAAATCGCCAACCCGCCTTGGTAAAGCCCAAGTGTTCTGGGTATTTGCTATATATAATAAGAAATATCTATCCATGTAATGTATTGTATTAATTACATCAGTCATCTAGTACCCATAATACAAGCTCTGCTTAGCTCGGGGCTAGATGATGCTGTGTGGATTGGATGAGGATGAGTCTAAAATCAAGACGGTACACATAAGACCTCAAAGGAATAAATGCATTAGAAGATTTGTAGTACCCACTTGTAATAACTATTATGGACCAAGGTGTAGAAAATGCTTAGTCCCAAATTTTTTTAATGATATACCAATAGATTTAGAACGTAGCTGTACTACAAAAATGTCTTTTAAAAATAAAGTGGGGAAGTTTCTTTTTAGCACGTTTTGTAAAAACCTTATCAGCTAGTAATTTCATAAAATATAACAGAACTTTGTATACGGGAGCTACATCTGTCAACAAACTGCTGTACAGTTTGGCAGAAGAAACATTGCAACAACATAACTGTGTTGAGGTTGGCTTCCAGTCTAACCGGCTACAGCTGAGTACCGATTGAAACTGTAAGAAAAGACCACTTTCATAACAGTGTAGTGACATCCATTCATGTCGATGACATATCTTGGATACAAGTGTTCAATGTAGATGATGCGAATAATGCAATTTATTTGATGGTAAGTTTCTGTATTTTCCCAACGATCCAGTTTAAGGTTAGACTTCCTTGGTTTCTGTGATTGCTAATTAGCGCGTCACGAAAATATTATTTCGCCACAATATTGTGGACTGTTAATAACACTATCACACTTCCCACTAACAATATTATTAACACCAGAACAGCTGAACAGATCTGGATGAAGTATGGCGCAGATATAGATTAATAGTCTGGCATAGCACGTAGTGTATTTTTTACCACAGAAAACGGAAGTATTCCCGTTGGGATTCCGATTGTTTCATGTTGACTTAAAACGTAAAACCGCGGGGCGCTGCTAGTGATTTATAGTTCTGCTTCGCATTCTAAATGTTGTTGGCTATTGAATCGTTGAATGAATTCTAATCATTCAGGACTCACTACTATCAGTGTTAATTTTAAACCGCGGGGCTAGGCAACTGGGCCTAACCCAGTTGTAAACGTCCCTTTGTGCCTATTGGCCCAGCTCAGTTCTGTCTCCTGGTCGATATGGAGGGAAGAAGAAATTGCGTAGTTTTCTTAGTCCTCCGCTGCTTTTTTCTGATTAATTTCGTTGCGGGTTCCAAGACAGTTGCAGTGGATTGGGAATAGTGGGGCGGGCTCGTCCCATAGTAAAAAATATTACAAAAAAATCCTATTATACACTTTCAGGGCGACCGCGACATGACAGTGGGGATCAAGTCAACTGTAGCGATCCCTGAGGCAGATTGGCACCTGGACTACATCACCCCTCGCCCGTAATGCTTGATACGCAACAACAGTCTTCACGGCCGCTGTGGATTCTAAGAAGGTATGATACGTTTAAATGATTAAACGTCGCCTATTTTTTTTTTGTTTTTATGTCGTCGCGCCACACTAGTAATTTCTCCTGTATCGTGGGTGCGTTAACAAACATTTAAACTCACATACACAAACAGCCAAACCCGGAACAACCACCTGTAGACCAGAGAAATATTTTTTCCGTGCGGGAGTCGAACCCGCGACCCGTAGCGCAGCAGCCAACCACTCGGCCACTGCGCCCACCGTGTCGTCTATTGGTGGTAGTCATTTTGCATTGATATTCTATTTATTTGAACAACATAAAGAAACGAAATCAAAATAACCACTGCTATAATTTCATTAAGTTTGGTATAGCCGCGATTACTTATTTAGTCAGAAAGGAATGTCCATATTATTGTTTGGTGGAAAGAAGTTTAGGTGTATAAGGGTCCGAATATCCGATTACTGCTAAGAATAGCGGTGACTACTTTCGTGCACTTTTCCTAATTTCTACGTTTTATTCTGATGTTCGTTGTGCTGTACACAAACATGATGTCTACCTACCAAAATGATATTTTTAAGAAGTGAATAATTTACTTTTTAATTAAAAATCTCATTGCACCATGAACCACCAGAATCATGCAGTCATGGTGTCAGTTTGTGCGTCCAAGTCCCTTCCACCGTGTATACATAGTATAGTTCTTTACTCATTGATATTATAAATAGTATTGGTTCTGTCTCTTATGCTTTGGTAAGCAGAAGAGACAGAACCAATAAACCATGCTAAAGGCGTGAGTTTATGCTTGTATGTATGTTATGTGATACTTATCTAAGTGTATATTCACATTTATGCATATTGAATAGTTTTAGTGAAGTATAGCAGCAAACTATAGTTGAAAGTGATGACACGATTAAACATTATCCATGCTGTAGAAGCCATATTTAGAAGTTGGTCTTTAATTATGAATTGTTTTTAGGTGAATCCCATGGCTCGCTGGTGCCATAATTGCTACAGAGCAGCTTGATGTACAGTTGCCCGGATGCCTTATCAGACCCAGATCCGGAGCAGAGCAGAGCAGAACAAAAGCATCAACTCAAGAAATTACAGTTGTGTGACCTGCGCTGCACTTCATTTCTGATCAAGAGATGTCGTCACAGCAAAGCTCTCGACTATCATCAGGTTCGGAATGGATACTTCTACCACAATACAACAACATACGATACTCACACTGGAGTCTGAATCGTTGATATTTTACAACATTATAAATTATATCTTCCAACCCCTAATAGGATTGGTAGTAATGATCTTATCGTCAATGTGTGGGATGATGCACTGTCCAATTCCATCACTACATATTTTAACTCTCAGCAAACATCACAAGATCCATAGCTCATTTGAGAGGCTTGGTAATCAATGTAATCATATCTGCTCTTACATCAATTTACCGCTTTCTTTGCTGGATTTGCCTTTAAATGCATTTAAATGTAATCCATAATGTATCTATGGAATACTTTTCCATCAAGTATACTACTTAGACAACAAGAATAATTGGGAGCTCTTTGTAAAATACAAGATAATTTTATAATATTGTTTCACTCTATTTAGCTTATTGCAGGTTAATAAATCTATTGCATAACTTTAGGTTTATTTTATTGACATAATCCTCTCATTCATTGTTTTGTTTAATTTCATCTTGACATTTTATTTACAGGGACGACGCGAGGTGGAAGTGAAGAATATTGTTGTCTAGAACACCTTCCTCAAAGATGAGCTAGCTGAGCGACACATTCAGCATATCGCCAACCAACACAGTCAACTTAAAATCCATGTTTATTATTTAATATGAACTATTGTTATATTGTACCTATTATGTGTACCAATAAAAATGTAGTGTTCATGAAACGAATCTCTGGTTTTACTGATTACTGATTAATCTTCTTTTACTTGGCTTTTTAGTCCATGTTGGGCTGGATTAATTGTTAGTCTTTATAGTATTTATATTTTATTATTTGTATTTCGTTTTACTTATTAAAAATCACTGCTAGTGCCACCTATTTAACTACGTCCGCAACAAGAAGACACCGCCTGTGGATCGTATCGTACATTACCAGAGGACAACGCGTGCCTTGATTCTGTGGTGTAGTTTTGTTGCTAGCGCACTCGATTTGTAGATAGATGGCTCTGGGTACATTTTACTTATGTAAAAACGTCCAGTAAAATAGTAATGCCTACTGAATTGAGTGAGGAACCAGCACTCGCATGTTGTTGAATGGGAAATCAACAATTTTTTCTCTAGATAAAAGCTCAATACCTCTCGTAATGTAACAATAAATGAATAAATAAAATTGAGACTGTTGCGTATACTTATTAAAAATTACTGCTAGTGCCACCTATTTAACTACGTCTGCAACAAGAAGACACCGCGTGTAATTCGTATCGTACATTACCAGAGGACAACGCGTGCCTTGATTCTGTGGTGTAGTTTTGTTGCTAGCTCACTCGATTTGTAGATAGATGGGTCTGGGTACAATTTACTATTAATTACCTATGTAAAAACGTCCAGTAAAATAGTAATGCCTACTGAATTGAGTGGGGAATCAGCACTCGCACGTCGTTGAATGGCAAATAAGCATTTTTTTCTCTAGATATAAGCTCAATGCCTCACGTAATGTTACAATAAATGAATAAATAAAATTGAGACTGTTGCATATACTTATTAAAAATTACTGCTAGTGCTACCTATTTAACTACGTCTGCAACAAGAAGACACCGCGTGTAATTCGTATCGTACATTACCAGAGGACAACGCGTGCCTTGATTCTGTGGTGTAGTTTTGTTGCTAGCTCACTCGATTTGTAGATAGATGGGTCTGGGTACAATTTACTATTAATTACCTATGTAAAAACGTCCAGTAAAATAGTAATGCCTACTGAATTGAGTGGGGAATCAGCACTCGCACGTCGTTGAATGGCAAATAAGCAATTTTTTCTCTAGATATAAGCTCAATGCCTCACGTAATGTTACAATAAATAAATAAAGAAAATTGAGACTCTGTGTGAATTTATAATTTATTGCATGCAACACTCACTCAACAAAAAAGAAAAAAAGTTTGACAGCCGGTTTGCCTGTGTTTATTTTCCGCGTCCTGCTTGTTTCTTTTAGTTATAATCGTCCAAAAGTGCTTCTTCCACCCAGTAACGTTGGGTAGAGCCTTTGCTCCTCCGGCCGTGGTGATTATGCGCTGGTATTGATTGTTTAAATCTACGTATTGAGATAACCTACCTGACTACCCGTTTGGTGATTTTGGAGGCTGCTATGTACAATGCAATGTGAATTTGCATAAATTCCCTACCCCGAATAAGGATAAGGAGTTTTTTTTAATACATGGGCTACTTCCGTCGGTGTATATTGCGACGAGAAAATGAATATAATTTCAAATACCGCCATGTAAGTCATACCACCGAGTAAGTTGAAAGTGTACACATACTTCGAATAACGGTATTGGTGCCGGAAGATAAAGCAAAGACGCCGTATGAACAACAAACATGCCAGGTTAGATAGATTGATATCATCATGATCTGCCTAGCCCTTTCCCAACTATGTTGGGGCGGCTTCCAGTCTAACCGGATGCAGCTGAATAACAGTATTTTACATGGAGCGACTGCCTATCTGACCTCCACAACCCAGTTACTGAGCAACACAGTACGCCTTGATGAGGCGGGTTGTCAAACATTCAGATTTCTGACTATCTGTAACAACAAACTTTCAAACATCTACAAATGACAGCCGGGACCCTGGACTAACGGGTTAGCGTGCTTTCCGTGGCGCGCAGGCGTCTCGATATGTTACGATCGGTCACCCATCCACAGACAGACCTCGGCGAGCGTAGCTTAAACTTTGATCAACCCGTATGGCTGTTTTTATTTGGCAATGAGCCACTCATAACATGCCAGGTTACATAGATTGATATCTATACTAATATTATAAAGAGGTAAAATTAGCTTATAAGTTTGTACATTATTCATATTCATTCATACAAAAAGCTACATTATTCCTGAGTGCTACAGGCTATAGAAATCATTTATTTGCCAATAATGTAGGTAACAGATAAGTTGTTAATTTATGGAGTCCCAATACATTTTGCCTTAGGGCATGCAAAATTATTTAATTAATTGAATACATTGCCTTAGTTGCTACATTTACTTAACATTTTTGTATAATTGAGACACATAATGACATAGTATTACATCTAAAATTGATTGATTATAGTATAAAATAATCAAAATATACTATGAATGTAGTTATAATCTATAAATTGTCATTCCAGAACCTCCTGTTACTTCACATTTGGACTATGTGGATATGCAGCACACTCAAAGTACCATAGAAGATGTGCAAATAAAGGAAAGTCTTGGTAAGTGAAGAAATAATCATAACAGCATTTAGCAGCCTGTTCAAGCATCCTCATATCTGGAGGGATGAGCTAACAAAATGATAAGTAGTGAAAAAGAATTAATTTTTTGCATCATCATTATAAAAGACTTATTTGTCATTCCAGGACCTGTTACTTCACACAGATGTGACTCAGTATCCCGAGACAAAGTGCCTATGCATATTTGCATGCTTCGATTGCTGTGGAAGATGCACAAGTGAAGTAAATCTCGGTAAGTAAAAATAATTATCATCCCTTGACCGGTAACGGCGCCTGTGACTGTGCGCAGCTGCTGCTTAGTCAGTAGGAGAGCCTGCTTTGTGAAGCGGCCGTCAATTGCAGGGTGTGTCTGCAGTCAGTTTGGTCCGACCACGCTTTGTCGTGCTGATCCCAAGTGCGTTCCTTACCAAAGTGCGTATGTACCCAAAGGGGATCAGCATCAGCATCTGAAGCTACCTCGAAAACTGCTGTGTCCTGTATATTGTATTGTTAGACGGGCCGATTTCCGCAACTCCACGACGTAGCGCGTATTTTGCGTAAAGGGTGGGACAATACCTTATTCGATCCACCCCACCTCCATGCATGCTCTGCATAGCGGGCTATCTGTAACTCCTATAGTAAACAGGTGCTTGTTAAATGACCCATGACCTGTCACAGCGGCTGTGACTGTGCGCAGCTGCAGTCAGTTGGAGGGCCTGTTTTGTAAAGCGGCCGTCAATTGCAGGGAGTACCTCCCTGGACAGCCTGCAGTCTGTTTGGTCTGACCAAATTTTGTTGTGTTGAACCCTAGTGCGTTTCCTCGCCTGTGCTTTTAAAGGGTCAGTACTGGTCCCAGGCAGCGCTGACGTCCTTTGCTTAAGCTGGGACTTTGTTTTGGTCCGAACTGCAGCTTTCGCCACAATCGGACCAGCACCCACGCTGGTGCCTGCAGTATTACCCGCAGGACCTCCAGGGGCGAGCGGGGTGTTGTTAGCACCCCGCTTAGGAGCTGAGTCGGCTTTCGCTGACTTCACTCCGGTTGGTTGAAATGGCCTTGGATTGTCCATGTATGTAAAGTAGTATTATTCGTCTCTCTGGCTCCCACCCACCATGGAGCCCGCTACTGGGAACGTCTCACTGTTAAGAAGCTTGATCGTTAGGACTACCAGAGAGATATAGGATAAGCATGTCGTTGTGCAACCGCAAAAACAAACATCTAGACCACTCCCCCCTGCTGTGTCCTTTAATCCATTGAATGGTTATGTTATTGAGAATACACACCTGATTTAAGCGGTTATGACATTCGTGTAGTAGTAGCCCAGAGTTAGTGGTATGGCATTTTAGTGCTTGCAGGACCGCCATGCTGCAGTTGCTCCAGTTTAACTTGCTGTTAAGGATGACTCCGAGATACTAGTCCTGGTTCGCTAGTTGGAGTTCAGTGTTGAATAGTTTTGGCAGGCTCAACTGGCCTAGTAGACAGTAAGACTAATTAGTAGAAAAACAACTTCTTAAAATGCAAGCTGATAATCTTCCAGGTTCAACGTGGCACTGCGTCCCACCGGACAACCACGACTGGTCACTGTGGCTGGCGACAGAGGCACGGCTCCGTGTCCCTTCGTCATGAACCCTCATGGCAACTGGATGGTCACCATCAAAACCAACAAGGAAGTCATGATTGTAAGTTATTTTATCTTTCTATTGTCGTAATGGCCCAGTGGTTAAGAAGAATGCGCAGACGCTGCCCGCGTTTCAGGTCTGAAAGAGTTATTCGCGTATATGTATACAACAAACATACATAGAATTGTGGTTAAATGTCATCATGTAATGAAACACTTATTCAGTTGCATAAATCGAACTGACTAAAGGTCTCACCTCTCATGAAGAACATTGAGACTTTTTCATTCATTTGTACCATCTCGGACGGATAAGGTTCAAAACTGGTTCACCTCCAGCGATGATACCTACTTTATTAGTTTATCTTAGACATTACTGACATCTACACACATTACAATGAGTATAAGTCTGAAATCGCCAACCCGCCTTGGTAAAGCCCAAGTGTTCTGGGTATTTGCTATATATAATAAGAAATATCTATCCATGTAATGTATTGTATTAATTACATCAGTCATCTAGTACCCATAATACAAGCTCTGCTTAGCTCGGGGCTAGATGATGCTGTGTGGATTGGATGAGGATGAGTCTAAAATCAAGACGGTACACATAAGACCTCAAAGGAATAAATGCATTAGAAGATTTGTAGTACCCACTTGTAATAACTATTATGGACCAAGGTGTAGAAAATGCTTAGTCCCAAATTTTTTTAATGATATACCAATAGATTTAGAACGTAGCTGTACTACAAAAATGTCTTTTAAAAATAAAGTGGGGAAGTTTCTTTTTAGCACGTTTTGTAAAAACCTTATCAGCTAGTAATTTCATAAAATATAACAGAACTTTGTATACGGGAGCTACATCTGTCAACAAACTGCTGTACAGTTTGGCAGAAGAAACATTGCAACAACATAACTGTGTTGAGGTTGGCTTCCAGTCTAACCGGCTACAGCTGAGTACCGATTGAAACTGTAAGAAAAGACCACTTTCATAACAGTGTAGTGACATCCATTCATGTCGATGACATATCTTGGATACAAGTGTTCAATGTAGATGATGCGAATAATGCAATTTATTTGATGGTAAGTTTCTGTATTTTCCCAACGATCCAGTTTAAGGTTAGACTTCCTTGGTTTCTGTGATTGCTAATTAGCGCGTCACGAAAATATTATTTCGCCACAATATTGTGGACTGTTAATAACACTATCACACTTCCCACTAACAATATTATTAACACCAGAACAGCTGAACAGATCTGGATGAAGTATGGCGCAGATATAGATTAATAGTCTGGCATAGCACGTAGTGTATTTTTTACCACAGAAAACGGAAGTATTCCCGTTGGGATTCCGATTGTTTCATGTTGACTTAAAACGTAAAACCGCGGGGCGCTGCTAGTGATTTATAGTTCTGCTTCGCATTCTAAATGTTGTTGGCTATTGAATCGTTGAATGAATTCTAATCATTCAGGACTCACTACTATCAGTGTTAATTTTAAACCGCGGGGCTAGGCAACTGGGCCTAACCCAGTTGTAAACGTCCCTTTGTGCCTATTGGCCCAGCTCAGTTCTGTCTCCTGGTCGATATGGAGGGAAGAAGAAATTGCGTAGTTTTCTTAGTCCTCCGCTGCTTTTTTCTGATTAATTTCGTTGCGGGTTCCAAGACAGTTGCAGTGGATTGGGAATAGTGGGGCGGGCTCGTCCCATAGTAAAAAATATTACAAAAAAATCCTATTATACACTTTCAGGGCGACCGCGACATGACAGTGGGGATCAAGTCAACTGTAGCGATCCCTGAGGCAGATTGGCACCTGGACTACATCACCCCTCGCCCGTAATGCTTGATACGCAACAACAGTCTTCACGGCCGCTGTGGATTCTAAGAAGGTATGATACGTTTAAATGATTAAACGTCGCCTATTTTTTTTTTGTTTTTATGTCGTCGCGCCACACTAGTAATTTCTCCTGTATCGTGGGTGCGTTAACAAACATTTAAACTCACATACACAAACAGCCAAACCCGGAACAACCACCTGTAGACCAGAGAAATATTTTTTCCGTGCGGGAGTCGAACCCGCGACCCGTAGCGCAGCAGCCAACCACTCGGCCACTGCGCCCACCGTGTCGTCTATTGGTGGTAGTCATTTTGCATTGATATTCTATTTATTTGAACAACATAAACTCAACGAAATCAAAATAACCACTGCTATAATTTCATTAAGTTTGGTATAGCCGCGATTACTTATTTAGTCAGAAAGGAATGTCCATATTATTGTTTGGTGGAAAGAAGTTTAGGTGTATAAGGGTCCGAATATCCGATTACTGCTAAGAATAGCGGTGACTACTTTCGTGCACTTTTCCTAATTTCTACGTTTTATTCTGATGTTCGTTGTGCTGTACACAAACATGATGTCTACCTACCAAAATGATATTTTTAAGAAGTGAATAATTTACTTTTTAATTAAAAATCTCATTGCACCATGAACCACCAGAATCATGCAGTCATGGTGTCAGTTTGTGCGTCCAAGTCCCTTCCACCGTGTATACATAGTATAGTTCTTTACTCATTGATATTATAAATAGTATTGGTTCTGTCTCTTATGCTTTGGTAAGCAGAAGAGACAGAACCAATAAACCATGCTAAAGGCGTGAGTTTATGCTTGTATGTATGTTATGTGATACTTATCTAAGTGTATATTCACATTTATGCATATTGAATAGTTTTAGTGAAGTATAGCAGCAAACTATAGTTGAAAGTGATGACACGATTAAACATTATCCATGCTGTAGAAGCCATATTTAGAAGTTGGTCTTTAATTATGAATTGTTTTTAGGTGAATCCCATGGCTCGCTGGTGCCATAATTGCTACAGAGCAGCTTGATGTACAGTTGCCCGGATGCCTTATCAGACCCAGATCCGGAGCAGAGCAGAGCAGAACAAAAGCATCAACTCAAGAAATTACAGTTGTATGACCTGCGCTGCACTTCATTTCTGATCAAGAGATGTCGTCACAGCAAAGCTCTCGACTATCATCAGGTTCGGAATGGATACTTCTACCACAATACAACAACATACGATACTCACACTGGAGTCTGAATCGTTGATATTTTACAACATTATAAATTATATCTTCCAACCCCTAATAGGATTGGTAGTAATGATCTTATCGTCAATGTGTGGGATGATGCACTGTCCAATTCCATCACTACATATTTTAACTCTCAGCAAACATCACAAGATCCATAGCTCATTTGAGAGGCTTGGTAATCAATGTAATCATATCTGCTCTTACATCAATTTACCGCTTTCTTTGCTGGATTTGCCTTTAAATGCATTTAAATGTAATCCATAATGTATCTATGGAATACTTTTCCATCAAGTATACTACTTAGACAACAAGAATAATTGGGAGCTCTTTGTAAAATACAAGATAATTTTATAATATTGTTTCACTCTATTTAGCTTATTGCAGGTTAATAAATCTATTGCATAACTTTAGGTTTATTTTATTGACATAATCCTCTCATTCATTGTTTTGTTTAATTTCATCTTGACATTTTATTTACAGGGACGACGCGAGGTGGAAGTGAAGAATATTGTTGTCTAGAACACCTTCCTCAAAGATGAGCTAGCTGAGCGACACATTCAGCATATCGCCAACCAACACAGTCAACTTAAAATCCATGTTTATTATTTAATATGAACTATTGTTATATTGTACCTATTATGTGTACCAATAAAAATGTAGTGTTCATGAAACGAATCTCTGGTTTTACTGATTACTGATTTATCTTCTTTTACTTGGCTTTTTAGTCCATGTTGGGCTGGATTAATTGTTAGTCTTTATAGTATTTATATTTTATTATTTGTATTTCGTTTTACTTATTAAAAATCACTGCTAGTGCCACCTATTTAACTACGTCCGCAACAAGAAGACACCGCCTGTGGATCGTATCGTACATTACCAGAGGACAACGCGTGCCTTGATTCTGTGGTGTAGTTTTGTTGCTAGCCCACTCGATTTGTAGATAGATGGCTCTGGGTACATTTTACTTATGTAAAAACGTCCAGTAAAATAGTAATGCCTACTGAATTGAGTGAGGAACCAGCACTCGCATGTTGTTGAATGGGAAATCAACAATTTTTTCTCTAGATAAAAGCTCAATACCTCTCGTAATGTAACAATAAATGAATAAATAAAATTGAGACTGTTGCGTATACTTATTAAAAATTACTGCTAGTGCCACCTATTTAACTACGTCTGCAACAAGAAGACACCGCGTGTAATTCGTATCGTACATTACCAGAGGACAACGCGTGCCTTGATTCTGTGGTGTAGTTTTGTTGCTAGCTCACTCGATTTGTAGATAGATGGGTCTGGGTACAATTTACTATTAATTACCTATGTAAAAACGTCCAGTAAAATAGTAATGCCTACTGAATTGAGTGGGGAATCAGCACTCGCACGTCGTTGAATGGCAAATAAGCAATTTTTTCTCTAGATATAAGCTCAATGCCTCACGTAATGTTACAATAAATAAATAAAGAAAATTGAGCCTCTGTGTGAATTTATAATTTATTGCATGCAACACTCACTCAACAAAAAAGAAAAAAAGTTTGACAGCCGGTTTGCCTGTGTTTATTTTCCGCGTCCTGCTTGTTTCTTTTAGTTATAATCGTCCAAAAGTGCTTCTTCCACCCAGTAACGTTGGGTAGAGCCTTTGCTCCTCCGGCCGTGGTGATTATGTGCTGGTATTGATTGTTTAAATCTACGTATTGAGACAACCTACCTGACTACCCGTTTGGTGATTTTGGAGGCTGCTATGTACAATGCAATGTGAATTTGCATAAATTCCCTACCCCGAATAAGGATAAGGAGTTTTTTAATACATGGGCTACTTCCGTCGGTGTATATTGCGACGAGAAAATGAATATAATTTCAAATACCGCCATGTAAGTCATACCACCGAGTAAGTTGAAAGTGTACACATACTTCGAATAACGGTATTGGTGCCGGAAGATAAAGCAAAGACGCCGTATGAACAACAAACATGCCAGGTTAGATAGATTGATATCATCATGATCTGCCTAGCCCTTTCCCAACTATGTTGGGGCGGCTTCCAGTCTAACCGGATGCAGCTGAATAACAGTATTTTACATGGAGCGACTGCCTATCTGACCTCCACAACCCAGTTACTGAGCAACACAGTACGCCTTGAAGAGGCGGGTTGTCAAACATTCAGATTTCTGACTATCTGTAACAACAAACTTTCAAACATCTACAAATGACAGCCGGGACCATGGACTAACGGGTTAGCGTGCTTTCCGTGGCGCGCAGGCGTATCGATATGTTACGATCGGTCACCCATCCACAGACAGACCTCGGCGAGCGTAGCTTAAACTTTGATCAACCCGTATGGCTGTTTTTATTTGGCAATGAGCCACTCATAACATGCCAGGTTACATAGATTGATATCTATACTAATATTATAAAGAGGTAAAATTAGCTTATAAGTTTGTACATTATTCATATTCATTCATACAAAAAGCTACATTATTCCTGAGTGCTACAGGCTATAGAAATCATTTATTTGCCAATAATGTAGGTAACAGATAAGTTGTTAATTTATGGAGTCCCAATACATTTTGCCTTAGGGCATGCAAAATTATTTAATTAATTGAATACATTGGCTTAGTTGCTACATTTACTTAACATTTTTGTATAATTGAGACACATAATGACATAGTATTACATCTAAAATTGATTGATTATAGTATAAAATAATCAAAATATACTATGAATGTAGTTATAATCTATAAATTGTCATTCCAGAACCTCCTGTTACTTCACATTTGGACTATGTGGATATGCAGCACACTCAAAGTACCATAGAAGATGTGCAAATAAAGGAAAGTCTTGGTAAGTGAAGAAATAATCATAACAGCATTTAGCAGCCTGTTCAAGCATCCTCATATCTGGAGGGATGAGCTAACAAAATGATAAGTAGTGAAAAAGAATTAATTTTTTGCATCATCATTATAAAAGACTTATTTGTCATTCCAGGACCTGTTACTTCACACAGATGTGACTCAGTATCCCGAGACAAAGTGCCTATGCATATTTGCATGCTTCGATTGCTGTGGAAGATGCACAAGTGAAGTAAATCTCGGTAAGTAAAAATAATTATCATCCCTTGACCGGTAACGGCGCCTGTGACTGTGCGCAGCTGCTGCTTAGTCAGTAGGAGAGCCTGCTTTGTGAAGCGGCCGTCAATTGCAGGGTGTGTCTGCAGTCAGTTTGGTCCGACCACGCTTTGTCGTGCTGATCCCAAGTGCGTTCCTTACCAAAGTGCGTATGTACCCAAAGGGGATCAGCATCAGCATCTGAAGCTACCTCGAGAACTGCTGTGTCCTGTATATTGTATTGTTAGACGGGCCGATTTCCGCAACTCCACGACGTAGCGCGTATTTTGCGTAAAGGGTGGGACAATACCTTATTCGATCCACCCCACCTCCATGCATGCTCTGCATAGCGGGCTATCTGTAACTCCTATAGTAAACAGGTGCTTGTTAAATGACCCATGACCTGTCACAGCGGCTGTGACTGTGCGCAGCTGCAGTCAGTTGGAGAGCCTGTTTTGTAAAGCGGCCGTCAATTGCAGGGAGTACCTCCCTGGACAGCCTGCAGTCTGTTTGGTCTGACCAAATTTTGTTGTGTTGAACCCTAGTGCGTTTCCTCGCCTGTGCTTTTAAAGGGTCAGTACCGGTCCCGCAGCGCTGACGTCCTTTGCTTAAGCTGGGACTTTGTTTTGGTCCGAACTGCAGCTTTCGCCACAATCGGACCAGCACCCACGCTGGTGCCTGCAGTATTACCCGCAGGACCTCCAGGGGCGAGCGGGGTGTTGTTAGCACCCCGCTTAGGAGCTGAGTCGGCTTTCGCTGACTTCACTCCGGTTGGTTGAAATGGCCTTGGATTGTCCATGTATGTAAAGTAGTATTATTCGTCTCTGTGGCTCCCACCCACCATGGAGCCCGCAACTGGGAACGTCTCACTGTTAAGAAGCTTGATCGTTAGGACTACCAGAGAGATATAGGATAAGCATGTCGTTGTGCAACCGCAAAAGCAAACATCTAGACCACTCCCCCCTGCTGTGTCCTTTAATCCATTGAATGGTTATGTTATTGAGAATACACACCTGATTTAAGCGGTTATGACATTCGTGTAGTAGTAGCCCAGAGTTAGTGGTATGGCATTTTAGTGCTTGCAGGACCGCCATGCTGCAGTTGCTCCAGTTTAACTTGCTGTTAAGGATGACTCCGAGATACTAGTCCTGGTTCGCTAGTTGGAGTTCAGTGTTGAATAGTTTTGGCAGGCTCAACTGGCCTAGTAGACAGCAAGACTAATTAGTAGAAAAACAACTTCTTAAAATGCAAGCTAATAATCTTCCAGGTTCAACGTGGCACTGCGTCCCACCGGACAACCACGACTGGTCACTGTGGCTGGCGACAGAGGCACGGCTCCGTGTCCCTTCGTCATGAACCCTCATGGCAACTGGATGGTCACCATCAAAACCAACAAGGAAGTCATGATTGTAAGTTATTTTATCTTTCTATTGTCGTAATGGCCCAGTGGTTAAGAAGAATGCGCAGACGCTGCCCGCGTTTCAGGTCTGAAAGAGTTATTCGCGTATATGTATACAACAAACATACATAGAATTGTGGTTAAATGTCATCATGTAATGAAACACTTATTCAGTTGCATAAATCGAACTGACTAAAGGTCTCACCTCTCATGAAAAACATTGAGACTTTTTAATTCATTTGTACCATCTCGGACGGATAAGGTTCAAAACTGGTTCACCTCCAGCGATGATACCTACTTTATTAGTTTATCTTAGACATTACTGACATCTACACACATTACAATGAGTATAAGTCTGAAATCGCCAACCCGCCTTGGTAAAGCCCAAGTGTTCTGGGTATTTGCTATATATAATAAGAAATATCTATCCATGTAATGTATTGTATTAATTACATCAGTCATCTAGTACCCATAATACAAGCTCTGCTTAGCTCGGGGCTAGATGATGCTGTGTGGATTGGATGAGGATGAGTCTAAAATCAAGACGGTACACATAAGACCTCAAAGGAATAAATGCATTAGAAGATTTGTAGTACCCACTTGTAATAACTATTATGGACCAAGGTGTAGAAAATGCTTAGTCCCAAATTTTTTTAATGATATACCAATAGATTTAGAACGTAGCTGTACTACAAAAATGTCTTTTAAAAATAAAGTGGGGAAGTTTCTTTTTAGCACGTTTTGTAAAAACCTTATCAGCTAGTAATTTCATAAAATATAACAGAACTTTGTATACGGGAGCTACATCTGTCAACAAACTGCTGTACAGTTTGGCAGAAGAAACATTGCAACAACATAACTGTGTTGAGGTTGGCTACCAGTCTAGCCGGCTACAGCTGAGTACCGATTGAAACTGTAAGAAAAGACCACTTTCATAACAGTGTAGTGACATCCATTCATGTCGATGACATATCTTGGATACAAGTGTTCAATGTAGATGATGCGAATAATGCAATTTATTTGATGGTAAGTTTCTGTATTTTCCCAACGATCCAGTTTAAGGTTAGACTTCCTTGGTTTCTGTGATTGCTAATTAGCGCGTCACGAAAATATTATTTCGCCACAATATTGTGGACTGTTAATAACACTATCACACTTCCCACTAACAATATTATTAACACCAGAACAGCTGAACAGATCTGGATGAAGTATGGCGCAGATATAGATTAATAGTCTGGCATAGCACGTAGTGTATTTTTTACCACAGAAAACGGAAGTATTCCCGTTGGGATTCCGATTGTTTCATGTTGACTTAAAACGTAAAACCGCGGGGCGCTGCTAGTGATTTATAGTTCTGCTTCGCATTCTAAATGTTGTTGACTATTGAATCGTTGAATGAATTCTAATCATTCAGGACTCACTACTATCAGTGTTAATTTTAAACCGCGGGGCTAGGCAACTGGGCCTAACCCAGTTGTAAACGTCCCTTTGTGCCTATTGGCCCAGCTCAGTTCTGTCTCCTGGTCGATATGGAGGGAAGAAAAAATTGCGTAGTTTTCTTAGTCCTCCGCTGCTTTTTTCTGATTAATTTCGTTGCGGGTTCCAAGACAGTTGCAGTGGATTGGGAATAGTGGGGCGGGCTCGTCCCATAGTAAAAAATATTAAAAAAAAATCCTATTATACACTTTCAGGGCGACCGCGACATGACAGTGGGGATCAAGTCAACTGTAGCGATCCCTGAGGCAGATTGGCACCTGGACTACATCACCCCTCGCCCGTAATGCTTGATACGCAACAACAGTCTTCACGGCCGCTGTGGATTCTAAGAAGGTATGATACGTTTAAATGATTAAACGTCGCCTATTTTTTTTTTGTTTTTATGTCGTCGCGCCACACTAGTAATTTCTCCTGTATCGTGGGTGCGTTAACAAACATTTAAACTCACATACACAAACAGCCAAACCCGGAACAACCACCTGTAGACCAGAGAAATATTTTTTCCGTGCGGGAGTCGAACCCGCGACCCGTAGCGCAGCAGCCAACCACTCGGCCACTGCGCCCACCGTGTCGTCTATTGGTGGTAGTCATTTTGCATTGATATTCTATTTATTTGAACAACATAAAGAAACGAAATCAAAATAACCACTGCTATAATTTCATTAAGTTTGGTATAGCCGCGATTACTTATTTAGTCAGAAAGGAATTATTGTTTGGTGGAAAGAAGTTTAGGTGTATAAGGGTCCGAATATCCGATTACTGCTAAGAATAGCGGTGACTACTTTCGTGCACTTTTCCTAATTTCTACGTTTTATTCTGATGTTCGTTGTGCTGTACACAAACATGATGTCTACCTACCAAAATCATATTTTTAAGAAGTGAATAATTTACTTTTTAATTAAAAATCTCATTGCACCATGAACCACCAGAATCATGCAGTCATGGTGTCAGTTTGTGCGTCCAAGTCCCTTCCACCGTGTATACATAGTATAGTTCTTTACTCATTGATATTATAAATAGTATTGGTTCTGTCTCTTATGCTTTGGTAAGCAGAAGAGACAGAACCAATAAACCATGCTAAAGGCGTGAGTTTATGCTTGTATGTATGTTATGTGATACTTATCTAAGTGTATATTCACATTTATGCATATTGAATAGTTTTAGTGAAGTATAGCAGCAAACTATAGTTGAAAGTGATGACACGATTAAACATTATCCATGCTGTAGAAGCCATATTTAGAAGTTGGTCTTTAATTATGAATTGTTTTTAGGTGAATCCCATGGCTCGCTGGTGCCATAATTGCTACAGAGCAGCTTGATGTACAGTTGCCCGGATGCCTTATCAGACCCAGATCCGGAGCAGAGCAGAGCAGAACAAAAGCATCAACTCAAGAAATTACAGTTGTGTGACCTGCGCTGCACTTCATTTCTGATCAAGAGATGTCGTCACAGCAAAGCTCTCGACTATCATCAGGTTCGGAATGGATACTTCTACCACAATACAACAACATACGATACTCACACTGGAGTCTGAATCGTTGATATTTTACAACATTATAAATTATATCTTCCAACCCCTAATAGGATTGGTAGTAATGATCTTATCGTCAATGTGTGGGATGATGCACTGTCCAATTCCATCACTACATATTTTAACTCTCAGCAAACATCACAAGATCCATAGCTCATTTGAGAGGCTTGGTAATCAATGTAATCATATCTGCTCTTACATCAATTTACCGCTTTCTTTGCTGGATTTGCCTTTAAATGCATTTAAATGTAAACCATAATGTATCTATGGAATACTTTTCCATCAAGTATACTACTTAGACAACAAGAATAATTGGGAGCTCTTTGTAAAATACAAGATAATTTTATAATATTGTTTCACTCTATTTAGCTTATTGCAGGTTAATAAATCTATTGCATAACTTTAGGTTTATTTTATTGACATAATCCTCTCATTCATTGTTTTGTTTAATTTCATCTTGACATTTTATTTACAGGGACGACGCGAGGTGGAAGTGAAGAATATTGTTGTCTAGAACACCTTCCTCAAAGATGAGCTAGCTGAGCGACACATTCAGCATATCGCCAACCAACACAGTCAACTTAAAATCCATGTTTATTATTTAATATGAACTATTGTTATATTGTACCTATTATGTGTACCAATAAAAATGTAGTGTTCATGAAACGAATCTCTGGTTTTACTGATTACTGATTAATCTTCTTTTACTTGGCTTTTTAGTCCATGTTGGGCTGGATTAATTGTTAGTCTTTATAGTATTTATATTTTATTATTTGTATTTCGTTTTACTTATTAAAAATCACTGCTAGTGCCACCTATTTAACTACGTCCGCAACAAGAAGACACCGCCTGTGGATCGTATCGTACATTACCAGAGGACAACGCGTGCCTTGATTCTGTGGTGTAGTTTTGTTGCTAGCCCACTCGATTTGTAGATAGATGGCTCTGGGTACAATTTACTATTAATTACCTATGTAAAAACGTCCAGTAAAATAGTAATGCCTACTGAATTGAGTGAGGAACCAGCACTCGCATGTCGTCGAATGGGAAATCAACAATTTTTTCTCTAGATAAAAGCTCAATACCTCTCGTAATGTAACAATAAATGAATAAATAAAATTGAGACTGTTGCATATACTTATTAAAAATTACTGCTAGTGCCACCTATTTAACTACGTCTGCAACAAGAAGACACCGCGTGTAATTCGTATCGTACATTACCAGAGGACAACGCGTGCCTTGATTCTGTGGTGTAGTTTTGTTGCTAGCTCACTCGATTTGTAGATAGATGGGTCTGGGTACAATTTACTATTAATTACCTATGTAAAAACGTCCAGTAAAATAGTAATGCCTACTGAATTGAGTGGGGAATCAGCACTCGCACGTCGTTGAATGGCAAATAAGCAATTTTTTCTCTAGATATAAGCTCAATGCCTCACGTAATGTTACAATAAATGAATAAATAAAATTGAGACTGTTGCATATACTTATTAAAAATTACTGCTAGTGCCACCTATTTAACTACGTCTGCAACAAGAAGACACCGCGTGTAATTCGTATCGTACATTACCAGAGGACAACGCGTGCCTTGATTCTGTGGTGTAGTTTTGTTGCTAGCTCACTCGATTTGTAGATAGATGGGTCTGGGTACAATTTACTATTAATTACCTATGTAAAAACGTCCAGTAAAATAGTAATGCCTACTGAATTGAGTGGGGAATCAGCACTCGCACGTCGTTGAATGGCAAATAAGCAATTTTTTCTCTAGATATAAGCTCAATGCCTCACGTAATGTTACAATAAATAAATAAAGAAAATTGAGACTCTGTGTGAATTTATAATTTATTGCATGCAACACTCACTCAACAAAAAAGAAAAAAGTTTGACAGCCGGTTTGCCTGTGTTTATTTTCCGCGTCCTGCTTGTTTCTTTTAGTTATAATCGTCCAAAAGTGCTTCTTCCACCCAGTAACGTTGGGTAGAGCCTTTGCTCCTCCGGCCGTGGTGATTATGTGCTGGTATTGATTGTTTAAATCTACGTATTGAGACAACCTACCTGACTACCCGTTTGGTGATTTTGGAGGCTGCTATGTACAATGCAATGTGAATTTGCATAAATTCCCTACCCCGAATAAGGATAAGGAGTTTTTTTTTAATACATGGGCTACTTCCGTCGGTGTATATTGCGACGAGAAAATGAATATAATTTCAAATACCGCCATGTAAGTCATACCACCGAGTAAGTTGAAAGTGTACACATACTTCGAATAACGGTATTGGTGCCGGAAGATAAAGCAAAGACGCCGTATGAACAACAAACATGCCAGGTTAGATAGATTGATATCATCATGATCTGCCTAGCCCTTTCCCAACTATGTTGGGGCGGCTTCCAGTCTAACCGGATGCAGCTGAATAACAGTATTTTACATGGAGCGACTGCCTATCTGACCTCCACAACCCAGTTACTGAGCAACACAGTACGCCTTGATGAGGCGGGTTGTCAAACATTCAGATTTCTGACTATCTGTAACAACAAACTTTCAAACATCTACAAATGACAGCCGGGACCCTGGACTAACGGGTTAGCGTGCTTTCCGTGGCGCGCAGGCGTCTCGATATGTTACGATCGGTCACCCATCCACAGACAGACCTCGGCGAGCGTAGCTTAAACTTTGATCAACCCGTATGGCTGTTTTTATTTGGCAATGAGCCACTCATAACATGCCAGGTTACATAGATTGATATCTATACTAATATTATAAAGAGGTAAAATTAGCTTATAAGTTTGTACATTATTCATATTCATTCATACAAAAAGCTACATTATTCCTGAGTGCTACAGGCTATAGAAATCATTTATTTGCCAATAATGTAGGTAACAGATAAGTTGTTAATTTATGGAGTCCCAATACATTTTGCCTTAGGGCATGCAAAATTATTTAATTAATTGAATACATTGCCTTAGTTGCTACATTTACTTAACATTTTTGTATAATTGAGACACATAATGACATAGTATTACATCTAAAATTGATTGATTATAGTATAAAATAATCAAAATATACTATGAATGTAGTTATAATCTATAAATTGTCATTCCAGAACCTCCTGTTACTTCACATTTGGACTATGTGGATATGCAGCACACTCAAAGTACCATAGAAGATGTGCAAATAAAGGAAAGTCTTGGTAAGTGAAGAAATAATCATAACAGCATTTAGCAGCCTGTTCAAGCATCCTCATATCTGGAGGGATGAGCTAACAAAATGATAAGTAGTGAAAAAGAATTAATTTTTTGCATCATCATTATAAAAGACTTATTTGTCATTCCAGGACCTGTTACTTCACACAGATGTGACTCAGTATCCCGAGATAACGTGCCTATGCATATTTGCATGCTTCGATTGCTGTGGAAGATGCACAAGTGAAGTAAATCTCGGTAAGTAAAAATAATTATCATCCCTTGACCGGTAACGGCGCCTGTGACTGTGCGCAGCTGCTGCTTAGTCAGTAGGAGAGCCTGCTTTGTGAAGCGGCCGTCAATTGCAGGGTGTGTCTGCAGTCAGTTTGGTCCGACCACGCTTTGTCGTGCTGATCCCAAGTGCGTTCCTTACCAAAGTGCGTATGTACCCAAAGGGGATCAGCATCAGCATCTGAAGCTACCTCGAGAACTGCTGTGTCCTGTATATTGTATTGTTAGACGGGCCGATTTCCGCAACTCCACGACGTAGCGCGTATTTTGCGTAAAGGGTGGGACAATACCTTATTCGATCCACCCCACCTCCATGCATGCTCTGCATAGCGGGCTATCTGTAACTCCTATAGTAAACAGGTGCTTGTTAAATGACCCATGACCTGTCACAGCGGCTGTGACTGTGCGCAGCTGCAGTCAGTTGGAGGGCCTGTTTTGTAAAGCGGCCGTCAATTGCAGGGAGTACCTCCCTGGACAGCCTGCAGTCTGTTTGGTCTGACCAAATTTTGTTGTGTTGAACCCTAGTGCGTTTCCTCGCCTGTGCTTTTAAAGGGTCAGTACTGGTCCCAGGCAGCGCTGACGTCCTTTGCTTAAGCTGGGACTTTGTTTTGGTCCGAACTGCAGCTTTCGCCACAATCGGACCAGCACCCACGCTGGTGCCTGCAGTATTACCCGCAGGACCTCCAGGGGCGAGCGGGGTGTTGTTAGCACCCCGCTTAGGAGCTGAGTCGGCTTTCGCTGACTTCACTCCGGTTGGTTGAAATGGCCTTGGATTGTCCATGTATGTAAAGTAGTATTATTCGTCTCTCTGGCTCCCACCCACCATGGAGCCCGCTACTGGGAACGTCTCACTGTTAAGAAGCTTGATCGTTAGGACTACCAGAGAGATATAGGATAAGCATGTCGTTGTGCAACCGCAAAAACAAACATCTAGACCACTCCCCCCTGCTGTGTCCTTTAATCCATTGAATGGTTATGTTATTGAGAATACACACCTGATTTAAGCGGTTATGACATTCGTGTAGTAGTAGCCCAGAGTTAGTGGTATGGCATTTTAGTGCTTGCAGGACCGCCATGCTGCAGTTGCTCCAGTTTAACTTGCTGTTAAGGATGACTCCGAGATACTAGTCCTGGTTCGCTAGTTGGAGTTCAGTGTTGAATAGTTTTGGCAGGCTCAACTGGCCTAGTAGACAGTAAGACTAATTAGTAGAAAAACAACTTCTTAAAATGCAAGCTGATAATCTTCCAGGTTCAACGTGGCACTGCGTCCCACCGGACAACCACGACTGGTCACTGTGGCTGGCGACAGAGGCACGGCTCCGTGTCCCTTCGTCATGAACCCTCATGGCAACTGGATGGTCACCATCAAAACCAACAAGGAAGTCATGATTGTAAGTTATTTTATCTTTCTATTGTCGTAATGGCCCAGTGGTTAAGAAGAATGCGCAGACGCTGCCCGCGTTTCAGGTCTGAAAGAGTTATTCGCGTATATGTATACAACAAACATACATAGAATTGTGGTTAAATGTCATCATGTAATGAAACACTTATTCAGTTGCATAAATCGAACTGACTAAAGGTCTCACCTCTCATGAAGAACATTGAGACTTTTTAATTCATTTGTACCATCTCGGACGGATAAGGTTCAAAACTGGTTCACCTCCAGCGATGATACCTACTTTATTAGTTTATCTTAGACATTACTGACATCTACACACATTACAATGAGTATAAGTCTGAAATCGCCAACCCGCCTTGGTAAAGCCCAAGTGTTCTGGGTATTTGCTATATATAATAAGAAATATCTATCCATGTAATGTATTGTATTAATTACATCAGTCATCTAGTACCCATAATACAAGCTCTGCTTAGCTCGGGGCTAGATGATGCTGTGTGGATTGGATGAGGATGAGTCTAAAATCAAGACGGTACACATAAGACCTCAAAGGAATAAATGCATTAGAAGATTTGTAGTACCCACTTGTAATAACTATTATGGACCAAGGTGTAGAAAATGCTTAGTCCCAATTTTTTTAAATGATATACCAATAGATTTAGAACGTAGCTGTACTACAAAAATGTCTTTTAAAAATAAAGTGGGGAAGTTTCTTTTTAGCACGTTTTGTAAAAACCTTATCAGCTAGTAATTTCATAAAATATAACAGAACTTTGTATACGGGAGCTACATCTGTCAACAAACTGCTGTACAGTTTGGCAGAAGAAACATTGCAACAACATAACTGTGTTGAGGTTGGCTTCCAGTCTAACCGGCTACAGCTGAGTACCGATTGAAACTGTAAGAAAAGACCACTTTCATAACAGTGTAGTGACATCCATTCATGTCGATGACATATCTTGGATACAAGTGTTCAATGTAGATGATGCGAATAATGCAATTTATTTGATGGTAAGTTTCTGTATTTTCCCAACGATCCAGTTTAAGGTTAGACTTCCTTGGTTTCTGTGATTGCTAATTAGCGCGTCACGAAAATATTATTTCGCCACAATATTGTGGACTGTTAATAACACTATCACACTTCCCACTAACAATATTATTAACACCAGAACAGCTGAACAGATCTGGATGAAGTATGGCGCAGATATAGATTAATAGTCTGGCATAGCACGTAGTGTATTTTTTACCACAGAAAACGGAAGTATTCCCGTTGGGATTCCGATTGTTTCATGTTGACTTAAAACGTAAAACCGCGGGGCGCTGCTAGTGATTTATAGTTCTGCTTCGCATTCTAAATGTTGTTGACTATTGAATCGTTGAATGAATTCTAATCATTCAGGACTCACTACTATCAGTGTTAATTTTAAACCGCGGGGCTAGGCAACTGGGCCTAACCCAGTTGTAAACGTCCCTTTGTGCCTATTGGCCCAGGTCAGTTCTGTCTCCTGGTCGATATGGAGGGAAGAAGAAATTGCGTAGTTTTCTTAGTCCTCCGCTGCTTTTTTCTGATTAATTTCGTTGCGGGTTCCAAGACAGTTGCAGTGGATTGGGAATAGTGGGGCGGGCTCGTCCCATAGTAAAAAATATTAAAAAAAATCCTATTATACACTTTCAGGGCGACCGCGACATGACAGTGGGGATCAAGTCAACTGTAGCGATCCCTGAGGCAGATTGGCACCTGGACTACATCACCCCTCGCCCGTAATGCTTGATACGCAACAACAGTCTTCACGGCCGCTGTGGATTCTAAGAAGGTATGATACGTTTAAATGATTAAACGTCGCCTATTTTTTTTTTGTTTTTATGTCGTCGCGCCACACTAGTAATTTCTCCTGTATCGTGGGTGCGTTAACAAACATTTAAACTCACATACACAAACAGCCAAACCCGGAACAACCACCTGTAGACCAGAGAAATATTTTTTCCGTGCGGGAGTCGAACCCGCGACCCGTAGCGCAGCAGCCAACCACTCGGCCACTGCGCCCACCGTGTCGTCTATTGGTGGTAGTCATTTTGCATTGATATTCTATTTATTTGAACAACATAAACTCAACGAAATCAAAATAACCACTGCTATAATTTCATTAAGTTTGGTATAGCCGCGATTACTTATTTAGTCAGAAAGGAATGTCCATATTATTGTTTGGTGGAAAGAAGTTTAGGTGTATAAGGGTCCGAATATCCGATTACTGCTAAGAATAGCGGTGACTACTTTCGTGCACTTTTCCTAATTTCTACGTTTTATTCTGATGTTCTTTGTGCTGTACACAAACATGATGTCTACCTACCAAAATGATATTTTTAAGAAGTGAATAATTTACTTTTTAATTAAAAATCTCATTGCACCATGAACCACCAGAATCATGCAGTCATGGTGTCAGTTTGTGCGTCCAAGTCCCTTCCACCGTGTATACATAGTATAGTTCTTTACTCATTGATATTATAAATAGTATTGGTTCTGTCTCTTATGCTTTGGTAAGCAGAAGAGACAGAACCAATAAACCATGCTAAAGGCGTGAGTTTATGCTTGTATGTATGTTATGTGATACTTATCTAAGTGTATATTCACATTTATGCATATTGAATAGTTTTAGTGAAGTATAGCAGCAAACTATAGTTGAAAGTGATGACACGATTAAACATTATCCATCCTGTAGAAGCCATATTTAGAAGTTGGTCTTTAATTATGAATTGTTTTTAGGTGAATCCCATGGCTCGCTGGTGCCATAATTGCTACAGAGCAGCTTGATGTACAGTTGCCCGGATGCCTTATCAGACCCAGATCCGGAGCAGAGCAGAGCAGAACAAAAGCATCAACTCAAGAAATTACAGTTGTATGACCTGCGCTGCACTTCATTTCTGATCAAGAGATGTCGTCACAGCAAAGCTCTCGACTATCATCAGGTTCGGAATGGATACTTCTACCACAATACAACAACATACGATACTCACACTGGAGTCTGAATCGTTGATATTTTACAACATTATAAATTATATCTTCCAACCCCTAATAGGATTGGTAGTAATGATCTTATCGTCAATGTGTGGGATGATGCACTGTCCAATTCCATCACTACATATTTTAACTCTCAGCAAACATCACAAGATCCATAGCTCATTTGAGAGGCTTGGTAATCAATGTAATCATATCTGCTCTTACATCAATTTACCGCTTTCTTTGCTGGATTTGCCTTTAAATGCATTTAAATGTAATCCATAATGTATCTATGGAATACTTTTCCATCAAGTATACTACTTAGACAACAAGAATAATTGGGAGCTCTTTGTAAAATACAAGATAATTTTATAATATTGTTTCACTCTATTTAGCTTATTGCAGGTTAATAAATCTATTGCATAACTTTAGGTTTATTTTATTGACATAATCCTCTCATTCATTGTTTTGTTTAATTTCATCTTGACATTTTATTTACAGGGACGACGCGAGGTGGAAGTGAAGAATATTGTTGTCTAGAACACCTTCCTCAAAGATGAGCTAGCTGAGCGACACATTCAGCATATCGCCAACCAACACAGTCAACTTAAAATCCATGTTTATTATTTAATATGAACTATTGTTATATTGTACCTATTATGTGTACCAATAAAAATGTAGTGTTCATGAAACGAATCTCTGGTTTTACTGATTACTGATAAATCTTCTTTTACTTGGCTTTTTAGTCCATGTTGGGCTGGATTAATTGTTAGTCTTTATAGTATTTATATTTTATTATTTGTATTTCGTTTTACTTATTAAAAATCACTGCTAGTGCCACCTATTTAACTACGTCCGCAACAAGAAGACACCGCCTGTGGATCGTATCGTACATTACCAGAGGACAACGCGTGCCTTGATTCTGTGGTGTAGTTTTGTTGCTAGCCCACTCGATTTGTAGATAGATGGCTCTGGGTACAATTTACTATTAATTACCTATGTAAAAACGTCCAGTAAAATAGTAATGCCTACTGAATTGAGTGAGGAACCAGCACTCGCATGTTGTTGAATGGGAAATCAACAATTTTTTCTCTAGATAAAAGCTCAATACCTCTCGTAATGTAACAATAAATGAATAAATAAAATTGAGACTGTTGCGTATACTTATTAAAAATTACTGCTAGTGCCACCTATTTAACTACGTCTGCAACAAGAAGACACCGCGTGTAATTCGTATCGTACATTACCAGAGGACAACGCGTGCCTTGATTCTGTGGTGTAGTTTTGTTGCTAGCTCACTCGATTTGTAGATAGATGGGTCTGGGTACAATTTACTATTAATTACCTATGTAAAAACGTCCAGTAAAATAGTAATGCCTACTGAATTGAGTGGGGATTCAGCACTCGCACGTCGTTGAATGGCAAATAAGCAATTTTTTCTCTAGATATAAGCTCAATGCCTCACGTAATGTTACAATAAATGAATAAATAAAATTGAGACTGTTGCGTATACTTATTAAAAATTACTGCTAGTGCCACCTATTTAACTACGTCTGCAACAAGAAGACACCGCGTGTAATTCGTATCGTACATTACCAGAGGACAACGCGTGCCTTGATTCTGTGGTGTAGTTTTGTTGCTAGCTCACTCGATTTGTAGATAGATGGGTCTGGGTACAATTTACTATTAATTACCTATGTAAAAACGTCCAGTAAAATAGTAATGCCTACTGAATTGAGTGGGGAATCAGCACTCGCACGTCGTTGAATGGCAAATAAGCAATTTTTTCTCCAGATATAAGCTCAATGCCTCACGTAATGTTACAATAAATAAATAAAGAAAATTGAGACTCTGTGTGAATTTATAATTTATTGCATGCAACACTCACTCAACAAAAAAGAAAAAAGTTTGACAGCCGGTTTGCCTGTGTTTATTTTCCGCGTCCTGCTTGTTTCTTTTAGTTATAATCGTCCAAAAGTGCTTCTTCCACCCAGTAACGTTGGGTAGAGCCTTTGCTCCTCCGGCCGTGGTGATTATGTGCTGGTATTGATTGTTTAAATCTACGTATTGAGACAACCTACCTGACTACCCATTTGGTGATTTTGGAGGCTGCTATGTACAATGCAATGTGAATTTGCATAAATTCCCTACCCCGAATAAGGATAAGGAGTTTTTTAATACATGGGCTACTTCCGTCGGTGTATATTGCGACGAGAAAATGAATATAATTTCAAATACCGCCATGTAAGTCATACCACCGAGTAAGTTGAAAGTGTACACATACTTCGAATAACGGTATCGGTGCCGGAAGATAAAGCAAAGACGCCGTATGAACAACAAACATGCCAGGTTAGATAGATTGATATCATCATGATCTGCCTAGCCCTTTCCCAACTATGTTGGGGCGGCTTCCAGTCTAACCGGATGCAGCTGAATAACAGTATTTTACATGGAGCGACTGCCTATCTGACCTCCACAACCCAGTTACTGAGCAACACGGTACGCCTTGATGAGGCGGGTTGTCAAACATTCAGATTTCTGACTATCTGTAACAACAAACTTTCAAACATCTACAAATGACAGCCGGGACCCTGGACTAACGGGTTAGCGTGCTTTCCGTGGCGCGCAGGCGTCTCGATATGTTACGATCGGTCACCCATCCACAGACAGACCTCGGCGAGCGTAGCTTAAACTTTGATCAACCCGTATGGCTGTTTTTATTTGGCAATGAGCCACTCATAACATGCCAGGTTACATAGATTGATATCTATACTAATATTATAAAGAGGTAAAATTAGCTTATAAGTTTGTACATTATTCATATTCATTCATACAAAAAGCTACAGGCTATAGAAATCATTTATTTGCCAATAATGTAGGTAACAGATAAGTTGTTAATTTATGGAGTCCCAATACATTTTGCCTTAGGGCATGCAAAATTATTTAATTAATTGAATACATTGCCTTAGTTGCTACATTTACTTAACATTTTTGTATAATTGAGACACATAATGACATAGTATTACATCTAAAATTGATTGATTATAGTATAAAATAATTAAAATATACTATGAATGTAGTTATAATCTATAAATTGTCATTCCAGAACCTCCTGTTACTTCACATTTGGACTATGTGGATATGCAGCACACTCAAAGTACCATAGAAGATGTGCAAATAAAGGAAAGTCTTGGTAAGTGAAGAAATAATCATAACAGCATTTAGCAGCCTGTTCAAGCATCCTCATATCTGGAGGGATGAGCTAACAAAATGATAAGTAGTGAAAAAGAATTAATTTTTTGCATCATCATTATAAAAGACTTATTTGTCATTCCAGGACCTGTTACTTCACACAGATGTGACTCAGTATCCCGAGACAAAGTGCCTATGCATATTTGCATGCTTCGATTGCTGTGGAAGATGCACAAGTGAAGTAAATCTCGGTAAGTAAAAATAATTATCATCCCTTGACCGGTAACGGCGCCTGTGACTGTGCGCAGCTGCTGCTTAGTCAGTAGGAGAGCCTGCTTTGTGAAGCGGCCGTCAATTGCAGGGTGTGTCTGCAGTCAGTTTGGTCCGACCACGCTTTGTCGTGCTGATCCCAAGTGCGTTCCTTACCAAAGTGCGTATGTACCCAAAGGGGATCAGCATCAGCATCTGAAGCTACCTCGAGAACTGCTGTGTCCTGTATATTGTATTGTTAGACGGGCCGATTTCCGCAACTCCACGACGTAGCGCGTATTTTGCGTAAAGGGTGGGACAATACCTTATTCGATCCACCCCACCTCCATGCATGCTCTGCATAGCGGGCTATCTGTAACTCCTATAGTAAACAGGTGCTTGTTAAATGACCCATGACCTGTCACAGCGGCTGTGACTGTGCGCAGCTGCAGTCAGTTGGAGGGCCTGTTTTGTAAAGCGGCCGTCAATTGCAGGGAGTACCTCCCTGGACAGCCTGCAGTCTGTTTGGTCTGACCAAATTTTGTTGTGTTGAACCCTAGTGCGTTTCCTCGCCTGTGCTTTTAAAGGGTCAGTACTGGTCCCAGGCAGCGCTGACGTCCTTTGCTTAAGCTGGGACTTTGTTTTGGTCCGAACTGCAGCTTTCGCCACAATCGGACCAGCACCCACGCTGGTGCCTGCAGTATTACCCGCAGGACCTCCAGGGGCGAGCGGGGTGTTGTTAGCACCCCGCTTAGGAGCTGAGTCGGCTTTCGCTGACTTCACTCCGGTTGGTTGAAATGGCCTTGGATTGTCCATGTATGTAAAGTAGTATTATTCGTCTCTCTGGCTCCCACCCACCATGGAGCCCGCTACTGGGAACGTCTCACTGTTAAGAAGCTTGATCGTTAGGACTACCAGAGAGATATAGGATAAGCATGTCGTTGTGCAACCGCAAAAACAAACATCTAGACCACTCCCCCCTGCTGTGTCCTTTAATCCATTGAATGGTTATGTTATTGAGAATACACACCTGATTTAAGCGGTTATGACATTCGTGTAGTAGTAGCCCAGAGTTAGTGGTATGGCATTTTAGTGCTTGCAGGACCGCCATGCTGCAGTTGCTCCAGTTTAACTTGCTGTTAAGGATGACTCCGAGATACTAGTCCTGGTTCGCTAGTTGGAGTTCAGTTTTGAATAGTTTTGGCAGGCTCAACTGGCCTAGTAGACAGTAAGACTAATTAGTAGAAAAACAACTTCTTAAAATGCAAGCTGATAATCTTCCAGGTTCAACGTGGCACTGCGTCCCACCGGACAACCACGACTGGTCACTGTGGCTGGCGACAGAGGCACGGCTCCGTGTCCCTTCGTCATGAACCCTCATGGCAACTGGATGGTCACCATCAAAACCAACAAGGAAGTCATGATTGTAAGTTATTTTATCTTTCTATTGTCGTAATGGCCCAGTGGTTAAGAAGAATGCGCAGACGCTGCCCGCGTTTCAGGTCTGAAAGAGTTATTCGCGTATATGTATACAACAAACATACATAGAATTGTGGTTAAATGTCATCATGTAATGAAACACTTATTCAGTTGCATAAATCGAACTGACTAAAGGTCTCACCTCTCATGAAGAACATTGAGACTTTTTAATTCATTTGTACCATCTCGGACGGATAAGGTTCAAAACTGGTTCACCTCCAGCGATGATACCTACTTTATTAGTTTATCTTAGACATTACTGACATCTACACACATTACAATGAGTATAAGTCTGAAATCGCCAACCCGCCTTGGTAAAGCCCAAGTGTTCTGGGTATTTGCTATATATAATAAGAAATATCTATCCATGTAATGTATTGTATTAATTACATCAGTCATCTAGTACCCATAATACAAGCTCTGCTTAGCTCGGGGCTAGATGATGCTGTGTGGATTGGATGAGGATGAGTCTAAAATCAAGACGGTACACATAAGACCTCAAAGGAATAAATGCATTAGAAGATTTGTAGTACCCACTTGTAATAACTATTATGGACCAAGGTGTAGAAAATGCTTAGTCCCAAATTTTTTTAATGATATACCAATAGATTTAGAACGTAGCTGTACTACAAAAATGTCTTTTAAAAATAAAGTGGGGAAGTTTCTTTTTAGCACGTTTTGTAAAAACCTTATCAGCTAGTAATTTCATAAAATATAACAGAACTTTGTATACGGGAGCTACATCTGTCAACAAACTGCTGTACAGTTTGGCAGAAGAAACATTGCAACAACATAACTGTGTTGAGGTTGGCTTCCAGTCTAACCGGCTACAGCTGAGTACCGATTGAAACTGTAAGAAAAGACCACTTTCATAACAGTGTAGTGACATCCATTCATGTCGATGACATATCTTGGATACAAGTGTTCAATGTAGATGATGCGAATAATGCAATTTATTTGATGGTAAGTTTCTGTATTTTCCCAACGATCCAGTTTAAGGTTAGACTTCCTTGGTTTCTGTGATTGCTAATTAGCGCGTCACGAAAATATTATTTCGCCACAATATTGTGGACTGTTAATAACACTATCACACTTCCCACTAACAATATTATTAACACCAGAACAGCTGAACAGATCTGGATGAAGTATGGCGCAGATATAGATTAATAGTCTGGCATAGCACGTAGTGTATTTTTTACCACAGAAAACGGAAGTATTCCCGTTGGGATTCCGATTGTTTCATGTTGACTTAAAACGTAAAACCGCGGGGCGCTGCTAGTGATTTATAGTTCTGCTTCGCATTCTAAATGTTGTTGACTATTGAATCGTTGAATGAATTCTAATCATTCAGGACTCACTACTATCAGTGTTAATTTTAAACCGCGGGGCTAGGCAACTGGGCCTAACCCAGTTGTAAACGTCCCTTTGTGCCTATTGGCCCAGGTCAGTTCTGTCTCCTGGTCGATATGGAGGGAAGAAGAAATTGCGTAGTTTTCTTAGTCCTCCGCTGCTTTTTTCTGATTAATTTCGTTGCGGGTTCCAAGACAGTTGCAGTGGATTGGGAATAGTGGGGCGGGCTCGTCCCATAGTAAAAAATATTACAAAAAAATCCTATTATACACTTTCAGGGCGACCGCGACATGACAGTGGGGATCAAGTCAACTGTAGCGATCCCTGAGGCAGATTGGCACCTGGACTACATCACCCCTCGCCCGTAATGCTTGATACGCAACAACAGTCTTCACGGCCGCTGTGGATTCTAAGAAGGTATGATACGTTTAAATGATTAAACGTCGCCTATTTTTTTTTTGTTTTTATGTCGTCGCGCCACACTAGTAATTTCTCCTGTATCGTGGGTGCGTTAACAAACATTTAAACTCACATACACAAACAGCCAAACCCGGAACAACCACCTGTAGACCAGAGAAATATTTTTTCCGTGCGGGAGTCGAACCCGCGACCCGTAGCGCAGCAGCCAACCACTCGGCCACTGCGCCCACCGTGTCGTCTATTGGTGGTAGTCATTTTGCATTGATATTCTATTTATTTGAACAACATAAACTCAACGAAATCAAAATAACCACTGCTATAATTTCATTAAGTTTGGTATAGCCGCGATTACTTATTTAGTCAGAAAGGAATGTCCATATTATTGTTTGGTGGAAAGAAGTTTAGGTGTATAAGGGTCCGAATATCCGATTACTGCTAAGAATAGCGGTGACTACTTTCGTGCACTTTTCCTAATTTCTACGTTTTATTCTGATGTTCTTTGTGCTGTACACAAACATGATGTCTACCTACCAAAATGATATTTTTAAGAAGTGAATAATTTACTTTTTAATTAAAAATCTCATTGCACCATGAACCACCAGAATCATGCAGTCATGGTGTCAGTTTGTGCGTCCAAGTCCCTTCCACCGTGTATACATAGTATAGTTCTTTACTCATTGATATTATAAATAGTATTGGTTCTGTCTCTTATGCTTTGGTAAGCAGAAGAGACAGAACCAATAAACCATGCTAAAGGCGTGAGTTTATGCTTGTATGTATGTTATGTGATACTTATCTAAGTGTATATTCACATTTATGCATATTGAATAGTTTTAGTGAAGTATAGCAGCAAACTATAGTTGAAAGTGATGACACGATTAAACATTATCCATGCTGTAGAAGCCATATTTAGAAGTTGGTCTTTAATTATGAATTGTTTTTAGGTGAATCCCATGGCTCGCTGGTGCCATAATTGCTACAGAGCAGCTTGATGTACAGTTGCCCGGATGCCTTATCAGACCCAGATCCGGAGCAGAGCAGAGCAGAACAAAAGCATCAACTCAAGAAATTACAGTTGTATGACCTGCGCTGCACTTCATTTCTGATCAAGAGATGTCGTCACAGCAAAGCTCTCGACTATCATCAGGTTCGGAATGGATACTTCTACCACAATACAACAACATACGATACTCACACTGGAGTCTGAATCGTTGATATTTTACAACATTATAAATTATATCTTCCAACCCCTAATAGGATTGGTAGTAATGATCTTATCGTCAATGTGTGGGATGATGCACTGTCCAATTCCATCACTACATATTTTAACTCTCAGCAAACATCACAAGATCCATAGCTCATTTGAGAGGCTTGGTAATCAATGTAATCATATCTGCTCTTACATCAATTTACCGCTTTCTTTGCTGGATTTGCCTTTAAATGCATTTAAATGTAATCCATAATGTATCTATGGAATACTTTTCCATCAAGTATACTACTTAGACAACAAGAATAATTGGGAGCTCTTTGTAAAATACAAGATAATTTTATAATATTGTTTCACTCTATTTAGCTTATTGCAGGTTAATAAATCTATTGCATAACTTTAGGTTTATTTTATTGACATAATCCTCTCATTCATTGTTTTGTTTAATTTCATCTTGACATTTTATTTACAGGGACGACGCGAGGTGGAAGTGAAGAATATTGTTGTCTAGAACACCTTCCTCAAAGATGAGCTAGCTGAGCGACACATTCAGCATATCGCCAACCAACACAGTCAACTTAAAATCCATGTTTATTATTTAATATGAACTATTGTTATATTGTACCTATTATGTGTACCAATAAAAATGTAGTGTTCATGAAACGAATCTCTGGTTTTACTGATTACTGATTAATCTTCTTTTACTTGGCTTTTTAGTCCATGTTGGGCTGGATTAATTGTTAGTCTTTATAGTATTTATATTTTATTATTTGTATTTCGTTTTACTTATTAAAAATCACTGCTAGTGCCACCTATTTAACTACGTCCGCAACAAGAAGACACCGCCTGTGGATCGTATCGTACATTACCAGAGGACAACGCGTGCCTTGATTCTGTGGTGTAGTTTTGTTGCTAGCCCACTCGATTTGTAGATAGATGGCTCTGGGTACAATTTACTATTAATTACCTATGTAAAAACGTCCAGTAAAATAGTAATGCCTACTGAATTGAGTGAGGAACCAGCACTCGCATGTTGTTGAATGGGAAATCAACAATTTTTTCTCTAGATAAAAGCTCAATACCTCTCGTAATGTAACAATAAATGAATAAATAAAATTGAGACTGTTGCGTATACTTATTAAAAATTACTGCTAGTGCCACCTATTTAACTACGTCTGCAACAAGAAGACACCGCGTGTAATTCGTATCGTACATTACCAGAGGACAACGCGTGCCTTGATTCTGTGGTGTAGTTTTGTTGCTAGCTCACTCGATTTGTAGATAGATGGGTCTGGGTACAATTTACTATTAATTACCTATGTAAAAACGTCCAGTAAAATAGTAATGCCTACTGAATTGAGTGGGGATTCAGCACTCGCACGTCGTTGAATGGCAAATAAGCAATTTTTTCTCTAGATATAAGCTCAATGCCTCACGTAATGTTACAATAAATGAATAAATAAAATTGAGACTGTTGCGTATACTTATTAAAAATTACTGCTAGTGCCACCTATTTAACTACGTCTGCAACAAGAAGACACCGCGTGTAATTCGTATCGTACATTACCAGAGGACAACGCGTGCCTTGATTCTGTGGTGTAGTTTTGTTGCTAGCTCACTCGATTTGTAGATAGATGGGTCTGGGTACAATTTACTATTAATTACCTATGTAAAAACGTCCAGTAAAATAGTAATGCCTACTGAATTGAGTGAGGATTCAGCACTCGCACGTCGTTGAATGGCAAATAAGCAATTTTTTCTCTAGATATAAGCTTAATGCCTCACGTAATGTTACAATAAATAAATAAAGAAAATTGAGACTCTGTGTGAATTTATAATTTATTGCATGCAACACTCACTCAACAAAAAAGAAAAAAAGTTTGACAGCCGGTTTGCCTGTGTTTATTTTCCGCGTCCTGCTTGTTTCTTTTAGTTATAATCGTCCAAAAGTGCTTCTTCCACCCAGTAACGTTGGGTAGAGCCTTTGCTCCTCCGGCCGTGGTGATTATGTGCTGGTATTGATTGTTTAAATCTACGTATTGAGACAACCTACCTGACTACCCGTTTGGTGATTTTGGAGGCTGCTATGTACAATGCAATGTGAATTTGCATAAATTCCCTACCCCGAATAAGGATAAGGAGTTTTTTAATACATGGGCTACTTCCGTCGGTGTATATTGCGACGAGAAAATGAATATAATTTCAAATACCGCCATGTAAGTCATACCACCGAGTAAGTTGAAAGTGTACACATACTTCGAATAACGGTATTGGTGCCGGAAGATAAAGCAAAGACGCCGTATGAACAACAAACATGCCAGGTTAGATAGATTGATATCATCATGATCTGCCTAGCCCTTTCCCAACTATGTTGGGGCGGCTTCCAGTGTAACCGGATGCAGCTGAATAACAGTATTTTACATGGAGCGACTGCCTATCTGACCTCCACAACCCAGTTACTGAGCAACACAGTACGCCTTGATGAGGCGGGTTGTCAAACATTCAGATTTCTGACTATCTGTAACAACAAACTTTCAAACATCTACAAATGACAGCCGGGACCCTGGACTAACGGGTTAGCGTGCTTTCCGTGGCGCGCAGGCGTCTCGATATGTTACGATCGGTCACCCATCCACAGACAGACCTCGGCGAGCGTAGCTTAAACTTTGATCAACCCGTATGGCTGTTTTTATTTGGCAATGAGCCACTCATAACATGCCAGGTTACATAGATTGATATCTATACTAATATTATAAAGAGGTAAAATTAGCTTATAAGTTTGTACATTATTCATATTCATTCATACAAAAAGCTACATTATTCCTGAGTGCTACAGGCTATAGAAATCATTTATTTGCCAATAATGTAGGTAACAGATAAGTTGTTAATTTATGGAGTCCCAATACATTTTGCCTTAGGGCATGCAAAATTATTTAATTAATTGAATACATTGCCTTAGTTGCTACATTTACTTAACATTTTTGTATAATTGAGACACATAATGACATAGTATTACATCTAAAATTGATTGATTATAGTATAAAATAATCAAAATATACTATGAATGTAGTTATAATCTATAAATTGTCATTCCAGAACCTCCTGTTACTTCACATTTGGACTATGTGGATATGCAGCACACTCAAAGTACCATAGAAGATGTGCAAATAAAGGAAAGTCTTGGTAAGTGAAGAAATAATCATAACAGCATTTAGCAGCCTGTTCAAGCATCCTCATATCTGGAGGGATGAGCTAACAAAATGATAAGTAGTGAAAAAGAATTAATTTTTTGCATCATCATTATAAAAGACTTATTTGTCATTCCAGGACCTGTTACTTCACACAGATGTGACTCAGTATCCCGAGACAAAGTGCCTATGCATATTTGCATGCTTCGATTGCTGTGGAAGATGCACAAGTGAAGTAAATCTCGGTAAGTAAAAATAATTATCATCCCTTGACCGGTAACGGCGCCTGTGACTGTGCGCAGCTGCTGCTTAGTCAGTAGGAGAGCCTGCTTTGTGAAGCGGCCGTCAATTGCAGGGTGTGTCTGCAGTCAGTTTGGTCCGACCACGCTTTGTCGTGCTGATCCCAAGTGCGTTCCTTACCAAAGTGCGTATGTACCCAAAGGGGATCAGCATCAGCATCTGAAGCTACCTCGAGAACTGCTGTGTCCTGTATATTGTATTGTTAGACGGGCCGATTTCCGCAACTCCACGACGTAGCGCGTATTTTGCGTAAAGGGTGGGACAATACCTTATTCGATCCACCCCACCTCCATGCATGCTCTGCATAGCGGGCTATCTGTAACTCCTATAGTAAACAGGTGCTTGTTAAATGACCCATGACCTGTCACAGCGGCTGTGACTGTGCGCAGCTGCAGTCAGTTGGAGGGCCTGTTTTGTAAAGCGGCCGTCAATTGCAGGGAGTACCTCCCTGGACAGCCTGCAGTCTGTTTGGTCTGACCAAATTTTGTTGTGTTGAACCCTAGTGCGTTTCCTCGCCTGTGCTTTTAAAGGGTCAGTACTGGTCCCAGGCAGCGCTGACGTCCTTTGCTTAAGCTGGGACTTTGTTTTGGTCCGAACTGCAGCTTTCGCCACAATCGGACCAGCACCCACGCTGGTGCCTGCAGTATTACCCGCAGGACCTCCAGGGGCGAGCGGGGTGTTGTTAGCACCCCGCTTAGGAGCTGAGGCGGCTTTCGCTGACTTCACTCCGGTTGGTTGAAATGGCCTTGGATTGTCCATGTATGTAAAGTAGTATTATTCGTCTCTCTGGCTCCCACCCACCATGGAGCCCGCTACTGGGAACGTCTCACTGTTAAGAAGCTTGATCGTTAGGACTACCAGAGAGATATAGGATAAGCATGTCGTTGTGCAACCGCAAAAACAAACATCTAGACCACTCCCCCCTGCTGTGTCCTTTAATCCATTGAATGGTTATGTTATTGAGAATACACACCTGATTTAAGCGGTTATGACATTCGTGTAGTAGTAGCCCAGAGTTAGTGGTATGGCATTTTAGTGCTTGCAGGACCGCCATGCTGCAGTTGCTCCAGTTTAACTTGCTGTTAAGGATGACTCCGAGATACTAGTCCTGGTTCGCTAGTTGGAGTTCAGTTTTGAATAGTTTTGGCAGGCTCAACTGGCCTAGTAGACAGTAAGACTAATTAGTAGAAAAACAACTTCTTAAAATGCAAGCTGATAATCTTCCAGGTTCAACGTGGCACTGCGTCCCACCGGACAACCACGACTGGTCACTGTGGCTGGCGACAGAGGCACGGCTCCGTGTCCCTTCGTCATGAACCCTCATGGCAACTGGATGGTCACCATCAAAACCAACAAGGAAGTCATGATTGTAAGTTATTTTATCTTTCTATTGTCGTAATGGCCCAGTGGTTAAGAAGAATGCGCAGACGCTGCCCGCGTTTCAGGTCTGAAAGAGTTATTCGCGTATATGTATACAACAAACATACATAGAATTGTGGTTAAATGTCATCATGTAATGAAACACTTATTCAGTTGCATAAATCGAACTGACTAAAGGTCTCACCTCTCATGAAGAACATTGAGACTTTTTAATTCATTTGTACCATCTCGGACGGATAAGGTTCAAAACTGGTTCACCTCCAGCGATGATACCTACTTTATTAGTTTATCTTAGACATTACTGACATCTACACACATTACAATGAGTATAAGTCTGAAATCGCCAACCCGCCTTGGTAAAGCCCAAGTGTTCTGGGTATTTGCTATATATAATAAGAAATATCTATCCATGTAATGTATTGTATTAATTACATCAGTCATCTAGTACCCATAATACAAGCTCTGCTTAGCTCGGGGCTAGATGATGCTGTGTGGATTGGATGAGGATGAGTCTAAAATCAAGACGGTACACATAAGACCTCAAAGGAATAAATGCATTAGAAGATTTGTAGTACCCACTTGTAATAACTATTATGGACCAAGGTGTAGAAAATGCTTAGTCCCAATTTTTTTAAATGATATACCAATAGATTTAGAACGTAGCTGTACTACAAAAATGTCTTTTAAAAATAAAGTGGGGAAGTTTCTTTTTAGCACGTTTTGTAAAAACCTTATCAGCTAGTAATTTCATAAAATATAACAGAACTTTGTATACGGGAGCTACATCTGTCAACAAACTGCTGTACAGTTTGGCAGAAGAAACATTGCAACAACATAACTGTGTTGAGGTTGGCTTCCAGTCTAACCGGCTACAGCTGAGTACCGATTGAAACTGTAAGAAAAGACCACTTTCATAACAGTGTAGTGACATCCATTCATGTCGATGACATATCTTGGATACAAGTGTTCAATGTAGATGATGCGAATAATGCAATTTATTTGATGGTAAGTTTCTGTATTTTCCCAACGATCCAGTTTAAGGTTAGACTTCCTTGGTTTCTGTGATTGCTAATTAGCGCGTCACGAAAATATTATTTCGCCACAATATTGTGGACTGTTAATAACACTATCACACTTCCCACTAACAATATTATTAACACCAGAACAGCTGAACAGATCTGGATGAAGTATGGCGCAGATATAGATTAATAGTCTGGCATAGCACGTAGTGTATTTTTTACCACAGAAAACGGAAGTATTCCCGTTGGGATTCCGATTGTTTCATGTTGACTTAAAACGTAAAACCGCGGGGCGCTGCTAGTGATTTATAGTTCTGCTTCGCATTCTAAATGTTGTTGACTATTGAATCGTTGAATGAATTCTAATCATTCAGGACTCACTACTATCAGTGTTAATTTTAAACCGCGGGGCTAGGCAACTGGGCCTAACCCAGTTGTAAACGTCCCTTTGTGCCTATTGGCCCAGGTCAGTTCTGTCTCCTGGTCGATATGGAGGGAAGAAGAAATTGCGTAGTTTTCTTAGTCCTCCGCTGCTTTTTTCTGATTAATTTCGTTGCGGGTTCCAAGACAGTTGCAGTGGATTGGGAATAGTGGGGCGGGCTCGTCCCATAGTAAAAAATATTAAAAAAAATCCTATTATACACTTTCAGGGCGACCGCGACATGACAGTGGGGATCAAGTCAACTGTAGCGATCCCTGAGGCAGATTGGCACCTGGACTACATCACCCCTCGCCCGTAATGCTTGATACGCAACAACAGTCTTCACGGCCGCTGTGGATTCTAAGAAGGTATGATACGTTTAAATGATTAAACGTCGCCTATTTTTTTTTTGTTTTTATGTCGTCGCGCCACACTAGTAATTTCTCCTGTATCGTGGGTGCGTTAACAAACATTTAAACTCACATACACAAACAGCCAAACCCGGAACAACCACCTGTAGACCAGAGAAATATTTTTTCCGTGCGGGAGTCGAACCCGCGACCCGTAGCGCAGCAGCCAACCACTCGGCCACTGCGCCCACCGTGTCGTCTATTGGTGGTAGTCATTTTGCATTGATATTCTATTTATTTGAACAACATAAACTCAACGAAATCAAAATAACCACTGCTATAATTTCATTAAGTTTGGTATAGCCGCGATTACTTATTTAGTCAGAAAGGAATGTCCATATTATTGTTTGGTGGAAAGAAGTTTAGGTGTATAAGGGTCCGAATATCCGATTACTGCTAAGAATAGCGGTGACTACTTTCGTGCACTTTTCCTAATTTCTACGTTTTATTCTGATGTTCGTTGTGCTGTACACAAACATGATGTCTACCTACCAAAATGATATTTTTAAGAAGTGAATAATTTACTTTTTAATTAAAAATCTCATTGCACCATGAACCACCAGAATCATGCAGTCATGGTGTCAGTTTGTGCGTCCAAGTCCCTTCCACCGTGTATACATAGTATAGTTCTTTACTCATTGATATTATAAATAGTATTGGTTCTGTCTCTTATGCTTTGGTAAGCAGAAGAGACAGAACCAATAAACCATGCTAAAGGCGTGAGTTTATGCTTGTATGTATGTTATGTGATACTTATCTAAGTGTATATTCACATTTATGCATATTGAATAGTTTTAGTGAAGTATAGCAGCAAACTATAGTTGAAAGTGATGACACGATTAAACATTATCCATGCTGTAGAAGCCATATTTAGAAGTTGGTCTTTAATTATGAATTGTTTTTAGGTGAATCCCATGGCTCGCTGGTGCCATAATTGCTACAGAGCAGCTTGATGTACAGTTGCCCGGATGCCTTATCAGACCCAGATCCGGAGCAGAGCAGAGCAGAACAAAAGCATCAACTCAAGAAATTACAGTTGTATGACCTGCGCTGCACTTCATTTCTGATCAAGAGATGTCGTCACAGCAAAGCTCTCGACTATCATCATGTTCGGAATGGATACTTCTACCACAATACAACAACATACGATACTCACACTGGAGTCTGAATCGTTGATATTTTACAACATTATAAATTATATCTTCCAACCCCTAATAGGATTGGTAGTAATGATCTTATCGTCAATGTGTGGGATGATGCACTGTCCAATTCCATCACTACATATTTTAACTCTCAGCAAACATCACAAGATCCATAGCTCATTTGAGAGGCTTGGTAATCAATGTAATCATATCTGCTCTTACATCAATTTACCGCTTTCTTTGCTGGATTTGCCTTTAAATGCATTTAAATGTAATCCATAATGTATCTATGGAATACTTTTCCATCAAGTATACTACTTAGACAACAAGAATAATTGGGAGCTCTTTGTAAAATACAAGATAATTTTATAATATTGTTTCACTCTATTTAGCTTATTGCAGGTTAATAAATCTATTGCATAACTTTAGGTTTATTTTATTGACATAATCCTCTCATTCATTGTTTTGTTTAATTTCATCTTGACATTTTATTTACAGGGACGACGCGAGGTGGAAGTGAAGAATATTGTTGTCTAGAACACCTTCCTCAAAGATGAGCTAGCTGAGCGACACATTCAGCATATCGCCAACCAACACAGTCAACTTAAAATCCATGTTTATTATTTAATATGAACTATTGTTATATTGTACCTATTATGTGTACCAATAAAAATGTAGTGTTCATGAAACGAATCTCTGGTTTTACTGATTAGGTACTGATTAATCTTCTTTTACTTGGCTTTTTAGTCCATGTTGGGCTGGATTAATTGTTAGTCTTTATAGTATTTATATTTTATTATTTGTATTTCGTTTTACTTATTAAAAATCACTGCTAGTGCCACCTATTTAACTACGTCCGCAACAAGAAGACACCGCCTGTGGATCGTATCGTACATTACCAGAGGACAACGCGTGCCTTGATTCTGTGGTGTAGTTTTGTTGCTAGCCCACTCGATTTGTAGATAGATGGCTCTGGGTACAATTTACTATTAATTACCTATGTAAAAACGTCCAGTAAAATAGTAATGCCTACTGAATTGAGTGAGGAACCAGCACTCGCATGTTGTTGAATGGGAAATCAACAATTTTTTCTCTAGATAAAAGCTCAATACCTCTCGTAATGTAACAATAAATGAATAAATAAAATTGAGACTGTTGCGTATACTTATTAAAAATTACTGCTAGTGCCACCTATTTAACTACGTCTGCAACAAGAAGACACCGCGTGTAATTCGTATCGTACATTACCAGAGGACAACGCGTGCCTTGATTCTGTGGTGTAGTTTTGTTGCTAGCTCACTCGATTTGTAGATAGATGGGTCTGGGTACAATTTACTATTAATTACCTATGTAAAAACGTCCAGTAAAATAGTAATGCCTACTGAATTGAGTGGGGATTCAGCACTCGCACGTCGTTGAATGGCAAATAAGCAATTTTTTCTCTAGATATAAGCTCAATGCCTCACGTAATGTTACAATAAATGAATAAATAAAATTGAGACTGTTGCGTATACTTATTAAAAATTACTGCTAGTGCCACCTATTTAACTACGTCTGCAACAAGAAGACACCGCGTGTAATTCGTATCGTACATTACCAGAGGACAACGCGTGCCTTGATTCTGTGGTGTAGTTTTGTTGCTAGCTCACTCGATTTGTAGATAGATGGGTCTGGGTACAATTTACTATTAATTACCTATGTAAAAACGTCCAGTAAAATAGTAATGCCTACTGAATTGAGTGGGGAATCAGCACTCGCACGTCGTTGAATGGCAAATAAGCAATTTTTTCTCCAGATATAAGCTCAATGCCTCACGTAATGTTACAATAAATAAATAAAGAAAATTGAGACTCTGTGTGAATTTATAATTTATTGCATGCAACACTCACTCAACAAAAAAGAAAAAAGTTTGACAGCCGGTTTGCCTGTGTTTATTTTCCGCGTCCTGCTTGTTTCTTTTAGTTATAATCGTCCAAAAGTGCTTCTTCCACCCAGTAACGTTGGGTAGAGCCTTTGCTCCTCCGGCCGTGGTGATTATGTGCTGGTATTGATTGTTTAAATCTACGTATTGAGACAACCTACCTGACTACCCATTTGGTGATTTTGGAGGCTGCTATGTACAATGCAATGTGAATTTGCATAAATTCCCTACCCCGAATAAGGATAAGGAGTTTTTTAATACATGGGCTACTTCCGTCGGTGTATATTGCGACGAGAAAATGAATATAATTTCAAATACCGCCATGTAAGTCATACCACCGAGTAAGTTGAAAGTGTACACATACTTCGAATAACGGTATCGGTGCCGGAAGATAAAGCAAAGACGCCGTATGAACAACAAACATGCCAGGTTAGATAGATTGATATCATCATGATCTGCCTAGCCCTTTCCCAACTATGTTGGGGCGGCTTCCAGTCTAACCGGATGCAGCTGAATAACAGTATTTTACATGGAGCGACTGCCTATCTGACCTCCACAACCCAGTTACTGAGCAACACGGTACGCCTTGATGAGGCGGGTTGTCAAACATTCAGATTTCTGACTATCTGTAACAACAAACTTTCAAACATCTACAAATGACAGCCGGGACCCTGGACTAACGGGTTAGCGTGCTTTCCGTGGCGCGCAGGCGTCTCGATATGTTACGATCGGTCACCCATCCACAGACAGACCTCGGCGAGCGTAGCTTAAACTTTGATCAACCCGTATGGCTGTTTTTATTTGGCAATGAGCCACTCATAACATGCCAGGTTACATAGATTGATATCTATACTAATATTATAAAGAGGTAAAATTAGCTTATAAGTTTGTACATTATTCATATTCATTCATACAAAAAGCTACATTATTCCTGAGTGCTACAGGCTATAGAAATCATTTATTTGCCAATAATGTAGGTAACAGATAAGTTGTTAATTTATGGAGTCCCAATACATTTTGCCTTAGGGCATGCAAAATTATTTAATTAATTGAATACATTGCCTTAGTTGCTACATTTACTTAACATTTTTGTATAATTGAGACACATAATGACATAGTATTACATCTAAAATTGATTGATTATAGTATAAAATAATCAAAATATACTATGAATGTAGTTATAATCTATAAATTGTCATTCCAGAACCTCCTGTTACTTCACATTTGGACTATGTGGATATGCAGCACACTCAAAGTACCATAGAAGATGTGCAAATAAAGGAAAGTCTTGGTAAGTGAAGAAATAATCATAACAGCATTTAGCAGCCTGTTCAAGCATCCTCATATCTGGAGGGATGAGCTAACAAAATGATAAGTAGTGAAAAAGAATTAATTTTTTGCATCATCATTATAAAAGACTTATTTGTCATTCCAGGACCTGTTACTTCACACAGATGTGACTCAGTATCCCGAGACAAAGTGCCTATGCATATTTGCATGCTTCGATTGCTGTGGAAGATGCACAAGTGAAGTAAATCTCGGTAAGTAAAAATAATTATCATCCCTTGACCGGTAACGGCGCCTGTGACTGTGCGCAGCTGCTGCTTAGTCAGTAGGAGAGCCTGCTTTGTGAAGCGGCCGTCAATTGCAGGGTGTGTCTGCAGTCAGTTTGGTCCGACCACGCTTTGTCGTGCTGATCCCAAGTGCGTTCCTTACCAAAGTGCGTATGTACCCAAAGGGGATCAGCATCAGCATCTGAAGCTACCTCGAGAACTGCTGTGTCCTGTATATTGTATTGTTAGACGGGCCGATTTCCGCAACTCCACGACGTAGCGCGTATTTTGCGTAAAGGGTGGGACAATACCTTATTCGATCCACCCCACCTCCATGCATGCTCTGCATAGCGGGCTATCTGTAACTCCTATAGTAAACAGGTGCTTGTTAAATGACCCATGACCTGTCACAGCGGCTGTGACTGTGCGCAGCTGCAGTCAGTTGGAGGGCCTGTTTTGTAAAGCGGCCGTCAATTGCAGGGAGTACCTCCCTGGACAGCCTGCAGTCTGTTTGGTCTGACCAAATTTTGTTGTGTTGAACCCTAGTGCGTTTCCTCGCCTGTGCTTTTAAAGGGTCAGTACTGGTCCCAGGCAGCGCTGACGTCCTTTGCTTAAGCTGGGACTTTGTTTTGGTCCGAACTGCAGCTTTCGCCACAATCGGACCAGCACCCACGCTGGTGCCTGCAGTATTACCCGCAGGACCTCCAGGGGCGAGCGGGGTGTTGTTAGCACCCCGCTTAGGAGCTGAGTCGGCTTTCGCTGACTTCACTCCGGTTGGTTGAAATGGCCTTGGATTGTCCATGTATGTAAAGTAGTATTATTCGTCTCTCTGGCTCCCACCCACCATGGAGCCCGCTACTGGGAACGTCTCACTGTTAAGAAGCTTGATCGTTAGGACTACCAGAGAGATATAGGATAAGCATGTCGTTGTGCAACCGCAAAAACAAACATCTAGACCACTCCCCCCTGCTGTGTCCTTTAATCCATTGAATGGTTATGTTATTGAGAATACACACCTGATTTAAGCGGTTATGACATTCGTGTAGTAGTAGCCCAGAGTTAGTGGTATGGCATTTTAGTGCTTGCAGGACCGCCATGCTGCAGTTGCTCCAGTTTAACTTGCTGTTAAGGATGACTCCGAGATACTAGTCCTGGTTCGCTAGTTGGAGTTCAGTTTTGAATAGTTTTGGCAGGCTCAACTGGCCTAGTAGACAGTAAGACTAATTAGTAGAAAAACAACTTCTTAAAATGCAAGCTGATAATCTTCCAGGTTCAACGTGGCACTGCGTCCCACCGGACAACCACGACTGGTCACTGTGGCTGGCGACAGAGGCACGGCTCCGTGTCCCTTCGTCATGAACCCTCATGGCAACTGGATGGTCACCATCAAAACCAACAAGGAAGTCATGATTGTAAGTTATTTTATCTTTCTATTGTCGTAATGGCCCAGTGGTTAAGAAGAATGCGCAGACGCTGCCCGCGTTTCAGGTCTGAAAGAGTTATTCGCGTATATGTATACAACAAACATACATAGAATTGTGGTTAAATGTCATCATGTAATGAAACACTTATTCAGTTGCATAAATCGAACTGACTAAAGGTCTCACCTCTCATGAAGAACATTGAGACTTTTTAATTCATTTGTACCATCTCGGACGGATAAGGTTCAAAACTGGTTCACCTCCAGCGATGATACCTACTTTATTAGTTTATCTTAGACATTACTGACATCTACACACATTACAATGAGTATAAGTCTGAAATCGCCAACCCGCCTTGGTAAAGCCCAAGTGTTCTGGGTATTTGCTATATATAATAAGAAATATCTATCCATGTAATGTATTGTATTAATTACATCAGTCATCTAGTACCCATAATACAAGCTCTGCTTAGCTCGGGGCTAGATGATGCTGTGTGGATTGGATGAGGATGAGTCTAAAATCAAGACGGTACACATAAGACCTCAAAGGAATAAATGCATTAGAAGATTTGTAGTACCCACTTGTAATAACTATTATGGACCAAGGTGTAGAAAATGCTTAGTCCCAATTTTTTTAAATGATATACCAATAGATTTAGAACGTAGCTGTACTACAAAAATGTCTTTTAAAAATAAAGTGGGGAAGTTTCTTTTTAGCACGTTTTGTAAAAACCTTATCAGCTAGTAATTTCATAAAATATAACAGAACTTTGTATACGGGAGCTACATCTGTCAACAAACTGCTGTACAGTTTGGCAGAAGAAACATTGCAACAACATAACTGTGTTGAGGTTGGCTTCCAGTCTAACCGGCTACAGCTGAGTACCGATTGAAACTGTAAGAAAAGACCACTTTCATAACAGTGTAGTGACATCCATTCATGTCGATGACATATCTTGGATACAAGTGTTCAATGTAGATGATGCGAATAATGCAATTTATTTGATGGTAAGTTTCTGTATTTTCCCAACGATCCAGTTTAAGGTTAGACTTCCTTGGTTTCTGTGATTGCTAATTAGCGCGTCACGAAAATATTATTTCGCCACAATATTGTGGACTGTTAATAACACTATCACACTTCCCACTAACAATATTATTAACACCAGAACAGCTGAACAGATCTGGATGAAGTATGGCGCAGATATAGATTAATAGTCTGGCATAGCACGTAGTGTATTTTTTACCACAGAAAACGGAAGTATTCCCGTTGGGATTCCGATTGTTTCATGTTGACTTAAAACGTAAAACCGCGGGGCGCTGCTAGTGATTTATAGTTCTGCTTCGCATTCTAAATGTTGTTGACTATTGAATCGTTGAATGAATTCTAATCATTCAGGACTCACTACTATCAGTGTTAATTTTAAACCGCGGGGCTAGGCAACTGGGCCTAACCCAGTTGTAAACGTCCCTTTGTGCCTATTGGCCCAGGTCAGTTCTGTCTCCTGGTCGATATGGAGGGAAGAAGAAATTGCGTAGTTTTCTTAGTCCTCCGCTGCTTTTTTCTGATTAATTTCGTTGCGGGTTCCAAGACAGTTGCAGTGGATTGGGAATAGTGGGGCGGGCTCGTCCCATAGTAAAAAATATTAAAAAAAATCCTATTATACACTTTCAGGGCGACCGCGACATGACAGTGGGGATCAAGTCAACTGTAGCGATCCCTGAGGCAGATTGGCACCTGGACTACATCACCCCTCGCCCGTAATGCTTGATACGCAACAACAGTCTTCACGGCCGCTGTGGATTCTAAGAAGGTATGATACGTTTAAATGATTAAACGTCGCCTATTTTTTTTTTGTTTTTATGTCGTCGCGCCACACTAGTAATTTCTCCTGTATCGTGGGTGCGTTAACAAACATTTAAACTCACATACACAAACAGCCAAACCCGGAACAACCACCTGTAGACCAGAGAAATATTTTTTCCGTGCGGGAGTCGAACCCGCGACCCGTAGCGCAGCAGCCAACCACTCGGCCACTGCGCCCACCGTGTCGTCTATTGGTGGTAGTCATTTTGCATTGATATTCTATTTATTTGAACAACATAAACTCAACGAAATCAAAATAACCACTGCTATAATTTCATTAAGTTTGGTATAGCCGCGATTACTTATTTAGTCAGAAAGGAATGTCCATATTATTGTTTGGTGGAAAGAAGTTTAGGTGTATAAGGGTCCGAATATCCGATTACTGCTAAGAATAGCGGTGACTACTTTCGTGCACTTTTCCTAATTTCTACGTTTTATTCTGATGTTCGTTGTGCTGTACACAAACATGATGTCTACCTACCAAAATGATATTTTTAAGAAGTGAATAATTTACTTTTTAATTAAAAATCTCATTGCACCATGAACCACCAGAATCATGCAGTCATGGTGTCAGTTTGTGCGTCCAAGTCCCTTCCACCGTGTATACATAGTATAGTTCTTTACTCATTGATATTATAAATAGTATTGGTTCTGTCTCTTATGCTTTGGTAAGCAGAAGAGACAGAACCAATAAACCATGCTAAAGGCGTGAGTTTATGCTTGTATGTATGTTATGTGATACTTATCTAAGTGTATATTCACATTTATGCATATTGAATAGTTTTAGTGAAGTATAGCAGCAAACTATAGTTGAAAGTGATGACACGATTAAACATTATCCATGCTGTAGAAGCCATATTTAGAAGTTGGTCTTTAATTATGAATTGTTTTTAGGTGAATCCCATGGCTCGCTGGTGCCATAATTGCTACAGAGCAGCTTGATGTACAGTTGCCCGGATGCCTTATCAGACCCAGATCCGGAGCAGAGCAGAGCAGAACAAAAGCATCAACTCAAGAAATTACAGTTGTGTGACCTGCGCTGCACTTCATTTCTGATCAAGAGATGTCGTCACAGCAAAGCTCTCGACTATCATCAGGTTCGGAATGGATACTTCTACCACAATACAACAACATACGATACTCACACTGGAGTCTGAATCGTTGATATTTTACAACATTATAAATTATATCTTCCAACCCCTAATAGGATTGGTAGTAATGATCTTATCGTCAATGTGTGGGATGATGCACTGTCCAATTCCATCACTACATATTTTAACTCTCAGCAAACATCACAAGATCCATAGCTCATTTGAGAGGCTTGGTAATCAATGTAATCATATCTGCTCTTACATCAATTTACCGCTTTCTTTGCTGGATTTGCCTTTAAATGCATTTAAATGTAATCCATAATGTATCTATGGAATACTTTTCCATCAAGTATACTACTTAGACAACAAGAATAATTGGGAGCTCTTTGTAAAATACAAGATAATTTTATAATATTGTTTCACTCTATTTAGCTTATTGCAGGTTAATAAATCTATTGCATAACTTTAGGTTTATTTTATTGACATAATCCTCTCATTCATTGTTTTGTTTAATTTCATCTTGACATTTTATTTACAGGGACGACGCGAGGTGGAAGTGAAGAATATTGTTGTCTAGAACACCTTCCTCAAAGATGAGCTAGCTGAGCGACACATTCAGCATATCGCCAACCAACACAGTCAACTTAAAATCCATGTTTATTATTTAATATGAACTATTGTTATATTGTACCTATTATGTGTACCAATAAAAATGTAGTGTTCATGAAACGAATCTCTGGTTTTACTGATTACTGATTTATCTTCTTTTACTTGGCTTTTTAGTCCATGTTGGGCTGGATTAATTGTTAGTCTTTATAGTATTTATATTTTATTATTTGTATTTCGTTTTACTTATTAAAAATCACTGCTAGTGCCACCTATTTAACTACGTCCGCAACAAGAAGACACCGCCTGTGGATCGTATCGTACATTACCAGAGGACAACGCGTGCCTTGATTCTGTGGTGTAGTTTTGTTGCTAGCCCACTCGATTTGTAGATAGATGGCTCTGGGTACATTTTACTTATGTAAAAACGTCCAGTAAAATAGTAATGCCTACTGAATTGAGTGAGGAACCAGCACTCGCATGTTGTTGAATGGGAAATCAACAATTTTTTCTCTAGATAAAAGCTCAATACCTCTCGTAATGTAACAATAAATGAATAAATAAAATTGAGACTGTTGCGTATACTTATTAAAAATTACTGCTAGTGCCACCTATTTAACTACGTCTGCAACAAGAAGACACCGCGTGTAATTCGTATCGTACATTACCAGAGGACAACGCGTGCCTTGATTCTGTGGTGTAGTTTTGTTGCTAGCTCACTCGATTTGTAGATAGATGGGTCTGGGTACAATTTACTATTAATTACCTATGTAAAAACGTCCAGTAAAATAGTAATGCCTACTGAATTGAGTGGGGATTCAGCACTCGCACGTCGTTGAATGGCAAATAAGCAATTTTTTCTCTAGATATAAGCTCAATGCCTCACGTAATGTTACAATAAATAAATAAAGAAAATTGAGACTCTGTGTGAATTTATAATTTATTGCATGCAACACTCACTCAACAAAAAAGAAAAAAAGTTTGACAGCCGGTTTGCCTGTGTTTATTTTCCGCGTCCTGCTTGTTTCTTTTAGTTATAATCGTCCAAAAGTGCTTCTTCCACCCAGTAACGTTGGGTAGAGCCTTTGCTCCTCCGGCCGTGGTGATTATGTGCTGGTATTGATTGTTTAAATCTACGTATTGAGACAACCTACCTGACTACCCGTTTGGTGATTTTGGAGGCTGCTATGTACAATGCAATGTGAATTTGCATAAATTCCCTACCCCGAATAAGGATAAGGAGTTTTTTAATACATGGGCTACTTCCTTCGGTGTATATTGCGACGAGAAAATGAATATAATTTCAAATACCGCCATGTAAGTCATACCACCGAGTAAGTTGAAAGTGTACACATACTTCGAATAACGGTATTGGTGCCGGAAGATAAAGCAAAGACGCCGTATGAACAACAAACATGCCAGGTTAGATAGATTGATATCATCATGATCTGCCTAGCCCTTTCCCAACTATGTTGGGGCGGCTTCCAGTGTAACCGGATGCAGCTGAATAACAGTATTTTACATGGAGCGACTGCCTATCTGACCTCCACAACCCAGTTACTGAGCAACACAGTACGCCTTGATGAGGCGGGTTGTCAAACATTCAGATTTCTGACTATCTGTAACAACAAACTTTCAAACATCTACAAATGACAGCCGGGACCCTGGACTAACGGGTTAGCGTGCTTTCCGTGGCGCGCAGGCGTCTCGATATGTTACGATCGGTCACCCATCCACAGACAGACCTCGGCGAGCGTAGCTTAAACTTTGATCAACCCGTATGGCTGTTTTTATTTGGCAATGAGCCACTCATAACATGCCAGGTTACATAGATTGATATCTATACTAATATTATAAAGAGGTAAAATTAGCTTATAAGTTTGTACATTATTCATATTCATTCATACAAAAAGCTACATTATTCCTGAGTGCTACAGGCTATAGAAATCATTTATTTGCCAATAATGTAGGTAACAGCCCTACATAGCCCTCTGACCAGGTGGGATGACGATCTGCGAAAGACTGCAGGCAGATGCTGGATGCGGCAAGCTGAAGACAGGGCGCTATGGCGCTCATTAGGAGAGGGCTATGTCCAGCAGTGGACTAGTATAGCCTGATGATGATGATGATGATGATGATGATGTAGGTAACAGATAAGTTGTTAATTTATGGAGTACCAATACATTTTGCCTTAGGGCATGCAAAATTATTTAATTAATTGAATACATTGCCTTAGTTGCTACATTTACTTAACATTTTTGTATAATTGAGACACATAATGACATAGTATTACATCTAAAATTGATTGATTATAGTATAAAATAATCAAAATATACTATGAATGTAGTTATAATCTATAAATTGTCATTCCAGAACCTCCTGTTACTTCACATTTGGACTATGTGGATATGCAGCACACTCAAAGTACCATAGAAGATGTGCAAATAAAGGAAAGTCTTGGTAAGTGAAGAAATAATCATAACAGCATTTAGCAGCCTGTTCAAGCATCCTCATATCTGGAGGGATGAGCTAACAAAATGATAAGTAGTGAAAAAGAATTAATTTTTTGCATCATCATTATAAAAGACTTATTTGTCATTCCAGGACCTGTTACTTCACACAGATGTGACTCAGTATCCCGAGACAAAGTGCCTATGCATATTTGCATGCTTCGATTGCTGTGGAAGATGCACAAGTGAAGTAAATCTCGGTAAGTAAAAATAATTATCATCCCTTGACCGGTAACGGCGCCTGTGACTGTGCGCAGCTGCTGCTTAGTCAGTAGGAGAGCCTGCTTTGTGAAGCGGCCGTCAATTGCAGGGTGTGTCTGCAGTCAGTTTGGTCCGACCACGCTTTGTCGTGCTGATCCCAAGTGCGTTCCTTACCAAAGTGCGTATGTACCCAAAGGGGATCAGCATCAGCATCTGAAGCTACCTCGAGAACTGCTGTGTCCTGTATATTGTATTGTTAGACGGGCCGATTTCCGCAACTCCACGACGTAGCGCGTATTTTGCGTAAAGGGTGGGACAATACCTTATTCGATCCACCCCACCTCCATGCATGCTCTGCATAGCGGGCTATCTGTAACTCCTATAGTAAACAGGTGCTTGTTAAATGACCCATGACCTGTCACAGCGGCTGTGACTGTGCGCAGCTGCAGTCAGTTGGAGGGCCTGTTTTGTAAAGCGGCCGTCAATTGCAGGGAGTACCTCCCTGGACAGCCTGCAGTCTGTTTGGTCTGACCAAATTTTGTTGTGTTGAACCCTAGTGCGTTTCCTCGCCTGTGCTTTTAAAGGGTCAGTACTGGTCCCAGGCAGCGCTGACGTCCTTTGCTTAAGCTGGGACTTTGTTTTGGTCCGAACTGCAGCTTTCGCCACAATCGGACCAGCACCCACGCTGGTGCCTGCAGTATTACCCGCAGGACCTCCAGGGGCGAGCGGGGTGTTGTTAGCACCCCGCTTAGGAGCTGAGTCGGCTTTCGCTGACTTCACTCCGGTTGGTTGAAATGGCCTTGGATTGTCCATGTATGTAAAGTAGTATTATTCGTCTCTCTGGCTCCCACCCACCATGGAGCCCGCTACTGGGAACGTCTCACTGTTAAGAAGCTTGATCGTTAGGACTACCAGAGAGATATAGGATAAGCATGTCGTTGTGCAACCGCAAAAACAAACATCTAGACCACTCCCCCCTGCTGTGTCCTTTAATCCATTGAATGGTTATGTTATTGAGAATACACACCTGATTTAAGCGGTTATGACATTCGTGTAGTAGTAGCCCAGAGTTAGTGGTATGGCATTTTAGTGCTTGCAGGACCGCCATGCTGCAGTTGCTCCAGTTTAACTTGCTGTTAAGGATGACTCCGAGATACTAGTCCTGGTTCGCTAGTTGGAGTTCAGTTTTGAATAGTTTTGGCAGGCTCAACTGGCCTAGTAGACAGTAAGACTAATTAGTAGAAAAACAACTTCTTAAAATGCAAGCTGATAATCTTCCAGGTTCAACGTGGCACTGCGTCCCACCGGACAACCACGACTGGTCACTGTGGCTGGCGACAGAGGCACGGCTCCGTGTCCCTTCGTCATGAACCCTCATGGCAACTGGATGGTCACCATCAAAACCAACAAGGAAGTCATGATTGTAAGTTATTTTATCTTTCTATTGTCGTAATGGCCCAGTGGTTAAGAAGAATGCGCAGACGCTGCCCGCGTTTCAGGTCTGAAAGAGTTATTCGCGTATATGTATACAACAAACATACATAGAATTGTGGTTAAATGTCATCATGTAATGAAACACTTATTCAGTTGCATAAATCGAACTGACTAAAGGTCTCACCTCTCATGAAGAACATTGAGACTTTTTAATTCATTTGTACCATCTCGGACGGATAAGGTTCAAAACTGGTTCACCTCCAGCGATGATACCTACTTTATTAGTTTATCTTAGACATTACTGACATCTACACACATTACAATGAGTATAAGTCTGAAATCGCCAACCCGCCTTGGTAAAGCCCAAGTGTTCTGGGTATTTGCTATATATAATAAGAAATATCTATCCATGTAATGTATTGTATTAATTACATCAGTCATCTAGTACCCATAATACAAGCTCTGCTTAGCTCGGGGCTAGATGATGCTGTGTGGATTGGATGAGGATGAGTCTAAAATCAAGACGGTACACATAAGACCTCAAAGGAATAAATGCATTAGAAGATTTGTAGTACCCACTTGTAATAACTATTATGGACCAAGGTGTAGAAAATGCTTAGTCCCAATTTTTTTAAATGATATACCAATAGATTTAGAACGTAGCTGTACTACAAAAATGTCTTTTAAAAATAAAGTGGGGAAGTTTCTTTTTAGCACGTTTTGTAAAAACCTTATCAGCTAGTAATTTCATAAAATATAACAGAACTTTGTATACGGGAGCTACATCTGTCAACAAACTGCTGTACAGTTTGGCAGAAGAAACATTGCAACAACATAACTGTGTTGAGGTTGGCTTCCAGTCTAACCGGCTACAGCTGAGTACCGATTGAAACTGTAAGAAAAGACCACTTTCATAACAGTGTAGTGACATCCATTCATGTCGATGACATATCTTGGATACAAGTGTTCAATGTAGATGATGCGAATAATGCAATTTATTTGATGGTAAGTTTCTGTATTTTCCCAACGATCCAGTTTAAGGTTAGACTTCCTTGGTTTCTGTGATTGCTAATTAGCGCGTCACGAAAATATTATTTCGCCACAATATTGTGGACTGTTAATAACACTATCACACTTCCCACTAACAATATTATTAACACCAGAACAGCTGAACAGATCTGGATGAAGTATGGCGCAGATATAGATTAATAGTCTGGCATAGCACGTAGTGTATTTTTTACCACAGAAAACGGAAGTATTCCCGTTGGGATTCCGATTGTTTCATGTTGACTTAAAACGTAAAACCGCGGGGCGCTGCTAGTGATTTATAGTTCTGCTTCGCATTCTAAATGTTGTTGACTATTGAATCGTTGAATGAATTCTAATCATTCAGGACTCACTACTATCAGTGTTAATTTTAAACCGCGGGGCTAGGCAACTGGGCCTAACCCAGTTGTAAACGTCCCTTTGTGCCTATTGGCCCAGGTCAGTTCTGTCTCCTGGTCGATATGGAGGGAAGAAGAAATTGCGTAGTTTTCTTAGTCCTCCGCTGCTTTTTTCTGATTAATTTCGTTGCGGGTTCCAAGACAGTTGCAGTGGATTGGGAATAGTGGGGCGGGCTCGTCCCATAGTAAAAAATATTAAAAAAAATCCTATTATACACTTTCAGGGCGACCGCGACATGACAGTGGGGATCAAGTCAACTGTAGCGATCCCTGAGGCAGATTGGCACCTGGACTACATCACCCCTCGCCCGTAATGCTTGATACGCAACAACAGTCTTCACGGCCGCTGTGGATTCTAAGAAGGTATGATACGTTTAAATGATTAAACGTCGCCTATTTTTTTTTTGTTTTTATGTCGTCGCGCCACACTAGTAATTTCTCCTGTATCGTGGGTGCGTTAACAAACATTTAAACTCACATACACAAACAGCCAAACCCGGAACAACCACCTGTAGACCAGAGAAATATTTTTTCCGTGCGGGAGTCGAACCCGCGACCCGTAGCGCAGCAGCCAACCACTCGGCCACTGCGCCCACCGTGTCGTCTATTGGTGGTAGTCATTTTGCATTGATATTCTATTTATTTGAACAACATAAAGAAACGAAATCAAAATAACCACTGCTATAATTTCATTAAGTTTGGTATAGCCGCGATTACTTATTTAGTCAGAAAGGAATGTCCATATTATTGTTTGGTGGAAAGAAGTTTAGGTGTATAAGGGTCCGAATATCCGATTACTGCTAAGAATAGCGGTGACTACTTTCGTGCACTTTTCCTAATTTCTACGTTTTATTCTGATGTTCGTTGTGCTGTACACAAACATGATGTCTACCTACCAAAATGATATTTTTAAGAAGTGAATAATTTACTTTTTAATTAAAAATCTCATTGCACCATGAACCACCAGAATCATGCAGTCATGGTGTCAGTTTGTGCGTCCAAGTCCCTTCCACCGTGTATACATAGTATAGTTCTTTACTCATTGATATTATAAATAGTATTGGTTCTGTCTCTTATGCTTTGGTAAGCAGAAGAGACAGAACCAATAAACCATGCTAAAGGCGTGAGTTTATGCTTGTATGTATGTTATGTGATACTTATCTAAGTGTATATTCACATTTATGCATATTGAATAGTTTTAGTGAAGTATAGCAGCAAACTATAGTTGAAAGTGATGACACGATTAAACATTATCCATGCTGTAGAAGCCATATTTAGAAGTTGGTCTTTAATTATGAATTGTTTTTAGGTGAATCCCATGGCTCGCTGGTGCCATAATTGCTACAGAGCAGCTTGATGTACAGTTGCCCGGATGCCTTATCAGACCCAGATCCGGAGCAGAGCAGAGCAGAACAAAAGCATCAACTCAAGAAATTACAGTTGTGTGACCTGCGCTGCACTTCATTTCTGATCAAGAGATGTCGTCACAGCAAAGCTCTCGACTATCATCAGGTTCGGAATGGATACTTCTACCACAATACAACAACATACGATACTCACACTGGAGTCTGAATCGTTGATATTTTACAACATTATAAATTATATCTTCCAACCCCTAATAGGATTGGTAGTAATGATCTTATCGTCAATGTGTGGGATGATGCACTGTCCAATTCCATCACTACATATTTTAACTCTCAGCAAACATCACAAGATCCATAGCTCATTTGAGAGGCTTGGTAATCAATGTAATCATATCTGCTCTTACATCAATTTACCGCTTTCTTTGCTGGATTTGCCTTTAAATGCATTTAAATGTAATCCATAATGTATCTATGGAATACTTTTCCATCAAGTATACTACTTAGACAACAAGAATAATTGGGAGCTCTTTGTAAAATACAAGATAATTTTATAATATTGTTTCACTCTATTTAGCTTATTGCAGGTTAATAAATCTATTGCATAACTTTAGGTTTATTTTATTGACATAATCCTCTCATTCATTGTTTTGTTTAATTTCATCTTGACATTTTATTTACAGGGACGACGCGAGGTGGAAGTGAAGAATATTGTTGTCTAGAACACCTTCCTCAAAGATGAGCTAGCTGAGCGACACATTCAGCATATCGCCAACCAACACAGTCAACTTAAAATCCATGTTTATTATTTAATATGAACTATTGTTATATTGTACCTATTATGTGTACCAATAAAAATGTAGTGTTCATGAAACGAATCTCTGGTTTTACTGATTACTGATTAATCTTCTTTTACTTGGCTTTTTAGTCCATGTTGGGCTGGATTAATTATTGTTAGTCTTTATAGTATTTATATTTTATTATTTGTATTTCGTTTTACTTATTAAAAATCACTGCTAGTGCCACCTATTTAACTACGTCCGCAACAAGAAGACACCGCCTGTGGATCGTATCGTACATTACCAGAGGACAACGCGTGCCTTGATTCTGTGGTGTAGTTTTGTTGCTAGCCCACTCGATTTGTAGATAGATGGGTCTGGGTACAATTTACTATTAATTACCTATGTAAAAACGTCCAGTAAAATAGTAATGCCTACTGAATTGAGTGAGGAACCAGCACTCGCATGTTGTTGAATGGGAAATCAACAATTTTTTCTCTAGATAAAAGCTCAATACCTCTCGTAATGTAACAATAAATGAATAAATAAAATTGAGACTGTTGCGTATACTTATTAAAAATTACTGCTAGTGCCACCTATTTAACTACGTCTGCAACAAGAAGACACCGCGTGTAATTCGTATCGTACATTACCAGAGGACAACGCGTGCCTTGATTCTGTGGTGTAGTTTTGTTGCTAGCTCACTCGATTTGTAGATAGATGGGTCTGGGTACAATTTACTATTAATTACCTATGTAAAAACGTCCAGTAAAATAGTAATGCCTACTGAATTGAGTGGGGATTCAGCACTCGCACGTCGTTGAATGGCAAATAAGCAATTTTTTCTCTAGATATAAGCTTAATGCCTCACGTAATGTTACAATAAATAAATAAAGAAAATTGAGACTCTGTGTGAATTTATAATTTATTGCATGCAACACTCACTCAACAAAAAAGAAAAAAAGTTTGACAGCCGGTTTGCCTGTGTTTATTTTCCGCGTCCTGCTTGTTTCTTTTAGTTATAATCGTCCAAAAGTGCTTCTTCCACCCAGTAACGTTGGGTAGAGCCTTTGCTCCTCCGGCCGTGGTGATTATGTGCTGGTATTGATTGTTTAAATCTACGTATTGAGACAACCTACCTGACTACCCGTTTGGTGATTTTGGAGGCTGCTATGTACAATGCAATGTGAATTTGCATAAATTCCCTACCCCGAATAAGGATAAGGAGTTTTTTAATACATGGGCTACTTCCGTCGGTGTATATTGCGACGAGAAAATGAATATAATTTCAAATACCGCCATGTAAGTCATACCACCGAGTAAGTTGAAAGTGTACACATACTTCGAATAACGGTATTGGTGCCGGAAGATAAAGCAAAGACGCCGTATGAACAACAAACATGCCAGGTTAGATAGATTGATATCATCATGATCTGCCTAGCCCTTTCCCAACTATGTTGGGGCGGCTTCCAGTGTAACCGGATGCAGCTGAATAACAGTATTTTACATGGAGCGACTGCCTATCTGACCTCCACAACCCAGTTACTGAGCAACACAGTACGCCTTGATGAGGCGGGTTGTCAAACATTCAGATTTCTGACTATCTGTAACAACAAACTTTCAAACATCTACAAATGACAGCCGGGACCCTGGACTAACGGGTTAGCGTGCTTTCCGTGGCGCGCAGGCGTCTCGATATGTTACGATCGGTCACCCATCCACAGACAGACCTCGGCGAGCGTAGCTTAAACTTTGATCAACCCGTATGGCTGTTTTTATTTGGCAATGAGCCACTCATAACATGCCAGGTTACATAGATTGATATCTATACTAATATTATAAAGAGGTAAAATTAGCTTATAAGTTTGTACATTATTCATATTCATTCATACAAAAAGCTACATTATTCCTGAGTGCTACAGGCTATAGAAATCATTTATTTGCCAATAATGTAGGTAACAGATAAGTTGTTAATTTATGGAGTCCCAATACATTTTGCCTTAGGGCATGCAAAATTATTTAATTAATTGAATACATTGCCTTAGTTGCTACATTTACTTAACATTTTTGTATAATTGAGACACATAATGACATAGTATTACATCTAAAATTGATTGATTATAGTATAAAATAATCAAAATATACTATGAATGTAGTTATAATCTATAAATTGTCATTCCAGAACCTCCTGTTACTTCACATTTGGACTATGTGGATATGCAGCACACTCAAAGTACCATAGAAGATGTGCAAATAAAGGAAAGTCTTGGTAAGTGAAGAAATAATCATAACAGCATTTAGCAGCCTGTTCAAGCATCCTCATATCTGGAGGGATGAGCTAACAAAATGATAAGTAGTGAAAAAGAATTAATTTTTTGCATCATCATTATAAAAGACTTATTTGTCATTCCAGGACCTGTTACTTCACACAGATGTGACTCAGTATCCCGAGACAAAGTGCCTATGCATATTTGCATGCTTCGATTGCTGTGGAAGATGCACAAGTGAAGTAAATCTCGGTAAGTAAAAATAATTATCATCCCTTGACCGGTAACGGCGCCTGTGACTGTGCGCAGCTGCTGCTTAGTCAGTAGGAGAGCCTGCTTTGTGAAGCGGCCGTCAATTGCAGGGTGTGTCTGCAGTCAGTTTGGTCCGACCACGCTTTGTCGTGCTGATCCCAAGTGCGTTCCTTACCAAAGTGCGTATGTACCCAAAGGGGATCAGCATCAGCATCTGAAGCTACCTCGAGAACTGCTGTGTCCTGTATATTGTATTGTTAGACGGGCCGATTTCCGCAACTCCACGACGTAGCGCGTATTTTGCGTAAAGGGTGGGACAATACCTTATTCGATCCACCCCACCTCCATGCATGCTCTGCATAGCGGGCTATCTGTAACTCCTATAGTAAACAGGTGCTTGTTAAATGACCCATGACCTGTCACAGCGGCTGTGACTGTGCGCAGCTGCAGTCAGTTGGAGGGCCTGTTTTGTAAAGCGGCCGTCAATTGCAGGGAGTACCTCCCTGGACAGCCTGCAGTCTGTTTGGTCTGACCAAATTTTGTTGTGTTGAACCCTAGTGCGTTTCCTCGCCTGTGCTTTTAAAGGGTCAGTACTGGTCCCAGGCAGCGCTGACGTCCTTTGCTTAAGCTGGGACTTTGTTTTGGTCCGAACTGCAGCTTTCGCCACAATCGGACCAGCACCCACGCTGGTGCCTGCAGTATTACCCGCAGGACCTCCAGGGGCGAGCGGGGTGTTGTTAGCACCCCGCTTAGGAGCTGAGTCGGCTTTCGCTGACTTCACTCCGGTTGGTTGAAATGGCCTTGGATTGTCCATGTATGTAAAGTAGTATTATTCGTCTCTCTGGCTCCCACCCACCATGGAGCCCGCTACTGGGAACGTCTCACTGTTAAGAAGCTTGATCGTTAGGACTACCAGAGAGATATAGGATAAGCATGTCGTTGTGCAACCGCAAAAACAAACATCTAGACCACTCCCCCCTGCTGTGTCCTTTAATCCATTGAATGGTTATGTTATTGAGAATACACACCTGATTTAAGCGGTTATGACATTCGTGTAGTAGTAGCCCAGAGTTAGTGGTATGGCATTTTAGTGCTTGCAGGACCGCCATGCTGCAGTTGCTCCAGTTTAACTTGCTGTTAAGGATGACTCCGAGATACTAGTCCTGGTTCGCTAGTTGGAGTTCAGTTTTGAATAGTTTTGGCAGGCTCAACTGGCCTAGTAGACAGTAAGACTAATTAGTAGAAAAACAACTTCTTAAAATGCAAGCTGATAATCTTCCAGGTTCAACGTGGCACTGCGTCCCACCGGACAACCACGACTGGTCACTGTGGCTGGCGACAGAGGCACGGCTCCGTGTCCCTTCGTCATGAACCCTCATGGCAACTGGATGGTCACCATCAAAACCAACAAGGAAGTCATGATTGTAAGTTATTTTATCTTTCTATTGTCGTAATGGCCCAGTGGTTAAGAAGAATGCGCAGACGCTGCCCGCGTTTCAGGTCTGAAAGAGTTATTCGCGTATATGTATACAACAAACATACATAGAATTGTGGTTAAATGTCATCATGTAATGAAACACTTATTCAGTTGCATAAATCGAACTGACTAAAGGTCTCACCTCTCATGAAGAACATTGAGACTTTTTAATTCATTTGTACCATCTCGGACGGATAAGGTTCAAAACTGGTTCACCTCCAGCGATGATACCTACTTTATTAGTTTATCTTAGACATTACTGACATCTACACACATTACAATGAGTATAAGTCTGAAATCGCCAACCCGCCTTGGTAAAGCCCAAGTGTTCTGGGTATTTGCTATATATAATAAGAAATATCTATCCATGTAATGTATTGTATTAATTACATCAGTCATCTAGTACCCATAATACAAGCTCTGCTTAGCTCGGGGCTAGATGATGCTGTGTGGATTGGATGAGGATGAGTCTAAAATCAAGACGGTACACATAAGACCTCAAAGGAATAAATGCATTAGAAGATTTGTAGTACCCACTTGTAATAACTATTATGGACCAAGGTGTAGAAAATGCTTAGTCCCAATTTTTTTAAATGATATACCAATAGATTTAGAACGTAGCTGTACTACAAAAATGTCTTTTAAAAATAAAGTGGGGAAGTTTCTTTTTAGCACGTTTTGTAAAAACCTTATCAGCTAGTAATTTCATAAAATATAACAGAACTTTGTATACGGGAGCTACATCTGTCAACAAACTGCTGTACAGTTTGGCAGAAGAAACATTGCAACAACATAACTGTGTTGAGGTTGGCTTCCAGTCTAACCGGCTACAGCTGAGTACCGATTGAAACTGTAAGAAAAGACCACTTTCATAACAGTGTAGTGACATCCATTCATGTCGATGACATATCTTGGATACAAGTGTTCAATGTAGATGATGCGAATAATGCAATTTATTTGATGGTAAGTTTCTGTATTTTCCCAACGATCCAGTTTAAGGTTAGACTTCCTTGGTTTCTGTGATTGCTAATTAGCGCGTCACGAAAATATTATTTCGCCACAATATTGTGGACTGTTAATAACACTATCACACTTCCCACTAACAATATTATTAACACCAGAACAGCTGAACAGATCTGGATGAAGTATGGCGCAGATATAGATTAATAGTCTGGCATAGCACGTAGTGTATTTTTTACCACAGAAAACGGAAGTATTCCCGTTGGGATTCCGATTGTTTCATGTTGACTTAAAACGTAAAACCGCGGGGCGCTGCTAGTGATTTATAGTTCTGCTTCGCATTCTAAATGTTGTTGACTATTGAATCGTTGAATGAATTCTAATCATTCAGGACTCACTACTATCAGTGTTAATTTTAAACCGCGGGGCTAGGCAACTGGGCCTAACCCAGTTGTAAACGTCCCTTTGTGCCTATTGGCCCAGGTCAGTTCTGTCTCCTGGTCGATATGGAGGGAAGAAGAAATTGCGTAGTTTTCTTAGTCCTCCGCTGCTTTTTTCTGATTAATTTCGTTGCGGGTTCCAAGACAGTTGCAGTGGATTGGGAATAGTGGGGCGGGCTCGTCCCATAGTAAAAAATATTTAAAAAAATCCTATTATACACTTTCAGGGCGACCGCGACATGACAGTGGGGATCAAGTCAACTGTAGCGATCCCTGAGGCAGATTGGCACCTGGACTACATCACCCCTCGCCCGTAATGCTTGATACGCAACAACAGTCTTCACGGCCGCTGTGGATTCTAAGAAGGTATGATACGTTTAAATGATTAAACGTCACCTATTTTTTTTTTGTTTTTATGTCGTCGCGCCACACTAGTAATTTCTCCTGTATCGTGGGTGCGTTAACAAACATTTAAACTCACATACACAAACAGCCAAACCCGGAACAACCACCTGTAGACCAGAGAAATATTTTTTCCGTGCGGGAGTCGAACCCGCGACCCGTAGCGCAGCAGCCAACCACTCGGCCACTGCGCCCACCGTGTCGTCTATTGGTGGTAGTCATTTTGCATTGATATTCTATTTATTTGAACAACATAAACTCAACGAAATCAAAATAACCACTGCTATAATTTCATTAAGTTTGGTATAGCCGCGATTACTTATTTAGTCAGAAAGGAATGTCCATATTATTGTTTGGTGGAAAGAAGTTTAGGTGTATAAGGGTCCGAATATCCGATTACTGCTAAGAATAGCGGTGACTACTTTCGTGCACTTTTCCTAATTTCTACGTTTTATTCTGATGTTCGTTGTGCTGTACACAAACATGATGTCTACCTACCAAAATGATATTTTTAAGAAGTGAATAATTTACTTTTTAATTAAAAATCTCATTGCACCATGAACCACCAGAATCATGCAGTCATGGTGTCAGTTTGTGCGTCCAAGTCCCTTCCACCGTGTATACATAGTATAGTTCTTTACTCATTGATATTATAAATAGTATTGGTTCTGTCTCTTATGCTTTGGTAAGCAGAAGAGACAGAACCAATAAACCATGCTAAAGGCGTGAGTTTATGCTTGTATGTATGTTATGTGATACTTATCTAAGTGTATATTCACATTTATGCATATTGAATAGTTTTAGTGAAGTATAGCAGCAAACTATAGTTGAAAGTGATGACACGATTAAACATTATCCATGCTGTAGAAGCCATATTTAGAAGTTGGTCTTTAATTATGAATTGTTTTTAGGTGAATCCCATGGCTCGCTGGTGCCATAATTGCTACAGAGCAGCTTGATGTACAGTTGCCCGGATGCCTTATCAGACCCAGATCCGGAGCAGAGCAGAGCAGAACAAAAGCATCAACTCAAGAAATTACAGTTGTGTGACCTGCGCTGCACTTCATTTCTGATCAAGAGATGTCGTCACAGCAAAGCTCTCGACTATCATCAGGTTCGGAATGGATACTTCTACCACAATACAACAACATACGATACTCACACTGGAGTCTGAATCGTTGATATTTTACAACATTATAAATTATATCTTCCAACCCCTAATAGGATTGGTAGTAATGATCTTATCGTCAATGTGTGGGATGATGCACTGTCCAATTCCATCACTACATATTTTAACTCTCAGCAAACATCACAAGATCCATAGCTCATTTGAGAGGCTTGGTAATCAATGTAATCATATCTGCTCTTACATCAATTTACCGCTTTCTTTGCTGGATTTGCCTTTAAATGCATTTAAATGTAATCCATAATGTATCTATGGAATACTTTTCCATCAAGTATACTACTTAGACAACAAGAATAATTGGGAGCTCTTTGTAAAATACAAGATAATTTTATAATATTGTTTCACTCTATTTAGCTTATTGCAGGTTAATAAATCTATTGCATAACTTTAGGTTTATTTTATTGACATAATCCTCTCATTCATTGTTTTGTTTAATTTCATCTTGACATTTTATTTACAGGGACGACGCGAGGTGGAAGTGAAGAATATTGTTGTCTAGAACACCTTCCTCAAAGATGAGCTAGCTGAGCGACACATTCAGCATATCGCCAACCAACACAGTCAACTTAAAATCCATGTTTATTATTTAATATGAACTATTGTTATATTGTACCTATTATGTGTACCAATAAAAATGTAGTGTTCATGAAACGAATCTCTGGTTTTACTGATTACTGATTTATCTTCTTTTACTTGGCTTTTTAGTCCATGTTGGGCTGGATTAATTGTTAGTCTTTATAGTATTTATATTTTATTATTTGTATTTCGTTTTACTTATTAAAAATCACTGCTAGTGCCACCTATTTAACTACGTCCGCAACAAGAAGACACCGCCTGTGGATCGTATCGTACATTACCAGAGGACAACGCGTGCCTTGATTCTGTGGTGTAGTTTTGTTGCTAGCCCACTCGATTTGTAGATAGATGGCTCTGGGTACATTTTACTTATGTAAAAACGTCCAGTAAAATAGTAATGCCTACTGAATTGAGTGAGGAACCAGCACTCGCATGTTGTTGAATGGGAAATCAACAATTTTTTCTCTAGATAAAAGCTCAATACCTCTCGTAATGTAACAATAAATGAATAAATAAAATTGAGACTGTTGCGTATACTTATTAAAAATTACTGCTAGTGCCACCTATTTAACTACGTCTGCAACAAGAAGACACCGCGTGTAATTCGTATCGTACATTACCAGAGGACAACGCGTGCCTTGATTCTGTGGTGTAGTTTTGTTGCTAGCTCACTCGATTTGTAGATAGATGGGTCTGGGTACAATTTACTATTAATTACCTATGTAAAAACGTCCAGTAAAATAGTAATGCCTACTGAATTGAGTGGGGATTCAGCACTCGCACGTCGTTGAATGGCAAATAAGCAATTTTTTCTCTAGATATAAGCTCAATGCCTCACGTAATGTTACAATAAATAAATAAAGAAAATTGAGACTCTGTGTGAATTTATAATTTATTGCATGCAACACTCACTCAACAAAAAAGAAAAAAAGTTTGACAGCCGGTTTGCCTGTGTTTATTTTCCGCGTCCTGCTTGTTTCTTTTAGTTATAATCGTCCAAAAGTGCTTCTTCCACCCAGTAACGTTGGGTAGAGCCTTTGCTCCTCCGGCCGTGGTGATTATGTGCTGGTATTGATTGTTTAAATCTACGTATTGAGACAACCTACCTGACTACCCGTTTGGTGATTTTGGAGGCTGCTATGTACAATGCAATGTGAATTTGCATAAATTCCCTACCCCGAATAAGGATAAGGAGTTTTTTAATACATGGGCTACTTCCTTCGGTGTATATTGCGACGAGAAAATGAATATAATTTCAAATACCGCCATGTAAGTCATACCACCGAGTAAGTTGAAAGTGTACACATACTTCGAATAACGGTATTGGTGCCGGAAGATAAAGCAAAGACGCCGTATGAACAACAAACATGCCAGGTTAGATAGATTGATATCATCATGATCTGCCTAGCCCTTTCCCAACTATGTTGGGGCGGCTTCCAGTGTAACCGGATGCAGCTGAATAACAGTATTTTACATGGAGCGACTGCCTATCTGACCTCCACAACCCAGTTACTGAGCAACACAGTACGCCTTGATGAGGCGGGTTGTCAAACATTCAGATTTCTGACTATCTGTAACAACAAACTTTCAAACATCTACAAATGACAGCCGGGACCCTGGACTAACGGGTTAGCGTGCTTTCCGTGGCGCGCAGGCGTCTCGATATGTTACGATCGGTCACCCATCCACAGACAGACCTCGGCGAGCGTAGCTTAAACTTTGATCAACCCGTATGGCTGTTTTTATTTGGCAATGAGCCACTCATAACATGCCAGGTTACATAGATTGATATCTATACTAATATTATAAAGAGGTAAAATTAGCTTATAAGTTTGTACATTATTCATATTCATTCATACAAAAAGCTACATTATTCCTGAGTGCTACAGGCTATAGAAATCATTTATTTGCCAATAATGTAGGTAACAGCCCTACATAGCCCTCTGACCAGGTGGGATGACGATCTGCGAAAGACTGCAGGCAGATGCTGGATGCGGCAAGCTGAAGACAGGGCGCTATGGCGCTCATTAGGAGAGGGCTATGTCCAGCAGTGGACTAGTATAGCCTGATGATGATGATGATGATGATGATGATGTAGGTAACAGATAAGTTGTTAATTTATGGAGTACCAATACATTTTGCCTTAGGGCATGCAAAATTATTTAATTAATTGAATACATTGCCTTAGTTGCTACATTTACTTAACATTTTTGTATAATTGAGACACATAATGACATAGTATTACATCTAAAATTGATTGATTATAGTATAAAATAATCAAAATATACTATGAATGTAGTTATAATCTATAAATTGTCATTCCAGAACCTCCTGTTACTTCACATTTGGACTATGTGGATATGCAGCACACTCAAAGTACCATAGAAGATGTGCAAATAAAGGAAAGTCTTGGTAAGTGAAGAAATAATCATAACAGCATTTAGCAGCCTGTTCAAGCATCCTCATATCTGGAGGGATGAGCTAACAAAATGATAAGTAGTGAAAAAGAATTAATTTTTTGCATCATCATTATAAAAGACTTATTTGTCATTCCAGGACCTGTTACTTCACACAGATGTGACTCAGTATCCCGAGACAAAGTGCCTATGCATATTTGCATGCTTCGATTGCTGTGGAAGATGCACAAGTGAAGTAAATCTCGGTAAGTAAAAATAATTATCATCCCTTGACCGGTAACGGCGCCTGTGACTGTGCGCAGCTGCTGCTTAGTCAGTAGGAGAGCCTGCTTTGTGAAGCGGCCGTCAATTGCAGGGTGTGTCTGCAGTCAGTTTGGTCCGACCACGCTTTGTCGTGCTGATCCCAAGTGCGTTCCTTACCAAAGTGCGTATGTACCCAAAGGGGATCAGCATCAGCATCTGAAGCTACCTCGAGAACTGCTGTGTCCTGTATATTGTATTGTTAGACGGGCCGATTTCCGCAACTCCACGACGTAGCGCGTATTTTGCGTAAAGGGTGGGACAATACCTTATTCGATCCACCCCACCTCCATGCATGCTCTGCATAGCGGGCTATCTGTAACTCCTATAGTAAACAGGTGCTTGTTAAATGACCCATGACCTGTCACAGCGGCTGTGACTGTGCGCAGCTGCAGTCAGTTGGAGGGCCTGTTTTGTAAAGCGGCCGTCAATTGCAGGGAGTACCTCCCTGGACAGCCTGCAGTCTGTTTGGTCTGACCAAATTTTGTTGTGTTGAACCCTAGTGCGTTTCCTCGCCTGTGCTTTTAAAGGGTCAGTACTGGTCCCAGGCAGCGCTGACGTCCTTTGCTTAAGCTGGGACTTTGTTTTGGTCCGAACTGCAGCTTTCGCCACAATCGGACCAGCACCCACGCTGGTGCCTGCAGTATTACCCGCAGGACCTCCAGGGGCGAGCGGGGTGTTGTTAGCACCCCGCTTAGGAGCTGAGTCGGCTTTCGCTGACTTCACTCCGGTTGGTTGAAATGGCCTTGGATTGTCCATGTATGTAAAGTAGTATTATTCGTCTCTCTGGCTCCCACCCACCATGGAGCCCGCTACTGGGAACGTCTCACTGTTAAGAAGCTTGATCGTTAGGACTACCAGAGAGATATAGGATAAGCATGTCGTTGTGCAACCGCAAAAACAAACATCTAGACCACTCCCCCCTGCTGTGTCCTTTAATCCATTGAATGGTTATGTTATTGAGAATACACACCTGATTTAAGCGGTTATGACATTCGTGTAGTAGTAGCCCAGAGTTAGTGGTATGGCATTTTAGTGCTTGCAGGACCGCCATGCTGCAGTTGCTCCAGTTTAACTTGCTGTTAAGGATGACTCCGAGATACTAGTCCTGGTTCGCTAGTTGGAGTTCAGTTTTGAATAGTTTTGGCAGGCTCAACTGGCCTAGTAGACAGTAAGACTAATTAGTAGAAAAACAACTTCTTAAAATGCAAGCTGATAATCTTCCAGGTTCAACGTGGCACTGCGTCCCACCGGACAACCACGACTGGTCACTGTGGCTGGCGACAGAGGCACGGCTCCGTGTCCCTTCGTCATGAACCCTCATGGCAACTGGATGGTCACCATCAAAACCAACAAGGAAGTCATGATTGTAAGTTATTTTATCTTTCTATTGTCGTAATGGCCCAGTGGTTAAGAAGAATGCGCAGACGCTGCCCGCGTTTCAGGTCTGAAAGAGTTATTCGCGTATATGTATACAACAAACATACATAGAATTGTGGTTAAATGTCATCATGTAATGAAACACTTATTCAGTTGCATAAATCGAACTGACTAAAGGTCTCACCTCTCATGAAGAACATTGAGACTTTTTAATTCATTTGTACCATCTCGGACGGATAAGGTTCAAAACTGGTTCACCTCCAGCGATGATACCTACTTTATTAGTTTATCTTAGACATTACTGACATCTACACACATTACAATGAGTATAAGTCTGAAATCGCCAACCCGCCTTGGTAAAGCCCAAGTGTTCTGGGTATTTGCTATATATAATAAGAAATATCTATCCATGTAATGTATTGTATTAATTACATCAGTCATCTAGTACCCATAATACAAGCTCTGCTTAGCTCGGGGCTAGATGATGCTGTGTGGATTGGATGAGGATGAGTCTAAAATCAAGACGGTACACATAAGACCTCAAAGGAATAAATGCATTAGAAGATTTGTAGTACCCACTTGTAATAACTATTATGGACCAAGGTGTAGAAAATGCTTAGTCCCAATTTTTTTAAATGATATACCAATAGATTTAGAACGTAGCTGTACTACAAAAATGTCTTTTAAAAATAAAGTGGGGAAGTTTCTTTTTAGCACGTTTTGTAAAAACCTTATCAGCTAGTAATTTCATAAAATATAACAGAACTTTGTATACGGGAGCTACATCTGTCAACAAACTGCTGTACAGTTTGGCAGAAGAAACATTGCAACAACATAACTGTGTTGAGGTTGGCTTCCAGTCTAACCGGCTACAGCTGAGTACCGATTGAAACTGTAAGAAAAGACCACTTTCATAACAGTGTAGTGACATCCATTCATGTCGATGACATATCTTGGATACAAGTGTTCAATGTAGATGATGCGAATAATGCAATTTATTTGATGGTAAGTTTCTGTATTTTCCCAACGATCCAGTTTAAGGTTAGACTTCCTTGGTTTCTGTGATTGCTAATTAGCGCGTCACGAAAATATTATTTCGCCACAATATTGTGGACTGTTAATAACACTATCACACTTCCCACTAACAATATTATTAACACCAGAACAGCTGAACAGATCTGGATGAAGTATGGCGCAGATATAGATTAATAGTCTGGCATAGCACGTAGTGTATTTTTTACCACAGAAAACGGAAGTATTCCCGTTGGGATTCCGATTGTTTCATGTTGACTTAAAACGTAAAACCGCGGGGCGCTGCTAGTGATTTATAGTTCTGCTTCGCATTCTAAATGTTGTTGACTATTGAATCGTTGAATGAATTCTAATCATTCAGGACTCACTACTATCAGTGTTAATTTTAAACCGCGGGGCTAGGCAACTGGGCCTAACCCAGTTGTAAACGTCCCTTTGTGCCTATTGGCCCAGGTCAGTTCTGTCTCCTGGTCGATATGGAGGGAAGAAGAAATTGCGTAGTTTTCTTAGTCCTCCGCTGCTTTTTTCTGATTAATTTCGTTGCGGGTTCCAAGACAGTTGCAGTGGATTGGGAATAGTGGGGCGGGCTCGTCCCATAGTAAAAAATATTAAAAAAAATCCTATTATACACTTTCAGGGCGACCGCGACATGACAGTGGGGATCAAGTCAACTGTAGCGATCCCTGAGGCAGATTGGCACCTGGACTACATCACCCCTCGCCCGTAATGCTTGATACGCAACAACAGTCTTCACGGCCGCTGTGGATTCTAAGAAGGTATGATACGTTTAAATGATTAAACGTCGCCTATTTTTTTTTTGTTTTTATGTCGTCGCGCCACACTAGTAATTTCTCCTGTATCGTGGGTGCGTTAACAAACATTTAAACTCACATACACAAACAGCCAAACCCGGAACAACCACCTGTAGACCAGAGAAATATTTTTTCCGTGCGGGAGTCGAACCCGCGACCCGTAGCGCAGCAGCCAACCACTCGGCCACTGCGCCCACCGTGTCGTCTATTGGTGGTAGTCATTTTGCATTGATATTCTATTTATTTGAACAACATAAAGAAACGAAATCAAAATAACCACTGCTATAATTTCATTAAGTTTGGTATAGCCGCGATTACTTATTTAGTCAGAAAGGAATGTCCATATTATTGTTTGGTGGAAAGAAGTTTAGGTGTATAAGGGTCCGAATATCCGATTACTGCTAAGAATAGCGGTGACTACTTTCGTGCACTTTTCCTAATTTCTACGTTTTATTCTGATGTTCGTTGTGCTGTACACAAACATGATGTCTACCTACCAAAATGATATTTTTAAGAAGTGAATAATTTACTTTTTAATTAAAAATCTCATTGCACCATGAACCACCAGAATCATGCAGTCATGGTGTCAGTTTGTGCGTCCAAGTCCCTTCCACCGTGTATACATAGTATAGTTCTTTACTCATTGATATTATAAATAGTATTGGTTCTGTCTCTTATGCTTTGGTAAGCAGAAGAGACAGAACCAATAAACCATGCTAAAGGCGTGAGTTTATGCTTGTATGTATGTTATGTGATACTTATCTAAGTGTATATTCACATTTATGCATATTGAATAGTTTTAGTGAAGTATAGCAGCAAACTATAGTTGAAAGTGATGACACGATTAAACATTATCCATGCTGTAGAAGCCATATTTAGAAGTTGGTCTTTAATTATGAATTGTTTTTAGGTGAATCCCATGGCTCGCTGGTGCCATAATTGCTACAGAGCAGCTTGATGTACAGTTGCCCGGATGCCTTATCAGACCCAGATCCGGAGCAGAGCAGAGCAGAACAAAAGCATCAACTCAAGAAATTACAGTTGTGTGACCTGCGCTGCACTTCATTTCTGATCAAGAGATGTCGTCACAGCAAAGCTCTCGACTATCATCAGGTTCGGAATGGATACTTCTACCACAATACAACAACATACGATACTCACACTGGAGTCTGAATCGTTGATATTTTACAACATTATAAATTATATCTTCCAACCCCTAATAGGATTGGTAGTAATGATCTTATCGTCAATGTGTGGGATGATGCACTGTCCAATTCCATCACTACATATTTTAACTCTCAGCAAACATCACAAGATCCATAGCTCATTTGAGAGGCTTGGTAATCAATGTAATCATATCTGCTCTTACATCAATTTACCGCTTTCTTTGCTGGATTTGCCTTTAAATGCATTTAAATGTAATCCATAATGTATCTATGGAATACTTTTCCATCAAGTATACTACTTAGACAACAAGAATAATTGGGAGCTCTTTGTAAAATACAAGATAATTTTATAATATTGTTTCACTCTATTTAGCTTATTGCAGGTTAATAAATCTATTGCATAACTTTAGGTTTATTTTATTGACATAATCCTCTCATTCATTGTTTTGTTTAATTTCATCTTGACATTTTATTTACAGGGACGACGCGAGGTGGAAGTGAAGAATATTGTTGTCTAGAACACCTTCCTCAAAGATGAGCTAGCTGAGCGACACATTCAGCATATCGCCAACCAACACAGTCAACTTAAAATCCATGTTTATTATTTAATATGAACTATTGTTATATTGTACCTATTATGTGTACCAATAAAAATGTAGTGTTCATGAAACGAATCTCTGGTTTTACTGATTACTGATTAATCTTCTTTTACTTGGCTTTTTAGTCCATGTTGGGCTGGATTAATTATTGTTAGTCTTTATAGTATTTATATTTTATTATTTGTATTTCGTTTTACTTATTAAAAATCACTGCTAGTGCCACCTATTTAACTACGTCCGCAACAAGAAGACACCGCCTGTGGATCGTATCGTACATTACCAGAGGACAACGCGTGCCTTGATTCTGTGGTGTAGTTTTGTTGCTAGCCCACTCGATTTGTAGATAGATGGGTCTGGGTACAATTTACTATTAATTACCTATGTAAAAACGTCCAGTAAAATAGTAATGCCTACTGAATTGAGTGAGGAACCAGCACTCGCATGTTGTTGAATGGGAAATCAACAATTTTTTCTCTAGATAAAAGCTCAATACCTCTCGTAATGTAACAATAAATGAATAAATAAAATTGAGACTGTTGCGTATACTTATTAAAAATTACTGCTAGTGCCACCTATTTAACTACGTCTGCAACAAGAAGACACCGCGTGTAATTCGTATCGTACATTACCAGAGGACAACGCGTGCCTTGATTCTGTGGTGTAGTTTTGTTGCTAGCTCACTCGATTTGTAGATAGATGGGTCTGGGTACAATTTACTATTAATTACCTATGTAAAAACGTCCAGTAAAATAGTAATGCCTACTGAATTGAGTGGGGATTCAGCACTCGCACGTCGTTGAATGGCAAATAAGCAATTTTTTCTCTAGATATAAGCTTAATGCCTCACGTAATGTTACAATAAATAAATAAAGAAAATTGAGACTCTGTGTGAATTTATAATTTATTGCATGCAACACTCACTCAACAAAAAAGAAAAAAAGTTTGACAGCCGGTTTGCCTGTGTTTATTTTCCGCGTCCTGCTTGTTTCTTTTAGTTATAATCGTCCAAAAGTGCTTCTTCCACCCAGTAACGTTGGGTAGAGCCTTTGCTCCTCCGGCCGTGGTGATTATGTGCTGGTATTGATTGTTTAAATCTACGTATTGAGACAACCTACCTGACTACCCGTTTGGTGATTTTGGAGGCTGCTATGTACAATGCAATGTGAATTTGCATAAATTCCCTACCCCGAATAAGGATAAGGAGTTTTTTAATACATGGGCTACTTCCGTCGGTGTATATTGCGACGAGAAAATGAATATAATTTCAAATACCGCCATGTAAGTCATACCACCGAGTAAGTTGAAAGTGTACACATACTTCGAATAACGGTATTGGTGCCGGAAGATAAAGCAAAGACGCCGTATGAACAACAAACATGCCAGGTTAGATAGATTGATATCATCATGATCTGCCTAGCCCTTTCCCAACTATGTTGGGGCGGCTTCCAGTGTAACCGGATGCAGCTGAATAACAGTATTTTACATGGAGCGACTGCCTATCTGACCTCCACAACCCAGTTACTGAGCAACACAGTACGCCTTGATGAGGCGGGTTGTCAAACATTCAGATTTCTGACTATCTGTAACAACAAACTTTCAAACATCTACAAATGACAGCCGGGACCCTGGACTAACGGGTTAGCGTGCTTTCCGTGGCGCGCAGGCGTCTCGATATGTTACGATCGGTCACCCATCCACAGACAGACCTCGGCGAGCGTAGCTTAAACTTTGATCAACCCGTATGGCTGTTTTTATTTGGCAATGAGCCACTCATAACATGCCAGGTTACATAGATTGATATCTATACTAATATTATAAAGAGGTAAAATTAGCTTATAAGTTTGTACATTATTCATATTCATTCATACAAAAAGCTACATTATTCCTGAGTGCTACAGGCTATAGAAATCATTTATTTGCCAATAATGTAGGTAACAGATAAGTTGTTAATTTATGGAGTCCCAATACATTTTGCCTTAGGGCATGCAAAATTATTTAATTAATTGAATACATTGCCTTAGTTGCTACATTTACTTAACATTTTTGTATAATTGAGACACATAATGACATAGTATTACATCTAAAATTGATTGATTATAGTATAAAATAATCAAAATATACTATGAATGTAGTTATAATCTATAAATTGTCATTCCAGAACCTCCTGTTACTTCACATTTGGACTATGTGGATATGCAGCACACTCAAAGTACCATAGAAGATGTGCAAATAAAGGAAAGTCTTGGTAAGTGAAGAAATAATCATAACAGCATTTAGCAGCCTGTTCAAGCATCCTCATATCTGGAGGGATGAGCTAACAAAATGATAAGTAGTGAAAAAGAATTAATTTTTTGCATCATCATTATAAAAGACTTATTTGTCATTCCAGGACCTGTTACTTCACACAGATGTGACTCAGTATCCCGAGACAAAGTGCCTATGCATATTTGCATGCTTCGATTGCTGTGGAAGATGCACAAGTGAAGTAAATCTCGGTAAGTAAAAATAATTATCATCCCTTGACCGGTAACGGCGCCTGTGACTGTGCGCAGCTGCTGCTTAGTCAGTAGGAGAGCCTGCTTTGTGAAGCGGCCGTCAATTGCAGGGTGTGTCTGCAGTCAGTTTGGTCCGACCACGCTTTGTCGTGCTGATCCCAAGTGCGTTCCTTACCAAAGTGCGTATGTACCCAAAGGGGATCAGCATCAGCATCTGAAGCTACCTCGAGAACTGCTGTGTCCTGTATATTGTATTGTTAGACGGGCCGATTTCCGCAACTCCACGACGTAGCGCGTATTTTGCGTAAAGGGTGGGACAATACCTTATTCGATCCACCCCACCTCCATGCATGCTCTGCATAGCGGGCTATCTGTAACTCCTATAGTAAACAGGTGCTTGTTAAATGACCCATGACCTGTCACAGCGGCTGTGACTGTGCGCAGCTGCAGTCAGTTGGAGGGCCTGTTTTGTAAAGCGGCCGTCAATTGCAGGGAGTACCTCCCTGGACAGCCTGCAGTCTGTTTGGTCTGACCAAATTTTGTTGTGTTGAACCCTAGTGCGTTTCCTCGCCTGTGCTTTTAAAGGGTCAGTACTGGTCCCAGGCAGCGCTGACGTCCTTTGCTTAAGCTGGGACTTTGTTTTGGTCCGAACTGCAGCTTTCGCCACAATCGGACCAGCACCCACGCTGGTGCCTGCAGTATTACCCGCAGGACCTCCAGGGGCGAGCGGGGTGTTGTTAGCACCCCGCTTAGGAGCTGAGTCGGCTTTCGCTGACTTCACTCCGGTTGGTTGAAATGGCCTTGGATTGTCCATGTATGTAAAGTAGTATTATTCGTCTCTCTGGCTCCCACCCACCATGGAGCCCGCTACTGGGAACGTCTCACTGTTAAGAAGCTTGATCGTTAGGACTACCAGAGAGATATAGGATAAGCATGTCGTTGTGCAACCGCAAAAACAAACATCTAGACCACTCCCCCCTGCTGTGTCCTTTAATCCATTGAATGGTTATGTTATTGAGAATACACACCTGATTTAAGCGGTTATGACATTCGTGTAGTAGTAGCCCAGAGTTAGTGGTATGGCATTTTAGTGCTTGCAGGACCGCCATGCTGCAGTTGCTCCAGTTTAACTTGCTGTTAAGGATGACTCCGAGATACTAGTCCTGGTTCGCTAGTTGGAGTTCAGTTTTGAATAGTTTTGGCAGGCTCAACTGGCCTAGTAGACAGTAAGACTAATTAGTAGAAAAACAACTTCTTAAAATGCAAGCTGATAATCTTCCAGGTTCAACGTGGCACTGCGTCCCACCGGACAACCACGACTGGTCACTGTGGCTGGCGACAGAGGCACGGCTCCGTGTCCCTTCGTCATGAACCCTCATGGCAACTGGATGGTCACCATCAAAACCAACAAGGAAGTCATGATTGTAAGTTATTTTATCTTTCTATTGTCGTAATGGCCCAGTGGTTAAGAAGAATGCGCAGACGCTGCCCGCGTTTCAGGTCTGAAAGAGTTATTCGCGTATATGTATACAACAAACATACATAGAATTGTGGTTAAATGTCATCATGTAATGAAACACTTATTCAGTTGCATAAATCGAACTGACTAAAGGTCTCACCTCTCATGAAGAACATTGAGACTTTTTAATTCATTTGTACCATCTCGGACGGATAAGGTTCAAAACTGGTTCACCTCCAGCGATGATACCTACTTTATTAGTTTATCTTAGACATTACTGACATCTACACACATTACAATGAGTATAAGTCTGAAATCGCCAACCCGCCTTGGTAAAGCCCAAGTGTTCTGGGTATTTGCTATATATAATAAGAAATATCTATCCATGTAATGTATTGTATTAATTACATCAGTCATCTAGTACCCATAATACAAGCTCTGCTTAGCTCGGGGCTAGATGATGCTGTGTGGATTGGATGAGGATGAGTCTAAAATCAAGACGGTACACATAAGACCTCAAAGGAATAAATGCATTAGAAGATTTGTAGTACCCACTTGTAATAACTATTATGGACCAAGGTGTAGAAAATGCTTAGTCCCAATTTTTTTAAATGATATACCAATAGATTTAGAACGTAGCTGTACTACAAAAATGTCTTTTAAAAATAAAGTGGGGAAGTTTCTTTTTAGCACGTTTTGTAAAAACCTTATCAGCTAGTAATTTCATAAAATATAACAGAACTTTGTATACGGGAGCTACATCTGTCAACAAACTGCTGTACAGTTTGGCAGAAGAAACATTGCAACAACATAACTGTGTTGAGGTTGGCTTCCAGTCTAACCGGCTACAGCTGAGTACCGATTGAAACTGTAAGAAAAGACCACTTTCATAACAGTGTAGTGACATCCATTCATGTCGATGACATATCTTGGATACAAGTGTTCAATGTAGATGATGCGAATAATGCAATTTATTTGATGGTAAGTTTCTGTATTTTCCCAACGATCCAGTTTAAGGTTAGACTTCCTTGGTTTCTGTGATTGCTAATTAGCGCGTCACGAAAATATTATTTCGCCACAATATTGTGGACTGTTAATAACACTATCACACTTCCCACTAACAATATTATTAACACCAGAACAGCTGAACAGATCTGGATGAAGTATGGCGCAGATATAGATTAATAGTCTGGCATAGCACGTAGTGTATTTTTTACCACAGAAAACGGAAGTATTCCCGTTGGGATTCCGATTGTTTCATGTTGACTTAAAACGTAAAACCGCGGGGCGCTGCTAGTGATTTATAGTTCTGCTTCGCATTCTAAATGTTGTTGACTATTGAATCGTTGAATGAATTCTAATCATTCAGGACTCACTACTATCAGTGTTAATTTTAAACCGCGGGGCTAGGCAACTGGGCCTAACCCAGTTGTAAACGTCCCTTTGTGCCTATTGGCCCAGGTCAGTTCTGTCTCCTGGTCGATATGGAGGGAAGAAGAAATTGCGTAGTTTTCTTAGTCCTCCGCTGCTTTTTTCTGATTAATTTCGTTGCGGGTTCCAAGACAGTTGCAGTGGATTGGGAATAGTGGGGCGGGCTCGTCCCATAGTAAAAAATATTTAAAAAAATCCTATTATACACTTTCAGGGCGACCGCGACATGACAGTGGGGATCAAGTCAACTGTAGCGATCCCTGAGGCAGATTGGCACCTGGACTACATCACCCCTCGCCCGTAATGCTTGATACGCAACAACAGTCTTCACGGCCGCTGTGGATTCTAAGAAGGTATGATACGTTTAAATGATTAAACGTCGCCTATTTTTTTTTTGTTTTTATGTCGTCGCGCCACACTAGTAATTTCTCCTGTATCGTGGGTGCGTTAACAAACATTTAAACTCACATACACAAACAGCCAAACCCGGAACAACCACCTGTAGACCAGAGAAATATTTTTTCCGTGCGGGAGTCGAACCCGCGACCCGTAGCGCAGCAGCCAACCACTCGGCCACTGCGCCCACCGTGTCGTCTATTGGTGGTAGTCATTTTGCATTGATATTCTATTTATTTGAACAACATAAACTCAACGAAATCAAAATAACCACTGCTATAATTTCATTAAGTTTGGTATAGCCGCGATTACTTATTTAGTCAGAAAGGAATGTCCATATTATTGTTTGGTGGAAAGAAGTTTAGGTGTATAAGGGTCCGAATATCCGATTACTGCTAAGAATAGCGGTGACTACTTTCGTGCACTTTTCCTAATTTCTACGTTTTATTCTGATGTTCGTTGTGCTGTACACAAACATGATGTCTACCTACCAAAATGATATTTTTAAGAAGTGAATAATTTACTTTTTAATTAAAAATCTCATTGCACCATGAACCACCAGAATCATGCAGTCATGGTGTCAGTTTGTGCGTCCAAGTCCCTTCCACCGTGTATACATAGTATAGTTCTTTACTCATTGATATTATAAATAGTATTGGTTCTGTCTCTTATGCTTTGGTAAGCAGAAGAGACAGAACCAATAAACCATGCTAAAGGCGTGAGTTTATGCTTGTATGTATGTTATGTGATACTTATCTAAGTGTATATTCACATTTATGCATATTGAATAGTTTTAGTGAAGTATAGCAGCAAACTATAGTTGAAAGTGATGACACGATTAAACATTATCCATGCTGTAGAAGCCATATTTAGAAGTTGGTCTTTAATTATGAATTGTTTTTAGGTGAATCCCATGGCTCGCTGGTGCCATAATTGCTACAGAGCAGCTTGATGTACAGTTGCCCGGATGCCTTATCAGACCCAGATCCGGAGCAGAGCAGAGCAGAACAAAAGCATCAACTCAAGAAATTACAGTTGTGTGACCTGCGCTGCACTTCATTTCTGATCAAGAGATGTCGTCACAGCAAAGCTCTCGACTATCATCAGGTTCGGAATGGATACTTCTACCACAATACAACAACATACGATACTCACACTGGAGTCTGAATCGTTGATATTTTACAACATTATAAATTATATCTTCCAACCCCTAATAGGATTGGTAGTAATGATCTTATCGTCAATGTGTGGGATGATGCACTGTCCAATTCCATCACTACATATTTTAACTCTCAGCAAACATCACAAGATCCATAGCTCATTTGAGAGGCTTGGTAATCAATGTAATCATATCTGCTCTTACATCAATTTACCGCTTTCTTTGCTGGATTTGCCTTTAAATGCATTTAAATGTAATCCATAATGTATCTATGGAATACTTTTCCATCAAGTATACTACTTAGACAACAAGAATAATTGGGAGCTCTTTGTAAAATACAAGATAATTTTATAATATTGTTTCACTCTATTTAGCTTATTGCAGGTTAATAAATCTATTGCATAACTTTAGGTTTATTTTATTGACATAATCCTCTCATTCATTGTTTTGTTTAATTTCATCTTGACATTTTATTTACAGGGACGACGCGAGGTGGAAGTGAAGAATATTGTTGTCTAGAACACCTTCCTCAAAGATGAGCTAGCTGAGCGACACATTCAGCATATCGCCAACCAACACAGTCAACTTAAAATCCATGTTTATTATTTAATATGAACTATTGTTATATTGTACCTATTATGTGTACCAATAAAAATGTAGTGTTCATGAAACGAATCTCTGGTTTTACTGATTACTGATTTATCTTCTTTTACTTGGCTTTTTAGTCCATGTTGGGCTGGATTAATTGTTAGTCTTTATAGTATTTATATTTTATTATTTGTATTTCGTTTTACTTATTAAAAATCACTGCTAGTGCCACCTATTTAACTACGTCCGCAACAAGAAGACACCGCCTGTGGATCGTATCGTACATTACCAGAGGACAACGCGTGCCTTGATTCTGTGGTGTAGTTTTGTTGCTAGCCCACTCGATTTGTAGATAGATGGCTCTGGGTACATTTTACTTATGTAAAAACGTCCAGTAAAATAGTAATGCCTACTGAATTGAGTGAGGAACCAGCACTCGCATGTTGTTGAATGGGAAATCAACAATTTTTTCTCTAGATAAAAGCTCAATACCTCTCGTAATGTAACAATAAATGAATAAATAAAATTGAGACTGTTGCGTATACTTATTAAAAATTACTGCTAGTGCCACCTATTTAACTACGTCTGCAACAAGAAGACACCGCGTGTAATTCGTATCGTACATTACCAGAGGACAACGCGTGCCTTGATTCTGTGGTGTAGTTTTGTTGCTAGCTCACTCGATTTGTAGATAGATGGGTCTGGGTACAATTTACTATTAATTACCTATGTAAAAACGTCCAGTAAAATAGTAATGCCTACTGAATTGAGTGGGGATTCAGCACTCGCACGTCGTTGAATGGCAAATAAGCAATTTTTTCTCTAGATATAAGCTCAATGCCTCACGTAATGTTACAATAAATAAATAAAGAAAATTGAGACTCTGTGTGAATTTATAATTTATTGCATGCAACACTCACTCAACAAAAAAGAAAAAAAGTTTGACAGCCGGTTTGCCTGTGTTTATTTTCCGCGTCCTGCTTGTTTCTTTTAGTTATAATCGTCCAAAAGTGCTTCTTCCACCCAGTAACGTTGGGTAGAGCCTTTGCTCCTCCGGCCGTGGTGATTATGTGCTGGTATTGATTGTTTAAATCTACGTATTGAGACAACCTACCTGACTACCCGTTTGGTGATTTTGGAGGCTGCTATGTACAATGCAATGTGAATTTGCATAAATTCCCTACCCCGAATAAGGATAAGGAGTTTTTTAATACATGGGCTACTTCCTTCGGTGTATATTGCGACGAGAAAATGAATATAATTTCAAATACCGCCATGTAAGTCATACCACCGAGTAAGTTGAAAGTGTACACATACTTCGAATAACGGTATTGGTGCCGGAAGATAAAGCAAAGACGCCGTATGAACAACAAACATGCCAGGTTAGATAGATTGATATCATCATGATCTGCCTAGCCCTTTCCCAACTATGTTGGGGCGGCTTCCAGTGTAACCGGATGCAGCTGAATAACAGTATTTTACATGGAGCGACTGCCTATCTGACCTCCACAACCCAGTTACTGAGCAACACAGTACGCCTTGATGAGGCGGGTTGTCAAACATTCAGATTTCTGACTATCTGTAACAACAAACTTTCAAACATCTACAAATGACAGCCGGGACCCTGGACTAACGGGTTAGCGTGCTTTCCGTGGCGCGCAGGCGTCTCGATATGTTACGATCGGTCACCCATCCACAGACAGACCTCGGCGAGCGTAGCTTAAACTTTGATCAACCCGTATGGCTGTTTTTATTTGGCAATGAGCCACTCATAACATGCCAGGTTACATAGATTGATATCTATACTAATATTATAAAGAGGTAAAATTAGCTTATAAGTTTGTACATTATTCATATTCATTCATACAAAAAGCTACATTATTCCTGAGTGCTACAGGCTATAGAAATCATTTATTTGCCAATAATGTAGGTAACAGCCCTACATAGCCCTCTGACCAGGTGGGATGACGATCTGCGAAAGACTGCAGGCAGATGCTGGATGCGGCAAGCTGAAGACAGGGCGCTATGGCGCTCATTAGGAGAGGGCTATGTCCAGCAGTGGACTAGTATAGCCTGATGATGATGATGATGATGATGATGATGTAGGTAACAGATAAGTTGTTAATTTATGGAGTACCAATACATTTTGCCTTAGGGCATGCAAAATTATTTAATTAATTGAATACATTGCCTTAGTTGCTACATTTACTTAACATTTTTGTATAATTGAGACACATAATGACATAGTATTACATCTAAAATTGATTGATTATAGTATAAAATAATCAAAATATACTATGAATGTAGTTATAATCTATAAATTGTCATTCCAGAACCTCCTGTTACTTCACATTTGGACTATGTGGATATGCAGCACACTCAAAGTACCATAGAAGATGTGCAAATAAAGGAAAGTCTTGGTAAGTGAAGAAATAATCATAACAGCATTTAGCAGCCTGTTCAAGCATCCTCATATCTGGAGGGATGAGCTAACAAAATGATAAGTAGTGAAAAAGAATTAATTTTTTGCATCATCATTATAAAAGACTTATTTGTCATTCCAGGACCTGTTACTTCACACAGATGTGACTCAGTATCCCGAGACAAAGTGCCTATGCATATTTGCATGCTTCGATTGCTGTGGAAGATGCACAAGTGAAGTAAATCTCGGTAAGTAAAAATAATTATCATCCCTTGACCGGTAACGGCGCCTGTGACTGTGCGCAGCTGCTGCTTAGTCAGTAGGAGAGCCTGCTTTGTGAAGCGGCCGTCAATTGCAGGGTGTGTCTGCAGTCAGTTTGGTCCGACCACGCTTTGTCGTGCTGATCCCAAGTGCGTTCCTTACCAAAGTGCGTATGTACCCAAAGGGGATCAGCATCAGCATCTGAAGCTACCTCGAGAACTGCTGTGTCCTGTATATTGTATTGTTAGACGGGCCGATTTCCGCAACTCCACGACGTAGCGCGTATTTTGCGTAAAGGGTGGGACAATACCTTATTCGATCCACCCCACCTCCATGCATGCTCTGCATAGCGGGCTATCTGTAACTCCTATAGTAAACAGGTGCTTGTTAAATGACCCATGACCTGTCACAGCGGCTGTGACTGTGCGCAGCTGCAGTCAGTTGGAGGGCCTGTTTTGTAAAGCGGCCGTCAATTGCAGGGAGTACCTCCCTGGACAGCCTGCAGTCTGTTTGGTCTGACCAAATTTTGTTGTGTTGAACCCTAGTGCGTTTCCTCGCCTGTGCTTTTAAAGGGTCAGTACTGGTCCCAGGCAGCGCTGACGTCCTTTGCTTAAGCTGGGACTTTGTTTTGGTCCGAACTGCAGCTTTCGCCACAATCGGACCAGCACCCACGCTGGTGCCTGCAGTATTACCCGCAGGACCTCCAGGGGCGAGCGGGGTGTTGTTAGCACCCCGCTTAGGAGCTGAGTCGGCTTTCGCTGACTTCACTCCGGTTGGTTGAAATGGCCTTGGATTGTCCATGTATGTAAAGTAGTATTATTCGTCTCTCTGGCTCCCACCCACCATGGAGCCCGCTACTGGGAACGTCTCACTGTTAAGAAGCTTGATCGTTAGGACTACCAGAGAGATATAGGATAAGCATGTCGTTGTGCAACCGCAAAAACAAACATCTAGACCACTCCCCCCTGCTGTGTCCTTTAATCCATTGAATGGTTATGTTATTGAGAATACACACCTGATTTAAGCGGTTATGACATTCGTGTAGTAGTAGCCCAGAGTTAGTGGTATGGCATTTTAGTGCTTGCAGGACCGCCATGCTGCAGTTGCTCCAGTTTAACTTGCTGTTAAGGATGACTCCGAGATACTAGTCCTGGTTCGCTAGTTGGAGTTCAGTTTTGAATAGTTTTGGCAGGCTCAACTGGCCTAGTAGACAGTAAGACTAATTAGTAGAAAAACAACTTCTTAAAATGCAAGCTGATAATCTTCCAGGTTCAACGTGGCACTGCGTCCCACCGGACAACCACGACTGGTCACTGTGGCTGGCGACAGAGGCACGGCTCCGTGTCCCTTCGTCATGAACCCTCATGGCAACTGGATGGTCACCATCAAAACCAACAAGGAAGTCATGATTGTAAGTTATTTTATCTTTCTATTGTCGTAATGGCCCAGTGGTTAAGAAGAATGCGCAGACGCTGCCCGCGTTTCAGGTCTGAAAGAGTTATTCGCGTATATGTATACAACAAACATACATAGAATTGTGGTTAAATGTCATCATGTAATGAAACACTTATTCAGTTGCATAAATCGAACTGACTAAAGGTCTCACCTCTCATGAAGAACATTGAGACTTTTTAATTCATTTGTACCATCTCGGACGGATAAGGTTCAAAACTGGTTCACCTCCAGCGATGATACCTACTTTATTAGTTTATCTTAGACATTACTGACATCTACACACATTACAATGAGTATAAGTCTGAAATCGCCAACCCGCCTTGGTAAAGCCCAAGTGTTCTGGGTATTTGCTATATATAATAAGAAATATCTATCCATGTAATGTATTGTATTAATTACATCAGTCATCTAGTACCCATAATACAAGCTCTGCTTAGCTCGGGGCTAGATGATGCTGTGTGGATTGGATGAGGATGAGTCTAAAATCAAGACGGTACACATAAGACCTCAAAGGAATAAATGCATTAGAAGATTTGTAGTACCCACTTGTAATAACTATTATGGACCAAGGTGTAGAAAATGCTTAGTCCCAAATTTTTTTAATGATATACCAATAGATTTAGAACGTAGCTGTACTACAAAAATGTCTTTTAAAAATAAAGTGGGGAAGTTTCTTTTTAGCACGTTTTGTAAAAACCTTATCAGCTAGTAATTTCATAAAATATAACAGAACTTTGTATACGGGAGCTACATCTGTCAACAAACTGCTGTACAGTTTGGCAGAAGAAACATTGCAACAACATAACTGTGTTGAGGTTGGCTTCCAGTCTAACCGGCTACAGCTGAGTACCGATTGAAACTGTAAGAAAAGACCACTTTCATAACAGTGTAGTGACATCCATTCATGTCGATGACATATCTTGGATACAAGTGTTCAATGTAGATGATGCGAATAATGCAATTTATTTGATGGTAAGTTTCTGTATTTTCCCAACGATCCAGTTTAAGGTTAGACTTCCTTGGTTTCTGTGATTGCTAATTAGCGCGTCACGAAAATATTATTTCGCCACAATATTGTGGACTGTTAATAACACTATCACACTTCCCACTAACAATATTATTAACACCAGAACAGCTGAACAGATCTGGATGAAGTATGGCGCAGATATAGATTAATAGTCTGGCATAGCACGTAGTGTATTTTTTACCACAGAAAACGGAAGTATTCCCGTTGGGATTCCGATTGTTTCATGTTGACTTAAAACGTAAAACCGCGGGGCGCTGCTAGTGATTTATAGTTCTGCTTCGCATTCTAAATGTTGTTGACTATTGAATCGTTGAATGAATTCTAATCATTCAGGACTCACTACTATCAGTGTTAATTTTAAACCGCGGGGCTAGGCAACTGGGCCTAACCCAGTTGTAAACGTCCCTTTGTGCCTATTGGCCCAGGTCAGTTCTGTCTCCTGGTCGATATGGAGGGAAGAAGAAATTGCGTAGTTTTCTTAGTCCTCCGCTGCTTTTTTCTGATTAATTTCGTTGCGGGTTCCAAGACAGTTGCAGTGGATTGGGAATAGTGGGGCGGGCTCGTCCCATAGTAAAAAATATTAAAAAAAATCCTATTATACACTTTCAGGGCGACCGCGACATGACAGTGGGGATCAAGTCAACTGTAGCGATCCCTGAGGCAGATTGGCACCTGGACTACATCACCCCTCGCCCGTAATGCTTGATACGCAACAACAGTCTTCACGGCCGCTGTGGATTCTAAGAAGGTATGATACGTTTAAATGATTAAACGTCGCCTATTTTTTTTTTGTTTTTATGTCGTCGCGCCACACTAGTAATTTCTCCTGTATCGTGGGTGCGTTAACAAACATTTAAACTCACATACACAAACAGCCAAACCCGGAACAACCACCTGTAGACCAGAGAAATATTTTTTCCGTGCGGGAGTCGAACCCGCGACCCGTAGCGCAGCAGCCAACCACTCGGCCACTGCGCCCACCGTGTCGTCTATTGGTGGTAGTCATTTTGCATTGATATTCTATTTATTTGAACAACATAAACTCAACGAAATCAAAATAACCACTGCTATAATTTCATTAAGTTTGGTATAGCCGCGATTACTTATTTAGTCAGAAAGGAATGTCCATATTATTGTTTGGTGGAAAGAAGTTTAGGTGTATAAGGGTCCGAATATCCGATTACTGCTAAGAATAGCGGTGACTACTTTCGTGCACTTTTCCTAATTTCTACGTTTTATTCTGATGTTCTTTGTGCTGTACACAAACATGATGTCTACCTACCAAAATGATATTTTTAAGAAGTGAATAATTTACTTTTTAATTAAAAATCTCATTGCACCATGAACCACCAGAATCATGCAGTCATGGTGTCAGTTTGTGCGTCCAAGTCCCTTCCACCGTGTATACATAGTATAGTTCTTTACTCATTGATATTATAAATAGTATTGGTTCTGTCTCTTATGCTTTGGTAAGCAGAAGAGACAGAACCAATAAACCATGCTAAAGGCGTGAGTTTATGCTTGTATGTATGTTATGTGATACTTATCTAAGTGTATATTCACATTTATGCATATTGAATAGTTTTAGTGAAGTATAGCAGCAAACTATAGTTGAAAGTGATGACACGATTAAACATTATCCATGCTGTAGAAGCCATATTTAGAAGTTGGTCTTTAATTATGAATTGTTTTTAGGTGAATCCCATGGCTCGCTGGTGCCATAATTGCTACAGAGCAGCTTGATGTACAGTTGCCCGGATGCCTTATCAGACCCAGATCCGGAGCAGAGCAGAGCAGAACAAAAGCATCAACTCAAGAAATTACAGTTGTATGACCTGCGCTGCACTTCATTTCTGATCAAGAGATGTCGTCACAGCAAAGCTCTCGACTATCATCAGGTTCGGAATGGATACTTCTACCACAATACAACAACATACGATACTCACACTGGAGTCTGAATCGTTGATATTTTACAACATTATAAATTATATCTTCCAACCCCTAATAGGATTGGTAGTAATGATCTTATCGTCAATGTGTGGGATGATGCACTGTCCAATTCCATCACTACATATTTTAACTCTCAGCAAACATCACAAGATCCATAGCTCATTTGAGAGGCTTGGTAATCAATGTAATCATATCTGCTCTTACATCAATTTACCGCTTTCTTTGCTGGATTTGCCTTTAAATGCATTTAAATGTAATCCATAATGTATCTATGGAATACTTTTCCATCAAGTATACTACTTAGACAACAAGAATAATTGGGAGCTCTTTGTAAAATACAAGATAATTTTATAATATTGTTTCACTCTATTTAGCTTATTGCAGGTTAATAAATCTATTGCATAACTTTAGGTTTATTTTATTGACATAATCCTCTCATTCATTGTTTTGTTTAATTTCATCTTGACATTTTATTTACAGGGACGACGCGAGGTGGAAGTGAAGAATATTGTTGTCTAGAACACCTTCCTCAAAGATGAGCTAGCTGAGCGACACATTCAGCATATCGCCAACCAACACAGTCAACTTAAAATCCATGTTTATTATTTAATATGAACTATTGTTATATTGTACCTATTATGTGTACCAATAAAAATGTAGTGTTCATGAAACGAATCTCTGGTTTTACTGATTACTGATTAATCTTCTTTTACTTGGCTTTTTAGTCCATGTTGGGCTGGATTAATTGTTAGTCTTTATAGTATTTATATTTTATTATTTGTATTTCGTTTTACTTATTAAAAATCACTGCTAGTGCCACCTATTTAACTACGTCCGCAACAAGAAGACACCGCCTGTGGATCGTATCGTACATTACCAGAGGACAACGCGTGCCTTGATTCTGTGGTGTAGTTTTGTTGCTAGCCCACTCGATTTGTAGATAGATGGCTCTGGGTACAATTTACTATTAATTACCTATGTAAAAACGTCCAGTAAAATAGTAATGCCTACTGAATTGAGTGGGGATTCAGCACTCGCACGTCGTTGAATGGCAAATAAGCAATTTTTTCTCTAGATATAAGCTCAATGCCTCACGTAATGTTACAATAAATGAATAAATAAAATTGAGACTGTTGCGTATACTTATTAAAAATTACTGCTAGTGCCACCTATTTAACTACGTCTGCAACAAGAAGACACCGCGTGTAATTCGTATCGTACATTACCAGAGGACAACGCGTGCCTTGATTCTGTGGTGTAGTTTTGTTGCTAGCTCACTCGATTTGTAGATAGATGGGTCTGGGTACAATTTACTATTAATTACCTATGTAAAAACGTCCAGTAAAATAGTAATGCCTACTGAATTGAGTGGGGATTCAGCACTCGCACGTCGTTGAATGGCAAATAAGCAATTTTTTCTCTAGATATAAGCTTAATGCCTCACGTAATGTTACAATAAATAAATAAAGAAAATTGAGACTCTGTGTGAATTTATAATTTATTGCATGCAACACTCACTCAACAAAAAAGAAAAAAAGTTTGACAGCCGGTTTGCCTGTGTTTATTTTCCGCGTCCTGCTTGTTTCTTTTAGTTATAATCGTCCAAAAGTGCTTCTTCCACCCAGTAACGTTGGGTAGAGCCTTTGCTCCTCCGGCCGTGGTGATTATGTGCTGGTATTGATTGTTTAAATCTACGTATTGAGACAACCTACCTGACTACCCGTTTGGTGATTTTGGAGGCTGCTATGTACAATGCAATGTGAATTTGCATAAATTCCCTACCCCGAATAAGGATAAGGAGTTTTTTAATACATGGGCTACTTCCGTCGGTGTATATTGCGACGAGAAAATGAATATAATTTCAAATACCGCCATGTAAGTCATACCACCGAGTAAGTTGAAAGTGTACACATACTTCGAATAACGGTATTGGTGCCGGAAGATAAAGCAAAGACGCCGTATGAACAACAAACATGCCAGGTTAGATAGATTGATATCATCATGATCTGCCTAGCCCTTTCCCAACTATGTTGGGGCGGCTTCCAGTGTAACCGGATGCAGCTGAATAACAGTATTTTACATGGAGCGACTGCCTATCTGACCTCCACAACCCAGTTACTGAGCAACACAGTACGCCTTGATGAGGCGGGTTGTCAAACATTCAGATTTCTGACTATCTGTAACAACAAACTTTCAAACATCTACAAATGACAGCCGGGACCCTGGACTAACGGGTTAGCGTGCTTTCCGTGGCGCGCAGGCGTCTCGATATGTTACGATCGGTCACCCATCCACAGACAGACCTCGGCGAGCGTAGCTTAAACTTTGATCAACCCGTATGGCTGTTTTTATTTGGCAATGAGCCACTCATAACATGCCAGGTTACATAGATTGATATCTATACTAATATTATAAAGAGGTAAAATTAGCTTATAAGTTTGTACATTATTCATATTCATTCATACAAAAAGCTACATTATTCCTGAGTGCTACAGGCTATAGAAATCATTTATTTGCCAATAATGTAGGTAACAGATAAGTTGTTAATTTATGGAGTCCCAATACATTTTGCCTTAGGGCATGCAAAATTATTTAATTAATTGAATACATTGCCTTAGTTGCTACATTTACTTAACATTTTTGTATAATTGAGACACATAATGACATAGTATTACATCTAAAATTGATTGATTATAGTATAAAATAATCAAAATATACTATGAATGTAGTTATAATCTATAAATTGTCATTCCAGAACCTCCTGTTACTTCACATTTGGACTATGTGGATATGCAGCACACTCAAAGTACCATAGAAGATGTGCAAATAAAGGAAAGTCTTGGTAAGTGAAGAAATAATCATAACAGCATTTAGCAGCCTGTTCAAGCATCCTCATATCTGGAGGGATGAGCTAACAAAATGATAAGTAGTGAAAAAGAATTAATTTTTTGCATCATCATTATAAAAGACTTATTTGTCATTCCAGGACCTGTTACTTCACACAGATGTGACTCAGTATCCCGAGACAAAGTGCCTATGCATATTTGCATGCTTCGATTGCTGTGGAAGATGCACAAGTGAAGTAAATCTCGGTAAGTAAAAATAATTATCATCCCTTGACCGGTAACGGCGCCTGTGACTGTGCGCAGCTGCTGCTTAGTCAGTAGGAGAGCCTGCTTTGTGAAGCGGCCGTCAATTGCAGGGTGTGTCTGCAGTCAGTTTGGTCCGACCACGCTTTGTCGTGCTGATCCCAAGTGCGTTCCTTACCAAAGTGCGTATGTACCCAAAGGGGATCAGCATCAGCATCTGAAGCTACCTCGAGAACTGCTGTGTCCTGTATATTGTATTGTTAGACGGGCCGATTTCCGCAACTCCACGACGTAGCGCGTATTTTGCGTAAAGGGTGGGACAATACCTTATTCGATCCACCCCACCTCCATGCATGCTCTGCATAGCGGGCTATCTGTAACTCCTATAGTAAACAGGTGCTTGTTAAATGACCCATGACCTGTCACAGCGGCTGTGACTGTGCGCAGCTGCAGTCAGTTGGAGGGCCTGTTTTGTAAAGCGGCCGTCAATTGCAGGGAGTACCTCCCTGGACAGCCTGCAGTCTGTTTGGTCTGACCAAATTTTGTTGTGTTGAACCCTAGTGCGTTTCCTCGCCTGTGCTTTTAAAGGGTCAGTACTGGTCCCAGGCAGCGCTGACGTCCTTTGCTTAAGCTGGGACTTTGTTTTGGTCCGAACTGCAGCTTTCGCCACAATCGGACCAGCACCCACGCTGGTGCCTGCAGTATTACCCGCAGGACCTCCAGGGGCGAGCGGGGTGTTGTTAGCACCCCGCTTAGGAGCTGAGTCGGCTTTCGCTGACTTCACTCCGGTTGGTTGAAATGGCCTTGGATTGTCCATGTATGTAAAGTAGTATTATTCGTCTCTCTGGCTCCCACCCACCATGGAGCCCGCTACTGGGAACGTCTCACTGTTAAGAAGCTTGATCGTTAGGACTACCAGAGAGATATAGGATAAGCATGTCGTTGTGCAACCGCAAAAACAAACATCTAGACCACTCCCCCCTGCTGTGTCCTTTAATCCATTGAATGGTTATGTTATTGAGAATACACACCTGATTTAAGCGGTTATGACATTCGTGTAGTAGTAGCCCAGAGTTAGTGGTATGGCATTTTAGTGCTTGCAGGACCGCCATGCTGCAGTTGCTCCAGTTTAACTTGCTGTTAAGGATGACTCCGAGATACTAGTCCTGGTTCGCTAGTTGGAGTTCAGTTTTGAATAGTTTTGGCAGGCTCAACTGGCCTAGTAGACAGTAAGACTAATTAGTAGAAAAACAACTTCTTAAAATGCAAGCTGATAATCTTCCAGGTTCAACGTGGCACTGCGTCCCACCGGACAACCACGACTGGTCACTGTGGCTGGCGACAGAGGCACGGCTCCGTGTCCCTTCGTCATGAACCCTCATGGCAACTGGATGGTCACCATCAAAACCAACAAGGAAGTCATGATTGTAAGTTATTTTATCTTTCTATTGTCGTAATGGCCCAGTGGTTAAGAAGAATGCGCAGACGCTGCCCGCGTTTCAGGTCTGAAAGAGTTATTCGCGTATATGTATACAACAAACATACATAGAATTGTGGTTAAATGTCATCATGTAATGAAACACTTATTCAGTTGCATAAATCGAACTGACTAAAGGTCTCACCTCTCATGAAGAACATTGAGACTTTTTAATTCATTTGTACCATCTCGGACGGATAAGGTTCAAAACTGGTTCACCTCCAGCGATGATACCTACTTTATTAGTTTATCTTAGACATTACTGACATCTACACACATTACAATGAGTATAAGTCTGAAATCGCCAACCCGCCTTGGTAAAGCCCAAGTGTTCTGGGTATTTGCTATATATAATAAGAAATATCTATCCATGTAATGTATTGTATTAATTACATCAGTCATCTAGTACCCATAATACAAGCTCTGCTTAGCTCGGGGCTAGATGATGCTGTGTGGATTGGATGAGGATGAGTCTAAAATCAAGACGGTACACATAAGACCTCAAAGGAATAAATGCATTAGAAGATTTGTAGTACCCACTTGTAATAACTATTATGGACCAAGGTGTAGAAAATGCTTAGTCCCAATTTTTTTAAATGATATACCAATAGATTTAGAACGTAGCTGTACTACAAAAATGTCTTTTAAAAATAAAGTGGGGAAGTTTCTTTTTAGCACGTTTTGTAAAAACCTTATCAGCTAGTAATTTCATAAAATATAACAGAACTTTGTATACGGGAGCTACATCTGTCAACAAACTGCTGTACAGTTTGGCAGAAGAAACATTGCAACAACATAACTGTGTTGAGGTTGGCTTCCAGTCTAACCGGCTACAGCTGAGTACCGATTGAAACTGTAAGAAAAGACCACTTTCATAACAGTGTAGTGACATCCATTCATGTCGATGACATATCTTGGATACAAGTGTTCAATGTAGATGATGCGAATAATGCAATTTATTTGATGGTAAGTTTCTGTATTTTCCCAACGATCCAGTTTAAGGTTAGACTTCCTTGGTTTCTGTGATTGCTAATTAGCGCGTCACGAAAATATTATTTCGCCACAATATTGTGGACTGTTAATAACACTATCACACTTCCCACTAACAATATTATTAACACCAGAACAGCTGAACAGATCTGGATGAAGTATGGCGCAGATATAGATTAATAGTCTGGCATAGCACGTAGTGTATTTTTTACCACAGAAAACGGAAGTATTCCCGTTGGGATTCCGATTGTTTCATGTTGACTTAAAACGTAAAACCGCGGGGCGCTGCTAGTGATTTATAGTTCTGCTTCGCATTCTAAATGTTGTTGACTATTGAATCGTTGAATGAATTCTAATCATTCAGGACTCACTACTATCAGTGTTAATTTTAAACCGCGGGGCTAGGCAACTGGGCCTAACCCAGTTGTAAACGTCCCTTTGTGCCTATTGGCCCAGGTCAGTTCTGTCTCCTGGTCGATATGGAGGGAAGAAGAAATTGCGTAGTTTTCTTAGTCCTCCGCTGCTTTTTTCTGATTAATTTCGTTGCGGGTTCCAAGACAGTTGCAGTGGATTGGGAATAGTGGGGCGGGCTCGTCCCATAGTAAAAAATATTAAAAAAAATCCTATTATACACTTTCAGGGCGACCGCGACATGACAGTGGGGATCAAGTCAACTGTAGCGATCCCTGAGGCAGATTGGCACCTGGACTACATCACCCCTCGCCCGTAATGCTTGATACGCAACAACAGTCTTCACGGCCGCTGTGGATTCTAAGAAGGTATGATACGTTTAAATGATTAAACGTCGCCTATTTTTTTTTTGTTTTTATGTCGTCGCGCCACACTAGTAATTTCTCCTGTATCGTGGGTGCGTTAACAAACATTTAAACTCACATACACAAACAGCCAAACCCGGAACAACCACCTGTAGACCAGAGAAATATTTTTTCCGTGCGGGAGTCGAACCCGCGACCCGTAGCGCAGCAGCCAACCACTCGGCCACTGCGCCCACCGTGTCGTCTATTGGTGGTAGTCATTTTGCATTGATATTCTATTTATTTGAACAACATAAACTCAACGAAATCAAAATAACCACTGCTATAATTTCATTAAGTTTGGTATAGCCGCGATTACTTATTTAGTCAGAAAGGAATGTCCATATTATTGTTTGGTGGAAAGAAGTTTAGGTGTATAAGGGTCCGAATATCCGATTACTGCTAAGAATAGCGGTGACTACTTTCGTGCACTTTTCCTAATTTCTACGTTTTATTCTGATGTTCGTTGTGCTGTACACAAACATGATGTCTACCTACCAAAATGATATTTTTAAGAAGTGAATAATTTACTTTTTAATTAAAAATCTCATTGCACCATGAACCACCAGAATCATGCAGTCATGGTGTCAGTTTGTGCGTCCAAGTCCCTTCCACCGTGTATACATAGTATAGTTCTTTACTCATTGATATTATAAATAGTATTGGTTCTGTCTCTTATGCTTTGGTAAGCAGAAGAGACAGAACCAATAAACCATGCTAAAGGCGTGAGTTTATGCTTGTATGTATGTTATGTGATACTTATCTAAGTGTATATTCACATTTATGCATATTGAATAGTTTTAGTGAAGTATAGCAGCAAACTATAGTTGAAAGTGATGACACGATTAAACATTATCCATGCTGTAGAAGCCATATTTAGAAGTTGGTCTTTAATTATGAATTGTTTTTAGGTGAATCCCATGGCTCGCTGGTGCCATAATTGCTACAGAGCAGCTTGATGTACAGTTGCCCGGATGCCTTATCAGACCCAGATCCGGAGCAGAGCAGAGCAGAACAAAAGCATCAACTCAAGAAATTACAGTTGTGTGACCTGCGCTGCACTTCATTTCTGATCAAGAGATGTCGTCACAGCAAAGCTCTCGACTATCATCAGGTTCGGAATGGATACTTCTACCACAATACAACAACATACGATACTCACACTGGAGTCTGAATCGTTGATATTTTACAACATTATAAATTATATCTTCCAACCCCTAATAGGATTGGTAGTAATGATCTTATCGTCAATGTGTGGGATGATGCACTGTCCAATTCCATCACTACATATTTTAACTCTCAGCAAACATCACAAGATCCATAGCTCATTTGAGAGGCTTGGTAATCAATGTAATCATATCTGCTCTTACATCAATTTACCGCTTTCTTTGCTGGATTTGCCTTTAAATGCATTTAAATGTAATCCATAATGTATCTATGGAATACTTTTCCATCAAGTATACTACTTAGACAACAAGAATAATTGGGAGCTCTTTGTAAAATACAAGATAATTTTATAATATTGTTTCACTCTATTTAGCTTATTGCAGGTTAATAAATCTATTGCATAACTTTAGGTTTATTTTATTGACATAATCCTCTCATTCATTGTTTTGTTTAATTTCATCTTGACATTTTATTTACAGGGACGACGCGAGGTGGAAGTGAAGAATATTGTTGTCTAGAACACCTTCCTCAAAGATGAGCTAGCTGAGCGACACATTCAGCATATCGCCAACCAACACAGTCAACTTAAAATCCATGTTTATTATTTAATATGAACTATTGTTATATTGTACCTATTATGTGTACCAATAAAAATGTAGTGTTCATGAAACGAATCTCTGGTTTTACTGATTACTGATTTATCTTCTTTTACTTGGCTTTTTAGTCCATGTTGGGCTGGATTAATTGTTAGTCTTTATAGTATTTATATTTTATTATTTGTATTTCGTTTTACTTATTAAAAATCACTGCTAGTGCCACCTATTTAACTACGTCCGCAACAAGAAGACACCGCCTGTGGATCGTATCGTACATTACCAGAGGACAACGCGTGCCTTGATTCTGTGGTGTAGTTTTGTTGCTAGCCCACTCGATTTGTAGATAGATGGCTCTGGGTACATTTTACTTATGTAAAAACGTCCAGTAAAATAGTAATGCCTACTGAATTGAGTGAGGAACCAGCACTCGCATGTTGTTGAATGGGAAATCAACAATTTTTTCTCTAGATAAAAGCTCAATACCTCTCGTAATGTAACAATAAATGAATAAATAAAATTGAGACTGTTGCGTATACTTATTAAAAATTACTGCTAGTGCCACCTATTTAACTACGTCTGCAACAAGAAGACACCGCGTGTAATTCGTATCGTACATTACCAGAGGACAACGCGTGCCTTGATTCTGTGGTGTAGTTTTGTTGCTAGCTCACTCGATTTGTAGATAGATGGGTCTGGGTACAATTTACTATTAATTACCTATGTAAAAACGTCCAGTAAAATAGTAATGCCTACTGAATTGAGTGGGGATTCAGCACTCGCACGTCGTTGAATGGCAAATAAGCAATTTTTTCTCTAGATATAAGCTCAATGCCTCACGTAATGTTACAATAAATAAATAAAGAAAATTGAGACTCTGTGTGAATTTATAATTTATTGCATGCAACACTCACTCAACAAAAAAGAAAAAAAGTTTGACAGCCGGTTTGCCTGTGTTTATTTTCCGCGTCCTGCTTGTTTCTTTTAGTTATAATCGTCCAAAAGTGCTTCTTCCACCCAGTAACGTTGGGTAGAGCCTTTGCTCCTCCGGCCGTGGTGATTATGTGCTGGTATTGATTGTTTAAATCTACGTATTGAGACAACCTACCTGACTACCCGTTTGGTGATTTTGGAGGCTGCTATGTACAATGCAATGTGAATTTGCATAAATTCCCTACCCCGAATAAGGATAAGGAGTTTTTTAATACATGGGCTACTTCCTTCGGTGTATATTGCGACGAGAAAATGAATATAATTTCAAATACCGCCATGTAAGTCATACCACCGAGTAAGTTGAAAGTGTACACATACTTCGAATAACGGTATTGGTGCCGGAAGATAAAGCAAAGACGCCGTATGAACAACAAACATGCCAGGTTAGATAGATTGATATCATCATGATCTGCCTAGCCCTTTCCCAACTATGTTGGGGCGGCTTCCAGTGTAACCGGATGCAGCTGAATAACAGTATTTTACATGGAGCGACTGCCTATCTGACCTCCACAACCCAGTTACTGAGCAACACAGTACGCCTTGATGAGGCGGGTTGTCAAACATTCAGATTTCTGACTATCTGTAACAACAAACTTTCAAACATCTACAAATGACAGCCGGGACCCTGGACTAACGGGTTAGCGTGCTTTCCGTGGCGCGCAGGCGTCTCGATATGTTACGATCGGTCACCCATCCACAGACAGACCTCGGCGAGCGTAGCTTAAACTTTGATCAACCCGTATGGCTGTTTTTATTTGGCAATGAGCCACTCATAACATGCCAGGTTACATAGATTGATATCTATACTAATATTATAAAGAGGTAAAATTAGCTTATAAGTTTGTACATTATTCATATTCATTCATACAAAAAGCTACATTATTCCTGAGTGCTACAGGCTATAGAAATCATTTATTTGCCAATAATGTAGGTAACAGCCCTACATAGCCCTCTGACCAGGTGGGATGACGATCTGCGAAAGACTGCAGGCAGATGCTGGATGCGGCAAGCTGAAGACAGGGCGCTATGGCGCTCATTAGGAGAGGGCTATGTCCAGCAGTGGACTAGTATAGCCTGATGATGATGATGATGATGATGATGATGTAGGTAACAGATAAGTTGTTAATTTATGGAGTACCAATACATTTTGCCTTAGGGCATGCAAAATTATTTAATTAATTGAATACATTGCCTTAGTTGCTACATTTACTTAACATTTTTGTATAATTGAGACACATAATGACATAGTATTACATCTAAAATTGATTGATTATAGTATAAAATAATCAAAATATACTATGAATGTAGTTATAATCTATAAATTGTCATTCCAGAACCTCCTGTTACTTCACATTTGGACTATGTGGATATGCAGCACACTCAAAGTACCATAGAAGATGTGCAAATAAAGGAAAGTCTTGGTAAGTGAAGAAATAATCATAACAGCATTTAGCAGCCTGTTCAAGCATCCTCATATCTGGAGGGATGAGCTAACAAAATGATAAGTAGTGAAAAAGAATTAATTTTTTGCATCATCATTATAAAAGACTTATTTGTCATTCCAGGACCTGTTACTTCACACAGATGTGACTCAGTATCCCGAGACAAAGTGCCTATGCATATTTGCATGCTTCGATTGCTGTGGAAGATGCACAAGTGAAGTAAATCTCGGTAAGTAAAAATAATTATCATCCCTTGACCGGTAACGGCGCCTGTGACTGTGCGCAGCTGCTGCTTAGTCAGTAGGAGAGCCTGCTTTGTGAAGCGGCCGTCAATTGCAGGGTGTGTCTGCAGTCAGTTTGGTCCGACCACGCTTTGTCGTGCTGATCCCAAGTGCGTTCCTTACCAAAGTGCGTATGTACCCAAAGGGGATCAGCATCAGCATCTGAAGCTACCTCGAGAACTGCTGTGTCCTGTATATTGTATTGTTAGACGGGCCGATTTCCGCAACTCCACGACGTAGCGCGTATTTTGCGTAAAGGGTGGGACAATACCTTATTCGATCCACCCCACCTCCATGCATGCTCTGCATAGCGGGCTATCTGTAACTCCTATAGTAAACAGGTGCTTGTTAAATGACCCATGACCTGTCACAGCGGCTGTGACTGTGCGCAGCTGCAGTCAGTTGGAGGGCCTGTTTTGTAAAGCGGCCGTCAATTGCAGGGAGTACCTCCCTGGACAGCCTGCAGTCTGTTTGGTCTGACCAAATTTTGTTGTGTTGAACCCTAGTGCGTTTCCTCGCCTGTGCTTTTAAAGGGTCAGTACTGGTCCCAGGCAGCGCTGACGTCCTTTGCTTAAGCTGGGACTTTGTTTTGGTCCGAACTGCAGCTTTCGCCACAATCGGACCAGCACCCACGCTGGTGCCTGCAGTATTACCCGCAGGACCTCCAGGGGCGAGCGGGGTGTTGTTAGCACCCCGCTTAGGAGCTGAGTCGGCTTTCGCTGACTTCACTCCGGTTGGTTGAAATGGCCTTGGATTGTCCATGTATGTAAAGTAGTATTATTCGTCTCTCTGGCTCCCACCCACCATGGAGCCCGCTACTGGGAACGTCTCACTGTTAAGAAGCTTGATCGTTAGGACTACCAGAGAGATATAGGATAAGCATGTCGTTGTGCAACCGCAAAAACAAACATCTAGACCACTCCCCCCTGCTGTGTCCTTTAATCCATTGAATGGTTATGTTATTGAGAATACACACCTGATTTAAGCGGTTATGACATTCGTGTAGTAGTAGCCCAGAGTTAGTGGTATGGCATTTTAGTGCTTGCAGGACCGCCATGCTGCAGTTGCTCCAGTTTAACTTGCTGTTAAGGATGACTCCGAGATACTAGTCCTGGTTCGCTAGTTGGAGTTCAGTTTTGAATAGTTTTGGCAGGCTCAACTGGCCTAGTAGACAGTAAGACTAATTAGTAGAAAAACAACTTCTTAAAATGCAAGCTGATAATCTTCCAGGTTCAACGTGGCACTGCGTCCCACCGGACAACCACGACTGGTCACTGTGGCTGGCGACAGAGGCACGGCTCCGTGTCCCTTCGTCATGAACCCTCATGGCAACTGGATGGTCACCATCAAAACCAACAAGGAAGTCATGATTGTAAGTTATTTTATCTTTCTATTGTCGTAATGGCCCAGTGGTTAAGAAGAATGCGCAGACGCTGCCCGCGTTTCAGGTCTGAAAGAGTTATTCGCGTATATGTATACAACAAACATACATAGAATTGTGGTTAAATGTCATCATGTAATGAAACACTTATTCAGTTGCATAAATCGAACTGACTAAAGGTCTCACCTCTCATGAAGAACATTGAGACTTTTTAATTCATTTGTACCATCTCGGACGGATAAGGTTCAAAACTGGTTCACCTCCAGCGATGATACCTACTTTATTAGTTTATCTTAGACATTACTGACATCTACACACATTACAATGAGTATAAGTCTGAAATCGCCAACCCGCCTTGGTAAAGCCCAAGTGTTCTGGGTATTTGCTATATATAATAAGAAATATCTATCCATGTAATGTATTGTATTAATTACATCAGTCATCTAGTACCCATAATACAAGCTCTGCTTAGCTCGGGGCTAGATGATGCTGTGTGGATTGGATGAGGATGAGTCTAAAATCAAGACGGTACACATAAGACCTCAAAGGAATAAATGCATTAGAAGATTTGTAGTACCCACTTGTAATAACTATTATGGACCAAGGTGTAGAAAATGCTTAGTCCCAAATTTTTTTAATGATATACCAATAGATTTAGAACGTAGCTGTACTACAAAAATGTCTTTTAAAAATAAAGTGGGGAAGTTTCTTTTTAGCACGTTTTGTAAAAACCTTATCAGCTAGTAATTTCATAAAATATAACAGAACTTTGTATACGGGAGCTACATCTGTCAACAAACTGCTGTACAGTTTGGCAGAAGAAACATTGCAACAACATAACTGTGTTGAGGTTGGCTTCCAGTCTAACCGGCTACAGCTGAGTACCGATTGAAACTGTAAGAAAAGACCACTTTCATAACAGTGTAGTGACATCCATTCATGTCGATGACATATCTTGGATACAAGTGTTCAATGTAGATGATGCGAATAATGCAATTTATTTGATGGTAAGTTTCTGTATTTTCCCAACGATCCAGTTTAAGGTTAGACTTCCTTGGTTTCTGTGATTGCTAATTAGCGCGTCACGAAAATATTATTTCGCCACAATATTGTGGACTGTTAATAACACTATCACACTTCCCACTAACAATATTATTAACACCAGAACAGCTGAACAGATCTGGATGAAGTATGGCGCAGATATAGATTAATAGTCTGGCATAGCACGTAGTGTATTTTTTACCACAGAAAACGGAAGTATTCCCGTTGGGATTCCGATTGTTTCATGTTGACTTAAAACGTAAAACCGCGGGGCGCTGCTAGTGATTTATAGTTCTGCTTCGCATTCTAAATGTTGTTGACTATTGAATCGTTGAATGAATTCTAATCATTCAGGACTCACTACTATCAGTGTTAATTTTAAACCGCGGGGCTAGGCAACTGGGCCTAACCCAGTTGTAAACGTCCCTTTGTGCCTATTGGCCCAGGTCAGTTCTGTCTCCTGGTCGATATGGAGGGAAGAAGAAATTGCGTAGTTTTCTTAGTCCTCCGCTGCTTTTTTCTGATTAATTTCGTTGCGGGTTCCAAGACAGTTGCAGTGGATTGGGAATAGTGGGGCGGGCTCGTCCCATAGTAAAAAATATTTAAAAAAATCCTATTATACACTTTCAGGGCGACCGCGACATGACAGTGGGGATCAAGTCAACTGTAGCGAACCCTGAGGCAGATTGGCACCTGGACTACATCACCCCTCGCCCGTAATGCTTGATACGCAACAACAGTCTTCACGGCCGCTGTGGATTCTAAGAAGGTATGATACGTTTAAATGATTAAACGTCGCCTATTTTTTTTTTGTTTTTATGTCGTCGCGCCACACTAGTAATTTCTCCTGTATCGTGGGTGCGTTAACAAACATTTAAACTCACATACACAAACAGCCAAACCCGGAACAACCACCTGTAGACCAGAGAAATATTTTTTCCGTGCGGGAGTCGAACCCGCGACCCGTAGCGCAGCAGCCAACCACTCGGCCACTGCGCCCACCGTGTCGTCTATTGGTGGTAGTCATTTTGCATTGATATTCTATTTATTTGAACAACATAAACTCAACGAAATCAAAATAACCACTGCTATAATTTCATTAAGTTTGGTATAGCCGCGATTACTTATTTAGTCAGAAAGGAATGTCCATATTATTGTTTGGTGGAAAGAAGTTTAGGTGTATAAGGGTCCGAATATCCGATTACTGCTAAGAATAGCGGTGACTACTTTCGTGCACTTTTCCTAATTTCTACGTTTTATTCTGATGTTCTTTGTGCTGTACACAAACATGATGTCTACCTACCAAAATGATATTTTTAAGAAGTGAATAATTTACTTTTTAATTAAAAATCTCATTGCACCATGAACCACCAGAATCATGCAGTCATGGTGTCAGTTTGTGCGTCCAAGTCCCTTCCACCGTGTATACATAGTATAGTTCTTTACTCATTGATATTATAAATAGTATTGGTTCTGTCTCTTATGCTTTGGTAAGCAGAAGAGACAGAACCAATAAACCATGCTAAAGGCGTGAGTTTATGCTTGTATGTATGTTATGTGATACTTATCTAAGTGTATATTCACATTTATGCATATTGAATAGTTTTAGTGAAGTATAGCAGCAAACTATAGTTGAAAGTGATGACACGATTAAACATTATCCATGCTGTAGAAGCCATATTTAGAAGTTGGTCTTTAATTATGAATTGTTTTTAGGTGAATCCCATGGCTCGCTGGTGCCATAATTGCTACAGAGCAGCTTGATGTACAGTTGCCCGGATGCCTTATCAGACCCAGATCCGGAGCAGAGCAGAGCAGAACAAAAGCATCAACTCAAGAAATTACAGTTGTGTGACCTGCGCTGCACTTCATTTCTGATCAAGAGATGTCGTCACAGCAAAGCTCTCGACTATCATCAGGTTCGGAATGGATACTTCTACCACAATACAACAACATACGATACTCACACTGGAGTCTGAATCGTTGATATTTTACAACATTATAAATTATATCTTCCAACCCCTAATAGGATTGGTAGTAATGATCTTATCGTCAATGTGTGGGATGATGCACTGTCCAATTCCATCACTACATATTTTAACTCTCAGCAAACATCACAAGATCCATAGCTCATTTGAGAGGCTTGGTAATCAATGTAATCATATCTGCTCTTACATCAATTTACCGCTTTCTTTGCTGGATTTGCCTTTAAATGCATTTAAATGTAATCCATAATGTATCTATGGAATACTTTTCCATCAAGTATACTACTTAGACAACAAGAATAATTGGGAGCTCTTTGTAAAATACAAGATAATTTTATAATATTGTTTCACTCTATTTAGCTTATTGCAGGTTAATAAATCTATTGCATAACTTTAGGTTTATTTTATTGACATAATCCTCTCATTCATTGTTTTGTTTAATTTCATCTTGACATTTTATTTACAGGGACGACGCGAGGTGGAAGTGAAGAATATTGTTGTCTAGAACACCTTCCTCAAAGATGAGCTAGCTGAGCGACACATTCAGCATATCGCCAACCAACACAGTCAACTTAAAATCCATGTTTATTATTTAATATGAACTATTGTTATATTGTACCTATTATGTGTACCAATAAAAATGTAGTGTTCATGAAACGAATCTCTGGTTTTACTGATTACTGATTAATCTTCTTTTACTTGGCTTTTTAGTCCATGTTGGGCTGGATTAATTGTTAGTCTTTATAGTATTTATATTTTATTATTTGTATTTCGTTTTACTTATTAAAAATCACTGCTAGTGCCACCTATTTAACTACGTCCGCAACAAGAAGACACCGCCTGTGGATCGTATCGTACATTACCAGAGGACAACGCGTGCCTTGATTCTGTGGTGTAGTTTTGTTGCTAGCCCACTCGATTTGTAGATAGATGGCTCTGGGTACAATTTACTATTAATTACCTATGTAAAAACGTCCAGTAAAATAGTAATGCCTACTGAATTGAGTGGGGATTCAGCACTCGCACGTCGTTGAATGGCAAATAAGCAATTTTTTCTCTAGATATAAGCTCAATGCCTCACGTAATGTTACAATAAATGAATAAATAAAATTGAGACTGTTGCGTATACTTATTAAAAATTACTGCTAGTGCCACCTATTTAACTACGTCTGCAACAAGAAGACACCGCGTGTAATTCGTATCGTACATTACCAGAGGACAACGCGTGCCTTGATTCTGTGGTGTAGTTTTGTTGCTAGCTCACTCGATTTGTAGATAGATGGGTCTGGGTACAATTTACTATTAATTACCTATGTAAAAACGTCCAGTAAAATAGTAATGCCTACTGAATTGAGTGGGGATTCAGCACTCGCACGTCGTTGAATGGCAAATAAGCAATTTTTTCTCTAGATATAAGCTTAATGCCTCACGTAATGTTACAATAAATAAATAAAGAAAATTGAGACTCTGTGTGAATTTATAATTTATTGCATGCAACACTCACTCAACAAAAAAGAAAAAAAGTTTGACAGCCGGTTTGCCTGTGTTTATTTTCCGCGTCCTGCTTGTTTCTTTTAGTTATAATCGTCCAAAAGTGCTTCTTCCACCCAGTAACGTTGGGTAGAGCCTTTGCTCCTCCGGCCGTGGTGATTATGTGCTGGTATTGATTGTTTAAATCTACGTATTGAGACAACCTACCTGACTACCCGTTTGGTGATTTTGGAGGCTGCTATGTACAATGCAATGTGAATTTGCATAAATTCCCTACCCCGAATAAGGATAAGGAGTTTTTTAATACATGGGCTACTTCCGTCGGTGTATATTGCGACGAGAAAATGAATATAATTTCAAATACCGCCATGTAAGTCATACCACCGAGTAAGTTGAAAGTGTACACATACTTCGAATAACGGTATTGGTGCCGGAAGATAAAGCAAAGACGCCGTATGAACAACAAACATGCCAGGTTAGATAGATTGATATCATCATGATCTGCCTAGCCCTTTCCCAACTATGTTGGGGCGGCTTCCAGTGTAACCGGATGCAGCTGAATAACAGTATTTTACATGGAGCGACTGCCTATCTGACCTCCACAACCCAGTTACTGAGCAACACAGTACGCCTTGATGAGGCGGGTTGTCAAACATTCAGATTTCTGACTATCTGTAACAACAAACTTTCAAACATCTACAAATGACAGCCGGGACCCTGGACTAACGGGTTAGCGTGCTTTCCGTGGCGCGCAGGCGTCTCGATATGTTACGATCGGTCACCCATCCACAGACAGACCTCGGCGAGCGTAGCTTAAACTTTGATCAACCCGTATGGCTGTTTTTATTTGGCAATGAGCCACTCATAACATGCCAGGTTACATAGATTGATATCTATACTAATATTATAAAGAGGTAAAATTAGCTTATAAGTTTGTACATTATTCATATTCATTCATACAAAAAGCTACATTATTCCTGAGTGCTACAGGCTATAGAAATCATTTATTTGCCAATAATGTAGGTAACAGATAAGTTGTTAATTTATGGAGTCCCAATACATTTTGCCTTAGGGCATGCAAAATTATTTAATTAATTGAATACATTGCCTTAGTTGCTACATTTACTTAACATTTTTGTATAATTGAGACACATAATGACATAGTATTACATCTAAAATTGATTGATTATAGTATAAAATAATCAAAATATACTATGAATGTAGTTATAATCTATAAATTGTCATTCCAGAACCTCCTGTTACTTCACATTTGGACTATGTGGATATGCAGCACACTCAAAGTACCATAGAAGATGTGCAAATAAAGGAAAGTCTTGGTAAGTGAAGAAATAATCATAACAGCATTTAGCAGCCTGTTCAAGCATCCTCATATCTGGAGGGATGAGCTAACAAAATGATAAGTAGTGAAAAAGAATTAATTTTTTGCATCATCATTATAAAAGACTTATTTGTCATTCCAGGACCTGTTACTTCACACAGATGTGACTCAGTATCCCGAGACAAAGTGCCTATGCATATTTGCATGCTTCGATTGCTGTGGAAGATGCACAAGTGAAGTAAATCTCGGTAAGTAAAAATAATTATCATCCCTTGACCGGTAACGGCGCCTGTGACTGTGCGCAGCTGCTGCTTAGTCAGTAGGAGAGCCTGCTTTGTGAAGCGGCCGTCAATTGCAGGGTGTGTCTGCAGTCAGTTTGGTCCGACCACGCTTTGTCGTGCTGATCCCAAGTGCGTTCCTTACCAAAGTGCGTATGTACCCAAAGGGGATCAGCATCAGCATCTGAAGCTACCTCGAGAACTGCTGTGTCCTGTATATTGTATTGTTAGACGGGCCGATTTCCGCAACTCCACGACGTAGCGCGTATTTTGCGTAAAGGGTGGGACAATACCTTATTCGATCCACCCCACCTCCATGCATGCTCTGCATAGCGGGCTATCTGTAACTCCTATAGTAAACAGGTGCTTGTTAAATGACCCATGACCTGTCACAGCGGCTGTGACTGTGCGCAGCTGCAGTCAGTTGGAGGGCCTGTTTTGTAAAGCGGCCGTCAATTGCAGGGAGTACCTCCCTGGACAGCCTGCAGTCTGTTTGGTCTGACCAAATTTTGTTGTGTTGAACCCTAGTGCGTTTCCTCGCCTGTGCTTTTAAAGGGTCAGTACTGGTCCCAGGCAGCGCTGACGTCCTTTGCTTAAGCTGGGACTTTGTTTTGGTCCGAACTGCAGCTTTCGCCACAATCGGACCAGCACCCACGCTGGTGCCTGCAGTATTACCCGCAGGACCTCCAGGGGCGAGCGGGGTGTTGTTAGCACCCCGCTTAGGAGCTGAGTCGGCTTTCGCTGACTTCACTCCGGTTGGTTGAAATGGCCTTGGATTGTCCATGTATGTAAAGTAGTATTATTCGTCTCTCTGGCTCCCACCCACCATGGAGCCCGCTACTGGGAACGTCTCACTGTTAAGAAGCTTGATCGTTAGGACTACCAGAGAGATATAGGATAAGCATGTCGTTGTGCAACCGCAAAAACAAACATCTAGACCACTCCCCCCTGCTGTGTCCTTTAATCCATTGAATGGTTATGTTATTGAGAATACACACCTGATATAAGCGGTTATGACATTCGTGTAGTAGTAGCCCAGAGTTAGTGGTATGGCATTTTAGTGCTTGCAGGACCGCCATGCTGCAGTTGCTCCAGTTTAACTTGCTGTTAAGGATGACTCCGAGATACTAGTCCTGGTTCGCTAGTTGGAGTTCAGTTTTGAATAGTTTTGGCAGGCTCAACTGGCCTAGTAGACAGTAAGACTAATTAGTAGAAAAACAACTTCTTAAAATGCAAGCTGATAATCTTCCAGGTTCAACGTGGCACTGCGTCCCACCGGACAACCACGACTGGTCACTGTGGCTGGCGACAGAGGCACGGCTCCGTGTCCCTTCGTCATGAACCCTCATGGCAACTGGATGGTCACCATCAAAACCAACAAGGAAGTCATGATTGTAAGTTATTTTATCTTTCTATTGTCGTAATGGCCCAGTGGTTAAGAAGAATGCGCAGACGCTGCCCGCGTTTCAGGTCTGAAAGAGTTATTCGCGTATATGTATACAACAAACATACATAGAATTGTGGTTAAATGTCATCATGTAATGAAACACTTATTCAGTTGCATAAATCGAACTGACTAAAGGTCTCACCTCTCATGAAGAACATTGAGACTTTTTAATTCATTTGTACCATCTCGGACGGATAAGGTTCAAAACTGGTTCACCTCCAGCGATGATACCTACTTTATTAGTTTATCTTAGACATTACTGACATCTACACACATTACAATGAGTATAAGTCTGAAATCGCCAACCCGCCTTGGTAAAGCCCAAGTGTTCTGGGTATTTGCTATATATAATAAGAAATATCTATCCATGTAATGTATTGTATTAATTACATCAGTCATCTAGTACCCATAATACAAGCTCTGCTTAGCTCGGGGCTAGATGATGCTGTGTGGATTGGATGAGGATGAGTCTAAAATCAAGACGGTACACATAAGACCTCAAAGGAATAAATGCATTAGAAGATTTGTAGTACCCACTTGTAATAACTATTATGGACCAAGGTGTAGAAAATGCTTAGTCCCAATTTTTTTAAATGATATACCAATAGATTTAGAACGTAGCTGTACTACAAAAATGTCTTTTAAAAATAAAGTGGGGAAGTTTCTTTTTAGCACGTTTTGTAAAAACCTTATCAGCTAGTAATTTCATAAAATATAACAGAACTTTGTATACGGGAGCTACATCTGTCAACAAACTGCTGTACAGTTTGGCAGAAGAAACATTGCAACAACATAACTGTGTTGAGGTTGGCTTCCAGTCTAACCGGCTACAGCTGAGTACCGATTGAAACTGTAAGAAAAGACCACTTTCATAACAGTGTAGTGACATCCATTCATGTCGATGACATATCTTGGATACAAGTGTTCAATGTAGATGATGCGAATAATGCAATTTATTTGATGGTAAGTTTCTGTATTTTCCCAACGATCCAGTTTAAGGTTAGACTTCCTTGGTTTCTGTGATTGCTAATTAGCGCGTCACGAAAATATTATTTCGCCACAATATTGTGGACTGTTAATAACACTATCACACTTCCCACTAACAATATTATTAACACCAGAACAGCTGAACAGATCTGGATGAAGTATGGCGCAGATATAGATTAATAGTCTGGCATAGCACGTAGTGTATTTTTTACCACAGAAAACGGAAGTATTCCCGTTGGGATTCCGATTGTTTCATGTTGACTTAAAACGTAAAACCGCGGGGCGCTGCTAGTGATTTATAGTTCTGCTTCGCATTCTAAATGTTGTTGACTATTGAATCGTTGAATGAATTCTAATCATTCAGGACTCACTACTATCAGTGTTAATTTTAAACCGCGGGGCTAGGCAACTGGGCCTAACCCAGTTGTAAACGTCCCTTTGTGCCTATTGGCCCAGCTCAGTTCTGTCTCCTGGTCGATATGGAGGGAAGAAGAAATTGCGTAGTTTTCTTAGTCCTCCGCTGCTTTTTTCTGATTAATTTCGTTGCGGGTTCCAAGACAGTTGCAGTGGATTGGGAATAGTGGGGCGGGCTCGTCCCATAGTAAAAAATATTAAAAAAAATCCTATTATACACTTTCAGGGCGACCGCGACATGACAGTGGGGATCAAGTCAACTGTAGCGATCCCTGAGGCAGATTGGCACCTGGACTACATCACCCCTCGCCCGTAATGCTTGATACGCAACAACAGTCTTCACGGCCGCTGTGGATTCTAAGAAGGTATGATACGTTTAAATGATTAAACGTCGCCTATTTTTTTTTTGTTTTTATGTCGTCGCGCCACACTAGTAATTTCTCCTGTATCGTGGGTGCGTTAACAAACATTTAAACTCACATACACAAACAGCCAAACCCGGAACAACCACCTGTAGACCAGAGAAATATTTTTTCCGTGCGGGAGTCGAACCCGCGACCCGTAGCGCAGCAGCCAACCACTCGGCCACTGCGCCCACCGTGTCGTCTATTGGTGGTAGTCATTTTGCATTGATATTCTATTTATTTGAACAACATAAAGAAACGAAATCAAAATAACCACTGCTATAATTTCATTAAGTTTGGTATAGCCGCGATTACTTATTTAGTCAGAAAGGAATGTCCATATTATTGTTTGGTGGAAAGAAGTTTAGGTGTATAAGGGTCCGAATATCCGATTACTGCTAAGAATAGCGGTGACTACTTTCGTGCACTTTTCCTAATTTCTACGTTTTATTCTGATGTTCGTTGTGCTGTACACAAACATGATGTCTACCTACCAAAATGATATTTTTAAGAAGTGAATAATTTACTTTTTAATTAAAAATCTCATTGCACCATGAACCACCAGAATCATGCAGTCATGGTGTCAGTTTGTGCGTCCAAGTCCCTTCCACCGTGTATACATAGTATAGTTCTTTACTCATTGATATTATAAATAGTATTGGTTCTGTCTCTTATGCTTTGGTAAGCAGAAGAGACAGAACCAATAAACCATGCTAAAGGCGTGAGTTTATGCTTGTATGTATGTTATGTGATACTTATCTAAGTGTATATTCACATTTATGCATATTGAATAGTTTTAGTGAAGTATAGCAGCAAACTATAGTTGAAAGTGATGACACGATTAAACATTATCCATGCTGTAGAAGCCATATTTAGAAGTTGGTCTTTAATTATGAATTGTTTTTAGGTGAATCCCATGGCTCGCTGGTGCCATAATTGCTACAGAGCAGCTTGATGTACAGTTGCCCGGATGCCTTATCAGACCCAGATCCGGAGCAGAGCAGAGCAGAACAAAAGCATCAACTCAAGAAATTACAGTTGTGTGACCTGCGCTGCACTTCATTTCTGATCAAGAGATGTCGTCACAGCAAAGCTCTCGACTATCATCAGGTTCGGAATGGATACTTCTACCACAATACAACAACATACGATACTCACACTGGAGTCTGAATCGTTGATATTTTACAACATTATAAATTATATCTTCCAACCCCTAATAGGATTGGTAGTAATGATCTTATCGTCAATGTGTGGGATGATGCACTGTCCAATTCCATCACTACATATTTTAACTCTCAGCAAACATCACAAGATCCATAGCTCATTTGAGAGGCTTGGTAATCAATGTAATCATATCTGCTCTTACATCAATTTACCGCTTTCTTTGCTGGATTTGCCTTTAAATGCATTTAAATGTAATCCATAATGTATCTATGGAATACTTTTCCATCAAGTATACTACTTAGACAACAAGAATAATTGGGAGCTCTTTGTAAAATACAAGATAATTTTATAATATTGTTTCACTCTATTTAGCTTATTGCAGGTTAATAAATCTATTGCATAACTTTAGGTTTATTTTATTGACATAATCCTCTCATTCATTGTTTTGTTTAATTTCATCTTGACATTTTATTTACAGGGACGACGCGAGGTGGAAGTGAAGAATATTGTTGTCTAGAACACCTTCCTCAAAGATGAGCTAGCTGAGCGACACATTCAGCATATCGCCAACCAACACAGTCAACTTAAAATCCATGTTTATTATTTAATATGAACTATTGTTATATTGTACCTATTATGTGTACCAATAAAAATGTAGTGTTCATGAAACGAATCTCTGGTTTTACTGATTACTGATTTATCTTCTTTTACTTGGCTTTTTAGTCCATGTTGGGCTGGATTAATTGTTAGTCTTTATAGTATTTATATTTTATTATTTGTATTTCGTTTTACTTATTAAAAATCACTGCTAGTGCCACCTATTTAACTACGTCCGCAACAAGAAGACACCGCCTGTGGATCGTATCGTACATTACCAGAGGACAACGCGTGCCTTGATTCTGTGGTGTAGTTTTGTTGCTAGCCCACTCGATTTGTAGATAGATGGCTCTGGGTACATTTTACTTATGTAAAAACGTCCAGTAAAATAGTAATGCCTACTGAATTGAGTGAGGAACCAGCACTCGCATGTTGTTGAATGGGAAATCAACAATTTTTTCTCTAGATAAAAGCTCAATACCTCTCGTAATGTAACAATAAATGAATAAATAAAATTGAGACTGTTGCGTATACTTATTAAAAATTACTGCTAGTGCCACCTATTTAACTACGTCTGCAACAAGAAGACACCGCGTGTAATTCGTATCGTACATTACCAGAGGACAACGCGTGCCTTGATTCTGTGGTGTAGTTTTGTTGCTAGCTCACTCGATTTGTAGATAGATGGGTCTGGGTACAATTTACTATTAATTACCTATGTAAAAACGTCCAGTAAAATAGTAATGCCTACTGAATTGAGTGGGGATTCAGCACTCGCACGTCGTTGAATGGCAAATAAGCAATTTTTTCTCTAGATATAAGCTCAATGCCTCACGTAATGTTACAATAAATAAATAAAGAAAATTGAGACTCTGTGTGAATTTATAATTTATTGCATGCAACACTCACTCAACAAAAAAGAAAAAAAGTTTGACAGCCGGTTTGCCTGTGTTTATTTTCCGCGTCCTGCTTGTTTCTTTTAGTTATAATCGTCCAAAAGTGCTTCTTCCACCCAGTAACGTTGGGTAGAGCCTTTGCTCCTCCGGCCGTGGTGATTATGTGCTGGTATTGATTGTTTAAATCTACGTATTGAGACAACCTACCTGACTACCCGTTTGGTGATTTTGGAGGCTGCTATGTACAATGCAATGTGAATTTGCATAAATTCCCTACCCCGAATAAGGATAAGGAGTTTTTTAATACATGGGCTACTTCCTTCGGTGTATATTGCGACGAGAAAATGAATATAATTTCAAATACCGCCATGTAAGTCATACCACCGAGTAAGTTGAAAGTGTACACATACTTCGAATAACGGTATTGGTGCCGGAAGATAAAGCAAAGACGCCGTATGAACAACAAACATGCCAGGTTAGATAGATTGATATCATCATGATCTGCCTAGCCCTTTCCCAACTATGTTGGGGCGGCTTCCAGTGTAACCGGATGCAGCTGAATAACAGTATTTTACATGGAGCGACTGCCTATCTGACCTCCACAACCCAGTTACTGAGCAACACAGTACGCCTTGATGAGGCGGGTTGTCAAACATTCAGATTTCTGACTATCTGTAACAACAAACTTTCAAACATCTACAAATGACAGCCGGGACCCTGGACTAACGGGTTAGCGTGCTTTCCGTGGCGCGCAGGCGTCTCGATATGTTACGATCGGTCACCCATCCACAGACAGACCTCGGCGAGCGTAGCTTAAACTTTGATCAACCCGTATGGCTGTTTTTATTTGGCAATGAGCCACTCATAACATGCCAGGTTACATAGATTGATATCTATACTAATATTATAAAGAGGTAAAATTAGCTTATAAGTTTGTACATTATTCATATTCATTCATACAAAAAGCTACATTATTCCTGAGTGCTACAGGCTATAGAAATCATTTATTTGCCAATAATGTAGGTAACAGATAAGTTGTTAATTTATGGAGTCCCAATACATTTTGCCTTAGGGCATGCAAAATTATTTAATTAATTGAATACATTGCCTTAGTTGCTACATTTACTTAACATTTTTGTATAATTGAGACACATAATGACATAGTATTACATCTAAAATTGATTGATTATAGTATAAAATAATCAAAATATACTATGAATGTAGTTATAATCTATAAATTGTCATTCCAGAACCTCCTGTTACTTCACATTTGGACTATGTGGATATGCAGCACACTCAAAGTACCATAGAAGATGTGCAAATAAAGGAAAGTCTTGGTAAGTGAAGAAATAATCATAACAGCATTTAGCAGCCTGTTCAAGCATCCTCATATCTGGAGGGATGAGCTAACAAAATGATAAGTAGTGAAAAAGAATTAATTTTTTGCATCATCATTATAAAAGACTTATTTGTCATTCCAGGACCTGTTACTTCACACAGATGTGACTCAGTATCCCGAGACAAAGTGCCTATGCATATTTGCATGCTTCGATTGCTGTGGAAGATGCACAAGTGAAGTAAATCTCGGTAAGTAAAAATAATTATCATCCCTTGACCGGTAACGGCGCCTGTGACTGTGCGCAGCTGCTGCTTAGTCAGTAGGAGAGCCTGCTTTGTGAAGCGGCCGTCAATTGCAGGGTGTGTCTGCAGTCAGTTTGGTCCGACCACGCTTTGTCGTGCTGATCCCAAGTGCGTTCCTTACCAAAGTGCGTATGTACCCAAAGGGGATCAGCATCAGCATCTGAAGCTACCTCGAGAACTGCTGTGTCCTGTATATTGTATTGTTAGACGGGCCGATTTCCGCAACTCCACGACGTAGCGCGTATTTTGCGTAAAGGGTGGGACAATACCTTATTCGATCCACCCCACCTCCATGCATGCTCTGCATAGCGGGCTATCTGTAACTCCTATAGTAAACAGGTGCTTGTTAAATGACCCATGACCTGTCACAGCGGCTGTGACTGTGCGCAGCTGCAGTCAGTTGGAGGGCCTGTTTTGTAAAGCGGCCGTCAATTGCAGGGAGTACCTCCCTGGACAGCCTGCAGTCTGTTTGGTCTGACCAAATTTTGTTGTGTTGAACCCTAGTGCGTTTCCTCGCCTGTGCTTTTAAAGGGTCAGTACTGGTCCCAGGCAGCGCTGACGTCCTTTGCTTAAGCTGGGACTTTGTTTTGGTCCGAACTGCAGCTTTCGCCACAATCGGACCAGCACCCACGCTGGTGCCTGCAGTATTACCCGCAGGACCTCCAGGGGCGAGCGGGGTGTTGTTAGCACCCCGCTTAGGAGCTGAGTCGGCTTTCGCTGACTTCACTCCGGTTGGTTGAAATGGCCTTGGATTGTCCATGTATGTAAAGTAGTATTATTCGTCTCTCTGGCTCCCACCCACCATGGAGCCCGCTACTGGGAACGTCTCACTGTTAAGAAGCTTGATCGTTAGGACTACCAGAGAGATATAGGATAAGCATGTCGTTGTGCAACCGCAAAAACAAACATCTAGACCACTCCCCCCTGCTGTGTCCTTTAATCCATTGAATGGTTATGTTATTGAGAATACACACCTGATTTAAGCGGTTATGACATTCGTGTAGTAGTAGCCCAGAGTTAGTGGTATGGCATTTTAGTGCTTGCAGGACCGCCATGCTGCAGTTGCTCCAGTTTAACTTGCTGTTAAGGATGACTCCGAGATACTAGTCCTGGTTCGCTAGTTGGAGTTCAGTTTTGAATAGTTTTGGCAGGCTCAACTGGCCTAGTAGACAGTAAGACTAATTAGTAGAAAAACAACTTCTTAAAATGCAAGCTGATAATCTTCCAGGTTCAACGTGGCACTGCGTCCCACCGGACAACCACGACTGGTCACTGTGGCTGGCGACAGAGGCACGGCTCCGTGTCCCTTCGTCATGAACCCTCATGGCAACTGGATGGTCACCATCAAAACCAACAAGGAAGTCATGATTGTAAGTTATTTTATCTTTCTATTGTCGTAATGGCCCAGTGGTTAAGAAGAATGCGCAGACGCTGCCCGCGTTTCAGGTCTGAAAGAGTTATTCGCGTATATGTATACAACAAACATACATAGAATTGTGGTTAAATGTCATCATGTAATGAAACACTTATTCAGTTGCATAAATCGAACTGACTAAAGGTCTCACCTCTCATGAAGAACATTGAGACTTTTTAATTCATTTGTACCATCTCGGACGGATAAGGTTCAAAACTGGTTCACCTCCAGCGATGATACCTACTTTATTAGTTTATCTTAGACATTACTGACATCTACACACATTACAATGAGTATAAGTCTGAAATCGCCAACCCGCCTTGGTAAAGCCCAAGTGTTCTGGGTATTTGCTATATATAATAAGAAATATCTATCCATGTAATGTATTGTATTAATTACATCAGTCATCTAGTACCCATAATACAAGCTCTGCTTAGCTCGGGGCTAGATGATGCTGTGTGGATTGGATGAGGATGAGTCTAAAATCAAGACGGTACACATAAGACCTCAAAGGAATAAATGCATTAGAAGATTTGTAGTACCCACTTGTAATAACTATTATGGACCAAGGTGTAGAAAATGCTTAGTCCCAATTTTTTTAAATGATATACCAATAGATTTAGAACGTAGCTGTACTACAAAAATGTCTTTTAAAAATAAAGTGGGGAAGTTTCTTTTTAGCACGTTTTGTAAAAACCTTATCAGCTAGTAATTTCATAAAATATAACAGAACTTTGTATACGGGAGCTACATCTGTCAACAAACTGCTGTACAGTTTGGCAGAAGAAACATTGCAACAACATAACTGTGTTGAGGTTGGCTTCCAGTCTAACCGGCTACAGCTGAGTACCGATTGAAACTGTAAGAAAAGACCACTTTCATAACAGTGTAGTGACATCCATTCATGTCGATGACATATCTTGGATACAAGTGTTCAATGTAGATGATGCGAATAATGCAATTTATTTGATGGTAAGTTTCTGTATTTTCCCAACGATCCAGTTTAAGGTTAGACTTCCTTGGTTTCTGTGATTGCTAATTAGCGCGTCACGAAAATATTATTTCGCCACAATATTGTGGACTGTTAATAACACTATCACACTTCCCACTAACAATATTATTAACACCAGAACAGCTGAACAGATCTGGATGAAGTATGGCGCAGATATAGATTAATAGTCTGGCATAGCACGTAGTGTATTTTTTACCACAGAAAACGGAAGTATTCCCGTTGGGATTCCGATTGTTTCATGTTGACTTAAAACGTAAAACCGCGGGGCGCTGCTAGTGATTTATAGTTCTGCTTCGCATTCTAAATGTTGTTGACTATTGAATCGTTGAATGAATTCTAATCATTCAGGACTCACTACTATCAGTGTTAATTTTAAACCGCGGGGCTAGGCAACTGGGCCTAACCCAGTTGTAAACGTCCCTTTGTGCCTATTGGCCCAGCTCAGTTCTGTCTCCTGGTCGATATGGAGGGAAGAAGAAATTGCGTAGTTTTCTTAGTCCTCCGCTGCTTTTTTCTGATTAATTTCGTTGCGGGTTCCAAGACAGTTGCAGTGGATTGGGAATAGTGGGGCGGGCTCGTCCCATAGTAAAAAATATTAAAAAAAATCCTATTATACACTTTCAGGGCGACCGCGACATGACAGTGGGGATCAAGTCAACTGTAGCGATCCCTGAGGCAGATTGGCACCTGGACTACATCACCCCTCGCCCGTAATGCTTGATACGCAACAACAGTCTTCACGGCCGCTGTGGATTCTAAGAAGGTATGATACGTTTAAATGATTAAACGTCGCCTATTTTTTTTTTGTTTTTATGTCGTCGCGCCACACTAGTAATTTCTCCTGTATCGTGGGTGCGTTAACAAACATTTAAACTCACATACACAAACAGCCAAACCCGGAACAACCACCTGTAGACCAGAGAAATATTTTTTCCGTGCGGGAGTCGAACCCGCGACCCGTAGCGCAGCAGCCAACCACTCGGCCACTGCGCCCACCGTGTCGTCTATTGGTGGTAGTCATTTTGCATTGATATTCTATTTATTTGAACAACATAAAGAAACGAAATCAAAATAACCACTGCTATAATTTCATTAAGTTTGGTATAGCCGCGATTACTTATTTAGTCAGAAAGGAATGTCCATATTATTGTTTGGTGGAAAGAAGTTTAGGTGTATAAGGGTCCGAATATCCGATTACTGCTAAGAATAGCGGTGACTACTTTCGTGCACTTTTCCTAATTTCTACGTTTTATTCTGATGTTCGTTGTGCTGTACACAAACATGATGTCTACCTACCAAAATGATATTTTTAAGAAGTGAATAATTTACTTTTTAATTAAAAATCTCATTGCACCATGAACCACCAGAATCATGCAGTCATGGTGTCAGTTTGTGCGTCCAAGTCCCTTCCACCGTGTATACATAGTATAGTTCTTTACTCATTGATATTATAAATAGTATTGGTTCTGTCTCTTATGCTTTGGTAAGCAGAAGAGACAGAACCAATAAACCATGCTAAAGGCGTGAGTTTATGCTTGTATGTATGTTATGTGATACTTATCTAAGTGTATATTCACATTTATGCATATTGAATAGTTTTAGTGAAGTATAGCAGCAAACTATAGTTGAAAGTGATGACACGATTAAACATTATCCATGCTGTAGAAGCCATATTTAGAAGTTGGTCTTTAATTATGAATTGTTTTTAGGTGAATCCCATGGCTCGCTGGTGCCATAATTGCTACAGAGCAGCTTGATGTACAGTTGCCCGGATGCCTTATCAGACCCAGATCCGGAGCAGAGCAGAGCAGAACAAAAGCATCAACTCAAGAAATTACAGTTGTGTGACCTGCGCTGCACTTCATTTCTGATCAAGAGATGTCGTCACAGCAAAGCTCTCGACTATCATCAGGTTCGGAATGGATACTTCTACCACAATACAACAACATACGATACTCACACTGGAGTCTGAATCGTTGATATTTTACAACATTATAAATTATATCTTCCAACCCCTAATAGGATTGGTAGTAATGATCTTATCGTCAATGTGTGGGATGATGCACTGTCCAATTCCATCACTACATATTTTAACTCTCAGCAAACATCACAAGATCCATAGCTCATTTGAGAGGCTTGGTAATCAATGTAATCATATCTGCTCTTACATCAATTTACCGCTTTCTTTGCTGGATTTGCCTTTAAATGCATTTAAATGTAATCCATAATGTATCTATGGAATACTTTTCCATCAAGTATACTACTTAGACAACAAGAATAATTGGGAGCTCTTTGTAAAATACAAGATAATTTTATAATATTGTTTCACTCTATTTAGCTTATTGCAGGTTAATAAATCTATTGCATAACTTTAGGTTTATTTTATTGACATAATCCTCTCATTCATTGTTTTGTTTAATTTCATCTTGACATTTTATTTACAGGGACGACGCGAGGTGGAAGTGAAGAATATTGTTGTCTAGAACACCTTCCTCAAAGATGAGCTAGCTGAGCGACACATTCAGCATATCGCCAACCAACACAGTCAACTTAAAATCCATGTTTATTATTTAATATGAACTATTGTTATATTGTACCTATTATGTGTACCAATAAAAATGTAGTGTTCATGAAACGAATCTCTGGTTTTACTGATTACTGATTAATCTTCTTTTACTTGGCTTTTTAGTCCATGTTGGGCTGGATTAATTATTGTTAGTCTTTATAGTATTTATATTTTATTATTTGTATTTCGTTTTACTTATTAAAAATCACTGCTAGTGCCACCTATTTAACTACGTCCGCAACAAGAAGACACCGCCTGTGGATCGTATCGTACATTACCAGAGGACAACGCGTGCCTTGATTCTGTGGTGTAGTTTTGTTGCTAGCCCACTCGATTTGTAGATAGATGGGTCTGGGTACAATTTACTATTAATTACCTATGTAAAAACGTCCAGTAAAATAGTAATGCCTACTGAATTGAGTGAGGAACCAGCACTCGCATGTTGTTGAATGGGAAATCAACAATTTTTTCTCTAGATAAAAGCTCAATACCTCTCGTAATGTAACAATAAATGAATAAATAAAATTGAGACTGTTGCGTATACTTATTAAAAATTACTGCTAGTGCCACCTATTTAACTACGTCTGCAACAAGAAGACACCGCGTGTAATTCGTATCGTACATTACCAGAGGACAACGCGTGCCTTGATTCTGTGGTGTAGTTTTGTTGCTAGCTCACTCGATTTGTAGATAGATGGGTCTGGGTACAATTTACTATTAATTACCTATGTAAAAACGTCCAGTAAAATAGTAATGCCTACTGAATTGAGTGGGGATTCAGCACTCGCACGTCGTTGAATGGCAAATAAGCAATTTTTTCTCTAGATATAAGCTTAATGCCTCACGTAATGTTACAATAAATAAATAAAGAAAATTGAGACTCTGTGTGAATTTATAATTTATTGCATGCAACACTCACTCAACAAAAAAGAAAAAAAGTTTGACAGCCGGTTTGCCTGTGTTTATTTTCCGCGTCCTGCTTGTTTCTTTTAGTTATAATCGTCCAAAAGTGCTTCTTCCACCCAGTAACGTTGGGTAGAGCCTTTGCTCCTCCGGCCGTGGTGATTATGTGCTGGTATTGATTGTTTAAATCTACGTATTGAGACAACCTACCTGACTACCCGTTTGGTGATTTTGGAGGCTGCTATGTACAATGCAATGTGAATTTGCATAAATTCCCTACCCCGAATAAGGATAAGGAGTTTTTTAATACATGGGCTACTTCCGTCGGTGTATATTGCGACGAGAAAATGAATATAATTTCAAATACCGCCATGTAAGTCATACCACCGAGTAAGTTGAAAGTGTACACATACTTCGAATAACGGTATTGGTGCCGGAAGATAAAGCAAAGACGCCGTATGAACAACAAACATGCCAGGTTAGATAGATTGATATCATCATGATCTGCCTAGCCCTTTCCCAACTATGTTGGGGCGGCTTCCAGTGTAACCGGATGCAGCTGAATAACAGTATTTTACATGGAGCGACTGCCTATCTGACCTCCACAACCCAGTTACTGAGCAACACAGTACGCCTTGATGAGGCGGGTTGTCAAACATTCAGATTTCTGACTATCTGTAACAACAAACTTTCAAACATCTACAAATGACAGCCGGGACCCTGGACTAACGGGTTAGCGTGCTTTCCGTGGCGCGCAGGCGTCTCGATATGTTACGATCGGTCACCCATCCACAGACAGACCTCGGCGAGCGTAGCTTAAACTTTGATCAACCCGTATGGCTGTTTTTATTTGGCAATGAGCCACTCATAACATGCCAGGTTACATAGATTGATATCTATACTAATATTATAAAGAGGTAAAATTAGCTTTTAAGTTTGTACATTATTCATATTCATTCATACAAAAAGCTACATTATTCCTGAGCGCTACAGGCTATAGAAATCATTTATTTGCCAATAATGTAGGTAACAGATAAGTTGTTAATTTATGGAGTCCCAATACATTTTGCCTTAGGGCATGCAAAATTATTTAATTAATTGAATACATTGGCTTAGTTGCTACATTTACTTAACATTTTTGTATAATTGAGACACATAATGACATAGTATTACATCTAAAATTGATTGATTATAGTATAAAATAATCAAAATATACTATGAATGTAGTTATAATCTATAAATTGTCATTCCAGAACCTCCTGTTACTTCACATTTGGACTATGTGGATATGCAGCACACTCAAAGTACCATAGAAGATGTGCAAATAAAGGAAAGTCTTGGTAAGTGAAGAAATAATCATAACAGCATTTAGCAGCCTGTTCAAGCATCCTCATATCTGGAGGGATGAGCTAACAAAATGATAAGTAGTGAAAAAGAATTAATTTTTTGCATCATCATTATAAAAGACTTATTTGTCATTCCAGGACCTGTTACTTCACACAGATGCGACTCAGTATCCCGAGACAACGTGCCTATGCATATTTGCATGCTTCGATTGCTGTGGAAGATGCACAAGTGAAGTAAATCTCGGTAAGTAAAAATAATTATCATCCCTTGACCGGTAACGGCGCCTGTGACTGTGCGCAGCTGCTGCTTAGTCAGTAGGAGAGCCTGCTTTGTGAAGCGGCCGTCAATTGCAGGGTGTGTCTGCAGTCAGTTTGGTCCGACCACGCTTTGTCGTGCTGATCCCAAGTGCGTTCCTTACCAAAGTGCGTATGTACCCAAAGGGGATCAGCATCAGCATCTGAAGCTACCTCGAGAACTGCTGTGTCCTGTATATTGTATTGTTAGACGGGCCGATTTCCGCAACTCCACGACGTAGCGCGTATTTTGCGTAAAGGGTGGGACAATACCTTATTCGATCCACCCCACCTCCATGCATGCTCTGCATAGCGGGCTATCTGTAACTCCTATAGTAAACAGGTGCTTGTTAAATGACCCATGACCTGTCACAGCGGCTGTGACTGTGCGCAGCTGCAGTCAGTTGGAGGGCCTGTTTTGTAAAGCGGCCGTCAATTGCAGGGAGTACCTCCCTGGACAGCCTGCAGTCTGTTTGGTCTGACCAAATTTTGTTGTGTTGAACCCTAGTGCGTTTCCTCGCCTGTGCTTTTAAAGGGTCAGTACTGGTCCCAGGCAGCGCTGACGTCCTTTGCTTAAGCTGGGACTTTGTTTTGGTCCGAACTGCAGCTTTCGCCACAATCGGACCAGCACCCACGCTGGTGCCTGCAGTATTACCCGCAGGACCTCCAGGGGCGAGCGGGGTGTTGTTAGCACCCCGCTTAGGAGCTGAGTCGGCTTTCGCTGACTTCACTCCGGTTGGTTGAAATGGCCTTGGATTGTCCATGTATGTAAAGTAGTATTATTCGTCTCTCTGGCTCCCACCCACCATGGAGCCCGCAACTGGGAACGTCTCACTGTTAAGAAGCTTGATCGTTAGGACTACCAGAGAGATATAGGATAAGCATGTCGTTGTGCAACCGCAAAAGCAAACATCTAGACCACTCCCCCCTGCTGTGTCCTTTAATCCATTGAATGGTTATGTTATTGAGAATACACACCTGATTTAAGCGGTTATGACATTCGTGTAGTAGTAGCCCAGAGTTAGTGGTATGGCATTTTAGTGCTTGCAGGACCGCCATGCTGCAGTTGCTCCAGTTTAACTTGCTGTTAAGGATGACTCCGAGATACTAGTCCTGGTTCGCTAGTTGGAGTTCAGTGTTGAATAGTTTTGGCAGGCTCAACTGGCCTAGTAGACAGCAAGACTAATTAGTAGAAAAACAACTTCTTAAAATGCAAGCTGATAATCTTCCAGGTTCAACGTGGCACTGCGTCCCACCGGACAACCACGACTGGTCACTGTGGCTGGCGACAGAGGCACGGCTCCGTGTCCCTTCGTCATGAACCCTCATGGCAACTGGATGGTCACCATCAAAACCAACAAGGAAGTCATGATTGTAAGTTATTTTATCTTTCTATTGTCGTAATGGCCCAGTGGTTAAGAAGAATGCGCAGACGCTGCCCGCGTTTCAGGTCTGAAAGAGTTATTCGCGTATATGTATACAACAAACATACATAGAATTGTGGTTAAATGTCATCATGTAATGAAACACTTATTCAGTTGCATAAATCGAACTGACTAAAGGTCTCACCTCTCATGAAGAACATTGAGACTTTTTAATTCATTTGTACCATCTCGGACGGATAAGGTTCAAAACTGGTTCACCTCCAGCGATGATACCTACTTTATTAGTTTATCTTAGACATTACTGACATCTACACACATTACAATGAGTATAAGTCTGAAATCGCCAACCCGCCTTGGTAAAGCCCAAGTGTTCTGGGTATTTGCTATATATAATAAGAAATATCTATCCATGTAATGTATTGTATTAATTACATCAGTCATCTAGTACCCATAATACAAGCTCTGCTTAGCTCGGGGCTAGATGATGCTGTGTGGATTGGATGAGGATGAGTCTAAAATCAAGACGGTACACATAAGACCTCAAAGGAATAAATGCATTAGAAGATTTGTAGTACCCACTTGTAATAACTATTATGGACCAAGGTGTAGAAAATGCTTAGTCCCAATTTTTTTAAATGATATACCAATAGATTTAGAACGTAGCTGTACTACAAAAATGTCTTTTAAAAATAAAGTGGGGAAGTTTCTTTTTAGCACGTTTTGTAAAAACCTTATCAGCTAGTAATTTCATAAAATATAACAGAACTTTGTATACGGGAGCTACATCTGTCAACAAACTGCTGTACAGTTTGGCAGAAGAAACATTGCAACAACATAACTGTGTTGAGGTTGGCTTCCAGTCTAACCGGCTACAGCTGAGTACCGATTGAAACTGTAAGAAAAGACCACTTTCATAACAGTGTAGTGACATCCATTCATGTCGATGACATATCTTGGATACAAGTGTTCAATGTAGATGATGCGAATAATGCAATTTATTTGATGGTAAGTTTCTGTATTTTCCCAACGATCCAGTTTAAGGTTAGACTTCCTTGGTTTCTGTGATTGCTAATTAGCGCGTCACGAAAATATTATTTCGCCACAATATTGTGGACTGTTAATAACACTATCACACTTCCCACTAACAATATTATTAACACCAGAACAGCTGAACAGATCTGGATGAAGTATGGCGCAGATATAGATTAATAGTCTGGCATAGCACGTAGTGTATTTTTTACCACAGAAAACGGAAGTATTCCCGTTGGGATTCCGATTGTTTCATGTTGACTTAAAACGTAAAACCGCGGGGCGCTGCTAGTGATTTATAGTTCTGCTTCGCATTCTAAATGTTGTTGACTATTGAATCGTTGAATGAATTCTAATCATTCAGGACTCACTACTATCAGTGTTAATTTTAAACCGCGGGGCTAGGCAACTGGGCCTAACCCAGTTGTAAACGTCCCTTTGTGCCTATTGGCCCAGCTCAGTTCTGTCTCCTGGTCGATATGGAGGGAAGAAGAAATTGCGTAGTTTTCTTAGTCCTCCGCTGCTTTTTTCTGATTAATTTCGTTGCGGGTTCCAAGACAGTTGCAGTGGATTGGGAATAGTGGGGCGGGCTCGTCCCATAGTAAAAAATATTAAAAAAAATCCTATTATACACTTTCAGGGCGACCGCGACATGACAGTGGGGATCAAGTCAACTGTAGCGATCCCTGAGGCAGATTGGCACCTGGACTACATCACCCCTCGCCCGTAATGCTTGATACGCAACAACAGTCTTCACGGCCGCTGTGGATTCTAAGAAGGTATGATACGTTTAAATGATTAAACGTCGCCTATTTTTTTTTTGTTTTTATGTCGTCGCGCCACACTAGTAATTTCTCCTGTATCGTGGGTGCGTTAACAAACATTTAAACTCACATACACAAACAGCCAAACCCGGAACAACCACCTGTAGACCAGAGAAATATTTTTTCCGTGCGGGAGTCGAACCCGCGACCCGTAGCGCAGCAGCCAACCACTCGGCCACTGCGCCCACCGTGTCGTCTATTGGTGGTAGTCATTTTGCATTGATATTCTATTTATTTGAACAACATAAAGAAACGAAATCAAAATAACCACTGCTATAATTTCATTAAGTTTGGTATAGCCGCGATTACTTATTTAGTCAGAAAGGAATGTCCATATTATTGTTTGGTGGAAAGAAGTTTAGGTGTATAAGGGTCCGAATATCCGATTACTGCTAAGAATAGCGGTGACTACTTTCGTGCACTTTTCCTAATTTCTACGTTTTATTCTGATGTTCGTTGTGCTGTACACAAACATGATGTCTACCTACCAAAATGATATTTTTAAGAAGTGAATAATTTACTTTTTAATTAAAAATCTCATTGCACCATGAACCACCAGAATCATGCAGTCATGGTGTCAGTTTGTGCGTCCAAGTCCCTTCCACCGTGTATACATAGTATAGTTCTTTACTCATTGATATTATAAATAGTATTGGTTCTGTCTCTTATGCTTTGGTAAGCAGAAGAGACAGAACCAATAAACCATGCTAAAGGCGTGAGTTTATGCTTGTATGTATGTTATGTGATACTTATCTAAGTGTATATTCACATTTATGCATATTGAATAGTTTTAGTGAAGTATAGCAGCAAACTATAGTTGAAAGTGATGACACGATTAAACATTATCCATGCTGTAGAAGCCATATTTAGAAGTTGGTCTTTAATTATGAATTGTTTTTAGGTGAATCCCATGGCTCGCTGGTGCCATAATTGCTACAGAGCAGCTTGATGTACAGTTGCCCGGATGCCTTATCAGACCCAGATCCGGAGCAGAGCAGAGCAGAACAAAAGCATCAACTCAAGAAATTACAGTTGTGTGACCTGCGCTGCACTTCATTTCTGATCAAGAGATGTCGTCACAGCAAAGCTCTCGACTATCATCAGGTTCGGAATGGATACTTCTACCACAATACAACAACATACGATACTCACACTGGAGTCTGAATCGTTGATATTTTACAACATTATAAATTATATCTTCCAACCCCTAATAGGATTGGTAGTAATGATCTTATCGTCAATGTGTGGGATGATGCACTGTCCAATTCCATCACTACATATTTTAACTCTCAGCAAACATCACAAGATCCATAGCTCATTTGAGAGGCTTGGTAATCAATGTAATCATATCTGCTCTTACATCAATTTACCGCTTTCTTTGCTGGATTTGCCTTTAAATGCATTTAAATGTAATCCATAATGTATCTATGGAATACTTTTCCATCAAGTATACTACTTAGACAACAAGAATAATTGGGAGCTCTTTGTAAAATACAAGATAATTTTATAATATTGTTTCACTCTATTTAGCTTATTGCAGGTTAATAAATCTATTGCATAACTTTAGGTTTATTTTATTGACATAATCCTCTCATTCATTGTTTTGTTTAATTTCATCTTGACATTTTATTTACAGGGACGACGCGAGGTGGAAGTGAAGAATATTGTTGTCTAGAACACCTTCCTCAAAGATGAGCTAGCTGAGCGACACATTCAGCATATCGCCAACCAACACAGTCAACTTAAAATCCATGTTTATTATTTAATATGAACTATTGTTATATTGTACCTATTATGTGTACCAATAAAAATGTAGTGTTCATGAAACGAATCTCTGGTTTTACTGATTACTGATTAATCTTCTTTTACTTGGCTTTTTAGTCCATGTTGGGCTGGATTAATTATTGTTAGTCTTTATAGTATTTATATTTTATTATTTGTATTTCGTTTTACTTATTAAAAATCACTGCTAGTGCCACCTATTTAACTACGTCCGCAACAAGAAGACACCGCCTGTGGATCGTATCGTACATTACCAGAGGACAACGCGTGCCTTGATTCTGTGGTGTAGTTTTGTTGCTAGCCCACTCGATTTGTAGATAGATGGGTCTGGGTACAATTTACTATTAATTACCTATGTAAAAACGTCCAGTAAAATAGTAATGCCTACTGAATTGAGTGAGGAACCAGCACTCGCATGTTGTTGAATGGGAAATCAACAATTTTTTCTCTAGATAAAAGCTCAATACCTCTCGTAATGTAACAATAAATGAATAAATAAAATTGAGACTGTTGCGTATACTTATTAAAAATTACTGCTAGTGCCACCTATTTAACTACGTCTGCAACAAGAAGACACCGCGTGTAATTCGTATCGTACATTACCAGAGGACAACGCGTGCCTTGATTCTGTGGTGTAGTTTTGTTGCTAGCTCACTCGATTTGTAGATAGATGGGTCTGGGTACAATTTACTATTAATTACCTATGTAAAAACGTCCAGTAAAATAGTAATGCCTACTGAATTGAGTGGGGATTCAGCACTCGCACGTCGTTGAATGGCAAATAAGCAATTTTTTCTCTAGATATAAGCTTAATGCCTCACGTAATGTTACAATAAATAAATAAAGAAAATTGAGACTCTGTGTGAATTTATAATTTATTGCATGCAACACTCACTCAACAAAAAAGAAAAAAAGTTTGACAGCCGGTTTGCCTGTGTTTATTTTCCGCGTCCTGCTTGTTTCTTTTAGTTATAATCGTCCAAAAGTGCTTCTTCCACCCAGTAACGTTGGGTAGAGCCTTTGCTCCTCCGGCCGTGGTGATTATGTGCTGGTATTGATTGTTTAAATCTACGTATTGAGACAACCTACCTGACTACCCGTTTGGTGATTTTGGAGGCTGCTATGTACAATGCAATGTGAATTTGCATAAATTCCCTACCCCGAATAAGGATAAGGAGTTTTTTAATACATGGGCTACTTCCGTCGGTGTATATTGCGACGAGAAAATGAATATAATTTCAAATACCGCCATGTAAGTCATACCACCGAGTAAGTTGAAAGTGTACACATACTTCGAATAACGGTATTGGTGCCGGAAGATAAAGCAAAGACGCCGTATGAACAACAAACATGCCAGGTTAGATAGATTGATATCATCATGATCTGCCTAGCCCTTTCCCAACTATGTTGGGGCGGCTTCCAGTGTAACCGGATGCAGCTGAATAACAGTATTTTACATGGAGCGACTGCCTATCTGACCTCCACAACCCAGTTACTGAGCAACACAGTACGCCTTGATGAGGCGGGTTGTCAAACATTCAGATTTCTGACTATCTGTAACAACAAACTTTCAAACATCTACAAATGACAGCCGGGACCCTGGACTAACGGGTTAGCGTGCTTTCCGTGGCGCGCAGGCGTCTCGATATGTTACGATCGGTCACCCATCCACAGACAGACCTCGGCGAGCGTAGCTTAAACTTTGATCAACCCGTATGGCTGTTTTTATTTGGCAATGAGCCACTCATAACATGCCAGGTTACATAGATTGATATCTATACTAATATTATAAAGAGGTAAAATTAGCTTATAAGTTTGTACATTATTCATATTCATTCATACAAAAAGCTACATTATTCCTGAGTGCTACAGGCTATAGAAATCATTTATTTGCCAATAATGTAGGTAACAGATAAGTTGTTAATTTATGGAGTCCCAATACATTTTGCCTTAGGGCATGCAAAATTATTTAATTAATTGAATACATTGCCTTAGTTGCTACATTTACTTAACATTTTTGTATAATTGAGACACATAATGACATAGTATTACATCTAAAATTGATTGATTATAGTATAAAATAATCAAAATATACTATGAATGTAGTTATAATCTATAAATTGTCATTCCAGAACCTCCTGTTACTTCACATTTGGACTATGTGGATATGCAGCACACTCAAAGTACCATAGAAGATGTGCAAATAAAGGAAAGTCTTGGTAAGTGAAGAAATAATCATAACAGCATTTAGCAGCCTGTTCAAGCATCCTCATATCTGGAGGGATGAGCTAACAAAATGATAAGTAGTGAAAAAGAATTAATTTTTTGCATCATCATTATAAAAGACTTATTTGTCATTCCAGGACCTGTTACTTCACACAGATGTGACTCAGTATCCCGAGACAAAGTGCCTATGCATATTTGCATGCTTCGATTGCTGTGGAAGATGCACAAGTGAAGTAAATCTCGGTAAGTAAAAATAATTATCATCCCTTGACCGGTAACGGCGCCTGTGACTGTGCGCAGCTGCTGCTTAGTCAGTAGGAGAGCCTGCTTTGTGAAGCGGCCGTCAATTGCAGGGTGTGTCTGCAGTCAGTTTGGTCCGACCACGCTTTGTCGTGCTGATCCCAAGTGCGTTCCTTACCAAAGTGCGTATGTACCCAAAGGGGATCAGCATCAGCATCTGAAGCTACCTCGAGAACTGCTGTGTCCTGTATATTGTATTGTTAGACGGGCCGATTTCCGCAACTCCACGACGTAGCGCGTATTTTGCGTAAAGGGTGGGACAATACCTTATTCGATCCACCCCACCTCCATGCATGCTCTGCATAGCGGGCTATCTGTAACTCCTATAGTAAACAGGTGCTTGTTAAATGACCCATGACCTGTCACAGCGGCTGTGACTGTGCGCAGCTGCAGTCAGTTGGAGGGCCTGTTTTGTAAAGCGGCCGTCAATTGCAGGGAGTACCTCCCTGGACAGCCTGCAGTCTGTTTGGTCTGACCAAATTTTGTTGTGTTGAACCCTAGTGCGTTTCCTCGCCTGTGCTTTTAAAGGGTCAGTACTGGTCCCAGGCAGCGCTGACGTCCTTTGCTTAAGCTGGGACTTTGTTTTGGTCCGAACTGCAGCTTTCGCCACAATCGGACCAGCACCCACGCTGGTGCCTGCAGTATTACCCGCAGGACCTCCAGGGGCGAGCGGGGTGTTGTTAGCACCCCGCTTAGGAGCTGAGTCGGCTTTCGCTGACTTCACTCCGGTTGGTTGAAATGGCCTTGGATTGTCCATGTATGTAAAGTAGTATTATTCGTCTCTCTGGCTCCCACCCACCATGGAGCCCGCAACTGGGAACGTCTCACTGTTAAGAAGCTTGATCGTTAGGACTACCAGAGAGATATAGGATAAGCATGTCGTTGTGCAACCGCAAAAACAAACATCTAGACCACTCCCCCCTGCTGTGTCCTTTAATCCATTGAATGGTTATGTTTTTGAGAATACACACCTGATTTAAGCGGTTATGACATTCGTGTAGTAGTAGCCCAGAGTTAGTGGTATGGCATTTTAGTGCTTGCAGGACCGCCATGCTGCAGTTGCTCCAGTTTAACTTGCTGTTAAGGATGACTCCGAGATACTAGTCCTGGTTCGCTAGTTGGAGTTCAGTGTTGAATAGTTTTGGCAGGCTCAACTGGCCTAGTAGACAGCAAGACTAATTAGTAGAAAAACAACTTCTTAAAATGCAAGCTGATAATCTTCCAGGTTCAACGTGGCACTGCGTCCCACCGGACAACCACGACTGGTCACTGTGGCTGGCGACAGAGGCACGGCTCCGTGTCCCTTCGTCATGAACCCTCATGGCAACTGGATGGTCACCATCAAAACCAACAAGGAAGTCATGATTGTAAGTTATTTTATCTTTCTATTGTCGTAATGGCCCAGTGGTTAAGAAGAATGCGCAGACGCTGCCCGCGTTTCAGGTCTGAAAGAGTTATTCGCGTATATGTATACAACAAACATACATAGAATTGTGGTTAAATGTCATCATGTAATGAAACACTTATTCAGTTGCATAAATCGAACTGACTAAAGGTCTCACCTCTCATGAAGAACATTGAGACTTTTTAATTCATTTGTACCATCTCGGACGGATAAGGTTCAAAACTGGTTCACCTCCAGCGATGATACCTACTTTATTAGTTTATCTTAGACATTACTGACATCTACACACATTACAATGAGTATAAGTCTGAAATCGCCAACCCGCCTTGGTAAAGCCCAAGTGTTCTGGGTATTTGCTATATATAATAAGAAATATCTATCCATGTAATGTATTGTATTAATTACATCAGTCATCTAGTACCCATAATACAAGCTCTGCTTAGCTCGGGGCTAGATGATGCTGTGTGGATTGGATGAGGATGAGTCTAAAATCAAGACGGTACACATAAGACCTCAAAGGAATAAATGCATTAGAAGATTTGTAGTACCCACTTGTAATAACTATTATGGACCAAGGTGTAGAAAATGCTTAGTCCCAATTTTTTTAAATGATATACCAATAGATTTAGAACGTAGCTGTACTACAAAAATGTCTTTTAAAAATAAAGTGGGGAAGTTTCTTTTTAGCACGTTTTGTAAAAACCTTATCAGCTAGTAATTTCATAAAATATAACAGAACTTTGTATACGGGAGCTACATCTGTCAACAAACTGCTGTACAGTTTGGCAGAAGAAACATTGCAACAACATAACTGTGTTGAGGTTGGCTTCCAGTCTAACCGGCTACAGCTGAGTACCGATTGAAACTGTAAGAAAAGACCACTTTCATAACAGTGTAGTGACATCCATTCATGTCGATGACATATCTTGGATACAAGTGTTCAATGTAGATGATGCGAATAATGCAATTTATTTGATGGTAAGTTTCTGTATTTTCCCAACGATCCAGTTTAAGGTTAGACTTCCTTGGTTTCTGTGATTGCTAATTAGCGCGTCACGAAAATATTATTTCGCCACAATATTGTGGACTGTTAATAACACTATCACACTTCCCACTAACAATATTATTAACACCAGAACAGCTGAACAGATCTGGATGAAGTATGGCGCAGATATAGATTAATAGTCTGGCATAGCACGTAGTGTATTTTTTACCACAGAAAACGGAAGTATTCCCGTTGGGATTCCGATTGTTTCATGTTGACTTAAAACGTAAAACCGCGGGGCGCTGCTAGTGATTTATAGTTCTGCTTCGCATTCTAAATGTTGTTGACTATTGAATCGTTGAATGAATTCTAATCATTCAGGACTCACTACTATCAGTGTTAATTTTAAACCGCGGGGCTAGGCAACTGGGCCTAACCCAGTTGTAAACGTCCCTTTGTGCCTATTGGCCCAGCTCAGTTCTGTCTCCTGGTCGATATGGAGGGAAGAAGAAATTGCGTAGTTTTCTTAGTCCTCCGCTGCTTTTTTCTGATTAATTTCGTTGCGGGTTCCAAGACAGTTGCAGTGGATTGGGAATAGTGGGGCGGGCTCGTCCCATAGTAAAAAATATTAAAAAAAATCCTATTATACACTTTCAGGGCGACCGCGACATGACAGTGGGGATCAAGTCAACTGTAGCGATCCCTGAGGCAGATTGGCACCTGGACTACATCACCCCTCGCCCGTAATGCTTGATACGCAACAACAGTCTTCACGGCCGCTGTGGATTCTAAGAAGGTATGATACGTTTAAATGATTAAACGTCGCCTATTTTTTTTTTGTTTTTATGTCGTCGCGCCACACTAGTAATTTCTCCTGTATCGTGGGTGCGTTAACAAACATTTAAACTCACATACACAAACAGCCAAACCCGGAACAACCACCTGTAGACCAGAGAAATATTTTTTCCGTGCGGGAGTCGAACCCGCGACCCGTAGCGCAGCAGCCAACCACTCGGCCACTGCGCCCACCGTGTCGTCTATTGGTGGTAGTCATTTTGCATTGATATTCTATTTATTTGAACAACATAAAGAAACGAAATCAAAATAACCACTGCTATAATTTCATTAAGTTTGGTATAGCCGCGATTACTTATTTAGTCAGAAAGGAATGTCCATATTATTGTTTGGTGGAAAGAAGTTTAGGTGTATAAGGGTCCGAATATCCGATTACTGCTAAGAATAGCGGTGACTACTTTCGTGCACTTTTCCTAATTTCTACGTTTTATTCTGATGTTCGTTGTGCTGTACACAAACATGATGTCTACCTACCAAAATGATATTTTTAAGAAGTGAATAATTTACTTTTTAATTAAAAATCTCATTGCACCATGAACCACCAGAATCATGCAGTCATGGTGTCAGTTTGTGCGTCCAAGTCCCTTCCACCGTGTATACATAGTATAGTTCTTTACTCATTGATATTATAAATAGTATTGGTTCTGTCTCTTATGCTTTGGTAAGCAGAAGAGACAGAACCAATAAACCATGCTAAAGGCGTGAGTTTATGCTTGTATGTATGTTATGTGATACTTATCTAAGTGTATATTCACATTTATGCATATTGAATAGTTTTAGTGAAGTATAGCAGCAAACTATAGTTGAAAGTGATGACACGATTAAACATTATCCATGCTGTAGAAGCCATATTTAGAAGTTGGTCTTTAATTATGAATTGTTTTTAGGTGAATCCCATGGCTCGCTGGTGCCATAATTGCTACAGAGCAGCTTGATGTACAGTTGCCCGGATGCCTTATCAGACCCAGATCCGGAGCAGAGCAGAGCAGAACAAAAGCATCAACTCAAGAAATTACAGTTGTGTGACCTGCGCTGCACTTCATTTCTGATCAAGAGATGTCGTCACAGCAAAGCTCTCGACTATCATCAGGTTCGGAATGGATACTTCTACCACAATACAACAACATACGATACTCACACTGGAGTCTGAATCGTTGATATTTTACAACATTATAAATTATATCTTCCAACCCCTAATAGGATTGGTAGTAATGATCTTATCGTCAATGTGTGGGATGATGCACTGTCCAATTCCATCACTACATATTTTAACTCTCAGCAAACATCACAAGATCCATAGCTCATTTGAGAGGCTTGGTAATCAATGTAATCATATCTGCTCTTACATCAATTTACCGCTTTCTTTGCTGGATTTGCCTTTAAATGCATTTAAATGTAATCCATAATGTATCTATGGAATACTTTTCCATCAAGTATACTACTTAGACAACAAGAATAATTGGGAGCTCTTTGTAAAATACAAGATAATTTTATAATATTGTTTCACTCTATTTAGCTTATTGCAGGTTAATAAATCTATTGCATAACTTTAGGTTTATTTTATTGACATAATCCTCTCATTCATTGTTTTGTTTAATTTCATCTTGACATTTTATTTACAGGGACGACGCGAGGTGGAAGTGAAGAATATTGTTGTCTAGAACACCTTCCTCAAAGATGAGCTAGCTGAGCGACACATTCAGCATATCGCCAACCAACACAGTCAACTTAAAATCCATGTTTATTATTTAATATGAACTATTGTTATATTGTACCTATTATGTGTACCAATAAAAATGTAGTGTTCATGAAACGAATCTCTGGTTTTACTGATTACTGATTAATCTTCTTTTACTTGGCTTTTTAGTCCATGTTGGGCTGGATTAATTATTGTTAGTCTTTATAGTATTTATATTTTATTATTTGTATTTCGTTTTACTTATTAAAAATCACTGCTAGTGCCACCTATTTAACTACGTCCGCAACAAGAAGACACCGCCTGTGGATCGTATCGTACATTACCAGAGGACAACGCGTGCCTTGATTCTGTGGTGTAGTTTTGTTGCTAGCCCACTCGATTTGTAGATAGATGGGTCTGGGTACAATTTACTATTAATTACCTATGTAAAAACGTCCAGTAAAATAGTAATGCCTACTGAATTGAGTGAGGAACCAGCACTCGCATGTTGTTGAATGGGAAATCAACAATTTTTTCTCTAGATAAAAGCTCAATACCTCTCGTAATGTAACAATAAATGAATAAATAAAATTGAGACTGTTGCGTATACTTATTAAAAATTACTGCTAGTGCCACCTATTTAACTACGTCTGCAACAAGAAGACACCGCGTGTAATTCGTATCGTACATTACCAGAGGACAACGCGTGCCTTGATTCTGTGGTGTAGTTTTGTTGCTAGCTCACTCGATTTGTAGATAGATGGGTCTGGGTACAATTTACTATTAATTACCTATGTAAAAACGTCCAGTAAAATAGTAATGCCTACTGAATTGAGTGGGGATTCAGCACTCGCACGTCGTTGAATGGCAAATAAGCAATTTTTTCTCTAGATATAAGCTTAATGCCTCACGTAATGTTACAATAAATAAATAAAGAAAATTGAGACTCTGTGTGAATTTATAATTTATTGCATGCAACACTCACTCAACAAAAAAGAAAAAAAGTTTGACAGCCGGTTTGCCTGTGTTTATTTTCCGCGTCCTGCTTGTTTCTTTTAGTTATAATCGTCCAAAAGTGCTTCTTCCACCCAGTAACGTTGGGTAGAGCCTTTGCTCCTCCGGCCGTGGTGATTATGTGCTGGTATTGATTGTTTAAATCTACGTATTGAGACAACCTACCTGACTACCCGTTTGGTGATTTTGGAGGCTGCTATGTACAATGCAATGTGAATTTGCATAAATTCCCTACCCCGAATAAGGATAAGGAGTTTTTTAATACATGGGCTACTTCCGTCGGTGTATATTGCGACGAGAAAATGAATATAATTTCAAATACCGCCATGTAAGTCATACCACCGAGTAAGTTGAAAGTGTACACATACTTCGAATAACGGTATTGGTGCCGGAAGATAAAGCAAAGACGCCGTATGAACAACAAACATGCCAGGTTAGATAGATTGATATCATCATGATCTGCCTAGCCCTTTCCCAACTATGTTGGGGCGGCTTCCAGTGTAACCGGATGCAGCTGAATAACAGTATTTTACATGGAGCGACTGCCTATCTGACCTCCACAACCCAGTTACTGAGCAACACAGTACGCCTTGATGAGGCGGGTTGTCAAACATTCAGATTTCTGACTATCTGTAACAACAAACTTTCAAACATCTACAAATGACAGCCGGGACCCTGGACTAACGGGTTAGCGTGCTTTCCGTGGCGCGCAGGCGTCTCGATATGTTACGATCGGTCACCCATCCACAGACAGACCTCGGCGAGCGTAGCTTAAACTTTGATCAACCCGTATGGCTGTTTTTATTTGGCAATGAGCCACTCATAACATGCCAGGTTACATAGATTGATATCTATACTAATATTATAAAGAGGTAAAATTAGCTTTTAAGTTTGTACATTATTCATATTCATTCATACAAAAAGCTACATTATTCCTGAGCGCTACAGGCTATAGAAATCATTTATTTGCCAATAATGTAGGTAACAGATAAGTTGTTAATTTATGGAGTCCCAATACATTTTGCCTTAGGGCATGCAAAATTATTTAATTAATTGAATACATTGGCTTAGTTGCTACATTTACTTAACATTTTTGTATAATTGAGACACATAATGACATAGTATTACATCTAAAATTGATTGATTATAGTATAAAATAATCAAAATATACTATGAATGTAGTTATAATCTATAAATTGTCATTCCAGAACCTCCTGTTACTTCACATTTGGACTATGTGGATATGCAGCACACTCAAAGTACCATAGAAGATGTGCAAATAAAGGAAAGTCTTGGTAAGTGAAGAAATAATCATAACAGCATTTAGCAGCCTGTTCAAGCATCCTCATATCTGGAGGGATGAGCTAACAAAATGATAAGTAGTGAAAAAGAATTAATTTTTTGCATCATCATTATAAAAGACTTATTTGTCATTCCAGGACCTGTTACTTCACACAGATGCGACTCAGTATCCCGAGACAACGTGCCTATGCATATTTGCATGCTTCGATTGCTGTGGAAGATGCACAAGTGAAGTAAATCTCGGTAAGTAAAAATAATTATCATCCCTTGACCGGTAACGGCGCCTGTGACTGTGCGCAGCTGCTGCTTAGTCAGTAGGAGAGCCTGCTTTGTGAAGCGGCCGTCAATTGCAGGGTGTGTCTGCAGTCAGTTTGGTCCGACCACGCTTTGTCGTGCTGATCCCAAGTGCGTTCCTTACCAAAGTGCGTATGTACCCAAAGGGGATCAGCATCAGCATCTGAAGCTACCTCGAGAACTGCTGTGTCCTGTATATTGTATTGTTAGACGGGCCGATTTCCGCAACTCCACGACGTAGCGCGTATTTTGCGTAAAGGGTGGGACAATACCTTATTCGATCCACCCCACCTCCATGCATGCTCTGCATAGCGGGCTATCTGTAACTCCTATAGTAAACAGGTGCTTGTTAAATGACCCATGACCTGTCACAGCGGCTGTGACTGTGCGCAGCTGCAGTCAGTTGGAGGGCCTGTTTTGTAAAGCGGCCGTCAATTGCAGGGAGTACCTCCCTGGACAGCCTGCAGTCTGTTTGGTCTGACCAAATTTTGTTGTGTTGAACCCTAGTGCGTTTCCTCGCCTGTGCTTTTAAAGGGTCAGTACTGGTCCCAGGCAGCGCTGACGTCCTTTGCTTAAGCTGGGACTTTGTTTTGGTCCGAACTGCAGCTTTCGCCACAATCGGACCAGCACCCACGCTGGTGCCTGCAGTATTACCCGCAGGACCTCCAGGGGCGAGCGGGGTGTTGTTAGCACCCCGCTTAGGAGCTGAGTCGGCTTTCGCTGACTTCACTCCGGTTGGTTGAAATGGCCTTGGATTGTCCATGTATGTAAAGTAGTATTATTCGTCTCTCTGGCTCCCACCCACCATGGAGCCCGCAACTGGGAACGTCTCACTGTTAAGAAGCTTGATCGTTAGGACTACCAGAGAGATATAGGATAAGCATGTCGTTGTGCAACCGCAAAAGCAAACATCTAGACCACTCCCCCCTGCTGTGTCCTTTAATCCATTGAATGGTTATGTTATTGAGAATACACACCTGATTTAAGCGGTTATGACATTCGTGTAGTAGTAGCCCAGAGTTAGTGGTATGGCATTTTAGTGCTTGCAGGACCGCCATGCTGCAGTTGCTCCAGTTTAACTTGCTGTTAAGGATGACTCCGAGATACTAGTCCTGGTTCGCTAGTTGGAGTTCAGTGTTGAATAGTTTTGGCAGGCTCAACTGGCCTAGTAGACAGCAAGACTAATTAGTAGAAAAACAACTTCTTAAAATGCAAGCTGATAATCTTCCAGGTTCAACGTGGCACTGCGTCCCACCGGACAACCACGACTGGTCACTGTGGCTGGCGACAGAGGCACGGCTCCGTGTCCCTTCGTCATGAACCCTCATGGCAACTGGATGGTCACCATCAAAACCAACAAGGAAGTCATGATTGTAAGTTATTTTATCTTTCTATTGTCGTAATGGCCCAGTGGTTAAGAAGAATGCGCAGACGCTGCCCGCGTTTCAGGTCTGAAAGAGTTATTCGCGTATATGTATACAACAAACATACATAGAATTGTGGTTAAATGTCATCATGTAATGAAACACTTATTCAGTTGCATAAATCGAACTGACTAAAGGTCTCACCTCTCATGAAGAACATTGAGACTTTTTAATTCATTTGTACCATCTCGGACGGATAAGGTTCAAAACTGGTTCACCTCCAGCGATGATACCTACTTTATTAGTTTATCTTAGACATTACTGACATCTACACACATTACAATGAGTATAAGTCTGAAATCGCCAACCCGCCTTGGTAAAGCCCAAGTGTTCTGGGTATTTGCTATATATAATAAGAAATATCTATCCATGTAATGTATTGTATTAATTACATCAGTCATCTAGTACCCATAATACAAGCTCTGCTTAGCTCGGGGCTAGATGATGCTGTGTGGATTGGATGAGGATGAGTCTAAAATCAAGACGGTACACATAAGACCTCAAAGGAATAAATGCATTAGAAGATTTGTAGTACCCACTTGTAATAACTATTATGGACCAAGGTGTAGAAAATGCTTAGTCCCAATTTTTTTAAATGATATACCAATAGATTTAGAACGTAGCTGTACTACAAAAATGTCTTTTAAAAATAAAGTGGGGAAGTTTCTTTTTAGCACGTTTTGTAAAAACCTTATCAGCTAGTAATTTCATAAAATATAACAGAACTTTGTATACGGGAGCTACATCTGTCAACAAACTGCTGTACAGTTTGGCAGAAGAAACATTGCAACAACATAACTGTGTTGAGGTTGGCTTCCAGTCTAACCGGCTACAGCTGAGTACCGATTGAAACTGTAAGAAAAGACCACTTTCATAACAGTGTAGTGACATCCATTCATGTCGATGACATATCTTGGATACAAGTGTTCAATGTAGATGATGCGAATAATGCAATTTATTTGATGGTAAGTTTCTGTATTTTCCCAACGATCCAGTTTAAGGTTAGACTTCCTTGGTTTCTGTGATTGCTAATTAGCGCGTCACGAAAATATTATTTCGCCACAATATTGTGGACTGTTAATAACACTATCACACTTCCCACTAACAATATTATTAACACCAGAACAGCTGAACAGATCTGGATGAAGTATGGCGCAGATATAGATTAATAGTCTGGCATAGCACGTAGTGTATTTTTTACCACAGAAAACGGAAGTATTCCCGTTGGGATTCCGATTGTTTCATGTTGACTTAAAACGTAAAACCGCGGGGCGCTGCTAGTGATTTATAGTTCTGCTTCGCATTCTAAATGTTGTTGACTATTGAATCGTTGAATGAATTCTAATCATTCAGGACTCACTACTATCAGTGTTAATTTTAAACCGCGGGGCTAGGCAACTGGGCCTAACCCAGTTGTAAACGTCCCTTTGTGCCTATTGGCCCAGCTCAGTTCTGTCTCCTGGTCGATATGGAGGGAAGAAGAAATTGCGTAGTTTTCTTAGTCCTCCGCTGCTTTTTTCTGATTAATTTCGTTGCGGGTTCCAAGACAGTTGCAGTGGATTGGGAATAGTGGGGCGGGCTCGTCCCATAGTAAAAAATATTAAAAAAAATCCTATTATACACTTTCAGGGCGACCGCGACATGACAGTGGGGATCAAGTCAACTGTAGCGATCCCTGAGGCAGATTGGCACCTGGACTACATCACCCCTCGCCCGTAATGCTTGATACGCAACAACAGTCTTCACGGCCGCTGTGGATTCTAAGAAGGTATGATACGTTTAAATGATTAAACGTCGCCTATTTTTTTTTTGTTTTTATGTCGTCGCGCCACACTAGTAATTTCTCCTGTATCGTGGGTGCGTTAACAAACATTTAAACTCACATACACAAACAGCCAAACCCGGAACAACCACCTGTAGACCAGAGAAATATTTTTTCCGTGCGGGAGTCGAACCCGCGACCCGTAGCGCAGCAGCCAACCACTCGGCCACTGCGCCCACCGTGTCGTCTATTGGTGGTAGTCATTTTGCATTGATATTCTATTTATTTGAACAACATAAAGAAACGAAATCAAAATAACCACTGCTATAATTTCATTAAGTTTGGTATAGCCGCGATTACTTATTTAGTCAGAAAGGAATGTCCATATTATTGTTTGGTGGAAAGAAGTTTAGGTGTATAAGGGTCCGAATATCCGATTACTGCTAAGAATAGCGGTGACTACTTTCGTGCACTTTTCCTAATTTCTACGTTTTATTCTGATGTTCGTTGTGCTGTACACAAACATGATGTCTACCTACCAAAATGATATTTTTAAGAAGTGAATAATTTACTTTTTAATTAAAAATCTCATTGCACCATGAACCACCAGAATCATGCAGTCATGGTGTCAGTTTGTGCGTCCAAGTCCCTTCCACCGTGTATACATAGTATAGTTCTTTACTCATTGATATTATAAATAGTATTGGTTCTGTCTCTTATGCTTTGGTAAGCAGAAGAGACAGAACCAATAAACCATGCTAAAGGCGTGAGTTTATGCTTGTATGTATGTTATGTGATACTTATCTAAGTGTATATTCACATTTATGCATATTGAATAGTTTTAGTGAAGTATAGCAGCAAACTATAGTTGAAAGTGATGACACGATTAAACATTATCCATGCTGTAGAAGCCATATTTAGAAGTTGGTCTTTAATTATGAATTGTTTTTAGGTGAATCCCATGGCTCGCTGGTGCCATAATTGCTACAGAGCAGCTTGATGTACAGTTGCCCGGATGCCTTATCAGACCCAGATCCGGAGCAGAGCAGAGCAGAACAAAAGCATCAACTCAAGAAATTACAGTTGTGTGACCTGCGCTGCACTTCATTTCTGATCAAGAGATGTCGTCACAGCAAAGCTCTCGACTATCATCAGGTTCGGAATGGATACTTCTACCACAATACAACAACATACGATACTCACACTGGAGTCTGAATCGTTGATATTTTACAACATTATAAATTATATCTTCCAACCCCTAATAGGATTGGTAGTAATGATCTTATCGTCAATGTGTGGGATGATGCACTGTCCAATTCCATCACTACATATTTTAACTCTCAGCAAACATCACAAGATCCATAGCTCATTTGAGAGGCTTGGTAATCAATGTAATCATATCTGCTCTTACATCAATTTACCGCTTTCTTTGCTGGATTTGCCTTTAAATGCATTTAAATGTAATCCATAATGTATCTATGGAATACTTTTCCATCAAGTATACTACTTAGACAACAAGAATAATTGGGAGCTCTTTGTAAAATACAAGATAATTTTATAATATTGTTTCACTCTATTTAGCTTATTGCAGGTTAATAAATCTATTGCATAACTTTAGGTTTATTTTATTGACATAATCCTCTCATTCATTGTTTTGTTTAATTTCATCTTGACATTTTATTTACAGGGACGACGCGAGGTGGAAGTGAAGAATATTGTTGTCTAGAACACCTTCCTCAAAGATGAGCTAGCTGAGCGACACATTCAGCATATCGCCAACCAACACAGTCAACTTAAAATCCATGTTTATTATTTAATATGAACTATTGTTATATTGTACCTATTATGTGTACCAATAAAAATGTAGTGTTCATGAAACGAATCTCTGGTTTTACTGATTACTGATTAATCTTCTTTTACTTGGCTTTTTAGTCCATGTTGGGCTGGATTAATTATTGTTAGTCTTTATAGTATTTATATTTTATTATTTGTATTTCGTTTTACTTATTAAAAATCACTGCTAGTGCCACCTATTTAACTACGTCCGCAACAAGAAGACACCGCCTGTGGATCGTATCGTACATTACCAGAGGACAACGCGTGCCTTGATTCTGTGGTGTAGTTTTGTTGCTAGCCCACTCGATTTGTAGATAGATGGGTCTGGGTACAATTTACTATTAATTACCTATGTAAAAACGTCCAGTAAAATAGTAATGCCTACTGAATTGAGTGAGGAACCAGCACTCGCATGTTGTTGAATGGGAAATCAACAATTTTTTCTCTAGATAAAAGCTCAATACCTCTCGTAATGTTACAATAAATGAATAAATAAAATTGAGACTGTTGCGTATACTTATTAAAAATTACTGCTAGTGCCACCTATTTAACTACGTCTGCAACAAGAAGACACCGCGTGTAATTCGTATCGTACATTACCAGAGGACAACGCGTGCCTTGATTCTGTGGTGTAGTTTTGTTGCTAGCTCACTCGATTTGTAGATAGATGGGTCTGGGTACAATTTACTATTAATTACCTATGTAAAAACGTCCAGTAAAATAGTAATGCCTACTGAATTGAGTGGGGATTCAGCACTCGCACGTCGTTGAATGGCAAATAAGCAATTTTTTCTCTAGATATAAGCTTAATGCCTCACGTAATGTTACAATAAATAAATAAAGAAAATTGAGACTCTGTGTGAATTTATAATTTATTGCATGCAACACTCACTCAACAAAAAAGAAAAAAAGTTTGACAGCCGGTTTGCCTGTGTTTATTTTCCGCGTCCTGCTTGTTTCTTTTAGTTATAATCGTCCAAAAGTGCTTCTTCCACCCAGTAACGTTGGGTAGAGCCTTTGCTCCTCCGGCCGTGGTGATTATGTGCTGGTATTGATTGTTTAAATCTACGTATTGAGACAACCTACCTGACTACCCGTTTGGTGATTTTGGAGGCTGCTATGTACAATGCAATGTGAATTTGCATAAATTCCCTACCCCGAATAAGGATAAGGAGTTTTTTAATACATGGGCTACTTCCGTCGGTGTATATTGCGACGAGAAAATGAATATAATTTCAAATACCGCCATGTAAGTCATACCACCGAGTAAGTTGAAAGTGTACACATACTTCGAATAACGGTATTGGTGCCGGAAGATAAAGCAAAGACGCCGTATGAACAACAAACATGCCAGGTTAGATAGATTGATATCATCATGATCTGCCTAGCCCTTTCCCAACTATGTTGGGGCGGCTTCCAGTGTAACCGGATGCAGCTGAATAACAGTATTTTACATGGAGCGACTGCCTATCTGACCTCCACAACCCAGTTACTGAGCAACACAGTACGCCTTGATGAGGCGGGTTGTCAAACATTCAGATTTCTGACTATCTGTAACAACAAACTTTCAAACATCTACAAATGACAGCCGGGACCCTGGACTAACGGGTTAGCGTGCTTTCCGTGGCGCGCAGGCGTCTCGATATGTTACGATCGGTCACCCATCCACAGACAGACCTCGGCGAGCGTAGCTTAAACTTTGATCAACCCGTATGGCTGTTTTTATTTGGCAATGAGCCACTCATAACATGCCAGGTTACATAGATTGATATCTATACTAATATTATAAAGAGGTAAAATTAGCTTATAAGTTTGTACATTATTCATATTCATTCATACAAAAAGCTACATTATTCCTGAGTGCTACAGGCTATAGAAATCATTTATTTGCCAATAATGTAGGTAACAGATAAGTTGTTAATTTATGGAGTCCCAATACATTTTGCCTTAGGGCATGCAAAATTATTTAATTAATTGAATACATTGGCTTAGTTGCTACATTTACTTAACATTTTTGTATAATTGAGACACATAATGACATAGTATTACATCTAAAATTGATTGATTATAGTATAAAATAATCAAAATATACTATGAATGTAGTTATAATCTATAAATTGTCATTCCAGAACCTCCTGTTACTTCACATTTGGACTATGTGGATATGCAGCACACTCAAAGTACCATAGAAGATGTGCAAATAAAGGAAAGTCTTGGTAAGTGAAGAAATAATCATAACAGCATTTAGCAGCCTGTTCAAGCATCCTCATATCTGGAGGGATGAGCTAACAAAATGATAAGTAGTGAAAAAGAATTAATTTTTTGCATCATCATTATAAAAGACTTATTTGTCATTCCAGGACCTGTTACTTCACACAGATGTGACTCAGTATCCCGAGACAACGTGCCTATGCATATTTGCATGCTTCGATTGCTGTGGAAGATGCACAAGTGAAGTAAATCTCGGTAAGTAAAAATAATTATCATCCCTTGACCGGTAACGGCGCCTGTGACTGTGCGCAGCTGCTGCTTAGTCAGTAGGAGAGCCTGCTTTGTGAAGCGGCCGTCAATTGCAGGGTGTGTCTGCAGTCAGTTTGGTCCGACCACGCTTTGTCGTGCTGATCCCAAGTGCGTTCCTTACCAAAGTGCGTATGTACCCAAAGGGGATCAGCATCAGCATCTGAAGCTACCTCGAGAACTGCTGTGTCCTGTATATTGTATTGTTAGACGGGCCGATTTCCGCAACTCCACGACGTAGCGCGTATTTTGCGTAAAGGGTGGGACAATACCTTATTCGATCCACCCCACCTCCATGCATGCTCTGCATAGCGGGCTATCTGTAACTCCTATAGTAAACAGGTGCTTGTTAAATGACCCATGACCTGTCACAGCGGCTGTGACTGTGCGCAGCTGCAGTCAGTTGGAGGGCCTGTTTTGTAAAGCGGCCGTCAATTGCAGGGAGTACCTCCCTGGACAGCCTGCAGTCTGTTTGGTCTGACCAAATTTTGTTGTGTTGAACCCTAGTGCGTTTCCTCGCCTGTGCTTTTAAAGGGTCAGTACTGGTCCCAGGCAGCGCTGACGTCCTTTGCTTAAGCTGGGACTTTGTTTTGGTCCGAACTGCAGCTTTCGCCACAATCGGACCAGCACCCACGCTGGTGCCTGCAGTATTACCCGCAGGACCTCCAGGGGCGAGCGGGGTGTTGTTAGCACCCCGCTTAGGAGCTGAGTCGGCTTTCGCTGACTTCACTCCGGTTGGTTGAAATGGCCTTGGATTGTCCATGTATGTAAAGTAGTATTATTCGTCTCTCTGGCTCCCACCCACCATGGAGCCCGCTACTGGGAACGTCTCACTGTTAAGAAGCTTGATCGTTAGGACTACCAGAGAGATATAGGATAAGCATGTCGTTGTGCAACCGCAAAAACAAACATCTAGACCACTCCCCCCTGCTGTGTCCTTTAATCCATTGAATGGTTATGTTATTGAGAATACACACCTGATTTAAGCGGTTATGACATTCGTGTAGTAGTAGCCCAGAGTTAGTGGTATGGCATTTTAGTGCTTGCAGGACCGCCATGCTGCAGTTGCTCCAGTTTAACTTGCTGTTAAGGATGACTCCGAGATACTAGTCCTGGTTCGCTAGTTGGAGTTCAGTTTTGAATAGTTTTGGCAGGCTCAACTGGCCTAGTAGACAGTAAGACTAATTAGTAGAAAAACAACTTCTTAAAATGCAAGCTGATAATCTTCCAGGTTCAACGTGGCACTGCGTCCCACCGGACAACCACGACTGGTCACTGTGGCTGGCGACAGAGGCACGGCTCCGTGTCCCTTCGTCATGAACCCTCATGGCAACTGGATGGTCACCATCAAAACCAACAAGGAAGTCATGATTGTAAGTTATTTTATCTTTCTATTGTCGTAATGGCCCAGTGGTTAAGAAGAATGCGCAGACGCTGCCCGCGTTTCAGGTCTGAAAGAGTTATTCGCGTATATGTATACAACAAACATACATAGAATTGTGGTTAAATGTCATCATGTAATGAAACACTTATTCAGTTGCATAAATCGAACTGACTAAAGGTCTCACCTCTCATGAAGAACATTGAGACTTTTTAATTCATTTGTACCATCTCGGACGGATAAGGTTCAAAACTGGTTCACCTCCAGCGATGATACCTACTTTATTAGTTTATCTTAGACATTACTGACATCTACACACATTACAATGAGTATAAGTCTGAAATCGCCAACCCGCCTTGGTAAAGCCCAAGTGTTCTGGGTATTTGCTATATATAATAAGAAATATCTATCCATGTAATGTATTGTATTAATTACATCAGTCATCTAGTACCCATAATACAAGCTCTGCTTAGCTCGGGGCTAGATGATGCTGTGTGGATTGGATGAGGATGAGTCTAAAATCAAGACGGTACACATAAGACCTCAAAGGAATAAATGCATTAGAAGATTTGTAGTACCCACTTGTAATAACTATTATGGACCAAGGTGTAGAAAATGCTTAGTCCCAATTTTTTTAAATGATATACCAATAGATTTAGAACGTAGCTGTACTACAAAAATGTCTTTTAAAAATAAAGTGGGGAAGTTTCTTTTTAGCACGTTTTGTAAAAACCTTATCAGCTAGTAATTTCATAAAATATAACAGAACTTTGTATACGGGAGTTACATCTGTCAACAAACTGCTGTACAGTTTGGCAGAAGAAACATTGCAACAACATAACTGTGTTGAGGTTGGCTTCCAGTCTAACCGGCTACAGCTGAGTACCGATTGAAACTGTAAGAAAAGACCACTTTCATAACAGTGTAGTGACATCCATTCATGTCGATGACATATCTTGGATACAAGTGTTCAATGTAGATGATGCGAATAATGCAATTTATTTGATGGTAAGTTTCTGTATTTTCCCAACGATCCAGTTTAAGGTTAGACTTCCTTGGTTTCTGTGATTGCTAATTAGCGCGTCACGAAAATATTATTTCGCCACAATATTGTGGACTGTTAATAACACTATCACACTTCCCACTAACAATATTATTAACACCAGAACAGCTGAACAGATCTGGATGAAGTATGGCGCAGATATAGATTAATAGTCTGGCATAGCACGTAGTGTATTTTTTACCACAGAAAACGGAAGTATTCCCGTTGGGATTCCGATTGTTTCATGTTGACTTAAAACGTAAAACCGCGGGGCGCTGCTAGTGATTTATAGTTCTGCTTCGCATTCTAAATGTTGTTGACTATTGAATCGTTGAATGAATTCTAATCATTCAGGACTCACTACTATCAGTGTTAATTTTAAACCGCGGGGCTAGGCAACTGGGCCTAACCCAGTTGTAAACGTCCCTTTGTGCCTATTGGCCCAGCTCAGTTCTGTCTCCTGGTCGATATGGAGGGAAGAAGAAATTGCGTAGTTTTCTTAGTCCTCCGCTGCTTTTTTCTGATTAATTTCGTTGCGGGTTCCAAGACAGTTGCAGTGGATTGGGAATAGTGGGGCGGGCTCGTCCCATAGTAAAAAATATTAAAAAAAATCCTATTATACACTTTCAGGGCGACCGCGACATGACAGTGGGGATCAAGTCAACTGTAGCGATCCCTGAGGCAGATTGGCACCTGGACTACATCACCCCTCGCCCGTAATGCTTGATACGCAACAACAGTCTTCACGGCCGCTGTGGATTCTAAGAAGGTATGATACGTTTAAATGATTAAACGTCGCCTATTTTTTTTTTGTTTTTATGTCGTCGCGCCACACTAGTAATTTCTCCTGTATCGTGGGTGCGTTAACAAACATTTAAACTCACATACACAAACAGCCAAACCCGGAACAACCACCTGTAGACCAGAGAAATATTTTTTCCGTGCGGGAGTCGAACCCGCGACCCGTAGCGCAGCAGCCAACCACTCGGCCACTGCGCCCACCGTGTCGTCTATTGGTGGTAGTCATTTTGCATTGATATTCTATTTATTTGAACAACATAAAGAAACGAAATCAAAATAACCACTGCTATAATTTCATTAAGTTTGGTATAGCCGCGATTACTTATTTAGTCAGAAAGGAATGTCCATATTATTGTTTGGTGGAAAGAAGTTTAGGTGTATAAGGGTCCGAATATCCGATTACTGCTAAGAATAGCGGTGACTACTTTCGTGCACTTTTCCTAATTTCTACGTTTTATTCTGATGTTCGTTGTGCTGTACACAAACATGATGTCTACCTACCAAAATGATATTTTTAAGAAGTGAATAATTTACTTTTTAATTAAAAATCTCATTGCACCATGAACCACCAGAATCATGCAGTCATGGTGTCAGTTTGTGCGTCCAAGTCCCTTCCACCGTGTATACATAGTATAGTTCTTTACTCATTGATATTATAAATAGTATTGGTTCTGTCTCTTATGCTTTGGTAAGCAGAAGAGACAGAACCAATAAACCATGCTAAAGGCGTGAGTTTATGCTTGTATGTATGTTATGTGATACTTATCTAAGTGTATATTCACATTTATGCATATTGAATAGTTTTAGTGAAGTATAGCAGCAAACTATAGTTGAAAGTGATGACACGATTAAACATTATCCATGCTGTAGAAGCCATATTTAGAAGTTGGTCTTTAATTATGAATTGTTTTTAGGTGAATCCCATGGCTCGCTGGTGCCATAATTGCTACAGAGCAGCTTGATGTACAGTTGCCCGGATGCCTTATCAGACCCAGATCCGGAGCAGAGCAGAGCAGAACAAAAGCATCAACTCAAGAAATTACAGTTGTGTGACCTGCGCTGCACTTCATTTCTGATCAAGAGATGTCGTCACAGCAAAGCTCTCGACTATCATCAGGTTCGGAATGGATACTTCTACCACAATACAACAACATACGATACTCACACTGGAGTCTGAATCGTTGATATTTTACAACATTATAAATTATATCTTCCAACCCCTAATAGGATTGGTAGTAATGATCTTATCGTCAATGTGTGGGATGATGCACTGTCCAATTCCATCACTACATATTTTAACTCTCAGCAAACATCACAAGATCCATAGCTCATTTGAGAGGCTTGGTAATCAATGTAATCATATCTGCTCTTACATCAATTTACCGCTTTCTTTGCTGGATTTGCCTTTAAATGCATTTAAATGTAATCCATAATGTATCTATGGAATACTTTTCCATCAAGTATACTACTTAGACAACAAGAATAATTGGGAGCTCTTTGTAAAATACAAGATAATTTTATAATATTGTTTCACTCTATTTAGCTTATTGCAGGTTAATAAATCTATTGCATAACTTTAGGTTTATTTTATTGACATAATCCTCTCATTCATTGTTTTGTTTAATTTCATCTTGACATTTTATTTACAGGGACGACGCGAGGTGGAAGTGAAGAATATTGTTGTCTAGAACACCTTCCTCAAAGATGAGCTAGCTGAGCGACACATTCAGCATATCGCCAACCAACACAGTCAACTTAAAATCCATGTTTATTATTTAATATGAACTATTGTTATATTGTACCTATTATGTGTACCAATAAAAATGTAGTGTTCATGAAACGAATCTCTGGTTTTACTGATTACTGATTAATCTTCTTTTACTTGGCTTTTTAGTCCATGTTGGGCTGGATTAATTATTGTTAGTCTTTATAGTATTTATATTTTATTATTTGTATTTCGTTTTACTTATTAAAAATCACTGCTAGTGCCACCTATTTAACTACGTCCGCAACAAGAAGACACCGCCTGTGGATCGTATCGTACATTACCAGAGGACAACGCGTGCCTTGATTCTGTGGTGTAGTTTTGTTGCTAGCCCACTCGATTTGTAGATAGATGGGTCTGGGTACAATTTACTATTAATTACCTATGTAAAAACGTCCAGTAAAATAGTAATGCCTACTGAATTGAGTGAGGAACCAGCACTCGCATGTTGTTGAATGGGAAATCAACAATTTTTTCTCTAGATAAAAGCTCAATACCTCTCGTAATGTAACAATAAATGAATAAATAAAATTGAGACTGTTGCGTATACTTATTAAAAATTACTGCTAGTGCCACCTATTTAACTACGTCTGCAACAAGAAGACACCGCGTGTAAATCGTATCGTACATTACCAGAGGACAACGCGTGCCTTGATTCTGTGGTGTAGTTTTGTTGCTAGCTCACTCGATTTGTAGATAGATGGGTCTGGGTACAATTTACTATTAATTACCTATGTAAAAACGTCCAGTAAAATAGTAATGCCTACTGAATTGAGTGGGGATTCAGCACTCGCACGTCGTTGAATGGCAAATAAGCAATTTTTTCTCTAGATATAAGCTTAATGCCTCACGTAATGTTACAATAAATAAATAAAGAAAATTGAGACTCTGTGTGAATTTATAATTTATTGCATGCAACACTCACTCAACAAAAAAGAAAAAAAGTTTGACAGCCGGTTTGCCTGTGTTTATTTTCCGCGTCCTGCTTGTTTCTTTTAGTTATAATCGTCCAAAAGTGCTTCTTCCACCCAGTAACGTTGGGTAGAGCCTTTGCTCCTCCGGCCGTGGTGATTATGTGCTGGTATTGATTGTTTAAATCTACGTATTGAGACAACCTACCTGACTACCCGTTTGGTGATTTTGGAGGCTGCTATGTACAATGCAATGTGAATTTGCATAAATTCCCTACCCCGAATAAGGATAAGGAGTTTTTTAATACATGGGCTACTTCCGTCGGTGTATATTGCGACGAGAAAATGAATATAATTTCAAATACCGCCATGTAAGTCATACCACCGAGTAAGTTGAAAGTGTACACATACTTCGAATAACGGTATTGGTGCCGGAAGATAAAGCAAAGACGCCGTATGAACAACAAACATGCCAGGTTAGATAGATTGATATCATCATGATCTGCCTAGCCCTTTCCCAACTATGTTGGGGCGGCTTCCAGTGTAACCGGATGCAGCTGAATAACAGTATTTTACATGGAGCGACTGCCTATCTGACCTCCACAACCCAGTTACTGAGCAACACAGTACGCCTTGATGAGGCGGGTTGTCAAACATTCAGATTTCTGACTATCTGTAACAACAAACTTTCAAACATCTACAAATGACAGCCGGGACCCTGGACTAACGGGTTAGCGTGCTTTCCGTGGCGCGCAGGCGTCTCGATATGTTACGATCGGTCACCCATCCACAGACAGACCTCGGCGAGCGTAGCTTAAACTTTGATCAACCCGTATGGCTGTTTTTATTTGGCAATGAGCCACTCATAACATGCCAGGTTACATAGATTGATGTCTATACTAATATTATAAAGAGGTAAAATTAGCTTATAAGTTTGTACATTATTCATATTCATTCATACAAAAAGCTACATTATTCCTGAGTGCTACAGGCTATAGAAATCATTTATTTGCCAATAATGTAGGTAACAGCCCTACATAGCCCTCTGACCAGGTGGGATGACGATCTGCGAAAGACTGCAGGCAGATGCTGGATGCGGCAAGCTGAAGACAGGGCGCTATGGCGCTCATTAGGAGAGGGCTATGTCCAGCAGTGGACTAGTATAGCCTGATGATGATGATGATGATGATGTAGGTAACAGATAAGTTGTTAATTTATGGAGTCCCAATACATTTTGCCTTAGGGCATGCAAAATTATTTAATTAATTGAATACATTGGCTTAGTTGCTACATTTACTTAACATTTTTGTATAATTGAGACACATAATGACATAGTATTACATCTAAAATTGATTGATTATAGTATAAAATAATCAAAATATACTATGAATGTAGTTATAATCTATAAATTGTCATTCCAGAACCTCCTGTTACTTCACATTTGGACTATGTGGATATGCAGCACACTTAAAGTACCATAGAAGATGTGCAAATAAAGGAAAGTCTTGGTAAGTGAAGAAATAATCATAACAGCATTTAGCAGCCTGTTCAAGCATCCTCATATCTGGAGGGATGAGCTAACAAAATGATAAGTAGTGAAAAAGAATTAATTTTTTGCATCATCATTATAAAAGACTTATTTGTCATTCCAGGACCTGTTACTTCACACAGATGTGACTCAGTATCCCGAGACAAAGTGCCTATGCATATTTGCATGCTTCGATTGCTGTGGAAGATGCACAAGTGAAGTAAATCTCGGTAAGTAAGAATAATTATCATCCCTTGACCGGTAACGGCGCCTGTGACTGTGCGCAGCTGCTGCTTAGTCAGTAGGAGAGCCTGCTTTGTGAAGCGGCCGTCAATTGCAGGGTGTGTCTGCAGTCAGTTTGGTCCGACCACGCTTTGTCGTGCTGATCCCAAGTGCGTTCCTTACCAAAGTGCGTATGTACCCAAAGGGGATCAGCATCAGCATCTGAAGCTACCTCGAGAACTGCTGTGTCCTGTATATTGTATTGTTAGACGGGCCGATTTCCGCAACTCCACGACGTAGCGCGTATTTTGCGTAAAGGGTGGGACAATACCTTATTCGATCCACCCCACCTCCATGCATGCTCTGCATAGCGGGCTATCTGTAACTCCTATAGTAAACAGGTGCTTGTTAAATGACCCATGACCTGTCACAGCGGCTGTGACTGTGCGCAGCTGCAGTCAGTTGGAGGGCCTGTTTTGTAAAGCGGCCGTCAATTGCAGGGAGTACCTCCCTGGACAGCCTGCAGTCTGTTTGGTCTGACCAAATTTTGTTGTGTTGAACCCTAGTGCGTTTCCTCGCCTGTGCTTTTAAAGGGTCAGTACTGGTCCCAGGCAGCGCTGACGTCCTTTGCTTAAGCTGGGACTTTGTTTTGGTCCGAACTGCAGCTTTCGCCACAATCGGACCAGCACCCACGCTGGTGCCTGCAGTATTACCCGCAGGACCTCCAGGGGCGAGCGGGGTGTTGTTAGCACCCCGCTTAGGAGCTGAGTCGGCTTTCGCTGACTTCACTCCGGTTGGTTGAAATGGCCTTGGATTGTCCATGTATGTAAAGTAGTATTATTCGTCTCTCTGGCTCCCACCCACCATGGAGCCCGCAACTGGGAACGTCTCACTGTTAAGAAGCTTGATCGTTAGGACTACCAGAGAGATATAGGATAAGCATGTCGTTGTGCAACCGCAAAAGCAAACATCTAGACCACTCCCCCCTGCTGTGTCCTTTAATCCATTGAATGGTTATGTTATTGAGAATACACACCTGATTTAAGCGGTTATGACATTCGTGTAGTAGTAGCCCAGAGTTAGTGGTATGGCATTTTAGTGCTTGCAGGACCGCCATGCTGCAGTTGCTCCAGTTTAACTTGCTGTTAAGGATGACTCCGAGATACTAGTCCTGGTTCGCTAGTTGGAGTTCAGTGTTGAATAGTTTTGGCAGGCTCAACTGGCCTAGTAGACAGCAAGACTAATTAGTAGAAAAACAACTTCTTAAAATGCAAGCTGATAATCTTCCAGGTTCAACGTGGCACTGCGTCCCACCGGACAACCACGACTGGTCACTGTGGCTGGCGACAGAGGCACGGCTCCGTGTCCCTTCGTCATGAACCCTCATGGCAACTGGATGGTCACCATCAAAACCAACAAGGAAGTCATGATTGTAAGTTATTTTATCTTTCTATTGTCGTAATGGCCCAGTGGTTAAGAAGAATGCGCAGACGCTGCCCGCGTTTCAGGTCTTAAAGAGTTATTCGCGTATATGTATACAACAAACATACATAGAATTGTGGTTAAATGTCATCATGTAATGAAACACTTATTCAGTTGCATAAATCGAACTGACTAAAGGTCTCACCTCTCATGAAGAACATTGAGACTTTTTAATTCATTTGTACCATCTCGGACGGATAAGGTTCAAAACTGGTTCACCTCCAGCGATGATACCTACTTTATTAGTTTATCTTAGACATTACTGACATCTACACACATTACAATGAGTATATGCTGAAATCGCCAACCCGCCTTGGTAAAGCCCAAGTGTTCTGGGTATTTGCTATATATAATAAGAAATATCTATCCATGTAATGTATTGTATTAATTACATCAGTCATCTAGTACCCATAATACAAGCTCTGCTTAGCTCGGGGCTAGATGATGCTGTGTGGATTGGATGAGGATGAGTCTAAAATCAAGACGGTACACATAAGACCTCAAAGGAATAAATGCATTAGAAGATTTGTAGTACCCACTTGTAATAACTATTATGGACCAAGGTGTAGAAAATGCTTAGTCCCAAATTTTTTTAATGATGTACCAATAGTTTTAGAACGTAGCTGTACTACAAAAATGTCTTTTAAAAATAAAGTGGGGAAGTTTCTTTTTAGCACGTTTTGTAAAAACCTTATCAGCTAGTAATTTCATAAAATATAACAGAACTTTGTATACGGGAGCTACATCTGTCAACAAACTGCTGTACAGTTTGGCAGAAGAAACATTGCAACAACATAACTGTGTTGAGGTTGGCTTCCAGTCTAACCGGCTACAGCTGAGTACCGATTGAAACTGTAAGAAAAGACCACTTTCATAACAGTGTAGTGACATCCATTCATGTCGATGACATATCTTGGATACAAGTGTTCAATGTAGATGATGCGAATAATGCAATTTATTTGATGGTAAGTTTCTGTATTTTCCCAACGATCCAGTTTAAGGTTAGACTTCCTTGGTTTCTGTGATTGCTAATTAGCGCGTCACGAAAATATTATTTCGCCACAATATTGTGGACTGTTAATAACACTATCACACTTCCCACTAACAATATTATTAACACCAGAACAGCTGAACAGATCTGGATGAAGTATGGCGCAGATATAGATTAATAGTCTGGCATAGCACGTAGTGTATTTTTTACCACAGAAAACGGAAGTATTCCCGTTGGGATTCCGATTGTTTCATGTTGACTTAAAACGTAAAACCGCGGGGCGCTGCTAGTGATTTATAGTTCTGCTTCGCATTCTAAATGTTGTTGACTATTGAATCGTTGAATGAATTCTAATCATTCAGGACTCACTACTATCAGTGTTAATTTTAAACCGCGGAGCTAGGCAACTGGGCCTAACCCAGTTGTAAACGTCCCTTTGTGCCTATTGGCCCAGGTCAGTTCTGTCTCCTGGTCGATATGGAGGGAAGAAGAAATTGCGTAGTTTTCTTAGTCCTCCGCTGCTTTTTTCTGATTAATTTCGTTGCGGGTTCCAAGACAGTTGCAGTGGATTGGGAATAGTGGGGCGGGCTCGTCCCATAGTAAAAAATATTAAAAAAAATCCTATTATACACTTTCAGGGCGACCGCGACATGACAGTGGGGATCAAGTCAACTGTAGCGATCCCTGAGGCAGATTGGCACCTGGACTACATCACCCCTCGCCCGTAATGCTTGATACGCAACAACAGTCTTCACGGCCGCTGTGGATTCTAAGAAGGTATGATACGTTTAAATGATTAAACGTCGCCTATTTTTTTTTTGTTTTTATGTCGTCGCGCCACACTAGTAATTTCTCCTGTATCGTGGGTGCGTTAACAAACATTTAAACTCACATACACAAACAGCCAAACCCGGAACAACCACCTGTAGACCAGAGAAATATTTTTTCCGTGCGGGAGTCGAACCCGCGACCCGTAGCGCAGCAGCCAACCACTCGGCCACTGCGCCCACCGTGTCGTCTATTGGTGGTAGTCATTTTGCATTGATATTCTATTTATTTGAACAACATAAAGAAACGAAATCAAAATAACCACTGCTATAATTTCATTAAGTTTGGTATAGCCGCGATTACTTATTTAGTCAGAAAGGAATGTCCATATTATTGTTTGGTGGAAAGAAGTTTAGGTGTATAAGGGTCCGAATATCCGATTACTGCTAAGAATAGCGGTGACTACTTTCGTGCACTTTTCCTAATTTCTACGTTTTATTCTGATGTTCGTTGTGCTGTACACAAACATGATGTCTACCTACCAAAATGATATTTTTAAGAAGTGAATAATTTACTTTTTAATTAAAAATCTCATTGCACCATGAACCACCAGAATCATGCAGTCATGGTGTCAGTTTGTGCGTCCAAGTCCCTTCCACCGTGTATACATAGTATAGTTCTTTACTCATTGATATTATAAATAGTATTGGTTCTGTCTCTTATGCTTTGGTAAGCAGAAGAGACAGAACCAATAAACCATGCTAAAGGCGCGAGTTTATGCTTGTATGTATGTTATGTGATACTTATCTAAGTGTATATTCACATTTATGCATATTGAATAGTTTTAGTGAAGTATAGCAGCAAACTATAGTTGAAAGTGATGACACGATTAAACATTATCCATGCTGTAGAAGCCATATTTAGAAGTTGGTCTTTAATTATGAATTGTTTTTAGGTGAATCCCATGGCTCGCTGGTGCCATAATTGCTACAGAGCAGCTTGATGTACAGTTGCCCGGATGCCTTATCAGACCCAGATCCGGAGCAGAGCAGAGCAGAACAAAAGCATCAACTCAAGAAATTACAGTTGTATGACCTGCGCTGCACTTCATTTCTGATCAAGAGATGTCGTCACAGCAAAGCTCTCGACTATCATCAGGTTCGGAATGGATACTTCTACCACAATACAACAACATACGATACTCACACTGGAGTCTGAATCGTTGATATTTTACAACATTATAAATTATATCTTCCAACCCCTAATAGGATTGGTAGTAATGATCTTATCGTCAATGTGTGGGATGATGCACTGTCCAATTCCATCACTACATATTTTAACTCTCAGCAAACATCACAAGATCCATAGCTCATTTGAGAGGCTTGGTAATCAATGTAATCATATCTGCTCTTACATCAATTTACCGCTTTCTTTGCTGGATTTGCCTTTAAATGCATTTAAATGTAATCCATAATGTATCTATGGAATACTTTTCCATCAAGTATACTACTTAGACAACAAGAATAATTGGGAGCTCTTTGTAAAATACAAGATAATTTTATAATATTGTTTCACTCTATTTAGCTTATTGCAGGTTAATAAATCTATTGCATAACTTTAGGTTTATTTTATTGACATAATCCTCTCATTCATTGTTTTGTTTAATTTCATCTTGACATTTTATTTACAGGGACGACGCGAGGTGGAAGTGAAGAATATTGTTGTCTAGAACACCTTCCTCAAAGATGAGCTAGCTGAGCGACACATTCAGCATATCGCCAACAAACACAGTCAACTTAAAATCCATGTTTATTATTTAATATGAACTATTGTTATATTGTACCTATTATGTGTACCAATAAAAATGTAGTGTTCATGAAACGAATCTCTGGTTTTACTGATTACTGATTAATCTTCTTTTACTTGGCTTTTTAGTCCATGTTGGGCTGGATTAATTGTTAGTCTTTATAGTATTTATATTTTATTATTTGTATTTCGTTTTACTTATTAAAAATCACTGCTAGTGCCACCTATTTAACTACGTCCGCAACAAGAAGACACCGCCTGTGGATCGTATCGTACATTACCAGAGGACAACGCGTGCCTTGATTCTGTGGTGTAGTTTTGTTGCTAGCCCACTCGATTTGTAGATAGATGGCTCTGGGTACAATTTACTATTAATTACCTATGTAAAAACGTCCAGTAAAATAGTAATGCCTACTGAATTGAGTGAGGAACCAGCACTCGCATGTCGTTGAATGGGAAATCAACAATTTTTTCTCTAGATAAAAGCTCAATACCTCTCGTAATGTAACAATAAATGAATAAATAAAATTGAGACTGTTGCATATACTTATTAAAAATTACTGCTAGTGCCACCTATTTAACTACGTCTGCAACAAGAAGACACCGCGTGTAATTCGTATCGTACATTACCAGAGGACAACGCGTGCCTTGATTCTGTGGTGTAGTTTTGTTGCTAGCTCACTCGATTTGTAGATAGATGGGTCTGGGTACAATTTACTATTAATTACCTATGTAAAAACGTCCAGTAAAATAGTAATGCCTACTGAATTGAGTGGGGAATCAGCACTCGCACGTCGTTGAATTTTTTATTTTTTTTATTTTTAAAAAAAAAAAACGTTGCCCCACACTAGGAATTTCTCCTGTATCGTGGGTGCGTTTACAAACATTTAAACTCACATACACAAACAGCCAGACCCGGAACAACTACCTGTAGGCCATACAAATATTTGTTCCGTGCGGGGATCGAACCCGCGACACGCAGCGCAGCAGCCAATCGCTTAGCCACTGCGCCAACCGTGTCTTCTTTTACTTGGCTTTTTAGTCCATGTTGGGCTGGATTAATTGTTAGTCTTTATAGTATTTATATTTTATTATTTGTATTTCGTTTTACTTATTAAAAATCACTGCTAGTGCCACCTATTTAACTACGTCCGCAACAAGAAGACACCGCCTGTGGATCGTATCGTACATTACCAGAGGACAACGCGTGCCTTGATTCTGTGGTGTAGTTTTGTTGCTAGCCCACTCGATTTGTAGATAGATGGCTCTGGGTACAATTTACTATTAATTACCTATGTAAAAACGTCCAGTAAAATAGTAATGCCTACTGAATTGAGTGAGGAACCAGCACTCGCACGTCGTTGAATGGCAAATAAGCAATTTTTTCTCTAGATATAAGCTCAATGCCTCACGTAATGTTACAATAAATAAATAAAGAAAATTGAGACTCTGTGTGAATTTATAATTTATTGCATGCAACACTCACTCAACAAAAAAGAAAAAAAGTTTGACAGCCGGTTTGCCTGTGTTTATTTTCCGCGTCCTGCTTGTTTCTTTTAGTTATAATCGTCCAAAAGTGCTTCTTCCACCCAGTAACGTTGGGTAGAGCCTTTGCTCCTCCGGCCGTGGTGATTATGTGCTGGTATTGATTGTTTAAATCTACGTATTGAGACAACCTACCTGACTACCCGTTTGGTGATTTTGGAGGCTGCTATGTACAATGCAATGTGAATTTGCATAAATTCCCTACCCCGAATAAGGATAAGGAGTTTTTTTAATACATGGGCTACTTCCGTCGGTGTATATTGCGACGAGAAAATGAATATAATTTCAAATACCGCCATGTAAGTCATACCACCGAGTAAGTTGAAAGTGTACACATACTTCGAATAACGGTATTGGTGCCGGAAGATAAAGCAAAGACGCCGTATGAACAACAAACATGCCAGGTTAGATAGATTGATATCATCATGATCTGCCTAGCCCTTTCCCAACTATGTTGGGGCGGCTTCCAGTCTAACCGGATGCAGCTGAATAACAGTATTTTACATGGAGCGACTGCCTATCTGACCTCCACAACCCAGTTATTGAGCAACACAGTACGCCTTGATGAGGCGGGTTGTCAAACATTCGGATTTCTGACTATCTGTAACAACAAACTTTCAAACATCTACAAATGACAGCCGGGACCCTGGACTAACGGGTTAGCGTGCTTTCCGTGGCGCGCAGGCGTCTCGATATGTTACGATCGGTCACCCATCCACAGACAGACCTCGGCGAGCGTAGCTTAAACTTTGATCAACCCGTATGGCTGTTTTTATTTGGCAATGAGCCACTCATAACATGCCAGGTTACATAGATTGATATCTATACTAATATTATAAAGAGGTAAAATTAGCTTTTAAGTTTGTACATTATTCATATTCATTCATACAAAAAGCTACATTATTCCTGAGCGCTACAGGCTATAGAAATCATTTATTTGCCAATAATGTAGGTAACAGATAAGTTGTTAATTTATGGAGTCCCAATACATTTTGCCTTAGGGCATGCAAAATTATTTAATTAATTGAATACATTGGCTTAGTTGCTACATTTACTTAACATTTTTGTATAATTGAGACACATAATGACATAGTATTACATCTAAAATTGATTGATTATAGTATAAAATAATCAAAATATACTATGAATGTAGTTATAATCTATAAATTGTCATTCCAGAACCTCCTGTTACTTCACATTTGGACTATGTGGATATGCAGCACACTCAAAGTACCATAGAAGATGTGCAAATAAAGGAAAGTCTTGGTAAGTGAAGAAATAATCATAACAGCATTTAGCAGCCTGTTCAAGCATCCTCATATCTGGAGGGATGAGCTAACAAAATGATAAGTAGTGAAAAAGAATTAATTTTTTGCATCATCATTATAAAAGACTTATTTGTCATTCCAGGACCTGTTACTTCACACAGATGTGACTCAGTATCCCGAGATAACGTGCCTATGCATATTTGCATGCTTCAATTGCTGTGGAAGATGCACAAGTGAAGTAAATCTCGGTAAGTAAAAATAATTATCATCCCTTGACCGGTAACGGCGCCTGTGACTGTGCGCAGCTGCTGCTTAATCAGTAGGAGAGCCTGCTTTGTGAAGCGGCCGTCAATTGCAGGGTGTGTCTGCAGTCAGTTTGGTCCGACCACGCTTTGTCGTGCTGATCCCAAGTGCGTTCCTTACCAAAGTGCGTATGTACCCAAAGGGGATCAGCATCAGCATCTGAAGCTACCTCGAGAACTGCTGTGTCCTGTATATTGTATTGTTAGACGGGCCGATTTCCGCAACTCCACGACGTAGCGCGTATTTTGCGTAAAGGGTGGGACAATACCTTATTCGATCCACCCCACCTCCATGCATGCTCTGCATAGCGAGCTATCTGTAACTCCTATAGTAAACAGGTGCTTGTTAAATGACCCATGACCTGTCACAGCGGCTGTGACTGTGCGCAGCTGCAGTCAGTTGGAGGGCCTGTTTTGTAAAGCGGCCGTCAATTGCAGGGAGTACCTCCCTGGACAGCCTGCAGTCTGTTTGGTCTGACCAAATTTTGTTGTGTTGAACCCTAGTGCGTTTCCTCGCCTGTGCTTTTAAAGGGTCAGTACTGGTCCCAGGCAGCGCTGACGTCCTTTGCTTAAGCTGGGACTTTGTTTTGGTCCGAACTGCAGCTTTCGCCACAATCGGACCAGCACCCACGCTGGTGCCTGCAGTATTACCCGCAGGACCTCCAGGGGCGAGCGGGGTGTTGTTAGCACCCCGCTTAGGAGCTGAGTCGGCTTTCGCTGACTTCACTCCGGTTGGTTGAAATGGCCTTGGATTGTCCATGTATGTAAAGTAGTATTATTCGTCTCTCTGGCTCCCACCCACCATGGAGCCCGCAACTGGGAACGTCTCACTGTTAAGAAGCTTGATCGTTAGGACTACCAGAGAGATATAGGATAAGCATGTCGTTGTGCAACCGCAAAAGCAAACATCTAGACCACTCCCCCCTGCTGTGTCCTTTAATCCATTGAATGGTTATGTTATTGAGAATACACACCTGATTTAAGCGGTTATGACATTCGTGTAGTAGTAGCCCAGAGTTAGTGGTATGGCATTTTAGTGCTTGCAGGACCGCCATGCTGCAGTTGCTCCAGTTTAACTTGCTGTTAAGGATGACTCCGAGATACTAGTCCTGGTTCGCTAGTTGGAGTTCAGTGTTGAATAGTTTTGGCAGGCTCAACTGGCCTAGTAGACAGCAAGACTAATTAGTAGAAAAACAACTTCTTAAAATGCAAGCTGATAATCTTCCAGGTTCAACGTGGCACTGCGTCCCACCGGACAACCACGACTGGTCACTGTGGCTGGCGACAGAGGCACGGCTCCGTGTCCCTTCGTCATGAACCCTCATGGCAACTGGATGGTCACCATCAAAACCAACAAGGAAGTCATGATTGTAAGTTATTTTATCTTTCTATTGTCGTAATGGCCCAGTGGTTAAGAAGAATGCGCAGACGCTGCCCGCGTTTCAGGTCTGAAAGAGTTATTCGCGTATATGTATACAACAAACATACATAGAATTGTGGTTAAATGTCATCATGTAATGAAACACTTATTCAGTTGCATAAATCGAACTGACTAAAGGTCTCACCTCTCATGAAGAACATTGAGACTTTTTAATTCATTTGTACCATCTCGGACGGATAAGGTTCAAAACTGGTTCACCTCCAGCGATGATACCTACTTTATTAGTTTATCTTAGACATTACTGACATCTACACACATTACAATGAGTATAAGTCTGAAATCGCCAACCCGCCTTGGTAAAGCCCAAGTGTTCTGGGTATTTGCTATATATAATAAGAAATATCTATCCATGTAATGTATTGTATTAATTACATCAGTCATCTAGTACCCATAATACAAGCTCTGCTTAGCTCGGGGCTAGATGATGCTGTGTGGATTGGATGAGGATGAGTCTAAAATCAAGACGGTACACATAAGACCTCAAAGGAATAAATGCATTAGAAGATTTGTAGTACCCACTTGTAATAACTATTATGGACCAAGGTGTAGAAAATGCTTAGTCCCAAATTTTTTTAATGATGTACCAATAGTTTTAGAACGTAGCTGTACTACAAAAATGTCTTTTAAAAATAAAGTGGGGAAGTTTCTTTTTAGCACGTTTTGTAAAAACCTTATCAGCTAGTAATTTCATAAAATATAACAGAACTTTGTATACGGGAGCTACATCTGTCAACAAACTGCTGTACAGTTTGGCAGAAGAAACATTGCAACAACATAACTGTGTTGAGGTTGGCTTCCAGTCTAACCGGCTACAGCTGAGTACCGATTGAAACTGTAAGAAAAGACCACTTTCATAACAGTGTAGTGACATCCATTCATGTCGATGACATATCTTGGATACAAGTGTTCAATGTAGATGATGCGAATAATGCAATTTATTTGATGGTAAGTTTCTGTATTTTCCCAACGATCCAGTTTAAGGTTAGACTTCCTTGGTTTCTGTGATTGCTAATTAGCGCGTCACGAAAATATTATTTCGCCACAATATTGTGGACTGTTAATAACACTATCACACTTCCCACTAACAATATTATTAACACCAGAACAGCTGAACAGATCTGGATGAAGTATGGCGCAGATATAGATTAATAGTCTGGCATAGCACGTAGTGTATTTTTTACCACAGAAAACGGAAGTATTCCCGTTGGGATTCCGATTGTTTCATGTTGACTTAAAACGTAAAACCGCGGGGCGCTGCTAGTGATTTATAGTTCTGCTTCGCATTCTAAATGTTGTTGACTATTGAATCGTTGAATGAATTCTAATCATTCAGGACTCACTACTATCAGTGTTAATTTTAAACCGCGGGGCTAGGCAACTGGGCCTAACCCAGTTGTAAACGTCCCTTTGTGCCTATTGGCCCAGGTCAGTTCTGTCTCCTGGTCGATATGGAGGGAAGAAGAAATTGCGTAGTTTTCTTAGTCCTCCGCTGCTTTTTTCTGATTAATTTCGTTGCGGGTTCCAAGACAGTTGCAGTAGATTGGGAATAGTGGGGCGGGCTCGTCCCATAGTAAAAAATATTACAAAAAAATCCTATTATACACTTTCAGGGCGACCGCGACATGACAGTGGGGATCAAGTCAACTGTAGCGATCCCTGAGGCAGATTGGCACCTGGACTACATCACCCCTCGCCCGTAATGCTTGATACGCAACAACAGTCTTCACGGCCGCTGTGGATTCTAAGAAGGTATGATACGTTTAAATGATTAAACGTCGCCTATTTTTTTTTTGTTTTTATGTCGTCGCGCCACACTAGTAATTTCTCCTGTATCGTGGGTGCGTTAACAAACATTTAAACTCACATACACAAACAGCCAAACCCGGAACAACCACCTGTAGACCAGAGAAATATTTTTTCCGTGCGGGAGTCGAACCCGCGACCCGTAGCGCAGCAGCCAACCACTCGGCCACTGCGCCCACCGTGTCGTCTATTGGTGGTAGTCATTTTGCATTGATATTCTATTTATTTGAACAACATAAAGAAACGAAATCAAAATAACCACTGCTATAATTTCATTAAGTTTGGTATAGCCGCGATTACTTATTTAGTCAGAAAGGAATGTCCATATTATTGTTTGGTGGAAAGAAGTTTAGGTGTATAAGGGTCCGAATATCCGATTACTGCTAAGAATAGCGGTGACTACTTTCGTGCACTTTTCCTAATTTCTACGTTTTATTCTGATGTTCGTTGTGCTGTACACAAACATGATGTCTACCTACCAAAATGATATTTTTAAGAAGTGAATAATTTACTTTTTAATTAAAAATCTCATTGCACCATGAACCACCAGAATCATGCAGTCATGGTGTCAGTTTGTGCGTCCAAGTCCCTTCCACCGTGTATACATAGTATAGTTCTTTACTCATTGATATTATAAATAGTATTGGTTCTGTCTCTTATGCTTTGGTAAGCAGAAGAGACAGAACCAATAAACCATGCTAAAGGCGTGAGTTTATGCTTGTATGTATGTTATGTGATACTTATCTAAGTGTATATTCACATTTATGCATATTGAATAGTTTTAGTGAAGTATAGCAGCAAACTATAGTTGAAAGTGATGACACGATTAAACATTATCCATGCTGTAGAAGCCATATTTAGAAGTTGGTCTTTAATTATGAATTGTTTTTAGGTGAATCCCATGGCTCGCTGGTGCCATAATTGCTACAGAGCAGCTTGATGTACAGTTGCCCGGATGCCTTATCAGACCCAGATCCGGAGCAGAGCAGAGCAGAACAAAAGCATCAACTCAAGAAATTACAGTTGTATGACCTGCGCTGCACTTCATTTCTGATCAAGAGATGTCGTCACAGCAAAGCTCTCGACTATCATCAGGTTCGGAATGGATACTTCTACCACAATACAACAACATACGATACTCACACTGGAGTCTGAATCGTTGATATTTTACAACATTATAAATTATATCTTCCAACCCCTAATAGGATTGGTAGTAATGATCTTATCGTCAATGTGTGGGATGATGCACTGTCCAATTCCATCACTACATATTTTAACTCTCAGCAAACATCACAAGATCCATAGCTCATTTGAGAGGCTTGGTAATCAATGTAATCATATCTGCTCTTACATCAATTTACCGCTTTCTTTGCTGGATTTGCCTTTAAATGCATTTAAATGTAATCCATAATGTATCTATGGAATACTTTTCCATCAAGTATACTACTTAGACAACAAGAATAATTGGGAGCTCTTTGTAAAATACAAGATTATTTTATAATATTGTTTCACTCTATTTAGCTTATTGCAGGTTAATAAATCTATTGCATAACTTTAGGTTTATTTTATTGACATAATCCTCTCATTCATTGTTTTGTTTAATTTCATCTTGACATTTTATTTACAGGGACGACGCGAGGTGGAAGTGAAGAATATTGTTGTCTAGAACACCTTCCTCAAAGATGAGCTAGCTGAGCGACACATTCAGCATATCGCCAACCAACACAGTCAACTTAAAATCCATGTTTATTATTTAATATGAACTATTGTTATATTGTACCTATTATGTGTACCAATAAAAATGTAGTGTTCATAAAACGAATCTCTGGTTTTACTGATTACTGATTAATCTTCTTTTACTTGGCTTTTTAGTCCATGTTGGGCTGGATTAATTGTTAGTCTTTATAGTATTTATATTTTATTATTTGTATTTCGTTTTACTTATTAAAAATCACTGCTAGTGCCACCTATTTAACTACGTCCGCAACAAGAAGACACCGCCTGTGGATCGTATCGTACATTACCAGAGGACAACGCGTGCCTTGATTCTGTGGTGTAGTTTTGTTGCTAGCCCACTCGATTTGTAGATAGATGGCTCTGGGTACAATTTACTATTAATTACCTATGTAAAAACGTCCAGTAAAATAGTAATGCCTACTGAATTGAGTGAGGAACCAGCACTCGCATGTCGTTGAATGGGAAATCAACAATTTTTTCTCTAGATAAAAGCTCAATACCTCTCGTAATGTAACAATAAATGAATAAATAAAATTGAGACTGTTGCATATACTTATTAAAAATTACTGCTAGTGCCACCTATTTAACTACGTCTGCAACAAGAAGACACCGCGTGTAATTCGTATCGTACATTACCAGAGGACAACGCGTGCCTTGATTCTGTGGTGTAGTTTTGTTGCTAGCTCACTCGATTTGTAGATAGATGGGTCTGGGTACAATTTACTATTAATTACCTATGTAAAAACGTCCAGTAAAATAGTAATGCCTACTGAATTGAGTGGGGAATCAGCACTCGCACGTCGTTGAATGGCAAATAAGCAATTTTTTCTCTAGATATAAGCTCAATGCCTCACGTAATGTTACAATAAATGAATAAATAAAATTGAGACTGTTGCATATACTTATTAAAAATTACTGCTAGTGCCACCTATTTAACTACGTCTGCAACAAGAAGACACCGCGTGTAATTCGTATCGTACATTACCAGAGGACAACGCGTGCCTTGATTCTGTGGTGTAGTTTTGTTGCTAGCCCACTCGATTTGTAGATAGATGGCTCTGGGTACAATTTACTATTAATTACCTATGTAAAAACGTCCAGTAAAATAGTAATGCCTACTGAATTGAGTGAGGAACCAGCACTCGCATGTCGTTGAATGGGAAATCAACAATTTTTTCTCTAGATAAAAGCTCAATACCTCTCGTAATGTAACAATAAATGAATAAATAAAATTGAGACTGTTGCATATACTTATTAAAAATTACTGCTAGTGCCACCTATTTAACTACGTCTGCAACAAGAAGACACCGCGTGTAATTCGTATCGTACATTACCAGAGGACAACGCGTGCCTTGATTCTGTGGTGTAGTTTTGTTGCTAGCTCACTCGATTTGTAGATAGATGGGTCTGGGTACAATTTACTATTAATTACCTATGTAAAAACGTCCAGTAAAATAGTAATGCCTACTGAATTGAGTGGGGAATCAGCACTCGCACGTCGTTGAATGGCAAATAAGCAATTTTTTCTCCAGACATAAGCTCAATGCCTCACGTAATGTTACAATAAATAAATAAAGAAAATTGAGACTCTGTGTGAATTTATAATTTATTGCATGCAACACTCACTCAACAAAAAAGAAAAAAAGTTTGACAGCCGGTTTGCCTGTGTTTATTTTCCGCGTCCTGCTTGTTTCTTTTAGTTATAATCGTCCAAAAGTGCTTCTTCCACCCAGTAACGTTGGGTAGAGCCTTTGCTCCTCCGGCCGTGGTGATTATGTGCTGGTATTGATTGTTTAAATCTACGTATTGAGACAACCTACCTGACTACCCGTTTGGTGATTTTGGAGGCTGCTATGTACAATGCAATGTGAATTTGCATAAATTCCCTACCCCGAATAAGGATAAGGAGTTTTTTTAATACATGGGCTACTTCCGTCGGTGTATATTGCGACGAGAAAATGAATATAATTTCAAATACCGCCATGTAAGTCATACCACCGAGTAAGTTGAAAGTGTACACATACTTCGAATAACGGTATTGGTGCCGGAAGATAAAGCAAAGACGCCGTATGAACAACAAACATGCCAGGTTAGATAGATTGATATCATCATGATCTGCCTAGCCCTTTCCCAACTATGTTGGGGCGGCTTCCAGTCTAACCGGATGCAGCTGAATAACAGTATTTTACATGGAGCGACTGCCTATCTGACCTCCACAACCCAGTTACTGAGCAACACAGTACGCCTTGATGAGGCGGGTTGTCAAACATTCAGATTTCTGACTATCTGTAACAACAAACTTTCAAACATCTACAAATGACAGCCGGGACCCTGGACTAACGGGTTAGCGTGCTTTCCGTGGCGCGCAGGCGTCTCGATATGTTACGATCGGTCACCCATCCACAGACAGACCTCGGCGAGCGTAGCTTAAACTTTGATCAACCCGTATGGCTGTTTTTATTTGGCAATGAGCCACTCATAACATGCCAGGTTACATAGATTGATATCTATACTAATATTATAAAGAGGTAAAATTAGCTTTTAAGTTTGTACATTATTCATATTCATTCATACAAAAAGCTACATTATTCCTGAGCGCTACAGGCTATAGAAATCATTTATTTGCCAATAATGTAGGTAACAGATAAGTTGTTAATTTATGGAGTCCCAATACATTTTGCCTTAGGGCATGCAAAATTATTTAATTAATTGAATACATTGGCTTAGTTGCTACATTTACTTAACATTTTTGTATAATTGAGACACATAATGACATAGTATTACATCTAAAATTGATTGATTATAGTATAAAATAATCAAAATATACTATGAATGTAGTTATAATCTATAAATTGTCATTCCAGAACCTCCTGTTACTTCACATTTGGACTATGTGGATATGCAGCACACTCAAAGTACCATAGAAGATGTGCAAATAAAGGAAAGTCTTGGTAAGTGAAGAAATAATCATAACAGCATTTAGCAGCCTGTTCAAGCATCCTCATATCTGGAGGGATGAGCTAACAAAATGATAAGTAGTGAAAAAGAATTAATTTTTTGCATCATCATTATAAAAGACTTATTTGTCATTCCAGGACCTGTTACTTCACACAGATGCGACTCAGTATCCCGAGACAACGTGCCTATGCATATTTGCATGCTTCGATTGCTGTGGAAGATGCACAAGTGAAGTAAATCTCGGTAAGTAAAAATAATTATCATCCCTTGACCGGTAACGGCGCCTGTGACTGTGCGCAGCTGCTGCTTAGTCAGTAGGAGAGCCTGCTTTGTGAAGCGGCCGTCAATTGCAGGGTGTGTCTGCAGTCAGTTTGGTCCGACCACGCTTTGTCGTGCTGATCCCAAGTGCGTTCCTTACCAAAGTGCGTATGTACCCAAAGGGGATCAGCATCAGCATCTGAAGCTACCTCGAGAACTGCTGTGTCCTGTATATTGTATTGTTAGACGGGCCGATTTCCGCAACTCCACGACGTAGCGCGTATTTTGCGTAAAGGGTGGGACAATACCTTATTCGATCCACCCCACCTCCATGCATGCTCTGCATAGCGGGCTATCTGTAACTCCTATAGTAAACAGGTGCTTGTTAAATGACCCATGACCTGTCACAGCGGCTGTGACTGTGCGCAGCTGCAGTCAGTTGGAGGGCCTGTTTTGTAAAGCGGCCGTCAATTGCAGGGAGTACCTCCCTGGACAGCCTGCAGTCTGTTTGGTCTGACCAAATTTTGTTGTGTTGAACCCTAGTGCGTTTCCTCGCCTGTGCTTTTAAAGGGTCAGTACTGGTCCCAGGCAGCGCTGACGTCCTTTGCTTAAGCTGGGACTTTGTTTTGGTCCGAACTGCAGCTTTCGCCACAATCGGACCAGCACCCACGCTGGTGCCTGCAGTATTACCCGCAGGACCTCCAGGGGCGAGCGGGGTGTTGTTAGCACCCCGCTTAGGAGCTGAGTCGGCTTTCGCTGACTTCACTCCGGTTGGTTGAAATGGCCTTGGATTGTCCATGTATGTAAAGTAGTATTATTCGTCTCTCTGGCTCCCACCCACCATGGAGCCCGCAACTGGGAACGTCTCACTGTTAAGAAGCTTGATCGTTAGGACTACCAGAGAGATATAGGATAAGCATGTCGTTGTGCAACCGCAAAAGCAAACATCTAGACCACTCCCCCCTGCTGTGTCCTTTAATCCATTGAATGGTTATGTTATTGAGAATACACACCTGATTTAAGCGGTTATGACATTCGTGTAGTAGTAGCCCAGAGTTAGTGGTATGGCATTTTAGTGCTTGCAGGACCGCCATGCTGCAGTTGCTCCAGTTTAACTTGCTGTTAAGGATGACTCCGAGATACTAGTCCTGGTTCGCTAGTTGGAGTTCAGTGTTGAATAGTTTTGGCAGGCTCAACTGGCCTAGTAGACAGCAAGACTAATTAGTAGAAAAACAACTTCTTAAAATGCAAGCTGATAATCTTCCAGGTTCAACGTGGCACTGCGTCCCACCGGACAACCACGACTGGTCACTGTGGCTGGCGACAGAGGCACGGCTCCGTGTCCCTTCGTCATGAACCCTCATGGCAACTGGATGGTCACCATCAAAACCAACAAGGAAGTCATGATTGTAAGTTATTTTATCTTTCTATTGTCGTAATGGCCCAGTGGTTAAGAAGAATGCGCAGACGCTGCCCGCGTTTCAGGTCTGAAAGAGTTATTCGCGTATATGTATACAACAAACATACATAGAATTGTGGTTAAATGTCATCATGTAATGAAACACTTATTCAGTTGCATAAATCGAACTGACTAAAGGTCTCACCTCTCATGAAGAACATTGAGACTTTTTAATTCATTTGTACCATCTCGGACGGATAAGGTTCAAAACTGGTTCACCTCCAGCGATGATACCTACTTTATTAGTTTATCTTAGACATTACTGACATCTACACACATTACAATGAGTATAAGTCTGAAATCGCCAACCCGCCTTGGTAAAGCCCAAGTGTTCTGGGTATTTGCTATATATAATAAGAAATATCTATCCATGTAATGTATTGTATTAATTACATCAGTCATCTAGTACCCATAATACAAGCTCTGCTTAGCTCGGGGCTAGATGATGCTGTGTGGATTGGATGAGGATGAGTCTAAAATCAAGACGGTACACATAAGACCTCAAAGGAATAAATGCATTAGAAGATTTGTAGTACCCACTTGTAATAACTATTATGGACCAAGGTGTAGAAAATGCTTAGTCCCAAATTTTTTTAATGATGTACCAATAGTTTTAGAACGTAGCTGTACTACAAAAATGTCTTTTAAAAATAAAGTGGGGAAGTTTCTTTTTAGCACGTTTTGTAAAAACCTTATCAGCTAGTAATTTCATAAAATATAACAGAACTTTGTATACGGGAGCTACATCTGTCAACAAACTGCTGTACAGTTTGGCAGAAGAAACATTGCAACAACATAACTGTGTTGAGGTTGGCTTCCAGTCTAACCGGCTACAGCTGAGTACCGATTGAAACTGTAAGAAAAGACCACTTTCATAACAGTGTAGTGACATCCATTCATGTCGATGACATATCTTGGATACAAGTGTTCAATGTAGATGATGCGAATAATGCAATTTATTTGATGGTAAGTTTCTGTATTTTCCCAACGATCCAGTTTAAGGTTAGACTTCCTTGGTTTCTGTGATTGCTAATTAGCGCGTCACGAAAATATTATTTCGCCACAATATTGTGGACTGTTAATAACACTATCACACTTCCCACTAACAATATTATTAACACCAGAACAGCTGAACAGATCTGGATGAAGTATGGCGCAGATATAGATTAATAGTCTGGCATAGCACGTAGTGTATTTTTTACCACAGAAAACGGAAGTATTCCCGTTGGGATTCCGATTGTTTCATGTTGACTTAAAACGTAAAACCGCGGGGCGCTGCTAGTGATTTATAGTTCTGCTTCGCATTCTAAATGTTGTTGACTATTGAATCGTTGAATGAATTCTAATCATTCAGGACTCACTACTATCAGTGTTAATTTTAAACCGCGGGGCTAGGCAACTGGGCCTAACCCAGTTGTAAACGTCCCTTTGTGCCTATTGGCCCAGGTCAGTTCTGTCTCCTGGTCGATATGGAGGGAAGAAGAAATTGCGTAGTTTTCTTAGTCCTCCGCTGCTTTTTTCTGATTAATTTCGTTGCGGGTTCCAAGACAGTTGCAGTAGATTGGGAATAGTGGGGCGGGCTCGTCCCATAGTAAAAAATATTACAAAAAAATCCTATTATACACTTTCAGGGCGACCGCGACATGACAGTGGGGATCAAGTCAACTGTAGCGATCCCTGAGGCAGATTGGCACCTGGACTACATCACCCCTCGCCCGTAATGCTTGATACGCAACAACAGTCTTCACGGCCGCTGTGGATTCTAAGAAGGTATGATACGTTTAAATGATTAAACGTCGCCTATTTTTTTTTTGTTTTTATGTCGTCGCGCCACACTAGTAATTTCTCCTGTATCGTGGGTGCGTTAACAAACATTTAAACTCACATACACAAACAGCCAAACCCGGAACAACCACCTGTAGACCAGAGAAATATTTTTTCCGTGCGGGAGTCGAACCCGCGACCCGTAGCGCAGCAGCCAACCACTCGGCCACTGCGCCCACCGTGTCGTCTATTGGTGGTAGTCATTTTGCATTGATATTCTATTTATTTGAACAACATAAAGAAACGAAATCAAAATAACCACTGCTATAATTTCATTAAGTTTGGTATAGCCGCGATTACTTATTTAGTCAGAAAGGAATGTCCATATTATTGTTTGGTGGAAAGAAGTTTAGGTGTATAAGGGTCCGAATATCCGATTACTGCTAAGAATAGCGGTGACTACTTTCGTGCACTTTTCCTAATTTCTACGTTTTATTCTGATGTTCGTTGTGCTGTACACAAACATGATGTCTACCTACCAAAATGATATTTTTAAGAAGTGAATAATTTACTTTTTAATTAAAAATCTCATTGCACCATGAACCACCAGAATCATGCAGTCATGGTGTCAGTTTGTGCGTCCAAGTCCCTTCCACCGTGTATACATAGTATAGTTCTTTACTCATTGATATTATAAATAGTATTGGTTCTGTCTCTTATGCTTTGGTAAGCAGAAGAGACAGAACCAATAAACCATGCTAAAGGCGTGAGTTTATGCTTGTATGTATGTTATGTGATACTTATCTAAGTGTATATTCACATTTATGCATATTGAATAGTTTTAGTGAAGTATAGCAGCAAACTATAGTTGAAAGTGATGACACGATTAAACATTATCCATGCTGTAGAAGCCATATTTAGAAGTTGGTCTTTAATTATGAATTGTTTTTAGGTGAATCCCATGGCTCGCTGGTGCCATAATTGCTACAGAGCAGCTTGATGTACAGTTGCCCGGATGCCTTATCAGACCCAGATCCGGAGCAGAGCAGAGCAGAACAAAAGCATCAACTCAAGAAATTACAGTTGTATGACCTGCGCTGCACTTCATTTCTGATCAAGAGATGTCGTCACAGCAAAGCTCTCGACTATCATCAGGTTCGGAATGGATACTTCTACCACAATACAACAACATACGATACTCACACTGGAGTCTGAATCGTTGATATTTTACAACATTATAAATTATATCTTCCAACCCCTAATAGGATTGGTAGTAATGATCTTATCGTCAATGTGTGGGATGATGCACTGTCCAATTCCATCACTACATATTTTAACTCTCAGCAAACATCACAAGATCCATAGCTCATTTGAGAGGCTTGGTAATCAATGTAATCATATCTGCTCTTACATCAATTTACCGCTTTCTTTGCTGGATTTGCCTTTAAATGCATTTAAATGTAATCCATAATGTATCTATGGAATACTTTTCCATCAAGTATACTACTTAGACAACAAGAATAATTGGGAGCTCTTTGTAAAATACAAGATAATTTTATAATATTGTTTCACTCTATTTAGCTTATTGCAGGTTAATAAATCTATTGCATAACTTTAGGTTTATTTTATTGACATAATCCTCTCATTCATTGTTTTGTTTAATTTCATCTTGACATTTTATTTACAGGGACGACGCGAGGTGGAAGTGAAGAATATTGTTGTCTAGAACACCTTCCTCAAAGATGAGCTAGCTGAGCGACACATTCAGCATATCGCCAACCAACACAGTCAACTTAAAATCCATGTTTATTATTTAATATGAACTATTGTTATATTGTACCTATTATGTGTACCAATAAAAATGTAGTGTTCATGAAACGAATCTCTGGTTTTACTGATTACTGATTAATCTTCTTTTACTTGGCTTTTTAGTCCATGTTGGGCTGGATTAATTGTTAGTCTTTATAGTATTTATATTTTATTATTTGTATTTCGTTTTACTTATTAAAAATCACTGCTAGTGCCACCTATTTAACTACGTCCGCAACAAGAAGACACCGCCTGTGGATCGTATCGTACATTACCAGAGGACAACGCGTGCCTTGATTCTGTGGTGTAGTTTTGTTGCTAGCCCACTCGATTTGTAGATAGATGGGTCTGGGTACAATTTACTATTAATTACCTATGTAAAAACGTCCAGTAAAATAGTAATGCCTACTGAATTGAGTGAGGAACCAGCACTCGCATGTCGTTGAATGGGAAATCAACAATTTTTTCTCTAGATAAAAGCTCAATACCTCTCGTAATGTAACAATAAATGAATAAATAAAATTGAGACTGTTGCATATACTTATTAAAAATTACTGCTAGTGCCACCTATTTAACTACGTCTGCAACAAGAAGACACCGCGTGTAATTCGTATCGTACATTACCAGAGGACAACGCGTGCCTTGATTCTGTGGTGTAGTTTTGTTGCTAGCTCACTCGATTTGTAGATAGATGGGTCTGGGTACAATTTACTATTAATTACCTATGTAAAAACGTCCAGTAAAATAGTAATGCCTACTGAATTGAGTGGGGAATCAGCACTCGCACGTCGTTGAATGGCAAATAAGCAATTTTTTCTCTAGATATAAGCTCAATGCCTCACGTAATGTTACAATAAATGAATAAATAAAATTGAGACTGTTGCATATACTTATTAAAAATTACTGCTAGTGCTACCTATTTAACTACGTCTGCAACAAGAAGACACCGCGTGTAATTCGTATCGTACATTACCAGAGGACAACGCGTGCCTTGATTCTGTGGTGTAGTTTTGTTGCTAGCCCACTCGATTTGTAGATAGATGGCTCTGGGTACAATTTACTATTAATTACCTATGTAAAAACGTCCAGTAAAATAGTAATGCCTACTGAATTGAGTGAGGAACCAGCACTCGCATGTCGTTGAATGGGAAATCAACAATTTTTTCTCTAGATAAAAGCTCAATACCTCTCGTAATGTAACAATAAATGAATAAATAAAATTGAGACTGTTGCATATACTTATTAAAAATTACTGCTAGTGCCACCTATTTAACTACGTCTGCAACAAGAAGACACCGCGTGTAATTCGTATCGTACATTACCAGAGGACAACGCGTGCCTTGATTCTGTGGTGAAGTTTTGTTGCTAGCTCACTCGATTTGTAGATAGATGGGTCTGGGTACAATTTACTATTAATTACCTATGTAAAAACGTCCAGTAAAATAGTAATGCCTACTGAATTGAGTGGGGATTCAGCACTCGCACGTCGTTGAATGGCAAATAAGCAATTTTTTCTCTAGATATAAGCTCAATGCCTCACGTAATGTTACAATAAATAAATAAAGAAAATTGAGACTCTGTGTGAATTTATAATTTATTGCATGCAACACTCACTCAACAAAAAAGAAAAAAAGTTTGACAGCCGGTTTGCCTGTGTTTATTTTCCGCGTCCTGCTTGTTTCTTTTAGTTATAATCGTCCAAAAGTGCTTCTTCCACCCAGTAACGTTGGGTAGAGCCTTTGCTCCTCCGGCCGTGGTGATTATGTGCTGGTATTGATTGTTTAAATCTACGTATTGAGACAACCTACCTGACTACCCGTTTGGTGATTTTGGAGGCTGCTATGTACAATGCAATGTGAATTTGCATAAATTCCCTACCCCGAATAAGGATAAGGAGTTTTTTAATACATGGGCTACTTCCGTCGGTGTATATTGCGACGAGAAAATGAATATAATTTCAAATACCGCCATGTAAGTCATACCACCGAGTAAGTTGAAAGTGTACACATACTTCGAATAACGGTATTGGTGCCGGAAGATAAAGCAAAGACGCCGTATGAACAACAAACATGCCAGGTTAGATAGATTGATATCATCATGATCTGCCTAGCCCTTTCCCAACTATGTTGGGGCGGCTTCCAGTGTAACCGGATGCAGCTGAATAACAGTATTTTACATGGAGCGACTGCCTATCTGACCTCCACAACCCAGTTACTGAGCAACACAGTACGCCTTGATGAGGCGGGTTGTCAAACATTCAGATTTCTGACTATCTGTAACAACAAACTTTCAAACATCTACAAATGACAGCCGGGACCCTGGACTAACGGGTTAGCGTGCTTTCCGTGGCGCGCAGGCGTCTCGATATGTTACGATCGGTCACCCATCCACAGACAGACCTCGGCGAGCGTAGCTTAAACTTTGATCAACCCGTATGGCTGTTTTTATTTGGCAATGAGCCACTCATAACATGCCAGGTTACATAGATTGATATCTATACTAATATTATAAAGAGGTAAAATTAGCTTATAAGTTTGTACATTATTCATATTCATTCATACAAAAAGCTACATTATTCCTGAGTGCTACAGGCTATAGAAATCATTTATTTGCCAATAATGTAGGTAACAGATAAGTTGTTAATTTATGGAGTCCCAATACATTTTGCCTTAGGGCATGCAAAATTATTTAATTAATTGAATACATTGGCTTAGTTGCTACATTTACTTAACATTTTTGTATAATTGAGACACATAATGACATAGTATTACATCTAAAATTGATTGATTATAGTATAAAATAATCAAAATATACTATGAATGTAGTTATAATCTATAAATTGTCATTCCAGAACCTCCTGTTACTTCACATTTGGACTATGTGGATATGCAGCACACTCAAAGTACCATAGAAGATGTGCAAATAAAGGAAAGTCTTGGTAAGTGAAGAAATAATCATAACAGCATTTAGCAGCCTGTTCAAGCATCCTCATATCTGGAGGGATGAGCTAACAAAATGATAAGTAGTGAAAAAGAATTAATTTTTTGCATCATCATTATAAAAGACTTATTTGTCATTCCAGGACCTGTTACTTCACACAGATGTGACTCAGTATCCCGAGATAACGTGCCTATGCATATTTGCATGCTTCAATTGCTGTGGAAGATGCACAAGTGAAGTAAATCTCGGTAAGTAAAAATAATTATCATCCCTTGACCGGTAACGGCGCCTGTGACTGTGCGCAGCTGCTGCTTAATCAGTAGGAGAGCCTGCTTTGTGAAGCGGCCGTCAATTGCAGGGTGTGTCTGCAGTCAGTTTGGTCCGACCACGCTTTGTCGTGCTGATCCCAAGTGCGTTCCTTACCAAAGTGCGTATGTACCCAAAGGGGATCAGCATCAGCATCTGAAGCTACCTCGAGAACTGCTGTGTCCTGTATATTGTATTGTTAGACGGGCCGATTTCCGCAACTCCACGACGTAGCGCGTATTTTGCGTAAAGGGTGGGACAATACCTTATTCGATCCACCCCACCTCCATGCATGCTCTGCATAGCGAGCTATCTGTAACTCCTATAGTAAACAGGTGCTTGTTAAATGACCCATGACCTGTCACAGCGGCTGTGACTGTGCGCAGCTGCAGTCAGTTGGAGGGCCTGTTTTGTAAAGCGGCCGTCAATTGCAGGGAGTACCTCCCTGGACAGCCTGCAGTCTGTTTGGTCTGACCAAATTTTGTTGTGTTGAACCCTAGTGCGTTTCCTCGCCTGTGCTTTTAAAGGGTCAGTACTGGTCCCAGGCAGCGCTGACGTCCTTTGCTTAAGCTGGGACTTTGTTTTGGTCCGAACTGCAGCTTTCGCCACAATCGGACCAGCACCCACGCTGGTGCCTGCAGTATTACCCGCAGGACCTCCAGGGGCGAGCGGGGTGTTGTTAGCACCCCGCTTAGGAGCTGAGTCGGCTTTCGCTGACTTCACTCCGGTTGGTTGAAATGGCCTTGGATTGTCCATGTATGTAAAGTAGTATTATTCGTCTCTCTGGCTCCCACCCACCATGGAGCCCGCAACTGGGAACGTCTCACTGTTAAGAAGCTTGATCGTTAGGACTACCAGAGAGATATAGGATAAGCATGTCGTTGTGCAACCGCAAAAGCAAACATCTAGACCACTCCCCCCTGCTGTGTCCTTTAATCCATTGAATGGTTATGTTATTGAGAATACACACCTGATTTAAGCGGTTATGACATTCGTGTAGTAGTAGCCCAGAGTTAGTGGTATGGCATTTTAGTGCTTGCAGGACCGCCATGCTGCAGTTGCTCCAGTTTAACTTGCTGTTAAGGATGACTCCGAGATACTAGTCCTGGTTCGCTAGTTGGAGTTCAGTTTTGAATAGTTTTGGCAGGCTCAACTGGCCTAGTAGACAGTAAGACTAATTAGTAGAAAAACAACTTCTTAAAATGCAAGCTGATAATCTTCCAGGTTCAACGTGGCACTGCGTCCCACCGGACAACCACGACTGGTCACTGTGGCTGGCGACAGAGGCACGGCTCCGTGTCCCTTCGTCATGAACCCTCATGGCAACTGGATGGTCACCATCAAAACCAACAAGGAAGTCATGATTGTAAGTTATTTTATCTTTCTATTGTCGTAATGGCCCAGTGGTTAAGAAGAATGCGCAGACGCTGCCCGCGTTTCAGGTCTGAAAGAGTTATTCGCGTATATGTATACAACAAACATACATAGAATTGTGGTTAAATGTCATCATGTAATGAAACACTTATTCAGTTGCATAAATCGAACTGACTAAAGGTCTCACCTCTCATGAAGAACATTGAGACTTTTTAATTCATTTGTACCATCTCGGACGGATAAGGTTCAAAACTGGTTCACCTCCAGCGATGATACCTACTTTATTAGTTTATCTTAGACATTACTGACATCTACACACATTACAATGAGTATAAGTCTGAAATCGCCAACCCGCCTTGGTAAAGCCCAAGTGTTCTGGGTATTTGCTATATATAATAAGAAATATCTATCCATGTAATGTATTGTATTAATTACATCAGTCATCTAGTACCCATAATACAAGCTCTGCTTAGCTCGGGGCTAGATGATGCTGTGTGGATTGGATGAGGATGAGTCTAAAATCAAGACGGTACACATAAGACCTCAAAGGAATAAATGCATTAGAAGATTTGTAGTACCCACTTGTAATAACTATTATGGACCAAGGTGTAGAAAATGCTTAGTCCCAAATTTTTTTAATGATGTACCAATAGTTTTAGAACGTAGCTGTACTACAAAAATGTCTTTTAAAAATAAAGTGGGGAAGTTTCTTTTTAGCACGTTTTGTAAAAACCTTATCAGCTAGTAATTTCATAAAATATAACAGAACTTTGTATACGGGAGCTACATCTGTCAACAAACTGCTGTACAGTTTGGCAGAAGAAACATTGCAACAACATAACTGTGTTGAGGTTGGCTTCCAGTCTAACCGGCTACAGCTGAGTACCGATTGAAACTGTAAGAAAAGACCACTTTCATAACAGTGTAGTGACATCCATTCATGTCGATGACATATCTTGGATACAAGTGTTCAATGTAGATGATGCGAATAATGCAATTTATTTGATGGTAAGTTTCTGTATTTTCCCAACGATCCAGTTTAAGGTTAGACTTCCTTGGTTTCTGTGATTGCTAATTAGCGCGTCACGAAAATATTATTTCGCCACAATATTGTGGACTGTTAATAACACTATCACACTTCCCACTAACAATATTATTAACACCAGAACAGCTGAACAGATCTGGATGAAGTATGGCGCAGATATAGATTAATAGTCTGGCATAGCACGTAGTGTATTTTTTACCACAGAAAACGGAAGTATTCCCGTTGGGATTCCGATTGTTTCATGTTGACTTAAAACGTAAAACCGCGGGGCGCTGCTAGTGATTTATAGTTCTGCTTCGCATTCTAAATGTTGTTGACTATTGAATCGTTGAATGAATTCTAATCATTCAGGACTCACTACTATCAGTGTTAATTTTAAACCGCGGGGCTAGGCAACTGGGCCTAACCCAGTTGTAAACGTCCCTTTGTGCCTATTGGCCCAGGTCAGTTCTGTCTCCTGGTCGATATGGAGGGAAGAAGAAATTGCGTAGTTTTCTTAGTCCTCCGCTGCTTTTTTCTGATTAATTTCGTTGCGGGTTCCAAGACAGTTGCAGTAGATTGGGAATAGTGGGGCGGGCTCGTCCCATAGTAAAAAATATTACAAAAAAATCCTATTATACACTTTCAGGGCGACCGCGACATGACAGTGGGGATCAAGTCAACTGTAGCGATCCCTGAGGCAGATTGGCACCTGGACTACATCACCCCTCGCCCGTAATGCTTGATACGCAACAACAGTCTTCACGGCCGCTGTGGATTCTAAGAAGGTATGATACGTTTAAATGATTAAACGTCGCCTATTTTTTTTTGTTTTTATGTCGTCGCGCCACACTAGTAATTTCTCCTGTATCGTGGGTGCGTTAACAAACATTTAAACTCACATACACAAACAGCCAAACCCGGAACAACCACCTGTAGACCAGAGAAATATTTTTTCCGTGCGGGAGTCGAACCCGCGACCCGTAGCGCAGCAGCCAACCACTCGGCCACTGCGCCCACCGTGTCGTCTATTGGTGGTAGTCATTTTGCATTGATATTCTATTTATTTGAACAACATAAAGAAACGAAATCAAAATAACCACTGCTATAATTTCATTAAGTTTGGTATAGCCGCGATTACTTATTTAGTCAGAAAGGAATGTCCATATTATTGTTTGGTGGAAAGAAGTTTAGGTGTATAAGGGTCCGAATATCCGATTACTGCTAAGAATAGCGGTGACTACTTTCGTGCACTTTTCCTAATTTCTACGTTTTATTCTGATGTTCGTTGTGCTGTACACAAACATGATGTCTACCTACCAAAATGATATTTTTAAGAAGTGAATAATTTACTTTTTAATTAAAAATCTCATTGCACCATGAACCACCAGAATCATGCAGTCATGGTGTCAGTTTGTGCGTCCAAGTCCCTTCCACCGTGTATACATAGTATAGTTCTTTACTCATTGATATTATAAATAGTATTGGTTCTGTCTCTTATGCTTTGGTAAGCAGAAGAGACAGAACCAATAAACCATGCTAAAGGCGTGAGTTTATGCTTGTATGTATGTTATGTGATACTTATCTAAGTGTATATTCACATTTATGCATATTGAATAGTTTTAGTGAAGTATAGCAGCAAACTATAGTTGAAAGTGATGACACGATTAAACATTATCCATGCTGTAGAAGCCATATTTAGAAGTTGGTCTTTAATTATGAATTGTTTTTAGGTGAATCCCATGGCTCGCTGGTGCCATAATTGCTACAGAGCAGCTTGATGTACAGTTGCCCGGATGCCTTATCAGACCCAGATCCGGAGCAGAGCAGAGCAGAACAAAAGCATCAACTCAAGAAATTACAGTTGTATGACCTGCGCTGCACTTCATTTCTGATCAAGAGATGTCGTCACAGCAAAGCTCTCGACTATCATCAGGTTCGGAATGGATACTTCTACCACAATACAACAACATACGATACTCACACTGGAGTCTGAATCGTTGATATTTTACAACATTATAAATTATATCTTCCAACCCCTAATAGGATTGGTAGTAATGATCTTATCGTCAATGTGTGGGATGATGCACTGTCCAATTCCATCACTACATATTTTAACTCTCAGCAAACATCACAAGATCCATAGCTCATTTGAGAGGCTTGGTAATCAATGTAATCATATCTGCTCTTACATCAATTTACCGCTTTCTTTGCTGGATTTGCCTTTAAATGCATTTAAATGTAATCCATAATGTATCTATGGAATACTTTTCCATCAAGTATACTACTTAGACAACAAGAATAATTGGGAGCTCTTTGTAAAATACAAGATTATTTTATAATATTGTTTCACTCTATTTAGCTTATTGCAGGTTAATAAATCTATTGCATAACTTTAGGTTTATTTTATTGACATAATCCTCTCATTCATTGTTTTGTTTAATTTCATCTTGACATTTTATTTACAGGGACGACGCGAGGTGGAAGTGAAGAATATTGTTGTCTAGAACACCTTCCTCAAAGATGAGCTAGCTGAGCGACACATTCAGCATATCGCCAACCAACACAGTCAACTTAAAATCCATGTTTATTATTTAATATGAACTATTGTTATATTGTACCTATTATGTGTACCAATAAAAATGTAGTGTTCATGAAACGAATCTCTGGTTTTACTGATTACTGATTAATCTTCTTTTACTTGGCTTTTTAGTCCATGTTGGGCTGGATTAATTGTTAGTCTTTATAGTATTTATATTTTATTATTTGTATTTCGTTTTACTTATTAAAAATCACTGCTAGTGCCACCTATTTAACTACGTCCGCAACAAGAAGACACCGCCTGTGGATCGTATCGTACATTACCAGAGGACAACGCGTGCCTTGATTCTGTGGTGTAGTTTTGTTGCTAGCTCACTCGATTTGTAGATAGATGGGTCTGGGTACAATTTACTATTAATTACCTATGTAAAAACGTCCAGTAAAATAGTAATGCCTACTGAATTGAGTGGGGAATCAGCACTCGCACGTCGTTGAATGGCAAATAAGCAATTTTTTCTCTAGATATAAGCTCAATGCCTCACGTAATGTTACAATAAATGAATAAATAAAATTGAGACTGTTGCATATACTTATTAAAAATTACTGCTAGTGCCACCTATTTAACTACGTCTGCAACAAGAAGACACCGCGTGTAATTCGTATCGTACATTACCAGAGGACAACGCGTGCCTTGATTCTGTGGTGTAGTTTTGTTGCTAGCCCACTCGATTTGTAGATAGATGGCTCTGGGTACAATTTACTATTAATTACCTATGTAAAAACGTCCAGTAAAATAGTAATGCCTACTGAATTGAGTAAGGAACCAGCACTCGCATGTCGTTGAATGGGAAATCAACAATTTTTTCTCTAGATAAAAGCTCAATACCTCTCGTAATGTAACAATAAATGAATAAATAAAATTGAGACTGTTGCATATACTTATTAAAAATTACTGCTAGTGCCACCTATTTAACTACGTCTGCAACAAGAAGACACCGCGTGTAATTCGTATCGTACATTACCAGAGGACAACGCGTGCCTTGATTCTGTGGTGTAGTTTTGTTGCTAGCTCACTCGATTTGTAGATAGATGGGTCTGGGTACAATTTACTATTAATTACCTATGTAAAAACGTCCAGTAAAATAGTAATGCCTACTGAATTGAGTGGGGAATCAGCACTCGCACGTCGTTGAATGGCAAATAAGCAATTTTTTCTCCAGACATAAGCTCAATGCCTCACGTAATGTTACAATAAATAAATAAAGAAAATTGAGACTCTGTGTGAATTTATAATTTATTGCATGCAACACTCACTCAACAAAAAAGAAAAAAAGTTTGACAGCCGGTTTGCCTGTGTTTATTTTCCGCGTCCTGCTTGTTTCTTTTAGTTATAATCGTCCAAAAGTGCTTCTTCCACCCAGTAACGTTGGGTAGAGCCTTTGCTCCTCCGGCCGTGGTGATTATGTGCTGGTATTGATTGTTTAAATCTACGTATTGAGACAACCTACCTGACTACCCGTTTGGTGATTTTGGAGGCTGCTATGTACAATGCAATGTGAATTTGCATAAATTCCCTACCCCGAATAAGGATAAGGAGTTTTTTTAATACATGGGCTACTTCCGTCGGTGTATATTGCGACGAGAAAATGAATATAATTTCAAATACCGCCATGTAAGTCATACCACCGAGTAAGTTGAAAGTGTACACATACTTCGAATAACGGTATTGGTGCCGGAAGATAAAGCAAAGACGCCGTATGAACAACAAACATGCCAGGTTAGATAGATTGATATCATCATGATCTGCCTAGCCCTTTCCCAACTATGTTGGGGCGGCTTCCAGTCTAACCGGATGCAGCTGAATAACAGTATTTTACATGGAGCGACTGCCTATCTGACCTCCACAACCCAGTTACTGAGCAACACAGTACGCCTTGATGAGGCGGGTTGTCAAACATTCAGATTTCTGACTATCTGTAACAACAAACTTTCAAACATCTACAAATGACAGCCGGGACCCTGGACTAACGGGTTAGCGTGCTTTCCGTGGCGCGCAGGCGTCTCGATATGTTACGATCGGTCACCCATCCACAGACAGACCTCGGCGAGCGTAGCTTAAACTTTGATCAACCCGTATGGCTGTTTTTATTTGGCAATGAGCCACTCATAACATGCCAGGTTACATAGATTGATATCTATACTAATATTATAAAGAGGTAAAATTAGCTTTTAAGTTTGTACATTATTCATATTCATTCATACAAAAAGCTACATTATTCCTGAGCGCTACAGGCTATAGAAATCATTTATTTGCCAATAATGTAGGTAACAGATAAGTTGTTAATTTATGGAGTCCCAATACATTTTGCCTTAGGGCATGCAAAATTATTTAATTAATTGAATACATTGGCTTAGTTGCTACATTTACTTAACATTTTTGTATAATTGAGACACATAATGACATAGTATTACATCTAAAATTGATTGATTATAGTATAAAATAATCAAAATATACTATGAATGTAGTTATAATCTATAAATTGTCATTCCAGAACCTCCTGTTACTTCACATTTGGACTATGTGGATATGCAGCACACTCAAAGTACCATAGAAGATGTGCAAATAAAGGAAAGTCTTGGTAAGTGAAGAAATAATCATAACAGCATTTAGCAGCCTGTTCAAGCATCCTCATATCTGGAGGGATGAGCTAACAAAATGATAAGTAGTGAAAAAGAATTAATTTTTTGCATCATCATTATAAAAGACTTATTTGTCATTCCAGGACCTGTTACTTCACACAGATGCGACTCAGTATCCCGAGACAACGTGCCTATGCATATTTGCATGCTTCGATTGCTGTGGAAGATGCACAAGTGAAGTAAATCTCGGTAAGTAAAAATAATTATCATCCCTTGACCGGTAACGGCGCCTGTGACTGTGCGCAGCTGCTGCTTAGTCAGTAGGAGAGCCTGCTTTGTGAAGCGGCCGTCAATTGCAGGGTGTGTCTGCAGTCAGTTTGGTCCGACCACGCTTTGTCGTGCTGATCCCAAGTGCGTTCCTTACCAAAGTGCGTATGTACCCAAAGGGGATCAGCATCAGCATCTGAAGCTACCTCGAGAACTGCTGTGTCCTGTATATTGTATTGTTAGACGGGCCGATTTCCGCAACTCCACGACGTAGCGCGTATTTTGCGTAAAGGGTGGGACAATACCTTATTCGATCCACCCCACCTCCATGCATGCTCTGCATAGCGGGCTATCTGTAACTCCTATAGTAAACAGGTGCTTGTTAAATGACCCATGACCTGTCACAGCGGCTGTGACTGTGCGCAGCTGCAGTCAGTTGGAGGGCCTGTTTTGTAAAGCGGCCGTCAATTGCAGGGAGTACCTCCCTGGACAGCCTGCAGTCTGTTTGGTCTGACCAAATTTTGTTGTGTTGAACCCTAGTGCGTTTCCTCGCCTGTGCTTTTAAAGGGTCAGTACTGGTCCCAGGCAGCGCTGACGTCCTTTGCTTAAGCTGGGACTTTGTTTTGGTCCGAACTGCAGCTTTCGCCACAATCGGACCAGCACCCACGCTGGTGCCTGCAGTATTACCCGCAGGACCTCCAGGGGCGAGCGGGGTGTTGTTAGCACCCCGCTTAGGAGCTGAGTCGGCTTTCGCTGACTTCACTCCGGTTGGTTGAAATGGCCTTGGATTGTCCATGTATGTAAAGTAGTATTATTCGTCTCTCTGGCTCCCACCCACCATGGAGCCCGCAACTGGGAACGTCTCACTGTTAAGAAGCTTGATCGTTAGGACTACCAGAGAGATATAGGATAAGCATGTCGTTGTGCAACCGCAAAAGCAAACATCTAGACCACTCCCCCCTGCTGTGTCCTTTAATCCATTGAATGGTTATGTTATTGAGAATACACACCTGATTTAAGCGGTTATGACATTCGTGTAGTAGTAGCCCAGAGTTAGTGGTATGGCATTTTAGTGCTTGCAGGACCGCCATGCTGCAGTTGCTCCAGTTTAACTTGCTGTTAAGGATGACTCCGAGATACTAGTCCTGGTTCGCTAGTTGGAGTTCAGTGTTGAATAGTTTTGGCAGGCTCAACTGGCCTAGTAGACAGCAAGACTAATTAGTAGAAAAACAACTTCTTAAAATGCAAGCTGATAATCTTCCAGGTTCAACGTGGCACTGCGTCCCACCGGACAACCACGACTGGTCACTGTGGCTGGCGACAGAGGCACGGCTCCGTGTCCCTTCGTCATGAACCCTCATGGCAACTGGATGGTCACCATCAAAACCAACAAGGAAGTCATGATTGTAAGTTATTTTATCTTTCTATTGTCGTAATGGCCCAGTGGTTAAGAAGAATGCGCAGACGCTGCCCGCGTTTCAGGTCTGAAAGAGTTATTCGCGTATATGTATACAACAAACATACATAGAATTGTGGTTAAATGTCATCATGTAATGAAACACTTATTCAGTTGCATAAATCGAACTGACTAAAGGTCTCACCTCTCATGAAGAACATTGAGACTTTTTAATTCATTTGTACCATCTCGGACGGATAAGGTTCAAAACTGGTTCACCTCCAGCGATGATACCTACTTTATTAGTTTATCTTAGACATTACTGACATCTACACACATTACAATGAGTATAAGTCTGAAATCGCCAACCCGCCTTGGTAAAGCCCAAGTGTTCTGGGTATTTGCTATATATAATAAGAAATATCTATCCATGTAATGTATTGTATTAATTACATCAGTCATCTAGTACCCATAATACAAGCTCTGCTTAGCTCGGGGCTAGATGATGCTGTGTGGATTGGATGAGGATGAGTCTAAAATCAAGACGGTACACATAAGACCTCAAAGGAATAAATGCATTAGAAGATTTGTAGTACCCACTTGTAATAACTATTATGGACCAAGGTGTAGAAAATGCTTAGTCCCAAATTTTTTTAATGATGTACCAATAGTTTTAGAACGTAGCTGTACTACAAAAATGTCTTTTAAAAATAAAGTGGGGAAGTTTCTTTTTAGCACGTTTTGTAAAAACCTTATCAGCTAGTAATTTCATAAAATATAACAGAACTTTGTATACGGGAGCTACATCTGTCAACAAACTGCTGTACAGTTTGGCAGAAGAAACATTGCAACAACATAACTGTGTTGAGGTTGGCTTCCAGTCTAACCGGCTACAGCTGAGTACCGATTGAAACTGTAAGAAAAGACCACTTTCATAACAGTGTAGTGACATCCATTCATGTCGATGACATATCTTGGATACAAGTGTTCAATGTAGATGATGCGAATAATGCAATTTATTTGATGGTAAGTTTCTGTATTTTCCCAACGATCCAGTTTAAGGTTAGACTTCCTTGGTTTCTGTGATTGCTAATTAGCGCGTCACGAAAATATTATTTCGCCACAATATTGTGGACTGTTAATAACACTATCACACTTCCCACTAACAATATTATTAACACCAGAACAGCTGAACAGATCTGGATGAAGTATGGCGCAGATATAGATTAATAGTCTGGCATAGCACGTAGTGTATTTTTTACCACAGAAAACGGAAGTATTCCCGTTGGGATTCCGATTGTTTCATGTTGACTTAAAACGTAAAACCGCGGGGCGCTGCTAGTGATTTATAGTTCTGCTTCGCATTCTAAATGTTGTTGACTATTGAATCGTTGAATGAATTCTAATCATTCAGGACTCACTACTATCAGTGTTAATTTTAAACCGCGGGGCTAGGCAACTGGGCCTAACCCAGTTGTAAACGTCCCTTTGTGCCTATTGGCCCAGGTCAGTTCTGTCTCCTGGTCGATATGGAGGGAAGAAGAAATTGCGTAGTTTTCTTAGTCCTCCGCTGCTTTTTTCTGATTAATTTCGTTGCGGGTTCCAAGACAGTTGCAGTGGATTGGGAATAGTGGGGCGGGCTCGTCCCATAGTAAAAAATATTAAAAAAAAATCCTATTATACACTTTCAGGGCGACCGCGACATGACAGTGGGGATCAAGTCAACTGTAGCGATCCCTGAGGCAGATTGGCACCTGGACTACATCACCCCTCGCCCGTAATGCTTGATACGCAACAACAGTCTTCACGGCCGCTGTGGATTCTAAGAAGGTATGATACGTTTAAATGATTAAACGTCGCCTATTTTTTTTTTGTTTTTATGTCGTCGCGCCACACTAGTAATTTCTCCTGTATCGTGGGTGCGTTAACAAACATTTAAACTCACATACACAAACAGCCAAACCCGGAACAACCACCTGTAGACCAGAGAAATATTTTTTCCGTGCGGGAGTCGAACCCGCGACCCGTAGCGCAGCAGCCAACCACTCGGCCACTGCGCCCACCGTGTCGTCTATTGGTGGTAGTCATTTTGCATTGATATTCTATTTATTTGAACAACATAAAGAAACGAAATCAAAATAACCACTGCTATAATTTCATTAAGTTTGATATAGCCGCGATTACTTATTTAGTCAGAAAGGAATGTCCATATTATTGTTTGGTGGAAAGAAGTTTAGGTGTATAAGGGTCCGAATATCCGATTACTGCTAAGAATAGCGGTGACTACTTTCGTGCACTTTTCCTAATTTCTACGTTTTATTCTGATGTTCGTTGTGCTGTACACAAACATGATGTCTACCTACCAAAATGATATTTTTAAGAAGTGAATAATTTACTTTTTAATTAAAAATCTCATTGCACCATGAACCACCAGAATCATGCAGTCATGGTGTCAGTTTGTGCGTCCAAGTCCCTTCCACCGTGTATACATAGTATAGTTCTTTACTCATTGATATTATAAATAGTATTGGTTCTGTCTCTTATGCTTTGGTAAGCAGAAGAGACAGAACCAATAAACCATGCTAAAGGCGTGAGTTTATGCTTGTATGTATGTTATGTGATACTTATCTAAGTGTATATTCACATTTATGCATATTGAATAGTTTTAGTGAAGTATAGCAGCAAACTATAGTTGAAAGTGATGACACGATTAAACATTATCCATGCTGTAGAAGCCATATTTAGAAGTTGGTCTTTAATTATGAATTGTTTTTAGGTGAATCCCATGGCTCGCTGGTGCCATAATTGCTACAGAGCAGCTTGATGTACAGTTGCCCGGATGCCTTATCAGACCCAGATCCGGAGCAGAGCAGAGCAGAACAAAAGCATCAACTCAAGAAATTACAGTTGTATGACCTGCGCTGCACTTCATTTCTGATCAAGAGATGTCGTCACAGCAAAGCTCTCGACTATCATCAGGTTCGGAATGGATACTTCTACCACAATACAACAACATACGATACTCACACTGGAGTCTGAATCGTTGATATTTTACAACATTATAAATTATATCTTCCAACCCCTAATAGGATTGGTAGTAATGATCTTATCGTCAATGTGTGGGATGATGCACTGTCCAATTCCATCACTACATATTTTAACTCTCAGCAAACATCACAAGATCCATAGCTCATTTGAGAGGCTTGGTAATCAATGTAATCATATCTGCTCTTACATCAATTTACCGCTTTCTTTGCTGGATTTGCCTTTAAATGCATTTAAATGTAATCCATAATGTATCTATGGAATACTTTTCCATCAAGTATACTACTTAGACAACAAGAATAATTGGGAGCTCTTTGTAAAATACAAGATTATTTTATAATATTGTTTCACTCTATTTAGCTTATTGCAGGTTAATAAATCTATTGCATAACTTTAGGTTTATTTTATTGACATAATCCTCTCATTCATTGTTTTGTTTAATTTCATCTTGACATTTTATTTACAGGGACGACGCGAGGTGGAAGTGAAGAATATTGTTGTCTAGAACACCTTCCTCAAAGATGAGCTAGCTGAGCGACACATTCAGCATATCGCCAACCAACACAGTCAACTTAAAATCCATGTTTATTATTTAATATGAACTATTGTTATATTGTACCTATTATGTGTACCAATAAAAATGTAGTGTTCATGAAACGAATCTCTGGTTTTACTGATTACTGATTAATCTTCTTTTACTTGGCTTTTTAGTCCATGTTGGGCTGGATTAATTGTTAGTCTTTATAGTATTTATATTTTATTATTTGTATTTCGTTTTACTTATTAAAAATCACTGCTAGTGCCACCTATTTAACTACGTCCGCAACAAGAAGACACCGCCTGTGGATCGTATCGTACATTACCAGAGGACAACGCGTGCCTTGATTCTGTGGTGTAGTTTTGTTGCTAGCCCACTCGATTTGTAGATAGATGGCTCTGGGTACAATTTACTATTAATTACCTATGTAAAAACGTCCAGTAAAATAGTAATGCCTACTGAATTGAGTGAGGAACCAGCACTCGCATGTCGTTGAATGGGAAATCAACAATTTTTTCTCTAGATAAAAGCTCAATACCTCTCGTAATGTAACAATAAATGAATAAATAAAATTGAGACTGTTGCATATACTTATTAAAAATTACTGCTAGTGCCACCTATTTAACTACGTCTGCAACAAGAAGACACCGCGTGTAATTCGTATCGTACATTACCAGAGGACAACGCGTGCCTTGATTCTGTGGTGTAGTTTTGTTGCTAGCTCACTCGATTTGTAGATAGATGGGTCTGGGTACAATTTACTATTAATTACCTATGTAAAAACGTCCAGTAAAATAGTAATGCCTACTGAATTGAGTGGGGAATCAGCACTCGCACGTCGTTGAATGGCAAATAAGCAATTTTTTCTCTAGATATAAGCTCAATGCCTCACGTAATGTTACAATAAATGAATAAATAAAATTGAGACTGTTGCATATACTTATTAAAAATTACTGCTAGTGCCACCTATTTAACTACGTCTGCAACAAGAAGACACCGCGTGTAATTCGTATCGTACATTACCAGAGGACAACGCGTGCCTTGATTCTGTGGTGTAGTTTTGTTGCTAGCCCACTCGATTTGTAGATAGATGGCTCTGGGTACAATTTACTATTAATTACCTATGTAAAAACGTCCAGTAAAATAGTAATGCCTACTGAATTGAGTGAGGAACCAGCACTCGCATGTCGTTGAATGGGAAATCAACAATTTTTTCTCTAGATAAAAGCTCAATACCTCTCGTAATGTAACAATAAATGAATAAATAAAATTGAGACTGTTGCATATACTTATTAAAAATTACTGCTAGTGCCACCTATTTAACTACGTCTGCAACAAGAAGACACCGCGTGTAATTCGTATCGTACATTACCAGAGGACAACGCGTGCCTTGATTCTGTGGTGAAGTTTTGTTGCTAGCTCACTCGATTTGTAGATAGATGGGTCTGGGTACAATTTACTATTAATTACCTATGTAAAAACGTCCAGTAAAATAGTAATGCCTACTGAATTGAGTGGGGATTCAGCACTCGCACGTCGTTGAATGGCAAATAAGCAATTTTTTCTCTAGATATAAGCTCAATGCCTCACGTAATGTTACAATAAATAAATAAAGAAAATTGAGACTCTGTGTGAATTTATAATTTATTGCATGCAACACTCACTCAACAAAAAAGAAAAAAAGTTTGACAGCCGGTTTGCCTGTGTTTATTTTCCGCGTCCTGCTTGTTTCTTTTAGTTATAATCGTCCAAAAGTGCTTCTTCCACCCAGTAACGTTGGGTAGAGCCTTTGCTCCTCCGGCCGTGGTGATTATGTGCTGGTATTGATTGTTTAAATCTACGTATTGAGACAACCTACCTGACTACCCGTTTGGTGATTTTGGAGGCTGCTATGTACAATGCAATGTGAATTTGCATAAATTCCCTACCCCGAATAAGGATAAGGAGTTTTTTAATACATGGGCTACTTCCGTCGGTGTATATTGCGACGAGAAAATGAATATAATTTCAAATACCGCCATGTAAGTCATACCACCGAGTAAGTTGAAAGTGTACACATACTTCGAATAACGGTATTGGTGCCGGAAGATAAAGCAAAGATGCCGTATGAACAACAAACATGCCAGGTTAGATAGATTGATATCATCATGATCTGCCTAGCCCTTTCCCAACTATGTTGGGGCGGCTTCCAGTGTAACCGGATGCAGCTGAATAACAGTATTTTACATGGAGCGACTGCCTATCTGACCTCCACAACCCAGTTACTGAGCAACACAGTACGCCTTGATGAGGCGGGTTGTCAAACATTCAGATTTCTGACTATCTGTAACAACAAACTTTCAAACATCTACAAATGACAGCCGGGACCCTGGACTAACGGGTTAGCGTGCTTTCCGTGGCGCGCAGGCGTCTCGATATGTTACGATCGGTCACCCATCCACAGACAGACCTCGGCGAGCGTAGCTTAAACTTTGATCAACCCGTATGGCTGTTTTTATTTGGCAATGAGCCACTCATAACATGCCAGGTTACATAGATTGATATCTATACTAATATTATAAAGAGGTAAAATTAGCTTATAAGTTTGTACATTATTCATATTCATTCATACAAAAAGCTACATTATTCCTGAGTGCTACAGGCTATAGAAATCATTTATTTGCCAATAATGTAGGTAACAGATAAGTTGTTAATTTATGGAGTCCCAATACATTTTGCCTTAGGGCATGCAAAATTATTTAATTAATTGAATACATTGCCTTAGTTGCTACATTTACTTAACATTTTTGTATAATTGAGACACATAATGACATAGTATTACATCTAAAATTGATTGATTATAGTATAAAATAATCAAAATATACTATGAATGTAGTTATAATCTATAAATTGTCATTCCAGAATCTCCTGTTACTTCACATTTGGACTATGTGGATATGCAGCACACTCAAAGTACCATAGAAGATGTGCAAATAAAGGAAAGTCTTGGTAAGTGAAGAAATAATCATAACAGCATTTAGCAGCCTGTTCAAGCATCCTCATATCTGGAGGGATGAGCTAACAAAATGATAAGTAGTGAAAAAGAATTAATTTTTTGCATCATCATTATAAAAGACTTATTTGTCATTCCAGGACCTGTTACTTCACACAGATGTGACTCAGTATCCCGAGACAAAGTGCCTATGCATATTTGCATGCTTCGATTGCTGTGGAAGATGCACAAGTGAAGTAAATCTCGGTAAGTAAAAATAATTATCATCCCTTGACCGGTAACGGCGCCTGTGACTGTGCGCAGCTGCTGCTTAGTCAGTAGGAGAGCCTGCTTTGTGAAGCGGCCGTCAATTGCAGGGTGTGTCTGCAGTCAGTTTGGTCCGACCACGCTTTGTCGTGCTGATCCCAAGTGCGTTCCTTACCAAAGTGCGTATGTACCCAAAGGGGATCAGCATCAGCATCTGAAGCTACCTCGAGAACTGCTGTGTCCTGTATATTGTATTGTTAGACGGGCCGATTTCCGCAACTCCACGACGTAGCGCGTATTTTGCGTAAAGGGTGGGACAATACCTTATTCGATCCACCCCACCTCCATGCATGCTCTGCATAGCGGGCTATCTGTAACTCCTATAGTAAACAGGTGCTTGTTAAATGACCCATGACCTGTCACAGCGGCTGTGACTGTGCGCAGCTGCAGTCAGTTGGAGGGCCTGTTTTGTAAAGCGGCCGTCAATTGCAGGGAGTACCTCCCTGGACAGCCTGCAGTCTGTTTGGTCTGACCAAATTTTGTTGTGTTGAACCCTAGTGCGTTTCCTCGCCTGTGCTTTTAAAGGGTCAGTACTGGTCCCAGGCAGCGCTGACGTCCTTTGCTTAAGCTGGGACTTTGTTTTGGTCCGAACTGCAGCTTTCGCCACAATCGGACCAGCACCCACGCTGGTGCCTGCAGTATTACCCGCAGGACCTCCAGGGGCGAGCGGGGTGTTGTTAGCACCCCGCTTAGGAGCTGAGTCGGCTTTCGCTGACTTCACTCCGGTTGGTTGAAATGGCCTTGGATTGTCCATGTATGTAAAGTAGTATTATTCGTCTCTCTGGCTCCCACCCACCATGGAGCCCGCAACTGGGAACGTCTCACTGTTAAGAAGCTTGATCGTTAGGACTACCAGAGAGATATAGGATAAGCATGTCGTTGTGCAACCGCAAAAACAAACATCTAGACCACTCCCCCCTGCTGTGTCCTTTAATCCATTGAATGGTTATGTTTTTGAGAATACACACCTGATTTAAGCGGTTATGACATTCGTGTAGTAGTAGCCCAGAGTTAGTGGTATGGCATTTTAGTGCTTGCAGGACCGCCATGCTGCAGTTGCTCCAGTTTAACTTGCTGTTAAGGATGACTCCGAGATACTAGTCCTGGTTCGCTAGTTGGAGTTCAGTGTTGAATAGTTTTGGCAGGCTCAACTGGCCTAGTAGACAGCAAGACTAATTAGTAGAAAAACAACTTCTTAAAATGCAAGCTGATAATCTTCCAGGTTCAACGTGGCACTGCGTCCCACCGGACAACCACGACTGGTCACTGTGGCTGGCGACAGAGGCACGGCTCCGTGTCCCTTCGTCATGAACCCTCATGGCAACTGGATGGTCACCATCAAAACCAACAAGGAAGTCATGATTGTAAGTTATTTTATCTTTCTATTGTCGTAATGGCCCAGTGGTTAAGAAGAATGCGCAGACGCTGCCCGCGTTTCAGGTCTGAAAGAGTTATTCGCGTATATGTATACAACAAACATACATAGAATTGTGGTTAAATGTCATCATGTAATGAAACACTTATTCAGTTGCATAAATCGAACTGACTAAAGGTCTCACCTCTCATGAAGAACATTGAGACTTTTTAATTCATTTGTACCATCTCGGACGGATAAGGTTCAAAACTGGTTCACCTCCAGCGATGATACCTACTTTATTAGTTTATCTTAGACATTACTGACATCTACACACATTACAATGAGTATAAGTCTGAAATCGCCAACCCGCCTTGGTAAAGCCCAAGTGTTCTGGGTATTTGCTATATATAATAAGAAATATCTATCCATGTAATGTATTGTATTAATTACATCAGTCATCTAGTACCCATAATACAAGCTCTGCTTAGCTCGGGGCTAGATGATGCTGTGTGGATTGGATGAGGATGAGTCTAAAATCAAGACGGTACACATAAGACCTCAAAGGAATAAATGCATTAGAAGATTTGTAGTACCCACTTGTAATAACTATTATGGACCAAGGTGTAGAAAATGCTTAGTCCCAATTTTTTTAAATGATATACCAATAGATTTAGAACGTAGCTGTACTACAAAAATGTCTTTTAAAAATAAAGTGGGGAAGTTTCTTTTTAGCACGTTTTGTAAAAACCTTATCAGCTAGTAATTTCATAAAATATAACAGAACTTTGTATACGGGAGCTACATCTGTCAACAAACTGCTGTACAGTTTGGCAGAAGAAACATTGCAACAACATAACTGTGTTGAGGTTGGCTTCCAGTCTAACCGGCTACAGCTGAGTACCGATTGAAACTGTAAGAAAAGACCACTTTCATAACAGTGTAGTGACATCCATTCATGTCGATGACATATCTTGGATACAAGTGTTCAATGTAGATGATGCGAATAATGCAATTTATTTGATGGTAAGTTTCTGTATTTTCCCAACGATCCAGTTTAAGGTTAGACTTCCTTGGTTTCTGTGATTGCTAATTAGCGCGTCACGAAAATATTATTTCGCCACAATATTGTGGACTGTTAATAACACTATCACACTTCCCACTAACAATATTATTAACACCAGAACAGCTGAACAGATCTGGATGAAGTATGGCGCAGATATAGATTAATAGTCTGGCATAGCACGTAGTGTATTTTTTACCACAGAAAACGGAAGTATTCCCGTTGGGATTCCGATTGTTTCATGTTGACTTAAAACGTAAAACCGCGGGGCGCTGCTAGTGATTTATAGTTCTGCTTCGCATTCTAAATGTTGTTGACTATTGAATCGTTGAATGAATTCTAATCATTCAGGACTCACTACTATCAGTGTTAATTTTAAACCGCGGGGCTAGGCAACTGGGCCTAACCCAGTTGTAAACGTCCCTTTGTGCCTATTGGCCCAGGTCAGTTCTGTCTCCTGGTCGATATGGAGGGAAGAAGAAATTGCGTAGTTTTCTTAGTCCTCCGCTGCTTTTTTCTGATTAATTTCGTTGCGGGTTCCAAGACAGTTGCAGTGGATTGGGAATAGTGGGGCGGGCTCGTCCCATAGTAAAAAATATTAAAAAAAATCCTATTATACACTTTCAGGGCGACCGCGACATGACAGTGGGGATCAAGTCAACTGTAGCGATCCCTGAGGCAGATTGGCACCTGGACTACATCACCCCTCGCCCGTAATGCTTGATACGCAACAACAGTCTTCACGGCCGCTGTGGATTCTAAGAAGGTATGATACGTTTAAATGATTAAACGTCGCCTATTTTTTTTTTGTTTTTATGTCGTCGCGCCACACTAGTAATTTCTCCTGTATCGTGGGTGCGTTAACAAACATTTAAACTCACATACACAAACAGCCAAACCCGGAACAACCACCTGTAGACCAGAGAAATATTTTTTCCGTGCGGGAGTCGAACCCGCGACCCGTAGCGCAGCAGCCAACCACTCGGCCACTGCGCCCACCGTGTCGTCTATTGGTGGTAGTCATTTTGCATTGATATTCTATTTATTTGAACAACATAAAGAAACGAAATCAAAATAACCACTGCTATAATTTCATTAAGTTTGGTATAGCCGCGATTACTTATTTAGTCAGAAAGGAATGTCCATATTATTGTTTGGTGGAAAGAAGTTTAGGTGTATAAGGGTCCGAATATCCGATTACTGCTAAGAATAGCGGTGACTACTTTCGTGCACTTTTCCTAATTTCTACGTTTTATTCTGATGTTCGTTGTGCTGTACACAAACATGATGTCTACCTACCAAAATGATATTTTTAAGAAGTGAATAATTTACTTTTTAATTAAAAATCTCATTGCACCATGAACCACCAGAATCATGCAGTCATGGTGTCAGTTTGTGCGTCCAAGTCCCTTCCACCGTGTATACATAGTATAGTTCTTTACTCATTGATATTATAAATAGTATTGGTTCTGTCTCTTATGCTTTGGTAAGCAGAAGAGACAGAACCAATAAACCATGCTAAAGGCGTGAGTTTATGCTTGTATGTATGTTATGTGATACTTATCTAAGTGTATATTCACATTTATGCATATTGAATAGTTTTAGTGAAGTATAGCAGCAAACTATAGTTGAAAGTGATGACACGATTAAACATTATCCATGCTGTAGAAGCCATATTTAGAAGTTGGTCTTTAATTATGAATTGTTTTTAGGTGAATCCCATGGCTCGCTGGTGCCATAATTGCTACAGAGCAGCTTGATGTACAGTTGCCCGGATGCCTTATCAGACCCAGATCCGGAGCAGAGCAGAGCAGAACAAAAGCATCAACTCAAGAAATTACAGTTGTGTGACCTGCGCTGCACTTCATTTCTGATCAAGAGATGTCGTCACAGCAAAGCTCTCGACTATCATCAGGTTCGGAATGGATACTTCTACCACAATACAACAACATACGATACTCACACTGGAGTCTGAATCGTTGATATTTTACAACATTATAAATTATATCTTCCAACCCCTAATAGGATTGGTAGTAATGATCTTATCGTCAATGTGTGGGATGATGCACTGTCCAATTCCATCACTACATATTTTAACTCTCAGCAAACATCACAAGATCCATAGCTCATTTGAGAGGCTTGGTAATCAATGTAATCATATCTGCTCTTACATCAATTTACCGCTTTCTTTGCTGGATTTGCCTTTAAATGCATTTAAATGTAATCCATAATGTATCTATGGAATACTTTTCCATCAAGTATACTACTTAGACAACAAGAATAATTGGGAGCTCTTTGTAAAATACAAGATAATTTTATAATATTGTTTCACTCTATTTAGCTTATTGCAGGTTAATAAATCTATTGCATAACTTTAGGTTTATTTTATTGACATAATCCTCTCATTCATTGTTTTGTTTAATTTCATCTTGACATTTTATTTACAGGGACGACGCGAGGTGGAAGTGAAGAATATTGTTGTCTAGAACACCTTCCTCAAAGATGAGCTAGCTGAGCGACACATTCAGCATATCGCCAACCAACACAGTCAACTTAAAATCCATGTTTATTATTTAATATGAACTATTGTTATATTGTACCTATTATGTGTACCAATAAAAATGTAGTGTTCATGAAACGAATCTCTGGTTTTACTGATTACTGATTAATCTTCTTTTACTTGGCTTTTTAGTCCATGTTGGGCTGGATTAATTGTTAGTCTTTATAGTATTTATATTTTATTATTTGTATTTCGTTTTACTTATTAAAAATCACTGCTAGTGCCACCTATTTAACTACGTCCGCAACAAGAAGACACCGCCTGTGGATCGTATCGTACATTACCAGAGGACAACGCGTGCCTTGATTCTGTGGTGTAGTTTTGTTGCTAGCCCACTCGATTTGTAGATAGATGGCTCTGGGTACAATTTACTATTAATTACCTATGTAAAAACGTCCAGTAAAATAGTAATGCCTACTGAATTGAGTGAGGAACCAGCACTCGCATGTCGTTGAATGGGAAATCAACAATTTTTTCTCTAGATAAAAGCTCAATACCTCTCGTAATGTAACAATAAATGAATAAATAAAATTGAGACTGTTGCATATACTTATTAAAAATTACTGCTAGTGCCACCTATTTAACTACGTCTGCAACAAGAAGACACCGCGTGTAATTCGTATCGTACATTACCAGAGGACAACGCGTGCCTTGATTCTGTGGTGTAGTTTTGTTGCTAGCTCACTCGATTTGTAGATAGATGGGTCTGGGTACAATTTACTATTAATTACCTATGTAAAAACGTCCAGTAAAATAGTAATGCCTACTGAATTGAGTGGGGAATCAGCACTCGCACGTCGTTGAATTTTTTATTTTTTTTATTTTTAAAAAAAAAAAACGTTGCCCCACACTAGGAATTTCTCCTGTATCGTGGGTGCGTTTACAAACATTTAAACTCACATACACAAACAGCCAGACCCGGAACAACTACCTGTAGGCCATACAAATATTTGTTCCGTGCGGGGATCGAACCCGCGACACGCAGCGCAGCAGCCAATCGCTTAGCCACTGCGCCAACCGTGTCTTCTTTTACTTGGCTTTTTAGTCCATGTTGGGCTGGATTAATTGTTAGTCTTTATAGTATTTATATTTTATTATTTGTATTTCGTTTTACTTATTAAAAATCACTGCTAGTGCCACCTATTTAACTACGTCCGCAACAAGAAGACACCGCCTGTGGATCGTATCGTACATTACCAGAGGACAACGCGTGCCTTGATTCTGTGGTGTAGTTTTGTTGCTAGCCCACTCGATTTGTAGATAGATGGCTCTGGGTACAATTTACTATTAATTACCTATGTAAAAACGTCCAGTAAAATAGTAATGCCTACTGAATTGAGTGAGGAACCAGCACTCGCACGTCGTTGAATGGCAAATAAGCAATTTTTTCTCTAGATATAAACTCAATGCCTCACGTAATGTTACAATAAATAAATAAAGAAAATTGAGACTCTGTGTGAATTTATAATTTATTGCATGCAACACTCACTCAACAAAAAAGAAAAAAAGTTTGACAGCCGGTTTGCCTGTGTTTATTTTCCGCGTCCTGCTTGTTTCTTTTAGTTATAATCGTCCAAAAGTGCTTCTTCCACCCAGTAACGTTGGGTAGAGCCTTTGCTCCTCCGGCCGTGGTGATTATGTGCTGGTATTGATTGTTTAAATCTACGTATTGAGACAACCTACCTGACTACCCGTTTGGTGATTTTGGAGGCTGCTATGTACAATGCAATGTGAATTTGCATAAATTCCCTACCCCGAATAAGGATAAGGAGTTTTTTTAATACATGGGCTACTTCCGTCGGTGTATATTGCGACGAGAAAATGAATATAATTTCAAATACCGCCATGTAAGTCATACCACCGAGTAAGTTGAAAGTGTACACATACTTCGAATAACGGTATTGGTGCCGGAAGATAAAGCAAAGACGCCGTATGAACAACAAACATGCCAGGTTAGATAGATTGATATCATCATGATCTGCCTAGCCCTTTCCCAACTATGTTGGGGCGGCTTCCAGTCTAACCGGATGCAGCTGAATAACAGTATTTTACATGGAGCGACTGCCTATCTGACCTCCACAACCCAGTTATTGAGCAACACAGTACGCCTTGATGAGGCGGGTTGTCAAACATTCGGATTTCTGACTATCTGTAACAACAAACTTTCAAACATCTACAAATGACAGCCGGGACCCTGGACTAACGGGTTAGCGTGCTTTCCGTGGCGCGCAGGCGTCTCGATATGTTACGATCGGTCACCCATCCACAGACAGACCTCGGCGAGCGTAGCTTAAACTTTGATCAACCCGTATGGCTGTTTTTATTTGGCAATGAGCCACTCATAACATGCCAGGTTACATAGATTGATATCTATACTAATATTATAAAGAGGTAAAATTAGCTTTTAAGTTTGTACATTATTCATATTCATTCATACAAAAAGCTACATTATTCCTGAGCGCTACAGGCTATAGAAATCATTTATTTGCCAATAATGTAGGTAACAGATAAGTTGTTAATTTATGGAGTCCCAATACATTTTGCCTTAGGGCATGCAAAATTATTTAATTAATTGAATACATTGGCTTAGTTGCTACATTTACTTAACATTTTTGTATAATTGAGACACATAATGACATAGTATTACATCTAAAATTGATTGATTATAGTATAAAATAATCAAAATATACTATGAATGTAGTTATAATCTATAAATTGTCATTCCAGAACCTCCTGTTACTTCACATTTGGACTATGTGGATATGCAGCACACTTAAAGTACCATAGAATATGTGCAAATAAAGGAAAGTCTTGGTAAGTGAAGAAATAATCATAACAGCATTTAGCAGCCTGTTCAAGCATCCTCATATCTGGAGGGATGAGCTAACAAAATGATAAGTAGTGAAAAAGAATTAATTTTTTGCATCATCATTATAAAAGACTTATTTGTCATTCCAGGACCTGTTACTTCACACAGATGTGACTCAGTATCCCGAGATAACGTGCCTATGCATATTTGCATGCTTCAATTGCTGTGGAAGATGCACAAGTGAAGTAAATCTCGGTAAGTAAAAATAATTATCATCCCTTGACCGGTAACGGCGCCTGTGACTGTGCGCAGCTGCTGCTTAATCAGTAGGAGAGCCTGCTTTGTGAAGCGGCCGTCAATTGCAGGGTGTGTCTGCAGTCAGTTTGGTCCGACCACGCTTTGTCGTGCTGATCCCAAGTGCGTTCCTTACCAAAGTGCGTATGTACCCAAAGGGGATCAGCATCAGCATCTGAAGCTACCTCGAGAACTGCTGTGTCCTGTATATTGTATTGTTAGACGGGCCGATTTCCGCAACTCCACGACGTAGCGCGTATTTTGCGTAAAGGGTGGGACAATACCTTATTCGATCCACCCCACCTCCATGCATGCTCTGCATAGCGAGCTATCTGTAACTCCTATAGTAAACAGGTGCTTGTTAAATGACCCATGACCTGTCACAGCGGCTGTGACTGTGCGCAGCTGCAGTCAGTTGGAGGGCCTGTTTTGTAAAGCGGCCGTCAATTGCAGGGAGTACCTCCCTGGACAGCCTGCAGTCTGTTTGGTCTGACCAAATTTTGTTGTGTTGAACCCTAGTGCGTTTCCTCGCCTGTGCTTTTAAAGGGTCAGTACTGGTCCCAGGCAGCGCTGACGTCCTTTGCTTAAGCTGGGACTTTGTTTTGGTCCGAACTGCAGCTTTCGCCACAATCGGACCAGCACCCACGCTGGTGCCTGCAGTATTACCCGCAGGACCTCCAGGGGCGAGCGGGGTGTTGTTAGCACCCCGCTTAGGAGCTGAGTCGGCTTTCGCTGACTTCACTCCGGTTGGTTGAAATGGCCTTGGATTGTCCATGTATGTAAAGTAGTATTATTCGTCTCTCTGGCTCCCACCCACCATGGAGCCCGCAACTGGGAACGTCTCACTGTTAAGAAGCTTGATCGTTAGGACTACCAGAGAGATATAGGATAAGCATGTCGTTGTGCAACCGCAAAAGCAAACATCTAGACCACTCCCCCCTGCTGTGTCCTTTAATCCATTGAATGGTTATGTTATTGAGAATACACACCTGATTTAAGCGGTTATGACATTCGTGTAGTAGTAGCCCAGAGTTAGTGGTATGGCATTTTAGTGCTTGCAGGACCGCCATGCTGCAGTTGCTCCAGTTTAACTTGCTGTTAAGGATGACTCCGAGATACTAGTCCTGGTTCGCTAGTTGGAGTTCAGTGTTGAATAGTTTTGGCAGGCTCAACTGGCCTAGTAGACAGTAAGACTAATTAGTAGAAAAACAACTTCTTAAAATGCAAGCTGATAATCTTCCAGGTTCAACGTGGCACTGCGTCCCACCGGACAACCACGACTGGTCACTGTGGCTGGCGACAGAGGCACGGCTCCGTGTCCCTTCGTCATGAACCCTCATGGCAACTGGATGGTCACCATCAAAACCAACAAGGAAGTCATGATTGTAAGTTATTTTATCTTTCTATTGTCGTAATGGCCCAGTGGTTAAGAAGAATGCGCAGACGCTGCCCGCGTTTCAGGTCTGAAAGAGTTATTCGCGTATATGTATACAACAAACATACATAGAATTGTGGTTAAATGTCATCATGTAATGAAACACTTATTCAGTTGCATAAATCGAACTGACTAAAGGTCTCACCTCTCATGAAGAACATTGAGACTTTTTAATTCATTTGTACCATCTCGGACGGATAAGGTTCAAAACTGGTTCACCTCCAGCGATGATACCTACTTTATTAGTTTATCTTAGACATTACTGACATCTACACACATTACAATGAGTATAAGTCTGAAATCGCCAACCCGCCTTGGTAAAGCCCAAGTGTTCTGGGTATTTGCTATATATAATAAGAAATATCTATCCATGTAATGTATTGTATTAATTACATCAGTCATCTAGTACCCATAATACAAGCTCTGCTTAGCTCGGGGCTAGATGATGCTGTGTGGATTGGATGAGGATGAGTCTAAAATCAAGACGGTACACATAAGACCTCAAAGGAATAAATGCATTAGAAGATTTGTAGTACCCACTTGTAATAACTATTATGGACCAAGGTGTAGAAAATGCTTAGTCCCAAATTTTTTTAATGATGTACCAATAGTTTTAGAACGTAGCTGTACTACAAAAATGTCTTTTAAAAATAAAGTGGGGAAGTTTCTTTTTAGCACGTTTTGTAAAAACCTTATCAGCTAGTAATTTCATAAAATATAACAGAACTTTGTATACGGGAGCTACATCTGTCAACAAACTGCTGTACAGTTTGGCAGAAGAAACATTGCAACAACATAACTGTGTTGAGGTTGGCTTCCAGTCTAACCGGCTACAGCTGAGTACCGATTGAAACTGTAAGAAAAGACCACTTTCATAACAGTGTAGTGACATCCATTCATGTCGATGACATATCTTGGATACAAGTGTTCAATGTAGATGATGCGAATAATGCAATTTATTTGATGGTAAGTTTCTGTATTTTCCCAACGATCCAGTTTAAGGTTAGACTTCCTTGGTTTCTGTGATTGCTAATTAGCGCGTCACGAAAATATTATTTCGCCACAATATTGTGGACTGTTAATAACACTATCACACTTCCCACTAACAATATTATTAACACCAGAACAGCTGAACAGATCTGGATGAAGTATGGCGCAGATATAGATTAATAGTCTGGCATAGCACGTAGTGTATTTTTTACCACAGAAAACGGAAGTATTCCCGTTGGGATTCCGATTGTTTCATGTTGACTTAAAACGTAAAACCGCGGGGCGCTGCTAGTGATTTATAGTTCTGCTTCGCATTCTAAATGTTGTTGACTATTGAATCGTTGAATGAATTCTAATCATTCAGGACTCACTACTATCAGTGTTAATTTTAAACCGCGGGGCTAGGCAACTGGGCCTAACCCAGTTGTAAACGTCCCTTTGTGCCTATTGGCCCAGGTCAGTTCTGTCTCCTGGTCGATATGGAGGGAAGAAGAAATTGCGTAGTTTTCTTAGTCCTCCGCTGCTTTTTTCTGATTAATTTCGTTGCGGGTTCCAAGACAGTTGCAGTAGATTGGGAATAGTGGGGCGGGCTCGTCCCATAGTAAAAAATATTACAAAAAAATCCTATTATACACTTTCAGGGCGACCGCGACATGACAGTGGGGATCAAGTCAACTGTAGCGATCCCTGAGGCAGATTGGCACCTGGACTACATCACCCCTCGCCCGTAATGCTTGATACGCAACAACAGTCTTCACGGCCGCTGTGGATTCTAAGAAGGTATGATACGTTTAAATGATTAAACGTCGCCTATTTTTTTTTGTTTTTATGTCGTCGCGCCACACTAGTAATTTCTCCTGTATCGTGGGTGCGTTAACAAACATTTAAACTCACATACACAAACAGCCAAACCCGGAACAACCACCTGTAGACCAGAGAAATATTTTTTCCGTGCGGGAGTCGAACCCGCGACCCGTAGCGCAGCAGCCAACCACTCGGCCACTGCGCCCACCGTGTCGTCTATTGGTGGTAGTCATTTTGCATTGATATTCTATTTATTTGAACAACATAAAGAAACGAAATCAAAATAACCACTGCTATAATTTCATTAAGTTTGGTATAGCCGCGATTACTTATTTAGTCAGAAAGGAATGTCCATATTATTGTTTGGTGGAAAGAAGTTTAGGTGTATAAGGGTCCGAATATCCGATTACTGCTAAGAATAGCGGTGACTACTTTCGTGCACTTTTCCTAATTTCTACGTTTTATTCTGATGTTCGTTGTGCTGTACACAAACATGATGTCTACCTACCAAAATGATATTTTTAAGAAGTGAATAATTTACTTTTTAATTAAAAATCTCATTGCACCATGAACCACCAGAATCATGCAGTCATGGTGTCAGTTTGTGCGTCCAAGTCCCTTCCACCGTGTATACATAGTATAGTTCTTTACTCATTGATATTATAAATAGTATTGGTTCTGTCTCTTATGCTTTGGTAAGCAGAAGAGACAGAACCAATAAACCATGCTAAAGGCGTGAGTTTATGCTTGTATGTATGTTATGTGATACTTATCTAAGTGTATATTCACATTTATGCATATTGAATAGTTTTAGTGAAGTATAGCAGCAAACTATAGTTGAAAGTGATGACACGATTAAACATTATCCATGCTGTAGAAGCCATATTTAGAAGTTGGTCTTTAATTATGAATTGTTTTTAGGTGAATCCCATGGCTCGCTGGTGCCATAATTGCTACAGAGCAGCTTGATGTACAGTTGCCCGGATGCCTTATCAGACCCAGATCCGGAGCAGAGCAGAGCAGAACAAAAGCATCAACTCAAGAAATTACAGTTGTATGACCTGCGCTGCACTTCATTTCTGATCAAGAGATGTCGTCACAGCAAAGCTCTCGACTATCATCAGGTTCGGAATGGATACTTCTACCACAATACAACAACATACGATACTCACACTGGAGTCTGAATCGTTGATATTTTACAACATTATAAATTATATCTTCCAACCCCTAATAGGATTGGTAGTAATGATCTTATCGTCAATGTGTGGGATGATGCACTGTCCAATTCCATCACTACATATTTTAACTCTCAGCAAACATCACAAGATCCATAGCTCATTTGAGAGGCTTGGTAATCAATGTAATCATATCTGCTCTTACATCAATTTACCGCTTTCTTTGCTGGATTTGCCTTTAAATGCATTTAAATGTAATCCATAATGTATCTATGGAATACTTTTCCATCAAGTATACTACTTAGACAACAAGAATAATTGGGAGCTCTTTGTAAAATACAAGATTATTTTATAATATTGTTTCACTCTATTTAGCTTATTGCAGGTTAATAAATCTATTGCATAACTTTAGGTTTATTTTATTGACATAATCCTCTCATTCATTGTTTTGTTTAATTTCATCTTGACATTTTATTTACAGGGACGACGCGAGGTGGAAGTGAAGAATATTGTTGTCTAGAACACCTTCCTCAAAGATGAGCTAGCTGAGCGACACATTCAGCATATCGCCAACCAACACAGTCAACTTAAAATCCATGTTTATTATTTAATATGAACTATTGTTATATTGTACCTATTATGTGTACCAATAAAAATGTAGTGTTCATGAAACGAATCTCTGGTTTTACTGATTACTGATTAATCTTCTTTTACTTGGCTTTTTAGTCCATGTTGGGCTGGATTAATTGTTAGTCTTTATAGTATTTATATTTTATTATTTGTATTTCGTTTTACTTATTAAAAATCACTGCTAGTGCCACCTATTTAACTACGTCCGCAACAAGAAGACACCGCCTGTGGATCGTATCGTACATTACCAGAGGACAACGCGTGCCTTGATTCTGTGGTGTAGTTTTGTTGCTAGCTCACTCGATTTGTAGATAGATGGGTCTGGGTACAATTTACTATTAATTACCTATGTAAAAACGTCCAGTAAAATAGTAATGCCTACTGAATTGAGTGGGGAATCAGCACTCGCACGTCGTTGAATGGCAAATAAGCAATTTTTTCTCTAGATATAAGCTCAATGCCTCACGTAATGTTACAATAAATGAATAAATAAAATTGAGACTGTTGCATATACTTATTAAAAATTACTGCTAGTGCCACCTATTTAACTACGTCTGCAACAAGAAGACACCGCGTGTAATTCGTATCGTACATTACCAGAGGACAACGCGTGCCTTGATTCTGTGGTGTAGTTTTGTTGCTAGCCCACTCGATTTGTAGATAGATGGCTCTGGGTACAATTTACTATTAATTACCTATGTAAAAACGTCCAGTAAAATAGTAATGCCTACTGAATTGAGTAAGGAACCAGCACTCGCATGTCGTTGAATGGGAAATCAACAATTTTTTCTCTAGATAAAAGCTCAATACCTCTCGTAATGTAACAATAAATGAATAAATAAAATTGAGACTGTTGCATATACTTATTAAAAATTACTGCTAGTGCCACCTATTTAACTACGTCTGCAACAAGAAGACACCGCGTGTAATTCGTATCGTACATTACCAGAGGACAACGCGTGCCTTGATTCTGTGGTGTAGTTTTGTTGCTAGCTCACTCGATTTGTAGATAGATGGGTCTGGGTACAATTTACTATTAATTACCTATGTAAAAACGTCCAGTAAAATAGTAATGCCTACTGAATTGAGTGGGGAATCAGCACTCGCACGTCGTTGAATGGCAAATAAGCAATTTTTTCTCCAGACATAAGCTCAATGCCTCACGTAATGTTACAATAAATAAATAAAGAAAATTGAGACTCTGTGTGAATTTATAATTTATTGCATGCAACACTCACTCAACAAAAAAGAAAAAAAGTTTGACAGCCGGTTTGCCTGTGTTTATTTTCCGCGTCCTGCTTGTTTCTTTTAGTTATAATCGTCCAAAAGTGCTTCTTCCACCCAGTAACGTTGGGTAGAGCCTTTGCTCCTCCGGCCGTGGTGATTATGTGCTGGTATTGATTGTTTAAATCTACGTATTGAGACAACCTACCTGACTACCCGTTTGGTGATTTTGGAGGCTGCTATGTACAATGCAATGTGAATTTGCATAAATTCCCTACCCCGAATAAGGATAAGGAGTTTTTTTAATACATGGGCTACTTCCGTCGGTGTATATTGCGACGAGAAAATGAATATAATTTCAAATACCGCCATGTAAGTCATACCACCGAGTAAGTTGAAAGTGTACACATACTTCGAATAACGGTATTGGTGCCGGAAGATAAAGCAAAGACGCCGTATGAACAACAAACATGCCAGGTTAGATAGATTGATATCATCATGATCTGCCTAGCCCTTTCCCAACTATGTTGGGGCGGCTTCCAGTCTAACCGGATGCAGCTGAATAACAGTATTTTACATGGAGCGACTGCCTATCTGACCTCCACAACCCAGTTACTGAGCAACACAGTACGCCTTGATGAGGCGGGTTGTCAAACATTCAGATTTCTGACTATCTGTAACAACAAACTTTCAAACATCTACAAATGACAGCCGGGACCCTGGACTAACGGGTTAGCGTGCTTTCCGTGGCGCGCAGGCGTCTCGATATGTTACGATCGGTCACCCATCCACAGACAGACCTCGGCGAGCGTAGCTTAAACTTTGATCAACCCGTATGGCTGTTTTTATTTGGCAATGAGCCACTCATAACATGCCAGGTTACATAGATTGATATCTATACTAATATTATAAAGAGGTAAAATTAGCTTTTAAGTTTGTACATTATTCATATTCATTCATACAAAAAGCTACATTATTCCTGAGCGCTACAGGCTATAGAAATCATTTATTTGCCAATAATGTAGGTAACAGATAAGTTGTTAATTTATGGAGTCCCAATACATTTTGCCTTAGGGCATGCAAAATTATTTAATTAATTGAATACATTGGCTTAGTTGCTACATTTACTTAACATTTTTGTATAATTGAGACACATAATGACATAGTATTACATCTAAAATTGATTGATTATAGTATAAAATAATCAAAATATACTATGAATGTAGTTATAATCTATAAATTGTCATTCCAGAACCTCCTGTTACTTCACATTTGGACTATGTGGATATGCAGCACACTCAAAGTACCATAGAAGATGTGCAAATAAAGGAAAGTCTTGGTAAGTGAAGAAATAATCATAACAGCATTTAGCAGCCTGTTCAAGCATCCTCATATCTGGAGGGATGAGCTAACAAAATGATAAGTAGTGAAAAAGAATTAATTTTTTGCATCATCATTATAAAAGACTTATTTGTCATTCCAGGACCTGTTACTTCACACAGATGCGACTCAGTATCCCGAGACAACGTGCCTATGCATATTTGCATGCTTCGATTGCTGTGGAAGATGCACAAGTGAAGTAAATCTCGGTAAGTAAAAATAATTATCATCCCTTGACCGGTAACGGCGCCTGTGACTGTGCGCAGCTGCTGCTTAGTCAGTAGGAGAGCCTGCTTTGTGAAGCGGCCGTCAATTGCAGGGTGTGTCTGCAGTCAGTTTGGTCCGACCACGCTTTGTCGTGCTGATCCCAAGTGCGTTCCTTACCAAAGTGCGTATGTACCCAAAGGGGATCAGCATCAGCATCTGAAGCTACCTCGAGAACTGCTGTGTCCTGTATATTGTATTGTTAGACGGGCCGATTTCCGCAACTCCACGACGTAGCGCGTATTTTGCGTAAAGGGTGGGACAATACCTTATTCGATCCACCCCACCTCCATGCATGCTCTGCATAGCGGGCTATCTGTAACTCCTATAGTAAACAGGTGCTTGTTAAATGACCCATGACCTGTCACAGCGGCTGTGACTGTGCGCAGCTGCAGTCAGTTGGAGGGCCTGTTTTGTAAAGCGGCCGTCAATTGCAGGGAGTACCTCCCTGGACAGCCTGCAGTCTGTTTGGTCTGACCAAATTTTGTTGTGTTGAACCCTAGTGCGTTTCCTCGCCTGTGCTTTTAAAGGGTCAGTACTGGTCCCAGGCAGCGCTGACGTCCTTTGCTTAAGCTGGGACTTTGTTTTGGTCCGAACTGCAGCTTTCGCCACAATCGGACCAGCACCCACGCTGGTGCCTGCAGTATTACCCGCAGGACCTCCAGGGGCGAGCGGGGTGTTGTTAGCACCCCGCTTAGGAGCTGAGTCGGCTTTCGCTGACTTCACTCCGGTTGGTTGAAATGGCCTTGGATTGTCCATGTATGTAAAGTAGTATTATTCGTCTCTCTGGCTCCCACCCACCATGGAGCCCGCAACTGGGAACGTCTCACTGTTAAGAAGCTTGATCGTTAGGACTACCAGAGAGATATAGGATAAGCATGTCGTTGTGCAACCGCAAAAGCAAACATCTAGACCGCTCCCCCCTGCTGTGTCCTTTAATCCATTGAATGGTTATGTTATTGAGAATACACACCTGATTTAAGCGGTTATGACATTCGTGTAGTAGTAGCCCAGAGTTAGTGGTATGGCATTTTAGTGCTTGCAGGACCGCCATGCTGCAGTTGCTCCAGTTTAACTTGCTGTTAAGGATGACTCCGAGATACTAGTCCTGGTTCGCTAGTTGGAGTTCAGTGTTGAATAGTTTTGGCAGGCTCAACTGGCCTAGTAGACAGCAAGACTAATTAGTAGAAAAACAACTTCTTAAAATGCAAGCTGATAATCTTCCAGGTTCAACGTGGCACTGCGTCCCACCGGACAACCACGACTGGTCACTGTGGCTGGCGACAGAGGCACGGCTCCGTGTCCCTTCGTCATGAACCCTCATGGCAACTGGATGGTCACCATCAAAACCAACAAGGAAGTCATGATTGTAAGTTATTTTATCTTTCTATTGTCGTAATGGCCCAGTGGTTAAGAAGAATGCGCAGACGCTGCCCGCGTTTCAGGTCTGAAAGAGTTATTCGCGTATATGTATACAACAAACATACATAGAATTGTGGTTAAATGTCATCATGTAATGAAACACTTATTCAGTTGCATAAATCGAACTGACTAAAGGTCTCACCTCTCATGAAGAACATTGAGACTTTTTAATTCATTTGTACCATCTCGGACGGATAAGGTTCAAAACTGGTTCACCTCCAGCGATGATACCTACTTTATTAGTTTATCTTAGACATTACTGACATCTACACACATTACAATGAGTATAAGTCTGAAATCGCCAACCCGCCTTGGTAAAGCCCAAGTGTTCTGGGTATTTGCTATATATAATAAGAAATATCTATCCATGTAATGTATTGTATTAATTACATCAGTCATCTAGTACCCATAATACAAGCTCTGCTTAGCTCGGGGCTAGATGATGCTGTGTGGATTGGATGAGGATGAGTCTAAAATCAAGACGGTACACATAAGACCTCAAAGGAATAAATGCATTAGAAGATTTGTAGTACCCACTTGTAATAACTATTATGGACCAAGGTGTAGAAAATGCTTAGTCCCAAATTTTTTTAATGATGTACCAATAGTTTTAGAACGTAGCTGTACTACAAAAATGTCTTTTAAAAATAAAGTGGGGAAGTTTCTTTTTAGCACGTTTTGTAAAAACCTTATCAGCTAGTAATTTCATAAAATATAACAGAACTTTGTATACGGGAGCTACATCTGTCAACAAACTGCTGTACAGTTTGGCAGAAGAAACATTGCAACAACATAACTGTGTTGAGGTTGGCTTCCAGTCTAACCGGCTACAGCTGAGTACCGATTGAAACTGTAAGAAAAGACCACTTTCATAACAGTGTAGTGACATCCATTCATGTCGATGACATATCTTGGATACAAGTGTTCAATGTAGATGATGCGAATAATGCAATTTATTTGATGGTAAGTTTCTGTATTTTCCCAACGATCCAGTTTAAGGTTAGACTTCCTTGGTTTCTGTGATTGCTAATTAGCGCGTCACGAAAATATTATTTCGCCACAATATTGTGGACTGTTAATAACACTATCACACTTCCCACTAACAATATTATTAACACCAGAACAGCTGAACAGATCTGGATGAAGTATGGCGCAGATATAGATTAATAGTCTGGCATAGCACGTAGTGTATTTTTTACCACAGAAAACGGAAGTATTCCCGTTGGGATTCCGATTGTTTCATGTTGACTTAAAACGTAAAACCGCGGGGCGCTGCTAGTGATTTATAGTTCTGCTTCGCATTCTAAATGTTGTTGACTATTGAATCGTTGAATGAATTCTAATCATTCAGGACTCACTACTATCAGTGTTAATTTTAAACCGCGGGGCTAGGCAACTGGGCCTAACCCAGTTGTAAACGTCCCTTTGTGCCTATTGGCCCAGGTCAGTTCTGTCTCCTGGTCGATATGGAGGGAAGAAGAAATTGCGTAGTTTTCTTAGTCCTCCGCTGCTTTTTTCTGATTAATTTCGTTGCGGGTTCCAAGACAGTTGCAGTGGATTGGGAATAGTGGGGCGGGCTCGTCCCATAGTAAAAAATATTAAAAAAAATCCTATTATACACTTTCAGGGCGACCGCGACATGACAGTGGGGATCAAGTCAACTGTAGCGATCCCTGAGGCAGATTGGCACCTGGACTACATCACCCCTCGCCCGTAATGCTTGATACGCAACAACAGTCTTCACGGCCGCTGTGGATTCTAAGAAGGTATGATACGTTTAAATGATTAAACGTCACCTATTTTTTTTTTGTTTTTATGTCGTCGCGCCACACTAGTAATTTCTCCTGTATCGTGGGTGCGTTAACAAACATTTAAACTCACATACACAAACAGCCAAACCCGGAACAACCACCTGTAGACCAGAGAAATATTTTTTCCGTGCGGGAGTCGAACCCGCGACCCGTAGCGCAGCAGCCAACCACTCGGCCACTGCGCCCACCGTGTCGTCTATTGGTGGTAGTCATTTTGCATTGATATTCTATTTATTTGAACAACATAAAGAAACGAAATCAAAATAACCACTGCTATAATTTCATTAAGTTTGATATAGCCGCGATTACTTATTTAGTCAGAAAGGAATGTCCATATTATTGTTTGGTGGAAAGAAGTTTAGGTGTATAAGGGTCCGAATATCCGATTACTGCTAAGAATAGCGGTGACTACTTTCGTGCACTTTTCCTAATTTCTACGTTTTATTCTGATGTTCGTTGTGCTGTACACAAACATGATGTCTACCTACCAAAATGATATTTTTAAGAAGTGAATAATTTACTTTTTAATTAAAAATCTCATTGCACCATGAACCACCAGAATCATGCAGTCATGGTGTCAGTTTGTGCGTCCAAGTCCCTTCCACCGTGTATACATAGTATAGTTCTTTACTCATTGATATTATAAATAGTATTGGTTCTGTCTCTTATGCTTTGGTAAGCAGAAGAGACAGAACCAATAAACCATGCTAAAGGCGTGAGTTTATGCTTGTATGTATGTTATGTGATACTTATCTAAGTGTATATTCACATTTATGCATATTGAATAGTTTTAGTGAAGTATAGCAGCAAACTATAGTTGAAAGTGATGACACGATTAAACATTATCCATGCTGTAGAAGCCATATTTAGAAGTTGGTCTTTAATTATGAATTGTTTTTAGGTGAATCCCATGGCTCGCTGGTGCCATAATTGCTACAGAGCAGCTTGATGTACAGTTGCCCGGATGCCTTATCAGACCCAGATCCGGAGCAGAGCAGAGCAGAACAAAAGCATCAACTCAAGAAATTACAGTTGTATGACCTGCGCTGCACTTCATTTCTGATCAAGAGATGTCGTCACAGCAAAGCTCTCGACTATCATCAGGTTCGGAATGGATACTTCTACCACAATACAACAACATACGATACTCACACTGGAGTCTGAATCGTTGATATTTTACAACATTATAAATTATATCTTCCAACCCCTAATAGGATTGGTAGTAATGATCTTATCGTCAATGTGTGGGATGATGCACTGTCCAATTCCATCACTACATATTTTAACTCTCAGCAAACATCACAAGATCCATAGCTCATTTGAGAGGCTTGGTAATCAATGTAATCATATCTGCTCTTACATCAATTTACCGCTTTCTTTGCTGGATTTGCCTTTAAATGCATTTAAATGTAATCCATAATGTATCTATGGAATACTTTTCCATCAAGTATACTACTTAGACAACAAGAATAATTGGGAGCTCTTTGTAAAATACAAGATTATTTTATAATATTGTTTCACTCTATTTAGCTTATTGCAGGTTAATAAATCTATTGCATAACTTTAGGTTTATTTTATTGACATAATCCTCTCATTCATTGTTTTGTTTAATTTCATCTTGACATTTTATTTACAGGGACGACGCGAGGTGGAAGTGAAGAATATTGTTGTCTAGAACACCTTCCTCAAAGATGAGCTAGCTGAGCGACACATTCAGCATATCGCCAACCAACACAGTCAACTTAAAATCCATGTTTATTATTTAATATGAACTATTGTTATATTGTACCTATTATGTGTACCAATAAAAATGTAGTGTTCATGAAACGAATCTCTGGTTTTACTGATTACTGATTAATCTTCTTTTACTTGGCTTTTTAGTCCATGTTGGGCTGGATTAATTGTTAGTCTTTATAGTATTTATATTTTATTATTTGTATTTCGTTTTACTTATTAAAAATCACTGCTAGTGCCACCTATTTAACTACGTCCGCAACAAGAAGACACCGCCTGTGGATCGTATCGTACATTACCAGAGGACAACGCGTGCCTTGATTCTGTGGTGTAGTTTTGTTGCTAGCCCACTCGATTTGTAGATAGATGGCTCTGGGTACAATTTACTATTAATTACCTATGTAAAAACGTCCAGTAAAATAGTAATGCCTACTGAATTGAGTGAGGAACCAGCACTCGCATGTCGTTGAATGGGAAATCAACAATTTTTTCTCTAGATAAAAGCTCAATACCTCTCGTAATGTAACAATAAATGAATAAATAAAATTGAGACTGTTGCATATACTTATTAAAAATTACTGCTAGTGCCACCTATTTAACTACGTCTGCAACAAGAAGACACCGCGTGTAATTCGTATCGTACATTACCAGAGGACAACGCGTGCCTTGATTCTGTGGTGTAGTTTTGTTGCTAGCTCACTCGATTTGTAGATAGATGGGTCTGGGTACAATTTACTATTAATTACCTATGTAAAAACGTCCAGTAAAATAGTAATGCCTACTGAATTGAGTGGGGAATCAGCACTCGCACGTCGTTGAATGGCAAATAAGCAATTTTTTCTCTAGATATAAGCTCAATGCCTCACGTAATGTTACAATAAATGAATAAATAAAATTGAGACTGTTGCATATACTTATTAAAAATTACTGCTAGTGCCACCTATTTAACTACGTCTGCAACAAGAAGACACCGCGTGTAATTCGTATCGTACATTACCAGAGGACAACGCGTGCCTTGATTCTGTGGTGTAGTTTTGTTGCTAGCCCACTCGATTTGTAGATAGATGGCTCTGGGTACAATTTACTATTAATTACCTATGTAAAAACGTCCAGTAAAATAGTAATGCCTACTGAATTGAGTGAGGAACCAGCACTCGCATGTCGTTGAATGGGAAATCAACAATTTTTTCTCTAGATAAAAGCTCAATACCTCTCGTAATGTAACAATAAATGAATAAATAAAATTGAGACTGTTGCATATACTTATTAAAAATTACTGCTAGTGCCACCTATTTAACTACGTCTGCAACAAGAAGACACCGCGTGTAATTCGTATCGTACATTACCAGAGGACAACGCGTGCCTTGATTCTGTGGTGAAGTTTTGTTGCTAGCTCACTCGATTTGTAGATAGATGGGTCTGGGTACAATTTACTATTAATTACCTATGTAAAAACGTCCAGTAAAATAGTAATGCCTACTGAATTGAGTGGGGATTCAGCACTCGCACGTCGTTGAATGGCAAATAAGCAATTTTTTCTCTAGATATAAGCTCAATGCCTCACGTAATGTTACAATAAATAAATAAAGAAAATTGAGACTCTGTGTGAATTTATAATTTATTGCATGCAACACTCACTCAACAAAAAAGAAAAAAAGTTTGACAGCCGGTTTGCCTGTGTTTATTTTCCGCGTCCTGCTTGTTTCTTTTAGTTATAATCGTCCAAAAGTGCTTCTTCCACCCAGTAACGTTGGGTAGAGCCTTTGCTCCTCCGGCCGTGGTGATTATGTGCTGGTATTGATTGTTTAAATCTACGTATTGAGACAACCTACCTGACTACCCGTTTGGTGATTTTGGAGGCTGCTATGTACAATGCAATGTGAATTTGCATAAATTCCCTACCCCGAATAAGGATAAGGAGTTTTTTAATACATGGGCTACTTCCGTCGGTGTATATTGCGACGAGAAAATGAATATAATTTCAAATACCGCCATGTAAGTCATACCACCGAGTAAGTTGAAAGTGTACACATACTTCGAATAACGGTATTGGTGCCGGAAGATAAAGCAAAGATGCCGTATGAACAACAAACATGCCAGGTTAGATAGATTGATATCATCATGATCTGCCTAGCCCTTTCCCAACTATGTTGGGGCGGCTTCCAGTGTAACCGGATGCAGCTGAATAACAGTATTTTACATGGAGCGACTGCCTATCTGACCTCCACAACCCAGTTACTGAGCAACACAGTACGCCTTGATGAGGCGGGTTGTCAAACATTCAGATTTCTGACTATCTGTAACAACAAACTTTCAAACATCTACAAATGACAGCCGGGACCCTGGACTAACGGGTTAGCGTGCTTTCCGTGGCGCGCAGGCGTCTCGATATGTTACGATCGGTCACCCATCCACAGACAGACCTCGGCGAGCGTAGCTTAAACTTTAATCAACCCGTATGGCTGTTTTTATTTGGCAATGAGCCACTCATAACATGCCAGGTTACATAGATTGATATCTATACTAATATTATAAAGAGGTAAAATTAGCTTATAAGTTTGTACATTATTCATATTCATTCATACAAAAAGCTACATTATTCCTGAGTGCTACAGGCTATAGAAATCATTTATTTGCCAATAATGTAGGTAACAGATAAGTTGTTAATTTATGGAGTCCCAATACATTTTGCCTTAGGGCATGCAAAATTATTTAATTAATTGAATACATTGCCTTAGTTGCTACATTTACTTAACATTTTTGTATAATTGAGACACATAATGACATAGTATTACATCTAAAATTGATTGATTATAGTATAAAATAATCAAAATATACTATGAATGTAGTTATAATCTATAAATTGTCATTCCAGAATCTCCTGTTACTTCACATTTGGACTATGTGGATATGCAGCACACTCAAAGTACCATAGAAGATGTGCAAATAAAGGAAAGTCTTGGTAAGTGAAGAAATAATCATAACAGCATTTAGCAGCCTGTTCAAGCATCCTCATATCTGGAGGGATGAGCTAACAAAATGATAAGTAGTGAAAAAGAATTAATTTTTTGCATCATCATTATAAAAGACTTATTTGTCATTCCAGGACCTGTTACTTCACACAGATGTGACTCAGTATCCCGAGACAAAGTGCCTATGCATATTTGCATGCTTCGATTGCTGTGGAAGATGCACAAGTGAAGTAAATCTCGGTAAGTAAAAATAATTATCATCCCTTGACCGGTAACGGCGCCTGTGACTGTGCGCAGCTGCTGCTTAGTCAGTAGGAGAGCCTGCTTTGTGAAGCGGCCGTCAATTGCAGGGTGTGTCTGCAGTCAGTTTGGTCCGACCACGCTTTGTCGTGCTGATCCCAAGTGCGTTCCTTACCAAAGTGCGTATGTACCCAAAGGGGATCAGCATCAGCATCTGAAGCTACCTCGAGAACTGCTGTGTCCTGTATATTGTATTGTTAGACGGGCCGATTTCCGCAACTCCACGACGTAGCGCGTATTTTGCGTAAAGGGTGGGACAATACCTTATTCGATCCACCCCACCTCCATGCATGCTCTGCATAGCGGGCTATCTGTAACTCCTATAGTAAACAGGTGCTTGTTAAATGACCCATGACCTGTCACAGCGGCTGTGACTGTGCGCAGCTGCAGTCAGTTGGAGGGCCTGTTTTGTAAAGCGGCCGTCAATTGCAGGGAGTACCTCCCTGGACAGCCTGCAGTCTGTTTGGTCTGACCAAATTTTGTTGTGTTGAACCCTAGTGCGTTTCCTCGCCTGTGCTTTTAAAGGGTCAGTACTGGTCCCAGGCAGCGCTGACGTCCTTTGCTTAAGCTGGGACTTTGTTTTGGTCCGAACTGCAGCTTTCGCCACAATCGGACCAGCACCCACGCTGGTGCCTGCAGTATTACCCGCAGGACCTCCAGGGGCGAGCGGGGTGTTGTTAGCACCCCGCTTAGGAGCTGAGTCGGCTTTCGCTGACTTCACTCCGGTTGGTTGAAATGGCCTTGGATTGTCCATGTATGTAAAGTAGTATTATTCGTCTCTCTGGCTCCCACCCACCATGGAGCCCGCAACTGGGAACGTCTCACTGTTAAGAAGCTTGATCGTTAGGACTACCAGAGAGATATAGGATAAGCATGTCGTTGTGCAACCGCAAAAGCAAACATCTAGACCACTCCCCCCTGCTGTGTCCTTTAATCCATTGAATGGTTATGTTATTGAGAATACACACCTGATTTAAGCGGTTATGACATTCGTGTAGTAGTAGCCCAGAGTTAGTGGTATGGCATTTTAGTGCTTGCAGGACCGCCATGCTGCAGTTGCTCCAGTTTAACTTGCTGTTAAGGATGACTCCGAGATACTAGTCCTGGTTCGCTAGTTGGAGTTCAGTGTTGAATAGTTTTGGCAGGCTCAACTGGCCTAGTAGACAGCAAGACTAATTAGTAGAAAAACAACTTCTTAAAATGCAAGCTGATAATCTTCCAGGTTCAACGTGGCACTGCGTCCCACCGGACAACCACGACTGGTCACTGTGGCTGGCGACAGAGGCACGGCTCCGTGTCCCTTCGTCATGAACCCTCATGGCAACTGGATGGTCACCATCAAAACCAACAAGGAAGTCATGATTGTAAGTTATTTTATCTTTCTATTGTCGTAATGGCCCAGTGGTTAAGAAGAATGCGCAGACGCTGCCCGCGTTTCAGGTCTGAAAGAGTTATTCGCGTATATGTATACAACAAACATACATAGAATTGTGGTTAAATGTCATCATGTAATGAAACACTTATTCAGTTGCATAAATCGAACTGACTAAAGGTCTCACCTCTCATGAAGAACATTGAGACTTTTTAATTCATTTGTACCATCTCGGACGGATAAGGTTCAAAACTGGTTCACCTCCAGCGATGATACCTACTTTATTAGTTTATCTTAGACATTACTGACATCTACACACATTACAATGAGTATAAGTCTGAAATCGCCAACCCGCCTTGGTAAAGCCCAAGTGTTCTGGGTATTTGCTATATATAATAAGAAATATCTATCCATGTAATGTATTGTATTAATTACATCAGTCATCTAGTACCCATAATACAAGCTCTGCTTAGCTCGGGGCTAGATGATGCTGTGTGGATTGGATGAGGATGAGTCTAAAATCAAGACGGTACACATAAGACCTCAAAGGAATAAATGCATTAGAAGATTTGTAGTACCCACTTGTAATAACTATTATGGACCAAGGTGTAGAAAATGTTTAGTCCCAATTTTTTTTAATGATATACCAATAGATTTAGAACGTAGCTGTACTACAAAAATGTCTTTTAAAAATAAAGTGAGGAAGTTTCTTTTTAGCACCTTTTGTAAAAACCTTATCAGCTAGTAATTTCATAAAATATAACAGAACTTTGTATACGGGAGCTACATCTGTCAACAAACTGCTGTACAGTTTGGCAGAAGAAACATTGCAACAACATAACTGTGTTGAGGTTGGCTTCCAGTCTAACCGGCTACAGCTGAGTACCGATTGAAACTGTAAGAAAAGACCACTTTCATAACAGTGTAGTGACATCCATTCATGTCGATGACATATCTTGGATACAAGTGTTCAATGTAGATGATGCGAATAATGCAATTTATTTGATGGTAAGTTTCTGTATTTTCCCAACGATCCAGTTTAAGGTTAGACTTCCTTGGTTTCTGTGATTGCTAATTAGCGCGTCACGAAAATATTATTTCGCCACAATATTGTGGACTGTTAATAACACTATCACACTTCCCACTAACAATATTATTAACACCAGAACAGCTGAACAGATCTGGATGAAGTATGGCGCAGATATAGATTAATAGTCTGGCATAGCACGTAGTGTATTTTTTACCACAGAAAACGGAAGTATTCCCGTTGGGATTCCGATTGTTTCATGTTGACTTAAAACGTAAAACCGCGGGGCGCTGCTAGTGATTTATAGTTCTGCTTCGCATTCTAAATGTTGTTGACTATTGAATCGTTGAATGAATTCTAATCATTCAGGACTCACTACTATCAGTGTTAATTTTAAACCGCGGGGCTAGGCAACTGGGCCTAACCCAGTTGTAAACGTCCCTTTGTGCCTATTGGCCCAGCTCAGTTCTGTCTCCTGGTCGATATGGAGGGAAGAAGAAATTGCGTAGTTTTCTTAGTCCTCCGCTGCTTTTTTCTGATTAATTTCGTTGCGGGTTCCAAGACAGTTGCAGTAGATTGGGAATAGTGGGGCGGGCTCGTCCCATAGTAAAAAATATTACAAAAAAATCCTATTATACACTTTCAGGGCGACCGCGACATGACAGTGGGGATCAAGTCAACTGTAGCGATCCCTGAGGCAGATTGGCACCTGGACTACATCACCCCTCGCCCGTAATGCTTGATACGCAACAACAGTCTTCACGGCCGCTGTGGATTCTAAGAAGGTATGATACGTTTAAATGATTAAACGTCGCCTATTTTTTTTTTGTTTTTATGTCGTCGCGCCACACTAGTAATTTCTCCTGTATCGTGGGTGCGTTAACAAACATTTAAACTCACATACACAAACAGCCAAACCCGGAACAACCACCTGTAGACCAGAGAAATATTTTTTCCGTGCGGGAGTCGAACCCGCGACCCGTAGCGCAGCAGCCAACCACTCGGCCACTGCGCCCACCGTGTCGTCTATTGGTGGTAGTCATTTTGCATTGATATTCTATTTATTTGAACAACATAAAGAAACGAAATCAAAATAACCACTGCTATAATTTCATTAAGTTTGGTATAGCCGCGATTACTTATTTAGTCAGAAAGGAATGTCCATATTATTGTTTGGTGGAAAGAAGTTTAGGTGTATAAGGGTCCGAATATCCGATTACTGCTAAGAATAGCGGTGACTACTTTCGTGCACTTTTCCTAATTTCTACGTTTTATTCTGATGTTCGTTGTGCTGTACACAAACATGATGTCTACCTACCAAAATGATATTTTTAAGAAGTGAATAATTTACTTTTTAATTAAAAATCTCATTGCACCATGAACCACCAGAATCATGCAGTCATGGTGTCAGTTTGTGCGTCCAAGTCCCTTCCACCGTGTATACATAGTATAGTTCTTTACTCATTGATATTATAAATAGTATTGGTTCTGTCTCTTATGCTTTGGTAAGCAGAAGAGACAGAACCAATAAACCATGCTAAAGGCGTGAGTTTATGCTTGTATGTATGTTATGTGATACTTATCTAAGTGTATATTCACATTTATGCATATTGAATAGTTTTAGTGAAGTATAGCAGCAAACTATAGTTGAAAGTGATGACACGATTAAACATTATCCATGCTGTAGAAGCCATATTTAGAAGTTGGTCTTTAATTATGAATTGTTTTTAGGTGAATCCCATGGCTCGCTGGTGCCATAATTGCTACAGAGCAGCTTGATGTACAGTTGCCCGGATGCCTTATCAGACCCAGATCCGGAGCAGAGCAGAGCAGAACAAAAGCATCAACTCAAGAAATTACAGTTGTGTGACCTGCGCTGCACTTCATTTCTGATCAAGAGATGTCGTCACAGCAAAGCTCTCGACTATCATCAGGTTCGGAATGGATACTTCTACCACAATACAACAACATACGATACTCACACTGGAGTCTGAATCGTTGATATTTTACAACATTATAAATTATATCTTCCAACCCCTAATAGGATTGGTAGTAATGATCTTATCGTCAATGTGTGGGATGATGCACTGTCCAATTCCATCACTACATATTTTAACTCTCAGCAAACATCACAAGATCCATAGCTCATTTGAGAGGCTTGGTAATCAATGTAATCATATCTGCTCTTACATCAATTTACCGCTTTCTTTGCTGGATTTGCCTTTAAATGCATTTAAAACAATGTAGTGCCTATCGTTAAAAATAAAACTGGAGACATCTCCGACAAAAATAACTATAGGCCGATATCTTTAGCGACTGTGGTGGCTAAGGTGCTTGACAGTGTGCTGGATGCACAGTTGGCTGAATCTATAGTTCTGCATGACAATCAATTTGGTTTCAGATCACAGCTGTCAACGGAAACTGCCATATTGTGCATGAAGCATACTGTCAGGTACTATACCCACAGGGGCACACCTGTGTATGCCTGTTTCCTCGATCTGAGCAAAGCTTTTGACTTAGTCTGTTATGATATTCTGTGGAGAAAATTACAAGAGGCAGGTCTACCTTGTGAACTAGTGAATATCTTCAAGTACTGGTATAGCAATCAAAGTAATAATGTACGGTGGGCGGGCACCCTTTCAGATTCATATAAATTGGAATGTGGCGTTAGGCAGGGTGGCTTGAGCTCTCCCAGACTCTTTAATTTGTATATAAATGCCCTAATTGAGGGGCTCAGCGTCCAGCATGTCGGTTGTCGCATAGATGATGTATGTGTTAATAATCTGAGTTATGCGGACGACATGGTGTTGCTGAGCGCCTCGGTTTGTGGCATTAGAAAATTGTTACAAATTTGTGAAACTTACGCAGATGGTCACGGCTTAATGTACAATGTGAAGAAAAGCGAGTATGTTGTCTTTAAGGCTGGTACTAAGTGTCCCTCTAGAGTGCCCCCTATAAAACTGAATGGAAATGAGTTGGCTAGAGTACATCAGTTCAGATACTTGGGACATCTTATTACCGAAGACCTTAAGGACGACACGGATATTGAACGTAGGGCACTGTCCGTTAGAGCAAACATGATTGCTCGCAGGTTTGCGAGATGTACTAATGAGGTAAAAATCACTCTCTTCAGAGCTTTCTGTACATCCTTTTACACCTGCAGCCTGTGGGCAGTCTATACTCAAAGAGCGTACAGTGCCCTGCGCGTACAGTACAATAATGCGCTTAGAACGATGTTGCGGCTGCCTCGCCACTGTAGTGCTTCACGTATGTTTGCTGAGGCGCGCATCGATTGCTTCTACGCTACTCTGCGCAAGCGGTGCGCGTCGATGCTGAGCAGAGTGCGGGCTAGTCGCAACAGCGTTTTAAGTATGATAGCCGGTAGACTTGACTGTCGGTACATGAATCGATGTATTACTGCTCACATGACTATTGATACATCGATTAATGGGTCGGGCAGGGGGCGAGTAGATTAAGGTTGTATTGTTACTAACACTAGTTATAAGTTATTGTACTACTAACCAATTGGATCCTAGTTATCTTAATAAAAGTTTTTATTATTATTATTATTATTATTTAAATGTAATCCATAATGTATCTATGCAATACTTTTCCATCAAGTATACTACTTAGACAACAAGAATAATTGGGAGCTCTTTGTAAAATACAAGATAATTTTATAATATTGTTTCACTCTATTTAGCTTATTGCAGGTTAATAAATCTATTGCATAACTTTAGGTTTATTTTATTGACATAATCCTCTCATTCATTGTTTTGTTTAATTTCATCTTGACATTTTATTTACAGGGACGACGCGAGGTGGAAGTGAAGAATATTGTTGTCTAGAACACCTTCCTCAAAGATGAGCTAGCTGAGCGACACATTCAGCATATCGCCAACCAACACAGTCAACTTAAAATCCATGTTTATTATTTAATATGAACTATTGTTATATTGTACCTATTATGTGTACCAATAAAAATGTAGTGTTCATGAAACGAATCTCTGGTTTTACTGATTACTGATTAATCTTCTTTTACTTGGCTTTTTAGTCCATGTTGGGCTGGATTAATTGTTAGTCTTTATAGTATTTATATTTTATTATTTGTATTTCGTTTTACTTATTAAAAATCACTGCTAGTGCCACCTATTTAACTACGTCCGCAACAAGAAGACACCGCCTGTGGATCGTATCGTACATTACCAGAGGACAACGCGTGCCTTGATTCTGTGGTGTAGTTTTGTTGCTAGCCCACTCGATTTGTAGATAGATGGCTCTGGGTACAATTTACTATTAATTACCTATGTAAAAACGTCCAGTAAAATAGTAATGCCTACTGAATTGAGTGAGGAACCAGCACTCGCATGTCGTTGAATGGGAAATCAACAATTTTTTCTCTAGATAAAAGCTCAATACCTCTCGTAATGTAACAATAAATGAATAAATAAAATTGAGACTGTTGCATATACTTATTAAAAATTACTGCTAGTGCCACCTATTTAACTACGTCTGCAACAAGAAGACACCGCGTGTAATTCGTATCGTACATTACCAGAGGACAACGCGTGCCTTGATTCTGTGGTGAAGTTTTGTTGCTAGCTCACTCGATTTGTAGATAGATGGGTCTGGGTACAATTTACTATTAATTACCTATGTAAAAACGTCCAGTAAAATAGTAATGCCTACTGAATTGAGTGGGGATTCAGCACTCGCACGTCGTTGAATGGCAAATAAGCAATTTTTTCTCTAGATATAAGCTCAATGCCTCACGTAATGTTACAATAAATAAATAAAGAAAATTGAGACTCTGTGTGAATTTATAATTTATTGCATGCAACACTCACTCAACAAAAAAGAAAAAAAGTTTGACAGCCGGTTTGCCTGTGTTTATTTTCCGCGTCCTGCTTGTTTCTTTTAGTTATAATCGTCCAAAAGTGCTTCTTCCACCCAGTAACGTTGGGTAGAGCCTTTGCTCCTCCGGCCGTGGTGATTATGTGCTGGTATTGATTGTTTAAATCTACGTATTGAGACAACCTACCTGACTACCCGTTTGGTGATTTTGGAGGCTGCTATGTACAATGCAATGTGAATTTGCATAAATTCCCTACCCCGAATAAGGATAAGGAGTTTTTTAATACATGGGCTACTTCCGTCGGTGTATATTGCGACGAGAAAATGAATATAATTTCAAATACCGCCATGTAAGTCATACCACCGAGTAAGTTGAAAGTGTACACATACTTCGAATAACGGTATTGGTGCCGGAAGATAAAGCAAAGACGCCGTATGAACAACAAACATGCCAGGTTAGATAGATTGATATCATCATGATCTGCCTAGCCCTTTCCCAACTATGTTGGGGCGGCTTCCAGTGTAACCGGATGCAGCTGAATAACAGTATTTTACATGGAGCGACTGCCTATCTGACCTCCACAACCCAGTTACTGAGCAACACAGTACGCCTTGATGAGGCGGGTTGTCAAACATTCAGATTTCTGACTATCTGTAACAACAAACTTTCAAACATCTACAAATGACAGCCGGGACCCTGGACTAACGGGTTAGCGTGCTTTCCGTGGCGCGCAGGCGTCTCGATATGTTACGATCGGTCACCCATCCACAGACAGACCTCGGCGAGCGTAGCTTAAACTTTGATCAACCCGTATGGCTGTTTTTATTTGGCAATGAGCCACTCATAACATGCCAGGTTACATAGATTGATATCTATACTAATATTATAAAGAGGTAAAATTAGCTTATAAGTTTGTACATTATTCATATTCATTCATACAAAAAGCTACATTATTCCTGAGTGCTACAGGCTATAGAAATCATTTATTTGCCAATAATGTAGGTAACAGATAAGTTGTTAATTTATGGAGTCCCAATACATTTTGCCTTAGGGCATGCAAAATTATTTAATTAATTGAATACATTGCCTTAGTTGCTACATTTACTTAACATTTTTGTATAATTGAGACACATAATGACATAGTATTACATCTAAAATTGATTGATTATAGTATAAAATAATCAAAATATACTATGAATGTAGTTATAATCTATAAATTGTCATTCCAGAATCTCCTGTTACTTCACATTTGGACTATGTGGATATGCAGCACACTCAAAGTACCATAGAAGATGTGCAAATAAAGGAAAGTCTTGGTAAGTGAAGAAATAATCATAACAGCATTTAGCAGCCTGTTCAAGCATCCTCATATCTGGAGGGATGAGCTAACAAAATGATAAGTAGTGAAAAAGAATTAATTTTTTGCATCATCATTATAAAAGACTTATTTGTCATTCCAGGACCTGTTACTTCACACAGATGTGACTCAGTATCCCGAGACAAAGTGCCTATGCATATTTGCATGCTTCGATTGCTGTGGAAGATGCACAAGTGAAGTAAATCTCGGTAAGTAAAAATAATTATCATCCCTTGACCGGTAACGGCGCCTGTGACTGTGCGCAGCTGCTGCTTAGTCAGTAGGAGAGCCTGCTTTGTGAAGCGGCCGTCAATTGCAGGGTGTGTCTGCAGTCAGTTTGGTCCGACCACGCTTTGTCGTGCTGATCCCAAGTGCGTTCCTTACCAAAGTGCGTATGTACCCAAAGGGGATCAGCATCAGCATCTGAAGCTACCTCGAGAACTGCTGTGTCCTGTATATTGTATTGTTAGACGGGCCGATTTCCGCAACTCCACGACGTAGCGCGTATTTTGCGTAAAGGGTGGGACAATACCTTATTCGATCCACCCCACCTCCATGCATGCTCTGCATAGCGGGCTATCTGTAACTCCTATAGTAAACAGGTGCTTGTTAAATGACCCATGACCTGTCACAGCGGCTGTGACTGTGCGCAGCTGCAGTCAGTTGGAGGGCCTGTTTTGTAAAGCGGCCGTCAATTGCAGGGAGTACCTCCCTGGACAGCCTGCAGTCTGTTTGGTCTGACCAAATTTTGTTGTGTTGAACCCTAGTGCGTTTCCTCGCCTGTGCTTTTAAAGGGTCAGTACTGGTCCCAGGCAGCGCTGACGTCCTTTGCTTAAGCTGGGACTTTGTTTTGGTCCGAACTGCAGCTTTCGCCACAATCGGACCAGCACCCACGCTGGTGCCTGCAGTATTACCCGCAGGACCTCCAGGGGCGAGCGGGGTGTTGTTAGCACCCCGCTTAGGAGCTGAGTCGGCTTTCGCTGACTTCACTCCGGTTGGTTGAAATGGCCTTGGATTGTCCATGTATGTAAAGTAGTATTATTCGTCTCTCTGGCTCCCACCCACCATGGAGCCCGCAACTGGGAACGTCTCACTGTTAAGAAGCTTGATCGTTAGGACTACCAGAGAGATATAGGATAAGCATGTCGTTGTGCAACCGCAAAAACAAACATCTAGACCACTCCCCCCTGCTGTGTCCTTTAATCCATTGAATGGTTATGTTATTGAGAATACACACCTGATTTAAGCGGTTATGACATTCGTGTAGTAGTAGCCCAGAGTTAGTGGTATGGCATTTTAGTGCTTGCAGGACCGCCATGCTGCAGTTGCTCCAGTTTAACTTGCTGTTAAGGATGACTCCGAGATACTAGTCCTGGTTCGCTAGTTGGAGTTCAGTGTTGAATAGTTTTGGCAGGCTCAACTGGCCTAGTAGACAGCAAGACTAATTAGTAGAAAAACAACTTCTTAAAATGCAAGCTGATAATCTTCCAGGTTCAACGTGGCACTGCGTCCCACCGGACAACCACGACTGGTCACTGTGGCTGGCGACAGAGGCACGGCTCCGTGTCCCTTCGTCATGAACCCTCATGGCAACTGGATGGTCACCATCAAAACCAACAAGGAAGTCATGATTGTAAGTTATTTTATCTTTCTATTGTCGTAATGGCCCAGTGGTTAAGAAGAATGCGCAGACGCTGCCCGCGTTTCAGGTCTGAAAGAGTTATTCGCGTATATGTATACAACAAACATACATAGAATTGTGGTTAAATGTCATCATGTAATGAAACACTTATTCAGTTGCATAAATCGAACTGACTAAAGGTCTCACCTCTCATGAAGAACATTGAGACTTTTTAATTCATTTGTACCATCTCGGACGGATAAGGTTCAAAACTGGTTCACCTCCAGCGATGATACCTACTTTATTAGTTTATCTTAGACATTACTGACATCTACACACATTACAATGAGTATAAGTCTGAAATCGCCAACCCGCCTTGGTAAAGCCCAAGTGTTCTGGGTATTTGCTATATATAATAAGAAATATCTATCCATGTAATGTATTGTATTAATTACATCAGTCATCTAGTACCCATAATACAAGCTCTGCTTAGCTCGGGGCTAGATGATGCTGTGTGGATTGGATGAGGATGAGTCTAAAATCAAGACGGTACACATAAGACCTCAAAGGAATAAATGCATTAGAAGATTTGTAGTACCCACTTGTAATAACTATTATGGACCAAGGTGTAGAAAATGTTTAGTCCCAAATTTTTTTAATGATATACCAATAGATTTAGAACGTAGCTGTACTACAAAAATGTCTTTTAAAAATAAAGTGAGGAAGTTTCTTTTTAGCACCTTTTGTAAAAACCTTATCAGCTAGTAATTTCATAAAATATAACAGAACTTTGTATACGGGAGCTACATCTGTCAACAAACTGCTGTACAGTTTGGCAGAAGAAACATTGCAACAACATAACTGTGTTGAGGTTGGCTTCCAGTCTAACCGGCTACAGCTGAGTACCGATTGAAACTGTAAGAAAAGACCACTTTCATAACAGTGTAGTGACATCCATTCATGTCGATGACATATCTTGGATACAAGTGTTCAATGTAGATGATGCGAATAATGCAATTTATTTGATGGTAAGTTTCTGTATTTTCCCAACGATCCAGTTTAAGGTTAGACTTCCTTGGTTTCTGTGATTGCTAATTAGCGCGTCACGAAAATATTATTTCGCCACAATATTGTGGACTGTTAATAACACTATCACACTTCCCACTAACAATATTATTAACACCAGAACAGCTGAACAGATCTGGATGAAGTATGGCGCAGATATAGATTAATAGTCTGGCATAGCACGTAGTGTATTTTTTACCACAGAAAACGGAAGTATTCCCGTTGGGATTCCGATTGTTTCATGTTGACTTAAAACGTAAAACCGCGGGGCGCTGCTAGTGATTTATAGTTCTGCTTCGCATTCTAAATGTTGTTGACTATTGAATCGTTGAATGAATTCTAATCATTCAGGACTCACTACTATCAGTGTTAATTTTAAACCGCGGGGCTAGGCAACTGGGCCTAACCCAGTTGTAAACGTCCCTTTGTGCCTATTGGCCCAGCTCAGTTCTGTCTCCTGGTCGATATGGAGGGAAGAAGAAATTGCGTAGTTTTCTTAGTCCTCCGCTGCTTTTTTCTGATTAATTTCGTTGCGGGTTCCAAGACAGTTGCAGTAGATTGGGAATAGTGGGGCGGGCTCGTCCCATAGTAAAAAATATTACAAAAAAATCCTATTATACACTTTCAGGGCGACCGCGACATGACAGTGGGGATCAAGTCAACTGTAGCGATCCCTGAGGCAGATTGGCACCTGGACTACATCACCCCTCGCCCGTAATGCTTGATACGCAACAACAGTCTTCACGGCCGCTGTGGATTCTAAGAAGGTATGATACGTTTAAATGATTAAACGTCGCCTATTTTTTTTTTGTTTTTATGTCGTCGCGCCACACTAGTAATTTCTCCTGTATCGTGGGTGCGTTAACAAACATTTAAACTCACATACACAAACAGCCAAACCCGGAACAACCACCTGTAGACCAGAGAAATATTTTTTCCGTGCGGGAGTCGAACCCGCATTGGCTTTGGTATAGCCGCGATTACTTATTTAGTCAGAAAGGAATGTCCATATTATTGTTTGGTGGAAAGAAGTTTAGGTGTATAAGGGTCCGAATATCCGATTACTGCTAAGAATAGCGGTGACTACTTTCGTGCACTTTTCCTAATTTCTACGTTTTATTCTGATGTTCGTTGTGCTGTACACAAACATGATGTCTACCTACCAAAATGATATTTTTAAGAAGTGAATAATTTACTTTTTAATTAAAAATCTCATTGCACCATGAACCACCAGAATCATGCAGTCATGGTGTCAGTTTGTGCGTCCAAGTCCCTTCCACCGTGTATACATAGTATAGTTCTTTACTCATTGATATTATAAATAGTATTGGTTCTGTCTCTTATGCTTTGGTAAGCAGAAGAGACAGAACCAATAAACCATGCTAAAGGCGTGAGTTTATGCTTGTATGTATGTTATGTGATACTTATCTAAGTGTATATTCACATTTATGCATATTGAATAGTTTTAGTGAAGTATAGCAGCAAACTATAGTTGAAAGTGATGACACGATTAAACATTATCCATGCTGTAGAAGCCATATTTAGAAGTTGGTCTTTAATTATGAATTGTTTTTAGGTGAATCCCATGGCTCGCTGGTGCCATAATTGCTACAGAGCAGCTTGATGTACAGTTGCCCGGATGCCTTATCAGACCCAGATCCGGAGCAGAGCAGAGCAGAACAAAAGCATCAACTCAAGAAATTACAGTTGTGTGACCTGCGCTGCACTTCATTTCTGATCAAGAGATGTCGTCACAGCAAAGCTCTCGACTATCATCAGGTTCGGAATGGATACTTCTACCACAATACAACAACATACGATACTCACACTGGAGTCTGAATCGTTGATATTTTACAACATTATAAATTATATCTTCCAACCCCTAATAGGATTGGTAGTAATGATCTTATCGTCAATGTGTGGGATGATGCACTGTCCAATTCCATCACTACATATTTTAACTCTCAGCAAACATCACAAGATCCATAGCTCATTTGAGAGGCTTGGTAATCAATGTAATCATATCTGCTCTTACATCAATTTACCGCTTTCTTTGCTGGATTTGCCTTTAAATGCATTTAAATGTAATCCATAATGTATCTATGGAATACTTTTCCATCAAGTATACTACTTAGACAACAAGAATAATTGGGAGCTCTTTGTAAAATACAAGATTATTTTATAATATTGTTTCACTCTATTTAGCTTATTGCAGGTTAATAAATCTATTGCATAACTTTAGGTTTATTTTATTGACATAATCCTCTCATTCATTGTTTTGTTTAATTTCATCTTGACATTTTATTTACAGGGACGACGCGAGGTGGAAGTGAAGAATATTGTTGTCTAGAACACCTTCCTCAAAGATGAGCTAGCTGAGCGACACATTCAGCATATCGCCAACCAACACAGTCAACTTAAAATCCATGTTTATTATTTAATATGAACTATTGTTATATTGTACCTATTATGTGTACCAATAAAAATGTAGTGTTCATGAAACGAATCTCTGGTTTTACTGATTACTGATTAATCTTCTTTTACTTGGCTTTTTAGTCCATGTTGGGCTGGATTAATTGTTAGTCTTTATAGTATTTATATTTTATTATTTGTATTTCGTTTTACTTATTAAAAATCACTGCTAGTGCCACCTATTTAACTACGTCCGCAACAAGAAGACACCGCCTGTGGATCGTATCGTACATTACCAGAGGACAACGCGTGCCTTGATTCTGTGGTGTAGTTTTGTTGCTAGCCCACTCGATTTGTAGATAGATGGCTCTGGGTACAATTTACTATTAATTACCTATGTAAAAACGTCCAGTAAAATAGTAATGCCTACTGAATTGAGTGAGGAACCAGCACTCGCATGTCGTTGAATGGGAAATCAACAATTTTTTCTCTAGATAAAAGCTCAATACCTCTCGTAATGTAACAATAAATGAATAAATAAAATTGAGACTGTTGCGTATACTTATTAAAAATTACTGCTAGTGCCACCTATTTAACTACGTCTGCAACAAGAAGACACCGCGTGTAATTCGTATCGTACATTACCAGAGGACAACGCGTGCCTTGATTCTGTGGTGTAGTTTTGTTGCTAGCCCACTCGATTTGTAGATAGATGGGTCTGGGTACAATTTACTATTAATTACCTATGTAAAAACGTCCAGTAAAATAGTAATGCCTACTGAATTGAGTGGGGAATCAGCACTCGCACGTCGTTGAATGGCAAATAAGCAATTTTTTCTCTAGATATAAGCTCAATGCCTCACGTAATGTTACAATAAATGAATAAATAAAATTGAGACTGTTGCATATACTTATTAAAAATTACTGCTAGTGCCACCTATTTAACTACGTCTGCAACAAGAAGACACCGCGTGTAATTCGTATCGTACATTACCAGAGGACAACGCGTGCCTTGATTCTGTGGTGTAGTTTTGTTGCTAGCCCACTCGATTTGTAGATAGATGGCTCTGGGTACAATTTACTATTAATTACCTATGTAAAAACGTCCAGTAAAATAGTAATGCCTACTGAATTGAGTGAGGAACCAGCACTCGCATGTCGTTGAATGGGAAATCAACAATTTTTTCTCTAGATAAAAGCTCAATACCTCTCGTAATGTAACAATAAATGAATAAATAAAATTGAGACTGTTGCATATACTTATTAAAAATTACTGCTAGTGCCACCTATTTAACTACGTCTGCAACAAGAAGACACCGCGTGTAATTCGTATCGTACATTACCAGAGGACAACGCGTGCCTTGATTCTGTGGTGAAGTTTTGTTGCTAGCTCACTCGATTTGTAGATAGATGGGTCTGGGTACAATTTACTATTAATTACCTATGTAAAAACGTCCAGTAAAATAGTAATGCCTACTGAATTGAGTGGGGATTCAGCACTCGCACGTCGTTGAATGGCAAATAAGCAATTTTTTCTCTAGATATAAGCTCAATGCCTCACGTAATGTTACAATAAATAAATAAAGAAAATTGAGACTCTGTGTGAATTTATAATTTATTGCATGCAACACTCACTCAACAAAAAAGAAAAAAAGTTTGACAGCCGGTTTGCCTGTGTTTATTTTCCGCGTCCTGCTTGTTTCTTTTAGTTATAATCGTCCAAAAGTGCTTCTTCCACCCAGTAACGTTGGGTAGAGCCTTTGCTCCTCCGGCCGTGGTGATTATGTGCTGGTATTGATTGTTTAAATCTACGTATTGAGACAACCTACCTGACTACCCGTTTGGTGATTTTGGAGGCTGCTATGTACAATGCAATGTGAATTTGCATAAATTCCCTACCCCGAATAAGGATAAGGAGTTTTTTAATACATGGGCTACTTCCGTCGGTGTATATTGCGACGAGAAAATGAATATAATTTCAAATACCGCCATGTAAGTCATACCACCGAGTAAGTTGAAAGTGTACACATACTTCGAATAACGGTATTGGTGCCGGAAGATAAAGCAAAGATGCCGTATGAACAACAAACATGCCAGGTTAGATAGATTGATATCATCATGATCTGCCTAGCCCTTTCCCAACTATGTTGGGGCGGCTTCCAGTGTAACCGGATGCAGCTGAATAACAGTATTTTACATGGAGCGACTGCCTATCTGACCTCCACAACCCAGTTACTGAGCAACACAGTACGCCTTGATGAGGCGGGTTGTCAAACATTCAGATTTCTGACTATCTGTAACAACAAACTTTCAAACATCTACAAATGACAGCCGGGACCCTGGACTAACGGGTTAGCGTGCTTTCCGTGGCGCGCAGGCGTCTCGATATGTTACGATCGGTCACCCATCCACAGACAGACCTCGGCGAGCGTAGCTTAAACTTTAATCAACCCGTATGGCTGTTTTTATTTGGCAATGAGCCACTCATAACATGCCAGGTTACATAGATTGATATCTATACTAATATTATAAAGAGGTAAAATTAGCTTATAAGTTTGTACATTATTCATATTCATTCATACAAAAAGCTACATTATTCCTGAGTGCTACAGGCTATAGAAATCATTTATTTGCCAATAATGTAGGTAACAGATAAGTTGTTAATTTATGGAGTCCCAATACATTTTGCCTTAGGGCATGCAAAATTATTTAATTAATTGAATACATTGCCTTAGTTGCTACATTTACTTAACATTTTTGTATAATTGAGACACATAATGACATAGTATTACATCTAAAATTGATTGATTATAGTATAAAATAATCAAAATATACTATGAATGTAGTTATAATCTATAAATTGTCATTCCAGAATCTCCTGTTACTTCACATTTGGACTATGTGGATATGCAGCACACTCAAAGTACCATAGAAGATGTGCAAATAAAGGAAAGTCTTGGTAAGTGAAGAAATAATCATAACAGCATTTAGCAGCCTGTTCAAGCATCCTCATATCTGGAGGGATGAGCTAACAAAATGATAAGTAGTGAAAAAGAATTAATTTTTTGCATCATCATTATAAAAGACTTATTTGTCATTCCAGGACCTGTTACTTCACACAGATGTGACTCAGTATCCCGAGACAAAGTGCCTATGCATATTTGCATGCTTCGATTGCTGTGGAAGATGCACAAGTGAAGTAAATCTCGGTAAGTAAAAATAATTATCATCCCTTGACCGGTAACGGCGCCTGTGACTGTGCGCAGCTGCTGCTTAGTCAGTAGGAGAGCCTGCTTTGTGAAGCGGCCGTCAATTGCAGGGTGTGTCTGCAGTCAGTTTGGTCCGACCACGCTTTGTCGTGCTGATCCCAAGTGCGTTCCTTACCAAAGTGCGTATGTACCCAAAGGGGATCAGCATCAGCATCTGAAGCTACCTCGAGAACTGCTGTGTCCTGTATATTGTATTGTTAGACGGGCCGATTTCCGCAACTCCACGACGTAGCGCGTATTTTGCGTAAAGGGTGGGACAATACCTTATTCGATCCACCCCACCTCCATGCATGCTCTGCATAGCGGGCTATCTGTAACTCCTATAGTAAACAGGTGCTTGTTAAATGACCCATGACCTGTCACAGCGGCTGTGACTGTGCGCAGCTGCAGTCAGTTGGAGGGCCTGTTTTGTAAAGCGGCCGTCAATTGCAGGGAGTACCTCCCTGGACAGCCTGCAGTCTGTTTGGTCTGACCAAATTTTGTTGTGTTGAACCCTAGTGCGTTTCCTCGCCTGTGCTTTTAAAGGGTCAGTACTGGTCCCAGGCAGCGCTGACGTCCTTTGCTTAAGCTGGGACTTTGTTTTGGTCCGAACTGCAGCTTTCGCCACAATCGGACCAGCACCCACGCTGGTGCCTGCAGTATTACCCGCAGGACCTCCAGGGGCGAGCGGGGTGTTGTTAGCACCCCGCTTAGGAGCTGAGTCGGCTTTCGCTGACTTCACTCCGGTTGGTTGAAATGGCCTTGGATTGTCCATGTATGTAAAGTAGTATTATTCGTCTCTCTGGCTCCCACCCACCATGGAGCCCGCAACTGGGAACGTCTCACTGTTAAGAAGCTTGATCGTTAGGACTACCAGAGAGATATAGGATAAGCATGTCGTTGTGCAACCGCAAAAACAAACATCTAGACCACTCCCCCCTGCTGTGTCCTTTAATCCATTGAATGGTTATGTTATTGAGAATACACACCTGATTTAAGCGGTTATGACATTCGTGTAGTAGTAGCCCAGAGTTAGTGGTATGGCATTTTAGTGCTTGCAGGACCGCCATGCTGCAGTTGCTCCAGTTTAACTTGCTGTTAAGGATGACTCCGAGATACTAGTCCTGGTTCGCTAGTTGGAGTTCAGTGTTGAATAGTTTTGGCAGGCTCAACTGGCCTAGTAGACAGCAAGACTAATTAGTAGAAAAACAACTTCTTAAAATGCAAGCTGATAATCTTCCAGGTTCAACGTGGCACTGCGTCCCACCGGACAACCACGACTGGTCACTGTGGCTGGCGACAGAGGCACGGCTCCGTGTCCCTTCGTCATGAACCCTCATGGCAACTGGATGGTCACCATCAAAACCAACAAGGAAGTCATGATTGTAAGTTATTTTATCTTTCTATTGTCGTAATGGCCCAGTGGTTAAGAAGAATGCGCAGACGCTGCCCGCGTTTCAGGTCTGAAAGAGTTATTCGCGTATATGTATACAACAAACATACATAGAATTGTGGTTAAATGTCATCATGTAATGAAACACTTATTCAGTTGCATAAATCGAACTGACTAAAGGTCTCACCTCTCATGAAGAACATTGAGACTTTTTAATTCATTTGTACCATCTCGGACGGATAAGGTTCAAAACTGGTTCACCTCCAGCGATGATACCTACTTTATTAGTTTATCTTAGACATTACTGACATCTACACACATTACAATGAGTATAAGTCTGAAATCGCCAACCCGCCTTGGTAAAGCCCAAGTGTTCTGGGTATTTGCTATATATAATAAGAAATATCTATCCATGTAATGTATTGTATTAATTACATCAGTCATCTAGTACCCATAATACAAGCTCTGCTTAGCTCGGGGCTAGATGATGCTGTGTGGATTGGATGAGGATGAGTCTAAAATCAAGACGGTACACATAAGACCTCAAAGGAATAAATGCATTAGAAGATTTGTAGTACCCACTTGTAATAACTATTATGGACCAAGGTGTAGAAAATGTTTAGTCCCAAATTTTTTTAATGATATACCAATAGATTTAGAACGTAGCTGTACTACAAAAATGTCTTTTAAAAATAAAGTGAGGAAGTTTCTTTTTAGCACCTTTTGTAAAAACCTTATCAGCTAGTAATTTCATAAAATATAACAGAACTTTGTATACGGGAGCTACATCTGTCAACAAACTGCTGTACAGTTTGGCAGAAGAAACATTGCAACAACATAACTGTGTTGAGGTTGGCTTCCAGTCTAACCGGCTACAGCTGAGTACCGATTGAAACTGTAAGAAAAGACCACTTTCATAACAGTGTAGTGACATCCATTCATGTCGATGACATATCTTGGATACAAGTGTTCAATGTAGATGATGCGAATAATGCAATTTATTTGATGGTAAGTTTCTGTATTTTCCCAACGATCCAGTTTAAGGTTAGACTTCCTTGGTTTCTGTGATTGCTAATTAGCGCGTCACGAAAATATTATTTCGCCACAATATTGTGGACTGTTAATAACACTATCACACTTCCCACTAACAATATTATTAACACCAGAACAGCTGAACAGATCTGGATGAAGTATGGCGCAGATATAGATTAATAGTCTGGCATAGCACGTAGTGTATTTTTTACCACAGAAAACGGAAGTATTCCCGTTGGGATTCCGATTGTTTCATGTTGACTTAAAACGTAAAACCGCGGGGCGCTGCTAGTGATTTATAGTTCTGCTTCGCATTCTAAATGTTGTTGACTATTGAATCGTTGAATGAATTCTAATCATTCAGGACTCACTACTATCAGTGTTAATTTTAAACCGCGGGGCTAGGCAACTGGGCCTAACCCAGTTGTAAACGTCCCTTTGTGCCTATTGGCCCAGCTCAGTTCTGTCTCCTGGTCGATATGGAGGGAAGAAGAAATTGCGTAGTTTTCTTAGTCCTCCGCTGCTTTTTTCTGATTAATTTCGTTGCGGGTTCCAAGACAGTTGCAGTAGATTGGGAATAGTGGGGCGGGCTCGTCCCATAGTAAAAAATATTACAAAAAAATCCTATTATACACTTTCAGGGCGACCGCGACATGACAGTGGGGATCAAGTCAACTGTAGCGATCCCTGAGGCAGATTGGCACCTGGACTACATCACCCCTCGCCCGTAATGCTTGATACGCAACAACAGTCTTCACGGCCGCTGTGGATTCTAAGAAGGTATGATACGTTTAAATGATTAAACGTCGCCTATTTTTTTTTTGTTTTTATGTCGTCGCGCCACACTAGTAATTTCTCCTGTATCGTGGGTGCGTTAACAAACATTTAAACTCACATACACAAACAGCCAAACCCGGAACAACCACCTGTAGACCAGAGAAATATTTTTTCCGTGCGGGAGTCGAACCCGCGACCCGTAGCGCAGCAGCCAACCACTCGGCCACTGCGCCCACCGTGTCGTCTATTGGTGGTAGTCATTTTGCATTGATATTCTATTTATTTGAACAACATAAAGAAACGAAATCAAAATAACCACTGCTATAATTTCATTAAGTTTGGTATAGCCGCGATTACTTATTTAGTCAGAAAGGAATGTCCATATTATTGTTTGGTGGAAAGAAGTTTAGGTGTATAAGGGTCCGAATATCCGATTACTGCTAAGAATAGCGGTGACTACTTTCGTGCACTTTTCCTAATTTCTACGTTTTATTCTGATGTTCGTTGTGCTGTACACAAACATGATGTCTACCTACCAAAATGATATTTTTAAGAAGTGAATAATTTACTTTTTAATTAAAAATCTCATTGCACCATGAACCACCAGAATCATGCAGTCATGGTGTCAGTTTGTGCGTCCAAGTCCCTTCCACCGTGTATACATAGTATAGTTCTTTACTCATTGATATTATAAATAGTATTGGTTCTGTCTCTTATGCTTTGGTAAGCAGAAGAGACAGAACCAATAAACCATGCTAAAGGCGTGAGTTTATGCTTGTATGTATGTTATGTGATACTTATCTAAGTGTATATTCACATTTATGCATATTGAATAGTTTTAGTGAAGTATAGCAGCAAACTATAGTTGAAAGTGATGACACGATTAAACATTATCCATGCTGTAGAAGCCATATTTAGAAGTTGGTCTTTAATTATGAATTGTTTTTAGGTGAATCCCATGGCTCGCTGGTGCCATAATTGCTACAGAGCAGCTTGATGTACAGTTGCCCGGATGCCTTATCAGACCCAGATCCGGAGCAGAGCAGAGCAGAACAAAAGCATCAACTCAAGAAATTACAGTTGTGTGACCTGCGCTGCACTTCATTTCTGATCAAGAGATGTCGTCACAGCAAAGCTCTCGACTATCATCAGGTTCGGAATGGATACTTCTACCACAATACAACAACATACGATACTCACACTGGAGTCTGAATCGTTGATATTTTACAACATTATAAATTATATCTTCCAACCCCTAATAGGATTGGTAGTAATGATCTTATCGTCAATGTGTGGGATGATGCACTGTCCAATTCCATCACTACATATTTTAACTCTCAGCAAACATCACAAGATCCATAGCTCATTTGAGAGGCTTGGTAATCAATGTAATCATATCTGCTCTTACATCAATTTACCGCTTTCTTTGCTGGATTTGCCTTTAAATGCATTTAAAACAATGTAGTGCCTATCGTTAAAAATAAAACTGGAGACATCTCCGACAAAAATAACTATAGGCCGATATCTTTAGCGACTGTGGTGGCTAAGGTGCTTGACAGTGTGCTGGATGCACAGTTGGCTGAATCTATAGTTCTGCATGACAATCAATTTGGTTTCAGATCACAGCTGTCAACGGAAACTGCCATATTGTGCATGAAGCATACTGTCAGGTACTATACCCACAGGGGCACACCTGTGTATGCCTGTTTCCTCGATCTGAGCAAAGCTTTTGACTTAGTCTGTTATGATATTCTGTGGAGAAAATTACAAGAGGCAGGTCTACCTTGTGAACTAGTGAATATCTTCAAGTACTGGTATAGCAATCAAAGTAATAATGTACGGTGGGCGGGCACCCTTTCAGATTCATATAAATTGGAATGTGGCGTTAGGCAGGGTGGCTTGAGCTCTCCCAGACTCTTTAATTTGTATATAAATGCCCTAATTGAGGGGCTCAGCGTCCAGCATGTCGGTTGTCGCATAGATGATGTATGTGTTAATAATCTGAGTTATGCGGACGACATGGTGTTGCTGAGCGCCTCGGTTTGTGGCATTAGAAAATTGTTACAAATTTGTGAAACTTACGCAGATGGTCACGGCTTAATGTACAATGTGAAGAAAAGCGAGTATGTTGTCTTTAAGGCTGGTACTAAGTGTCCCTCTAGAGTGCCCCCTATAAAACTGAATGGAAATGAGTTGGCTAGAGTACATCAGTTCAGATACTTGGGACATCTTATTACCGAAGACCTTAAGGACGACACGGATATTGAACGTAGGGCACTGTCCGTTAGAGCAAACATGATTGCTCGCAGGTTTGCGAGATGTACTAATGAGGTAAAAATCACTCTCTTCAGAGCTTTCTGTACATCCTTTTACACCTGCAGCCTGTGGGCAGTCTATACTCAAAGAGCGTACAGTGCCCTGCGCGTACAGTACAATAATGCGCTTAGAACGATGTTGCGGCTGCCTCGCCACTGTAGTGCTTCACGTATGTTTGCTGAGGCGCGCATCGATTGCTTCTACGCTACTCTGCGCAAGCGGTGCGCGTCGATGCTGAGCAGAGTGCGGGCTAGTCGCAACAGCGTTTTAAGTATGATAGCCGGTAGACTTGACTGTCGGTACATGAATCGATGTATTACTGCTCACATGACTATTGATACATCGATTAATGGGTCGGGCAGGGGGCGAGTAGATTAAGGTTGTATTGTTACTAACACTAGTTATAAGTTATTGTACTACTAACCAATTGGATCCTAGTTATCTTAATAAAAGTTTTTATTATTATTATTATTATTATTTAAATGTAATCCATAATGTATCTATGCAATACTTTTCCATCAAGTATACTACTTAGACAACAAGAATAATTGGGAGCTCTTTGTAAAATACAAGATAATTTTATAATATTGTTTCACTCTATTTAGCTTATTGCAGGTTAATAAATCTATTGCATAACTTTAGGTTTATTTTATTGACATAATCCTCTCATTCATTGTTTTGTTTAATTTCATCTTGACATTTTATTTACAGGGACGACGCGAGGTGGAAGTGAAGAATATTGTTGTCTAGAACACCTTCCTCAAAGATGAGCTAGCTGAGCGACACATTCAGCATATCGCCAACCAACACAGTCAACTTAAAATCCATGTTTATTATTTAATATGAACTATTGTTATATTGTACCTATTATGTGTACCAATAAAAATGTAGTGTTCATGAAACGAATCTCTGGTTTTACTGATTACTGATTAATCTTCTTTTACTTGGCTTTTTAGTCCATGTTGGGCTGGATTAATTGTTAGTCTTTATAGTATTTATATTTTATTATTTGTATTTCGTTTTACTTATTAAAAATCACTGCTAGTGCCACCTATTTAACTACGTCCGCAACAAGAAGACACCGCCTGTGGATCGTATCGTACATTACCAGAGGACAACGCGTGCCTTGATTCTGTGGTGAAGTTTTGTTGCTAGCTCACTCGATTTGTAGATAGATGGCTCTGGGTACAATTTACTATTAATTACCTATGTAAAAACGTCCAGTAAAATAGTAATGCCTACTGAATTGAGTGAGGAACCAGCACTCGCATGTCGTTGAATGGGAAATCAACAATTTTTTCTCTAGATAAAAGCTCAATACCTCTCGTAATGTAACAATAAATGAATAAATAAAATTGAGACTGTTGCATATACTTATTAAAAATTACTGCTAGTGCCACCTATTTAACTACGTCCGCAACAAGAAGACACCGCGTGTAATTCGTATCGTACATTACCAGAGGACAACGCGTGCCTTGATTCTGTGGTGAAGTTTTGTTGCTAGCTCACTCGATTTGTAGATAGATGGGTCTGGGTACAATTTACTATTAATTACCTATGTAAAAACGTCCAGTAAAATAGTAATGCCTACTGAATTGAGTGGGGATTCAGCACTCGCACGTCGTTGAATGGCAAATAAGCAATTTTTTCTCTAGATATAAGCTCAATGCCTCACGTAATGTTACAATAAATAAATAAAGAAAATTGAGACTCTGTGTGAATTTATAATTTATTGCATGCAACACTCACTCAACAAAAAAGAAAAAAAGTTTGACAGCCGGTTTGCCTGTGTTTATTTTCCGCGTCCTGCTTGTTTCTTTTAGTTATAATCGTCCAAAAGTGCTTCTTCCACCCAGTAACGTTGGGTAGAGCCTTTGCTCCTCCGGCCGTGGTGATTATGTGCTGGTATTGATTGTTTAAATCTACGTATTGAGACAACCTACCTGACTACCCGTTTGGTGATTTTGGAGGCTGCTATGTACAATGCAATGTGAATTTGCATAAATTCCCTACCCCGAATAAGGATAAGGAGTTTTTTAATACATGGGCTACTTCCGTCGGTGTATATTGCGACGAGAAAATGAATATAATTTCAAATACCGCCATGTAAGTCATACCACCGAGTAAGTTGAAAGTGTACACATACTTCGAATAACGGTATTGGTGCCGGAAGATAAAGCAAAGACGCCGTATGAACAACAAACATGCCAGGTTAGATAGATTGATATCATCATGATCTGCCTAGCCCTTTCCCAACTATGTTGGGGCGGCTTCCAGTGTAACCGGATGCAGCTGAATAACAGTATTTTACATGGAGCGACTGCCTATCTGACCTCCACAACCCAGTTACTGAGCAACACAGTACGCCTTGATGAGGCGGGTTGTCAAACATTCAGATTTCTGACTATCTGTAACAACAAACTTTCAAACATCTACAAATGACAGCCGGGACCCTGGACTAACGGGTTAGCGTGCTTTCCGTGGCGCGCAGGCGTCTCGATATGTTACGATCGGTCACCCATCCACAGACAGACCTCGGCGAGCGTAGCTTAAACTTTGATCAACCCGTATGGCTGTTTTTATTTGGCAATGAGCCACTCATAACATGCCAGGTTACATAGATTGATATCTATACTAATATTATAAAGAGGTAAAATTAGCTTATAAGTTTGTACATTATTCATATTCATTCATACAAAAAGCTACATTATTCCTGAGTGCTACAGGCTATAGAAATCATTTATTTGCCAATAATGTAGGTAACAGATAAGTTGTTAATTTATGGAGTCCCAATACATTTTGCCTTAGGGCATGCAAAATTATTTAATTAATTGAATACATTGCCTTAGTTGCTACATTTACTTAACATTTTTGTATAATTGAGACACATAATGACATAGTATTACATCTAAAATTGATTGATTATAGTATAAAATAATCAAAATATACTATGAATGTAGTTATAATCTATAAATTGTCATTCCAGAATCTCCTGTTACTTCACATTTGGACTATGTGGATATGCAGCACACTCAAAGTACCATAGAAGATGTGCAAATAAAGGAAAGTCTTGGTAAGTGAAGAAATAATCATAACAGCATTTAGCAGCCTGTTCAAGCATCCTCATATCTGGAGGGATGAGCTAACAAAATGATAAGTAGTGAAAAAGAATTAATTTTTTGCATCATCATTATAAAAGACTTATTTGTCATTCCAGGACCTGTTACTTCACACAGATGTGACTCAGTATCCCGAGACAAAGTGCCTATGCATATTTGCATGCTTCGATTGCTGTGGAAGATGCACAAGTGAAGTAAATCTCGGTAAGTAAAAATAATTATCATCCCTTGACCGGTAACGGCGCCTGTGACTGTGCGCAGCTGCTGCTTAGTCAGTAGGAGAGCCTGCTTTGTGAAGCGGCCGTCAATTGCAGGGTGTGTCTGCAGTCAGTTTGGTCCGACCACGCTTTGTCGTGCTGATCCCAAGTGCGTTCCTTACCAAAGTGCGTATGTACCCAAAGGGGATCAGCATCAGCATCTGAAGCTACCTCGAGAACTGCTGTGTCCTGTATATTGTATTGTTAGACGGGCCGATTTCCGCAACTCCACGACGTAGCGCGTATTTTGCGTAAAGGGTGGGACAATACCTTATTCGATCCACCCCACCTCCATGCATGCTCTGCATAGCGGGCTATCTGTAACTCCTATAGTAAACAGGTGCTTGTTAAATGACCCATGACCTGTCACAGCGGCTGTGACTGTGCGCAGCTGCAGTCAGTTGGAGGGCCTGTTTTGTAAAGCGGCCGTCAATTGCAGGGAGTACCTCCCTGGACAGCCTGCAGTCTGTTTGGTCTGACCAAATTTTGTTGTGTTGAACCCTAGTGCGTTTCCTCGCCTGTGCTTTTAAAGGGTCAGTACTGGTCCCAGGCAGCGCTGACGTCCTTTGCTTAAGCTGGGACTTTGTTTTGGTCCGAACTGCAGCTTTCGCCACAATCGGACCAGCACCCACGCTGGTGCCTGCAGTATTACCCGCAGGACCTCCAGGGGCGAGCGGGGTGTTGTTAGCACCCCGCTTAGGAGCTGAGTCGGCTTTCGCTGACTTCACTCCGGTTGGTTGAAATGGCCTTGGATTGTCCATGTATGTAAAGTAGTATTATTCGTCTCTCTGGCTCCCACCCACCATGGAGCCCGCAACTGGGAACGTCTCACTGTTAAGAAGCTTGATCGTTAGGACTACCAGAGAGATATAGGATAAGCATGTCGTTGTGCAACCGCAAAAACAAACATCTAGACCACTCCCCCCTGCTGTGTCCTTTAATCCATTGAATGGTTATGTTATTGAGAATACACACCTGATTTAAGCGGTTATGACATTCGTGTAGTAGTAGCCCAGAGTTAGTGGTATGGCATTTTAGTGCTTGCAGGACCGCCATGCTGCAGTTGCTCCAGTTTAACTTGCTGTTAAGGATGACTCCGAGATACTAGTCCTGGTTCGCTAGTTGGAGTTCAGTGTTGAATAGTTTTGGCAGGCTCAACTGGCCTAGTAGACAGCAAGACTAATTAGTAGAAAAACAACTTCTTAAAATGCAAGCTGATAATCTTCCAGGTTCAACGTGGCACTGCGTCCCACCGGACAACCACGACTGGTCACTGTGGCTGGCGACAGAGGCACGGCTCCGTGTCCCTTCGTCATGAACCCTCATGGCAACTGGATGGTCACCATCAAAACCAACAAGGAAGTCATGATTGTAAGTTATTTTATCTTTCTATTGTCGTAATGGCCCAGTGGTTAAGAAGAATGCGCAGACGCTGCCCGCGTTTCAGGTCTGAAAGAGTTATTCGCGTATATGTATACAACAAACATACATAGAATTGTGGTTAAATGTCATCATGTAATGAAACACTTATTCAGTTGCATAAATCGAACTGACTAAAGGTCTCACCTCTCATGAAGAACATTGAGACTTTTTAATTCATTTGTACCATCTCGGACGGATAAGGTTCAAAACTGGTTCACCTCCAGCGATGATACCTACTTTATTAGTTTATCTTAGACATTACTGACATCTACACACATTACAATGAGTATAAGTCTGAAATCGCCAACCCGCCTTGGTAAAGCCCAAGTGTTCTGGGTATTTGCTATATATAATAAGAAATATCTATCCATGTAATGTATTGTATTAATTACATCAGTCATCTAGTACCCATAATACAAGCTCTGCTTAGCTCGGGGCTAGATGATGCTGTGTGGATTGGATGAGGATGAGTCTAAAATCAAGACGGTACACATAAGACCTCAAAGGAATAAATGCATTAGAAGATTTGTAGTACCCACTTGTAATAACTATTATGGACCAAGGTGTAGAAAATGTTTAGTCCCAAATTTTTTTAATGATATACCAATAGATTTAGAACGTAGCTGTACTACAAAAATGTCTTTTAAAAATAAAGTGAGGAAGTTTCTTTTTAGCACCTTTTGTAAAAACCTTATCAGCTAGTAATTTCATAAAATATAACAGAACTTTGTATACGGGAGCTACATCTGTCAACAAACTGCTGTACAGTTTGGCAGAAGAAACATTGCAACAACATAACTGTGTTGAGGTTGGCTTCCAGTCTAACCGGCTACAGCTGAGTACCGATTGAAACTGTAAGAAAAGACCACTTTCATAACAGTGTAGTGACATCCATTCATGTCGATGACATATCTTGGATACAAGTGTTCAATGTAGATGATGCGAATAATGCAATTTATTTGATGGTAAGTTTCTGTATTTTCCCAACGATCCAGTTTAAGGTTAGACTTCCTTGGTTTCTGTGATTGCTAATTAGCGCGTCACGAAAATATTATTTCGCCACAATATTGTGGACTGTTAATAACACTATCACACTTCCCACTAACAATATTATTAACACCAGAACAGCTGAACAGATCTGGATGAAGTATGGCGCAGATATAGATTAATAGTCTGGCATAGCACGTAGTGTATTTTTTACCACAGAAAACGGAAGTATTCCCGTTGGGATTCCGATTGTTTCATGTTGACTTAAAACGTAAAACCGCGGGGCGCTGCTAGTGATTTATAGTTCTGCTTCGCATTCTAAATGTTGTTGACTATTGAATCGTTGAATGAATTCTAATCATTCAGGACTCACTACTATCAGTGTTAATTTTAAACCGCGGGGCTAGGCAACTGGGCCTAACCCAGTTGTAAACGTCCCTTTGTGCCTATTGGCCCAGCTCAGTTCTGTCTCCTGGTCGATATGGAGGGAAGAAGAAATTGCGTAGTTTTCTTAGTCCTCCGCTGCTTTTTTCTGATTAATTTCGTTGCGGGTTCCAAGACAGTTGCAGTAGATTGGGAATAGTGGGGCGGGCTCGTCCCATAGTAAAAAATATTACAAAAAAATCCTATTATACACTTTCAGGGCGACCGCGACATGACAGTGGGGATCAAGTCAACTGTAGCGATCCCTGAGGCAGATTGGCACCTGGACTACATCACCCCTCGCCCGTAATGCTTGATACGCAACAACAGTCTTCACGGCCGCTGTGGATTCTAAGAAGGTATGATACGTTTAAATGATTAAACGTCGCCTATTTTTTTTTTGTTTTTATGTCGTCGCGCCACACTAGTAATTTCTCCTGTATCGTGGGTGCGTTAACAAACATTTAAACTCACATACACAAACAGCCAAACCCGGAACAACCACCTGTAGACCAGAGAAATATTTTTTCCGTGCGGGAGTCGAACCCGCGACCCGTAGCGCAGCAGCCAACCACTCGGCCACTGCGCCCACCGTGTCGTCTATTGGTGGTAGTCATTTTGCATTGATATTCTATTTATTTGAACAACATAAACTCAACGAAATCAAAATAACCACTGCTATAATTTCATTAAGTTTGGTATAGCCGCGATTACTTATTTAGTCAGAAAGGAATGTCCATATTATTGTTTGGTGGAAAGAAGTTTAGGTGTATAAGGGTCCGAATATCCGATTACTGCTAAGAATAGCGGTGACTACTTTCGTGCACTTTTCCTAATTTCTACGTTTTATTCTGATGTTCGTTGTGCTGTACACAAACATGATGTCTACCTACCAAAATGATATTTTTAAGAAGTGAATAATTTACTTTTTAATTAAAAATCTCATTGCACCATGAACCACCAGAATCATGCAGTCATGGTGTCAGTTTGTGCGTCCAAGTCCCTTCCACCGTGTATACATAGTATAGTTCTTTACTCATTGATATTATAAATAGTATTGGTTCTGTCTCTTATGCTTTGGTAAGCAGAAGAGACAGAACCAATAAACCATGCTAAAGGCGTGAGTTTATGCTTGTATGTATGTTATGTGATACTTATCTAAGTGTATATTCACATTTATGCATATTGAATAGTTTTAGTGAAGTATAGCAGCAAACTATAGTTGAAAGTGATGACACGATTAAACATTATCCATGCTGTAGAAGCCATATTTAGAAGTTGGTCTTTAATTATGAATTGTTTTTAGGTGAATCCCATGGCTCGCTGGTGCCATAATTGCTACAGAGCAGCTTGATGTACAGTTGCCCGGATGCCTTATCAGACCCAGATCCGGAGCAGAGCAGAGCAGAACAAAAGCATCAACTCAAGAAATTACAGTTGTGTGACCTGCGCTGCACTTCATTTCTGATCAAGAGATGTCGTCACAGCAAAGCTCTCGACTATCATCAGGTTCGGAATGGATACTTCTACCACAATACAACAACATACGATACTCACACTGGAGTCTGAATCGTTGATATTTTACAACATTATAAATTATATCTTCCAACCCCTAATAGGATTGGTAGTAATGATCTTATCGTCAATGTGTGGGATGATGCACTGTCCAATTCCATCACTACATATTTTAACTCTCAGCAAACATCACAAGATCCATAGCTCATTTGAGAGGCTTGGTAATCAATGTAATCATATCTGCTCTTACATCAATTTACCGCTTTCTTTGCTGGATTTGCCTTTAAATGCATTTAAAACAATGTAGTGCCTATCGTTAAAAATAAAACTGGAGACATCTCCGACAAAAATAACTATAGGCCGATATCTTTAGCGACTGTGGTGGCTAAGGTGCTTGACAGTGTGCTGGATGCACAGTTGGCTGAATCTATAGTTCTGCATGACAATCAATTTGGTTTCAGATCACAGCTGTCAACGGAAACTGCCATATTGTGCATGAAGCATACTGTCAGGTACTATACCCACAGGGGCACACCTGTGTATGCCTGTTTCCTCGATCTGAGCAAAGCTTTTGACTTAGTCTGTTATGATATTCTGTGGAGAAAATTACAAGAGGCAGGTCTACCTTGTGAACTAGTGAATATCTTCAAGTACTGGTATAGCAATCAAAGTAATAATGTACGGTGGGCGGGCACCCTTTCAGATTCATATAAATTGGAATGTGGCGTTAGGCAGGGTGGCTTGAGCTCTCCCAGACTCTTTAATTTGTATATAAATGCCCTAATTGAGGGGCTCAGCGTCCAGCATGTCGGTTGTCGCATAGATGATGTATGTGTTAATAATCTGAGTTATGCGGACGACATGGTGTTGCTGAGCGCCTCGGTTTGTGGCATTAGAAAATTGTTACAAATTTGTGAAACTTACGCAGATGGTCACGGCTTAATGTACAATGTGAAGAAAAGCGAGTATGTTGTCTTTAAGGCTGGTACTAAGTGTCCCTCTAGAGTGCCCCCTATAAAACTGAATGGAAATGAGTTGGCTAGAGTACATCAGTTCAGATACTTGGGACATCTTATTACCGAAGACCTTAAGGACGACACGGATATTGAACGTAGGGCACTGTCCGTTAGAGCAAACATGATTGCTCGCAGGTTTGCGAGATGTACTAATGAGGTAAAAATCACTCTCTTCAGAGCTTTCTGTACATCCTTTTACACCTGCAGCCTGTGGGCAGTCTATACTCAAAGAGCGTACAGTGCCCTGCGCGTACAGTACAATAATGCGCTTAGAACGATGTTGCGGCTGCCTCGCCACTGTAGTGCTTCACGTATGTTTGCTGAGGCGCGCATCGATTGCTTCTACGCTACTCTGCGCAAGCGGTGCGCGTCGATGCTGAGCAGAGTGCGGGCTAGTCGCAACAGCGTTTTAAGTATGATAGCCGGTAGACTTGACTGTCGGTACATGAATCGATGTATTACTGCTCACATGACTATTGATACATCGATTAATGGGTCGGGCAGGGGGCGAGTAGATTAAGGTTGTATTGTTACTAACACTAGTTATAAGTTATTGTACTACTAACCAATTGGATCCTAGTTATCTTAATAAAAGTTTTTATTATTATTATTATTATTATTTAAATGTAATCCATAATGTATCTATGCAATACTTTTCCATCAAGTATACTACTTAGACAACAAGAATAATTGGGAGCTCTTTGTAAAATACAAGATAATTTTATAATATTGTTTCACTCTATTTAGCTTATTGCAGGTTAATAAATCTATTGCATAACTTTAGGTTTATTTTATTGACATAATCCTCTCATTCATTGTTTTGTTTAATTTCATCTTGACATTTTATTTACAGGGACGACGCGAGGTGGAAGTGAAGAATATTGTTGTCTAGAACACCTTCCTCAAAGATGAGCTAGCTGAGCGACACATTCAGCATATCGCCAACCAACACAGTCAACTTAAAATCCATGTTTATTATTTAATATGAACTATTGTTATATTGTGTAATGTGTACAAATAAAAATGTAGTGTTCATGAAACGAATCTCTGGTTTTACTGATTACTGATTAATCTTCTTTAACTTGGCTTTTTAGCCCATGTTGGGCTGGATTAATTGTTAGTCTTTCTAGAATTTGTATTTCGTATATAATATTTATTAAAAATCACTGCTAGTGCCACCTATTTAACTACGTCCGCAACAAGAAGACACCGCGTGTGATTCGTATCGTACATTACCAGAGGACAACGCTTGCCTTGATTCTGTGGTGTAGTTTTGTTGCTAGCTCACTCGATTTGTAGATAGATGGCTCTGGGTACATTTTACGATTCATTATGTAAAAACGTGCAGTAAAATAGTAATGCCTACTGAATTGAGTGGGGAATCAGCACTCGCACGTTGTTGAATGGCAAATCAGCAATTTTTTCTGTAGATAAAAACTCAATGCACGTAATGTTACAATAGATAAATAAAGAAAATTGAGACTCTGTGTGAATTTATAATTTATTGCATGCAACACTTCAAAACTGTCAGTGTCAATCAACAAAAAAGAAAAATAGTTTGTCAAGTGGATCACCTCTTTCAAATATCTGGGGCACTGGGTCACTGCTACGCAGACCGATAATAATGGCATGGAGAGGGACAGTCAGGAGCAATATGTTGATCCGTAGGTTTGCAAAGTGTTCATATGATGTTAAGGCTATACCTGCAGCCTATGGGTCGACTACACGCAAAGGGCTTACAGCGCCTTACGAGTCAAATACAATAGTTATACGTTCTTTATTTCTCCTCACAATGATAAGCTTATTCTAGGTTACACATTTTTTTGTTGTTATTTTTAGCAATGTGAGGAGCTGGTGTCTGTGTTAGGCGTAAAATGCCTGTATTACAAATCACCAGGTCCCCACCCCGCGGAAGAACAGACACACACATTAATACAATACGCATATAGGGCACTGTTGAGGCTGCCGCGACACTGCAGCGCATCAGGGATGTTCGCTGAGGCACGTATAGATCATTTCTATGCGATCATACGAAAGCGTGTCGCCATCCTGATGTGGCGTGGGTGCGGGGCAGCGCCAACAGTATCTTGATGACTGTGGCGGATAGGACTGATGGCTTCATATTAAAACACTGGACGAAGACGCAAGTGTTGCCTACAAACTGTGCCCAGAAGTAGTGTGTGTCGTTTTCATTGTATTAATGTATGTGATTATAAATTATTATTATTATCGTTACTGAAATGGTAAATGAATTGAATTATAAGATGACAAATATATATGTACTAATACTAGATTGTTAGTTGTGTATGTCTTTACTAACCATATGGATTGTATTATCTGAATAAATCAATTGATTGATTGATTATACGCATAATTCCGAAGAGTGGCGACAAGCCCCCGGATCACTCTCAGTCGTACCGGCCCATAACCCCACTCCCACCCTTGGGAAAACTCCTGGAGCGCCTTATCGTTCCGCGTCTGTTACCGGAAGGACCTACATTTCATACCAACCAATTCGGTTTCTCTATTGGAAAATCTACAGTCGACGCGGCACGCTCTGTTAGAAGAATTGTTAGTATAAATATAAATACGTGGTTGGGATCTTTCTCGATATTTCTGAAGCATTCAATAACGCTTGGTGGCCTATGCTCCTACTTAAACTTAAAAAAACGTGGTTGCTTCAGAAACTCTTGTTTACTCGTATTTTTAAATGGTTCTTCGAAACTCAAACTTGGACACCATTCTATATCAAACTCTCTTACCGTGGGATGTCCTCAGGGTTCAGTAATCGCCCCCTTCCTATGGAATTTGGGTTTCGACGATTTCCTCGCGATTCCGCTTCCATGTGGTTGTTCTTTGACCGGTTACGCGGACGATGGTCTTCTGCTCATTCAGTCAAGTACCCGGGCTGGACTTAAAAGTTTGTCTAACACATGCCTATGTTTCATATCTCAGTGGGGCGATCGAAACCGTCAGGCTAAGAACTCACGGAGCGATTTTCGCCCGCGTCCGCTGCGGTTGCGGGCCCGCAGCTTCTGTAGAATGCAAATATTTATATAAAAAATTAAAGCACATTTCACGACGCGTTTTACGCCCGCGGGGCAACTAGTAGAATCGCCCGGGCCGCGGTTACCCGCAGCCTCGGCGGGTGGCGCCCGCGCGCTTTGCGATCGGTTGGCGGGCGGCCGCGGCGGCCGGCGGGCGGCGTCGGGAGGTACAGAGATCCGGCCATTTTGCATCATTTTTCTTCGTCCTTCTTTAATTCACTAATAACAGTAACAAATAATCCATAACGATCTCTGTCCTTAATCAGTGGATGCACCCAGAACCTTTTGGGCCTTCTTTTTTTAATTCTTCTGTGAAGTAAGTATAACGCAACGGCTCGTTTCTGGTGTGTGTGTCCATGGCGGTCTGGACCTCAACAGATCGTTAACCGCCCGTCTTGCAATCTTGCGATCATCGCCCGCCACGTTTGCGGGCGATGATCGCAACCGCGGCGGCCGAGTAACCGCGCGAATAACCGGTCTCGTGAGTTTTGAAATAAAACCGCAGATCCACGACCGCGGCGGTTGCGGGCGAAAATCGCTCCGTGAGTTCTTAGCCTCACAGCTTTGCACCGCAAAAAAAAATCAAGTGATTTTAAAAGGTAACTGTCACTCTCGCCTGTAAATCAGGAGTAGGCTACAATGGCTGAACCCAAATACTTCAAAATATCGTTTCTTGATGTAGCCGATTTGTAGCTTATTTGGTGAAGCTTACCGGTCTCGTATTGGATATAAATGAAACTACCGGATAATTTAATACTAAACTTGTAATTCAACACAAAATGGGATTTTTACAATAAGTTACTGGAGTGATCAACATTGTGTGAGATAATAAAATTAGTAATGCCCCGACATTACATTTTATCCTATTTCAGCTTAAAAATAAATAAACTACTAAGTATCTACTGTGTCTCATAATAATCTGAACGTAGTTTATTGCAATGAATGTAGCACTAAGCGCCATTTATTCACCACATAATTTAACATAAATTACACATTTGCCTATACAGTGTTAAGATTTTTATGGCTCATTAAGTGTACAAGTCGTATCTGGTATCGCAAGATACCATATGCAGACAACTTGTGACTTCTTATTATCTCGGTAAATATCAGATGTTGTCACATTAAACCATAATGGTGAAAGTGGATCTCCTTGGGCCAGGCCAATGCCACTAGACCACCTAGATCCGATAACCCTATTGTTAATTTTAACCTTTATCGTTCAGCACCCGGGCACTTAGGAATGATGATACGTAATTACAAATGCGATATATACAGCCCTTTATATAGTTTGCTTCAAAAAAATTGCAAATGGCATTGGGATTCGAAACACAAAAACGCATTTAATACAATTAAAAAGATTCTTGTATCGGATCAGGTACTGGCGCATTTTGAAACTACCATTGAAGTAATCTTGACAGTTGACGCGTCTCCGAGCGGACTCGGCGCTGTGTTGTCGCAGGTGAATGTTAAAGAAGCGGAGCGCCCGGTGTCACATACGCTTCACGTACGTTAAACGCGGCTGAACACGGGTATTCCCAGATACCTACAAAAGGAGGCAACAGCTATCATATTCGGTGTACGGTAGATCTGTTCCATTTATACTACGAACTGATCACAAACCGCTCATTAATATTTTTAGCCCCATCGCGGTATACCTGAGGTATCCGCTAATTGGCTGTAGCGGTATGCAGCTATCCGTAGAGAATGGTATAGTCATGCGTGGCCACAAAGTGGTAATTCCAGAAGTTCTGCAGAGTAGAATATTGTCCGAACTTCATCAGTCACATTTAGGCATAGTAAAATGTAAAGCTGACGAGCGAGGTTGGGCATGGTTTCAGGGAATAGATAAAGCGATCGAAACCATGATCGCGAGCTGTAATATTTGCGTTCAGCTCTGGCCATCTCCAGGGCGCTTGCTGTGTGGCCGCACCCTCAGCAGCCTTTTTGGCGAGTACACATAGACTTCCTCGGGCCAATCAAAGGTCAAACATATTTAGTGATACATATTTAATGCATATTTCAAGAGGCCCGAAATTTATAAAGTTAACAACACGTCATCGGCTGTAGTCATAGCAATACTATATGACTGTATGTCCAGGTTTGGTCTTTCTCATACGCTGGTCAGTGACAATGCTACATCGTTTGTAATTAATTAACGTTAATCATTTAAAAAAATTGTGAAACACAATCAGTGTTTGCAGAGTAAAGCTTACGGAGGCACAAATAAACAATGTTTTAAGTCACATGATAAAGTTTTATGTTAATATAACGTTCACTTGGAATAGAGGTGTCGTTATAAAACGTATAGGGGAAACAGTGTACTTACTTAAAGACATCGAAACATTAGGCCAGCTGAGCCTATGAAAGCATACAGATCAGCTTATACCCTACAAAGGAACGGAGCACGGTGCTAACAATCAGTCTCGAGCTAGCTCGGCGGATAGACCCGATCCAGCACCTGAATATGACTTGACGACAGGTGACGTCGAGTCAGCCGTTGAGATACAGGTCAGTGAAGCTCAAAATCAGGAGGGGGAGGGCGACGGCAAGGTTGGCGCAGTGGCTAAGCGATCGACTGATGCGCCGCGTGTCGTGGGTTCGATTCCCGCACGGAACAAGTATTTGTTTGGCCTACAGGTAGTTGTTCCGGGTCTGGCTGTTTGTGTATGTGACATTAAATTTTTGTAAACGCAGCCACGACAGAGGAGAAATTCCTAGTGTGGGGCAACGTTTTTTCTAAATAGAAATAGAAATAGAGATTGCTAACAAGTTCTGTTACCGTCAGAATCACCACGCCCAGAACCCGAGTCAGCAGAAAGAGAAGAGGAACTCTATGACGCTTCTACCACTAGTGGAAGGGGACCAACTTCTGAGCCGGAGCACGAGCACGCTCAATACAGATCGGATCTGTCATTCAAAGCGTTACGTCCGATTCCTAGGATTAATTATAAGCCTTTCTTTTGTATAGATTTATAAAAGAATCATACTCGTATATTGTTAACTAAAGGCGGGTAAATGTTGTAAATGTGTAACTATTTATACTCGTATAGGTACAGTGGCTGCGCCAACCGTCATTAGTGAATAAACGTCAGTGCGTAATCAACCGCTGTTTCACTTGTCTCCTGTGTCACATAATTAACAATTTTTTGTTAAACCCTTTTTAAATAAATATGTTGGTTCCTTTTTAAATAATGCGGAAGATGTATTGTAATTGGTAACATTAAAAAAATACTTAACAAGTAAAAACAAAACTAAGATGATGATGAGGACCTGTGATATTTGTTGTGAACAGGGTACGGTATATATTTATTCATTCTTGTTAACACTAATACCTAGAATATTTTATTGCTTAATCTATATTTTAAAGAGGTAAGTAAGTTTGCAAGTTTGTATGTAGGGGGTAATCTCCGAAACTTATGATCCAATTCGAAATTTTTTTTCACTGTTAGGAAGCTACATTATTCCTGTGTGATATAAGGCTATAAATATTAACATGATGCATATTAGCCAAGCTATCGCAATGTTAGTCTAGCAAGTCGGAAATAAATACCTCGAAATTAATTAATTGACATGAATAGTCTTTGTGATATTATGACGAATTGATCGAAATCGAATGTTTATATATAATAATTAAATTGTGTACCTATGAAATTATTTTGCATGCAATTGATACAATTAGTGTATAGCTATCACGCTGCTGGCTTCTACTGAGAAGCCTACTGCTGTAACGCCGCCGGCCTCTACCGAGCAGCCCTACTGAGCAGCCCACTGCTATAACTCCGCCGGCCTCTACTGAGCAGACCGCTGCTATAACGCGGCTAGCCTCTACTATAACGCCGCCAGCGTCTACCGAGCCGCCGGCCTCTACCGAGCCGCCAGCCTCTACCGAGCAGCCCTACTGAGCAGCCCGCTGCTATAACTATAACTATGCTATCATGCCGTTGGCCTCTACTGAGCCGCCAGCCTCTACCGAGCAGCCCTACTGAGCAGCCCACCGCTATTACTCCGCCGGCCTCTACTGAGCAGACCGCTGCTATAACGCTGCCGGCCTCTACTGAGCAGCCCGCTGCTATCACGCTGCTGGCCTCTACTGAGAAGCCTACTGCTATTACTCCGCATGCCTCTAATGAGCAGCCCGCTGCTATTACTCCGCCGGCCTCTACTGAGCAGCCCGCTGCTATCACGCTGCTGGCTTCTACTGAGCCGCCGACCTCTACTGAGCAGCCAGCTGCTATAATGCCGCCGGCCTCTACCGAGCAGCCCGCTGCTATCACGCCGCCGGCCTTAACCGAGCAGCCCGCTTTAATCACGCCGCCGGCCTCTACTGAGCAGCCCGCTGCTATCACTCCGCATGCCTCTACTGAGCAGCCCGCTGCTATAACGCTGCCGGCCTCTACTGAACAGCCCGCTGCTATCACGCCGCCGGCCACTACCGAGCCGCCGGCCACTACCGAGCAACCCGCTGCTATCATGCCGTTGGCCTCTACTGAGCCGCCAGCCTCTCCTGCGCAGCTTGCCGCTATCACGCCGCAGGCCTCTACCGAGCCGCCGGCCTCTACTAAGTAGCCCGCTGCTATAACGCGGCTAGCCTCTACTATAACGCCGCCAGCGTCTACCGAGCCGCCGGCCTCTACCGAGCCGCCGGCCTCTACCGAGCAGCCCTACTGAGCAGCCCACTGCTATAACTCCGCCGGCCTCTACTGAGCAGACCGCTGCTATAACGCTGCCGGCCTCTACTGAGCAGCCCGCTGCTATCACGCTGCTGGCCTCTACTGAGAAGCCTACTGCTATTACTCCGCATGCCTCTAATGAGCAGCCCGCTGCTATAACGCCGCCGGCCTCTACTGAGAAGTCCGCTGTTTTAACGCCGCCGGCCTCTACTGAGTAGTCCGCTGTTTTAACGCCGCCGGCCTTAACTTGGCAGCCCGCTTATATCACGCTGCCGGCCTCTACTGAACAGCCCGCTGCTATCACGCCGCCGGCCACTACCGAGCCGCCGGCCACTACCGAGCAACCCGCTGCTATCATGCCGTTGGCCTCTACTGAGCCGCCAGCCTCTCCTGCGCAGCCCGCTGCTATCACGCCGCCGGCTACCGCCGAGCCGCCGGCCTCTACTGAGCAGCTTGCTGCTATCACGCCGCAGGCCTCTACCGAGCCGCCGGCCTCTACAAAGTAGCCCGCTGCTATAACGCGGCTAGCCTCTACTATAACGCCGCCAGCGTCTACCGAGCCGCCGGCCTCTACCGAGCCGCCAGCCTCTACCGAGCAGCCCTACTGAGCAGCCCACTGCTATAACTCCGCCGGCCTCTACTGAGCAGACCGCTGCTATAACGCGGCTAGCCTCTACTATAACGCCGCCAGCGTCTACCGAGCCGCCGGCCTCTACCGAGCCGCCAGCCTCTACCGAGCAGCCCTACTGAGCAGCCCGCTGCTATAACTATAACTATGCTATCATGCCGTTGGCCTCTACTGAGCCGCCAGCCTCTACCGAGCAGCCCTACTGAGCAGCCCACCGCTATTACTGCGCCGGCCTCTACTGAGCAGACCGCTGCTATAACGCTGCCGGCCTCTACTGAGCAGCCCGCTGCTATCACGCTGCTGGCCTCTACTGAGAAGCCTACTGCTATTACTCCGCATGCCTCTAATGAGCAGCCCGCTGCTATAACGCCGCCGGCCTCTACTGAGCAGTCCGCTGTTATCACGCCGCCGGCCTCAACTGAGCAGCCCGCTGCTATTACTCCGCATGCCTCTACTGAGCAGCCCGCTACTATAACGCTGCCGGCCTCTACTGAGAAGCCCGCTGCTATCACGCTGCTGTCTTCTACTGAGAAGCCTACTGCTGTAACGCCGCCGGCCTCTACCGAGCAGCCCTACTGAGCCGCTGGACTCTACTGAGCAGCCCACTGCTATCACGCCGTCAGCCTCTACTGAGCAGCCCGCTGCTATCACGCCGTCGGCCTCTACTGAGCAGCCCACTGCTATCACGCCGTTGGCCTCTACTCAGCAGCCCACTGCTATCAAGCAGTCGGCCTCTACCGAGCTGCCGGCCTCTACTGAGCAGCCCGCTGCTATCACGCTGCTGGATTCTACTGAGAAGCCTACTGCTGTAACGCCGCCGGCCTCTACCGAGCAGCCCTACTGAGCCGTTGGACTCTACCGAGCAGCCCGCTTCTATCACGCCGCCGGCCTCTACCGAGCAGCCCGCTGCTATTACTCCGCCAGCCTTTACCGAGCAGCCCGCTGCTATCACGCCGTCGGCCTCTACCGAGCAGCCCGCTGCTATTACTCCGCCGGCCTCTACTGAGCAGCCCGCTGCTATCACGCTGCTGGCTTCTACTGAGCCGCCGACCTCTACCGAGCAGCCCGCTGCTATCACGCCACCAGCCTTAACCGAGCAGCCCGCTTTTATCACGCCGCCGGCCTCTACTGAGCAACCCGCTGCTATTACTCCGCATGCCTCTACTGAGCAGCCCGCTGCTATAACGCTGCCGGCCTCTACTGAGCAGCCCGCTGCTATCACGCTACTGGATTCTACTGAGAAGCCTACTGCTGTAACGCCGCCGGCCTCTACCGAGCAGCCCTACTGAGCCGCTGGACTCTACTGAGCAGCTCGCTGCTATCTCGCGGCCGGCCTCTACTCAGCCGCCGGCCTCTACCGAGCAGCCCACTGCTATCACGCTGCTGGCCTTTACCGAGCAGCCCGCTCCTATCACGCCGCAGGCCTCTACTAAGCAGCCCGCTGCTTAAACGCCACCGGCCTCTTCCGAGCAGCCCGCTTTTATAACGCCGCCGGCCTCTACCTAGCAGCCCGCTGCTATCACGCTGCTGGCCTTTACCGAGCAGCCCGCTCCTATCACGCCGCAGGCCTCTACTAAGCAGCCCGCCGCTTAAACGCCACCGGCCTCTACTGAGCAGCCCGCTGCTATCACGCTGCTGGCTTCTACTGAGCCGCCGACCTCTACTGAGCAGCCAGCTGCTATAATGCCACCGGCCTCTACCGAGCAGCCCGCTGCTTTCACGCCGCCGGCCTTAACCGGGCAGCCCGCTAATATCACGCCGCCGGCCTCTACTGAGCAGCCCGCTGCTATTACTCCGTATGCCTCTACTGAGCAGCCCGCTGCTATAACGCCGCCGGCCTCTACTGAGCAGCCCGCTGCTATCACGCTGCTGGCTTCTAATGAGAAGCCTACTGCTGTAACGCCGCCGACCTCTACTGAGCAGCCAGCTGCTATAATGCCGCCAGCCTCTACCGAGCAGCCCGCTGCTACCACGCCGCCGGCCTTAACCGAGCAGCGCGCTTTTAAAACGCCGCCGGCCTCTACTGAGCAGCCCGCTGATATTACTCCGCATGCCTCTACTGAGCAGCTCGCTGCTATCTCGCGGCCGGCCACTACTCAGCCGCCGGCCTCTACCGAGCAGCCCACTGCTATCACGCTGCTGGCCTTTACCGAGCAGCCCGCTCCTATCACGCCGCAGGCATCTACTAAGCAGCCCGCTGCTTAAACGCCACCGGCCTCTTCCGAGCAGCCCGCTGCTATAACGCCGCCGGCCTCTACCTAGCAGCCCGCTGCTATCACGCTGCTCGCCTTTACCGAGCAGCCCGCTCCTATCACGCCGCAGGCCTCTACTAAGCAGCCCGCCGCTTAAACGCCACCGGCCTCTTCCGAGCAGCCCGCTGCTATAACGCCGCCGGCCTCTACTGAGCAACCCGCTGCTATCACGCTGCTGGCTTCTACTGAGCCGCCGACCTCTACTGAGCAGCCAGCTGCTGTAATGCCACCGGCCTCTACCGGGCAGCCCGCTGCTTTCACGCCGCCGGCCTTAACTTGGCAGCCCGCTTATATCACGCCGCCGGCCTCTACTGAGTAGCCCGCTGCTATTCCTCCGCATGCCTCTACTGAGCAGCCCGCTGCTATAACGCCGCCGGCCTCTACTGAGCAGCCCGCTGCTATTCCTCCGCATGCCTCTACTGAGCAGCCCGCTGCTATAACGCCGCCGGCCTCTACTGAGCAGCCCGCTGCTATCACGCTGCTGGCTTCTACTGAGAAGCCTACTGCTGTAATGCCGCCGACCTCTACTGAGCAGCCAGCTGCTATAATGCCACCGGCCTCTACCGGGCAGCCCGCTGCTTTCACACCGCCGGCCTTAACCGGGCAGCCCGCTTATATCACGCCGCAGGCCTCTACTGAGCAGCCCGCTGCTATTACTCCGCATGCCTCTACTGAGCAGCCCGCTGCTATTACTCCGCATGCCTCTACTGAGCAGCCCGCTGCTATAACGCCTCTACCGAGCCGCCGGCCACTACCGAGCCGCCAGCCTCTATCGAGCAGCCCGCTCCTATCACGCCGCTGGCCTCTACCGAGCCGCCGGCCACTACCGAGCAGCCCTACTGAGCCGCTGGACTCTACTGAGCAGCTCGCTGCTATCACGCCGCCGGCCTTAACCGAGCAGCCCGCTGCTATCACGCCGTCGGCCTCTACTGAGCAGCCCGCTGCTATCACGCCGTCGGCCTCTACTGAGCAGCCCACTGCTATCATGCAGTCGGCCTCTACCGAGCCGCCGGCCTCTACCGAGCCGCCGGCCACTACCGAGCCGCCAGCCTCTATCGAGCAGCCCGCTCCTATCACGCCGCTGGCCTCTACCGAGCCGCCGGCCACTACCGAGCAGCCCTACCGAGCCGTTGGCCTCTACCGAGCAGCCCGCTGCTATCACGCCGCCGGCCTCTACTGAGCCGCTGGCCTCTACTGTGCAGACTGCTGCTATCACTTCGCCGGCCTCTACTGAGCAGCCCGCTGCTATTACTCCGCATGCCACTACTGAGCAGCTCGCTGCTATCTCGCGGCCGGCCACTACTCAGCCGCCGGCCTCTACCGAGCAGCCCACTGCTATCACGCTGCTGGCCTCTACCGAGCAGCCCGCTCCGATCACGCCACAGGCCTCTACTATGCAGCCCAATGCTTAAACGCCGCCGGCCTCTTCCGAGCAGCCCGCTGCTATCACGCTGCTGGCCCCTACTGAGCAGCCCGTTGCTATTACGCCACCGGCCTCTACTGAGCAGCCCGCTGCTATCACGCTGCTGGCTTCTACTGAGCCGCCGACCTCTACTGAGCAGCCAGCTGCTGTAATGCCACCGGCCTCTACCGGGCAGCCCGCTGCTTTCACGCCGCCAGCCTCTATCGAGCAGCCCGCTCCTATCACGCCGCTGGCCTCTACCGAGCCGCCGGCCACTACCGAGCAGCCCTACTGAGCCGCTGGACTCTACTGAGCAGCTCGCTGCTATCACGCCGCCGGCCTTAACCGAGCAGCCCGCTGCTATCACGCCGTCGGCCTCTACTGAGCAGCCCGCTGCTATCACGCCGTCGGCCTCTACTGAGCAGCCCACTGCTATCATGCAGTCGGCCTCTACCGAGCCGCCGGCCTCTACCGAGCCGCCGGCCACTACCGAGCCGCCAGCCTCTATCGAGCAGCCCGCTCCTATCACGCCGCTGGCCTCTACCGAGCCGCCGGCCACTACCGAGCAGCCCTACCGAGCCGTTGGCCTCTACCGAGCAGCCCGCTGCTATCACGCCGCCGGCCTCTACTGAGCCGCTGGCCTCTACTGTGCAGACTGCTGCTATCACTTCGCCGGCCTCTACTGAGCAGCCCGCTGCTATTACTCCGCATGCCACTACTGAGCAGCTCGCTGCTATCTCGCGGCCGGCCACTACTCAGCCGCCGGCCTCTACCGAGCAGCCCACTGCTATCACGCTGCTGGCCTCTACCGAGCAGCCCGCTCCGATCACGCCACAGGCCTCTACTATGCAGCCCAATGCTTAAACGCCGCCGGCCTCTTCCGAGCAGCCCGCTGCTATCACGCTGCTGGCCCCTACTGAGCAGCCCGTTGCTATTACGCCACCGGCCTCTACTGAGCAGCCAGCTGCTATAATGCCGCCGGCCTCTACCAAGCAGCCCGCTGCTATCACGCCGCCGGCCTCTACCGACCAGCCTGCTGCTATCACACCGCCGGCTTCTACCGAGCAGCCCGCTGCAACCAGGCCGGGCCGCTGGCCTCTACTGAGCCGACGGCCTCTTCCGAGCAGCCCTACTGAGCCGCTGGCCTCTACTGAGTGGCCCGCTGCTTTTATTCCGCCGGCCTCTACTGACCAGGCCGCTGCTATAACGCTGCCGGCCTCTACTGAGCAGCCCGCTGCTATCACGCTGCTAGCCTTTACCAACCACCGAGAGGCCCTACTGAGAAGCCTACTGCTATTACTCCGCATGCCTCTACTGAGCAGCCCGCTGCTATAACGCCGCCGGGCTCTACTGAGCAGACCGCTGCTATAACGCCGCCGGCCTCTACGGAGTAGTCCGCTGTTTTAACGCCGCCGGCCTCTACTGAGCAGCCCGCTGCTATAACGCGGTCGGCCTCTACTGAGCAGCCCACTGCTATCAAGCCATCGGCCTCTACTGAGCAGCCCACTGCTATCACGCTGCTGGCCTCTACTGAGAAGCCTACTGCTATTACTCCGCATGCCTCTACTGAGCAGCCCGCTGCTATCACGCCGTCGGCCTCTACTGAGCAGCCCGCTGCTATTACTCCGCCGGCCTCTACTGAGCAGCACACTGCTATCACGCTGCTGGCCTCTACTGAGAAGCCTACTGCTATTACTCCGCATGCCTCTACTGAGCAGCCCGCTGCTATCACGCCGTCGGCCTCTACTGAGCAGCCCGCTGCTATTACTCCGCATGCCTCTAATGAGCAGCACACTGCTATCACGCTGTCGGCCTCTACCGAGCCGCCGGCCTCTACAAAGTAGCCCGTTGCTATATCGCGGCTTGCCTCTTCTATAACGCCGCCAGCGTCTACCGAGCCGCCGGCCTCTACAGAGCAGCCCTACTGAGCAGCCCGCTACTATTACTCCGCCGGCCTCTTCTGAGCAGCCCGCTGCTATCACGCTACTGGCTTCTACTGAGCCGCCGACCACTACTGAGCAGCCAGCTGCTATAATGCCGCCGGCCTCTACCGAGCAGCCCGCTGCTATCACGCCGCCGGCCTTAACCGAGCAGCCCGCTTTTATCACGCCGCCGGCCTCTTCTGAGCAGCCCGCTGCTATTACTCCGCATGCCTCTACTGAGCAGCCCGCTGCTATCACGCCGCCGGCCTCTACTGAGCAGCCCGCTGCTTTCACGCCTTCGGCCTCTACCGAGCAGCCCGCTGCTATCACGCCGCCGGCCTCTACTGAGCCGCTGGCCTCTACCGTGCAGACCGCTGCTTTCACGCCGCCGGCCACTACCGAGCCGTTGGCCTCTACCGAGCAGCCCGCTGCTATCACGCCGCCGGCCACTACCGAGCCGTTGGCCTCTACCGAGCAGCCCGCTGCTATCACGCCGCCGGCCTCTACTGAGCCGCTGGCCTCTACCGAGCAGCCCACTCCTATCACGCCGCAGGCCTCTACTGAGCCGCTGGCCTCTACCGTGCTGACCGCTGCTATCACGCCGCCGGCCACTACCGAGCCGTTGGCCTCTACCGAGCAGCCCGCTGCTATCACGCCGCCGGCCACTACCGAGCCGTTGGCCTCTACCGAGCAGCCCGCTGCTATCACGCCGCCGGCCTCTACTGAGCCGCTGGCCTCTACCGAGCAGCCCGCTCCTATCACGCCGCAGGCCTCTACTATGCAGCCCAATGCTTAAACGCTGCCGGCCTCTTCCGAGCAGCCCGCTGCTATCACGCTGCTGGCCTCTACTGAGCAGCCCGTTGCTATCACGCCACCGGCCTCTACTGAGCAGCCGACCTCTACTGAGCAGCCAGCTGCTATAATGCCGCCGGCCTCTACCGACCAGCCCGCTGCTATCACGCCGCCGGCTTCTACTGAGCAGCCCGCTGCAACCAGGCCGGGCCGCTGGCCTCTACTGAGCCGACGGCCTCTTCCGAGCAGCCCGCTGCTATCACGCCACCGGCCTCTACCGTGCAGACCGCTGCTATCACGCCGCCGGCTTCTACTGAGCAGCCCGCTGCAACCAGGCCGGGCCGCTGGCCTCTACTGAGCCGCTGGCCTCTACCGAGCAGCCCGCTGCTATCACGCCGCTGGCCTCTACTGAGCCGACGGCCTCTTCCGAGCAGCCCGCTGCTATCACGCCACCGGCCTCTACCGTGCAGACCGCTGCTATCACGCCGCCGGCCTCTACTGAGCAGCCCGCTGCTTTCTTGCCTTCGGCCTCTACTGAGCAGCTTGCTGCTATTACGCCGCCGGCCAATACCGAGCCGCTGGCCACTACCGAGCAGCCCGCTGCTATCACGCCGCTGGCCTCTACTGAGCCGACGGCCTCTTCCGAGCAGCCCGCTGCTATCACGCCACCGGCCTCTACCGTGCAGACCGCTGCTATCACGCCGCCGGCCTCTACTGAGCAGCCCGCTGCTTTCACGCCTTCGGCCTCTACTGAGCAGCTTGCTGCTATTACGCCGCCGGCCACTACCGAGCCGCTGGCCTCTACCGAGCATCCCGCTGCTATCACGCCGTCGGTCTCTACTGAGCCGCTGGCCTCTACCGAGCCGCCCGCTGCTGTCACCCCGCCAGCCTCTACTGAGCAGCCTGCTGCTATAACGCCGCCAGCGTCTACCGAACCGCCGGCATCTACCGAGCCGCCGGCCTCTACCGAGCAGCCCTACTGAGCCGCTGGTCTCTACTGAGCAACCCGCTGCTATTATTCCGCCGGCCTCTACTGAGCAGCCCGCTGCTATAACGCTGCTGGCCTCTACTGAGCAGCCCGCTGCTATCACGCTGCTGGCCTCTACCAACCACCTTCTCCAACCACGATATCAAAAGTTCCAACACCAACAGCCACTATAGGAACGGTTCTGTTGACGGAAGAATGAACTAAGTAACTTCCGTCTTAAGCATGGCGATATCAAAACGGATGGGAAGAAATGTTTCTATTCTTCAGTCCACAAAAGTCATCAATATCGACCATGGCGATCAATATTTCCCTACTTTTGACACTGGCACAAACAATTTTTCTCCACAAGAGTGTCCAATAGTCTACGCCACATTGGTCCCATACAAGAATCTGTATTGATTTTGAATTGGATATAAGAAGGTAGCTGTTTAGTGGGATAGTTAAATTTTTTACTATTGTATTTAATTAATTGATATTTATTATTTCAGACTGAAACCGCGATGGATTCTGTTCTCATACAGTGAGGCCGGAAGGCAGACTGTGGCAAAATTTGGACTCCCAGATCGATTGGGAGCCATTGACTGCACAACTGTTTCCACCAGAACAAGCATAGTACAGGAATGGACATGGCGTTACCTCCATCAATGTTCAGTTGGTAAGAAAATAGTAACCATAAAATGGTTCACGTACCTATTTACCTATTCGCGCTGTACACGCGAATCTTACTGGGCTCGATCGGGATCCCAAAGATGATAGAAGCAATGTGGCTGTTGCTGCTGCTGTGACGCTATGTGCTGCGAAACTCGTGTTTAATGGCGAATGCGCTGCTATTGTATAACATATAAATTATGATATGTGATTTTAAAAATAGAGAGATACTGATACCTCTTTACATATATGAATAATTCGAAAAATGTAATGATTACGAATTTGTATTTCAGATCGCAGATGCAGAGTGCAGAATATTGAATGGTTCTGTCATTCAGGCTACATGAAACAGAATTGGCCCATATTATCTACTACATAGGTAAGTCATTCTATAGCACAAGTTGTCAAAAACTATGTGGAAATATCACAGCATTGATTGTGACATGTGTTGTCCTATTCATCATTTGAAATAGGTATATAGTTTTATTGGGGTCCCTAGACGATCAGAATTGCTTGACAAGTATTTACGTGCTTGATCCAGTCTCAATCCGCACTCTATTTCACTGTAGCCGCCACAAAGTGAACCAGGGTGGAACTTGCGCTCTGTATACAAAAATATAGAATGTCTCTAAATGCAGATGAATGGCGTTTCTTGCTCTCACAATAGCTCTGTTGAAGAAACAAACAAGGTGATGGTCTAATGATAAGAGTTGGTGGTATTTGTGAGACTGATTGATGATAGAGCCCAATGATTTCATAAACTGTTTGAGTCATTTGGAACATCATTGAGAAACAAGATTATAACATGCGACAGGCGATTCCAGATAGTCAGCGATTATCTGTGATTCTTGGCTACCAGAATGGATTTGGAACATTTAAAATTCACTTGTACCTGTTGCTCTTTGCACGTTGAAACATATAATAATGGAAACATGTGAAGCTATCATAGAGAAATTAAAAGAAAACATTCTCATTCATTCAAAAACCGTATTTATTTGAAATAATAATCCTAAGTGACGAAAGTATGGGAATTTGGACTGGACAAAATTTTTGAATTGGATTTTGTAAAAAAGTTCACCATGATATCTAGTTAATGTGCCCATTTGTCCCTCGAATGAAACATCACTAATTATCTTCTCAGCATAACGGCGTGGATCTGCAGCTAATCTTCGAATCTTGAGAGCCCAACCTTTTGTGATGACCTCAGCATCATCTTCATTACGATTCTTGAAGTACGAAGTAGCAACAGATAATAATTCTGCTGTTTCACAATCATCTTGTTTGTTTTCATCTTTGAAGCTTCTTTGAAGGTTGGTGGTGGCATTTCCTAAAACATAATTTTTATTTAGAGGTGCCCAGAGCTACACAAGAATGGAGAATTGTTGCAGAGGGATTTGATACTCCATGGAATTTCCCTAATGTGATAGAGGGTGTGGATGGAAAACATGTTCAAATACAGAAACCTTATAACTCTGGATCACACTATTTTAATAACAAACAAACGCATGGTATTGTTTTAATGGCTATTGTAAATACTAACTACGAAGTTATTATGGTCGATGTTGCAGCAATCGGCAGAATATCTGACAGACGCGTTATGAAAAATACAGAATTTTGGTTGAGATTCACCGGCAACAATATCTGTCTGAATGTACGGGAACCGTCAAAATTACCATCAACAAATGAAAAAATGCCGGCGATGAAACTTATCAAGTGGTTAGAAGTGGCCACTTGCATAATTATTTATCAAAGACAGGAAATTACATTTGTAATGATGATGTTGAGTTTTAAAATATTTATGCAGGAGAAATTAGGCACCTGGCCTAATTTCTCCTGCAATTTTGTCAAGCAAAGCAGAATCACAAGAGCATTTTGATCGTCTAGTGACACCAAATGAATTACATACTCATTAAATCAACAATTTTGGATCCCATCATTTTGTTTGGCAATTCGGGAACTACAAAACACAAAATTAATTATTTATCATTGATTTTCAGGGGATTCAGGCTATGCTTTGGAGCATAAGCTAGTACCATGTTGCTCATTTCTAGTTGGAGTCATGAACTCCAACTAGAAATGAGCAACATGGTACACTACTAGAGAGATACATCAAGTGACAATGGCTACCTCAAGGGGACCTTCCTGTCCTGGCATGTGCATTGACAGAAGCCTTCATTATGCACCTGAGAAGGCATCGGTGCTGGTGTACACTTGCTGCACATTATTTTATGTAAATAAATATTGTACCTATGTAAATGGCTTCATCTCATTTACTTTCTGGTCATTTTTGGTTGTCCCAATGACTGCTGCTTCTATCCTGTAACAATAAAACATATTCTAATATAATAATTATAGAGCAAAAAAGATCTTTCCCATATAGATACCTACATTATCAGCGAGTAACATAGGCTTCATTTCATTTTCAAAAGTATTCATGAAAAGGGGTGGGGTTGTTCAAGTTCCAAGGGGAAAGTATAAAATCCAGGCTGACGATGTCGCGGGCGAAGTCCTGGTTGTTAAATGAGTTAGTATTACTATGTGAAAAAGACACTTACTTGTAGAACTGTTCTTGTCTCCGCATCGAAGAGGATAAATCATTCCTCCTTCGTCCGTGTTGCTCGGCTTACTGTGTTGCAATGGAACGGGCGGAGGATGGCGCAATTGCAGGGACCGATGGTCTTGGGCTTGTTAGATTGGATGGTGGAGTGGCCGGTGGTGGTGGTGGTGGTTGTCGTGTTTATACCTCTCCTAGCCCTGTCTCCCGCTGACCTGCCATACCACACGCGCTCTCTGTCCCTATGATGTTTAGTATACATAGGCTGGTGTTCGAGAGGCTGGGTATTGTTGTGCCATTGCCTGGGCTCCACTAAATACCCCAAAAAGTAGGCAAAATACCCCACTATATAGGAGCTTCTTGTTTTAGCGTGTAGAACTCTTCTTGTAGAACACTTTCACGCGTAAAAATTACATCCAGCCATACTCCTTTCGAGAAAAAAATCCTAAAGTTTCAAAATAATAACATTTTATTTACGTATATCGCCACAGACAATGTGAAATGTCATTCTCTAGGTCGTTTCATTTCATGTTCAGTTAAAGTGACAGCGGATTTGTATAGTTTTGATTACAATTCATTGTAGTTTTGTTATAATTAAGCTTTCGATTGCCTTTCATGTTTTAATAGTTTTACATATATTATTACTTTATAGAAATGTGTAAGTTATGCTTTACATTTTTATTTTAAAATAATTGCAACCGTAATACACTGAAATATGTAGGACATCATTATAATTAGGTTAAAGGAGATTCAAAATAAAAGGTAATTTGTATTTTTAAATAATTTTGTTTATTGAAACGTAATTTCTGGAATGCCATGTTGACACTTGACAGTTGTCGTCGTTTGTACTCTTACAGTCGAGCGAAAGCATGCTTGGTATTATTATTTTTTTTTATATTCCTGTTTGCAACAGCAAATTGGTTGACAACATGGAGTCCCCGAAGTTCCCAGCCTCGTGTTCTGTTGCCTCTTCTCCCGATCCCGAAGTTTTATGTGCTGTGCAAGTGTTGGACTCTAGTGAGCCGCTTGTGCGTACTACACCACGGATTGAGGCTTCGAGTGTTGTGCAAGTGTTAGACTCCAGTGAGCCGCTTGTGCAAACTTCATCGGTGCCCCGGGCACACACATTTCACATTGTCGGTATCTATGTATCACCATTATAAAAGATAATGTGAACTAAAAGTTTAATTAAGCTATGTACCTAATAGTCAGGTCAGACTTAAGAGTCGCGGGCCGGCGAGCGAAGTCGCTGTGTAAGTTATGTATGCATATTGTAAAACAGCTGTATGCGTAAGGACAAGATAGGCCTACGAAAGCACTACATACAACACCACCATTCTCCTATTACCGCACCACCAGCCTCCACACCATCCAAACTAACAAGCCCAAGACCATCGGTCCCTGCAATAGCGCCACCCTCCGCCCGTTCCACTGTAACCATCAAGCTTGGGCTCGAAGCCTGCTGCACGGAGGAAGGAGGAATGATTTTACCGTTTCCAATGAAGCTTATCTTAATAGCTGATAATGCTGATAATTTTTGCGCTACGTCGTGGAGTTGCGGAAATCGGCCTGTCTAATAATACAATACAACACAATAGCTGATAATGTAGCTTTCTATTTGGGAAAGAAAGTTTAATTTGTGTCGGGGATTTATTGATCTGCTGTTTAAGCTATGTATATATTGTAAAACAGCTGTATTCATAAGAAGAGGAAAGGCCATGTTGCGGGATGATAGAAAGAGTTACTGTAACCCCGGAAGGTAAAGGGCAAGGACAGAAAACGGATGGGCTTAAGTCAGTTAAAGTTGGGGTCGGCTACCAGCCTAACCGGATACAGCTGAATATCAGTGTTTTACATGGAGCAACTGCCTATCTGACCTCCACAACCCAGTTACTGGGCAACATGATACTCCTTGGTAAGAATGGTAGTCAGACTTTCGGGTTTCTGACTACCCGTAACAACTGTCAAAGATCTACAAATGACAACCGGGACCAACGGCTTAACTACTACTACTACTTTACATGATTGTAAGAACCAGCTGATTCAAACTTTTTAAATACGCCAAAATTACTTTTTTTACAAGTTGTAATTGAATTAAAAAGACTTGATATCTTTTTAATTTACTTACTGTATTATTTTCTTAATAATTATTTGTAAAAAAGTTGGTGATTTTGTTGGTCCTAAGCCCAATTAAAGTATGAAGGAAAAGTTTGAATTGAATAATAATATCAAAACCTTCTTAAAATATGACTAATTAAAAATTAGTGGTGTATAATATGTTTAACAATGTGTCCATAATTTTTAGCTAGAGCAGTTTTAGGTATGGCTCCGAATCGAATGAACGCTTACATGGAACATACCTACCACGTATGCGCCCCCCCTGCCCCTCACCTCTCCGGTCAATACCTGCCGGTCGGCGAGTGCGCGCGTGTCCGTTGCCAGCAGCAATTCAGAATTACCTACGTAACTTGATGTTAGTTTTGTTGGTAAGTTTCAATCATTTTAATTACTAGAAATGTAGAGTAGTGAATGTTTATGTGTAAAGCTTTGTAAACAAACTCTAGCACACTATAGTGCTACTATCTACATATACTTGGACATACTCGCGCCTTTTTCTTATGGGGATAAGCAGAAACTACAGAAAGCCACCTGCTACGATCTTGTTTATTATCAACTACATGGTCCTCGTCTATAAAGTGTAGGCCACAAACACAATGGGCAATGTTAATTTTAGTCCACCAAGAAGAAATCACATTTTTTAGGGTGAAGAGACACACAAATTGTTCCTGTTTTTTTTTTAAAGAGTAGTGATGTACTCTTTAAATAAAAGAAACAGGAACTAAATGAATTGAAGGATCTGAATGAATTGTTCCGGTTTTTTTAAAGAGTAGATCACAGTAGAAAAGAATAAATCACTCAATAATAACAACTTATCACATATCGGACTGCCTAGTTGGTAGCATGAGGTCCTGGGTTCGATTCCCAGGTCGAGCGATGTGCTATTGGGATTTCTCATTAAATCTGGATGTATTCCCAGTTTTTATGGCAATAGGCTCACCTCCTAATATATGGAACTTAAAAACTTATCTGGTTAAATGTGGGTGTACCTACTGTAGTTACACCTGTGTCATATTTCTCAGCAATAAACAATTGCTGGACTTTGCCGGAAAGTCTAATACAGTTCCGCATTGTATGAACAGTAACAACAGAATACTTGCCATTATTGCCACATTAGTACTTGCTTGGTCAAATTTTGCCTCCAAGCATAATGCATGCAATTATAATGTGAAGATGTGTAATAAGGGATGAAAAAATATAGATTTCCTTTGTTGTGCTACTATGGCATTGCCCGAAAGCCACATTAGATACGTATTGAGACACATTTAGAGCCAACTGTCAGACTTTGTACACGTGCAGCCTGTGGTTCAGGTAGAAGCAGAGGCCGCTCAGTGCCCTACGTGTGCAATATAACAATGGATTTAGGATAATGTTAGGGCTGCCCCGCTTTTGTGTAGCGCTTTCGGTATGTTTAAAGTGGCCAGGGTAGACGGATCTTGTGCGCTCACGCATGATGGCATGAAAGCTGTCTCTGCTCAAGCCGCTTGGCTTGAGCGGCATCAGCGGATGCACATGCTCAAATTGTATGACATGGTCTGAAATAAAGACTTATAATCATTATTATGTATTGGACACATGTCAGGTCCCTGGGGTCCCGGACTTCTGGGAGGCATACGAGGGGTCAAAGCCATCTCGCAGAGGCCCATTGAACACAGCAGCAAGCAGGAATGAGGCACCCATTATTATTTTCTATGACTGCATTACAGGCACTTTCCTATGAAGATGACCGTTGCAAATGTGTCTGCCCGAGCCCAGCTGCTGTGCTAGACAACACCGCGGGTGCTGACCGAAGTCTGCCAATGTACCACCGAACAAATGGTAAGGAAATAATCAAACTATCCTAAGGCTGATTATTCAACTGTCGATTAAATTTATTTTACAATAAATATAAAATTAAGAGGATAACAAAATCTGCAAATCCAAATTGAACAATCAACCCAAAGAACAAATTGCGTGGATTTATTTTTTGTTACACTATGTTGGTTAATAGCTTACATCACATCGTGTCAGTGCTCCCTCAATAGTTTATTGGCAGAGATCGTCTGATCTGTCAATCAGCAATAAACTACTTACGCTATTGTACATTCCAAATGTAATCAATTGGTCCATTTGTAGATGCTTTTTATGCAGTATTTGATGTGAGAGAAGCTTATTGCGTGCAATGCTAATGAACAATTAGAATTCGAAGCCATAACTGTTGGATTTACACTTAGTGCTGCATTCACCTATCTATGTGCTAAGCGCGTTAAATGATTGACAACGTGCATCTAACTTTATAACTTAGAGAATTCAAATCTCACTACTGCTGGTAACAATGACTATTCATTCATATCTTGTTGGAGTCTTATGTTCAGCGCTAGACAAACTTATTGAACTCATTAGTGGCAATTCCTATAGCTGGGCGCCATAAGTCGTTGTCATGAGTAAATGCTAAGGATGTCCCTGTTCGCGGTTCATGCAATAAAATCACGTGCGTGGACTGCTGACTGATGGTGATATTCACTTCATGTGCGATGAAATGTAATAAATAAATATAGTGAATTATCGAATCGAACGCAACATCCCTCGGGATGTCTATAGCGACAGCGTGGAATGGAATTATATCTCACAGCACTAATGTAATTTCAGCTGCCAGGGCACTTAGAGTGTGCGTCTTTCTAAATTTTCTCTACAACGTAGCTTTTGCGCTTCAGCTTTATAAAGCGACACAATAACAGTATAGCGATTAAATTAATTTGTATTCGAACTGTACTTAACGGGATCTGTAGCCCTTGCGCGAGTTTCTTGCGAGACGTTTACCATCCGAAAAAGTCAACAATTTGTACTTAGATTGAAACAGTGCCTCTACATTATTTCATTAGGTGAACTTCTTGCATAAACCTCGTGCTAGGGCTACAGGTAAAGATTGAAAACGTTGTGACTTTTTGAGCGTTATTTTACTAAACGCAATATTTGCTTGAGCTTAATCACATTTAAATGTATACAAGTGTATTAATCGCGTGACAGTGTCGCCTCGCCTCAGATGCCCTTTCTTTCCACAAAGAACGTAAAACTCTTCGTGTAAATGGGCATTTACCAGACGATAGCTTTGCATTCAACTGCAGATATTTACAGACCTAACACAGTGCAATTTAGCTTCTATGCAACAAATGTAGGACCCATGAGATGCCATGTTACTCATGCAATTCTTATTCATAGCAGTGTTACGAGTAACTTGTATTAATAGAATGTACATTATTTCCTGTGCTGACCTATTTGTCTGCCGCCGGCAAAAAGCATTACAATACAAATTGTACAAATGCTCCGTATCATGATTCTAACCATGTGTTCGCACTGGCGAAGCATACTGTTATGCACATGATAACATGCGGAAATCTCTTTTTTCTGTCAATCCACCCGCGTTAGCACAGCGTGGACAGCGAGACGTTAACAAAAACGTTATTATAGACGCGAACTCCTGTGTCGTGGATGCGTTAGCAAACATTGAAAGTCACATACACGAACAGCCATACCCAGAACAACTACCTGTAGGTCATACAAATATTTGTTCCGTGCGGGAATCGGATTAACGACTCGCGGCACAGCAGTCGATCGCTCAGCCACTGCGCCAACTGTGTCATCTGTTAGTATGCTTTATGTTTTAGGCTTCTGTAGCGCAAAGCCCGCCCACCGAGTGGTTCCGTACCTTGGTAGCGAAAACATAATTCCAAGGACAAATTTAAATTAATATTTTCTTGCGACCGACCACAAATGTAAGTTTGATTGTATACGGTTTTTTCTGATTGATCTGATTTGATTTCAATGAAAATAAAAAGTTTTGCCATGTAGGTGAAGTTGTGAACAGCATTGTATGTTTGTATTCCAAATATGAAGGCCATAGCATTAGTAAGTTTATTTGTTACCATTTTGGTACGAAACCCTTATGGGATCTCTTAGTTATCCGCCTGAAACAACCCATTTTCTTAGAAACAGGTAAGAAATCAATCAAAACTACTAAGGTCAGCGGTCCCTCAAGAGACACAGCCACTTATATAATGATAAATTTAGTTGCACAAAACCAAATCCTGTATTATGTAAATAAAGGTACTTCCCGTTAAGAAGAAGCATGGAATTCGGCTAGAATCAGCATAGGGCGTCAAGGTACAAGTAAAGAAATAAATAATAGATTGTATGTCATAAACATAATAGCTTTTGCGATTACAAACTTACATTTGCAGTTGTAACAAAATTAAGTTAGTCTTCCAATCCGGAATGGGTAATTCATAGGCCTTGTTACTTCAGTGAAGCCGAGGTCAGCCACTAAACGAAACCCTCGGGGCGCGAGACATACTTGCACTCGTCTGGTTTTTTAAACTTAGCAATGTAATAATATGTTAGTTTGCTTGCGTTCTTAAAACACGAATTGATTTGCATTCTGTATTTCCTTGGCAGCAAGTGTGAGTCATTGATCCTTCCGCGCGTGGCGGAGCAGGAGTTGTGCCTCCGTTGCGAATGCAAGTACGAGCAGGGACACTACTACATATTATGAAGGTACGTTGGTATCCTGCATCCCCAATACAAATAGAAAGAAGAAAGCTACGCTGAGGAAGTCGGGTGTGGCTGCTAGTTCCACAATATTAATAGCTTAAACACGATGCTCCAAATAATAGCTGTTTTGAAGGCAAGTCGATAGTTCTTTTATCGTATGAAAACTTTGAAATGAAATTAAATGAATCCTTTGTAATCGATGGCGTACCGGAAGGCATAACGTGGGTAGCCCCACGCGGCAAACAGCAGACACGTATGTAAAACGTCTTGCTCGAAATGTAGAACAAATATCGTTCACGAATGACGGACGCCCTTTCTGAGAGACACTCTTCGTGTAAGTTTTTAAAACCTGGCTCAAGACCGCTACTGTAATTGTCACTTTTCAATCTTTTCTCTGGTCCTCTAAAACTGTCCACTTAGCAGCCGACCTGAACAAACTTAGTTGGAAGAAAGGCTCAGCAGGTTATGATGGTTATTGCTGGAATCGATTCCCCGCCTGTGTGATTGATAAGAATGCCTTCTTAATTATAATATTAAACAAGATATGAGCTACATTTTTCAGGTGGTGGTGATCATCCTTATCTGCGTCATCATGTTGCTGATGGTGTACATGGGCTTCCACATCGGTCTGGTCCCCCTCATCAACTAGCGTGCTAAGGCTTCCTACCAGGAGCACACCAATGAAGATGTAAGTTGACCTAGGTGTAGATTTCTTAGAAAACAGGGCTTACCGCGTGTGAGTACCAGTAGTAATAGACAGAAACTCATACGACTGTAATTGGTCACCGTGACCTGCTGTGCACATCGTCACCTGCTCTGTCAATGACTATAGCAGGGCGGGCCTATGTTTTAAAAACGAAACCTGCAGAATCATTGACCCACAAGGATAAGTCGTGGAGTTGTGGATATCGGCCCGTCAAACAATACAGAGGTCGGAAGGAATGTGGTTTGAACATTATTCTACGGAAGCTAGCATATTCATAGTCACCCGATTCTTCTGAAATGTTGTTTCAGGCAATTGTATGTAATTGTACAAATGTTAGGTAATCGTTCAGCTACTTTCATCAAAATAATGAATGTAACCGACTGAGGTTCATAAAACTGTATACCTAAGCACCGAACATTTCTCTGACGAAAACATGAATAGGATTGAAGGACAAACTCAAGTTTGTAACGTACAACCGTAACGTAAAGCAATTCATTGTTGGACTGGGGTGGGCCGGCCACAGCTGGGCAGTAATGTTGTACTGTATTTCATTACTACCCGATCGGCCGGTCAATAATGTGATTTGAATTGGGAACCTTAAATACAAAAACTAACTGGGCGTCAATATAGCATATCGAACAGTACAGAGGGACTATCAGAAGAGGTAAAACGACAACCAAACTGTCGGATCTACCATACAACGGCCGCTCACATCACGAAATGGCCTTCATGCTCGTGAATCGAGAGCACACCTTTAAAACAGTAGTTAAACGTCAGGTTGTTTGATTTCCAGGACGAGAGCACCCTCGGCGGGCCTTCACAGCGAGTGGAAGCGCCAGGTCCGTGAGCAGCGCCGCAACATATACGATAGACATACATTAGCCTTAATGTGAGTATTTGAAACCCTATTGAGCTATTTTTACGTTTACTTTAATAATGCAAACCAAACATATTACAAAATAAACTTTTAAAGTATGATAAACATAAAACAACTTGTGCAAAAACTTAACTAAAATGAAAGAGTCGACATCCATTAGTGACCTATTACCGATAAGGACTAAGCGAGATATGTCAAATTGGTATACGTCTTGAACTTCGCCATGTTTTTGGTGCAAGCGTTTGAATGTCCAATTGGGTTTTTGAATATATTTTTTGTTGTGATCAAATGAAAGATCTTATATACGTTTTGGAGCAAAACTATTTTAATTTTTTAATTTTTGCTCTACTTTAAAAGTTCTATTAAATAAAAAATATTGTTTATACATTGTTTTGACTTGGAATTAATTTAATCAGATAATTGACAACCTATGTGGCGCAGCGGGCGAAGGTCCGCCTGCGACGCAGGAGGTTGCGGGTTCGATTCCCGCCTTGGGACAAATGTTTGTATGATCTACAAAGATTTGTTCCAGGTGTTCTGGGTATTTTCTATGTATAATAAAAAATATCTATCTATGTAATGTATTGTATTAAGTATATCAGTCATCTAGTACCCATAACACAAGCTCTGCTTAGCTTGGGGCTAGATGATGCTGTGTGGATTGTCCAGCATTATTTATTTATTTATTATTTTTAATATATTTATAAATATATAGAAAATGTCAATCCTTTATATGTATCGTGGTTGCTTGTTTCGTACCATTATGTACGAATACTACAAAAAACCTGCCAAAAATAGATTTCAAATGCGCCCCAAAATGCAACGAAACCAATTGTTCCAAGCTGTGCGCCGAATAAATCCCAAAACAACATACAATTTTTTTTTTGTTGTTGATAATTTCTAATGTAACATTACATAACATCACGCCTGCATTATCCGAAGGGTTAAGCAGAAGCCGGCCTCTACCTAGCCGCCGGCCTCTACCTAGCCGCCGGCCACTACCTAGCCGCCGGCCACTACCGAGCCGCCAGCCTCTATCGAGCAGCCCGCTGCTATCACGCCGCCGGCCTCTACCGAGCCGCCGGCCACTACCGAGCCGCCGGCCTCTTCCTAGCCGCCGGCCTCTACCTAGCCGCTGGCCACTACCGAGCCGCCGGCCTCTACCTAGCCGCCGGCCACTACCGAGCCGCCGGCCTCTTCCTAGCCGCCGGCCTCTACCTAGCCGCCGGCCACTACCGAGCCGCCGGCCTCTACCTAGCCGCCGGCCACTACCTAGCCGCCGGCCACTACCGAGCCGCCAGCCTCTATCGAGCAGCCCGCTGCTATCACGCCGCCGGCCTCTACCGAGCCGCCGGCCACTACCGAGCCGCCGGCCTCTTCCTAGCCGCCGGCCTCTACCTAGCCGCCGGCCACTACCAAGCCGCCGGCCACTACCGAGCCGCCGGCCACTATCGAGCAGCCCGCTGCTATCACGCCGTCGGCCTCTACCGAGCCGCCGGCCACTACCGAGCCGCCGGCCTCTTCCTAGCCGCCGGCCTCTACCTAGCCGCCGGCCACTACCGAGCCGCCGGCCACTACCGAGCCGCCAGCCTCTATCGAGCAGCCCGCTGCTATCACGCCGCCGGCCTCTACCGAGCCGCCGGCCACTACCGAGCCGCCAGCCTCTATCGAGCAGCCCGCTGCTATCACGCCGTCGGCCTCTACCGAGCCGCCGGCCACTACCTAGCCGCCGGCCTCTACCTAGCCGCCGGCCTCTACCAAGCCGCCGGCCACTACCTAGCCGCCAGCCACTACCGAGCCGCCAGCCTCTATCGAGCAGCCCGCTACTATCACGCCGCCGGCCTCTACCGAGCCGCCGGCCACTACCGAGCCGCCAGCCTCTATCGAGCAGCCCGCTGCTATCACGCCGTCGGCCTCTACCGAGCCGCCGGCCTCTACCTAGCCGCCGGCCTCTACCTAGCCGCCGGCCACTACCTAGCCGCCGGCCACTACCGAGCCGCCAGCCTCTATCGAGCAGCCCGCTGCTATCACGCCGTCGGCCTCTACCGAGCCGCCGGCCACTACCGAGCCGCCGGCCTCTTCCTAGCCGCCGGCCTCTACCTAGCCGCCGGCCACTACCGAGCCGCCGGCCACTACCGAGCCGCCAGCCTCTATCGAGCAGTCCGCTGCTATCACGCCGCCGGCCTCTACCGAGCCGCCGGCCACTACCTAGCCGCCGGCCACTACCGAGCCGCCAGCCTCTATCGAGCAGCCCGCTGCTATTACGCCGCCGGCCTCTACCTAGCCGCCGGCCTCTACCGAGCCGTCGGCCACTACCTAGCTGCCGGCCTCTACCTAGCTGCCGGCCTCTACCGAGCCGCCGGCCTCTACCTAGCCGCCGGCCACTACCGAGCCGCCAGCCTCTATCGAGCAGCCCGCTGCTATCACGCCGTCGGTCTCTACCGAGCCGCCCGCTGCTGTCACGCCGCCAGCCTCTACTGAGCAGCCGGCTGCTATAACGCCGCCAGCGTCTACCGAACCGCCGGCCTCTACCGAGCCGCCGGCCTCTACCGAGCAGCCCTACTGAGCCGCTGGCCTCTACTGAGCAGCCCGCTTCTATAACGCTGCTTGCACTCTACTGAGCAGCCCGCTGCTATCACGCTGCTGGCCTCTACCAACCTCTACAAACCTTCTCCAACCACGATATCAAAAGTTCCAACACCAACAGCCACTATAGGAACGGTTCTGTTGACGGAAGAATGGACTAAGTGACAGATTGTGGGAAAAAAACTTCCGTCTTAAGCATGGCGATATCAAAACGGATGGGAAGAAATGTTTCTATTCTTCAGTCCACAAAAGTCATCAATATCGACCATGGCGACCAATATTTCCCTACTTTTGACACTGGCACAAACAATTTTTCTCCACAAGAGTGTCCAATAGTCTACGCCACATTGGTCCCATACAAGAATCTGTATTGATTTTGAATTGGATATAAGAAGGTAGGTGTTTAGTGGGATAGTTAAATTTTTTACTATTGTATTTAATTAATTGATATTTATTATTTCAGACTGAAACCGCGATGGATTCTGTTCTCATACAGTGAGGCCGGAAGGCAGACTGTGGCAAAATTTGGACTCCCAGATCGATTGGGAGCCATTGACTGCACAACTGTTTCCACCAGAACAAGCATAGTACAGGAATGGACATGGCGTTACCTCCATCAATGTTCAGTTGGTAAGAAAATAGTAACCATAAAATGGTTCACGTACCTATTTACCTATTCGCGCTGTACACGCGAATCTTACTGGGCTCGATCGGGATCCCAAAGATGATAGAAGCAATGTGGCTGTTGCTGCTGCTGTGACGCTATGTGCTGCGAAACTCGTGTTTAATGGCGAATGCGCTGCTATTGTATAACATATAAATTATGATATGTGATTATAAAAATAGAGAGATCCTGATATCTCTTTACATATATGAATAATTCGAAAAATGTAATGATTACGAATTTGTATTTCAGATCGCAGATGCAGAGTGCAGAATATTGAATGGTTCTGTCATTCGGGCTACATGAAACAGAATTGGCCCATATTATCTACTACATAGGTAAGTCATTCTATAGCACAAGTTGTCAAAAACTATGTGGAAATATCACAGCATTGATTGTGACATGTGTTGTCCTATTCATCATTTGAAATAGGTATATAGTTTTATTGGGGTCCCTAGACGATCAGAATTGCTTGACAAGTATTTACGTGCTTGATCCAGTCTCAATCCGCACTCTATTTCACTGTAGCCGCCACAAAGTGAACCAGGGTGGAACTTGCGCTCTGTATACAAAAATATAGAATGTCTCTAAATGCAGATGAATGGCGTTTCTTGCTCTCACAATAGCTCTGTTGAAGAAACAAACAAGGTGATGGTCTAATGATAAGAGTTGGTGGTATTTGTGAGACTGATTGATGATAGAGCCCAATGATTTCATAAACTGTTTGAGTCATTTGGAACATCATTGAGAAACAAGATTATAACATGCGACAGGCGATTCCAGATAGTCAGCGATTATCTGTGATTCTTGGCTACCAGAATGGATTTGGAACATTTAAAATTCACTTGTACCTGTTGCTCTTTGCACGTTGAAACATATAATAATGGAAACATGTGAAGCTATCATAGAGAAATTAAAAGAAAACATTCTCATTCATTCAAAAACCGTATTTATTTGAAATATTAATCCTAACTGACGAAAGTATGGGAATTTGGACGGGACAAAATTTTTGAATTGGATTTTGTAAAAAAGTTCACCATGATATCTAGTTAATGTGCCCATTTGTCCCTCGAATGAAACATCACTAATTATCTTTTCAGCATAACGGCGTGGATCTGCAGCTAATCTTCGAATCTTGAGAGCCCAACCTTTTGTGATGACCTCAGCATCATCTTCATTACGATTCTTGAAGTACGAAGTAGCAACAGATAATAATTCTGCTGTTTCACAATCATCTTGTTTGTTTTCATCTTTGAAGCTTCTTTGAAGGTTGGTGGTGGCATTTCCTAAAACATAATTTTTATTTAGAGGTGCCCAGAGCTACACAAGAATGGAGAATTGTTGCAGAGGGATTTGATACTCCATGGAATTTCCCTAATGTGATAGAGGGTGTGGATGGAAAACATGTTCAAATACAGAAACCTTATAACTCTGGATCACACTATTTTAATAACAAACAAACGCATGGTATTGTTTTAATGGCTATTGTAAATACTAACTACGAAGTTATTATGGTCGATGTTGCAGCAATCGGCAGAATATCTGACAGACGCGTTATGAAAAATACAGAATTTTGGTTGAGATTCACCGGCAACAATAACTGTCTGAATGTACCGGAACCGTCAAAATTACCATCAACAAATGAAAAAATGCCGGCGATGAAACTTATCAAGTGGTTAGAAGTGGCCACTTGCATAATTATTTATCAAAGACAGGAAATTACATTTGTAATGATGATGTTGAGTTTTAAAATATTTATGCAGGAGAAATTAGGCACCTGGCCTAATTTCCCCTGCAATTTGGTCAAGCAGAGCAGAATCACAAGAGCATTTTGATCGTCTAGTGACACCAAATGAATTACATACTCATTAAATCAACAATTTTGGATCCCATCATTTTGTTTGGCAATTCGGGAACTACAAAACACAAAATTAATTATTTATCATTGATTTTCAGGGGATTCAGGCTATGCTTTGGAGTCATGAACTCCAACTAGAAATGAGCAACATGGTACACTACTAGAGAGATACATCAAGTGACAATGGCTACCTCAAGGGGACCTTCCTGTCCTGGCATGTGCATTGACAGAAGCCTTCATTATGCACCTGAGAAGGCATCGGTGCTGGTGTACACTTGCTGCACATTATTTTATGTAAATAAATATTGTACCTATGTAAATGGCTTCATCTCAATTACTTTCTGGTCATTTTTGGTTGTCCCAATGACTGCTGCTTCTATCCTGTAACAATAAAACATATTCTAATATAATAATTATAGAGCAAAGTAGATCTTTCCCATATAGATACCTACATTATCAGCAAGTAACATAGGCTTCATTTCATTTTCAAAAGTATTCATGAAAAGGGGTGGGGTTGTTCAAGTTCCAAGGGGAAAGTATAAAATCCAGGCTGAAGATGTCGCGGGCGAAGTCCTGGTTGTTAAATGAGTTAGTATTACTATGAGAAAAAGACACTTACTTGTAGAACTCTTCTTGTCTCCGCATCGAAGAGGATAAATCATTCCTCCTTCGTCCGTGTTGCTCGGCTTACTGTGTTGCAATGGAACGGGCGGAGGATGGCGCAATTGCAGGGACCGATGGTCTTGGGCTTGTTAGATTGGATGGTGGAGTGGCCGGTGGTGGTGGTGGTGGTTGTCGTGTTTATACCTCTCCTAGCCCTGTCTCCCGCTGACCTGCCATACCACACGCGCTCTCTGTCCCTATGATGTTTAGTATCCATAGGCTGGTGTTCGAGAGGCTGGGTATTGTTGTGCCATTGCCTGGGCTCCACTAAATACCCCAAAAAGTAGGCAAAATACCCCACTATATAGGAGCTTCTTGTTTTAGCGTGTAGAAGTCTTCTTGTAGAACACTTTCACACGTAAAAATTACATCCAGCCTTACTCCTTTCGAGAAAAAATCCTAAAGTTTCAAAATAATAACATTTTATTTACGTATATCGCCACAGACAATGTGAAATGTCATTCTCTAGGTCGTTTCATTTCACGTTCAGTTAAAGTGACAGCGGATTTGTATAGTTTTGATTACAATTCATTGTAGTTTTGTTATAATTAAGCTTTCGATTGCCTTTCATGTTTTAATAGTTTTACATATATTATTACTTTATAGAAATGTGTAAGTTATGCTTTACATTTTTATTTTAAAATAATTGCAACCGTAATACACTGAAATATGAAGGAACTCATTATAATTAGGTTAAAGGAGATTCAAAATAAAAAGGTAATTTGTATTTTTAAATAATTTTGTTTATTGAAACGTAATTTCTGGAATGCCATGTTTGTGACGCCAACGTTTGACAGTTGACAATTGACTGTTGTCGTCGTTTGTACTCTTACAGTCGAGCGAAAGCATGCTTGGTATTCCTGTTTGCAACAGCAAATTGGTTGACAACATGGAGTCCCCGAAGTTCCCAGCCTCGTGTTCTGTTTTCTCTTCTCCCGATCCCGAAGTTTTATGTGCTGTGCAAGTGTTGGACTCTAGTGAGCCGCTTGTGCGTACTACACCACGGATTGAGGCTTCGAGTGTTGTGCAAGTGTTAGACTCCAGTGAGCCGCTTGTGCAAACTTCATCGGTGCCCCGGGCACACACATTTTACATTGTCGGTATCTATGTATCACCATTATAAAAGATAATGTGAACTAAAAGTTTAATTAAGCTATGTACCTAATAGTCAGGTCAGACTTAAGAGTCGCGGGCCGGTCTTAAGGCCGCGAAGTCGCTGTGTAAGTTATGTATGCATATTGTAAAACAGCTGTATGCGTAAGGACAAGATAGGCCTACGAAAGCATTACATACACCACCACCATTCTCCTATTACTGCACCACCAGCCTCCACACCATCCAAACTAACGTAACCATCAAGCTTGGGCTCGAAGCCTGCTGCACGGAGGAAGGAGGAATGATTTTACCGTTTCCAATGAAGCTTATCTTAATAGCTGATAATGCTGATAATTTTTGCGCTACGTCGTGGAGTTGCGGAAATCGGCCTGTCTAACAATACAATACAATAGCTGATAATGTAGCTTTCTATTTGGGAAAGAAAGTTTAATTTGCGTCGGGGATTTATTGATCTGCTGTTTAAGCTATGTATATATTGTAAAACAGCTGTATTCATAAGAAGAGGAAAGGCCATGTTGCGGGAAGATAGAAAGAGTTACTGTAACCCCGGAAGGTAAAGGGCAAGGACAGAAAACGGATGGGCTTAAGGCAGTTAAAGTCTGAACCGCTGTACGTCAGCTGAACCTTCGGACGGTGGTAAATGCGTACCAGCGCTCGACCATGGATCGTGCCACGCACTGGCCCTCAGTCCCTGACAAAGAACGTGTCTGCAAAACTTGTACAATGATGTAGTGGACTACTTTGAAGAAGATCACCAGTGAAATATGGCTGATGCGGCTCATCATTTCAATCCTTGTCATGTCTCGATTTCACCCATACCACTACACAAAGATGAACCATCATCGGATTGTTCAATCAACGTAGTAAACACTGGTGGTCAATCATCATCTATCTGCCTAGCCTTTTCCCAACTATGTTGGGGTCGGCTACCAGCCTAACCGGATACAGCTGAATATCAGTGTTTTACATGGAGCACCTGCCTATCTGACCTCCACAACCCAGTTACTGGGCAACATGATACTCCTTGGTAAGAATGGTAGTCAGACTTTCGGGTTTCTGACTACCCGTAACAACTGTCAAAGATCTACAAATGACAACCGGGACCAACGGCTTAAGTACTACTACTACTTTACATGATTGTAAGAACCAGCTGATTCAAACTTTTTAAATACGCCAAAATTACTTTTTTTACAAGTTGTAATTGAATTAAAAAGACTTGATATCTTTTTAATTTAGTTACTGTATTATTTTCTTAATAATTATTTGTAAAAAAGTTGGTGATTTTGTTGGTCCTAAGCCCAATTAAAGTATGAAGGAAAAGTTTGAATTGAATAATAATATCAAGACCTTCTTAAAATATGACTAATTAAAAATTAGTGGTGTATAATATGTTTAACAATGTGTCCATAATTTTTAGCTAGAGCAGTTTTAGGTATGGCTCCGAATCAAATGAACGCTTACATGGAACATACCTACCACGTATGCGCCCCCCCTGCCCCTCACCTCTCCGGTCAATACCTGCCGGTCGGCGAGTGCGCGCGTGTCCGTTGCCAGCAGCAATTCAGAATTACCTACGTAACTTGATGTTAGTTTTGTTGGTAAGTTTCAATCATTTTAATTACTAGAAATGTAGAGTAGTGAATGTTTATGTGTAAAGCTTTGTAAACAAACTCTAGCACACTATAGTGCTACTATCTACATATACTTGGACATACTCGCGCCTTTTTCTTATGGGGATAAGCAGAAACTACAGAAAGCCACCTGCTACGATCTTGTTTATTATCAACTACATGGTCCTCGTCTATAAAGTGTAGGCCACAAACACAATGGGCAATGTTAATTTTAGTCCACCAAGAAGAAATCACATTTTTTAGGGTGAAGAGACACACAAATTGTTCCTGTTTTTTTTTTAAAGAGTAGTGATCTACTCTTTAAATAAAAGAAACAGGAACTGAATGAATTGTTCGGTTTTTTTGAAGAGTTTATTTAAAGAGTAGATCACAGTAGAAAAGAAGAAATCACTCAATAATAACAACTTATCACATATCGGACTGCCTAGTTGGTAGCATGAGGTCCTGGGTTCGATTCCCAGGTCGAGCGATGTGCTATTGGGATTTCTCATTAAATCTGGATGTATTCAGGGTTTTTATGGCAATAGGCTCACCTCCTAATATATGGAACTTAAAAACTTATCTGGTTAAATGTGGGTGTACCTACTGTAGTTACACCTGTGTCATATTTCTCAGCAATAAACAATTGCTGGACTTTGACGGAAAGTCTAATACAGTTCCGCATTGTATGAACAGTAACAACAGAATACTTGCCATTATTGCCACATTAGTACTTGCTTGGTCAAAACTTGCCTCCAAGCATAATGCATGCAATTATAATGTGAAGATTTGTAATAAGGGATGAAAAAATATAGATTTCCTTTGTTGTGCTACTATGGCATTGCCCGAAAGCCACATTAGATACGTATTGAGACACATTTAGAGCCAACTGTCAGACTTTGTACACGTGCAGCCTGTGGTTCAGGTAGAAGCAGAGGCCGCTCAGTGCCCTACGTGTGCAATATAACAATGGATTTAGGATAATGTTAGGGCTGCCCCGCTTTTGTGTAGCGCTTTCGGTATGTTTAAAGTGGCCAGGGTAGACGGATCTTGTGCGCTCACGCATGATGGCATGAAAGCTGTCTCTGCTCAAGCCGCTTGGCTTGAGCGGCATCAGCGGATGCACATGCTCAAATTGTATGACATGGTCTGAAATAAAGACTTATAATCATTATTATGTATTGGACACATGTCAGGTCCCTGGGGTCCCGGACTTCTGGGAGGCATACGAGGGGTCAAAGCCATCTCGCAGAGGCCCATTGAACACAGCAGCAAGCAGGAATGAGGCACCCATTATTATTTTCTATGACTGCATTACAGGCACTTTCCTATGAAGATGACCGTTGCAAATGTGTCTGCCCGAGCCCAGCTGCTGTGCTAGACAACACCGCGGGTGCTGACCGAAGTCTGCCAATGTACCACCGAACAAATGGTAAGGAAATAATCAAACTATCCTAAGGCTGATTATTCAACTGTCGATTAAATTTATTTTACAATAAATATAAAATTAAGAGGATAACAAAATCTGCAAATCCAAATTGAACAATCAACCCAAAGAACAAATTGCGTGGATTTATTTTTTGTTACACTATGTTGGTTAATAGCTTACATCACATCGTGTCAGTGCTCCCTCAATAGTTTATTGGCAGAGATCGTCTGATCTGTCAATCAGCAATAAACTACTTACGCTATTGTACATTCCAAATGTAATCAATTGGCCCATTTGTAGATGCTTTTTATGCAGTATTTGATGTGAGAGAAGCTTATTGCGTGCAATGCTAATGAACAATTAGAATTCGAAGCCATAACTGTTGGATTTACACTTAGTGCTGCATTCACCTATCTATGTGCTAAGCGCGTTAAATGATTGACTTATCTAAAGAATAAACTTGCGTCTAACAACACACTCACACATTGTGCATCTAACTTTATAACTTAGAGAATTCAAATCTCACTACTGCTGGTAACAATGACTATTCATTCATATCTTGTTGGAGTCTTATGTTCAGCGCTAGACAAACTTATTGAACTCATCAGTGGCAATTCCTATAGCTGGGCGCCATAAGTCGTTGTCATGAGTAAATGCTAAGGATGTCCCTGTTCGCGGTTCATGCAATAAAATCACGTGCGTGGACTGCTGACTGATGGTGATATTCACTTCATCGTTCATTTCTTCATTCGTGCGATGAAATGTAATAAATAAATATAGTGAATTATCGAATCGAACGCAACATCCCTCGGGATGTCCATAGCGACAGCGTGGAATGGAATTATATCTCACAGCACTAATGTAATTTCAGCTGCCAGGGCACTTAGAGTGTGCGTCTTTCTAAATTTTCTCTACAACGTAGCTTTTGCGCTTCAGCTTTATAAAGCGACACAATAACAGTATAGCGATTAAATTAATTTGTATTCGAACTGTACTTAACGGGATCTGTAGCCCTTGCGCGAGTTTCTTGCGAGACGTTTACCATCCGAAAAAGTCAACAATTTGTACTTAGATTGAAACAGTGCCTCTACATTATTTCATTAGGTGAACTTCTTGCATAAACCTCGTGCTAGGGCTACAGGTAAAGATTGAAAACGTTGTGACTTTTTGAGCGTTATTTTACTAAACGCAATATTTGCTTGAGCTTAATCACATTTAAATGTATACAAGTGTATTAATCGCGTGACAGTGTCGCCTCGCCTCAGATGCCCTTTCTTTCCACAAAGAACGTAAAACTCTTCGTGTAAATGGGCATTTACCAGACGATAGCTTTGCATTCAACTGCAGATATTTACAGACCTAACACAGTGCAATTTAGGACATCTATGCAACAAATGTAGGACCCATGAGATGCCATGTTACTCATGCAATTCTTATTCATAGCAGTGTTACGAGTAACTTGTATTAATAGAATGTACATTATTTCCTGTGCTGACCTATTTGTCTGCCGCCGGCAAAAAGCATTACAATACAAATTGTACAAATGCTCCGTATCGTTATTATAGACGCGAACTCCTGTGTCGTGGGTGCGTTAGCAAACATTGAAAGTCACATACACGAACAGCCATACCCAGAACAACTACCTGTAGGTCATACAAATATTTGTTCCGTGCGGGAATCGGATTAACGACTCGCGGCACAGCAGTCGATCGCTCAGCCACTGCGCCAACTGTGTCATCTGTTAGTATGCTTTATGTTTTAGGCTTCTGTAGCGCAAAGCCCGCCCACCGAGTGGTTCCGTACCTTGGTAGCGAAAACATAATTCCAAGTACAAATTTAAATTAATATTTTCTTGCGACCGACCACAAATGTAAGTTTGATTGTATACGGTTTTTTCTGATTGATCTGATTTGATTTCAATGAAAATAAAAAGTTTTGCCATGTAGGTGAAGTTGTGAACAGCATTGTATGTTTGTATTCCAAATATGAAGGCCATAGCATTAGTAATTTTATTTGTTACCATTTTGGTACGAAACCCTTATGGGATCTCTTAGTTATCCGCCTGAAACAACCCATTTTCTTAGAAACAGGTAAGAAATCAATCAAAACTACTAAGGTCAGCGGTCCCTCAAGAGACACAGCCACTTATATAATGATAAATTTAGTTGCACAAAACCAAATCCTGTATTATGTAAATAAAGGTACTTCCCGTTAAGAAGAAGCATGGAATTCGGCTAGAATCAGCATAGGGCGTCAAGGTACAAGTAAAGAAATAAATAATAGATTGTATGTCATAAACATAATAGCTTTTGCGATTACAAACTTACATTTGCAGTTGTAACAAAATTAAGTTAGTCTTCCAATCCGGAATGGGTAATTCATAGGCCTTGTTACTTCAGTGAAGCCGAGGTCAGCCACTAAACGAAACCCTCGGGGCGCGAGACATACTTGCACTCGTCTGGTTTTTTAAACTTAGCAATGTAATAATATGTTAGTTTGCTTGCGTTCTTAAAACACGAATTGATTTGCATTCTGTATTTCCTTGGCAGCAAGTGTGAGTCATTGATCCTTCCGCGCGTGGCGGAGCAGGAGTTGTGCCTCCGTTGCGAATGCAAGTACGAGCAGGGACACTACTACATATTATGAAGGTACGTTGGTATCCTGCATCCCCAATACAAATAGGCTATCATTTATGAAGAAAGCTACGCTGAGGAAGTCGGGTGTGGCTGCTAGTTCCACAATATTAATAGCTTAAACACGATGCTCCAAATAATAGCTGTTTTGAAGGCAAGTCGATAGTTCTTTTATCGTATGAAAACTTTGAAATGAAATTAAATGAATCCTTTGTAATCGATGGCGTACCGGAAGGCATAACGTGGGTAGCCCCACGCGGCAAACAGCAGACACGTATGTAAAACGTCTTGCTCGAAATGTAGAACAAATATCGTTCACGAATGACGGACGCCCTTTCTGAGAGACACTCTTCGTGTAAGTTTTTAAAACCTGGCTCAAGACCGCTACTGTAATTGTCACTTTTCAATCTTTTCTCTGGTCCTCTAAAACTGTCCACTTAGCAGCCGACCTGAACAAACTTAGTTGGAAGAAAGGCTCAGCAGGTTATGATGGTTATTGCTGGAATCGATTCCCCGCCTGTGTGATTGATAAGAATGCCTTCTTAATTATAATATTAAACAAGATATGAGCTACATTTTTCAGGTGGTGGTGATCATCCTTATCTGCGTCATCATGTTGCTGATGGTGTACATGGGCTTCCACATCGGTCTGGTCCCCCTCATCAACTAGCGTGCTAAGGCTTCCTACCAGGAGCACACCAATGAAGATGTAAGTTGACCTAGGTGTAGATTTCTTAGAAAACAGGGGGTGGGGGGCTTACCGCGTGTGAGTACCAGTAGAAATAGACAGAAACTCATACGACTGTAATTGGTCACCTTGACCTGCTGTGCACATCGTCACCTGGTCGTGAATGTGGTTTGAACATTATTCTACGGAAGCTAGCATATTCATAGTCACCCGATTCTTCTGAAATGTTGTTTCAGGCAATTGTATGTAATTGTACAAATGTTAGGTAATCGTTCAGCTACTTTCATCAAAATAATGAATGTAACCGACTGAAGTTCATAAAACTATATACCTAAGCACCGAACATTTCTCTGACGAAAACATGAATAGGATTGAAGGACAAACTCAAGTTTGTAACGTACAACCGTAACGTAAAGCAATTCATTGTTGGACTGGGGTGGGCCGGCCACAGCTGGGCAGTAATGTTGTACTGTATTTCATTACTACCCGATCGGCCGGTCAATAATGTGATTTGAATTGGGAACCTTAAATACAAAAACTAACTGGGCGTCAATATAGCATATCGAAAAGTACAGAGGGACTATCGGAAGAGGTAAAACGACAACCAAACTGTCGGATCTACCATACAACGGCCGCTCACATCACGACATGGCCTTCATGCTCGTGAATCGAAAGCACACCTTTAAAACAGTAGTTAAACGTCAGGTTGTTTGATTTCCAGGACGAGAGCACCCTCGGCGGGCCTTCACAGCGAGTGGAAGCGCCAGGTCCGTGAGCAGCGCCGCAACATATACGATAGACATACATTAGCCTTAATGTGAGTATTTGAAACCCTATTGAGCTATTTTTACGTTTACTTTAATAATGCAAACCAAACATATTACAAAATAAACTTTTAAAGTATGATAAACATAAAACAACTTGTGCAAAAAGTTAACTAAAATGAAAGAGTCGACATCCATTAGTGACCTATTACCGATAAGGACTAAGCGAGATATGTCAAACTGGTATACGTCTTGAACTTCACCATGTTTTTGGTGCAAGCGTTTGAATGTCCAATTGGGTTTTTGAATATATTTTTTGTTGTGATCAAATGAAAGATCTTATATACGTTTTGGAGCAAAACTATTTTAATTTTTTAATTTTTGCTCTACTTTAAAAGTTCTATTAAATAAAAAATATTGTTTATACATTGTTTTGACTTGGAATTAATTTAATCAGATAATTGACAACCTATGTGGCGCAGCGGGCGAAGGTCCGCCTGCGACGCAGGAGGCGAAGGTCCGCCTGCGACGCAGGAGGTTGCGGGTTCGATTCCCGCCTTGGGACAAATGTTTGTATGATCTACAAAGATTTGTTCCAGGTGTTCTGGGTATTTTCTATGTATAATAAAAAATATCTATCTATGTAATGTATTGTATTAAGTATATCAGTCATCTAGTACCCATAACACAAGCTCTGCTTAGCTTGGGGCTAGATGATGCTGTGTGGATTGTCCAGCATTATTTATTTATTTATTATTTTTAATATATTTATAAATATATAGAAAATGTCAATCCTTTATATGTATCGTGGTTGCTTGTTTCGTACCACAGAACAATAAAAACGGTAGAAGTAGCTTGAGAAAATGTTTGTACCAGAACCGGTGTCGCCAAACTCACACATTTACAATTTACTCTTACTGCAAACCCGAAGATACGATTGGCTAAACACAAAAAATGGGCGTAAGCGAAATACAAAAAAAATATTATACGAAATGCAACTTTAATTTCAAACAACCTATAAATCAAATTGGCAAAAACAAGAAAGAAATTCATCTTGGACCGCCACTCGTCGCTAGATGGCATTATTCAGAATTGACATTAGTGAACTGTAACATCATAAAAATAAGGGTGATATTTGAATGGCGTATCGCTGATACGATTGCAAGTTGCTACTCAAATAGTGATGTAACCTAGTTCGATCGAAGTAATATCGATAGTAGTAGAAAACGTATTTAAAATGCGATAGTATTAAAACAATGGAATTAATATGTCGTAGGGCAATTTTTAAACGTATTTATTAAAAAAGGTATTTATTTACATGTAAATCAATAGTAGGTACATTGTTATAAAAGGGTGGAAGGTTTTTGCAAACGAGCTGACATTAAGAAGCCCGAGCCGAAGACGAGGGTTTTTAATGTCACGAAGTTTGAATAACCTACACACCCACATACCACACTCACACGACGTTTTTCAATACAGTTGTGGAAAATATAAATTTATCACACAACAAACGAAAATTTTCAACAAAAAAAATACAACTTCAAAAAAAACTAAAAAATGCAAAATAATTTTAATTTCGGCAGTTCTTTATATCAAAAATTCACCAAATTTAAATGGGACAAATTGGCGGGTAAACTCTTTGAAACAAAAGAAGAATCGGTTTACATTTGACGAAGATATCGCTGAAAACGAACAAAAAAAAATTCTAACGAATTAAACTATGTAGAAACTATTTTTAATATTCATATATTAGAGAAATTATTACATTAATTTCTACACACGTACTATGGATAAAGCTACTGTCCCTGAAATAAAACGTACTTACTAAGGACCTGCCGTTTAGATATTTTTTTATTTAATTTTAAAATGTGATGTATTCGCACATTCATATATTTTTCGGCGATTGCTTTAATTAGGTCTGTAATATGATTTGATGTTGGGAATTCATCAATCTGATGGTAATTAATATTTTCAAAAATGTTCGTCCCTATAAACTTTTTTATTATTTTGATAAGTAATGTTTCTTTTTTAAAAACTGTTCCCCCTACGCTTCGCACCACAGATTCAGCTGTTTTACAAATTTTGATTGTATCTGCTGACGGAAATAGTAGACCCCCTTTATTTTTAGCAATAATAAATTTATGTAAATCGTTACTTTCGTTTGTCGTTAAAGCTGCTACACATATATCACATCTAATACTTTTAATTAAGACACGCACAACGTACCCTGCAATGTACGCAATTACTTGTAAACTAAAATCGGAAATATTTTCAATGGTTAGTTGAATATCAGGTTCAATGTTTTCTTCATTCAAATCCTCTTGTAATAAGTTTGGCCCACTAGTTTTATTTATTCGCTCTACTGCCGAGGTACAATTTAAAATGGATATATTTTCTAATGCTGTACAATTACAGAAACACGAGCTAAAACGTTTTTACTTGGTTCTGTTTTATCCTTTAAATATCTGTTACCAGATTTTTTTATAATAAAATCGTCTTTCTTAAAATGCTGTGAGCATATAGTGCTGTTTTTTGTAGGGAACCAGCTTAATCTCCCAGTAGCGTTGATCCATATCTCTTTATAAATTGGATCGTTAGGAAAACTGAAATTATTAAGAAAGGAAAATAAAATCTAACAATTATCATCATTACCATCATCTCAGCAGCAAATCATCGTCATCGTCCACTGCTAAACATAAGAATATTAAGGTATAATTCAAACGCCCTATGTTGTACCAAGTCTTTAGCTACATGTATTTAAAATAACATTAAAAATATCATACGATTTTTATTTTATTAACTTTATTAATTTAATAATTATCTGTATTATATTACTTACATACATATTTAAATACTTTTATTTTAAAAAATTAAAAAAATAAATTAAAAAAAAATGTAATACATGTCGATTGATTTTATCGATAAGTCACGCACTATTTGGATAGCGTCAAAAGTATAGGTAATCAAGCGAATATTCCAGAAAGGCTAATAACCGGGAAAAGAAAATCAACTTTATTGCTATGACATTAAGGACAATTTTTGTTTGTATATCTTGTGCAATCTTTGAAGAAATTTTATTTTTTCATTTTATTAAAATAAATCCGAAAATAATACTTACCGGTGGTATGATACACCTCCATGAGTTAGATTTTTAGTCCGGCTATGGTTTTTACAGTCCAGTATGGCACAATGAGGCATTTTAATATTATTTTTCGTAAATGATATGTTGACGCAGTCTAGTTTGCGAATGAGAGCGCTTGAACAGCAAGTGCGTACTGCAGTTCTTACTAGCGGCGCATGTGCCACGCCTACTTACTATTTCTACTGTTTTTATTGTTCTGTGTTTCGTACCATTATGTACGAATACTACAAAAAATCTGCCCAAAAATAGATTTCAAATGCGCCCCAAAATGCAACGAAACCAATTGTTCCAAGCAGTGCGCCGAATAAATCCCAAAACAACATACAATTTTTTTTTTGTTGCTGATAATTTCTAATGTAACATTACATAACATCACGCCTGCATTATCCGAAGGGTTAAGCAGAAGCCGGCCTCTACCTAGCCGCCGGCCTCTACCTAGCCGCCAGCCTCTACCTAGCCGCCAGCCTCTACCTAGCCGCCGGCCACTACCGAGCCGCCAGCCTCTATCGAGCAGCCCGCTGCTATCACGCCGCCGGCCATTACCTAGCCGCCGGCCACTACCGAGCCGCCAGCCTCTACCTAGCCGCCGGCCACTACCGAGCCGCCAGCCTCTATCGAGCAGCCCGCTGCTATCACGCCGCCGGCCACTACCTAGCCGCCGGCCTCTACCTAGCCGCCAGCCTCTACCTAGCCGCCGGCCACTACCGAGCCGCCAGCCTCTATCGAGCAGCCCGCTGCTATCACGCCGCCGGCCACTACCTAGCCGCCAGCCTCTACCTAGCCGCCGGCCACTACCGAGCCGCCAGCCTCTATCGAGCAGCCCGCTGCTATCACGCCGCCGGCCACTACCTAGCCGCCGGCCTCTACCTAGCCGCCGGCCTCTACCGAGCCGCCGGCCACTACCGAGCCGCCAGCCTCTATCGAGCAGCCCGCTGCTATCACGCCGCCGGCCACTACCTAGCCGCCGGCCTCTACCTAGCCGCCGGCCTCTACCGAGCCGCCGGCCACTACCGAGCCGCCAGCCTCTATCGAGCAGCCCGCTGCTATCACGCCGCCGGCCACTACCTAGCCGCCGGCCTCTACCTAGCCGCCGGCCTCTACCGAGCCGCCGGCCACTACCGAGCCGCCGGCCACTACCGAGCCGCCAGCCTCTATCGAGCAGCCCGCTGCTATCACGCCGCCGGCCTCTACCGAGCCGCCGGCCACTACCGAGCCGCCGGCCACTACCGAGCCGCCAGCCTCTATCGAGCAGCCCGCTGCTACCACGCCGCCGGCCTCTACCGAGCCGCCGGCCTCTACCGAGCCGCCGGCCACTACCGAGCCGCCAGCCTCTATCGAGCAGCCCGCTGCTATCACGCCGCCGGCCTCTACCGAGCCGCCGGCCACTACCGAGCCGCCGGCCACTACCGAGCCGCCAGCCTCTATCGAGCAGCCCGCTGCTATCACGCCGCCGGCCTCTACCGAGCCGCCGGCCACTACCGAGCCGCCGGCCACTACCGAGCCGCCAGCCTCTATCGAGCAGCCCGCTGCTATCACGCCGCCGGCCTCTACCGAGCCGCCGGCCACTACCCAGCCGCCGGCCTCTACCGAGCCGCCGGCCACTACCTAGCCGCCGGCCACTACCGAGCCGCCGGCCACTACCGAGCCGCCGGCCACTACCGAGCCGCCGGCCTCTACCGAGCCGCCGGCCACTACCGAGCCGCCGGCCACTACCGAGCCGCCGGCCACTACCGAGCCGCCAGCCTCTATCGAGCAGCCCGCTGCTATCACGCCGCCGGCCTCTACCGAGCCGCCGGCCACTACCGAGCCGCCAGCCTCTATCGAGCAGCCCGCTGCTATCACGCCGCCGGCCTCTACCGAGCCGCCGGCCACTACCTAGCCGCCGGCCACTACCGAGCCGCCGGCCACTACCGAGCCGCCAGCCTCTATCGAGCAGCCCGCTGCTATCACGCCGCCGGCCTCTACCGAGCCGCCGGCCACTACCGAGCCGCCAGCCTCTATCGAGCAGCCCGCTGCTATCACGCCGCCGGCCTCTACCGAGCCGCCGGCCACTACCGAGCCGCCGGCCACTACCGAGCCGCCGGCCTCTACCGAGCCGCCGGCCACTACCGAGCCGCCGGCCACTACCGAGCCGCCGGCCACTACCGAGCCGCCAGCCTCTATCGAGCAGCCCGCTGCTATCACGCCGCCGGCCTCTACCGAGCCGCCGGCCACTACCGAGCCGCCAGCCTCTATCGAGCAGCCCGCTGCTATCACGCCGCCGGCCTCTACCGAGCCGCCGGCCACTACCTAGCCGCCGGCCTCTACCGAGCCGCCGGCCACTACCTAGCCGCCGGCCACTACCTAGCCGCCGGCCACTACCGAGCCGCCGGCCACTACCGAGCCGCCAGCCTCTATCGAGCAGCCCGCTGCTATCACGCCGCCGGCCTCTACCGAGCCGCCGGCCACTACCGAGCCGCCAGCCTCTATCGAGCCGCCCGCTGCTATCACGCCGCCGGCCTCTACCGAGCCGCCGGCCACTACCTAGCCGCCGGCCACTACCGAGCCGCCGGCCACTACCGAGCCGCCGGCCACTACCGAGCCGCCAGCCTCTATCGAGCAGCCCGCTGCTATCACGCCGCCGGCCTCTACCGAGCCGCCGGCCACTACCGAGCCGCCGGCCACTACCGAGCTGCCAGCCTCTATCGAGCAGCCCGCTGCTATCACGCCGCCGGCCTCTACCGAGCCGCCGGCCACTACCGAGCCGCCAGCCTCTATCGAGCAGCCCGCTGCTATCACGCCGCCGGCCTCTACCGAGCCGCCGGCCACTACCTAGCCGCCGGCCACTACCGAGCCGCCGGCCACTACCGAGCCGCCGGCCACTACCGAGCCGCCAGCCTCTATCGAGCAGCCCGCTGCTATCACGCCGCCGGCCACTACCGAGCCGCCGGCCACTACCGAGCCGCCGGCCACTACCGAGCCGCCAGCCTCTATCGAGCAGCCCGCTGCTATCACGCCGCCGGCCTCTACCGAGCCGCCGGCCACTACCGAGCCGCCGGCCACTACCGAGCCGCCAGCCTCTATCGAGCAGCCCGCTGCTATCACGCCGCCGGCCTCTACCGAGCCGCCGGCCACTACCTAGCCGCCAGCCTCTATCGAGCAGCCCGCTGCTATCACGCCGCCGGCCTCTACCGAGCCGCCGGCCACTACCTAGCCGCCGGCCTCTACCGAGCCGCCGGCCACTACCGAGCCGCCAGCCTCTATCGAGCAGCCCGCTGCTATCACGCCGCCGGCCTCTACCGAGCCGCCGGCCACTACCGAGCCGCCGGCCACTACCGAGCCGCCAGCCTCTATCGAGCAGCCCGCTGCTATCACGCCGCCGGCCACTACCGAGCCGCCGGCCACTACCGAGCCGCCAGCCTCTATCGAGCAGCCCGCTGCTATCACGCCGCCGGCCTCTACCGAGCCGCCGGCCACTACCGAGCCGCCGGCCACTACCGAGCCGCCAGCCTCTATCGAGCAGCCCGCTGCTACCACGCCGCCGGCCTCTACCGAGCCGCCGGCCTCTACCGAGCCGCCGGCCACTACCGAGCCGCCAGCCTCTATCGAGCAGCCCGCTGCTATCACGCCGCCGGCCTCTACCGAGCCGCCGGCCACTACCGAGCCGCCGGCCACTACCGAGCCGCCAGCCTCTATCGAGCAGCCCGCTGCTATCACGCCGCCGGCCTCTACCGAGCCGCCGGCCACTACCGAGCCGCCGGCCACTACCGAGCCGCCAGCCTCTATCGAGCAGCCCGCTGCTATCACGCCGCCGGCCTCTACCGAGCCGCCGGCCACTACCTAGCCGCCGGCCTCTACCGAGCCGCCGGCCACTACCTAGCCGCCGGCCACTACCGAGCCGCCGGCCTCTACCGAGCCGCCGGCCACTACCGAGCCGCCGGCCTCTACCGAGCCGCCGGCCACTACCGAGCCGCCAGCCTCTATCGAGCAGCCCGCTGCTATCACGCCGCCGGCCTCTACCGAGCCGCCGGCCACTACCTAGCCGCCGGCCACTACCGAGCCGCCGGCCACTAACGTGCCGCCAGCCTCTATCGAGCAGCCCGCTGCTATCACGCCGCCGGCCTCTACCGAGCCGCCGGCCACTACCGAGCCGCCAGCCTCTATCGAGCAGCCCGCTGCTATCACGCCGCCGGCCTCTACCGAGCCGCCGGCCACTACCGAGCCGCCGGCCACTACCGAGCCGCCGGCCTCTACCGAGCCGCCGGCCACTACCGAGCCGCCAGCCTCTATCGAGCAGCCCGCTGCTATCACGCCGCCGGCCTCTACCGAGCCGCCGGCCACTACCGAGCCGCCGGCCACTACCGAGCCGCCAGCCTCTATCGAGCAGCCCGCTGCTATCACGCCGCCGGCCTCTACCGAGCCGCCGGCCACTACCTAGCCGCCGGCCTCTACCGCGCCGCCGGCCACTACCGATCCGCCAGCCTCTATCGAGCAGCCCGCTGCTATCACGCCGCCGGCCTCTACCGAGCCGCCGGCCACTACCGAGCCGCCGGCCACTACCGAGCCGCCAGCCTCTATCGAGCAGCCCGCTGCTATCACGCCGCCGGCCACTACCGAGCCGCCGGCCACTACCGAGCCGCCAGCCTCTATCGAGCCGCCCGCTGCTACCACGCCGCCGGCCTCTACCGAGCCGCCGGCCACTACCTAGCCGCCGGCCTCTACCGAGCCGCCGGCCACTACCTAGCCGCCGGCCACTACCGAGCCGCCGGCCACTACCGAGCCGCCAGCCTCTATCGAGCAGCCCGCTGCTATCACGCCGCCGGCCTCTACCGAGCCGCCGGCCACTACCGAGCCGCCGGCCACTACCGAGCCGCCAGCCTCTATCGAGCAGCCCGCTGCTATCACGCCGCCGGCCTCTACCGAGCCGCCGGCCACTGCCGAGCCGCCGGCCACTACCAAGCCGCCAGCCTCTATCGAGCAGCCCGCTGCTATCACGCCGCCGGCCTCTACCGAGCCGCCGGCCACTACCTAGCCGCCAGCCTCTATCGAGCAGCCCGCTGCTATCACGCCGCCGGCCTCTACCGAGCCGCCGGCCACTACCGAGCCGCCGGCCACTACCGAGCCGCCAGCCTCTATCGAGCAGCCCGCTGCTATCACGCCGCCGGCCTCTACCGAGCCGCCGGCCACTACCGAGCCGCCGGCCACTACCGAGCCGCCAGCCTCTATCGAGCAGCCCGCTGCTATCACGCCGCCGGACTCTACCGAGCCGCCGGCCACTACCTAGCCGCCGGCCACTACCGAGCCGCCGGCCACTACCGAGCCGCCAGCCACTACCGAGCCGCCAGCCTCTATCGAGCAGCCCGCTGCTATCACGCCGCCGGCCTCTACCGAGCCGCCGGCCACTACCTAGCCGCCGGCCACTACCGAGCCGCCGGCCACTACCGAGCCGCCAGCCTCTATCGAGCAGCCCGCTGCTATCACGCCGCCGGCCTCTACCGAGCCGCCGGCCACTACCTAGCCGCCGGCCTCTACCGAGCCGCCGGCCACTACCTAGCCGCCGGCCACTACCGAGCCGCCGGCCACTACCGAGCCGCCAGCCTCTATCGAGCAGCCCGCTGCTATCACGCCGCCGGCCTCTACCGAGCCGCCGGCCACTACCGAGCCGCCGGCCACTACCGAGCCGCCAGCCTCTATCGAGCAGCCCGCTGCTATCGCGCCGCCGGCCTCTACCGAGCCGCCGGCCACTACCGAGCCGCCGGCCACTACCGAGCCGCCAGCCTCTATCGAGCAGCCCGCTGCTATCACGCCGCCGGCCTCTACCGAGCCGCCGGCCACTACCTAGCCGCCAGCCTCTATCGAGCAGCCCGCTGCTATCACGCCGCCGGCCTCTACCGAGCCGCCGGCCACTACCTAGCCGCCAGCCTCTATCGAGCAGCCCGCTGCTATCACGCCGCCGGCCTCTACCGAGCCGCCGGCCACTACCGAGCCGCCAGCCTCTATCGAGCAGCCCGCTGCTATCACGCCGCCGGCCTCTACCGAGCCGCCGGCCACTACCGAGCCGCCGGCCACTACCGAGCCGCTTGCCTCTATCGAGCAGCTCGCTGCTATCACGCCGCCGGCCTCTACCGAGCCGCCGGCCACTACCGAGCCGCCGGCCACTACCGAGCCGCCAGCCTCTATCGAGCAGCCCGCTGCTATCACGCCGCCGGCCGCTACCGAGCCGCCGGCCACTACCGAGCCGCCGGCCACTACCGAGCCGCCAGCCTCTATCGAGCAGCCCGCTGCTACCACGCCGCCGGCCTCTACCGAGCCGCCGGCCACTACCGAGCCGCCGGCCACTACCGAGCTGCCAGCCTCTATCGAGCAGCCCGCTGCTATCACGCCGCCGGCCTCTACCGAGCCGCCGGCCACTACCGAGCCGCCGGCCACTACCGAGCCGCCAGCCTCTATCGAGCAGCCCGCTGCTACCACGCCGCCGGCCTCTACCGAGCCGCCGGCCACTACCGAGCCGCCGGCCACTACCGAGCCGCCAGCCTCTATCGAGCAGCCCGCTGCTATCACGCCGCCGGCCTCTACCGAGCCGCCGGCCACTACCGAGCCGCCGGCCACTACCGAGCCGCCAGCCTCTATCGAGCAGCCCGCTGCTATCACGCCGCCGGCCTCTACCGAGCCGCCGGCCACTACCTAGCCGCCGGCCTCTACCGAGCCGCCGGCCACTACCGAGCCGCCAGCCTCTATCGAGCAGCCCGCTGCTATCACGCCGCCGGCCTCTACCGAGCCGCCGGCCACTACCGAGCCGCCGGCCACTACCGAGCCGCTTGCCTCTATCGAGCAGCTCGCTGCTATCACGCCGCCGGCCTCTACCGAGCCGCCGGCCACTACCGAGCCGCCGGCCACTACCGAGCCGCCAGCCTCTATCGAGCAGCCCGCTGCTATCACGCCGCCGGCCTCTACCGAGCCGCCGGCCACTACCGAGCCGCCGGCCACTACCGAGCCGCCAGCCTCTATCGAGCAGCCCGCTGCTACCACGCCGCCGGCCTCTACCGAGCCGCCGGCCACTACCGAGCCGCCGGCCACTACCGAGCTGCCAGCCTCTATCGAGCAGCCCGCTGCTATCACGCCGCCGGCCTCTACCGAGCCGCCGGCCACTACCGAGCCGCCGGCCACTACCGAGCCGCCAGCCTCTATCGAGCAGCCCGCTGCTACCACGCCGCCGGCCTCTACCGAGCCGCCGGCCACTACCGAGCCGCCGGCCACTACCGAGCCGCCAGCCTCTATCGAGCAGCCCGCTTCTATCACGCCGCCGATTTATAAACATCATCAGACGTGATGAGAAAAATGTCCGTGAGACGAGCGAGAATATTGGCATTTCAAAGTAATGAATAACATTAAACTTATAAGTTTTAACTGCAAAAACGTAATGAGATCTGTGGAATGTGTACGGAAGATTTGTCGCTCGGCTGATGTTGTGGCACTACAAGAAACGTGGCTGCTGCCGCACGACCTCGGGTACCTGGCCACGATAGACGATGACTTCGCCTGCACGGGTACTTCTGCAGTGGATACGTCGGCCGGGGTCTTACGCGGTAGGCCGTACGGCGGAGTTGCCCTGCTGTGGAGAAAAGTTACGTTTCCTACGGTAACCGTGGTGAAGTGCAATAGTGAGCGTCTCGCCGCGATTAAAATTGAGCTTAGTGATCGTGCCGTTTTGATATTTTCCGTGTATATGCCTACAGATGCCAATGAAAACTTAGTGGAATTTACGCAATGTCTTAGTGAAATGACAGCCATAATTGACAGTCATAATACGGAGTCGGTGTTTATGTTAGGGGACTACAATGCTCACCCCGGTGAGTTATTTGCTAATGAACTTTTATCTTTTTGTGCGGATCAATCGTGGTCCTGTGAAGACTTGGAACTGATGCCACCGGACAGTTTTACGTTTGTCAGTGATGCACACGGTTGTCGGCGCTGGCTCGACCATTGTCTTGTGACTAGTGCGGCGCGGCACTGTCCGCGGCCTCTGTGTTATATAATACTTATTGGTCCGATCATTACCCTGTGTCTATACAATGTAACTTCAATTTAATGAAGCCTAAGTTTTGTTTACTAACTTTCAGTGAAAATAGAATAGTCTGGGGTGATCGTGACTCAACCCAAATAGCATAATTTAATAGTGTATGTCAATCAAGACTGCGTGAATTTTTTTTTCCGACAGAATTAAGAATCTGCTCGGACAGGATATGCTGTAACAAAAGTCTTAGAACTTTATTAGATAGTATGTACGACAAGATTGTTTCTATACTGTCAGAGGCTGCTATATGTAGTTATAACGTTATTGAAAAGCGAAGAGGTACATACATTACCGGGTGGAATAGGCACGTCCGCGGCGCTCATGGGAGGGCTCGGCTTTGTTTTCAGGCTTGGCTATACGGGGGTAAACCCTGAGCTGGCCGTCTTTATAATGAAATGTGTGAAACTAGGCGGGCTTTTAAATCTAAATTAAAGTGGTGTCAGACTAACCAACAACAGATAAAAATGGACATTATAGCTGAGCTTCACTCAAATAAGTAATTCGGTCAGTTCTGGAAAAACACCAATAAAATGAATCACAGACCGGGCCTTCCCGTCAGCGTGGCGGGGGTGCACGAGCCGAGAGAGATTGCCACTATGTTCTCCCATCATTTTCAGGTGAAGCCTCCTCTAGGGCCAGCGCGGCAGGAGCTCGATGCTAAGGAGGGTAGTGAGCGTAGTGTACGTTTTACTGCGAAGGAAGTGCGTGCGGTGATTAAGGGTATGGTGAGGGGTAAATCCCCAGGTCACGACAGCCTTAGCATCGAGCACCTGCAGCATGCAGGTGTACACTTACCCAGGGTTCTTTCTATGTTTGTTACCCTGGGTCTAGGCCATTCTCATCTGCCTGATAATCTGATGCGTACTATAGTTGCACCAATCATCAAAAATAAAACTGGTGATGCGTCAGATGTAAACAACTATAGACCGATCTCTTTAGCCACAGTGGTCGCCAAAGTGCTGGACAGTCTGCTGAGTCAGCACCTGGATAAGCACGTATCGCTAAACGACGCGCAGTTTGGCTTCAGGCCCGGCCTTTCCACCGAGAGTGCTATCCTGTGCCTCAAGCAGACTGTACAGTACTACACGAGTAGAAAGACCCCAGTGTTTGCATGTTATTTATGTAGATTTATCGAAAGCGTTCGATCTTGTATCGTATGATATTCTATGGGGTAAATTAAGCGTTGAAAGTTGTTTACCTTGAGAAATTAAGATAATATTTATGCATTGGTATTACAATCAGAAGAACTTTGTAAGATGGGCGGGCTCCCGCTCGGATGAGTACAGGTTGGAATGCGGGGTGAGACAGGGGGGACTGACCTACCCCACGCTTTTCAACTTGTATGTCAACCGGCTGCTCGATGAGCTCAGCAGCACCGGCATCGGGTGTCATATAGATGGAGTGTGCGTGAATAATATCAGCTACGCAGACGATATGGTGCTGCTGAGCCCATCGATTGGTGCCTTGCGAAACCTGCTGAAAATTTGTAAGCCTTACGCGGTGGCCCACGGGCTCAAATATAACGCGACAAAAAGTGAAGTAATGATTTTCAGACCGGATAACAAGCGGTACACTTTCGTTCCGATTTTCACTTTATGTGGTACAGCTCAAAACAAGGTCGAGAAATTTAAGTATTTGGGCCACTGGGTTACCGAGGACCGTAAGGATAGTGTGGATATCGAAAGGGAGCGCAGAGCGCTGTCTGTCCGTTGCAACATGTTGGCCCGCAGGTTTGCACGGTGCACGGAGACTGTCAAAGTTGCGCTTTTCAAAGCGTACTGTCAGTCTTTTTACGCCTGCAGTCTGTGGGTTGACTTTACACAGCGGACATAATTATGGCGATCTGCGCATTCAATACAATAACGCGTTCCGGGTGCTGATGGGACTGCCGCGCCACTGCAGTGCCTCCGTGATGTTCGCGGCGGCGGGGACAGACGGCTTTGCGGCCATCATGCGTTAGCGGTGCGCGTCAGTCATGCGCCGCACGCGCGACAGTCACAACACCATCCTGCGCGCGCTGGCGGACCGGTGGGACTCTCCGATGTTGGCTCGCTGGATACGACTGCATGCAGTCGTATAGTGATATGCCATCATCGGGGAGTCCACCCGTTCCTGCCACTTTCTTTTGTGAAATTTATTAAAAATTTACTAACACTAGTTTGTAAGCTCGAAACTGTACTAACATATATGGATGTAATCGCAAGATGAATCTGAAATAAATGATTTATTATTATTATTATCTCCTTTATTCAAAATATACCTTATAAATTATATTTTTAAATGTTTCAATATTAATACAAAAAAAACATTTAAAAATATAAAAAATAGTTGCCCACCGGTATCGGGAACAGGGTCCAAGCTACAGGTCAGGGCTCCAGAGAGAGGAATCGCCTAACTATACGCGCTGTGTCCAGAAGAACTGCTTTCTGAATCAAGCCCTTGATCCAGCTGCCTAACGCGAGCTTCCTTAGATGTTGGTCAAGGCTCTTAGCTATTAAGCCATTGGCTGACACGACTACCGGTACAACGATTGCTGTGTCCCCAACCCACATGTCGACAACCTCGCGAGCCAAGTCAAGATACTTGATTTGTTTATCTTTCTCGGCTTTCACGAGGTTCCCGTCATGCGTTACATCAATAATCGTTGCGCGCCTCTCGATTCGATCCATCACCACTATATCAGGCTTATTGGCTACAATAGTCCTGTCAGCGATGATGGATCGGTCCCAATACAAAGTGACACTGCCATTTTCAAGAACTGGATCGGGCACATACTTGTAGCATGGCACTTCCGATTCTACAAGACTGCATTTTAGAGCAAGTTGCTGATGGATAATCCTGGCTACTAGGTTGTGCCTATGCAAATACTCTTCGATAGCAAGACGAGAACAACCAGAGATGTGGCGGATAGATTTGCCTGGACGGTGGCATGCCCCACAGATGTCAACTGTACCATCCTTCACAATAAATCTCCGATAGTTATTCGTCATGATAACTTCGTCCATAATTGCACAGACAAAACCTTCGGTTTCCCCAAAGAGGTCACCAAAACGCAGCCAAGATACGGACGCTAACTGATCTACATCAGGCCCATGTAGGGCCTGGAAAAAGCGTCCGTGAAGCTCCTTACTCTGCCATACTTCATTGCGATCGTTAGTGTCAAGTACTACAGGTTTGCGCTAGTTCTCTTTAGCCAAAGAGAGCGGGGTGAGGCCCTGGTCCAACGCGACTACATCTCGATGCATCCCCACGTCGCGTCGGTTTTTAGGAAATAATCCCTGAGACTACATATCTCGCGATTGTGGAGGGTCTTAGCATTTAAAAAGCCTCGACCCCCACACTATCGCGGGATATACAGTCTCATAACCGATGAACGTGGGTGATGCATTCGAGATGCCGTCAGGAATTTACGGACTCTCCTATCCAGTTCTGTTTGAGTCCATTTGAGTATGCCGAAAGAGTACATCAAGACTGGCATGACCCAACCGTTGAAGGCACGCACCTTGTTACCGCCTGACAAAAGACAATTACATACTTTCTTCAGGCGGCCAAAGAAGCGCTCCTTCAACGATTGCTTCATGTCAGCAGCATTAATGCCCAATGCTTCCGACATACCCAAATACTTATAGGTTTCGATTGGAGAGAGGGCTCTAAAGTTTATGAAATCCGGGAGTTGGGTTCCCACGGATTCCACAATCTTCCCTCGCTTTACATGTATGACCGCACATTTGCCCACACCAAATTCCATCCTGATGGCGCTACTACAACCATTGAACAATTGAGAAGATTCCTTGGCACCGTCAACTTCTACAGAGACTGCATTTCAAAGGCAGCCGAAATACAAGCACCTCTAAATGCATATTTGCACAACAGCAAGAAACGAGACAAAACAAAGATCGTATGGAACGACGAAGCCAAGAAGGTATTTGAGCTATGTAAAGCTGGCTCACAAAACGCAGCATTACTAGCTCACCCCTCACATAACGCACCGATCGCATTGATGACTGACGCCTCTGATAAGTGCGCCAGTGCTGTACTGCAACAATATAACTTGTATTTTAATAAATAAATAAATAAATATGTACACAACAAATGGCAGCCACTGGGTTATTTCTCCAAAGCATTGTCAAGCGCGCAAGTCAAGTATAGCACATTCGACAGAGAACTATTAGCTATATACATGGCCGTGAAGCATTTTAGAAAAATGTTCGAAGGAAGACATCTCACAATATTCACCGACCACAAGCCATTAACCTACGCGATAAATAAAACATCGACTGACAGCGAGACACCGCGCCGAGCCCGACAACTCATGTACATTAGCGAATTCACAAACGACATTCGTCATATCAGCGGAAAAGACAACATAGTTGCAGATTCATTATCACGGATCAACACAGAAACCATCACTTGTCCTACAACGATTGACTACAAGCAACTAGCTACAGCGCAAGAAAGATTGATGCGCACTATCCATGACCTACAGAAACAAAGCAATTTACAATTGAAGCGCATAGTTCTACCTAACACAAATGGCAAAATACTGTGCGAAACATCAACACAACATATTCGCCCGTACCTACCCGAAACATTTCGCCGAGCAGCGTACGAAAGTGTACATAACCTTAGCCACCCCGGCACACGCACAACAAGGAAAATACTAAGTGAAAAATACTTCTGGCCTTCAATGAACGCTGACGCGGGACGATTGTCGGAATCCTGTGAAGCCTGTCAAAAGTCAAAAGTTAGTCGACACACAACGAGTCAAACTGCAACTTTCCCACCATCGGAACGATTCCAACATATCCATGTCGACATTGTTGGGCCCCTACCACCCTCACAATATGGACACAAGTACGTGCTCACTATTATCGACCGGTACACGCGATGGTCCGAAGCATTACCTCTCCACGACATAACTGCAGAAACAATAGTCAAAGCGATACGAAGGCTGGATAACAAGATTTGGTTGTCCCATCACGATAACAAGCGATCAAGGCCGCCAGTTTGAGAGCCAACTCTTCTCTGAATTAATGAAATTAATGGGAATAAACAGAACGAGAACAACTGCATATCACCCACAATCAAATGGAATCATCGAACGCTGTCACCGCTCACTCAAAGCCGCACTTACCGCGCGCTGCACTACTAGTGCGAACCGAAAGTGGTTTGACGAGTTACCGACCGTATTACTTGGATTACGCGCGGCTACTCACAGCGACACACTAATTAGTCCCGCACAATATACCTACGGAACATCCAAATGAGTCACGATTTCGTCGAACAGCTACGACAGACTATCAACGCATACCGACCAGCCGAGATCACGCATAGCAACAACAAAATGTTTGTACATTCCGACCTACGTACCTGCGAAAATGTTTACCTACGAAGAGATTGCACAAAAAAACCATTACAGCCGACATATGAAAGCCCATATCCCGTATTGGAAAGATGTGAGAAATACTACAAGCTGGAACTACCAGGAAGCCTGCCTACACTATGAACAAGCAAGGACATAATGACACACAGAAAACAACGCGATCAGGAAGAATTGTGAAACCAGTTGTACGCTTCGCTTGAGGACTGTAGCGGAATATCATCCTCACAGTAACATACGTAAGTATATAATACGTAGGTTACATCGACAATATTGTGCCCAAACTAAGTTTTTATATTATGTACCTACTATGCATTGATTTTTTGTTATAAATTTTGTATAAAAGGGACCGTTTTTTCTAAATACATTCATTCCATATTCAGCCACCACCACGAGTCTCATTTTCATACCTTGCGTACCCCACATCATCATCATCATCATCATCAGCCTCATTATCATCATAATTATCATCATCATCATCAGGAGGTCTTCTGTATACTATTTGCCTCCATCGTGGGTGTAAGTATAGCATTATATCTTAATATATAATATTTCTTGTGTGCGTGTGTATGTGACTGAACTCCTCCTAAACGACTGGACCAATTTTAATGAAATTTTTTGTGTGTGTTCGTGGAGATTCGAGAATGGTTTAGATTTACAATTGGACCCAGTAGGTGGCGCTGTACGGGCAGGACAACGTCTGTTCGGTCCGCTAGTATTAATATAGTTATCAAAAAGTTAGTCCGATTGGAAGTTCGGTTATTGCATTTGTAATTACGTATCATTATTTCTTAGTCCTCGGGGGCAGACGATAAAGGACAGACTTACCAAACGGGTTATCAGATCTTGGTGGTCAAGCATTGTCCTTGCCCAAGGAGAACCCATTTCACCATTACAGTTTAATGTGACACCCAATTTTAAAAATGTTTCCTAGAAATAGCGCCTAGCGCGACATTCATAGCAACAAACTACACTTAAATTATTATGACATGTAGTAGATAGTTAGGAGTTTACTTATATTTCTTAGTTTTTATAAGATACCAGACACCCCCACATTACTTTTTTATTGTATTCAATCTCACACAACGTTGATCACTTCACTAACTAATTGTAAAAATGCCATTTTGTGTTGAAATCATTTATATCCAATACGAAACCGGTCAGACTGACCAACTAAGCTATAGATCTGCTACATCGCGAAACTCCTGATTTACAGGCGAGAGTGACATCAACCGAAGTCGCCATACAGCAGCCTGGCCCTGTAGGCTGTAGTGCGTAATCTGTCTCTCATTTGGAGGGCGATGCAGCTAGAACACAGAGTAACTTAGAAGCCTCCCAGTCTAAGTATAGTTTTGCCTGGAAATTGCTATGTGACCGATATGATAACAAGCGACTAAAAAGCGAAGTGTTTTTTGTCTGACTCGTGAGACATTGGATGTATGTTTATGATTACAGTCGGCAGTTGTCGCTTGTTATCATATCGGTCACATAGCAATTTCCAGGCAAAACTATACTTAGACTGGGAGGCTTCTAAGTTACTCTGTGTTCTAGCTGCATCGCCCTCCAAATGAGAGACAGATTACGCACTACAGCCTACAGGGCCAGGCTGCTGTATGGCGACTTCGGTTGATGTCACTCTCGCCTGTAAATCAGGAGTTTCGCGATGTAGCAGATCTATAGCTTAGTTGGTCAGTCTGACCGGTTTCGTATTGGATATAAATGATTTCAACACAAAATGGCATTTTTACAATTAGTTAGTGAAGTGATCAACGTTGTGTGAGATTGAATACAATAAAAAAGTAATGTGGGGGTGTCTGGTATCTTATAAAAACTTGGAAAAAAAGTATACTCGTTACTATCTACTGCGCCTCATAATAATCTGAACGTAGTTTGTTGCTATGGTTTTTGCATTAGGCGCCATCTATTCACCACATAATGGAGAATGTTACTAGGTTCTGTACTTGTGACTATATACACTGGCTCATTTATTTCACTCTGAACTTGTTGCATTTCTGAGATTTCCCCCACTGAAACTGATATCCTATCATCTATGTTACTCTGTAAGTTTTCTTGGATTATGACATCCCTGCTCACAGACACACACTTCTTATATGGGTCAAGAATCCTGTATCCTTTTTGCGACGTTTATTTCCGTGGCGGCACCTTCTTTCACTTCATTAATATCAGGTCACTGCTGTTCAAATGACCCATTCTTCGATGTCATAACTCGCTCTTCACACTGCCAGATATCGTAGACAAACAGTAGTGTCTTTTTTCCACATTAAGTTTGTGTATACCATCAACTAATCTGGCCCCTCCGACCAGTTGATTTCTACTGTTATAGATATAGCAACAATTTTTCTGAGAGTACATACTCTGTTTCCATTTTGTATTGATTTACTCACTGATATCAAGTTCGTAGCAACACTAGGCACGCATAAAACTACCTTTACTGAGATAGGTTTTTTTCTTTTCGTCGTGATTGTAACAATATCAACATCACTCCTCTATTAGCAGCGGTAATTTCCTTGATACTCGAGCTTTCTGACACTTCCCGAACATTGTTTACGTTTGATCTGATATGCGCACTCGCACCTGAATACAAATACTAATCATTCTTTCTGAAGTTTCCGCTTAAAAACACGGCGGAAACGCATTCGAATTTTTAGATTTAGTACTAGAACTTAGGTACACTTGTTCTTGTAGTGCCCGATCTGTTTACGACGACAACTCTTGATGACTTTGTTTCTGTTGTTAACGTTTGACGCATCGCCATCCACAGAGTACTATTTTATAGCTGAAGGCTACCTCAGAACTATACGGTTATATTAATTACTCATTTATTACAAAGATCAAGGAACGAAGGAATTTACAAATTGACTGATACATAGTACAGAATATTGTCAATAGATGGCATTACTTGTTTCATTTGATGTATAAAAGTATTACTTTTAACACAAGCTAATCCTTACTTGACATTATTAAAACGAAAATGATTTCAAACTGTCTGTCTGTCCGTTTTGTTTATCTGTGTGAATGTTTACGGCTTATCTTTCGAGCCGTTTTTGATGAATTTTGATGCGAATAGTCTAGCCTATATAGCCTGGGGAAAGAAATAGGCTACTTTTTAGGGCTCCGTACCAAAATGGTAAAAAGGAACCTTTATGGTGCGACACAGTCTGTTGGTCCGTCTGTCACAGCTGGATATCTCAACGTGAAATTTGGAATAGTTTGAGATGTGTTGGGGAAACTAACTATTTTGTAAATGAGAAAGAAAAGGCACATTCTCAAAAGTTTTTTCTTATGTTTGTAAGCCGCATAGTTTTCAACGTTTGATGAAACATGTAAAAAAGAATACCGCCGCTATCTCCGAAGTTTACTTAGAAAAAAATCTAAAATTTAGATTATAATAGAAGTTTATGTAAATATTACAGGCAAAATAAAACGAGGTCTCTAAATTGCACACTTTTTTCTGAAATCAGCTATGGTACCAAAACCTTGGTCGTCTTCGCTCTTGACCGGTTTGTTTCAACAAAGCACGCGGGCGAAGCCACGGGCGGAAGCTTGTTAGTTATAATTCTAAGCATTTTTGATTTTGGAGTATGTCATTGTTTTAATTGGCGGCCGTGCCCCACAGCTGTATTTCATATGTCCAGATAAGCATTATGATACACTTATAAATCGCTGAGCTTATCTTCCAGGAAGAACATGGATTTTTTTATAGTACAGTACCCAGTAGTTCAATGCTTTACGCTTCATGAATACTATGTTTTCGCCAGGTTAGCCGCCGGTCTAAGTACATTCCATGGTATTGAGCTTCTTCCGCTTGGGGAGTCACAACATTATTAGTCGTACAGGTGGGCATGTATCTCTTCTTGTTGTAAAGGTCTCATGTACAGATTTGGTTTGAAGTGCTTTTGAACTTGTTAAGATTCGTTTACGAAACAATGATATAATAATCATTCAAAACATAATTGTAGGTAAAGCACAAAATGGGAAGTTTTGTAAATAGTTTACATGTCATTAAACAACATGATATGGATTGCAAATACGGATCAAAAGGTTCCCGTAAAATGGTAAAATAATCAAAATCTAGTCACAATCTCGTCTCAGCGACAATCAATGTCATGAGTTTAAAAAAATAAAACAGGTGAATAGACGTCATTTTGACAGATTGAGACTTTCATGAGATTGATTTCATCCCGTGGGTGTCGTAAGAGGCGACTAAGAGAACTTTGGTGCCAGGTGCATAACAATAAGCACCTTAGGTTACCCGCACGGTGGCGCGTAAACCACCAACGATAGCATTCCCAAGGAGATTGTTCAAAAACCAAGTCGTAGACAAAATGATTGAAGTCTATGAACGAATGCTGGAATGAGATGGCAGATTGTATAAGAAGAGTAGCAAAAGATATATTTGGAGAATCGAAAGGGAAAGGTATGATAGATAAGGATACATGGTGGTGGAATGAGGAAGTGCAAAAGTTACTTAAAGAGAAAAAAGTTGCGTTAAAAAAATGGCAGCGTGTAGAAAATGGGAACGTTGTTTTGAAAGAAGAAAAGAATACAATATACAAGGAATGGAAGAGAAAAGCAAAAAAGGCGGTAGCAGTTGCTATAGCTAAGGCACAGGAGAAGTTGTATGACTCACTGGATAGCCCTAGAGGCCAGAAGGAGCTCTATCGGATTACGAAATCAAGGGAAAAAGGACAAGAGATATTACTCACATCAAATGTATGAAAGATGATGTAGGTAAGGTTCTGTGCAATGGTGATGAAATAAAAGAGCGATGGAAGGTTTATTTTGATAAGTTTATGAATGAGGAGAATGAATGGAATGGTATGGTACATGAGGCACCAGTAAATGAGGGTTTGGTAAGACAAGTTAGCATGGATGTAGTGAGGCAAACAGTAAGAAGTATGAAAAATGGAAAGGCCATGGGCCCAGATGATATACCAGTAGAAGTATGGAAGGAACTAAAAGAAGATGGATGTACGTGGCTGACTTTATTCTTCAATAAGTTGTTGTATGAGGAAGTGATCCCACAAGAGTGGTGCAATAGTTCACTAGTGCCCATCTTCAAAAATAAAGGGGATATATAGGACTGCAACAACTATCGAGGGATAAAGCTCCTGTCGCATAGTATGAAAGTATGGGAGAAGGTGATAGAGAAAAGATTACGAGAAGAGAGTGAGATTTCCCAAAATCAGTTCGGGTTTATGCCATGTAGAGGAACAATGGACGCCACCTTTGCACTCCGCCAGTTGTGCGAGAAGTATAGATGTGCACATAAAAACTTGCATATGGTGTTCATTGACCTAGAAAAAGCGTATGATAGGGTGCCTCGGGAAGTGTTGTGGTGGGCCTTGAAGGACAAAGGTGTAACTGGGAAGTTTGTTGAGTTGATTCGTGCGATGTACAGCCGATCTAGTAAATATGTCCGGTCGTCTGCTGGTAACACTGACAAGTTCAGTGTGGCTGTAGGACTGCACCAAGGGTCGGCCTTAAGCCCTTACCTCTTTCTGTTAATAATGGATGCACTGACGTCGGAAATACAGGAAGAGGCACCCTGGTGCATGCTATTTGCCGACGACATTGTCCTTGTCAGTGAAGATGGACCTGAGATCCAGGGTAGATTAGAGAAATGGCAACAGAAGCTGGAGAGTGTGGGCTTGAAAATCAGCAGAACCAAGACAGAATATATGTTCTGCGATTTCGGCGGTCTCTCCAGCCCTGAAGCCATTGCGCTTGATTGCGTGCTCCTTCCGATCTGCTCCGACTTTCGGTATCTCGGTTCACTAGTGCTAAGTGGTAAAGTATGGATCAGAATGTTGGGCCACAAAAGGAATGAATGAAAGGCAGTTACATGCAGCTGAGATGAGAATGCTAAGGGGGATGTGTGGTGTTACGCGAATGGATAGAATAAGAAATGAGTATATAAGAGAAAGTCTGAAAGTGGCATGATGGCCCAGTGGTTTAGGCCTCGCCTCTTGTGCACGAGGTTGTGGGTTCAAACCTGGGCAAGTCAAACCAATGTGAGTTTTTCAATTCATAAGTACTTTCTAAGTTTATCTTGGACATCACTGACATCGGTGAAGGAAAACATCGTGAGGAAACCTGGACTTATATGATTAATATAAGTCTGAAATCGCCAACCCGTCTTGAGCAAGCGTGGTGATTAATGCTCGTGCCTTCTCTGTATGAGAAGAGGCCTTTGCCCTGCAGTGGGACAGTAATAGGCTGGTACTACTACTACTACCTGAAAGTGGCACCTGTGACAGAGAAGTAGTATGGAAATCGGCTGTCATGGTGATACGAAGGAATGAGGTTCATGTTGTGAGGAAAGTATTGAGTATCAATGTAGAGGGAGACCTAGGAAACGATGGATGGATTGTGTGAGAGTTGATATGGCTAAGAAGGAGGTAGCTTCTGAGATGACGGGAAATAGAGATGTATGGAAGAAGAAGACATGCCGACCCCAAATGATATTGGGATAAGGGCAAGAGGATGATGATGAGGCTCGAGATAAGAATGCGAACATTTTATCACTCTGATGTTTTATCACGTCAGTCTGAAGATCAATTTTCGTGCAACAACGTTCAAATTCAAGTCGCAGTATCATGAAAATATCCAAACGTCAGTAAAGGTATTCTACCAAACCAATAACACAAGTCCAAAATTAAATTTTGCACTATGTATTTGCGACTACATCAAAATTAAGAAATGTACTGTAACGGAATTTGAAATACTATTATAGTATATTAGGTACTAATTATGTTTCTTTCGATCAGAGAGGTAAATAGATTATCAACTAAAGTAAGTAGAAGAATTATAGACATAGGTAGATAATAGGTACTAAAATAATTGAAATTGCTGTGGACCGGATCCAGAAATGAATCAGACAGGATGTTGAAATCAACAAAGTTTTAAGAAGTATGTGGGTACAATAGAAAGGCGATCTTGCGATAGCAAGACAACAACCGGCCAAGTGCGAGTTGGATCACGCACAGGGAAGGTTTCCGGAGATGAATATTGACGCATGTTCAGTATTTTTTCGATTGCAAAGTTTTGTATATTAATTATACCATTCCTCAAAAAACACATGAAAAACAAACTTATTCCTGAAGTTATAACTTTGGAAACGTATAAGTCCTTAACCATTGACCTACCACTTATTTTACCACTTGGTTGGCGTGGTCAAAAGGTCTAGTACTAATAGCCTCTGTGCTAGAACGAACAGGTCAAAAAAGGGTTTCGTGTATACTACGGAACCATAAAAATGAAGACTGAACTGAGAGGATCTGTTGGTGCCTACTGCTACCCGTATAGCAAAAAGCAACGAAATGGCTGCTTTGTTAATTCTAAAAGGGAACAAGTAATGTGCGTGTGAACTGAGGGAGCACACTGGGAATTCGCGAAATAAAAATCCTAGGATTTAGTAGTAGACTTAAATCACTTGTAGAACGAATCTCGGAATTTGTAACATATATTAAAAACTACGAGCCACAAAGTGTAGTCCCTCAGTTCTCACAGACGATCAGCCAGATCTCGGAAAGTATCTCAAAAAAGAAGGTTTTGTGAATACAGACATTTAGTTAAGAATTTGTTAAGATATTTATCAAATACCAGACCACAAAGCATTAAAGATTAAAAAAACATAACGACTGAACTGTGGTCCCTCAGTTCACATAACAAAGATAATTATTTTAGTGAATATTAATAAATTTAATAAAACCGTTGTTTTTCTGCATAAAGTTTTAGTAAAAGTCTTAAAACGTTTTGTAAAAAGGAATGGAGCAAAAATATCGAAGCATTTTGAAGGTAGCGATGATTGAAAGTGGTCCCTCAATCCTCTCCTCCACTGACATATATTATGTGCGTGTCCTAGCTGCTAGACGAGAGGAAAATTAGAAAGTCTAGTGTACTTAACTTTTAGTAAAAAGTTTCTACTAAATAATAGGTACTTATCTAAAAATTGTGTATTTCTTACCTCTTAGCTGAGATAATATTATTTTTTTTAATCCTATGAAAATAGATAGACCAGGGTGACCACACAATGAAACAAAATGTAGACAGTACTTTATTTAATATCATTATTTAGACGAAACGAAAACCAAAGACCGAAGACGAGGTTGACGTTGAGGACGTCGCCGACGCCGATGTCGGTGACATTAAATCGAGCCGCGAGCGTAGCGGCCGGCCGTACACGAGCTTAGCGGGTGATTTATCGGTGTTACTGTGTCTAGAGTTCTGATATTCAAACAAATACTTTGACAATCGTTCTTTTAATGGTTTAACATTATTATTTAAGAGTATGCATTTGAGACCCATTTAATAATTTTCACTGAGCTTTCTGCTTGTCCGTTACTTGACGGATGATATACCGCAGCAAGCGTATGAGTAATACCATTTTTTGAACAAAAATCTTTAAATTCTTGCGAAACAAACGAAGTACCGCTATCCGTTACGATAGTATGTGGAATACCGAAACGTGACATTAAATCAATAAGTTTCTCAATTACTGCTTTAGAGCCATATAGATGAAGTCATTGTATACACTTCAACCCATTTGCTATAAGCATCAACAGCAATTAAAAACATTTGACTATTAAAGGTCCTAGGAAATCTAAATGAATTCTATGGAATTTTAATTTTAATTATATTAATTATAAGTCCAGGTTTCCTCACGATGTTTTCCTTCACCGATGTCAGTGATGTCCAAAAATCCCTAAATATACTTCCTAAAAATAGTCAGTAAACTTTGGACTGTAAACTTTGGAGACGAAACTAGATTGACGTCTTACATTTTATAACTACAATTGCCCAATAATAATAGAATACTTTCATTTGTTTTGTGATTTCTGTTTCCCTGCCAAAAAGTATCGTTATATGGAATGAAAATTATCGCTATATCGATCCTTCGATATGTTTTGGCAAGCCTAGTCGAGCGCTGTCATTAAGTTATTTAATTAGGAAATCTTTAACTTCAGCCTGGAGTATAGATTTGGAAATATTCTCGCACACTTCTGCCTACCTCACCGACACAGATTGATGTTGTTATGTGTGTAAAGACAGCTAGTTTCTATAATATTCATTCAAGTACCAGCCGCTTGCCAAAGTAATTACACGCGGTCACCTTCTAATTCGCGGCCGCGACGCGCGTTGCTTAAGTCTGATGACCCAATCAGTGGTTACTGCTAATGGTTACGCAAAATATGCAAAGTGGGCCTTGAAAGACGACGAGATAGTACTGAGGAACTTAGATAGTACTGTCGGCTACTGTCTGAGATCACTACTCGTTCATCTTTACTTAAATCTTCTAATATATACTCGTAAAATTCTCGTGTCACGGTGTTTGTAATTAAACTCCTCCGAAATGGCTCGGCCGATTTTGCGTGAAATTTTGTGTGCATATCGGTTAGGTCTGCGAATCGGATAGTGTCTATTTTTCATCCCCCTAAATTTTAAGGGTGGTCCACCCCAAACATTTTATATAGCAAAACAACGTTTGCCGGGTCAGCTAGTAAATCTATTAATATAAAAATGAATCCCTGATTCCCTTGGTCACGGTATCACGCGTGAACGGCTGGACTAAAGGAAAATATTTTGATTTTGTGTAAGGAAAAGGTTCCTATGAAAGAAATAACGAAGAAAGTTGCGCGGAATATAAATAAATAAATAATAAAGATTTATTGTTAAATTAGACCAGATTAAGTTGAATAACATTGAAAGTAGAGAGGCAGACACTTACATATTGAATATGTTGAATGAGTAACAATACTAAGTAGTAGGTAGAATAGATAATATTAGAAAGTTTCAGAATACTTAAGGACTATTTTGACGACCTATGTGGCGCAGCGGGCGAAGGTCCGCCTGCGACGCAGAAGGTGGTTCGATTCCCGCCTTGAGACAAATGTTTGTACGGTCTGCTAAGATTTGATCTGGGTGTTCTGGGTATTTGCTATGTATAATAAAAATATCTATCTATGTAATGTATTGTATTAAGTATATCAGTCATCTAGTACCCATAACACAAGCTCTGCTTAGCTTCGGGCTAGATGATGCTGTGTGGATTGTCCAGCATTATTTATTTATTATTTTTATTTTTATTTGAATTTCGCGCGTTTGATGAATGTGAATTTTTATCGCGGGTAACACGGTGGGGCGCAGCTAGTTTACAATTTGACAAACAGTTTGTTTGTAACATTCGAATTTGAAAATATCCGACTTAGAGATGGGTGACCACCCATCTATAGACTGACCTCGGCAAGCGTAGCTCAACTTTCGATCGACCGGTGGCTGTTATTATTTAGTTATAAGATAGTAAAGTATAAGTAAAAAAAACTTAGTAACCACGTAATCTCGTAACTCGTAGGCGCGAATAGAGAAATCGTCGCGCTCTGATTCTACAGAATTAATGTAACATCACTCCTGCTATTACTGAGGAGGCAGGCAGATATATTATATAGAAAGAAAGGTGAAATTGCATGTGTATTTATGACTAATTACTTAGTTGGTGTTGGATGGCCTTCAGAAGTTGCGACACTTAAGAATGTACAGTCGGAGAAATATGCTGTTTGTCAGTAAATGGTGGTGAAATGTAGCCATATGTAGCGCCACAGCGGCCTGTCTTCAGCTTGCAGCATCCAGCATCTGCCTGCAGTCTTTCGCAGATCGCTTAATATTATAAATGTGAATGTGTGTATGTCTGTTTGTCCGTCTTTGACGGCAAAACGGAGCGACGAATTGACGTGATTTTTTAAGTGGAGATAGTTGAAGGGATGGAGATTGACCTAGGCTAGTTTTTGTCTCTTTCTATCCCCCCACTTCCTAACGCGAGCGCAGCCGCGGGCAAAAGCTAGTATGACAATAAAGCCGAAAAGTTTAGTTTTTTTGTTTAAATGCACTCATCTTAAGAACTAGCGGTCCGATATGCAAAATTTATTTACCATTTGATAGCCCAATTTTTTAGGTAGTTTATAGGATATTTAACATCAAACTACGATCACCGCGTAAAACCGCGTGGCAGAACTAGTGTTCAGTAACTGAAAGCAAATACCAACTAATACGTATATGATTGCTGTGTAACTGACGCGTTAACACAAAAATGCACTAACCAATGATTTACTACTGAATTCTATTCTCTAGCGAATGGAGACCAAGCGAAACGGACCAATGAACGATTTCAGTCATTTGTTTTCAAGTACATATATTCGGTATATCCCCCTTGCTAAGCAAGAGGTCTTGAGTTTATTTATTTAACACGTTGAACGCCAAATGACCGACAAAAAATACATTTTCTATTGTGTCTCGTTGTTTGGCAGTTAAGGTGTTAATACTTTAAGCACACAAATGTACAGAGGCGGACATTTTCTACCAGTCAACCTTTGGGTGATGCAGAGACAAACAGTGGTAGGTGTAATTTCTTAAAAGAAAAGGGAAAAGAAATATATATACATATATCGCCTCCTGGCAAAATGTGGGTGTATGTTTTTATGTTTTTTTTTTAAAACATTGCCCCACACTAGGAATTTCTCCTGTGTCGTGGGTGCGTTTACAAACATTTAAACTCACACACAAACGCAAAAGAATAAAAAACCCGGAACAACTACCTGTAGGCCATACATATATTTGTTCCGTGCGGGAATCAAAGCCGTGACACGCAGCGCAGCAGCCAATCTGGGGTCTGGATTTGTACTTAATAGTACCAAGGCTCAGCCCCTGTTACATGGGACTTAAATGTTTCTGACAATATGTGGGTGCACTATAGGTACACCTCTGCCTAACCCGTCGGGGAATACAGCCGTGATGTTATGTGTTATAAGCTTTAATAGTATAAAGAGTATTCTATTCTATTCCTTATTGATTAACGTTAGCTGAGGAGCTCGTGGCTAAATAAAAACAGCCGCACGGGTTGATTTAAGGTTAAGCTACGCTTGACAAGGTCAGTCTGTGGATGGGTGACCATTCGTAACCTATCGAGACTCCTCAGTGCCTCGGCAATCACGTTAAGCCGTTGGTCCCGGCCGTCATTTATTGATCTTTGACAGTCGTTACGGGTAGTCAGAAGCCCGAAAGTCTGACAACCAGTCTTACCATGGGTTATCGTGTTGCCCAGTAACTGGGTTGTGAAGGTCAGATAGGCAGTCGCTCCATGTAAAATACTGGTATTCAGCTGCATCCGGTAAGACTGGAAGCCGACCCCAACATAGTTGGGAAAAGGCTGGGCAGATGATGATTAACGTTAACTCATTCTACAAAAATGCTAAGCCCAAAGTTATGCAACTCTACAAATGACAACTCACGGCTTCATTCTCTGATCACGAGCTAATATAAACACGCAATGGAATATGCAAACCCATAATACATACGTATACCATGACCGGGCGTTCAACTCAACAGGAACACCATAACACGGCAAAATATACCTTAACTTCGAACCAAATAAAGTTGATTTTTCTGAAAACATGTGATCAGGAATTTTTGTATAAAGGAATCTGTACTGTAATTAGAAGAGAATAGAGATTCATTTAGTGTAATCAGGTGTTATGTTCTTGGTTAATTGATTTAGCTCGCATATTGTACTGGTGAGTATGATCACGACTAGTATTTGAATGCAGGATCAGTAGAGTTTCAAGTTTCGTTGATAGACTTACGCATTTTTTAAAGTTATGAGTAGGTAACCGATAGATGGATTGTGCGATGATATGGCTAGAAAAGAGGTGACTATAGATATGACGGCAACTAGAAATGTATGGAAGAAGAAGACATGCTGCGCCGACACCTAATAGTTTGTAATAAGGGTAAGAGGATGATGGTGAGCTTCCTGGAACAGCCCTTCTCATGGAAATGGATCGGATTTTTTTGTTTTATAGTAGGTATGCTAGTCTTTCTGTGTCAAATAAACATTTACAAGTCATTTGTGGTCGGCACAGCATGTCTTCATCTTCCATACATCTCTATTTGCCATCGTCTCAATAGTTGTCTCCTTCCTAGCCATATATTCTTTCACACAATCCATCCATCATTTATTTCGTCTTCGTGTAAATCAAAATCAAAATTCATTTATTCTTAAAGGCAAATTTTGAACGTAAAAAATTACATAAGACATTTCCCCAAAACGCCCACCCTTCACCACTTCCTAGTGTTTATGCTGGGAAGAAGAAGTGGTGGAACAAACTCCCCAGCAACACATCTGTCTGATAAGACTCTCGTACTATAACATCACACCTGTTATCCCTAAAGGGTAGATCAGAGGTGCACCTATAGTAACACCCACATTTCGCCTGTGATGTTCGACACAAGTCACCCTCCTTGTAATTAAATAATATAATAATAATGCTCGACAATCCACACAGCATCATCTAGCCCCAGGCTAAGTAGACCTTGTGTTGTGGGTCATCATCATCTGCCTAGCCTTTTCCCAACTATGTTGGGGTCGGCTTCCAGTCTAACCGGATGCAGCTGAATACCAGTGTTTTACATGGAGCGACTGCCTATCTGACCTCCACAACCCAGTAACTGGGCAACACGATACCTCTTGGTAAGAATGTTTGTCAGACTTTCGGGTTTCTGACTACCCGTAACGACTGTCAAAGATCTACAAATGACAACCGGGACCAACGGTTTAACGTGCTTTCCGAGGCACGGAGGAGTCTTGATATGTTACGAACGGTCACCCATCCACAGACTGACCTCGACAAGCGTAGCTTTACCTTCGATCAACCCGTGCGCCTGTTTTTATTTACATATATATATATTTTTTTTATAAGTACTGTGAGAGGGATTGATGTAAGTACCTATATGTTGTTTATAACTTTACTTTTATTTTTTGTGTTTAGTTACTGCAATTGGTTCTTCAACCGTTTTAATTAATTAAATAAATAAATTTATTTAGCCACGAGCTCCTCATGACTACTATGGGTACTAGATGAAAAAAATAAACAGCTGATCACAATTTTCTATTAAAACTCACAGTAGTTTCTTAACATCACAGCTGTACTTATAATTATTAAGTACGACCAGCCGTGAGCCAACAAATGAGTCGTTCTGTGTCCTACTTTCACTTGCTGGGCCGTACCAAGATGACAGTTCACAAGGTAACTTGAAACTTGAGGCAGGGAAATTGGAAGTATTAAATACTATAACAAATTATTAAGTATTTATTTCATTAAAATGATACAATTATTAATTAAAATTCAAATCATTTATTTCAGATTTTAGGTATCCATATATATATCTATGGATTTTTGTGTCCGCAATAAAACTAATATTATTATTATTATATATTGTTAGTATAACTTGGCCTAATGTTGGTATAATATTATTACAAATTAATTTAAATTTATATGGATAAGTGTGTAATACATAAAGAAATAAATAAGCATAGGGCATCGAAAAATTCATCCGTATCGTTGTCAACGGGAAAAGTGCCCAGAAGGCTGGCAGCATTGCCGCGTTGAATGGCAGTGCTAATTCTTTGGCCAAAAAAAAGGCCAGCCCTCTGGTCACGTGAAGAGTCGACCAAACTACAGTAAATACTATAATAAATAATAATAATAGTATTGTTAGGCGATTCCTCTCTCTGGAGCCCTGACCTTGAACCTTGAATTTTTTTATATTTTTAAATGTTTTATATTTTTCTTTTATATTGAAATATTTAAAAATGTAATTGGTAAGTAAGTAAATGTAATAAATAAATAATGCTGGACAATCCACACAGCATCATCTAGCCCCAAGCTAAGCAGAGCATGTGTTATGGGTACTAGATGACAGATATACTTAATACAATACATTACGTAGCTATGCCCCACGTGTCTACGCACTCCTGAGAGTCGTGGCGTGAAGTTGAATAACCTAAAACCTTCCTCAAGAATTGGGCTAGATACCAAATGCAAAATGATTTTTTCAAATCGTACTGGTAGTTCCAGAGTAGCGCGTTCTAATAAAAAAACTTTACACCTTTTTATATTAATAACTAGCTGATCCGGCAAACGTTGTTATGCTACATAGAAGTTGGTGAGAAGGATGAAAATTTAAAATTATTTGTATTATTAAAAAATACAAATAATTTTCATTGCATCATAATAAAATAAAATAAAAATTACAAAAAAAAAAACAATATTTAGGGATGGGTCACCCTTATCATTTAGAAGTACGAAAAATAGATGTTGGCCGATTCTCAGACTTACCCGATATGCACACAAAAATTCATACAAATCGGTCCAGCCGTTTCGGAGGAGTTTGGTAACAAACATCGCGACACGAGAATTTTATCAATTAGACTGGTTGTATTAAATAGTCTAAAACCTTCCTCAAGAATTGAGGAACATTTTCAAATCGTACCTGTTCAAAGTAACAAACAAATACTTGAGTTTTATATTAGTAAATATTTGTACTTATATAATGTTCATATTGAAGAATACGCGCCGATACATGGAGCCCCCTGTGAGTGACAGTAACCATGGAAAAATAGAAAATGTTTATTAAGTTATTATTATTAAGTTAAGTTTATTATTATTATTACGTATCAATTTGGGTTACATTGCATGTCAAGGAGTCTCCATTTAGGCTTAGAAATGCCTGTAGTTGAAGGCTCCGCTCTTCCCTTACATTATAGTGATACAAAATAAATAGGCAAATAACAAAAAAAGAAAAACAAAATTAAACAAGGAACGATAAATTGTTTATAACTATTGACACTATGCACCCCACGCTTTTTTCCATTAATATACATTTTTTTCTAATTTACACTTTTCTTAATCCAAATTTATTAAATTTAAAAAAGCGTGTTTTTTTTTTAACTATTTTTTTTTTCGAATTATTGCATTGTCAGCGGTCTTTGACAGGTGTGCAAAATTTGAATGAAATCTGACCGTTTAAAGTGGGTCAAAATAGCGTCCAAAGGAGTCGGTTACAAACATACATACATACATACATACAGGTGAAACTAATATAAAGCGTGTAAAAATAGGATACATAAATCCTTACAAAGTTCTTTATGCAAAAACTTGTATAAAACAAAAGAAAGAAAGGTTAATTCTATCGTCTTAAACCAACAAAGAACAACTCAATTTGACAGCTGTCATACGATAAAATCTGTTGTGTTAAGAAAGTTGTAGTGACTATCAAGTTGACTAAATTATTAAGTTGAGAAATACACGGTATACGTAGTTTACGCAACATTAGTACAACATTTATTACAAACTAGCTGCGCGCCGCCGTGTTACCTGCGGTCAAAATTCACATACCGCCACTTCTTCTTCCCAGCAAAAACACTAGGAAGTGGCAAAGGGTGGGCTTTTTGGGGGACTGTCTTTTGTAAACGTTTTGACGTTCAAAAAGTGCTGTTTCTCAGCCTAATTTGAATAAATGAATTTTGATTTTGATTTTGATTTTGAACTGTTAAGTGTCACCTTGACCTGCCCAGCACATAACAGGCCAAAGAAAAAGTGTAACACACTCAAAGAAAGGTGAAACTCCACGATATGTGTCCGCGGTTGACCGAGTATCACAAATTGACACTTTTCCATTTAATCACACGGCCGACACGCTTTTAGCACATGTGGGGTGGACAGAGGCGTTGGTTTCTTGCGCATTAACATATTTATCATCACGGCTGTTGTCTCGAAAGGAAAAGGTGCTTAGAGCACCAATTACACCAATTACCCCTGTACAGTCAAAACAAACTGAAATAGACAGTGACTAAATCTATAAGACTTCTAAAACTGCAGTTTTATTTGTTTTATTTGTATTTTGACGACCTATGTGGCGCCGCTGGCGAAGGTCCGCCTGCAACGCAGAAGGTTGCGGGCTCGATTCCCGCCCTGGGACAATAGTTTGTACGATCTACAAAGATTTGTTCCGGGTGTTCTGGGAATTTGCTATGTCTAATAAAAATATGCAAATACCCTAATGTAATGTATTGTATTAAGTGTATCAGTCATCTAGTACCCATAACACAAGCTCTGCTTAACTTGGGGCTGGATGATGCTGTGTGGATTGTCCAGCATTATTTATTTATATCGTTCATAATACGGGTGGTCGAAAAAATAATTGGACATGCTACGCGTGTAGATCAGCTGACTGGTCAATATAAGTCTTTCAAATATGGAAGATGCGGTTCCTAACCCGTTGGTCAATATAGTTTCACCCACGTGAATTCGCGTAGCGGTAAAAATTTGCATATTATTACCGTTATAGAATCAACATGCCACTTCATCATGCATAGATTTAGATATTTCTAACTGACTTCAAATACCGGATAAGTGCGTATCGCACGAACACATGAAGGGTTCAGTACCATGTCAGGAAAAATTTACGGTTATGTGGTTGACATTAAAATATCAATGGGTGGACCCCTTAAATGATTTAATCGTTCGTATAGAATTAATAGAAATACACACTATGTGAAACTTTCAAGTGTCCAACTATTATAATAATAATAATAATTCATTTATTTCAGATTAAAATCCATAATGTCCACAATAAAAAATAATAATAATAAAACAATCAAATAAAAATTAATTAAAAATTAAACACAAACAAATTAAATTAAAAATAAATACAGATAGACACACAGAATACACAAATACACATGAAAACAATTAGATTATTATTATTATTATTAATTATTAATTATACCTACTTAGCTACTATAATAATAATTAATTATTTAATAAAAGGTGACGAACTGGCATGTAGCACCATCCACCTCTCTAGAATAGGCGAGTCCCACCGCTCAGACAATACTTTCAGGATACCGTTAGTGCTGCGCTTAAAGCGATTTAAGAGCGAGGCACTCCGCTTCCTTATTATGGCAAAAAATTCATATGTGTGTGCCTGCGCGAACATGGTAGAAGCGCTGCAAAACCGCGGTAACCCTAACAGTATCCTAAACACATTATTGTATTGGACGCGCAAGGCGCCGCGCCGTATGCCCGCTGAGTAAAATTGGCCCATAGGCTGCACGTATAAAATGACTGACAATAAGCTTTAAATAAGGTCACCTTTACAGGTCTAGTGCAACGAGCAAACCTACGCGCCAACATGTTACCCCGTACAGACAGCGCCCTGCGCTCCCGCTCAATATCCTCATTATCACACAGATTATCTGTGACCCAGTGACCCAGATACTTAAAGTGGTTAACCCTCTTCAAAGATGTGCCACAAAGAGTAATGGTAGGTACAGTTGAGTAGCATTTGGTACCAGCCTTAAAAACCATGAACTCACTCTTTTTAGGATTGTATCTGAGTCCATGGGCCACAGCATACGACTCGCATATGCTCAAAAGCCTCCGCAGCCCTCCAATCGACGGACTCAGCAGGACCATGTCGTCTGCGTAACTGATGTTATTTACAGACACTCCATCCACAGAGCAACCTACATTAGCACTACTAAGCCCGTCAATCAGCTGGTTCATATACAGGTTGAACAGCCGTGGCGAGGTCAACCCCCCTTGCCTCACCCCGCAGTCCAACCCGTACACTTCTGACTGCGCTCCTGCCCATCTCACACTGTTCTTTTGGTGACTATACCAATAACCGAATATCGACACTAACTCACTCGGCAGCTGTGTCTCAGTTTGCAGCTTGTACCAGAGCTTGTCATAATGCAACAGATCGAAAGCTTTCGAAAGATCTAAAAAACAAGCATAGACTGGTGTGTTTCTGGTGGCATAATACTGCACAGTCTGCTTGAGACAGAGGATGGCACTCTCAGTTGACAGTCCAGGCGTGAACCCAAATTGAGCGTCGCGCACTTGAAGGTGTTTTTCCAGCTGTTGGTCAAGCAGTCTGTCCAGTACCTTTGCTATGACCGTAGCGAGCGAGATAGGTCTATAGTTGGAAACGTCTGACGCATCGCCAGTTCTGTTCTTAATTATTGGAACCACTACTGTATACATGAGATCATCAGGTAGATAATTATAGGCAATACACAGATTAAATAACATGGCGAGGACTCTTGGCAGGTGACTACCAGCGTACTTTAGGTGTTCAATACTAAGGCCATCATGACCTGGAGACTTTCCTCTCACCATGTCTCTTATCACAGCACGCACATCCCGTGCAGTGAATCTAACCCTAATATCTCCAAGTTGACATTCAGCACCGGGCCCCTGAGACTGGCCGAGGGGAGACTCAACCTTAAAATGGCGCTGAAAGAGACTGGCAATATCTCCAGGCTCATGCGCGCCCCCCAAACTCACTGGAAGACTCGACCTTGGATTTAATCGGTTTGTTGACTTCCAAAACTTGTTAAAATCCTTATCAGTATGATTTTTTGCGATATTATCCATTTTTACCTGTGTTTCCCTGTTCTGACAACATTTTAACTTTGATTTAAACGTTTTTCGGGTCTCACACATTTCATTGTAGATATATCCTGACCTGGGTTTACCACATAGCTGCCATGTCTGGAAACAAAGTCGAGCCTTCCTGTGAGCACTACTCACATGTTTATTCCAGCCCGCTACATACTTTTTATGTTTACGTTTAGGTTTGTTACAACTTAGTTCGGCACCTCTCGTCAATATATTAACAATATCCAGATACAATTTGTTAAGTAGTAATTTATGATTCTCATTATTACATAATCTGTCCGCACAATCTTGGAATTCTATTGGAAAATCTAATAGTCTGAGTTCGGCATTACAGTAATTATAATTATGGTTCATGAGATACAGCCCGCTGACAAACCGACGGATGGGTGGACAGCGGAGGCTAGTAAAATGGTTTCGTTAGCGCCCTTTGTGTACGGAACCCTTACAAAGGAAGAGGTTTCGACATTTCTTGTGCGTGTGTGTGTCAAGCCATATCTTCGATATTTATGAACCGATTTCAATAGTTATTTTTTATTTGAAAATATATCGTGTAAGGTTGGTCTCATAGATTGCTAGTCAAGTGCTACACATATTTTATTTGCTTCGTTTATGTTGATGATGTTATAATACTTGTCATACTCACTTACTATGTGAAGAAATACTTAACAAGAATTTGAGTTAAATACAACCAAACTTAAAATTTAAATAATATTTTTGACATTGACGTTATTAGTGATGTTCTTCAAAAAGGTCAGGTGCGTAGTACTCGCAACCGGCGTGCGTGTATGACCAGATACATAAACGTAAACGAAGCAAAAGGAGTATGTTAGGATCGTAGCAGGTGGCATTCTGGAGTTTAGCCTACCTTAATGCATCTTTATTACAAAAAAAAACACATGAGACTTGAACACAATTCGCATTCAAATACCATATTATTTCGCCACGTGTTTTAACTACTTGACATGTCTAACTCGTTTCCGATATTGACACACACACACACAGACACGTAACGATGTAACGTCAGCATACAGATATTGATACAAGCTAAGTAGGTATTGTTATGTAATTCTTAACTATGGAAATGTGCTTGCGTATTTGTTGAGCAGTGTCCAATATTATCATCATCTGCCTATCCTTTTCCCGACTATGTTGGGGTCGGCTTCCAGTCTAACCGGATGCAGCTGAGTACCAGTATTTTACATGGAGCGACTGCCTATCTGATCTCCACAGCCCAGTTACTGCGCAACGCGATACCCATTGGTAAGACTGGTTATCAGACATTTGGTCTTCTGACTAGCAGTTACGACTGTCAAAGATCTACAAATGACAACCGGGACCAACGGCTTAGCGTGTTTTCCGAGGCACGGAGTGGTCTCGATATGTTACGATTTTGAAATTGTTACCGTTAACATAGTAAAAAAATCTGCTTGGGTATCACGTGGGATTAAGATCTGTAGCAAAAATAAAAGGAATCTCCTATGGAAATACAGGTTAAAACCAAATCAATCAAACAGAGTTAAATTCAAAAATTATTCAAGATTATTTAAAAACATTATTAATCTAACTAAAAAAGCTCAAAACACTTACAATATTAAAACCTCAAATAACAAATCAAAAACCACATGGCAAATCATCAATAAGTCCAAAAGTGAAAACTTGAGAACTTGTATTACTTGCATCAACTCTGAAAATAAAAAAATTGCTCAAAGGAAGGATATAGCCGATGCATTCAATAATTATTTTATCGATAAAATCCAGCCAACAAGTAACGCAGGAACGAACTCAACGTCACTGATCGATAGCAGAGCACAGTCTATGTTTTTGGCTCCGTGTACACCACATGACATATTCTATATTATAATGAAACTTAGAAACACGAACAGCGTTGGCTATGATGGTATTGCCACAAAAATATTAAAAGCAGTTGCATTGATAATATCTACACACTTATGTTTCATTATCAATCTTTGTATAAGCGCAGGCACCTTTCCTGATTCTTTAAAAAAGTCTATAGTAAAACCGCTTTATAAGAAGGAAAATCACGAATTGATGTCAAACTACAGACCGATTGCGATTATACCAGTGTTATCCAAAGTCTTCGAAAAATATATATCGGGGGAAATCAACAATTATTTAGAAAAATATCACATTTTAGCTGACGAACAAAAGGGATTTCGCAAAAACAAAAGTATAAATCTGGCTATTTATGAATTTCTACATAATGTTATGTTAAACGTTGATAAGAGGACACCTGTGTGCGCCATTTTCTGCGACATGACACAGGCTTTTGATTGTGTGCATTACAATTCCCTAGCAGCGAAACTTGAAGCGTATGGTATTAGGGGTAACGTCTTAAAACTAATTGAATCTTATCTTCACAAACGTAAGCAGGTTACCGAAATAAGTCAAATTTGCAACAAACGTGAGATAACTGTAAAATCCGAGGAACGAGAAGTAATATACGGAGTACCGCAAGGCAGTGTGGTGGGCCCTCCGATGTTCACTTTATATATAAATGACTTGCCTAAAGCTGTTGACCACCCAATGACACTTTTTGCTGACGATTGCACTGTGACTATAGCTTGTAATGACAAAAGTACGTATGAACATGACATTAATAACTCGCTTATATCTATCATAAATTGGCTTAATAATAATAATTTAATCATTAATTTAAAAAAGACTAATGTAATTCATTTCGGACAACGTACACATACAGCTAACAATAATAATGTCCAGTATAATAATATTAATAGAAATGCAACAGACACAACAAAATGTCTGGGACTTATAATTGATGATAAGTTGTGTTGGAAGCCCCAAATAGAAGCTCTGAGTAAGAAAATAAGTAGTGCAGCCTACGCTTTGAAACAACTAGCAGCGGTTCTCAATAAAGATGCATTAATTACTGCGTACTATGGATTGGCTGAATCCATTCTTAGATACGGAGTTATTTTCTGGGGAAATAGTACGGACAATGAAGTAGCGTTTCGGGCCCAGAAAAGATGCATCAGATCGATGTTTCGACTTCAAACAACAGACAGCTGCAAACCCTATTTTAAAGAGCATAGAATATTGACATTACCCTCATTATACATTTTGGAAACGGTAATGTTCACTGTAAGTCATCCTAACTTATTCCAACGTTTGTCTGATGCTGTGCCAAGGAATAGACGTGACAATACTCTACTCTGTGTTCGCGGCGGTAAAACTGCTCTTTTGCATAAGAGCATTTATTACATGGCTCCGACCATATTTAATAAATTGCCCAAGTCATGGAGATTATTGGATGTATCTGGCCTTAAATTGAAATTGAGAATATTATTAATAGAGAGATCTTATTATAGTATTTCGGAATTTATGAAAGAGGATAATTTTTCTTGATGATTATGTATTTTAATTTATTTTATTGTATAATGTATTGATAATTAATTAAATTGAATTGACATTGAATTGAATTAATAATTAACTTGACATAATTGAATTAATAATTAACTTGACATTGAATTGATAATTGAACTGACATTGAATAGAATTGATAATTGAATTGTATTGATAATGTAGTACGATTGTTATAGTAATTTTATCATTTTGAATTTAATAAGTGTAGTCCCGGTTTAAAACCCAGCAACTGTACGCCACTCAACAATTTGTACGCCACGTCACGCGGCTGAACATGTTTGAACTTTCTTTTCTACTGAAATATCTTGCATGCAATGTATGTATACCATGTTTAAACAAATAAATATACTTACTTACTTACTTACTTACTTACGAACGGTCACCCATCCGTAGACTAACCTCGTCAAGTTTAGCTTAACCTTTCCTTAACCCACTGCAGAGAAAAGGCCGTATTAATCTTACACTGTACAGATTCAAGTTCTTCAAACTTATCAGACAGACGTGTTGGAGTTTGTTCCGGCACTTTTGTTTCTTCACAGCAAAATCACTAGTGTGGTGAAGGGTGGGCGTTCTGGGGGACCGTCTTATGTAAATTTTGACGTTCAAAAAGTGAACTGAACTTAATTGATTCTAAGTCTAATCTGAATAAATCAATTTTGATTTGATTGACCACGTTTACGATGTTGGTCTAGTGATCACAATCACTGCTACTGAGTATGAGCTCCTGCGTTCGATTCCCGGGTCGTGCAAAGTGTTATTGGGTTTTTCTATCTAGCATTTCTCCGTAGTCTGGGTTTGTACCCAGTTGGTGTCAATAGGCTCGTCCCCTATTACATGGTACTTAAACATATGACTGTACTTTAGCTTCTGCTTAAAGTGATGGAAATATAGACGTCATGTTATGTTATGTTAAGAATTATTACAAAAAAAATGACTATATAATAGTATTATTATTGACATAATAAACGCCTGTCATGTCGGTGAAAAATGTACTTTATAAATCAATAGATTACATACGTTTCCCAAGTTGTTATGAAATATGTAATCACAGAAAAAAATACAATACACGATGAGAAAAAACGATGGTCAAGAGTGTATCTTTTGTCATCATTTACCTGCCTTTTCCCATAGTTGGGAAAAGGCAGGTAAATCGGAGATGCCTTGCAGTCTAACTCGAGTGAGTACCCATACCCCTTAGTAATACTGGTGGACAGACTTTCGGGCTTCTGACTACCCGTAACGACTGTCAAAGATCTGCAAATGACAGCGGGGACCAACAGCTTAACCTGCTTTCCGAGGTACGAAGGAGTCGAGACTTCTCCGTACCTTGGATATAGGATATGGATAGGTGATCGTTCATTACATATAACCTATCCACACACTGATTTCGGTGAGCATAGCATAACCATTGATCGACTCGTAGGGCGTGTGTTCTTATTGTAGTTCTTATGTACGGTCAAAAACTTAAGGGGAAGATTTAGAAATGAGTGTTATGGGTTCTAAATGAATCTACGGTCATACACGCACGCCGGTTGCGAATACTACGCACCTCACCTTTTTGAAGAACATCACCAATAAGGTCAGCGTATGTCCCAGCGTTTCCACTTACATCTGCCTGAAATACCTTAATTCTATGACACAGATTTCAGTGGATTATCTATTACCTGCAAACATAGTATTTAGTAATGTCATGATGGCCCAGTGGTTTAGGCCTCGCTTCTTGTGCACGAGGTTGTGGGTTCAAACCTGGGCTAGTACCAATGTGAGATTTTCAATTCGTATGTATTTTCTTAGTTTATCTTGGACATCACTGCCATCGGTGAAGGAAAACATCGTGAGGAAACCTGGACTTATATATTTTTTTTTTTTTTTTAAAAACGTTGCCCCACACTAGGAATTTCTCCTGTATCGTGGGTGCGTTTACAAACATTTAAACTCACATACACAAACAGCCAGACCCGGAACAACTACCTGTAGGCCATACAAATATTTGTTCCGTGTGGGGATCGAACCCACAACACGCGGCGCAGCAGCCGATGGCTCAACCACCGCGCCAACCGTCTCGTCAATATAATATAATTAATATAAGTCTGAAATCGAAAACTCGTCTTGAGCAAGCGTGGTGATTTATGCTCGTGCCTACTCTGTATGAGAAGATGCCTTTGCCCTGCAGTGGGACAGTAATAGGCCGGTACTTTTTATAGTATTTAGACTATGTTTGCTGGTAATAAAACTATGTTGTCACCACTTCCTAGTGTTTTTGCTGGGAAGAAGGAGAGTCGCAACATATCTGTCTGATAAGTTTAAAGAACTTGAAATCTATACGCTTTTTTCTCACAAGTTTATTTAATATGACTCCTATTTTGAAAACGAGAAACGAAGGAGAAATTCCTAGTGTGGGGCAACGTTTTTTAAAAAAAAAAAAAAAAAACGATATATTTGATAATTAAATGAATAATAACATAATATCAAGCCTGTTATACCCCAAAGGTAAGGCAGAAGTGTACCTATAATACATCCACATTTCTACAGTTATGTTCTAAGTTCCATGTAATAGGGGCGAGTCTATTGCCTTTGACGAAATGAATAATGTTACAGGCTTTTGGGGTTTTGCCTTAAAACTTATCCAAGTTTAAATTAACTCAAAGGTAAATGATGTGATAGCCCAGTTGTTAAAGCGTGACCTCTCATACGCGAGATGTTGGGTTCAAATTCGTCTAGTACCTACCCATATGACTTTTTCAATTTACATCTGCTTTCTAAGTTTATCTTGAGACATCACTGACATCGGTGAAAGAAAATCATCGATAGGAAATCTGGACTTATAAATAATACATCATCATCTGCCCAGCCTTTTCCCAACTATGATGGGGTCGGCTTCCAGTCTTACCGGATGCAGCTGAATACCAGTGCTTTACATGGAGTGACTGCCTATCTGACCTCCACAACCCAGTTACTGGGCAACCCGATACCCCTTGGTAAGACTGATTGTCAGACTTTCGGGCTTCTGACTACCCTTAACGACTGTCAAAGATCTACAAATGTCAGCCGGGTCCAACGGCTTAACGTGCTTTCCGAGGCACGGAGGATACTCTATACGAACGGTCACCCATCCACAGACTGACCTCGGCAAGCGTAGCTTAACCTTAATTCAACCCGTTCGGCTGTTTTTATTTAGGCACGAGCTCCTCCTTACTTATAAAGAATACATATAATTCTGATATCGCCAACCCGCCTTGAGCAAGCATGGTGATTAATGCTCGTGACTTCTCTGTATGAGACGAGGCCTTTGACCTGCAGTGGGACAGTAACAAACTGGTATTATTTATGATGGGTTTTGTATACTTAACATATTAGCATTTTTCCTCAACGTGTGTTATTTCTTATTTAAAAAATTTAAATAAGAAATAACACACGTTGAGGAAAAATTAAGTTTTTGTAAGCCTTTTGTAGCGACTTCTGCGCCACATACGAATTAAATCTGACGTATCCTACAACGCGATATTAAAGTTATCCGCGCGATTGAACATAAATACAATAGTCGGGCAGTGTAGCCCTTCTTTAGCGACGTCCTAAGCCGAGGTTCGTACCCCTCAAGGGTTGCCCTTAGCGATCGGTCGCTTAGTTTTTAAGTTTTTACGCCTGGCTGGAAGCCTTAATTTTAATTAAGCCCCCCACAGGAAACTTCGGTTAAGCAGTAGATATTCCTAAAGGATAAACTGCGAGATGCTCTATCCAAAAAAAAAAGCAGTATAGCCCACCAGACACAACACCCGTCTGGTCGGAGGATCCTGCCTTTTCTATGGTGGATAAAAACCGTGTGTTCCTCATACTCCCAAAGATATTTGAAGATAAGATTATTTCCTCTTTAAAAACATCTTGGCCTTAAAATAAGTACATATATTATATACTGTTGTTCGCACTTAAACCTGACCTTACATAGACGGTTCAAGTTTATTTCTGAGTACTTATTCTTTTTAATTGAGTTCAAAGGGCGATGTTATTTTTTTTTCAAAGTTTTATTTTCCGGTAATCGCTCCCGGAATTTTTGGTTATTAAATTATTATTTATAAATTTATTTAATGTAGGTTCAACAACAGTTTTCGTGTGTAACATTCTTAAGTACACATAGGTTTTTTTAGTCTTGGACTTACACAGTCTCCAATCACTGGAATACATAAGAAATAATCAAAAATTAAAACGCATGGCTCTCGAAATTAAATACAATAGTAAATTCCTTAAATCCTCCTTTATTTTTCTAACTCCTCCACTGTTCTTTTCTGATTAATGTCGTTGCGGGATCCAAGACAGTTGAATCGTTTCTCCGGGACTCGTCGGGCTTCATTGTCTCGACGCTTTTCTGGTGATCGCCACTGTTGATTCTGGCTTTCAGGAGTTGCAGTGGTTTGGGAATACTGTGGCGGGCTTGTCTAATTAAAAAAAACTCCTTAAATTTAAGAGTGGTAGAAAATCTAGATATTATTTATTATGTGCAGCAGTCGATCGCTCAGCCCCTGCGCTAACCGTGCTGTCTTTTATTATTTGTTCTTTATGGAAAAGTAAAAGATATGTTACGATGGGAGGAAGCCAGAGGGAGTGAACATAATACCTTGGAAGATGGGTAGGCCTTTAGTGTGGGATGCAACATGTGTCGACACCCTTGCGCCATCCCATCTTCCTAGTACGGTGGACTGTGCAGGTGCAGAAAACCTCAAACCGCGAAAATATAACAAGCTAATTGGAAGTTATATGTTTGTGCCGTTTGGGATTGAAACACTAGGGCCATGGGGTCCGTGTGCCCATTTAGTTTTTCGAGACATCACGAAGCGATTGATCGACTCTTCACGTGACCAGACACAATGAAGTGAAGAGACCAGAGGGCTGGCCTGTTTTTTGGCCAAAGTATCAGCATTGCCGTTCATTTTGGGCACTTATCCCGTTGACTGTGATGTGGATGAATTTTTCAATGCCCTGATTTTATTTCGGATCAGTCACTCCTCCTTTATATTATCTGATATGTAACCATTTAAATAGGTAAAACGTGACACGTTTTTAATTAAAAAAAAACGAATGATTTTTCAGAAATCGATATCAAACTCGCAAAGTTTTTGAGAACTTTTTGCTACGATAGTCACTTATTAATTTGTTGTCAAACAAGTTCGCTTAAATTCGGTAAATAATTAATGTAATTTAAAGTTTTGACTCGGCAAGGACTTTTTACAGGTTTTTCGTGTACAAAGTGACCTTCTAAAAAACTTGGTTGATCCGGTATTTTCGTACTTACGTCTAGTATTCATCCACACTTATATCATAAATGCGAAAGTATCCTAATTTGTTTGTTACCTTTTCACGAATAAACGACTGATCGGATTGTTATGAAATTCGTCAAGGATATAGATTATATACTAGGGACGAACACAGAATAGTTTTTAAATCCGCGACTTAATCTGCATTCGCGGCAAACGACATTAACATAGATGAAGTCGCGGGCTAAAGACTTTGGCGGGCTTGACGACACGGTTGGCGCAGTGGTTGAGTAATCGGCTGCTGCACCGCGTGTTGTGGGTTCGATCCCCGCTCGGAACAAATATTTGTATGATCTACAGGTAATTGTTCCGGGTCTGGCTGTTTGTGTATGTGAGTTTAAATGTTTGTAAATGCACCCACGATACAGGAGAAATTCCTAGTGTGGGGCAACGCTTCTTTAAAAAAAAAAAAAAGCTCTACACTAATATTATAAAGAGGAGTTTTTTTTATTTTTGTTTGTTTGTACTGAATAGACTTAAAAACGCCTGTGCCGATTTCAAAAACTCTTTCACCATTGGAAAGCTACATTATACCTGTATAACATGGGCTATATTCTATATAATATAGGAAAGAAAGGGGTTGGTGGGGATGTTTAAATTCGTAGGGAAAAGTAAAAGTAAAAGAAACCTACGCGGACGAAGTCGCGTGCAGAAGCTAGTAGTCTATAATTATCTATCCGTGTCAGTCAAAGGTTGATTTGTTGACTACGCAACATTACGCCTGTATTTCTTAAGAGATAAGGCAATTATGTTAACATTGCATGTACAAAGCGGCCAGCCTGGAAAGCCAAGGACCTGTAGAAACCGACTTGTCTTAGGGATGTGTCCTTGTTAAAAATATATTAAGTCTATTTAGTCCGTCAGTAAGATTACCAAAAAAATATTGGACATGTATTTTTTGCTTTCTCAAACCAATAAAAAGTGACAAAGATATGGCACATCAAAGTTCAGGAGAAGAGGCTTGTGACGTCACTGTTACGTTAAAAGTGTAGGACGGTGTGACGACACGCGCAATTTTAACGCACTATATCGTCGTCATTTTTGGTTTACGTGACAAAAGAAACAATACGTGTCCAGTATTTTTGAGTAATCCAACTTTCGGACCAATCAGATTTTTTAAGGACACCACCCTATTTGCATACATATATGACATCCACCAATCCGTAATATTCCCGCGTGGGGATTACTAGGTATTCTTTCTCACGGTAAAAAGGCATTATAGCAGTGTCACTTAGTGCTTGAGCGTAGTGTCATTAATATTAGGCTCAAGTTTTTTACACTAGCAGCCCCGGATAAATCTCGTACCGTCTCGAAGTTAACTTACACTGCCATCTCTTAGAAACATAAGGAACTATTTATAGGAAAACATTTAATTTGCAATAAAAAGAACATCGAGGTCAATAATTGAGATAAAAAACTATTCTATCTTTTAAGTTTGACCAAATTACAGACAGCTAAGTTTCTTAAAAAATGGTTAAGTAGTTCCGGAGTTTATCAGGAACCAACATGGTGATGCAAGATTTTTATAAGTACATAAAGACTAAATTGAATATTTTAATATTAAGGGGCGGAATGCGATAAGTGCTCACAAATAAATAAACATTGACGCCACGGTTGGCGCAGTGGTTCGTGGTCGTGGGTACGATTCCCGCGCGGAACAAATATTTGTATGGCCTACAGGTAGTTGTTCCGGGTATGTCTGTTTGTGGTGAGTTTGAATGTTTGTAAACGCACCCACGATACAGGAGAAATTCCTAGTGTGGGGCAACGTTTATAATAGGCTGATTTATTATGCTACACTGTAATCAGACCTTTGATTGAAGACATATCAGGACTAATGCTGTGCCCTGCGGTTTTACCCACTCCTTGGGTCAAAAAATCAAAATCAAAATTCATTTATTCAAATTAGGCTGAGAATCAGCACTTTTTGAACGTCAAAACGTTTACAAAAGACAGTCCCCCAAAACGCCCACCCTTCATCACTTCCTAGTGTATTTGCTGGGAAGAAGAAGTGGTGGAACAAACTCCCCAGCAACACGTCTGTCTGATAGTTTGAAGAACTTGAAGCTATACAACATATGTCAAAAAATAATAAATTATGTCAATCATCTTTGTACATCATTAAATTAAATAATTTGCTACATGTTACCTAGCACACACCAATATGCCAAAATAAATAAATAAAAACTACCTACTAATATATACCAAAATCGACAATAAACTCGAGTAAAGCCTGCTAAACTGAATAAATAAAAAGCCTCCAAGGCAGTCCAAGGGCGTGCACATATCAGCATATGTGCAAAACGTCTGTCAGGTCCGCTAGCATCAGTGTATTATGACGGAGCGGTTGGCGCATTGGCTGAGCGATTGGCTGCTGCGCTCCGTGACGTGGATTCTATTCCCGTACGGAACAAATATTTGTATGGCCTACAGGTAGTTGTTCCGGGTCTGGTTGTTTGTGTGTGTGAGTTTGAATGTTTGTAAACGCACCCATGATTCAGGAGAAAATCCTAGTGTGGGACAACGTTTAAAAAAAAAACTATTCTAACATTCAATTTTCTTTTTTCCAGAGCGCAACATCCTCCGCCTTGCCATGGCATCTATAATGGACATCCTCAAGATCAAGCCTTTCGTGGAAGTGTCAGTGGGGCAGCTCCTCTGGGGGTACGAGGATCCTCTCCTCAAACTGGCCAAGGATGTGGTGCCTAAGGAACAGAAGCTGCCTTATGAGGAGTTTGGACTTTTCTATGGGGTGAGTATCAAAACGAGGTTCACGATTTTTTTACCTGAAATTATCTTCGATTCTCACTTCATCGTCGTCTGCCCAGCCTTTACCCCACTATGTTTGGTAAGCTTCCAGTCTAGTCGGATACTGCTGAATACTAATATTTTACATACGAGCTACGTTCTGCCTATCTGATCTCCACAACAAACCCAAAATGGCTCTCAATGAATTGCAAATGTCAGCCAAAAACCTCTCGAAAAGCACACTAAACTATTGGGTTTAACGTGCTTTTCGAGAGGTGGAAAGTGGGATATGTAAAGGATCACCTATCCACCAACCATCCTCGGAAAGCATAACTTAACATTTGATCAACCCGTGAACCGTGCGGTACTTAACTATTGAGCCGAAATATTCAGTGTTACCCACATGTAGCAGTTTGGTACCATTAATAACATTTACCCAATTCTTTTCCACCAGAAAAACGGCACAAGTCCAGACGTAGTGACGATGTACACTGGAGCCACTGACATAGCTAAATACGGTATCATCAGCCGCTATAACATGAGGGAGAAGCTGCAGCACTGGACCACCGACCAGTGCAACAGCATCGCTGGCTCTGACGGCTCCATCTTCCCGCCGCATATCAGTAAAAATGATACACTGGCGGTGTATGATAAGGATCTGTGCAGGCTGCTGCCGCTCAAGTAAGTAACATTATTTTAGAAAGAGAGAAACAAAACATATCATAGCATCAGTACTGTATTTCCATCAGGATAACACACCCACAATTCAGAATGTGGGGGAGCCTGTTGCCAACTACCAACCGGGCACAAATCTATACAATTTTATTTTCTGTTCCCTTTTCTTTTAAGACATTGCACCTACCACTGTTTGTCTCTGCATCACCCAAAGGTTGACTGGTAGATATTAAGTCCACCTCTGTACATTTGTGTGCTTAAAGTGTTAAATAAATACTTAATAATACGACATATCGTATTAAGTAGGTTAAAAAAATATAGATACGTAGTAATATGCAAATAAATATAATTGTATGCTGCGACAAATAGCCAAAGACATTTAAAGTGTTTGTAGAAACATAACACACAAATTCGAGCATGGGACCCTCGGCTGTCAGTCACCAGCAATTAGGGTTACCACCCGAACCTACTCTGAAAATAGAGTATTGTCCTCTTTTTCATGTAGGCGTACTTTATAATCTACGAGACCAATAAAGTACGCTAAAATACTCTATTTACGTAATACTGATTGTTACTGCCTCGTTTCTGGTTAGGAGCACTTATGAGACTAAAATAAAATAACGTTTAGTATTGAATCTTCAAGAAAGACAAACATTTGTTAAATATAGCAAAGAGCAACAAAAAATACGTATATAAGGACAAATAATGAAAAATAATAATAAATACTCTTTTTTTATTCTGTGTATTTTTGTTCTACCAAAATGAAAAAATACTTTACTCATCCTAAAAAAAGGTGGCAACCCTACCAGCAATGTGTACCGAACCTACTCGATATTACGTAATTATTTAAAATATACATTTCTGTATTTACAATCACGTAGAGAATTGTAGTACTAGTGTAAAGGATCTCTATTCAATTTCCGAACAATACATCTTATACAATCACACTATTCTAAATATGTACACGAATTCAGTTTTCCACGCAATGCATGTTTACAATATTATGTTTAGTTTACACTATAAAGAGCGATTGTTTAGATTTACACACGTATTGATGCGTAATATTAATAATCGAACGTACTGTCGTATTGTGCATATTATTATGTGTGTAAATCGTACAATTAGGTATTCACTATGTTTTGTGTGTAAATCCAAGTAGATTTCATTTCTACCGAATGTCGCAGTTTTATAAGTCAGATGTTAGTGGAAATGCTGGGAGGGGACGCCCTAGACGGACATACACTGACCTTATTGGTGATGTTCTTCAAAAAGGTCAGGTGCGTAGTACTCGCAACTGGCGTGCGTGTATGACCAGATGTATAGACGTAAACGAAAGGAGTAGGTATGTAAGAATCTAAGCTGGTATGCAGGTCGTAGTTTTCTGTTACTGCTGACTTCTACAAGAGGAAGCCAGCATTCCTTTGGAGGTTCGAAAGAACAAATCTACCCCCATTGTACAATAACACAGCCGGTAGTGTGATCTATCGCTAAATAATATAAGCAGATAACACTGCCTCAGTGGTCGCAAGCACTGCCGCTGAGTATGAGTTCCTGGGTTAGATCCCCGGATCAAGCAAAGTGTTATTGACCTTCTCTATCTGGAATTGCTCAGTAGCAGCCCGGAGTTTTGGATTTGTGTACGTTTGGTTGGCAATCGGCGAAATCATAACTGGCGAAATGTGTGTATAGCTGAAACTGTCTTCTGAAGCCCTGCGGAAAATATACTGGCTTCCACAGATTATTTTGGCTTTTAGGAGTTGCAGGGATTGGTGAAGGGTGGGCGTTGTGGGGGACTGTATTTGTAAACGTTTCCACATTCAAAAAGTGCTGATTCTCTGTCTAATTTGAATAGATGATTTTTTTTTTCTCTAAAAGAACGTTGCCCCACACTAGGAATTTCTCCTGTATCGTGGGTGCGTTTACAAACATTTATACTCACATACACAAACAGCCAGACCCAGAACAACTACCTGTAGGCTATACAAATATTTGTTCCGTGCGGGGATCGAACCCGCGACACGCAGCGCAGCAGCCAATCGCTTAGCCTTTGCACCAACCGTGTCGTCAAAGATTTAATTTTGATTGAATAGTGTCATGTGTCTCGTCCGGACATATCTAACGTGTACTTTTCAAAATTTCCAGGTTCTTAAAAGAAGTACCAGTAGCCGGCGTCGATGGGTACCGATTCACTCCCCCCCTGGATGTGTTCGCGAATGACGAACACACATAGTGCTTCTGCCCTGCCGGTCCTCCCTGTGCACCCAACGGACTCTTTAACGTGTCTCTGTGCCAATACGGTACGTTGTCCTCCATAGAAAAAGAGAGATCCTCTGACCTTACTGGTCAGCACCAGTCAGGTCGGAGGCAGTGGCGGACTAACAGGGGGGCGGCCCGCCCCGGTCCTCCGGTTTTGGGGGGCCCCAAATGCCTCCGCATTCCCCTGATCAAATCCTAAACAAGACTTTAAAATTGTGCTAAGTACCTAACCTACATAATTTCATCAAGATCAAAACACTACAGCCATCTAGACTTTTTACGCGGTACTAATATTCTTTTAACTTTGCTGAACCCGTCCAATACGCTGGGGGAATTAATTTCACTTGCCAGATATTAACGAAACAAACACAAACACTACATAAAAATGTGAACTGAATAAAAAGCTTGTAAAACTACTTTTTTTTTAAAGCTGGGGGGCCTCATTCAGCTTTGCCGCCCCGGGCCTCTAACGGGCTTATTCCACTAGGTACTGGTCAGAGGATCTCTCTTTTTCTACAGAATCTAGCCCACCAGACACAACTGTCTGATGGGCTAGATTCTGTATAGGTGTTAATCGCGCGTATAACTGATATCACGATCTAGGTTACGCGAGTTCTATTTCGTATGTGGCGATATTAATGGCCTAATGCACAGGGTCAAAGAGACGTCGACCCACGTCCTGAAACCATGACTTTAGGATATGATTCTGGTCCTCCAAATTTTGTAAATTATCTGATATTTTATGTTTCGGGACGTGCATGGATATCCCTTTTACCCGGTAAATGTATTCCCGGTATTGTTTACGAACTATTTACAACATTTTAATTAATTATGTTATTTTCTGCGCTTAGTGCAGAGCATGCTGTACATTTCTGCATGTGATGAGGCGCTTAGATTTAAGTTTGCAATGTCAATCTGCATGGTCCTCACGTGATCTGACCAAGATAGTGTCTGGACTTTGAAAGAGACTTCTGAGTTTTTTTCGGAGTTTCTTTACAGAGTTATCTGGTACGGAAACACTTACCTCACTGGTTTTAAAAATACTTTGCTTGTTTGACGTGTACAAGTATTAGTAGAAACCAAGTCACGGAAGCAAATATCATTTATTACCACCGTTTGTCATTAATGAGAATTCTATCCGCGTAGTGTTACAATAAGTAATTTAATCTAAATTAATTTCTTTCTTTCCAGACTCTCCGATAATGCTATCGTTCCCTCACTTCTACTTGGCTGACCTTAGCCTAAGAGAGCAAGTGGAAGGTATTTCCCCTCCCGATCCAGAGAAACACAGACTCTTCATCGATGTTCAACCGGTAAGGATGTTTGGGTTCGCTGAAGCTGCTCCTTTTTTAGTACTGATTGGTAGTTACTGGTACTCCCGTTACTTAACGGTATTTGCACCGATCAAATTACAGGAAGATCGGTAATACATTTGTCAATCCAATGAATACCGGTATTACTTAACAATAAATACCGTTTTGCCATATAACAAATGTTCTAGTCTGAAGTCTGCAGTTAAAGTACAAATTCGTCAAATATAACGGTAAAAGGACGGCAGTTTCAATACTTTTTAATCGCAGCAATAAATGTAGTTATATTCTTACATAATACATCTATGATTCTGGTGTTCGTCATTTCAGAGATGATTCCCAGTTTGTATACAACAATGCAACAATAAAAATCCCGGTTTTATTTAATTTACAAATCAAGTTTCATTCAACAATAAAGAATCTTGAAAGTCTGACCACCAGTCTTACCAAGGGGTATCGTGTTGCCCAGTTACTGGTTATGGAGGACAGATAGGCAGTCGCTACATGTAAAATACTGGTATTTTGTTTAAAAACCCGGTTAGACTGTTAGCCGATACCAACATAGTTAAATTAAACTAGCCTACAATAACACATTAATTTATCTGCATCAATATTAATAAATTACAAATTATTTTGCTTGTGGCATAATATATACAGTAATAGCCTTGCGAACTCACCCAAAGCACATGTAAACACATCGATCTGTGTTTGAAGATGGTTTATGATACGTATAGCTCTGGTAAGGGGTGCCTTCGCAAGCAAGTTAGTTCTAGCTGTAGGTACCAGTAGCAGTGGCGGGCTGCGCCGCCTCCACACGTAGCGGTCCGGTACACACAAACTTAAGCGCTGCAATACTCCCGGGTTACTCTCCACTCCACGAAGCACCTTCACCAAGTAGGCGACCAACGTAAACTCCCGTCGGACATGCAGCTGATTGTAGCCAACCATGCCCAGGACAAACAAAGTGGGATACATCAGTGGGTAAAATGGATAAACCCCATATAATTTCTGATACAAATGGCGCGTGAATTTGTACTGAACGCGCTCCAACATCACAGAGTACTTAGCTTCATGTGGATCCCATATGACCGCACTATGTTCCAGATGACTCCTGACTAGTGCATCATACAGGACTCTAACTGCTGTGATGTTTGTGAAGCTTCGAGTCTGTCTCAGAACATTATAATCTTGGCCACATATTGTACGGCCAAGGGAACATTGTAAACTTGACTATGTAAGACTTGGCCAAGTTTTAGAGACTGGCCAAGTCACCAGAACTTAAACGATTATTGCTCAAATTCAGTCATTTAGAACATCACTTAAGAGGGAGCATCCTAAAAGTTGGCAACGTCGTCAATAGCTGTCAAATATTTACCTGTTTCGATTAATTTGGAAATAATACTGTATGGAAATAAGAAATTTGGCTAACCAATTGACTAGAATATTAATAATGAATTGCAATTATAACATTGAATTTGATGTTGTACCCGTTTTAGGTGAAAAAAAGGCATTTGGAAAGTTACCAAATACTTTTTTACATGTAAAACTAACTATTCGGTGTTACGATATTAATTATTGCAATTCATAATCAATATTCTAGTTCGCTAGTTAGCCACATTTTTTATTTCCATACAGAAATATTATCAAATTAATCAAAACAGCGAAATATTTGACATCTATTTGCGACGTTGCCAACTTTCAGAATAAACCCTCATTTTTTAATATTAGGTCTTTACCTATGAAATTGCCGTTCTGCAGTACTGGCCATTTCAAATCAAAATATTTTTTGTTTGGCTAAGAATTCTAATTTCAAATTAATTTTATTTTAAAAACATGGATTTTTTTTTCCAAAAGTAGTCATTTGTTTATTGATTAGTGTTACATTTTCATCGCATTTAAATCTTTTTCGTCATCATGGATACGTTAAAAATTCGAGTAATTATGGAATATGAGTACCGTCGTGGCAGCAACGCGGCACAAGCGGCACGCAACATCAACGACGTTTACGGAGCTAACACTACAAACCAACGCACTACCTGTTATTGGTTTGCTCGCTTCCGTTCTGGAAATTTCGACCTGAAAAATGAACCTCGCGGTCGTCCGAAGACTTTGGTCGACAATGACGAATTAAAGGCGATTGTGGAAGCTGATGATACACAATCTACGGCTGAATTAGCAGCAGCTTTCGACGTTAGCGTCAAAACAATATTGGTCCATTTGCGTCAAATTGGCAAGGTAAAAAAGCTTGACAAATGGGTGCCCCACGAACTCAATGATCGCCAGCGCGAAGTACGCGTCGAGACGTGCCTTGCACTGCTCAACAGACACACAAATGAAGGAATTTTGAACCGCATTGTTACCTGCGATGAAAAATGGATTCTGTTTGATAACCGCAAGCGCTCAGCAAGTTGGTTGGATCCTGGTTCAGCACCTAAACAATGCCCTAAACGAAAACTTACCCCAAGAAAAGTGATGGTCACTGTTTGGTGGTCTAGCGCCGGTGTGATTCAACACAGCTTCTTACCAAACGGGGTGAGCATTACTGCAGATGTGTACTGTGAAGAATTGAACACAATGATGGAGAAGCTGGCACATCTCCAACCAGCATTGGTCAATCGCTCGTCTCCGCTGCTCCTGCACGACAACGCGCGACCTCATACTGCACAGCAGACGGTCTCCAAGTTGCAAGAACTGGGGTTGGAAGCTCTCCGTCATCCGCCCTACTCACCAGACCTTGCGCCTACAGACTACTACTTTTTCCAGAATTTGGATAACTTCTTGGCGGGAAAAAAATTCAATACCCGAGAGGCAGTACAAAATGCCTTTGAAGAATTTGTTGCCTCCCGTCCAGCTGATTTCTTTAAGAAGGGCATCAATAAACTGCCACTGCGTTGGCAAAGATGCATTGATTGCATGGGTGATTACTTCGATTAATACAAATAAAAAATACATGAAAAAAATTCATTTAAATTTTTTCATACAAAACGGCAATTTCATAGGTAAAGACCTATTATTAAAAATTGTTCGTAATTTGTAAATAAATGAAGGTGTAAGATATATTTTAGTGTTTTATTTTACAACAAAACATCACGCGTATATGTCTCGAAGGGTTAAGCAGTACCTATAGTGTAGTAGTAGGTGTACCTATAGTACCTCGACGACCGATGTGGCGCGGCGGGCGAAGGTTCGATACCCGCCTAGGGACAAATGTTTGTACGATCTACAAATATTTGTTCCGGGTGTTTGCTATGTATAATAATAAATATCCATCTATGAAATGTATTGTATTAAGTATATCAGTCATCTCGTACCCTTAACACAAGCTCTGCTTAACTTGGGGCTTGATGCTGTGTGGATTGTCCAGCATTATTTATTTATTTTATTTACCTACACCCAAATTTTGCCAGTTATGTTTTAAATCTGCCGATTTACATCAGACAACCAGCTCCTTGAGTTCTCTCTCTAGACTTAGACTTACTTAGATTGTCCTTGAGGTCCTCAGTGATACAGTGACCAAGGTGGTGGTATACATGGTACTTAACCCTTTCGCTGCCCAGTTCAAAAATACGATTTAAGTTGTATTTCATAATGTTTGGCAAATTACATAATGCGTAGGTATATCATCTGTAGCTTTTTACATGTACGACTCGGGAAGTAATTGAATTTTGAACAACTCAATAACACTTTAAATGAAACGTTAGATAAGAACCCACACTAGGAATTTCTCATGTACCGTGGGCGCGATTACAAACATACTCACATGCACAAACCAACCAGACTCAGAACAACTACCTGTAGGCCATACAAATATTAGTTCCGTGCGGGAATCGAAACCACAACACGCAGCGCAGCAGCCGATTGCTCATATATCATATATATTTCAGTGCGTTCCCGACTTAGCTCAGTTCTGCCTCCTGATTGATATGGAGGGAAGTGTAAATGATGTATTACTCACTAAAAGATGTAGTGTCAAAAATTAAAAAGAGCGCTCAGGTGGTTTGGTCACGTTGAGAGGATGAATGAAAGACGACTAACAAACGGTTTTTATAACACATATGTAAGCGGAAACGACAGGGGACGAAAGAAGGGCAAATGCCTCCGCGTTCCCCTGATCAAATCCTAAACAAGATCATCAAGATCAAAACACTACAGCCATCTAGACTTTTTACGCGGTATTAATATTTTAATTTCGCTGAACGCGTCCAATACGCTGGAGGAATTCCCGTCTTTGTAGCGGGTACTTTGAAATTAAATTTCACTTGCCAGATATTAACGAAATAAACATAAACACAACATACAAATGTGAACTGAACAAAAAGCTTGTAAAACTACATTTTTTAAAGCTGGGGGGCCTCATTCAGCTTTGCCGCCCAGGGCCTCTGACGCTCTTAGTCCGCCACTGGTTTCAGGGTAAGAAATAAAAATACACACATTGTGTTTAAATTGATAATTATTATAACTAGTTAGTAAGACAACGTTACTCTAGAAAAATAATGCATGAAGTTATAACGGTTACATTGCCAGACGCAAAAAAACTACTTCAAACCAACACAGCGTTGTTTGTAAAAATGAATCCGAATCTGTTCCCTAAATTCTCAGCAGTAAAGAAAAACCCAATACGATCTCAACATGCAAATCAATTATGTAATTTAAAATGTAAAACAGCTCTTATGTCTAAAAGTTTTTTCGGATTACCTCCTAAAATCTATAATAAATTACCTGACGGCATAAAAGACATGCCAATGGTCAAATTCCAAACAGCTCTACAGAAATTTTTAATAGAAAAATGTTATTACAGAGTAGACAAATTTTTAAACGAGATATATTTATAAAACTAATAACCTAACTGTAATAGTTCCTAATTATATTTTAAATTTATTTTATTGTTATAGTTTATTATTTGTTCTTATTATCTAAGCATGTGAATCTAGTTATTAAGTTCTCAACAGAAAACATTTATAAAAACTAAAAATAAAATCAAATATGTTTATTCAGTCTCAAAAGTTACATGCTATACATGAGTTGAGACAGCCCCAGTAAGTAATTAAAAATACTTGTGTTGGGGTTAACTCGCTACTTCCCTTATTTAATACAGTATTGAGACTAAACTAATTAGAAAATAATACAATATAAAACAAAACCCAGCCAAGAATCAAAGCTGGTAAAAATATAAAATTGTTATAGTTTCTATGAACTTATTCTAAGCAGAAAACATTTGTATGCCAATGAAGCAAAACATAGAGCTACTATAATTTTTTTGTTTAATACCATCTATGTAAAACCTATGTTTACAAATGAATAAATGATTATGATTATTATGATTATGATTAACACAGCAACTTCCATATAATTCAGATTTTATTTGCTAAAGAAAGAATTAAATTCTAGTTAAAAATTCTTCCCTTAGATAGACATCGACGCAAATCCTGATACTCTGAGCTCATTACGTGATTCTGGACCCGTTGCCGCGTTGCGACGACAGTGTTGACATTTCAAGTCGGCTTTTCCTTATTACGACGATTTTTTCTGATCTTACTTACTTTAAACTGTACACAAAAAAAAAGTCTATCTAACCCAATGAGGTTTTTTTAATAAAAGAAGCGAATTATTTACTTTTCAATTAAAAATCTAACTGGATTAGATAAAAATCATGATTATTTACAATTTAAAGTGAAGAAACATCCAGAAAACACATACAATTTTGTAAAAACCCGAAGAAGGATTTCCAGGCGGTCCAGAATTATGTAGTGAACTCATGGTGTATTAATTTCCAAAAAAATATAACTAAAACGGTATTTCTAACAATGGCATCGATTCTCTTGTTAAAAAACTAATTACACGAGTACTTTCATCTCTTTCTCTCTTATAAAACCAGAAAGGGACAGACATTTACAAGAGCTGTCAATTAATAAATATTGCTGGACAATCCACACAGCATCATCTAGCCCCAAGCTAAGCAGAGCTTGTGTTATGGGTACTAGATGACTGATACACTTAATACATTACACTACATAGATAGATATTTTTTATTATACATAGCAAATACCCAGAACAGCCGGAACAAATCTTTGTAGATCGTACAAATATTTGTTCCAGGGCGGGGATCGTACCCGCAACCTCCTGTGTCGCAAGCGGTACCTTTGCCCGCCGCGCCACATCGGCCGTCAAATTATAGTTGAACTGAATCTTCCAAACAAACATAGTTGATATTTAAAAGCCAACGAAAAAAAACGTGGTCAAAATCAAGGCATAGACTAATTTGACAGCTCTAACTTAGTACTTAACTGTCGCCGTCCTTTTCTCGAGCTATGTGTTAGAAAGAGATGTCAATTCTCTTATTCAAGTTTAGTTTGTGAACTAGAAGATCAGTGACAGTAATAGGGTGGTGTCCTTAAAAAATCTGATTGGTCCGGAAGTTGGATTACTCAAAAATACTGGACACGTATTTTTTCTTTTGTCACGTAAACCAAAATCCACGACGATATAGTGCGTTGTAATTGCGCGTGACGTCACGCTGTGCTACACTTTTAACGTAACAGTGACGTCACAAGCCTATCGTATATCTTTGTCAGTGTTATGAGTAAGCAAGAAATGTATGATACAAAGAAGAAATTAAACGTTTTTATTAAAAAGGCTTGGCGTAGAGGGCACGCGTGGGCGTTTATTCTCAGGCGTTCAAAAGGTTAAATAAAACCAACACATTAGCAAAGATTCCACAAGATAACAGAATAGGAATGTGTCCTAGGTAAAAATATGATAAGTCTATTTGGTCCGTCTTTTAGATTAAAAAAGATATTGGACACAAATTTTTTGCTTACTCAAATCAATAAAAAGTGACAATGATATAGCACATCAAAGTTCAGGTTCAAAAGGGGCTTGTGACGTCACTTATACGAAAAAGTGTAACAAAGGTGTGACGTCATCGTCGTCATTTTTGGTTTACGTGACAAAATAAAAAATACGTGTCCAGTATTTTTGAGTAATCCAACTATCGGACCAAACAGAATTTTAAAAGACACTACCCTATTGGAGTTAATAAGTAAAATAAAATTACTACATACATAGTAAGTATATTAACTAACATAGCTGCGTGAAATAACATATAATTCTCAAAAACTATGTATTACCTAATATAATATATAATATAACCTGATACCTTGGGGTAGTTAAGCCTTTAAATAATTCATCGTCTTTCTCTAACTTCTACGTTTTATTCGAATACTTTTTTTACTTTAGACTGTAAATAAAAACTGTAAAAAACATGACTTTTATCTCAATAGGGATGTGTCCTAGGTAAATATATATTAAGTCTATTTAGTCCGTCAGTAAGATTACCAAAAAATATTGGACACGTATTTTTTGCTTACTTAATTCAATAAAAAGAGACAATGATATAGCACATCAAAGTTCAGGAGAAGGGGCTTGTGACGTCACGCCGTGCTACACTTTTAACGAAAAGTGTAGCACGGCGCACTATGGAAAATGGTAGAACAAGCGCATATCAAAAATGCTTTTTACGAATATCATAATTTGGCTAATATGGCTATTCTTTTAGGTTTTCTAATAGTCAAATTATAATATTCATTAAGACTTTTTTTCTTAATACGCGAAATTATTATTTTTTTCTTAGATAGAAATACATAGAAGACAGAAGTGCCAAACTCAAGTCTTTGCGTATACATGTTTCATTACCATATTGTGAAAAAAATACTTGGTACAGATATGCAGTATTATACATTTTTAGAAAGGTTATTTTATGCTTTTTGCGATACAGCTTAATGATTTTAAAAGTAAAGAATAATATTTCAGTAATTACTTAAAAAGTGAAATACCTTTTTTTTCACTTGTATGTTTTTTCGTCGAAGGTTTTCAGTATTACCCACGTTTGCCCAAGCGCTACTTTTTGTGTCGACTAGTAGTCTAACTATTCATAAATATAATGCAAAAAAAATCAGCTGCGGATATTTGCGGCTTTAGAAGATATGAGAAAAAAACTGATAAAAGTCAGAACCCGAAAATTAGTATCTTTTGCGGTTTACCACTGACACCATTCACATGAACAATATAGAACTTTTTGGATATTTTCTTCATTATTTCGTGATAACAAAGGGACCTTATCAAATTTGCACTCGGTTTGCGTGGGAAATTACAAGATAATAATGATGTAGGTACCAATTCGATATTGTAAAATGACTATTTAAAGGGAAGCAAAAACTATTCGAACCATCTACATCAGTGTAACTTCAAGTGAAGCAAATCTCATCTACGCCTATTATTTCTGCAGATTGTGAAGTGTTAAAATGTCTTCCTTCAGCTGTACCAAACGAGACTTCATAATCCCCTATATAGAGGGCGGCAAGACCATGGAATCATTATCCAAAGTTTTAGTGGAAAAGCTGAATGTTTCTGAAAACAACTTGTGTTTTATAATTAGTGACATACAAAGGCACATTCTTCCTATTTTCAACAAACGCTGGGCCCTGGCATCTCGGAAAAAAGAAACATTTTTACAGAAGTATTGTACTTGGTTGGACTCAAGGTATTCGTTAAATTTACCGGATTCTGAACAATATTCTACGCCATCAACATCTGGCCAACGAGGACGAGCATGCGTGGCTTATGGAGACTCCTCAGAATCTACCAAGAAGAGGAAAAACACTCTTCTACTCCAAGACTATGGCTTCGAGCATATAAAAAACGCCTATCTGCAGGGACTACGGGCTTTACGTGAGTACACAGAAGCTCATCTTGTCGAAGAATTAAGAACCGCTGACACTCAAAAGAAATTAGATATCTCAAGTAAGTGGAACGACTCAGACCAGATGAAGATTCTTTCCGATACGGAAGCATTGAGTGCTTTTATAGATTTAGATCTAACAAAAGCACAATATATGTACCTGAAAAACTTAACCAACGAACGAAAGTGTTGTATATTCCCGCCTTACTACAAAATACAAGAAATAAAAAGATCCTGTTATCCACCATCTTCTACAATCGAAATCACGAATACTTATGCTAAAGTGATTAATATACAAGATTTATTGGATCATACTGCTGCTAGAATTTTAAAAATCGATTCTGTTTTCCAAAAACAACATAGAACATTGATCCTTTATTCTAAATGGGGATGTGATGGTTCATCTGGTCAAAGCCAATACAAGCAAATACTTGCAGAAGAGTCGGAAACAATTTCAGATGCCAATTTGTTCATCACTTCATTAGTCCCCATCAGATTAGTTGATGTGCAATCGGGATCCGTTGTTTGGCAAAATCCGGTACCTTCATCTGTCCGTTTTTGCAGACCCATTTCTATTGAGTTTTGTAAGGAAACTCCAGAAAAAACCAAGGCAGTTGTTGATGATATTAAACAACAAATTAGGGCTGCACAAGCATCACTTATAAACAAAGATGGTGTTGTAGTAAATGTGAAGCATGAACTATTTCTAACGATGATCGATGGAAAGGTGGCTCAGGTCCTTACAGATACTCCATCTGGTTCCACATGCACGATATGTGGGGCTACTCCACGGCTAATGAATGACTTATCGAAAGTAACTGCCAGACCCGAAAACGAAAACGCCTACCAATACGGATTGTCCACCTTACACGCCTGGATTCGCTGCATGGAAATGATATTGCATATTTCCTATAATCTTTCGTTTAAGACTTGGTCTGCTTCAACTGAGGAAAATAAGAGATTGAAAAAAGAAAAGAAAGAAGTTGTTCAAAAACGTTTCAGGGAGGAGTTGGGATTAATCGTCGACAAACCTCGGCAAGTTAGCGGGAATACGAACGATGGCAATACCGCACGAAGATTCTTCTATAATAGCACTTGCTCATCGGAAATAACAGGTGTAGATGAGGCATTGATTAAACGCCTATACATTATCTTGCAAGTTCTTTCTTCTGGAATGATGATCGACCCTGAAAAATTTGGGGAATATGCAATAGAAACTGCAAGAATCTATGTAAGTAATTACGATTGGTATTATATGCCGTCCTCCGTTCATAAAATACTCATACACGGGCAAAACGTTATCAAACATTTTGCGGTGCTTCCTATTGGACAGCTATCGGAAGACGCACAAGAGTCTCGCAACAAAGACTACAGAAACATACGACTTCATCATGCCAGAAAATGTTCCCGATCTGCTACAAATGAAGATGTCTTTAAAACGCTTTTATACACGTCAGATCCATATATAACAAGTTTGAGAAAACCGTACGTAAGAAATGTGAAAGAACTTGAAGAAGAGGCACTAAGTCTTTTAAACGTGGCACCTGAAAGTGAACCCACATTTACTGACCCTGATCCTGAAGTGGTATAAGTTAAAAATAATATTTATATTTAGTTATTACTTATATTTGTACCTAGCTACATCATTTCCTGAAGCCAGAGTATAGGATGTACCTATTAGTAATATGATTTTAATTTAGTATTTTTTTTTCATATATATATATTTTGTTTACTTTGCTTGTTGTAATTAACCATGGTTTAATCTTTTTAGTCATTATAAACTTGTATTCCACTTGAAATAAATTTTTAACTATTTTTTTCGTGATTTTTTCCCATTTCTTTCATTCTATGCAAAAAAACATACATAGATATACAAGAAAACCCTATAAACTACACATCGTTCGAATCTCCGAACCTTGCTGCATATTTGTGCCAAATTTCATCACGATACAACAAAAATTCATGAAGTTACAGATTTTTGATCCGATACCGACCTATATTTTCCATAGTGCGCCGGCCACTACCTAGCCGCCGGCCTCTACCGAGCCGCCGGCCACTACCTAGCCGCCGGCCACTACCGAGCCGCCAGCCTCTATCGAGCAGCCCGCTGCTATCACGCCGCCGGCCTCTACCGAGCCGCCGGCCACTACCGAGCCGCCAGCCTCTATCGAGTAGCCCGCTGCTATCACGCCGCCGGCTTCTACCGAGCCGCCGGCCTCTTCCTAGCTGCCGGCCTCTACCTAGCCGCCGGCCACTACCGAGCCGTCAGCCTCTATCGAGCAGCCCGCTGCTATCACGCCGCCGGCCACTACCGAGCCGCCAGCCTCTATCGAGCAGCCCGCTGCTATCATGCCGCCGGCCTCTACCTAGCCGCCGGCCACTACCGAGCCGCCAGCCTCTATCGAGCAGCCCGCTGCTATCACGCCGCCGGCCTCTACCGAGCCGCCGGCCACTACCTAGCCGCCGGCCTCTACCTAGCCGCCGGCCACTACCGAGCCGCCAGCCTCTATCGAGCAGCCCGCTGCTATCACGCCGCCGGCCTCTACCGAGCCGCCGGCCTCTTCCTAGCTGCCGGCCTCTACCTAGCCGCCGGCCACTACCGAGCCGCCAGCCTCTATCGAGCAGCCCGCTGCTATCACGCCGCAGGCCTCTACCGAGCCGCCGGCCACTACCGAGCCGCCGGCCACTACCTAGCCGCCGGCCTCTACCGAGCCGCCGGCCACTACCTAGCCGCCGGCCTCTACCGAGCCGCCAGCCTCTATCGAGCAGCCCGCTGCTATCACGCCGCCGGCTCTACCGAGCCGCCGGCCACTACCTAGCCGCCGGCCTCTACCGAGCCGCCGGCCACTACCTAGCCGCCGGCCACTACCGAGCCGCCAGCCTCTATCGAGCAGCCCGCTGCTATCACGCCGCCGGCCTCTACCGAGCCGCCGGCCTCTTCCTGGCTGCCGGCCACTACCTAGCCGCCGGCCACTACCGAGCCGCCAGCCTCTATCGAGCAGCCCGCTGCTATCACGCCGCCGGCCTCTACCGAGCCGCCGGCCACTACCTAGCCGCCGGCCACTACCGAGCCGCCGGCCACTACCGAGCCGCCAGCCTCTATCGAGCAGCCCGCTGCTATCACGCCGCCGGCCTCTACCGAGCCGCCGGCCACTACCTAGCCGCCGGCCACTACCGAGCCGCCAGCCTCTATCGAGCAGCCCGCTGCTATCACGCCGCCGGCCTCTACCGAGCCTACGGCCACTACCTATCCGCCGGCCACTACCTAGCCGCCGGCCACTACCTAGCCGCCGGCCACTACCTAGCCGCCGGCCACTACCTAGCCGCCGGCCACTACCGAGCCGCCAGCCTCTATCGAGCAGCCCGCTGCTATCACGCCGCCGGCCTCTACCGAGCCGCCGGCCACTACCTATCCGCCGGCCACTACCTAGCCGCCGGCCACTACCTAGCCGCCGGCCACTACCGAGCCGCCGGCCACTACCGAGCCGCCAGCCTCTATCGAGCAGCCCGCTGCTATCACGCCGCCGGCCTCTACCGAGCCGCCGGCCACTACCTAGCCGCCAGCCTCTATCGAGATCGCAAAAACGTAATGAGATCTGTGGAATGTGTACGGAAGATTTGTCGCTCGGCTGATGTTGTGGCACTACAAGAAACGTGGCTGCTGCCGCACGACCTCGGGTACCTGGCCACGATAGACGATGACTTCGCCTGCACGGGTACTTCTGCAGTGGATACGTCGGCCGGGGTCTTACGCGGTAGGCCGTACGGCGGAGTTGCCCTACTGTGGAGAAAAGTTACGTTTCCTACGGTAACCGTGGTGAAGTGCAATAGTGAGCGTCTCGCCGCGATTAAAATTGAGCTTAGTGATCGTGCCGTTTTGATATTTTCCGTGTATATGCCTACAGATGCCAATGAAAACTTAGTGGAATTTACGCAATGTCTTAGTGAAATGACAGCCATAATTGACAGTCATAATACGGAGTCGGTGTTTATGTTAGGGGACTACAATGCTCACCCCGGTGAGTTATTTGCTAATGAACTTTTATCTTTTTGTGCGGATCAATCGTGGTCCTGTGAAGACTTGGAACTGATGCCACCGGACAGTTTTACGTTTGTCAGTGATGCACACGGTTGTCGGCGCTGGCTCGACCATTGTCTTGTGACTAGTGCGGCGCGGCACTGTCCGCGGCCTCTGTGTTATATAATACTTATTGGTCCGATCATTACCCTGTGTCTATACAATGTAACTTCAATTTAATGAAGCCTAAGTTTTGTTTACTAACTTTCAGTGAAAATAGAATAGTCTGGGGTGATCGTGACTCAACCCAAATAGCATAATTTAATAGTGTATGTCAATCAAGACTGCGTGAATTTTTTTTTCCGACAGAATTAAGAATCTGCTCGGACAAGATATGCTGTAACAAAAGTCTTAGAACTTTATTAGAACTATCTAATAAAGTTCTAAGACTTTTGTTACAGCATATCTTGTCCGAGCAGATTCTTAATTCTGTATAGAAACAATCTTGTCGTACATACTAATGTACGACAAGATTGTTTCTATACTGTCAGAGGCTGCTATATGTAGTTATAACGTTATTGAAAAGCGAAGAGGTACATACATTACCGGGTGGAATAGGCACGTCCGCGGCGCTCATGGGAGGGCTCGGCTTTGTTTTCAGGCTTGGCTATACGGGGGTAAACCCTGAGCTGGCCGTCTTTATAATGAAATGTGTGAAACTAGGCGGGCTTTTAAATCTAAATTAAAGTGCCGTCAGACTAACCAACAACAGATAAAAATGGACATTATAGCTGAGCTCAAATAAGTAATTCGGTCAGTTCTGGAAAAACACCAATAAAATGAATCACAGACCGGGCCTTCCCGTCAGCGTGGCGGGGGTGCACGAGCCGAGAGAGATTGCCACTATGTTCTCCCATCATTTTCAGGTGAAGCCTCCTCTAGGGCCAGCGCGGCAGGAGCTCGATGCTAAGGAGGGTAGTGAGCGTAGTGTACGTTTTACTGCGAAGGAAGTGCGTGCGGTGATTAAGGGTATGGTGAAGGGTAAATCCCCAGGTCACGACAGCCTTAGCATCGAACACCTGCAGCATGCAGGTGTACACTTACCCAGGGTTCTTTCTATGTTTGTTACCCTGTGTCTAGGCCATTCTCATCTGCCTGATAATCTGATGCGTACTATAGTTGCACCAATCATCAAAAATAAAACTGGTGATGCGTCAGATGTAAACAACTATAGACCGATCTCTTTAGCCACAGTGGTCGCCAAAGTGCTGGACAGTCTGCTGAGTCAGCACCTGGATAAGCACGTATCGCTAAACGACGCGCAGTTTGGCTTCAGGCCCGGCCTTTCCACCGAGAGTGCTATCCTGTGCCTCAAGCAGACTGTACAGTACTACACGAGTAGAAAGACCCCAGTGTTTGCATGTTATTTATGTAGATTTATCGAAAGCGTTCGATCTTGTATCGTATGATATTCTATGGGGTAAATTAAGCGTTGAAAGTTGTTTACCTTGAGAAATTAAGATAATATTTATGCATTGGTATTACAATCAGAAGAACTTTGTAAGATGGGCGGGCTCCCGCTCGGATGAGTACAGGTTGGAATGCGGGGTGAGACAGGGGGGACTGACCTACCCCACGCTTTTCAACTTGTATGTCAACCGGCTGCTCGATGAGCTCAGCAGCACCGGCATCGGGTGTCATATAGATGGAGTGTGTGTGAATAATATCAGCTACGCAGACGATATGGTGCTGCTGAGCCCATCGATTGGTGCCTTGCGAAAGCTGCTGAAAATTTGTGAGTCCTACGCGTCCCACGGGCTCAAATATAACGCGACAAAAAGTGAAATAATGATTTTCAGACCGGATAACAAGCGGTACACTTTCGTTCCGATTTTCACTTTATGTGGTACAGCTCAAAACAAGGTCGAGAAATTTAAGTATTTGGGCCACTGCGTTACCGAGGACCGTAAGGATAGTGTGGATATCGAAAGGGAGCGCAGAGCGCTGTCTGTCCGTTGCAACATGTTGGCCCGCAGGTTTGCACGGTGCACGGAGACTGTCAAAGTTGCGCTTTTCAAAGCGTAGTGTCAGTCTTTTTACGCCTGCAGTCTGTGGGTTGACTTTACACAGCGGACATAATTATGGCGATCTGCGCATTCAATACAATAACGCGTTCCGGGTGCTGATGGGACTGCCGCGCCACTGCAGTGCCTCCGTGATGCGGTGCGCGTCAGTCATGCGCCGCACGCGCGACAGTCCCAACACCATCCTGCGCGCGCTGGCGGACCGGTGGGACTCTCCGATGTTGGCTCGCTGGATACGACTGCATGCAGTCGTATAGTGATATGCCATCATCGGGGAGTCCACCCGGTCCTACCACTTTATTTGTGAAATTTATTAAAAATTTACTAACACTAGTTTGTAAGCTCGAAACTGTACTAACATGTATATGGATTTAATCGCAAGATGAATCTGAAATAAATGATTTATTATTATTATTATCTCCTTTATTCAAAATATACCTTATAAATTATATTTTTAAATGTTTCAATATTAATACAAAAAAAACATTTAAAAATATAAAAATAGTTGCCCACCGGTATCGGGAACAGGGTCCAAGCTACAGGTCAGGGCTCCAGAGAGAGGAATCGCCTAACTATACGCGCTGTGTCCAGAAGAACTGCTTTCTGAATCAAGCCCTTGATCCAGCTGCCTAACGCGAGCCTCCTTAGATGTTGGTCAAGGCTCTTAGCTATTAAGCCATTGGCTGACACGACTACCAGTACAACGATTGCTGTGTCCCCAACCCACATGTCGACAACCTCGCGAGCCAAGTCAAGATACTTGATTTTTTTATCTTTCTCGGCTTTCACGAGGTTCCCGTCATGCGGGACCGTTACATCAATAATCGTTGCGCGCCTCTCGATTCGATCCATCACCACTATATCAGGCTTATTGGCTACAATAGTCCTGTCAGCGATGATGGATCGGTCCCAATACAAAGTGACACTGCCATTTTCAAGAACTGGATCGGGCACATACTTGTAGTATGGCACTTCCGATTCTACAAGACTGTATTTTAGAGCAAGTTGCTGATGGATAATCCTGGCTACTAGGTTGTGCCTATGCAAATACTCTTCAATAGCAAGACGAGAACAACCAGAGATGTGGCGGATAGATTTGCCTGGACGGTGGCATGCCCCACAGATGTCAACTGTACCATCCTTCACAATAAATCTCCGATAGTTATTCGTCATGATAACTTCGTCCATAATTGCACAGACAAAACCTTCGGTTGCCCCAAAGAGGTCACCAAAACGCAGCCAAGATACGGACGCTAACTGATCTACATCAGGCCCATGTAGGGCCTGGAAAAAGCGTCCGTGAAGCTCCTTACTCTGCCATACTTCATTGCGATCGTTAGTGTCAAGTACTACAGGTTTGCGCTAGTTCTCTTTAGCCAAAGAGAGCGGGGTGAGGCCCTGGTCCAACGCGACTACATCTCGATGCATCCCCACGTCGGTTTTTAGGAAATAATCCCTGAGACTACATATCTCGCGATTGTGGAGGGTCTTAGCATTTAAAAAGCCTCGACCCCCACACTATCGCGGGATATACAGTCTCATAACCGATGAACGTGGGTGATGCATTCGATATGCCGTCAGGAATTTACGGACTCTCCTATCCAGGGCGTCAAGTTCTGTTTGAGTCCATTTGAGTATGCCGAAAGAGTACATCAAGACTGGCATGACCCAACCGTTGAAGGCACGCACCTTGTTACCGCCTGACAAAAGACTATTACATACTTTCTTCAGGCGGCCAAAGAAGCGCTCCTTCAACGATTGCTTCATGTCAGCAGCATTAATGCCCAATGCTTCCGACATACCCAAATACTTATAGGTTTCGATTGGAGAGAGGGCTCTAAAGTTTATGAAATCCGGGAGTTGGGTTCCCACGGATTCCACAATCTTCCCTCGCTTTACATGTATGACCGCACATTTGCCCACACCAAATTCCATCCTGATGGCGCTACTACAACCATTGAACAATTGAGAAGATTCCTTGGCACCGTCAACTTCTACAGAGACTGCATTTCAAAGGCAGCCGAAATACAAGCACCTCTAAATGCATATTTGCACAACAGCAAGAAACGAGACAAAACAAAGATCGTATGGAACGACGAAGCCAAGAAGGCATTTGAGCTATGTAAAGCTGGCTCACAAAACGCAGCATTACTAGCTCACCCCTCACATAACGCACCGATTGCATTGATGACTGACGCCTCTGATAAGTGCGCCAGTGCTGTACTGCAACAATATAACTTGTATTTTAATAAATAAATAAATAAATATGTACACAACAAATGGCAGCCACTGGGTTATTTCTCCAAAGCATTGTCAAGCGCGCAAGTCAAGTATAGCACATTCGACAGAGAACTATTAGCTATATACATGGCCGTGAAGCATTTTAGAAAAATGTTCGAAGGAAGACATCTCACAATATTCACCGACCACAAGCCATTAACCTACGCGATAAATAAAACATCGACAGACAGCGAGACACCGCGCCGAGCCCGACAACTCATGTACATTAGCGAATTCGCAAACGACATTCGTCATATCAGCGGAAAAGACAACATAGTTGCAGATTCATTATCACGGATCAACACAGAAACCATCACTTGTCCTACAACGATTGACTACAAGCAACTAGCTACAGCGCAAGAAAGATTGATGCGCACTATCCATGACCTACAGAAACAAAGCAATTTACAATTGAAGCGCATAGTTCTACCTAACACAAATGGCAAAATACTGTGCGAAACATCAACACAACATATTCGCCCGTACCTACCCGAAACATTTCGCCGAGCAGCGTACGAAAGTGTACATAACCTTAGCCACCCCGGCACACGCACAACAAGGAAAATACTAAGTGAAAAATACTTCTGGCCTTCAATGAACGCTGACGCGGGACGATTGCACCATCGGAACGATTCCAACATATCCATGTCGACATTGTTGGGCCCCTACCACCCTCACAATATGGACACAAGTACCTACGTGCTCACTATTATCGACCGGTACACGCGATGGTCCGAAGCATTACCTCTCCACGACATAACTGCAGAAACAATAGTCAAAGCGATACGAAGGCTGGATAACAAGATTTGGTTGTCCTATCACGATAACAAGCGATCAAGGCCGCCAGTTTGAGAGCCAACTCTTCTCTGAATTAATGAAATTAATGGGAATAAACAGAACGAGAACAACTGCATATCACCCACAATCAAATGGAATCATCGAACGCTGTCACCGCTCACTCAAAGCCGCACTTACCGCGCGCTGCACTACTAGTGCGAACCGAAAGTGGTTTGACGAGTTACCGACCGTATTACTTGGATTACGCGCGGCTACTCACAGCGACACACTAATTAGTCCCGCACAATATACCTACGGAACATCCAAATGAGTCACGATTTCGTCGAACAGCTACGACAGACTATCAACGCATACCGACCAGCCGAGATCACGCATAGCAACAACAAAATGTTTGTACATTCCGACCTACGTACCTGCGAAAATGTTTACCTACGAAGAGATTGCACAAAAAAACCATTACAGCCGACATATGAAAGCCCATATCCCGTATTGGAAAGATGTGAGAAATACTACAAGCTGGAACTACCAGGAAGAGTAACCAACGTCTCGATCGACCGTCTGAAGCCTGCCTACACTATGAACAAGCAAGGACATAATGACACACAGAAAACAACGCGATCAGGAAGAATTGTGAAACCAGTTGTACGCTTCGCTTGAGGACTGTAGCGGAATATCATCCTCACAGTAACATACGTAAGTATATAATACGTAGGGTACATCGACAATATTGTGCCCAAACTAAGTTTTTATATGTACCTACTATGCATTGATTTTTTGTTACAAATTTTGTATAAAAGGGACCGTTTTTTCTAAATACATTCATTCCATATTCAGCCACCACCACGAGTCTCATTTTCATACCTTGCGTACCCCACATCATCATCATCATCATCATCATCATCAGGAGGTCTTCTGTATACTATTTGCCTCCATCGTGGGTGTAAGTATAGCATTATATTAATATAGTTATCAAAAAGTTAGTCCGATTGGAAGTTCGGTTATTGCATTTGTAATTACGTATCATTATTTCTTAGTCCTCGGGGGCAGACGATAAAGGACAGACTTACCAAACGGGTTATCAGATCTTGGTGGTCAAGCATTGTCCTTGCCCAAGGAGAACCCATTTCACCATTACAGTTTAATGTGACACCCAATTTTAAAAATGTTTCCTAGAAATAGCGCCTAGCGCGACATTCATAGCAACAAACTACACTTAGATTATTATGACATGTAGTAGATAGTTAGGAGTTTACTTCTATTTCTTAGTTTTTATAAGATCATTCTCACACAACGTTGATCACTACTATAGTATAGTATAGTTATTTTAAAAATCCTATTTTTATTGAAATACAAATATAAAACCATCGGGTAAATTCATTTATGTCCAATGCGAGACATAAAATTTCGCGACCGTGAGAGGACGATTCGGTAAACAAAAATACATCAAGAAACACGTAGCCTGGTCACTTGGTCAGCTTGACCAATTAAGCTACAGACATTTTGGAGAATTTGGTTTAGCCATTGCAGCCTACACCTGGTGTACAGTCTAGACAGTGACATCTTCCTAAGTCGTTGTATAGCAGCCTGGCCAATTCAGAATTCTGTTGTCAAAGGACTCTGTTACTCGCATTCCATTAGCTAATTTATTAATGAAAACTTCATTCATTCAAATAATTTATCGACCGATTTGATGAAAGGGATGATATTGAACAATAATTACGAACAAACGTTGCAAATGCTCAGAGTTTCATGCAAGATCATCAGCCTTATTACCATCATGATGAATCTGGCAACATGCTCAATTCTATCCATGGTTCAGCTGCTCCTTTGAATGCTAAAAATCACGAAGTGTTGGGTTCAAACTGCCACATATACATATTGTTAAATTCAACACGAAACAAAACACGATATCCAATGCATGGATACTTTACAAAGGGGTTAAACTATTATCTAGTCGGCAGTCGCTTAAGAGCGAGATTCAAGCCAAAAATCTTAAAGGACCTGCTCAGCATTTTGCAAATTTTCCGAAGTGTGCTGGATTTACCCATAATGTATGTGAAAAATGCGGGGTAGCCTTATGTTACACGAAAACCAAGAATTGCTTCAAAAGCTGCCGTACTATATCGATTTTGAACACTTACTTCAGTGTTGCCTAAATGCAACACTCCCTATTTCTTAAATTTATTTACCAAATAATAATAAACAAGCGTGTTTTTATTATTAGGTATTCATATCCAATCCAAAAAATCAAATAAATCCCATTTGTTGAGAGAGAGAGGGTTAAAGCAGCCGGAGTGCCACGCCATTCTTCCCACTTGGTAAGTGTACGGTAATCTAGCTTAGAACACAGTATATGTATTAGTAGAAAATCCCAATTATCAACACGTAGCCCCAAGCCAGGTAACGCTCTCAAATTTTTGGTAACGTTCACTAAAAAGCGAAGTGTTTTTTGTCTGACTCGTGAGACATTGGATGTATGTTTATGATTACAGTCGGCAGTTGTCGCTTGTTATCATATCGGTCACATAGCAATTTCCAGGCAAAACTATACTTAGACTGGGAGGCTTCTAAGTTACTCTGTGTTCTAGCTGCATCGCCCTCCAAATGAGAGACAGATTACGCACTACAGCCTACAGGGCCAGGCTGCTGTATGGCGACTTCGGTTGATGTCACTCTCGCCTGTAAATCAGGAGTTTCGCGATGTAGCAGATCTGTAGCTTAGTTGGACAGTCTGACCGGTTTCGTATTGGATATAAATGATTTCAACACAAAATGGCATTTTTACAATTAGTTAGTGAAGTGATCAACGTTGTGTGAGATTGAATACAATAAAAAAGTAATGTGGGGGTGTCTGGTATCTTATAAAAACTTAGAAAAAAAGTATACTCGTTACTATCCACTGCGCCTCATAATAATCTGAACGTAGTTTGTTGCTATGGTTTTTGCATTAGGCGCCATCTATTCACCACATAATGGAGAATGTTACTAGGTTCTGTACTTGTGACTATATCCACTGGCTCATTTATTTCACTCTGAACTTGTTGCATTTCTGAGATTTCCCCCACTGAAACTGATATCCTATCATCTATGTTACTCTGTAAGTTTTCTTGGATTATGACATCCCTGCTCACAGACACACACTTCTTATATGGGTCAAGAATCCTGTATCCTTTTTACGACGTTTATTTCCGTGGCGGCACCTTCTTTCACTTCATTAATATCAGGTCACTGCTGTTCAAATGACCCATTCTTCGATGTCATAACTCGCTCTTCACACTGCCAGATATCGTAGACAAACAGTAGTGTCTTTTTTCCACATTAAGTTTGTGTATACCATCAACTAATCTGGCCCCTCCGACCAGTTGATTTCTACTGTTATAGATATAGCAACAATTTTTCTGAGAGTACATACTCTGTTTCCATTTTGTATTGATTTACTCACTGATATCAAGTTCGTAGCAACACTAGGCACGCATAAAACTACCTTTACTGAGATAGGTTTTTTTCTTTTCGTCGTGATTGTAACAATATCAACATCACTCCTCTATTAGCAGCGGTAATTTCCTTGATACTCGAGCTTTCTGACACTTCCCGAACATTGTTTACGTTTGATCTGATATGCGCACTCGCACCTGAATACAAATACTAATCATTCTTTCTGAAGTTTCCGCTTAAAAACACGGCGGAAACGCATTCGAATTTTTAGATTCAGTACTAGAACTTAGGTACACTTGTTCTTGTAGTGCCCGATCTGTTTACGACGACGTCTCTTGATGACTTTGTTTCTGTTGTTAACGTTTGACGCATCACCATCCACAGAGTACTATTTTATAGCTGAAGGCTACCTCAGAACTATACGGTTATATTAATTACTCATTTATTACAAAGATCAAGGAACGAAGGAATTTACAAATTGACTGATACATAGTACAGAATATTGTCAATAGATGGCATTACTTGTTTCATTTGATGTATAAAAGTATTACTTTTAACACAAGCTAATCCTTACTTGACATTATTAAAACGAAAATGATTTCAAACTGTCTGTCTGTCCGTTTTGTTTATCTGTGTGAATGTATGTTTACGGCTTATCTTTCGAGCCGTTTTTGATGAATTTTGATGCGAATAGTCTAGCCTATATAGCCTGGGGAAAGAAATAGGCTACTTTTTAGGGTTCCGTACCAAAATGGTAAAAAGGAACCTTTATGGTGCGACACAGTCTGTTGGTCCGTCTGTCACAGCTGGATATCTCAACGTGAAATTTGGAATAGTTTGAGATGTGTTGGGGAAACTAACTATTTTGTAAATGAGAAAGAAAAGGCACATTCTCAAAAGTTTTTTCTTATGTTTGTAAGCCGCATAGTTTTCAACGTTTGATGAAACATGTAAAAAAGAGAAAAAAATCTGAAATTTAGATTATAATAGAGGTTTATGTAAATATTACAGGCAAAATAAAACGAGGTCTCTAAATTGCACACTTTTTTCTGAAATCAGCTATGGTACCAAAACCTTGGTCGTCTTCGCTCTTGACCGGTTTGTTTCAACAAAGTACGCGGGCGAAGCCACGGGCGGAAGCTTGTTAGTTATAATTCTAAGCATTTTTGATTTTGGAGTATGTCATTGTTTTAATTGGCGGCCGTGCCCCACAGCTGTATTTCATATGTCCAGATAAGCATTATGATACATTTATAAATCGCTGAGCTTATCTTCCAGGAAGAACATGGATTTTTTTATAGTACAGTACCCAATGGTGTCTTCTTAGTTGTAGGTTCAATGCTTTACGCTTCATGAATACTATGTTTTCGCCAGGTTAGCCGCCGGTCTAAGTACATTCCATGGTATTGAGCTTCTTCCGCTTGGGGAGTCACAACATTATTAGTCGTACAGGTGGGCATGTATCTCTTCTTGTTGTAAAGGTCTCATGTACAGATTTGGTTTGAAGTGCTTTTGAACTTGTTAAGATTCGTTTACGAAACAATGATATAATAATCATTCAAAACATAATTGTAGGTAAAGCACAAAATGGGAAGTTTTGTAAATAGTTTACATGTCATTAAACAACATGATATGGATTGCAAATACGGATCAAAAGGTTCCCGTAAAATGGTAAAATAATCAAAATCTAGTCACAATCTCGTCTCAGCGACAATCAATGTCATGAGTTTAAAAAAATAAAACAGGTGAATAGACGTCATTTTGACAGATTGAGACTTTCATGAGATTGATTTCATCCCGTGGGTGTCGTAAGAGGCGACTAAGAGAACTTTGGTGCCAGGTGCATAACAATAAGCACCTTAGGTTACCCGCACGGTGGCGCGTAAACCACCAACGATAGCATTCCCAAGGAGGGTTGGTGTCAGGCAGGCGGCCGACTGTAAAAACTTATGCCAAAACCATTGCAGCATGGAAAGTTGAAATTATATGTTGTACGATAGGACTAGGGCGTACCCCACAGGCGACGCGCAGGTGCAGCACCCGGCACCTGGGGGAAATGGACAAGGGTTGTCGCACCAAAACGGGCGGAGAGAAAGAGAGGTAAGGCTGACATGTGGGAGATGGAATGTAGGTACGATGACTGGAAGAGGAAGAGAGTTAGCAGATGTTTTGAAAAGGCGACGAATAAATATAGCATGCCTGCAAGAAACTAAGTGGAAGGGGGCGAAAGCTAGAGAGATTGGAGAAGGATATAAGTTTTACTATTGTGGAAGCGATGGCAAGCGAAATGGTGTAGGCATAGTTTTGGACAGCAAGCTGAAAGAATGTGTAGTAGATGTAAATAGAGTGAGTGATAGAGTGTGATTCTGGAAGGTTTAGTAGTAGAAGGTAGTGAGCGTATATGCACCCCAGTCTGGATGTGAGGATAGTATAAAAGATAAATTTTGGGAGGACTTTGACTGTGTGATGAGAGATGTGCAAGACAGTGACGAAGTGTATGAAGGGCGTGACTTTAATGGGCACGTTGGAAAACTGAAGGATGGGTATGAGAGAGTGCATGGTGGTTGGGGGTATGGAAACCGTAACAGTGATGGCGAGGCACTACTGCAAGCTGCTACTGCATTCGACCTGGCAATAATAAATACGTGGTTTAAAAAGAAAGACGATCATCTTATTACAAATAAAAGTGGCCACCACGCGACACAAATCGACTACTTCCTAGTAAAGAGGAATAGTTTGATTTGTGTCAAAAACTGTAAAGTGCTGCCAGGTGAAGCATTAGTCTCGCAACACAGGTTGGTGATGGTGGAGGCTAAAGTACGTGTCCCCATCAGACATAACAAAGAACGAACCCCACCAAAAACCAAATGGCGTATGATATAAAATGAGGAGTGCGGCAGATTATTCAAAAACCAAGTCGTAGACAAAATGATTGAAGTCTATGAACGAATGCTGGAATGAGATGGCAGATTGTATAAGAAGAGTAGCAAAAGATATATTTGGAGAATCGAAAGGGAAAGGTATGATAGATAAGGATACATGGTGGTGGAATGAGGAAGTGCAAAAGTTACTTAAAGAGAAAAAAGTTGCGTTAAAAGAATGGCAGCGTGTAGAAAATGGGAACGTTGTTTTGAAAGAAGAAATGAATACAATATACAAGGAATGGAAGAGAAAAGCAAAAAAGGCGGTAGCAGTTGCTATAGCTAAGGCACAGGAGAAGTTGTATGACTCACTAGATAGCCCTAGAGGCCAGAAGGAGCTCTATCGGATTACGAAATCAAGGGAAAAAGGACAAGAGATATTACTCACATCAAATGTATGAAAGATGATGTAGGTAAGGTTCTGTGCAATGGTGATGAAATAAAAGAGCGATGGAAGGTTTATTTTGATAAGTTTATGAATGAGGAGAATGAATGGAATGGTTTGGTACATGAGGCACCAGTAAATAAGGGTTTGGTAAGACAAGTTAGCATGGATGTAGTGAGGCAAACAGTAAGAAGTATGAAAAATGGAAAGGCCATGGGCCCAGATGATATACCAGTACAAGTATGGAAGGAACTAAAAGAAGATGGATGTACGTGGCTGACTTTATTCTTCAATAAGTTGTTGTATGAGGAAGTGATCCCACAAGAGTGGTGCAATAGTTCACTAGTGCCCATCTTCAAAAATAAAGGGGATATATAGGACTGCAACAACTATCGAGGGATAAAGCTCCTGTCGCATAGTATGAAAGTATGGGAGAAGGTGATAGAGAAAAGATTACGAGAAGAGAGTGAGATTTCCCAAAATCAGTTCGGGTTTATGCCAGGTAGAGGAACAATGGACGCCACCTTTGCACTCCGCCAGTTGTGCGAGAAGTATAGATGTGCACATAAAAACTTGCATATGGTGTTCATTGACCTAGAAAAAGCGTATGATAGGGTGCCTCGGGAAGTGTTGTGGTGGGCCTTGAAGGACAAAGGTGTAACTAGCCGATCTAGTACATATGTCCGGTCGTCTGCTGGTAACACTGACAAGTTCAGTGTGGCTGTAGGATTGCACCAAGGGTCGGCCTTAAGCCCTTACCTCTTTCTGTTAATAATGGACGCACTGACGTCGGAAATACAGGAAGAGGCACCCTGGTGCATGCTATTTGCCGACGACATTGTCCTTGTCAGTGAAGATGGACCTGAGATCCAGGGTAGATTAGAGAAATGGCAACAAAAGCTGGAGAGTGTGGGCTTGAAAATCAGCAGAACCAAGACAGAATATATGTTCTGCGATTTCGGCGGTCTCTCCAGCCCTGAAGCCATTGCGCTTGATTGCGTGCTCCTTCCGATCTTCTCCGACTTTCGGTATCTCGGTTCACTAGTGCTAAGTGGTAAAGTATGGATCAGAATGTTGGGCCACAAAAGGAATGAATGAAAGGCAGTTACATGCAGCTGAGATGAGAATGCTAAGGGGGATGTGTGGTGTTACGTGAATGGATAGAATAAGAAATGAGTATATAAGAGAAAGTCTGAAAGTGGCATGATGGCCCAGTGGTTTAGGCCTCGCCTCTTGTGCACGAGGTTGTGGGTTCAAACCTGGGCAAGTACCAATGTGAGTTTTTCAATTCATAAGTACTTTCTAAGTTTATCTTGGACATCACTGACATCGGTGAAGGAAAACATCGTGAGGAAACCTGGACTTATATGATTAATATAAGTCTGAAATCGCCAACCCGTCTTGAGCAAGCGTGGTGATTAATGCTCGTGCCTTCTCTGTATGAGAAGAGGCCTTTGCCCTGCAGTGGGACAGTAATAGGCTGGTACTACTACTACTACCTGAAAGTGGCACCTGTGACAGAGAAGTAGTATGGAAATCGGCTGTCATGGTGATACGAAGGAATGAGGTTCATGTTGTGAGGAAAGTATTGAGTATCAATGTAGAGGGAGACCTAGGAAACGATGGATGGATTGTGTGAGAGTTGATATGGCTAAGAAGGAGGTAGCTTCTGAGATGACGGGAAAAAGAGATGTATGGAAGAAGAAGACATGCCGACCCCAAATGAAATTGGGATAAGGGCAAGAGGATGAGACTCGAGATAAGAATGCGAACATTTTATCACTCTGATGTTTTATCACGTCAGTCTGAAGATCAATTTTCGTGCAACAACGTTCAAATTCAAGTCGCAGTATCATGAAAATATCCAAACGTCAGTAAAGGTATTCTACCAAACCAATAACACAAGTCCAAAATTAAATTTTGCACTATGTATTTGCGACTACATCAAAATTAAGAAATGTACTGTAACGGAATTTGAAATACATTGTTAAATAATCATAATTAAATATTAGGTACTAATTATGTTTCTTTCGATCAGAGAGGTAAATAGATTATCAACTAAAGTAAGTAGAAGAATTATAGACATAGGTAGATAATAGGTACTAAAATAATTGAAATTGCTGTGGACCGGATCCAGAAATGAATCAGACAGGATGTTGAAATCAACAAAGTTTTAAGAAGTATGTGGGTACAATAGAAAGGCGATCTTGCGATAGCAAGACAACAACCGGCCAAGTGCGAGTTGGATCACGCACAGGGAAGGTTTCCGGAGATGTATATTGACGCATGTTCAGTATTTTTTCGATTGCAAAGTTTTGTATATTAATTATACCATTCCTCAAAAAAAACATGAAAAACAAACTTATTCCTGAAGTTATAACTTTGGAAACGTATACGTCCTTAACCATTGACCTACCACTTATTTTACCACTTGGTTGGCGTGGTCAAAAGGTCTAGTACTAATAGCCTCTGTGCTAGAACGAACAGGTCAAAAAAGGGTTTCGTGTATACTACGGAACCATAAAAATGAAGACTGAACTGAGAGGATCTGTTGGTGCCTACTGCTACCCGTATAGCAAAAAGCAACGAAATGGCTACTTTGTTAATTCTAAAAGGGAACAAGTAATGTGCGTGTGAACTGAGGGAGCACACTGGGAATTCGCGAAATAAAAATCCTAGGATTTAGTAGTAGACTTAAATCACTTGTAGAACGAATCTGGGAATTTGTAACATATATTAAAAACTACGAGCCACAAAGTGTGGTCCCTCAGTTCTCACAGACGATCAGCCAGATCTCGGAAAGTATCTCAAAAAAGAAGGTTTTGTGAATACAGACATTTAGTTAAGAATTTGTTAAGATATTTATCAAATACCAGACCACAAAGCATTAGAGATTAAAAAAACATAACGACTGAACTGTGGTCCCTCAGTTCACATAACAAAGATAATTATTTTAGTGAATATTAATAAATTTAATAAAACCGTTGTTTTTCTGCATAAAGTTTTAGTAAAAGTCTTAAAACGTTTTGTAAAAAGGAATGGAGCAAAAATATCGAAGCATTTTGAAGGTAGCGATGATTGAAAGTGGTCCCTCAATCCTCTCCTCCACTGACATATATTATGTGCGTGTCCTAGCTGCTAGACGAGAGGAAAATTAGAAAGTCTAGTGTACTTAACTTTTAGTAAAAAGTTTCTACTAAATAATAGGTACTTATCTAAAAATTGTGTATTTACCTCTTAGCTGAGATAATTTTTTTTTTTTAATCCTATGAAAATAGATAGACCAGGGTGACCACACAATGAAACAAAATGTAGACAGTACTTTATTTAATATCATTATTTAGACGAAACGAAAACCAAAGACCGAAGACGAGGTTGACGTTGAGGACGTCGCCGACGCCGATGTCGGTGACATTAAATCGAGCCGCGAGCGTAGCGGCCGGCCGTACACGAGCTTAGCGGGTGATTTATCGGTGTTACTGTGTCTAGAGTTCTGATATTCAAACAAATACTTTGACAATCGTTCTTTTAATGGTTTAACATTATTATTTAAGAGTATGCATTTGAGACCCATTTAATAATTTTCACTGAGCTTTCTGCTTGTCCGTTACTTGACGGATGATATACCGCAGCAAGCGTATGAGTAATACCATTTTTTGAACAAAAATCTTTAAATTCTTGCGAAACAAACGAAGTACCGCTATCCGTTACGATAGTATGTGGAATACCGAAACGTGACATTAAATCAATAAGTTTCTCAATTACTGCTTTAGAGCCATATAGATGAAGTCATTGTATACACTTCAACCCATTTGCTATAAGCATCAACAGCAATTAAAAACATTTGACTATTAAAGGTCCTAGGAAATCTAAATGAATTCTATGGAATTTTAATTTTAATTATATTAATTATAAGTCCAGGTTTCCTCACGATGTTTTCCTTCACCGATGTCAGTGATGTCCAAAAATCCCTAAATATACTTCCTAAAAATAGTCAGTAAACTTTGGACTGTAAACTTTGGAGACGAAACTAGATTGACGTCTTACATTTTATAACTACAATTGCCCAATAATAATAGAATACTTTCATTTGTTTTGTGATTTCTGTTTCCCTGCCAAAAAGTATCGTTATATGGAATGAAAATTATCGCTATATCGATCCTTCGATATGTTTTGGCAAGCCTAGTCGAGCGCTGTCATTAAGTTATTTAATTAGGAAATCTTTAACTTCAGCCTGGAGTATAGATTTGGAAATATTCTCGCACACTTCTGCCTACCTCACCGACACAGATTGATGTTGTTATGTGTGTAAAGACAGCTAGTTTCTATAATATTCATTCAAGTACCAGCCGCTTGCCAAAGTAATTACACGCGGTCACCTTCTAATTCGCGGCCGCGACGCGCGTTGCTTAAGTCTGATGACCCAATCAGTGGTTACTGCTAATGGTTACGCAAAATATGCAAAGTGGGCCTTGAAAGACGACGAGATAGTACTGAGGAACTTAGATAGTACTGTCGGCTACTGTCTGAGATCACTACTCGTTCATCTTTACTTAAATCTTCTAATATATACTCGTAAAATTCTCGTGTCACGGTGTTTGTAATTAAACTCCTCCGAAATGGCTCGGCCGATTTTGCGTGAAATTTTGTGTGCATATCGGTTAGGTCTGCGAATAGGATAGTGTCTATTTTTCATCCCCCTAAATTTTAAGGGTGGTCCACCCCAAACATTTTATATAGCAAAACAACGTTTGCCGGGTCAGCTAGTAAATCTATTAATATAAAAATGAATCCCTGATTCCCTTGGTCACGGTATCACGCGTGAACGGCTGGACTAAAGGAAAATATTTTGAATTCTTTTTTGTTGTGTTTGTTATTTTGTGTAAGGAAAAGGTTCCTATGAAAGAAATAACGAAGAAAGTTGCGCGGAATATAAATAAATAAATAATAAAGATTTATTGTTAAATTAGACCAGATTAAGTTGAATAACATTGAAAGTAGAGAGGCAGACACTTACATATTTCTTAATCTAGTTATTGGGTGGAGTGCTGCTCTCCTAGATACGCTACGGGGTAGCCTGTGTTTAAGAGATGCAGTTCCGATCCCCTGTTTTTAGGGTTGAATATGTTGAATGAGTAACAATACTAAGTAGTAGGTAGAATAGATAATATTAGAAAGTTTCAGAATACTTAAGGACTATTTTGACGACCTATGTGGCGCAGCGGGCGAAGGTCCGCCTGCGACGCAGGAGGTGGTTCGATTCCCGCCTTGAGACAAATGTTTGTACGGTCTGCTAAGATTTGATCCGGGTGTTCTGGGTATTTGCTATGTATAATAAAAATATCTATCTATGTAATGTATTGTATTAAGTATATCAGTCATCTAGTACCCATAACACAAGCTCTGCTTAGCTTGGGGCTAGATGATGATGTGTGGATTGTCCAGCATTATTTATTATTATTTTTATTTGAATTTCGCGCGTTTGATGAATGTGAATTTTTATCGCGGGTAACACGGTGGGGCACAGCTAGTTTACAATTTGACAAACAGTTTGTTTGTAACATTCGAATTTGAAAATATCCGACTTAGAGATGGGTGACCACCCATCTATAGACTGACCTCGGCAAGCGTAGCTCAACTTTCGATCGACCGGTGGCTGTTATTATTTAGTTATAAGATAGTAAAGTATAAGTAACAAAAACTTAGTAACCACGTAATCTCGTAACTCGTAGCCGCGAATAGAGAAATCGTCGCGCTCTGATTCTACAGAATTAATGTAACATCACACCTGCTATTACTGAGGAGGCAGGCAGATATATTATATAGAAAGAAAGGTGAAATTGCATGTGTATTTATGACTAATTACTTAGTTGGTGTTGGATGGCCTTCAGAAGTTGCGACACTTAAGAATGTACAGTCGGAGAAATATGCTGTTTGTCAGTAAATGGTGGTGAAATATAGCCATATGTAGCGCCACAGCGGCCTGTCTTCAGCTTGCCGCATCCAGCATCTGCCTGCAGTCTTTCGCAGATCGCTTAATATTATAAATGTGAATGTGTGTATGTCTGTTTGTCCGTCTTTGACGGCAAAACGGAGCGACGAATGGATGGAGATTGACCTAGGCTAGTTTTTGTCTCTTTCTATCCCCCCACTTCCTAACGCGAGCGCAGCCGCGGGCAAAAGCTAGTATGACAATAAAGCCGAAAAGTTTAGTTTTTTTGTTTAAACGCACTCATCTTTAGAACTACTTAGCGGTCCGATATGCAAAATTTATTTACCATTTGATAGCCCAATTTTTTAGGTAGTTTATAGGATATTTAACATCAAACTACGATCACCGCGTAAAACCGCGTGGCAGAACTAGTGTTCAGTAACTGAAAGCAAATACCAACTAATACGTATATGATTGCTGTGTAACTGACGCGTTAACACAAAAATGCACTAACCAATGATTTACTACTGAATTCTATTCTCTAGCGAATCTTAACAGAGCGTGATGAGGAGACCAAGCGAAACGGACCAATGAACGATTTCAGTCATTTGTTTTCAAGTACATATATTCGGTATCCCCCTTGCTAAGCAAGAGGTCTTGAGTTTATTTATTTAACACGTTGAACGCCAAATGACCGACAAAAAATACATTTTCTATTGTGTCTCGTTGTTTGGCAGTTAAGGTGTTAATACTTTAAGCACACAATTGTACAGAGGCGGACATTTTCTACCAGTCAACCTTTGGGTGATGCAGAGACAAACAGTGGTAGGTGTAATTTCTTAAAAGAAAAGGGAAAAGAAATATATATACATATATCGCCTCCTGGCAAAATGTGGGTGTATGTTTTTATGTTTTTTTTTTAAAACATTGCCCCACACTAGGAATTTCTCCCGAATCGTTCCCAACTATGTTGGGGTCGGCTTCCAGTCTAACCGGATGCAGCTGAATACCAGTGTTTTACATGGAGCGACTGCCTATCTGACCTCCACAACCCAGTAACTGGGCAACACGATACCTCTTGGTAAGACTGTTTGTCAGACTTTCGGGTTTCTGACTACCCGTAACGACTGTCAAAGATCTACAAATGACAACCGGGACCAACGGTTTAACGTGCTTTCCGAGGCACGGAGGAGTCTCGATATGTTACGAACGGTCACCCATCCACAGACTGACCTCGACAAGCGTAGCTTTACCTTCGATCAACCCGTGCGCCTGTTTTTATATACATATATATATATATTTTTATAAGTACTGTGAGAGGGATTGATGTAAGTACCTATATGTTGTTTATAACTTTACTTTTATTTTTTGTGTTTAGTTACTGCAATTGGTTCTTCAACCGTTTTAATTAATTAAATAAATAAATTTATTTAGCCACGAGCTCCTCATGACTACTATGGGTACTAGATGAAATAAATAAACAGCTAATCACAATTTTCTATTAAAACTCACAGTAGTTTCTTAACATCACAGCTGTACTTATAATTATTAAGTACGACCAGCCGTGAGCCAACAAATGAGTCGTTCTGTGTCCTACTTTCACTTGCTGGGCCGTACCACGATGACAGTTCACAAGATAACTTGAAACTTGAGGCAGGGAAATTGAAAGTATTAAATACTATAACAAATTATTAAGTATTTATTTCATTAAAATGATACAATTATTAATTAAAATTCAAATCATTTATTTCAGATTTTAGGTATCCATATATATATCTATGGATTTTTGTGTCCGCAATAAAACTAATATTATTATTATTATATAGTGTTAGTATAACTTGGCCTAATGTTGGTATAATATTATTACAAATTAATTTAAATTTATATGGATAAGTGTGTAATACATAAAGAAATAAATAAGCACAGGGCATCGAAAAATTCATCCGTATCGTTGTCAACGGGAAAAGTGCCCAGAAGGCTGGCAGCATTGCCGCGTTGAATGGCAGTGCTAATTCTTTGGCCATTAAAAAGGCCTGCCCTCTGGTCACGTGAAGAGTCGACCAAACTACAGTAAATACTATAATAAATAATAATAATAGTATTGTTAGGCGATTCCTCTCTCTGGAGCCCTGACCTTGAACCTTGAATTTTTTTATATTTTTAAATGTTTTATATTTTTCTATTATATTGAAATATTTAAAAATGTAATTGGTAAGTAAGTAAATGTAATAAATAAATAATGCTGGACAATCCACACAGCATCATCTAGCCCCAAGCTAAGCAGAGCATGTGTTATGGGTACTAGATGACTGATATACTTAATACAATACATTACGTAGCTATGCCCCACGTGTCTACGCACTCCTGAGAGTCGTGGCGTGAAGTTGAATAACCTAAAACCTTCCTCAAGAGTTGGGCTACCAAATGCAAAATGATTTTTTCAAATCGTACTGGTAGTTCCAGAGTAGCGCGTTCTAATAAAAAAACTTTACACCTTTTTATATTAATAACTAGCTGATCCGGCAAACGTTGTTATGCTACATAGAAGTTGGTGAGAAGGATGAAAATTTAAAATTATTTGTATTTTTTAATGCATCATAATAAAATAAAATAAAAATTACAAAAAAAAAAACAATATTTAGGGATGGGTCACCCTTATCATTTAGAGGTACGAAAAATAGATGTTGGCCGATTCTCAGACTTACCCGATATGCACACAAAAATTCATACAAATCGGTCCAGCCGTTTCGGAGGAGTTTAGTAACAAACATCGCGACACGAGAATTTTATCAATTAGACTGGTTGTATTAAATAGTCTAAAACCTTCCTCAAGAATTGAGGAATATTTTCAAATCTTACCTGTTCAAAGTAACAAACAAATACTTGAGTTTTATATTAGTAAATATATGTACTTATATAATGTTAATATTGAAGAATACGCGCCGATACATGGAGCCCACTGTGAGTGACAGTAACCATGGAAAAATAGAAAATGTTTATAACTATTGACACTATGCACCTCACGGTTTTTTCCATTAATATACATTTTTTTCTAATTTACACTTTTCTTAATCCAAATTTATTAAATTTAAAAAAGCGTGTTTTTTTTTAACTATTTTTTTTTTTCGAATTAATGCATTGTCAGCGGTCTTTGACAGGTGTGCAAAATTTGAATGAAATCTGACCGTTTAAAGTGGGTCAAAATAGCGTCCAAAGGAGTCGGTTACATACATACATACATACATACAGGTGAAACTAATATAAAGCGTGTAAAAATAGGATACATAAATCCTTACAAAGTTCTTTATGCAAAAACTTGTATAAAACAAAAGAAAGAAAGGTTAATTCTATCGTCTTAAACCAACAAAGAACAACTCAATTTGACAGCTGTCATACGATAAAATCTGTTGTGTTAAGAAAGTTGTAGTGACTATCAAGTTGACTAAATTATTAAGTTGAGAAATACACGGTATACGTAGTTTACGCAACATTAGTACAACATTTATTTCAAACTAGCTGCGCGCCGCCGTGTTACCTGCGGTCAAAATTCACATACCGCCACTTCTTCTTCCCAGCAAAAACACTAGGAAGTGGCAAAGGGTGGGCTTTTTGGGGGACTGTCTTTTGTAAACGTTTTGACGTTCAAAAAGTGCTGTTTCTCAGCCTAATTTGAATAAATGAATTTTGATTTTGATTTGAAACTGTTAAGTGTCACCTTGACCTGCCCAGCACATAACAGGCCAAAGAAAAAGTGTAACACACTCAAAGAAAGGTGAAACTCCACGATATGTGTCCGCGGTTGACCGAGTATCACAAATTGACACTTTTCCATTTAATCACACGGCCGACACGCTTTTAGCACATGTGGGGTGGACAGAGGCGTTGGTTTCTTGCGCATTAACATATTTATCATCACGGCTGTTGTCTCGAAAGGAAAAGGTGCTTAGAGCACCAATTACACCAATTACCCCTGTACAGTCATAACAAACTGAAATAGACAGTGACTAAATCTATAAGACTTCTAAAACTGCAGTTTTATTTGTTTTATTTGTATTTTGACGACCTATGTGGCGCCGCTGGCGAAGGTCCGCCTGCAACGCAGAAGGTTGCGGGCTCGATTCCCGCCCTGGGACAATAGTTTGTACGATCTACAAAGATTTGTTCCGGGTGTTCTGGGAATTTGCTATGTCTAATAAAAATATGCAAATACCCTAATGTAATGTATTGTATTAAGTGTATCAGTCATCTAGTACCCATAACACAAGCTCTGCTTAACTTGGGGCTGGATGATGCTGTGTGGATTGTCCAGCATTATTTATTTATATCGTTCATAATACGGGTGGTCGAAAAAATAATTGGACATGCTACGCGTGTAGATCAGCTGACTGGTCAATATAAGTCTTCCAAATATGGAAGATGCGGTTCCTAACCCGTTGGTCAATATAGTTTCACCCACGTGAATTCGCGTAGCGGTAAAAATTTGCATATTATTACCGTTATAGAATCAACATGCCACTTCATCATGCATAGATTTAGATATTTCTAACTGACTTCAAATACCGGATAAGTGCGTATCGCACGAACACATGAAGGGTTCAGTACCATGTCAGGATAAATTTACGGTTATGTGGTTGACATTAAAATATTAATGGGTGGACCCCTTAAATGATTTAATCGTTCGTATAGAATTAATAGAAATACACACTATGTGAAACTTTGAAGTGTCCAACTATTATGGTTCATGAGATACAGCCCGCTGACAAACCGAGACGGATGGGTGGACAGCGGAGGCTAGTAAAATGGTTTCGTTAGCGCCCTTTGTGTACGGAACCCTTACAAAGGAAGAGGTTTCGACATTTCTTGTGCGTGTGTGTGTCAAGCCATATCTTCGATATTTATGAACCGATTTCAATAGTTATTTTTTATTTGAAAATATATCGTGTAAGGTTGGTCTCATAGATTGCTAGTCAAGTACTACACATATTTTATTTGCTTCGTTTATGTTGATGATGTTATAATACTTGTCATACTCACTTACTATGTGAAGAAATAGGTACTTAACAAGAATTTGAGTTAAATACAACCAAACTTAAAATTTAAATAATATTTTTGACATTGACGTTATTAGTGATGTTCTTCAAAAAGGTCAGGTGCGTAGTACTCGCAACCGGCTTGCGTGTAAGACCAGATGTATAGACGTAAACGAAGCAAAAGGAGTATGTAAGGATCGTAGCAGGTGGCATTCTGGAGTTTCGCCTACCTTAATGCATCTTTATTACAAAAAAAAACACATGAGACTTGAACACAATTCGCGGAACGCGGGCGTGCTTTCCACTTCTGCCGTCCCCTTCGCGTCTACAGGCGTGCTGTTATGTTACAAGCATACCATATTATTTCGCCACGTGTTTTAACTACTTGACATGTCTAACTCGTTTCCGATATTGACACACACACACAGACACGTAACGATGTAACGTCAGCATACAGATATTGATACAAGCTAAGTAGGTATTGTTATGTAATTCTTAACTATGGAAATGTGCTTGCGTATTTGTTGAGCAGTGTCCAATATTATCATCATCTGCCTATCCTTTTCCCAACTATGTTGGGGTCGGCTTCCAGTCTAACCGGATGCAGCTGAGTACCAGTATTTTACATGGAGCGGCTGATTATCTGATCTCCACAGCCTGGATTGGTAAGACTGGTTATCAGACATTTGGTCTTCTGACTAGCAGTTACGACTGTCAAAGATCTACAAATGACAACCGGGACCAACGGCTTAGCGTGTTTTCCGAGGCACGGAGTGGTCTCGATATGTTACGAACGGTCACCCATCCGTAGACTAACCTCGTCAAGTTTAGCTTAACCTTTCCTTAACCCACTGCAGAGAAAAGGCCGTATTAATCTTACACTGTACAGATTCAAGTTCTTCAAACTTATCAGACAGACGTGTTGGAGTTTGTTCCGGCACTTTTGTTTCTTCACAGCAAAATCACTAGTGTGGTGAAGGGTGGGCGTTCTGGGGGACCGTCTTATGTAAATTTTGACGTTCAAAAAGTGAACTGAACTTAATTGATTCTAAGTCTAATCTGAATAAATCAATTTTGATTTGATTGACCACGTTTACGATGTTGGTCTAGTGATCACAATCACTGCTACTGAGTATGAGCTGCTGCGTTCGATTCCCGGGTCGTGCAAAGTGTTATTGGGTTTTTCTATCTAGCATTTCTCCGTAGTCTGGGTTTGTACCCAGTTGGTGTCAATAGGCTCGTCCCCTATTACATGGTACTTAAAAATATGACTGTACTTTAGCTTCTGCTTAAAGTGATGGAAATATAGACGTCATGTTATGTTATGTTAAGAATTATTACAAAAAAAAATGACTATATAATAGTATTATCATTGACATAATAAACGCCTGTCATGTCGGTGAAAAATGTACTTTATAAATCAATAGATTACATACGTTTCCCAAGTTGTTATGAAATATGTAATCACAGAAAAAAATACAATACACGATGAGAAAAAACGATGGTCAAGAGTGTATCTTTTGTCATCATTTACCTGCCTTTTCCCATAGTTGGGAAAAGGCAGGTAAATCGGAGATGCCTTGCAGTCTAACTCGAGTGAGTACCCATACCCCTTAGTAATACTGGTGGACAGACTTTTGGGCTTCTGACTACCCGTAACGACTGTCAAAGATCTGCAAATGACAGCGGGGACCAACAGCTTAACCTGCTTTCCGAGGTACGAAGGAGTCGAGACTTCTCCGTACCTTGGATATAGGATGTGGATAGGTGATCGTTCATTACATATAACCTATCCACACACTGATTTCGGTGAGCATAGCATAACCATTGATCGACTCGTAGGGCGTGTGTTCTTATTGTAGTTCTTATGTACGGTCAAAAACTTAGAAATGAGTGTTATGGGTTCTAAATGAATCTACGGTCATACACGCACGCCGGTTGCGAATACTACGCACCTCACCTTTTTGAAGAACATCACCAATAAGGTCAGCGTATGTCCCAGCGTTTCCACTTACATCTGCCTGAAATACCTTAATTCTATGACACAGATTTCAGTGGATTATCTATTACCTGCAAACATAGTATTTAGTAATGTCATGATGGCCCAGTGGTTTAGGCCTCGCTTCTTGTGCACGAGGTTGTGGGTTCAAACCTGGGCTAGTACCAATGTGAGATTTTCAATTCGTATGTATTTTCTTAGTTTATCTTGGACATCACTGCCATCGGTGAAGGAAAACATCGTGAGGAAACCTGGACTTATATTTTTTTTTTTTTTTTTTAAAACGTTGCCCCACACTAGGAATTTCTCCTGTATCGTGGGTGCGTTTACAAACATTTAAACTCACATACACAAACAGCCAGACCCGGAACAACTACCTGTAGGCCATACAAATATTTGTTCCGTGTGGGGATCGAACCCACAACACGCGGCGCAGCAGCCGATGGCTCAACCACCGCGCCAACCGTCTCGTCAATATAATATAATTAATATAAGTCTGAAATCGAAAACTCGTCTTGAGCAAGCGTGGTGATTTATGCTCGTGCCTACTCTGTATGAGAAGATGCCTTTGCCCTGCAGTGGGACAGTAATAGGCCGGTACTTTTTATAGTATTTAGACTATGTTTGCTGGTAATAAAACTATGTTGTCACCACTTCCTAGTGTTTTTGCTGGGAAGAAGGAGAGTCGCAACATATCTGTCTGATAAGTTTAAAGAACTTGAAATCTATACGCTTTTTTCTCACAAGTTTATTTAATATGACTCCTATTTTGAAAACGAGAAACGAAGGAGAAATTCCTAGTGTGGGGCAACGTTTTTTAAAAAAAAAAAAAAAAAAAACGATATATTTGATAATTAAATGAATAATAACATAATATCAAGCCTGTTATACCCCAAAGGTAAGGCAGAAGTGTACCTATAATACATCCACATTTCTACAGTTATGTTCTAAGTTCCATGTAATAGGGGCGAGTCTATTGCCTTTGACGAAATGAATAATGTTACAGGCTTTTGGGGTTTTGCCTTAAAACTTATCCAAGTTTAAATTAACTCAAAGGTAAATGATGTGATAGCCCAGTTGTTAAAGCGTGACTTCGCATACGCGAGATGTTGGGTTCAAATTCGTCTAGTACCTACCCATATGACTTTTTCAATTTACATCTGCTTTCTAAGTTTATCTTGAGACATCACTGACATCGGTGAAAGAAAATCATCGATAGGAAATCTGGACTTATAAATAATACATCATCATCTGCCCAGCCTTTTCCCAACTATGATGGGGTCGGCTTCCAGTCTTACCGGATGCAGCTGAATACCAGTGCTTTACATGGAGTGACTGCCTATCTGACCTCCACAACCCAGTTACTGGGCAACCCGATACCCCTTGGTAAGACTGATTGTCAGACTTTCGGGCTTCTGACTACCCTTAACGACTGTCAAAGATCTACAAATGTCAGCCGGGTCCAACGGCTTAACGTGCTTTCCGAGGCACGGAGGATACTCTATACGAACGGTCACCCATCCACAGACTGACCTCGGCAAGCGTAGCTTAACCTTAATTCAACCCGTTCGGCTGTTTTTATTTAGGCACGAGCTCCTCCTTACTTATAAAGAATACATATAATTCTGATATCGCCAACCCGCCTTGAGCAAGCATGGTGATTAATGCTCGTGCCTTCTCTGTATGAGACGAGGCCTTTGACCTGCAGTGGGACAGTAACAAACTGGTATTATTTATGATGGGTTTTGTATACTTAACATATTAGCATTTTTCCTCAACGTGTGTTATTTCTTATTTAAAAAATTTAAATAAGAAATAACACACGTTGAGGAAAAATTAAGTTTTTGTAAGCCTTTTGTAGCGACTTCTGCGCCACATACGAATTAAATCTGACGTATCCTACAACGCGATATTAAAGTTATCCGCGCGATTGAACATAAATACAATAGTCGGGCAGTGTAGCCCTTCTTTAGCGACGTCCTAAGCCGAGGTTCGTACCCCGCAAGGGTTGCCCTTAGCGATCGGTCGCTTAGTTTTTAAGTTTTTACGCCTGGCTGGAAGCCTTAATTTTAATTAAGCCCCCCACAGGAAACTTCGGTTAAGCAGTAGATATTCCTAAAGGATAAACTGCGAGATGCTCTATCCAAAAAAAAAAGCAGTATAGCCCACCAGACACAACACCCGTCTGGTCGGAGGATCCTGCCTTTTCTATGGTGGATAAAAACCGTGTGTTCCTCATACTCCCAAAGATATTTGAAGATAAGATTATTTCCTCTTTAAAAACATCTTGGCCTTAAAATAAGTACATATATTATATACTGTTGTTCGCACTGAAACCTGACCTTACATAGACGGTTCAAGTTTATTTCTGAGTACTTATTCTTTTTAATTGAGTTCAAAGGGCGATGTTATTTTTTTTTCAAAGTTTTATTTTCCGGTAATCGCTCCCGGAATTTTTGGTTATTAAATTATTATTTATAAATTTATTTAATGTAGGTTCAACAACAGTTTTCGTGTGTAACATTCTTAAGTACACATAGGTTTTTTTAGTCTTGGACTTACACAGTCTCCAATCACTGGAATACATAAGAAATAATCAAAAATTAAAACGCATGGCTCTCGAAATTAAATACAATAGTAAATTCCTTAAATCCTCCTTTATTTTTCTAACTCCTCCACTGTTCTTTTCTGATTAATGTCGTTGCGGGATCCAAGACAGTTGAATCGTTTCTCCGGGACTCGTCGGGCTTCATTGTCTCGACGCTTTTCTGGTGATCGCCACTGTTGATTCTGGCTTTCAGGAGTTGCAGTGGTTTGGGAATACTGTGGCGGGCTTGTCTAATTAAAAAAAACTCCTTAAATTTAAGAGTGGTAGAAAATCTAGATATTATTTATTATGTGCAGCAGTCGATCGCTCAGCCCCTGCGCTAACCTTGCTGTCTTTTATTATTTGTTCTTTATGGAAAAGTAAAAGATATGTTACGATGGGAGGAAGCCAGAGGGAGTGAACATAATACCTTGGAAGATGGGTAGGCCTTTAGTGTGGGATGCAACATGTGTCGACACCCTTGCGCCATCCCATCTTCCTAGTACGGTGGACTGTGCAGGTGCAGAAAACCTCAAACCGCGAAAATATAACAAGCTAATTGGAAGTTATATGTTTGTGCCGTTTGGGATTGAAACACTAGGGCCATGGGGTCCGTGTGCCCATTTAGTTTTTCGAGACATCACGAAGCGATTGATCGACTCTTCACGTGACCAGACACAATGAAGTGAAGAGACCAGAGGGCTGGCCTGTTTTTTGGCCAAAGTATCAGCATTGCCGTTCATTTTGGGCACTTATCCCGTTGACTGTGATGTGGATGAATTTTTCAATGCCCTGATTTTATTTCGGATCAGTCACTCCTCCTTTATATTATCTGATATGTAACCATTTAAATAGGTAAAACGTGACACGTTTTTAATTAAAAAAAAACGAATGATTTTGCAGAAATCGATATCAAACTCGCAAAGTTTTTGAGAACTTTTTGCTACGATAGTCACTTATTAATTTGTTGTCAAACAAGTTCGCTTAAATTCGGTAAATAATTAATGTAATTTAAAGTTTTGACTCGGCAAGGACTTTTTACAGGTTTTTCGTGTACAAAGTGACCTTCTAAAAAACTTGGTTGATCCGGTATTTTCGTACTTACGTCTAGTATTCATCCACACTTATATCATAAATGCGAAAGTATCCTAATTTGTTTGTTACCTTTTCACGAATAAACGACTGATCGGATTGTTATGAAATTCGTCAAGGATATAGATTATATACTAGGGACGAACACAGAATAGTTTTTAAATCCGCGACTTAATCTGCATTCGCGGCAAACGACATTAACATAGATGAAGTCGCGGGCTAAAGACTTTGGCGGGCTTGACGACACGGTTGGCGCAGTGGTTGAGTAATCGGCTGCTGCACCGCGTGTTGTGGGTTCGATCCCCGCTCGGAACAAATATTTGTATGATCTACAGGTAATTGTTCCGGGTCTGGCTGTTTGTGTATGTGAGTTTAAATGTTTGTAAATGCACCCACGATACAGGAGAAATTCCTAGTGTGGGGCAACGTTTCTTTAAAAAAAAAAAAAAAAAAGCTCTACACTAATATTATAAAGAGGAGTTTTTTTTATTTTTGTTTGTTTGTACTGAATAGACTTAAAAACGCCTGTGCCGATTTCAAAAACTCTTTCACCATTGGAAAGCTACATTATACCTGTATAACATGGGCTATATTCTATATAATATAGGAAAGAAAGGGGTTGGTGGGGATGTTTAAATTCGTAGGGAAAAGTAAAAGTAAAAGAAACCTACGCGGACGAAGTCGCGTGCAGAAGCTAGTAGTCTATAATTATCTATCCGTGTCAGTCAAAGGTTGATTTGTTGACTACGCAACATTACGCCTGTATTTCTTAAGAGATAAGGCAATTATGTTAACATTGCATGTACAAAGCGGCCAGCCTGGAAAGCCAAGGACCTGTAGAAACCGACTTGTCTTAGGGATGTGTCCTTGTTAAAAATATATTAAGTCTATTTAGTCCGTCAGTAAGATTACCAAAAAAATATTGGACATGTATTTTTTGCTTTCTCAAACCAATAAAAAGTGACAAAGATATGGCACATCAAAGTTCAGGAGAAGAGGCTTGTGACGTCACTGTTACGTTAAAAGTGTAGGACGGTGTGACGACACGCGCAATTTTAACGCACTATATCGTCGTCATTTTTGGTTTACGTGACAAAAGAAACAATACGTGTCCAGTATTTTTGAGTAATCCAACTTTCGGACCAATCAGATTTTTTAAGGACACCACCCTATTTGCATACATATATGACATCCACCAATCCGTAATATTCCCGCGTGGGGATTACTAGGTATTCTTTCTCACGGTAAAAAGGCATTATAGCAGTGTCACTTAGTGCTTGAGCGTAGTGTCATTAATATTAGGCTCAAGTTTTTTACACTAGCAGCCCCGGATAAATCTCGTACCGTCTCGAAGTTAACTTACACTGCCATCTCTTAGAAACATAAGGAACTATTTATAGGAAAACATTTAATTTGCAATAAAAAGAACATCGAGGTCAATAATTGAGATAAAAAACTATTCTATCTTTTAAGTTTGACCAAATTACAGACAGCTAAGTTTCTTAAAAAATGGTAAAGTAGTTCCGGAGTTTATCAGGAACCAACATGGTGATGCAAGATTTTTATAAGTACATAAAGACTAAATTGAATATTTTAATATTAAGGGGCGGAATGCGATAAGTGCTCACAAATAAATAAACATTGACGCCACGGTTGGCGCAGTGGTTCGTGGTCGTGGGTACGATTCCCGCGCGGAACAAATATTTGTATGGCCTACAGGTAGTTGTTCCGGGTATGTCTGTTTGTGGTGAGTTTGAATGTTTGTAAACGCACCCACGATACAGGAGAAATTCCTAGTGTGGGGCAACGTTTATAATAGGCTGATTTATTATGCTACACTGTAATCAGACCTTTGATTGAAGACATATCAGGACTAATGCTGTGCCCTGCGGTTTTACCCACTCCTTGGGTCAAAAAATCAAAATCAAAATTCATTTATTCAAATTAGGCTGAGAATCAGCACTTTTTGAACGTCAAAACGTTTACAAAAGACAGTCCCCCAAAACGCCCACCCTTCATCACTTCCTAGTGTATTTGCTGGGAAGAAGAAGTGGTGGAACAAACTCCCCAGCAACACGTCTGTCTGATAGTTTGAAGAACTTGAAGCTATACAACATTTTGACGACCGATGTGGCGCGGCGGGCGAAGGTCCGCCTGCGACGCAAGAGGTTGCGGGTTCGATTCCCGCCTTGGGACAAATGTTTGTACGATCTACAAATATTTGTTCCGGGTGATCTGGGTATTTGGTATGTATAATAAAAATATTTATCTATTTAATGTATTGTATTAAGTATATCAGTCATCTAGTACCCATAACACAAGCTCTGCTTAGCTTGGGGCTAGATGATGCTGTGTGGATTGTCCAGCATTATTTATTATTTATTTATTATTTAACATATGTCAAAAAATAATAAATTATGTCAATCATCTTTGTACATCATTAAATTAAATAATTTGCTACATGTTACCTAGCACACACCAATATGCCAAAATAAATAAATAAAAACTACCTACTAATATATACCAAAATCGACAATAAACTCGAGTAAAGCCTGCTAAACTGAATAAATAAAAAGCCTCCAAGGCAGTCCAAGGGCGTGCACATATCAGCATATGTGCAAAACGTCTGTCAGGTCCGCTAGCATCAGTGTATTATGACGGAGCGGTTGGCGCATTGGCTGAGCGATTGGCTGCTGCGCTCCGTGACGTGGATTCTATTCCCGTACGGAACAAATATTTGTATGGCCTACAGGTAGTTGTTCCGGGTCTGGTTGTTTGTGTGTGTGAGTTTGAATGTTTGTAAACGCACCCATGATTCAGGAGAAAATCCTAGTGTGGGACAACGTTTAAAAAAAAAACTATTCTAACATTCAATTTTCTTTTTTCCAGAGCGCAACATCCTCCGCCTTGCCATGGCATCTATAATGGACATCCTCAAGATCAAGCCTTTCGTGGAAGTGTCAGTGGGGCAGCTCCTCTGGGGGTACGAGGATCCTCTCCTCAAACTGGCCAAGGATGTGGTGCCTAAGGAACAGAAGCTGCCTTATGAGGAGTTTGGACTTTTCTATGGGGTGAGTATCAAAACGAGGTTCACGATTTTTTTACCTGAAATTATCTTCGATTCTCACTTCATCGTCGTCTGCCCAGCCTTTACCCCACTATGTTTGGTAAGCTTCCAGTCTAGTCGGATACTGCTGAATACTAATATTTTACATACGAGCTACGTTCTGCCTATCTGATCTCCACAACAAACCCAAAATGGCTCTCAATGAATTGCAAATGTCAGCCAAAAACCTCTCGAAAAGCACACTAAACTATTGGGTTTAACGTGCTTTTCGAGAGGTGGAAAGTGGGATATGTAAAGGATCACTATCCACCAACCATCCTCGGAAAGCATAACTTAACATTTGATCAACCCGTGAACCGTGCGGTACTTAACTATTGAGCCGAAATATTCAGTGTTACCCACATGTAGCAGTTTGGTACCATTAATAACATTTACCCAATTCTTTTCCACCAGAAAAACGGCACAAGTCCAGACGTAGTGACGATGTACACTGGAGCCACTGACATAGCTAAATACGGTATCATCAGCCGCTATAACATGAGGGAGAAGCTGCAGCACTGGACCACCGACCAGTGCAACAGCATCGCTGGCTCTGACGGCTCCATCTTCCCGCCGCATATCAGTAAAAATGATACACTGGCGGTGTATGATAAGGATCTGTGCAGGCTGCTGCCGCTCAAGTAAGTAACATTATTGTAGAAAGAGAGAAACAAAACATATCATAGCATCAGTACTGTATTTCCATCAGGATAACACACCCACAATTCAGAATGTGGGGGAGCCTGTTGCCAACTACCAACCGGGCACAAATCTATACAATTTTATTTTCTGTTCCCTTTTCTTTTAAGACATTGCACCTACCACTGTTTGTCTTTGCATCACCCAAAGGTTGACTGGTAGATATTAAGTCCACCTCTGTACATTTGTGTGCTTTAGGAGTTGCAGGGATTGGTGAAGGGTGGGCGTTGTGGGGGACTGTATTTGTAAACGTTTCCACATTCAAAAAGTGCTGATTCTCTGTCTAATTTGAATAGATGATTTTTTTTTTTTTCTTTAAAAGAACGTTGCCCCACACTAGGAATTTCTCCTGTATCGTGGGTGCGTTTACAAACATTTATACTCACATACACAAACAGCCAGACCCAGAACAACTACCTGTAGGCTATACAAATATTTGTTCCGTGCGGGGATCGAACCCGCGACACGCAGCGCAGCAGCCAATCGCTTAGCCTTTGCACCAACCGTGTCGTCAAAGATTTATTTTTGATTGAATAGTGTCATGTGTCTCGTCCGGACATATCTAACGTGTACTTTTCAAAATTTCCAGGTTCTTAAAAGAAGTACCAGTAGCCGGCGTCGATGGGTACCGATTCACTCCCCCCCTGGATGTGTTCGCGAACGACGAACACACATAGTGCTTCTGCCCTGCCGGTCCTCCCTGTGCACCCAACGGACTCTTTAACGTGTCTCTGTGCCAATACGGTACGTTGTCCTCCATAGAAAAAGAGAGATCCTCTGACCTTACTGGTCAACACCAGTCAGGTCGGAGGCAGTGGCGGACTAACAGGGGGGCGGCCCGCCCCGGTCCTCCGGTTTTGGGGGGCCCCAAATGCCTCCGCATTCCCCTGATCAAATCCTAAACAAGACTTTAAAATTGTGCTAAGTTCCTAACCTACATATTTTCATCAAGATCAAAACACTACAGCCATCTAGACTTTTTACGCGGTACTAATATTCTTTTAACTTTGCTGAACCCGTCCAATACGCTGGGGGAATTAATTTCACTTGCCAGATATTAACGAAACAAACACAAACACTACATAAAAATGTGAACTGAATAAAAAGCTTGTAAAACTACTTTTTTTTGTTAAAGCTGGGGGGCCTCATTCAGCTTTGCCGCCCCGGGCCTCTAACGGGCTTATTCCACTAGGTACTGGTCGGAGGATCTCTCTTTTTCTACAGAATCTAGCCCACCAGACACAACTGTCTGAGGGGCTAGATTCTGTATAGGTGTTAATCGTATAACTGATATCACGATCTAGGTTACGCGAGTTCTATTTCGTATGTGGCGATATTAATGGCCTAATGCACAGGGTCAAAGAGACGTCGACCCACGTCCTGAAACCATGACTTTAGGATATGATTCTGGTCCTCCAAATTTTGTAAATTATCTGATATTTTATGTTTCGGGACGTGCATGGATATCCCTTTTACCCGGTAAATGTATTCCCGGTATTGTTTACGAACTATTTACAACATTTTAATTAATTATGTTATTTTCTGCGCTTAGTGCAGAGCATGCTGTACATTTCTGCATGTGATGAGGCGCTTAGATTTAAGTTTGCAATGTCAATCTGCATGGTCCTCACGTGATCTGACCAAGATAGTGTCTGGACTTTGAAAGAGACTTCTGAGTTTTTTTCGGAGTTTCTTTACAGAGTTATCTGGTACGGAAACACTTACCTCACTGGTTTTAAAAATACTTTGCTTGTTTGACGTGTACAAGTATTAGTAGAAACCAAGTTACGGAAGCAAATATCATTTATTACCACCGTTTGTCATTAATGAGAATTCTATCCGCGTAGTGTTACGATAAGTAATTTAATCTAAATTTCTTTCTTTCTTTCCAGACTCTCCGATAATGCTATCGTTCCCTCACTTCTACTTGGCTGACCCTAGCCTAAGAGAGCAAGTGGAAGGTATTTCCCCTCCCGATCCAGAGAAACACAGACTCTTCATCGATGTTCAACCGGTAAGGATGTTTGGGTTCGCTGAAGCTGCTCCTTTTTTAGTACTGATTGGTAGTTACTGGTACTCCCGTTACTTAACGGTATTTGCACCGATCAAATTACAGGAAGATCGGTAATACATTTGTCAATCCAATGAATACCGGTATTACTTAACAATAAATACCGTTTTGCCATATAACAAATGTTCTAGTCTGAAGTCTGCAGTTAAAGTACAAATTCGTCAAATATAACGGTAAAAGGACGGCAGTTTCAATACTTTTTAATCGCAGCAATAAATGTAGTTATATTCTTACATAATACATCTATGATTCTGGTGTTCGTCATTTCAGAGATGATTCCCAGTTTGTATACAACAATGCAACAATAAAAATCCCGGTTTTATTTAATTTACAAATCAAGTTTCATTCAACAATAAAGAATCTTGAAAGTCTGACCACCAGTCTTACCAAGGGGTATCGTGTTGCCCAGTTACTGGTTATGGAGGACAGATAGGCAGTCGCTACATGTAAAATACTGGTATTTTGTTTAAAAACCCGGTTAGACTGTTAGCCGATACCAACATAGTTAAATTAAACTAGCCTACAATAACACATTAATTTATCTGCATCAATATTAATAAATTACAAATTATTTTGCTTGTGGCATAATATATACAGTAATAGCCTTGCGAACTCACCCAAAGCACATGTAAACACATCGATCTGTGTTTGAAGATGGTTTATGATACGTATAGCTCTGGTAAGGGGTGCCTTCGCAAGCAAGTTAGTTCTAGCTGTAGGTACCAGTAGCAGTGGCGGGCTGCGCCGCCTCCACACGTAGCGGTCCGGTACACACAAACTTAAGCGCTGCAATACTCCCGGGTTACTCTCCACTCCACGAAGCACCTTCACCAAGTAGGCGACCAACGTAAACTCCCGTCGGACATGCAGCTGATTGTAGCCAACCATGCCCAGGACAAACAAAGTGGGATACATCAGTGGGTAAAATGGATAAACCCCATATAATTTCTGATACAAATGGCGCGTGAATTTGTACTGAACGCGCTCCAACATCACAGAGTACTTAGCTTCATGTGGATCCCATATGACCGCACTATGTTCCAGATGACTCCTGACTAGTGCATCATACAGGACTCTAACTGCTGTGATGTTTGTGAAGCTTCGAGTCTGTCTCAGAACATTATAATCTTGGCCACATATTGTACGGCCAAGGGAACATTGTAAACTTGACTATGTAAGACTTGGCCAAGTTTTAGAGACTGGCCAAGTCACCAGAACTTAAACGATTATTGCTCAAATTCAGTCATTTAGAACATCACTTAAGAGGGAGCATCCTAAAAGTTGGCAACGTCGTAAATAGCTGTCAAATATTTACCTGTTTCGATTAATTTGGAAATAATACTGTATGGAAATAAGAAATTTGGCTAACCAATTGACTAGAATATTAATAATGAATTGCAATTATAACATTGAATTTGATGTTGTACCCGTTTTAGGTGAAAAAAAGGCATTTGGAAAGTTACCAAATACTTTTTTACATCTAAAACTAACTATTCGGTGTTACGATATTAATTATTGCAATTCATAATCAATATTCTAGTTCGCTAGTTAGCCACATTTTTTATTTCCATACAGAAATATTATCAAATTAATCAAAACAGCGAAATATTTGACATCTATTTGCGACGTTGCCAACTTTCAGAATAAACCCTCTTAACTATATTTTTTAATATTAAAAATTGTTCGTAATTTGTAAATAAATGAAGGTGTAAGATATATTTTAGTGTTTTATTTTACAACAAAACATCACGCGTATATGTCTCGAAGGGTTAAGCAGTACCTATAGTGTAGTAGTAGGTGTACCTATAGTACCTCGACGACCGATGTGGCGCGGCGGGCGAAGGTTCGATACCCGCCTAGGGACAAATGTTTGTACGATCTACAAATATTTGTTCCGGGTGTTTGCTATGTATAATAATAAATATCCATCTATGAAATGTATTGTATTAAGTATATCAGTCATCTCGTACCCTTAACACAAGCTCTGCTTAACTTGGGGCTTGATGCTGTGTGGATTGTCCAGCATTATTTATTTATTTTATTTACCTACACCCAAATTTTGCCAGTTATGTTTTAAATCTGCCGATTTACATCAGACAACCAGCTCCTTGAGTTCTCTCTCTAGACTTAGACTTACTTAGATTGTCCTTGAGGTCCTCAGTGATACAGTGACCAAGGTGGTGGTATACATGGTACTTAACCCTTTCGCTGCCCAGTTCAAAAATACGATTTAAGTTGTATTTCATAATGTTTGGCAAATTACATAATGCGTAGGTATATCATCTGTAGCTTTTTACATGTACGACTCGGGAAGTAATTGAATTTTGAACAACTCAATAACACTTTAAATGAAACGTTAGATAAGAACCCACACTAGGAATTTCTCATGTACCGTGGGCGCGATTACAAACATACTCACATGCACAAACCAACCAGACTCAGAACAACTACCTGTAGGCCATACAAATATTAGTTCCGTGCGGGAATCGAAACCACAACACGCAGCGCAGCAGCCGATTGCTCATATATCATATATATTTCAGTGCGTTCCCGACTTAGCTCAGTTCTGCCTCCTGATTGATATGGAGGGAAGTGTAAATGATGTATTACTCACTAAAAGATGTAGTGTCAAAAATTAAAAAGAGCGCTCAGGTGGTTTGGTCACGTTGAGAGGATGAATGAAAGACGACTAACAAACGGTTTTTATAACACATATGTAAGCGGAAACGACAGGGGACGAAAGAAGGGCAAATGCCTCCGCGTTCCCCTGATCAAATCCTAAACAAGATCATCAAGATCAAAACACTACAGCCATCTAGACTTTTTACGCGGTATTAATATTTTAATTTCGCTGAACGCGTCCAATACGCTGGAGGAATTCCCGTCTTTGTAGCGGGTACTTTGAAATTAAATTTCACTTGCCAGATATTAACGAAATAAACATAAACACAACATACAAATGTGAACTGAACAAAAAGCTTGTAAAACTACATTTTTTAAAGCTGGGGGGCCTCATTCAGCTTTGCCGCCCAGGGCCTCTGACGCTCTTAGTCCGCCACTGGTTTCAGGGTAAGAAATAAAAATACACACATTGTGTTTAAATTGATAATTATTATAACTAGTTAGTAAGACAACGTTACTCTAGAAAAATAATGCATGAAGTTATAACGGTTACATTGCCAGACGCAAAAAAACTACTTCAAACCAACACAGCGTTGTTTGTAAAAATGAATCCGAATCTGTTCCCTAAATTCTCAGCAGTAAAGAAAAACCCAATACGATCTCAACATGCAAATCAATTATGTAATTTAAAATGTAAAACAGCTCTTATGTCTAAAAGTTTTTTCGGATTACCTCCTAAAATCTATAATAAATTACCTGACGGCATAAAAGACATGCCAATGGTCAAATTCCAAACAGCTCTACAGAAATTTTTAATAGAAAAATGTTATTACAGAGTAGACAAATTTTTAAACGAGATATATTTATAAAACTAATAACCTAACTGTAATAGTTCCTAATTATATTTTAAATTTATTTTATTGTTATAGTTTATTATTTGTTCTTATTATCTAAGCATGTGAATCTAGTTATTAAGTTCTCAACAGAAAACATTTATAAAAACTAAAAATAAAATCAAATATGTTTATTCAGTCTCAAAAGTTACATGCTATACATGAGTTGAGACAGCCCCAGTAAGTAATTAAAAATACTTGTGTTGGGGTTGACTCGCTACTTCCCTTATTTAATACAGTATTGAGACTAAACTAATTAGAAAATAATACAATATAAAACAAAACCCAGCCAAGAATCAAAGCTGGTAAAAATATAAAATTGTTATAGTTTCTATGAACTTATTCTAAGCAGAAAACATTTGTATGCCAATGAAGCAAAACATAGAGCTACTATAATTTTTTTGTTTAATACCATCTATGTAAAACCTATGTTTACAAATGAATAAATGATTATGATTATTATGATTATGATTAACACAGCAACTTCCATATAATTCAGATTTTATTTGCTAAAGAAAGAATTAAATTCTAGTTAAAAATTCTTCCCTTAGATAGACATCGACGCAAATCCTGATACTCTGAGCTCATTACGTGATTCTGGACCCGTTGCCGCGTTGCGACGACAGTGTTGACATTTCAAGTCGGCTTTTCCTTATTACGACGATTTTTTCTGATCTTACTTACTTTAAACTGTACACAAAAAAAAAGTCTATCTAACCCAATGAGGTTTTTTTAATAAAAGAAGCGAATTATTTACTTTTCAATTAAAAATCTAACTGGATTAGATAAAAATCATGATTATTTACAATTTAAAGTGAAGAAACATCCAGAAAACACATACAATTTTGTAAAAACCCGAAGAAGGATTTCCAGGCGGTCCAGAATTATGTAGTGAACTCATGGTGTATTAATTTCCAAAAAAATATAACTAAAACGGTATTTCTAACAATGGCATCGATTCTCTTGTTAAAAAACTAATTACACGAGTACTTTCATCTCTTTCTCTCTTATAAAACCAGAAAGGGACAGACATTTACAAGAGCTGTCAATTAATAAATATTGCTGGACAATCCACACAGCATCATCTAGCCCCAAGCTAAGCAGAGCTTGTGTTATGGGTACTAGATGACTGATACACTTAATACATTACACTACATAGATAGATATTTTTTATTATACATAGCAAATACCCAGAACAGCCGGAACAAATCTTTGTAGATCGTACAAATATTTGTTCCAGGGCGGGGATCGTACCCGCAACCTCCTGTGTCGCAAGCGGTACCTTTGCCCGCCGCGCCACATCGGCCGTCAAATTATAGTTGAACTGAATCTTCCAAACAAACATAGTTGATATTTAAAAGCCAACGAAAAAAAACGTGGTCAAAATCAAGGCATAGACTAATTTGACAGCTCTAACTTAGTACTTAACTGTCGCCGTCCTTTTCTCGAGCTATGTGTTAGAAAGAGATGTCAATTCTCTTATTCAAGTTTAGTTTGTGAACTAGAAGATCAGTGACAGTAATAGGGTGGTGTCCTTAAAAAATCTGATTGGTCCGGAAGTTGGATTACTCAAAAATACTGGACACGTATTTTTTCTTTTGTCACGTAAACCAAAATCCACGACGATATAGTGCGTTGTAATTGCGCGTGACGTCACGCTGTGCTACACTTTTAACGTAACAGTGACGTCACAAGCCTATCGTATATCTTTGTCAGTGTTATGAGTAAGCAAGAAATGTATGATACAAAGAAGAAATTAAACGTTTTTATTAAAAAGGCTTGGCGTAGAGGGCACGCGTGGGCGTTTATTCTCAGGCGTTCAAAAGGTTAAATAAAACCAACACATTAGCAAAGATTCCACAAGATAACAGAATAGGAATGTGTCCTAGGTAAAAATATGATAAGTCTATTTGGTCCGTCTTTTAGATTAAAAAAGATATTGGACACAAATTTTTTGCTTACTCAAATCAATAAAAAGTGACAATGATATAGCACATCAAAGTTCAGGTTCAAAAGGGGCTTGTGACGTCACTTATACGAAAAAGTGTAACAAAGGTGTGACGTCATCGTCGTCATTTTTGGTTTACGTGACAAAATAAAAAATACGTGTCCAGTATTTTTGAGTAATCCAACTATCGGACCAAACAGAATTTTAAAGGACACTACCCTATTGGAGTTAATAAGTAAAATAAAATTACTACATACATAGTAAGTATATTAACTAACATAGCTGCGTGAAATAACATATAATTCTCAAAAACTATGTATTACCTAATATAATATATAATATAACCTGATACCTTGGGGTAGTTAAGCCTTTAAATAATTCATCGTCTTTCTCTAACTTCTACGTTTTATTCGAATACTTTTTTTACTTTAGACTGTAAATAAAAACTGTAAAAAACATGACTTTTATCTCAATAGGGATGTGTCCTAGGTAAATATATATTAAGTCTATTTAGTCCGTCAGTAAGATTACCAAAAAATATTGGACACGTATTTTTTGCTTACTTAATTCAATAAAAAGAGACAATGATATAGCACATCAAAGTTCAGGAGAAGGGGCTTGTGACGTCACGCCGTGCTACACTTTTAACGAAAAGTGTAGCACGGCGTGACGCCACGCGCAATTTCAACGCACTATACCGTCGTCATTTTTAGTTTACGTAACAATAGAAAAAATACGTGTCCAGTATTTTTGAGTTATCCAACTTTCGGACCAAACAGATTTTTTAAGGACACTACCCTATACTAGCTGACCCATGCATGACCCAGATGCATGTCATGATGGCCCAGTGGTTGAGGCCTCGCCTCTTGTGCACGAGGTTGTGGGTTCAAACCTGGGCAAGTACCAATGTGAGTTTATCAATTCATATGTACTTTCTAAGTTTATCTTGGACATCACTGATATCGGCGAAGGAAAACATCGTGAGGAAACCTGGACTTATATAATTAATATAAGTCTGAAATCGCCAACCCGTCTTGAGCAAGCGTGGTGATTAATGCTCATGCCTTCTCTGTAAGAGGCCTTTGCCCTGCAGTGGGACAGTTGTAGGCCGGTACTTTACTTTACTAGCTGGCTCAGCAAACGTTGTTTTGCCATATAAAACGTTTGGGGTGGACCACCCTTAACATTTAGGGGGATGAAAAATAGATGTTGTCCGATTCGCAGACCTAACTGATACGCACACAAAATTTCACGAAAATCGATCGAGCCATTTCGGAGGAGTTCAATAACAAACACCGTGACACGACAATTTTATATATTAGATCCAACCTGATCTTTCATGAAAAAACGGAATGTTTTTAAAATCTTATTTGGTTAGTTTTAAATGATTTTTTTACATTTTGAATTTTCATGGCATCAGGTTTTGCGTCGATATCCCTTCCACTCTGTATAGAACACATACTATCTTAATCAATTTGCTCGAGATAATAAAATAATCTTAATCATAAAGTTTACAATAAAAAATACATTACGTTAACTTTATAGTTAACACAGCGAAAGTAATAATCGGCTACTATAAACAATGTAACAATCGGTTAAATTGGGTATTACTTCATTTCGAGTTTACCCAGACAGAGTAGGAACTAAAAAGTAACAGTTGATAAAAAAAATATATAATTTAAACCCATATTCTCAAAATAAATATTATCCTAACTGCGTAAGCAGTTTTTACAAATATAAATATTGCTTTAGTTTCTATTGAATCCTAAGAATACACACTGAAATTTATTTTAAATTTATTTTAAATGGAGGACTTGAACGTTGATATTAAACCTAACAACAAGGATCCACATTCACATGACTATCTTCTACATACAGCGACACTGGGTCTTTTGCCGGCTTTTCTACATCCCACTAGACCAAGTTCAAATACTTGCTTAGACCATATCTTGCTTAAATCTAAATCTCCATCGAATTCCTTCGTATTAGAAACAAGTATTAAGTACAGATCATTATGGGCCTTATGTTTAGATAAAATTAAAGTGAACCGAAAATCAGTTCCACAGATAACCACGCGTTTAAATTATTCTAATGCTATATATCTTTTAACCCTAAACGTTGAGAAGACCAAATTTTTACGTTTCATTCTACCGCATACATCAAAACCAGCTGAAGAAACCGGAAACCTTAAAGCACATAGCTGTCATCAAAAGACAGAAGATTGTAAGTGTCTCTCATTGTCTATAAAATATCTTGGAGTCTTCGTCGATGAGAAATTAGACTGGACCACTCAATTGGAGTCATTAACGTCTCGCACCAGAAGACTAATTTATATTTTTTTAAATTTAAGATTTTCAGCGGATAAAAATACTCTCCGAATGGTTTATCTAGCTCTGTGTCAAACAATCCTTATGTACTGTATCCCTGTGTGGGGAGGGAAGCCCATAAACAATTCAATATTTACGTCTTGACTAAGGGCGAATTAAAAAACAAAAGCTAAATTCCTGGTTACTGACATTGACATAATATGTCAATGTCAGTAACCAGGAATTTAGCTAAAAAACTATAAATTATTTATTTTATTATAAATTTATTGGTAATAATTAAAATATTAAATTAAATAATTTATTATAAATAATTTTGTAAAACTATATTATAGTGATACCGAAGAGCTTCTAACCACTGTACAGTAAAGAGATAGGTTTACACACAGAACATAACACATCCACTTACTCACATACACATGCGCCCAAATACACACACATCCACACACCCTCATACACCTACACACTTACACGCACCACATACGATATACATACGACATACATATATATAACATACTCATTTTATTTTGTTTTTTATTTCTATTTAATCTTTTTGTTTTCCTTTTTATTCTTTAATTTAATATAAGTACTTTGTTCACCTACTGCACGTACCAATATTTTAGTAACCGTAATAAGACTCCCTGTGAATGGATACTCTTTCCTAAGATACAGACAGATTTTCTGCCTAGTTTAGGAAAGGGAATCCTTATGTCCCTTATATCCCTACCCATTTTATATGTTGTACTGGTTCTATTGTACCATCTAATTATATAAGACAACTGAGTATACCATGTACAAACTACTTATTTAATAAATTATTATTATATTATTATTATTAATTATTATTATTATTAAGAGATAACAGCAGTCATTTCTCGAATTACCCAATGTTTGTTAGACATTTTTATTCGGTTTCTTACTTTTACTTAGATCGACAACAATATCCAATTTCCTTTTGTTATTTTGAACTTCAGATGTAATAATTAAAGGTTTATTTAATTGGAAATTCTTTACCATCGGCGTGTAACTCTGTGTTACATTAACGGTATCGTCTTTTGTCAGACTTTTACCGGCTTTGACCGCACCGACTTTGACCGGTGGTTTAAGTAAATTGCCGGGTATTATTTTGATGTTAGGCTTAGTGACAGTAGCTGTGGAATTATTCCCTTTGACCAGCGGTTTTAATCCAATATTTTCAATAATTATAGGCTTTGTTTTAATCTTAGGAACAGCCGGTTTAATGAAATCAGTTTTTACGGGTGATGGTTTAGTAGTTTCTTTCGTATTATTCTTTGCCATTTCTTTCAAATTAACATTACCCTTTTCATCCTTGAAAAGCATGAAATCGCTGCCTTTGATACCGTTTGGTAATTGTCCGTCAAAATACCTGATCGATGTTAACTTGTTGGCTATCAACATAGACAGCTCGGCTATATTGAACTCTGTCAAGAGGTCGTTGACACTAGAGCCGGAGAAATTGTCTATGCCTGGGTCGGCGCCATTTTCTACTAAAATTTCAACGATTTTGCTGTAGTGATCCAATATTTTCGCTTTGTTGCCTCTATCTGAAAATATAAACGAAAAAGTGTATTAAGTATTTGTTACTAGCACTTTCGTGGCTAAATAAACAGCTGCATGGGTTGATCAAAGTTAAAGCTACGCTTGCCGAGGTCAGACTGTGGATGGGTTACCGTTTGTAACATATCGAGACTCCTCCGTGCCTCGGAAAGCACGTTAAGCCGTTGGTCCCGGCTGTCATTTGTAGATCTTTGACAGTCATTACGGGTAGTCAGTAGCCCGAAAGTCTGACAACCAGTCTTACCAAGGGGTAGCTGTGTTGCACAGTAACTGGGTTGTGGAGGTCAGATAGGCAGTCGCATCCGGTTAAACTGCGAGCCGACCCCAACATAGTTGGGGAAAGCAAAGCAGATGATGATACTAGCGCTTCGCACGCGTCTTCGTCCGCGTGAATTTCGTACTTTACGTACGTTTAAAAGTAATAATAACCTGTAGTGGCTATTATTATTTAAAAAAAAAACGTTTTAGCAGGAGTGGAAGGGATGTTAAAATTAGTTCATCTTTTGCACGCCTCATAAGCGAAGCGTTGGGGTGATGCTCTACTCCCGATATATGAAAGTCAAGGACTTTTCGAAACTAAAAATTACTGTATTTTTCTCACAATGCACTTATAGGATAATATTATCATAATATATCGAGAAAAAACATTCGTTTAAAAATATTTGATAATTTTTTTAAACAATTATTTTGTTTAAAGAAGATAGAAAAATATATTACAAGAACTTCCGGATGTCTGTCCGTATGGATCTAGCACTCACACGACCGTAAAAGTTAATGTATCGAAGTATTTTTTTTAAAAGCTTCCTAATCGCAGCGCGCTGTTTGCTATTGAAAATCTTTGGGTAATTCGTTGTCGTTTAATTACAATTAATAAAAAACTAAAAAAAATATGAAGAAGTGAAAAATGAGATTATGAGGACTTTTGGACTTTCCAAATTTTTCTTTTCTCTCATCATCATCATCATCAGGCTATACTAGTCCACTGCTGGGCATAGCCCTCTCCTAATGATCGCCATAGCGCCCAGTCTTCAGCTTGCCGCATCCAGCATCTGCCTGCAGTATTTCGCAGATCGTCATCCCACCTGGTCAGAGGGCGTCCTACACTACGTTTGCCGAGTCGCGGTCTCTACTCAAGAACACGTTTACCCCAGCGGTTGTCGGTTGTTCGCAAGATATGGCCAGCCCACTGCCACTTCAACTTGCTAATTCTTTGAGCTATGTCGGTAACTTTGGTTCTCTGTCGGATGTATTCGTTACGAATCCTATCCTTCAGAGAAACTCCGAGCATAGCTCTCTCCATAGCTCGCTGAGGGACTTTAAACTGGTGGACTAACCCTACCGAGAGTGTCCATGTCTCTTTCTTTTCCCTACTGTGTAAAAACAGATCAGAGTGTTGGGCCACAAAAGGAATGAATGAAAGGCAGTTGCATGCAGCTGAGATGAGAATGCTAAGGGGGATGTGTGGTGTTACGCGAATGGATAGAATAAGAAATGAGTATATAAGAGGAAGTTGGAAAGTGGCGCCTGTGACAGAGACGTTGTGTGGAAATCGGCTGTCATGGTATGGGCAGGTAATGCGAAGGAATGACTCACCAGCAGAATCCATGCAGGCGGCGCCCACAGCCAGGTACAGCGCCGTGTTCCCACTGCTGGGCATGATGACGTTGACGCTTGCCCGACTGCTTTCCACCAGAGACATAACGTTCTTGTACTTGCCCACTTTGCTGGCCAGCATCAGGGGAGTGTAGCCTGTTAGAAAAAATGATGATGACTATTTTTTTGACGCGTGTTATTTTTTTCAACCCTGCGAGGTTCAGAATCAATTAAAAAAGAAAGTAGAAACACTATGAAGTGGTGAAGGGTGGGCGTTTTGGGGTACTGCCTTATGTAAACGTTTTGATAAGAAAAGTGCTGATTCTCAGCCTAATTTGAATACTTGAATTTTGATTTTGAATTACTGAGCTCTGTCTGTATTTTTATTTTTTTTTCTTTAAAACCTATCCCTACACTAGGAATTTCTCCTGTGTCGTGGGTGCGTTTACAAACATACAAACTCACATACACAAACAGCCAGACCCGGAACAACTACCTGTAGGCCATACAACTATTTGTTCCGTGCGGGAATCGAACCCACGACACGCGGCGCAGCAGTCGATCGGTCAGCCACTGCGCCAACCGTGCCGTCAAAATAATGGTATCTGTTTGAGTGTGTATGCCCAGCACTTCATATAGAGTGGAAGGGATCCACTCTATATGAACTGCCGGGTACCTTGGCGAACCTACCTTGATTGTCATATAACTTGTTGATGTGATTGAGGAGTATGGGCGCCAGCTCCTCATCAGGTTTATTATCATACGCCGGATTCCATAACTGTTCTTCTTCGTGTAGTACTTTTCTGAGAAGCAAAATAACACAAACTTGAATACAAGATTTGCACATAATCAATTTTTCTGACAATAACTTTTATATCTGCATTGCTTAATTGTAATATTGAAGATTCTCTAAACGATACAATTATAAATATATGAAGAAATAAAATAAAATAAATAATCATAGGGCATCAAAAAATTCATCCGCATCGTTGTCAACGGGATATTGCCCAGAAGGCTGGCAGCATTGCCACGTTAAATGGCAATGCTGATTCTTTGGTCAAAAAAAAGGCCAGCCCTCTGGTCACAAAATGGGCACACCGACCCCATGGCCCTAGTGTTTCAACCCCAAACGGCTCAAACATATAACTTCCAGTAAGGTTGTTGTATTTTCGCCGTTTGAGGTTTTCTGCACCTGCAGCAGCCGCACCTGCACAATCCACCGTACTAGGAAGATGGGATGGCGCAAGGGTGTCGACACATGTTGCATCCCTTAATTAATTTGAAATAAAATGTACTTATTAAGGTCTATATCTTAATATGACGCGGGTGCGTTAACAAAAAATTAAAATCACATACATATCATACCATATCATACATAAATATCTGTTAAACTCGACTATGGCTATTAAGGATCGTAATAGCTGTATCTATATAGTACATTTAATTCAAACCTAATATTTTGCATGCCATAAGGTAAAATGTATCGGGACACTTAATAAACATTCCAACAGCAAATAAATGATTTCTTTCTTTCTTTCTTTCTTTCTTTCTTTCATATTGGTACCCAAGATACAGGCTTGCCTAGTTTGGGACCAATGATCAAAACTGTGTGAAACTTTTATTGCAATAAATTTTATTTTATTTATTTTATTTATTCTTACACGAACAGCCAGACCCAGAACAACTACTTGTAGGCCATCCAAATATTAGTTCCGTGCGGAAATCGAACCCAAAACACACGGCGCTGCAGTCGATCGCTCAGCCCCCGCGCCAACCGGGGTCACTCACCTAGCATTTAGTTGACAATGATTGATCAGTATCTGAAGGTGGTCGGTGTCCATTTCTGCAGCGATGTGGAAGGGGGTCCTGTCATCATGGTCTGTGTCGAGGGGGTCAGCTCCGAAGTGCAGCAGGATCGCGGTTAGCTGAGCGTTCTCTTGGAACAGCGACATTCGGAGGGGAGTCTGGAAAGGAAAACAAGATATGTAAGTGGAGTCTGTGAGGCGGCGGAAGAAAGAACTGGAGAAATTTTAAACAATAGTTTTTTTTTTTGGGACACGCCCGCCACTCGATTGTCAAACCACTGCAACTCTTGAAAACCAGAATCAACAAAAATAAAATATATATTTGTACTAGCCTTCCGTTAGCGAATCTGTTAGAAATGTATAGAACTCATTATAGGAAAACATTTAATTTGCAATAAAAAAAATATTAAGGTCCATAATCGAAATAAAAACTATCCTATCTTTTAATTTTGACCAAAACACACACAGTAAGCCAAATTTTATTAAAATCGGTTCAGTAGTTTAGGATAGTCCATAGCGGACAAACAACATGACACGTAATTTATATACAGGGTGTTAGGTACAACGAGGGACATACTTTAAGGGAAGCTAGTCTGTTTTTTAATCTAAAAATCTAAAAAGTTGTTGATTTTCATGCACGCCTTTAAAGTATGTCCCTCGTTCTACCTAACACCCTGTATATAAACATATATTTTATTACCTTCAAAAATTGTACAAAAAACACTTATCTAGACACTATGCAGCGTTACAACTAGAGAAAAGAGTGTTTCCGATGAGCTCTGGCACTCAATCTAAGATTTAACTTGTGTTTAGGGTGCCAGCGTCCTCGCCTATGAGTTGAAGATTAGCAGTAGTTGTAAAACGAGCACAGTATATCAATTTTAAATGACAATATTATATTTACTACCTAATGCAACTATGATGCTGCATATTTCTGTAACTATGTACAACAGTCGAGACAATGAAGCCCGACGAGTCCCGGAGAAATGATTCAACTGTCTTGGATCCCGCAACGAATTTAATCATAAAAGAACAGCGGAGGAGTTAGAAAACAACCAATAGGATTGTATGAAATTTGAGGAGCTCGTAGCTAAATAAAAACAGCTGCACGGGTTGATCGAAGGTTAAGCATCCATTCTAAAAACTTTATCTATGTTAGAAAGCTACATTATTCCTAAGTGCTATAGGCTTTTATTATTTTCAAAAACATCCTTTATAGGGGCTGGAGGGGATGTTAATGTTCGAAGGGAAACGTACGATATCCACGCGGACGAAATCGTGTGCAAAGTGCTAGTGTACTACAAACACATATAAAGATTTTTATTTTTTTTATTTAAACTTTTAAAAATCATTATTACCACTATCCCAATGAGATTTTTAATGACATACGTTAAAGTGATAATACTGTTTCATAAAAAAAAAACATAGATTTAGAGAAAAAAAAAGATAATTTTCTCAAGACTTTTTACTGTTTTAAGAAAAAAACACATCAGAATAAATCGTAAAAACGACGAAAAATTACAACTACAGAGAGACACAGAGGCCAGCACATCAAGCTACCCCAATGTGTCAGATTTCTTTGATTCTTTTTCAACTTTATCACAATAGAAATAAGGTTTATTTTCAATTGGGAAACTCTGACACTTTGGGGCAGCTTGATGTGCTAGTCTGTACTGTACTCATGGTCAGTTTGTATGTGATCAGGATGTCCCTTTCACTTAGTAGTTAAGTGTGATATTACATATCATATAACGACGAGTCATCACAGTTCCTTTTTTTTTCTTTTTTATAAAAAACGTTGCCCCACACTAAGAATCTCTCCTGTATCGTGGGTGCATTTACAAACATTTAAACTCACAAAAATCAAAATCAAAATTCATAAATCGTTTACATAAGACAGTCCCCCAAAACGTCCACCCTTCACCACTTCCTAGTGTTTTTGCTGGGAAGAAGAAGTGGCGGAACAAACTCCCCAGCAAACAAACAGCCAGACCCGGAACAACTACCTGTAGGCCATACAAACATTTGTTCCGTGCGAGGATCGAACCCGCGACACGCAGCGCAGCAGCGAATCGCTCAGCCTCTGCGCCAATCGTTTCGTCAAAACAAAACACTTTTAATAGCGACTCAGCTGATTTCGTGGAATACTAACATAATAAGGCGAGGTTACATTGGATCGCAACATGACCCATTGTGCATTATTCTTGCGCGTGACTACTCAGCCGTATCGTGGAATTGACTTAGCGAGGTCGCTTCCATTTCACGGAATTAGGTTACACAGACAAACGTGTCGATCTTGAAAGTAAAGCCACGCTTGCCGAGGTCAGTACGTGGATGGGTGACCATCCATTACATGCGAGACCCCTCAAAGAAAGCACGTTAGTCTTGGCTGTCATTTGAAGATCTTTGACAGTCGTTACGGGTAGGCGACATCATCATCAGTCTAGCCTTATGGGGTCGACTTCCAGTCCAACCGCATGCAACTGAATACCAGTATTCCCGATTGCTGAGTAACACGATAGATAACCCTTGGTTAGACTGAGTGTCAGCCTTACGACCTTCTGACTACAGCTGTAACGACTGTCCGGAGACGTACAAATAAAAAAATAATACATTTCTTACCGATGAAAAAAGGGATGCGGTTCTTAATTCGACACACCGCAAAAATATACAATCGACTTAAAAATAACACAAAATATTGTACAATAACTAACACTGTCTTCCGAAATTATAGTTATTTTTCGATTTTTAATGGTTTTTTAAACCCACACGATTGGTAATTGCCGGGCACGGAAAGAATATAGGATTTTCTCATTAGTAACCTCCCACAGTCTGGATTTCCGCCCAGTTACCTAATGTTGTAAATGGACTCGTGCCCCATTCCGTATGTATGACGCGGTAGACATCATCCTCATACAAAAGTGCTACATTTATTTTCAATGTAACATTGTAAACGATTCATACGTTTCTGAGAAATTCTTATCAATACGAATAGGGATGTGTCCTAGGTATAAATATACAAGTCTATTTAGTCCGTCAGTAAGATTAACAAAAAATACTGGACACGTATTTTTTGCTTACTCAAATCAATAAAAAGTGACAATGATATAGCACATCAAACTTCAGGAGAAGGGGCTTGTGACGTCACTGTTACGTTAAAAGTTTAACACGGCGTGACGTCACGCGTCAGTTTTGGTTTACGTGACAAAAGAAAAAATACGTGTCAAGTATATTTGAGTAATCTAACTTTCGGACCAATCAGATTTTTTAAGGACACTACCCTAACTCGAAGTTTAAGCTACGTTTGCCGAGGTACGTCTGTGGATGAGTGGCCATCCATTACATACAGAGACCTCAAAGAAAGCAGATTAAGCCGTTGGCCCCGGCTGTCGTATGTAGATCTTTGACAGTCGTTACGGGTAGTCAGAAGCTCAAAAGTCTGACAACCAGCCTTACTAAGGGGTATCGTGTGGCCCAGTAACTGGGTTGTTGATTTCAGATAGACAGTCAGAGACCAGAGACAGAGACCTAAGAAACGATGGATGGATTATGTGAAAGATGATATGGCTAGGAAGGAGGTGACTTCTGAGATGACAGAAATATATGGAAGAAGAAGACATGCTGCGCCGACCACAAATAAATTGGGATAAGGTCAAGAATATGATGATATCTGATGGAATTTTAAATGCGGTTTCGTTAAAAGCATTCCTTACGTCATATCAGCATTAAGTTAACGATATATTTAAATGAGCTATTAAACTATCGTTAGTAAAAACCGGCGCCATAAAAGAGAATACCTAATTAATGTTTAATGTTAATGTTTTAAGAAAAACGTTGCCCCACACTAGGAATTTCTCCTGTATCGTGGGTGCGTTTACAAACATTTAAACTCACATACACAAACAGCCAGACCCGGAACAATTACCTGTAGATCATACAAATATTTGTTCCGTGCGGGGATCGAACCCACAACACGCGGCGCAGCAGCCGATGGCTCAACCACTGCGCCAACCGTGTCGTCATTACTTAATTAGTATCGGAATCATTCTTAACTATTAGGTACATTCCTTTGTGCGACTAGCTTCATTTTTCCGATTCTTTGATAATTCAAAAGTACCGGTAAAACGGGGTTACTTTGCGAACTGGGGCGACTTTGATAATTGTTCAGAAATGAATTATTGTCTCCAATTCACCCGTTAAAGGGAACGCACACGATCATTCATTAGTCTATTCGAAATTCTAGTCGTTAGGCTATATTTTACCAATGCGTTAGTTATTAGAGTTAGATCTAAGTAGATGAAAAACAGTAAAATTTGAAACCCTGAATTTTGGTCGAAAACGCATTCTAGATAGGGGTGACTTTGAACGGCAATTAAATAATTATGTGTTATCAAAGCAGCCCCATTTTCAATATCGATTTAATTAATAATTTTAATTTCTTTTTCCATGGAACTATTAATATTGTTTTATTAAAATATCGTTATTTATTTATCATTTAAAGAGTCCTCAACCGTTTTATTTTTTCCGACTTTTTATTTAAAAACTTTAAAAGATACATGGGAATTCATTTCAAAATTAATCTAACCTCGTTTTACGGTACCTGTAATTGGTGTATTTGAAATAAATGCTTTGACTTTGTGTTGTCGACATTTTGACAAACACGTGCTCTGACTAAACAAGTCCAATTATTTCTGTTCCTAAAAAGACCACGCCAGACACTAATCTGCATGGTCCTCACATTAATTATCTGAGTAAGATAATGTCTGGACTTTAAAAGAGACTGCGACCTTTCGGTGTTTCTTCTCAGTGTAGTCAGCTTGGAAACCTCGACCTCATCTGCTGCAACTGCAACGTGCTTTGCAAGGCACGGAGCAACCTCGAAATGTTATAAATGGTCACCCATCCAGAGACTGACCTCGGGAAAATTAGCTTAAACTTCCCCCGTGCGGCTGTTTTTATTTAGCCACGAGATCCTCCCTTACTTTTACATACACGTATGACTCATAAAAAAGGCATTCACTCATATACACAAAGTTGTACTGATAAGCGGAATTATGCAATATTCACCAAGTATGTATCGAATGCCAACTTAGTCACCAAAAGGGAATCCCCCTGAACTTCAAGTTCTAAGTAAATATGTATTGTTAATATTTTACTCGAGTTATACACGGGAAGGAAGGAAAAATATTTAGGTACAAATATGAAACTGTATGTAGATCTTTGACAGTCGTTACGGGTAGTCAGAAGCTCGAAAGTCTGACAACCAGCCTTACCTAGGGAAATCATGTTGCCCAGTAACTGGGTTGTGGAGGTCAGATAGGCAGTCGCTCCATGTGAAATACTGATATTCTGCTACATCAGGTTATACTGGAAAACGACCCCAACATAGTTGGGAAAAGGCAGGCAGACGATGATGATGATGATGTTGACAAAAACCCGATGACTAAATTACTTTCACCCATGAGCAGGAAATATAACATAACATCACGGTTGTATTTCCCAAAGGATGAGGCAGGAATGTAGGTACCTATTGTAGGCAGGCCTACACACAGCCAGCCACGTCATCGATTCGTCATCCCCACTATGTTGTAGTAAAAATATACTTCCGTATATTGAATTTGCCATACCGAAATTGTTTTTTTTATGTAGTAGTAGAAGCCAGGCGCTCTATTCACATTCACTGCAACTTCTGGAAGCCAAAACCAACAGTGTCGACCACCAGAAAAGCGCCGAGTCGATTTTAACGAATAAACTGTCTTGAATACCGTAACGAAATTAATCCGAAGAAAACAGCGGTGGAGTTAGAAAAATACGTAATTTCCACTTCCCACCATATCAAGCACAGGAGACAGAACAGAGCTAGGCTAATAGGCACAAAGGGATGTTTAGAAATGGGTTAAGCCCAGTTGCCTAGCACCGCGAATTAAAATTAATACTAATATTGATGGGTCCTTAAAAGTGAGCTGTTACATTTGATTCCAATAGTAATTCCAATAGTATAGTACGAGTATATGCGTATACCAATTATTGGAATCAAATTTAAAAGCTAACAGAAGAAGTGAATATTGAATATTTTTCTCCTCCGCTGTTCTTTTCTGATTAATTTCGTTGCGGGATCCAAGACAGTTGAATCGTTTCTCCGGGACTCGTCGGGCTTCACTGTCTCGACGCTTTTCTGGTGGTCGCCACTGTTGATTCTGGCTTTCAGGAGTAGCAGTGGTTGGGAATAGTGTGGCGGGCTAGTCTCAAAAATATATATTGAGGTCAGCTTAGCTTGAGCCAGTCTAACCGGGTACATCTGAATACCAGAATTACTCATGGAACGAATGCCTATGAGCCTCCACAAGCCAGTTACTGAGTTGCTGGTAACAATTATTCATGCATCAAATATTACGCATTGATATGTTAAATGTTAACACTAATTAACTAGTTCAGCAGATAATTTCTATCGCTGCGTGCGATAAGCATATTACGTACATATGTGTCTGTTTGTAATGAAAAAACAGTGTTTTACTAACTGCATATAAAAGTATATGTAGTATCGGTATTAAACTATTGTTTATTGATGTGTAACATCTTTCCTCTCGCTCTCCTGTAATATGTGTAATGTGTGTAGCAGGAAGCCTAGGGAGCGCACTATTTGAGTTTACCAATGAGCGCGCGCAGTTCCGAAAAATCATTTCAAATAATACCTGAGTTTTTTTTTTAGGATATAATGTTAAAGTTGTTTTTATTACCAAGGTGAGATGGCAGATGTTACGCATCATATGCGACTATTGTTAGGCTCGCTCGTTTTTTTTCTAGCTATCTGTCGGTCTGTTGCTTCTAGATTATCTCCAAAACGGCTGGACCGATTTCGACGGGAATATCACTGGCAGATATTATAAAAAGTATGCCGATGTTGTATTGTTATTGTATTGTTATACGGGCCGATTTCCGCAACTCCACGACGTAGCGCGTATTTTGCGTAAAAGTATGCCGATGTTATAAAAAGTAAATAAGGTAACTTTTATTTAAGAAAATGATTCCACGTGGAGGAATTTGCGGGTAACTACACTTCTTTTGAACCACAACGTTGTTTCAATTCTACCTCAATTATTTACTTACATAAGGAAGGAAGTTTTTAAAACACATACATATTATTACTTAACTTACATAGAAAACCCAAAAAAATAAAACTGCAGGCATTTTAAAATAAAATAAATAATGCTGGACCATCCACACAGCATCATCTAGCCCCAAGCTAAGCAGAGCTTGTGTTATGGGTACTAGATGACTGACATTCTTAATACAATACATTACATAGATAGATATTTTGTATTATACATAGCAAATACCCAGAACACACGGAACAAATCTTTGTAGATCGTACAAACATTTGTCCCAGGACGGGAATCGAGCCCGCAACCTCCTGCGTCATTGGCGGACCATCGCTCGCCGCGCCACATCGATCGTCATAATAAATACCTTTTGTTAGTCGTCTTTCATTCATCCTCTCAAAGTGACCAAAGAATCTAAGCATACTCTTTTCAATTTTCTTCACTACATCTTCTTTTAAACCACAACGTTGTTTAAATTCTACCTAAATTATTTACTTGCATAAGGAAGGAAGTCATTTATAACCGTGCATTAACGTATTTTTAGTAAAATTACCTTCCTTAAGTAGGTAGGTAATTTTACTAACAATACGTACTTACATAGAAAAACCCAAAAAATAAAACTGCATGCAATTTACAAAAAACTGCGCCAATGGAACAGTTTATTCTACAACTTATTCCTAATGCTCAACAAAGTTCGGTGTCTAAACTAAATGTATTTCAAAACACATCAACATCTGCCTAGCTTTTTTCCTAATCATGTTGGGGTCGGCTTCCGGCACTTTACACGGAGCGACTGCTTTTCTGACCTCCACAACCCAGTTAGTGGGAAACACGATACCCCTTGGTGAGACTGGTTGTAAGACTCTCAGGCTTCTGACTACCCGTAACGATAGTCAAAGATCTACAAATGACAGCCGGGCCCAACGGCTTATGTTAAAGGAATTTCTCCTGGGTCGTGGGTGCGTTCAGAAACAAACAGACAGACCCAGAATAATTACCTGTAGGAAATATAACAATTTTTTCCCTGCGGGAATCGAACTCACGACGATAGCTCAGCCACTGCTTCAACCCTGCTCGTGCCTTTTACGATTCATGATATACAGCCCGATGACATACAGACGGTCAGATAGCGGAGGCTTAGTGACTGGGTCCCGTTTGCAAACTTTGAGCAAGGAACCCTAAAATTGATACTCACAAGTTCATTAGCTGCAACGTCTACTGTGGATCCTTTCATCTTCAAGGCGAAGCACTGGCGTTTCAGCAAGTCCACATCATTTGTGAGAACGGCTACATGGATCGGTCTGAAAGGAAAATGAGGTTAAAAAAAACAAGATCAAAATCGATTCATCCGTTCGTGAGCTACGATGCCACAAACAGACACACACAGACACGTCAAACTGATAACACCACGTCGTATGGGCGTCGGGGGTTAAACATCGATCGAATAATTTTTTTGGTAGCCGAGTGGTAAAAGCTTCTCAGGTATGAGGTTGTGGGTTCAAACCCCGGTAAGTGATTAATAATATTTATGTCTGTAAATTTTACAAACACTTTGACACGTCGAAAACTAAAATATTTTTTAAACTAGGTTGGTGTTTCACTATCTGACTTCTCTGAGAAGAACAACCGAAAGAAACTCAGAGATCATACTCTCTTTTCGGGACATCGCAAAGCGTTTGGTCGACTCTTCAGGTGACCAGAAGGCTGGTCTATTTGACCAAAGAATCAGCATTGCCATTCCACGTAGCAATGCTGCCAGCCTTCTGGGTACTTTTCGTGTTGACAGTGACGCGAATGAATTTTTCGATGCCCTGTGATTCATTATTTTATAAGTTTTATCATTTTTACGAAAAAAATTGACAAAATAAATATCAAATAAAAACCATATCATCGAAAACCATGGTAAAAACTAAGTTAATATTGCATTTCATATACATCAGCTGGGTTTTTTTTTTTATTTCAGGTTTGGTCACTTGGATATTAAAAGTTTTATAATCATGAATACTTTCAACCCCTGAAAAAAAGTATGAAAATCCTAAGAATAGACGAATGGATAGAATAAGAAATGAGTTTTTTTGAGACGTCTGGAACTGAAGACGGTGAACGAGAAGTTGTGAGAAAATCGGTTGTCATGGCATGGGCATGTGATGCGGAGGAATGAGGATCATGTTGTGAGGAAAGTTTTGAGTATGAATGTGCAGGGTTACAAGAGTAGAGGAAGACCAAAGAAACGATGGATGGATCTTGTGAAAGATGATATAGCTAGGAAGGAGGTGACTATTGAGATGACGGCAAATAGAGATATATGGAAGAAGAAGACATGATACGCCAACCTCAAATAAACTAAGATAATGGATTAATGATGACCCTCACCTCCTGGAAGGTTATAAGTGTTTTAAAAATAAAGTTAAGATATAAAATGTGAATCCCAGTCAATAACAGGTGAAATACTTTACGTGTTGTCATACAAAAAGTATATTATGATAAGATTGAATTACTTTTGAGGTTGATAACAACGTTTATTGATAACAGTTATTAAAAACCAGATGAGTCAATGTCAAAATAAAAATGAGTCAACCAGGTTTTGAGGGCCACGTTGATCTGAAGGTGGATGAGAATGGTACAGTCCCCGGCAAGTAACTTGGCAAGAGTCGTTAGATGCGCAGAAGTCGTTATTTAGGTCTCTTTGGTAGTCAAGCGGGACGCGGGGTATGAGGTAGCGTCAATCCGAGCGCGCGATCGGTGCAACAGTCGACTGTTGGTGTGTTGTTTGTGTTGGTCGGTTTCCAGTCTAACCGGATGCAGCTGAATACCAGTATTTAACTTGGAGCGACTGCCTATCTGACCTCCACAACCCACTGAGCAACACGATATGATAAGATTAGTTGTCAGACTTTCGGGCTCCGTAACTACTTCGTACCGGACCAAAGGCTTTACGTGCTTCCCGAGGCACGGGTCTCAGTGAGTTATGGATGGCCACCCATAAACGGACCGACCTCGGAAAGCATTGGTTGACCTTCGTTCGACCCGTGCAGCTGTTAATCTATCACATGTACCACAATTCATTATGTTCTTAATCTGATATCATTATCTTTTTATCTATGTAGATACTAATACGTAATATGTAGATACTAAGACGACCGATGTGGTGCGGCGGGCGAAGGTCTGCCTGCGACGCAGGAGGTTGCGAGTTCGGTTCCCGCCTTGGGACAAATACGATCTACAAATATTTGTTCAGGGTGTTCTGGGTATTTGCTATGTATAATAAAAAAATATATGTATATGTAATGTATTGTATTAAGTATATCAGTCATCTAGTACCCATAACACAAGCTCTGCTTAGCTTGGGGCTAGATGAAGCTGTGTGGGTTGACCAGCATTATTTATTTATTTGTTTATTCATCTCTTGTCTGGCCCAACATTCTGCTCCATTCAAAAATGTTCAATCAATGAAAAGAGTCAAATTGTAAGTCGTTACTGTAATCAAATTGTCATTAACTCATCTAGAGATAAGGTTGATAAGATTTATGAATGACCTCTGTTTATCGAAGTACTAGTTGTGTCGCGCGGATTTACCCGCTCTTTAAGGTCGTAGTGTGATGTTTAACAGCCCATAACCTTCTTCAAGAATTGGGCTGGGAGAAGTCTGAGAGTGGTGCTTGTGACCAAGGAGTTGTGTTGAAGTTGGTCGTCATGGTTTAGGAATACGATGCTGAGGAATGAGGATCATGTTTGGGTGTGAATGTGGAGGGTTACAAGAGTAGAGGAAGACCAGGCAGCTGATGCAGTACTTTCTAAGTTTGTAAATGGGAAAGTGTGTGTGTCTGTTTTACCGTTTTTCACGTCTAAACGGAGCGACGAATTGACGTGATTTTTTAAGTGGAGATAGTTGAAGGGATGGAGAGTGACATAGGCTACTTATTGTCGCTTTCTAACCCCCCACTTCCTAACGCGAGCGAAGCCGAGGACAAAAGTTAGTTATCAATATTATAAATCTGAAATCACTAAGCTACCTAGTGCAAGCATGGTGATTAATGCATGTGTCTTCTCTTTATAAGAAGAAGTATTTGGCCTGCAGTGGGACAGTAACAGGATGGTAAGTGTATTTTTATTTATTCTAAGTATTTTTTCCATTTGACAGAATGAAAGGCAGTAACACAGCTGAGATGAGAATGCTAAGAATGGACGAATGGATAGAGTTACGTGAGTTTGGTAGAAGGAGTCTGAAAGTAGCAATGTGGAAGTGACCAAGAAGTTGTCATGGTACGAGCATGTGATGCAGAGGAATGAGGAGCATGTTGTGAGGAAAGTTTTGAGTATGAATGTGGAGGGTTACAAGAGTTTAGGTACCAAAGAATAATGGGATAGTCACAGGCTGGTATAATAGGGACGTGTCCTAGGTAAAAATATATTAAGTCTATTTTGTCCGTCAGTAAGATTACCAAAAAATATTGGACACGTATTTTTTGCTTACTCAAATCAATAAAAAGTGACAATGATATACCACATCAAAGTTAAGAAGAAGGGGCTTGTGACGTCACTGTTAAGTTAAAAGTGTAGCACGGCGTGACGTCACGCGAAATTTCAACGCAGTATATGGTCGTCATTTTTGGTTTACGTGACAAAAGATAAAATACGTGGCCAGTATTTTTGAGTAATCCAACTATCAGAATGTTTGAGGACACTACCCTATTACTGCAAATTACTCAAAATTAAGACCCTCACTAAGCTATTAACGACTATGTATGCAATTATGATTAGCTAATATTTAGATAAAAAACAATTCACATGACTAAACTGGACTATCATCATGCCTGAGTTATCCATAAGGGTGAACAGAGATGAATATTACACAAGCATTTTAAAATAATACAAAAAAAAAAAACAAAATCAAAATCAGTTCATCCGTTAAGGAGCTACAATGCCACAAACAGACACACACACACAGACACGTCAAACTTATAACACCCTGTCGTTTTTGCATTGGGGTAAGTAAAACCATGTACAAGTAAACTAGTCTACAGGTCAATTCGAGAACTAATCGAGGTTCTGGGCTGTTACTGAGAGCTGCAGAGATTCGTTCTACAGATCAAATCTAGATTCCAGGCTGGTAATGAGAAAACTCCTAATGGAAAAACTGAATAAAACTTTGCTGGACCTGGGGATTGAACCCAGGACTTCTACCAGGACCAGGATCACTAGACCAACGAGGCAGTCAAACTACTATTAAACTATTATTATAATTAATAAAAATAGCTGGAGTACTTACAAGTTACCGTCATCATCTCTAACTAAACAATTCTTTAAGTTCGTGAATCCTTGACGTAGAAGCATATTTATCCTCTGATCTGGTGGTGTTTTACTTAACACCTCTTTCACACCAAACGGTAACTCTTTATTCGTAGGGTTCAAGTCTCCTGGAGACTCCAAACTTTTAAGTCGCTCCCTCGCGTCTATCTCCCGCTGGTTCACATCACTGCTTATATCACTTGTTTGTTTATCCACATTCGTTAATATATTCAGAGGATTAACTAACAAGTCATCTTTATTTGTTGTCACAGATAAAGATGAAAATCTACTCATATTGTTTTTGGAATCATCATCAAGTACAGTTCCGAGTTCCGGCAACGATGGCTCCGTTGTAAAAGATTCTTTACGAAGAGCAGTCTCTTCTTTCATGAATAGGTTACTGAAGTTGGTTGGGGATATCACTATTCGTCTAGGTTGATGCACTGCCGGAGTAGCCTTCACTACGTACGGGGTTAACTGCGGCCTTTTATTCCGTTTCCGCGTCTTTTTAATTTTTTTCACACTGTCTGTGCCAGTAAAAAGCTCCGCACAAGTTTCTATAGTCTGACAAGATTTGTCCACCACATTTCTTAATACGCTAAAACTCATCGCGTTTGTTTCAGTTTGGCAAGCGAGACTTTTTTTTCTATTTGGCACTGTCAGTAGAGCGTTAATACTACGAATCTTCAGCTCTTGATTGATGATGGAGCACAGAGAACTTAACAATATATCGTAGTTCTGCTGGCCTATTAAGTTAATTATCTCGTCGGAGGTCTTCTCGAAGATCTGGCCGGAGTGACTCGTGCACTTTGCGACAGTTTTACTAGTGTGCGTCGAAATATTCAGTCTGTTTACGATCGTCATTTTAAGTACTTCCCCTGAAGTGAAATCACCAAGCTTGGATGTGTAAATAATATCCTCTTGCACAGACTTTTGTAACGAATTCACTACTTTTATTTTCCTGTTCATAGGCTTCTTCATAAGTATGTTTCTATTCAATATTATTGGTAGTTTCTTAATCATGATTGGTTTCACATCTTCCCTAGACATTTTGAATGCTTTTTTGAACTGTTTTGCACTAAATTTTTATTCGACACTGTTTATTGACCCTATCAGCAGATTGTAAGCGCGTAGTAGCAAGCAATACGAGCTAAATTCATGTTTTTTTAATAAATAACACAAGACTTCGTCAGGGTATCCCCCTGTTGATGTGACATTACGAAATTAAAAGGCGCATTTACACTGTACGGTTAAGACTTAAGAGCACAGTCCACAGTGATGTAATCCGATCGCGGTATGCGTTGTACTTTGCCCAAAGAGTATAATAATAATATGGGAGACTTTGCCAGTATACTATAGTAGTCTTTGGTTGTACTATACTATGTCCTACTATGTCATCTGCGTTTTACGGTATACAGTGTTGCCAGATGCCTTGAACCTTTTATCTGTAGTAGAAAATCCTAAAATCTGTATTAAATCTGTGTGCTATTTTAACTTATAATCTGTATAAAATCTGTATCATCAAATTAACCAAAATAGAATATTAATCATCATAATCATTGCTTCTTTTGAAAAACAAGGGATAAAGTCTGTCAAGCGAGTCGAGTCCACAACCATTTTACTGATTTCTTATAATGGCAATACTATTATCTGTCAAACAGATTGTCACAATTTCTGTTCTAACCTCGAAGCATTCCGGTTTTTGTTGAATTTTTTAATGTTATAATGCCAAAACCTATTAAAAGTAGTGTCAGGAGCCTGCTGTTTACAATGATTAATAAATATAATCATGTAAAGATTGAATCTGATGACGTGTTAACAGAAAAACGACGACTTTTGGATGAAATTGTTTCAACAACAAGTAGGTTGGCTACAAAATGTTGATACTTTTAGCACAATTGTCTAATTTTGTTTATTTTACTATGATGTGATCACGATTTCGGTTTTGGTTTAGATTCAGACGTCGTATACATGACATTGAATCTCAATGGGGCACCTATAAGTGAAAAGTATTATAAGAGATTGTTGTCATCTTTTTTCAGCCACCTTGGATGATGAATTAATAAAAAGCACAATTGATAATTTAGTTAAGAAAGTCATAGCCATAGATGAGAATAAAAAAATGAAATCTGAAACAGACTATTTGACAAAAATTGCTGCTATGACAGGTTAGTACAGATTTATTTGTTTACATTGTTTGCATTTTCTACAAATATTATCATAAAATTTGTGCATTTGATACTGAAATGACATATTGAACTTTCAGATTTAAGTGTGAAAACACTGCGAAGAATTAAAAAAGAAGGTGCTATTAACCAAGGCGAGTGGAACACACCGGGGAAAAAACGTCCACGACAGCCAACTGTAGCCAATCTGGATAATTTTGACTTATCAGCCATACGCAATAAAATTAATGAATTTTACTGTGTGAAAAAGCAAGTTCCAACTCTACGAAGTTTGCTTGCAGATTTAAGAGAGTCAATTGGATTTACTGGATGTCATGAAACATTGAGACAATTATTACTCAAAAATGGATTTGAATTCAAAAAAAATAAAAATGAGAGATCTCTTCTTATTGAAAAGTATGAACTAGCTGCATGGCGACATAGGTATCTCAGAGCTATTGATGAAAAGCGGAAACAAGGAAAATTAATAGTTTATCTTGATGAGACCTATGTCCACCAAAATTATAAAGTTAAAAAATCATGGCAAGGGCCATCAACAAGCGGTGTAATTGACAAAATATCGTCAGGCAAAAGACATATTGTTGTTCATGCTGGATCCGAAAAAGGTTTTGTTCCCAATGCATTATTGGTATTCAGTACTAAATCAAAAATGGCAGATTATCATGATGATTGAACAGAAATAATTTTATGAAATGGTTACGTGAAAAATTAATACCCAATTTAAGTCAGCCCAGTGTCATTGTTATGGACAACGCTAGCTACCATGTAACACAAATAAATAAGCCACCATCTATGAATGATTTAAAGGCTGACATTCAGAAATGGCTAACTGAAAATGGAATTCATTATGAAGAATTCTTTACAAAGGCTGAGCTTATGTGCCTTGTGAATGAACATAAAACAACTCCAATGTATGAAGCTGAAGAATTTTTGAAACAACATGGCCATGAGGTTTTGAAACTTCCGCCATATCGCGATAATTTCTTGGCTTGATAATAATAATTTAAAAATGAATTTATCAAAAACAAATATAATGCACTTTGGACAAAGATTGCATAATCCATTAAATGTAAATTTGATTCATAATAATTATACTATAAAAGAAGTAACTAATGCCCGTTTTCTCGGTTTAATTATAGACAATAAACTAAATTGGAAAGAACACATTGACAAACTATGTAAGAGAATCAGTAGTCAATCATATGCCTTGTACCAACTTGCTCCATCGATCAACACTGATGTGTTACTCTCGGCTTATTATGGACTTGTTGAATCTGTCCTCAGATATGGCATTATCTTTTGGGGCAACTCATCAAACAAAGATATGGCATTTATAATGCAAAAGCGATGCCTACGTGCCATGTTCGGTATCCAAAGTACGGAGAGTTGTAAGCCACTTTTTACAAAGCATAAAATACTCACACTTCCGTCACTTTATATTTTGGAAATAGCCCTATTTGTCAGAAATAATCCCCATTTGTTTCCTCGAATATCGGACATTATAATACGTAATCGACGGGATAATAGTAAAATTCGTGTTCAGCGAGCTAAGACAGCGCTACTGTATAAAAGCGTTGTATGTAGAGCGCCAATAATTTATAATAATATTCCTAACTGTGTTAAATAAGTACAGACCAATTTAAGAAAACATTTAAAAAAATACTGACAGAAAAAGCTTATTATAATATTAATGATTTTTTAAATGATAAATCGCTCTGAAGATACTGACTGAATCAATTCTATTTATTTTGAATCGCATGACTTTTGACCAAGTTTTAAATTTAATAGTACATAATGTTAATTGTTGATTTGTTTATATTATTATTCTTTGATTTGTTTATATTATTATGCTTTGATTTGTTTATATTATTATTCTTTGATTTGTTTATATTATTATTCTTTGATTTGTTTATATTATTATTCTTTGATTTGTTTATATTATTTTTCTTTGATTTGTTCATATTGTTTTTAAATCTTATTGTCTTTCGACTTAATTTGTACACCAGCCATGGTCAAACATGTTGAGCCAAACAAAACTGTAACACCTATAATAAGCATCATACCATGTATATTATCTACACATGTTTTTGCAAATAAATGAATCTGAATCTGAATATCATTGTGACCTGAACGCAATTGAACTCATATGGAGTTTGGCTAAAAGAAAAATAGCCAGCAAAAACTTAGGGATTCCAGGTAAAGAAATGGAGAACCTTATAAAAGAATGCTTTAATAGTGTCACAGCCAATGATTGGAAAAAATGCACAGATCACACTATTAGTGTCGAAAATAAGTATAAAGTAAGAGACAGGATATCCGAAACCGAGTTGGAACCCTTCATCATTTCTGTGCGTAATGATTCTACTGACAGTGATTTCTCATTTGAAGGCATTGAATTTCTTGATTCTGATTTTAGTTCTGATGAATAAATACGTACATTGAAATGCTTTTTTTTTTATTTATCCCAAGTAATTTTTTTATCAAAATTCAAGTATCAACAAGTTTTCAGCGTGCTATATCAGTGTTGACACCTGAAAGATTTTTGAATTTGCCGCCTTTTTCATGGGACTAGACTCGCTTGACAGACTAAGTACTAACGTGATAAGGTTTGATTATCGTATATTACATAAGAACATACACTTATTAATAAAATGGTAGTTTTATTTAAGTACGTATGTACATACATAGTAAAATTAAATACATAATTAAAACAAACACACTTATTAAAATTTAAACAATTGCAACAAACGAAATAAAAATTACTTTTTTAGTCATACTTACATATTTTTGTTAAATTTTAACAGTAATTTATTATCAACCTCTAGGTTATAGCAAGGTTTTTCACCAATCAATTGCTTTGTATGCAAAAGACCTTCAATGGTATTTGTATTAAGACTATTGCGTTGTTTTGTCTTTATTAAATTTATAGACGAGAAGATCCTCTCTACGGCAGCACTAGAATGAGGTAGACTTAGGATTGCAGAAACAAATTTGGACAGCGTTGGGTATAATTGATTGCTGTAGTTAGCAGGATCACGGGCTGCAATGACTTTACACCAGAAGGTTTCGAGGTCTTCTGAATCATCAGGCGTTAGGTCTTTATTATTTCGCAAAAACCGCCACTCTGTGTCTAGTTCTTGCAGTTCATCAACTGAGATCAAATTTGGAAACTTTACTGCCAAAGTGACCAATGAATCAATTCTACGAGACTTGACAACTTGTGGGTCAAGAAACTGCATTTGTTTAATTACATCATTGGTGAAATCGTACCTTTTTTTTACCTGTTTTGCCCCTTCAACAAAAAAGTCAAGGCATTTGAGTTAGAATGTTTCAATATCTTCTTGATTTAGAGCGTTTGAACTCGTAGAGACAAGGGAGGCTGAAACCTTTGCTCCTAGGTAAAGGTTATTTAACGATTTGTAATGACGTGGATTGTCAATCTGAATTAATCCGACTTCAGTTTGCGAAACATATCCGTCGTCCATATAACATTCTAATAAAGTTTTAAAAACAGTCACCATGTTTTCATGCATTTTATGAATTTGCGGCCGCTCTGACTGCATCAGCTTGTTCATGTTAATAAATATAGCTAACGAAAATTCCAAAAACTCTAAATAAAGCTTATTGTATGGATTTTTTAATCTGAACAAAATTGAATCAGCATTTAAGTGGTCATACTGTTCTAGAATACGGCATACTGCTGCTCTAAGCGAAAGCCATCGAGTTTGAGCTGGATGGAGGATTTTATGAGGCTTTAGATCTAAAAACTGCTGAAACTCTTTTAGAATACCAGTTCTTTTGGGGCTGTTATTAAAATAATTATAAATGTCTCGTATAAGAGTTTCTGGCTCTCTTGACAATTTTAAACACGCATACGATGCACAAAGATGGAAAGAGTGACATACACACTTCAATACAAACAGGTGAGGGTTTTCGGCAACTAGACGGGACGATAATGAGTTGTGCTGTTCCATCATGGCATTTGCCCCATCAGCTGCAAATCCGATAAGATTGTCCATTGGGATATTATTGTCACTCAAAACTTTTTTAATATGTTGGTATAGCTTTTCAGCAGTAGCCTCTTCAAGGGGTATAAGACAAACAAATGCATCCTCAACTTTGTTTTCAAAAAAACGTGCTAATATGCATAAATGCTTAACACATCCTCTATCTGTACTTTCATCGACAATTAAAGAAAATTCAAGTTTTTGTAACTTTTCTATTATCATCTGTTTTGCAGTTAAGCCTGTAGTTTTTGTTCTGTCGCAACTAATACTTTTTGCGATTTGTGAATCCGGACACACGTTTTTTATCAATTGTGGCGATCCATCACGTTCATGGGAATATTATGTTCAGCTATAAACGCTGCGAGCAAAATCTCTCCTCTTTTGACTGGTTCGATATTTTTGTTTGAAAATAAATCTGTCAATAATGTTTGCAAGCTAGATCCACCAGGACTTGAATTTTGGTGTTTGTTTGTTTTCGCGTGTCTAAAGAGATCATTCTTTCCAGCACTTCCAACTGAAAGATCTGTATTACAAAATGTACAGAAAGCAGAAACTGAACAGGCATAATAATATTATTTGACATTAATTTAACGTAATATTTGGGTTTTATTCTATTAATTCTTGTCATTTGTTTTTAAAACACAGATGCATAGTGAACATGATTGGTTTGTCTTATTTGTATACTAATTTTATTATGTATTATGTCATATGTTTGGAACAAACAACATTGTCATTTTATTTTAATATGTCAGAGTTATGCTGATCTTTAAATTCAAAGCACTTTCATGAGGATTCAGCAATGAATTTCAGCGATTCATGAATGTAAGGGACAACAAGTGAAGGAGAATCTTCAATACACTAAAAAAATAGTAAACTAGTGTTAACAACTATATCACACATTCCTCATCCGCCTAGCCTTTTCCCAAATATGTTGGCTTCCAGCCTAACCGGATACACTGGAGGGACTGCTCATCTGGCATACACAACCCAGTTAGTTACTGGGCAACACGATACCCCTTGGTAAGACTGGCTGTCAGACTACCCGTAATGACTGTCCGAATTAGTAACTTTTGATTTAAATAATCTAATTTGGTTGAATAGAAATAATGATACCTAGTATTCAGCGTTAAAAAAGTTCAACGCTGGAGAGTTTAGAATTATATGCGTCGATGTCCCTTGCACTCTGTATTTTATTATTTTCTGTGTAATCTAAAATCGTTTCTTTTAGGTTGTTTTTTTACTCCAACTCAAGTCGTGAATTGTAAAAGTACTCTTAGATACCCTATATAGTATTGTAGTCTGTGCTTAGAACTTTCCATGAGGCATTCCAATAGCAGCCTCGTGCCACTAGTGCAGTGTTGCCAGTCTTCCTGTCAAAACTGTAAATCTGGCGTTTTTTACATTTTCAGACGTAGATTGAAAACATGCTGCGCCGACCCCAAATAAATTGGGATAAGGGCAGGAGGATGATGATGAGACGTAGCTCGTATTTCCATCGTTTTGAAAATGTCTTTTTTATTGTTATAAGGGTAAACTACTCATGAGTTGGACTTATAATTCTATTCAGTTAATTCTGGAACGAATTCATCATCTGGACATACAATCATTTTTAGTGACATTTTTATTTTAACAATTTATTATTATTTCACACAAGATTGAATATTGACATTTTTATTTGCATTGACATGGCCCTGATGAATATTGCTTGATTATTTTTAATTTTTACTGTTTATTTCTTATGAATGTTAATCTATCTATATTGATGCTTGTACTAATCTTATATTGATGCTTGTACCTGTTATGTCAAGTTAAGCAAAAAATATGTAAAATTTTGCACGCCAGTGAGGTAGATCAAGGAATGCTATATAAAGTAATACTAACACCACTGTATTCCGTTGATCAGCCAATAAATGATTTATCATTATTTATTATTATTACTTCAGACATAGTGCAACGCAAAAATACTACATTTGAGTATTATTAGAGTAGCGGTAGAGAACGATTTGCGAATATAATGAAGACCTCAAAAATAGTAACAAAAAATAAAACAACTAACAAAAAAATGAGACGGTTTACAATATTGCTATGGGAAACATTTAAATATTATAAACTAAATGTTAACTATTATACGTCTCTAATAAGCTGTTTTTAATAAATTGTCAGGCTAATTTCTAGATTTATATGTAGGGCTGGCCGCTGGCAGCACAGCATAAGCGTTCAGAATACCTAATCGGTAAATACGTTATTATCAGCAAGATCTGCTTGTAATAAATTACCTTATCTATTTATATTGAATGCCTGCAAAATAGTATTATACTAATAAAAATAACACTGGGACTAGCAAGGGCTCAATTTTTAATTTCAAAATCTAGTATTTCATTCTACATTAACCATTGAAAAAAGTTCAATACTAGGTTTTTGGGCGTACATAACCTAAAAGCAAAACGAATGATTCTTAATTGTCAAAACCTCTGTGTTTGTAAAAACAAAATATTTAATGGATATGCATCGAATTACGATAGCACGGCTGTAATTTTGTGTTCTTCTTATAATAATACGATGAAATAGTTACAAATATGAATGAGTATTCACTGTCAAATCTACATATGAAATGGATCAAAGATTTGTTGACTAAATGGCTGTTTTCATATTCAAAATACTCCTTAATCTTCATGAAAGTGCTTTAAATTTAGTATTGTAAGCATACAAATAGAATCTGCTATCAATATTAGTGGAAACGGTATTAATTCACTGTACAGAAAATAGTTGAAATAGCATTATTAGGTGTAAAGACTTGAAAACTTAAACTTATATTTTGCACGACACTGTTTCTTTTTTGCATCTGAACCTAATAGTAGCAGAAGTCTTAAGAATATTCTATAGGCAAATTCACTAACTTGTTTAGTTAATTATCAAAAACTGATTAATACATTTAACTTTTAACCACTTTCACAAACTTCCCGTAATAAGCGTACCGATAAGGTCAACAGAAATTAATAAGAAATTTTTAATTCAGTAATTTCCCAACAAAAAAATACTTAACCAAACCAACATTACACTGTAACAGACATATAGATTGGTACCTATCCGATAGCAACGCACTTCAGAACTTCTGACGTCAAGCAAAAATAAAAACACAGGGGAATACCCACCATAGACTAACTAACTCACAGAAATTTATACACAGATTTAAAATGTAAGCAGGTGGAATAGGTAACAGAACTGATGTCATGAATTATTAAAAAATTAATTCTTTTATGTTTAATTAATGTAATATGTTTTTAAGTGCGGCAACTGCTGAGATGATAGATAATGTAGATGGACTGACGTAGATGAGGATAGATTTAAGGAGTATGGTGCACTGCTATATTGTATACTATTAGTGAATGTAAAGTCAAGGAAATAAAATTTTGATCACCCTTGGTTTTGTTTTCTTTGGTTTTTACAAAATTTACTATAATAATTATTGATTTATTCATAAGAGTAGTAATAAAACTGGACTTGTCTTTCTTTCTTGGTTGACTGGTAGATAATGCCTATGGCATTAGGCCCGCCTCTATAGATTATGAGTGTTTAAAGTGTTAAATAAATAAGCAATTAAATATTTGACCGAATGACCGATGTGGCGCGGCGGGCGATGGTCCGCCTGCGACGCAAGAGGTTGCGGGTTCGATTCCCGCCTTGGGACAAATGTTTGTACGATCCACAAATATTTGTTCCGGGTGTTCTGGATATTTCCTATGTATAATAAAAAAATATCTATATATGTAATGTATTGAATTAAGTATATCAGTCATCTAGTACCCATAACACAAGCTCTGCTTAGCTTGGGGCTAGATGATGCTGTGTGGATTGTCCAGCAATATTTATTTATTTTATTTAATGTAAATAAGATTATTGATGTATTTGACCATCTAGTTACTTTATGCACTGCCATGCGTTCTGCTCTCAGTTCCTATTCTATTCTATTCTATGTGACGTAAGTTTCAAACTACTGGGAATTGTTGTCAAAACTGCTCAACAATAAATTACCCTCACTGTACTATCAAATTCGTCAGCTAGCTACATTAAATAAATTTGTAGTTCTTTAACATATTCTACTAAAATTATAATCATCACATTAGGTGAAAGTTTACATAAAATATGTTGTGTTCCCCAAAGGATTAGGTAGAGAGTGCTTATGGTACAGCCTCATTTTGATAGTTATGCTTCAGTCCCATGTGATAGGTGGAAAGCCGATGGCATGCATCGGGCACAAATCCAGACTCGGGTGTGCTACTGAGAAATTCCAGATGGAAGAACCCAATAAAACTGTGCCTGCACTGGGAATCAGACCAGCAATATATTAATTATCAAAGCATGTACTTGCTGTTCACATTCTTCTATCCACAATATTAGATTTAAGTTCATTTACATATTATACTTAACTATGCACCTTAGTGCTATGTAATCTAAGTTGGTTTTTGAGTGACCATCACTTTAAATATATTATGGTTGCAATGGAGCTGGTAGATGAATAACCATCTATTACAAATAGAGAAAACTTTTAAGACGAGCTCATGGCTAAATAATAACAGCGTGCGGCTGTTATTATTTAGCCATGAGCTCGTCTTAAAAGTTTTCTCTATTTGTAATAGATGGTTATTCATCTACCAGCTCCAGGGTTATCGAAGGTCAAGCTACGCTTGCCGAGGTCAGTCCGTGGATGTGTGATCATTCGTAACATATCGAGACTCCTCCGTGCCTCGGAAAGCACGCTAAACCGTTGGTCCCGGTTGTCATTCAACCGGGCATAGACCTAGACTCTGGGCTACATTCACAAACACGCCTTTTTCCCATGGGGTAGGCAGAAACTACAGAAAGCCACCTGCTACGGTCCTTACATACTCCTCAAAATGTAACATTTTAAGTGTAACTCAGGGCTACTACTAAAAAAATCCAGGTGGAAAAAGCCAATAGCACGCCTGACTCAGGAATCAAACCCAGGACCTCATGCTCAGCAGTAGCGCTTGCGACCACTAGACCAATGGGGCAGTCAACCACTAGTAAGCATACTTGTATGAAGATGATATAATAACTATAATGAAACAAGTACTATACAATAGACGTACAGACGCCAGCACATGACGCTATCCCAAACTGTCATTTTTTCCCCAATTTAAAATACGATTAAAAATACGATTTAACTTGTAAGTATGTCATAATGTTTGGCAAATTACATAATGCGTAGGTATATGGTAGGGGGTGATGGGCATGTTCACATCTCATCTATAGCTTTTTGCATGTACGACTCGGGAAGCGAGTTTTGTGCACATGAAACACTCTTTTTCGACTCGGGAGGGTGATGGGCACTAAAAGTGTTAAGTGTAGTCAGAAGCCCGAAATACTTACAACCAGTCTCACAAGGGGCATTGTGTTGCCGAGTTACTGGGTTGTGGAGGTCAGATAGGCAGGCGCTCCATGTAAAACACTGGTATTCAGCTGCATCCGGTTAGACTGGAAGCCGACCACAACATAGTTGTGAATAGGCTAGGCTGATGATGATGCGTCTATAATGTAATGACTTCGGCGTGTTACAATTTTATTATAAGTGTATAGATATTGTGATATGTAACATTTTACAACATCACATCACGCCTCTAATCCCCGAAGGGTTAGGCAGAGGTGTAGTTATAGTAAGTACACCAATGTTAATGAACAATCAATCTGTGTGTGAGTTAGATCAGATAAAAAAAAAAAAAAATATCGTCACGATACATCATTAACTTACTAAACAAGACTGACGTCTCAATTATTATCTCCCCATTCGTCAATGAGAATAAAATATCACAATTTTTTGTGATTTTAGGGGTAAGAGGAACGGAGGGTGTAAAGTTCCTCATCCGCCATTGAAAAGGAAAGATCCTCCGACCAGACGGGTGTTGTGTCTGGTGGGCAACAGTTGATGCCGGGCGGTTGATACGAGTATATAGCTCAGTCGTGTGAGTGTGGTGAGATACATGTCGCTACATGATTTATCGTCGTCAGCTATTTACGTGCGTGTCAAGTTTGCACCGAATGGCAGTAGGTACAGCTCAGCATGTGTTAGGCAAAAATACCTGACGCTGATTTTCAGCTGGATCCCTGCATTCTTATGCTCGATAAGCAGAGAAAGTGTATAACTCTTGGTAATTCCCCTAGACTTTTACAATGCTGCAAACCTACATACTTACAATAACCTACTGAACTGTTTTTGCAGTCGTATCTTTGCTTAGTCTTACAACAATTATAAATAGTCAGCCATTTTGTTTCAATTTATATAACATAACACATAATACTAACTAAATAAACTTAAATGGCAGTGGGCGGGGCACATAGCTCGTAGAACAGATGGCCGTTGGGGCAAGAAAGTTCTCAAGTGGCGACCGCGCGCCGGAAGACGCAGTGTAGGCAGGCCTCCCACACGGTGGACCGACGACCTGGTGAAGGTCGCGGGAAGGGCATGGATGCGGAAGGCGCAGGACCGGTCATTGTGGAAATCCTTGGGGGAGGCCTTTGTCCAGCAGTGGACGTCTTTCGGCTGAAATGATGAACACATAATTCACACACACATTTCGCCGTTATGTTTTAAGATCCATGTAATAGGGGGTGAGTCTATGATGCCATTAACTGGGCACGCATCCAGACTCCAGGCTGCTACTTAAAAATTAAATTAAAAATTAAATTCATTTATTTTCAGGTAAATAACACCCATTGCCACCCATACAAGAAATAAACAAATAAAATTAATCTACCACAAAATAATCAAATTACATTAAATCAAATTAAATTAACAATTATTAATTAGGTACTTAGAAATAGGGTAGTGTCCTTCAAAATTCTGTTTGGTCCGATAGTTGGATTACCTACTCAAAAATACTGGACACGTATTTTATCTTTTGTCACGTAAACCAAAAATGAAGGCGATATAGTGCGTTGAAATTTCGCGTGACGTCACGCCTTGTTACACTTTTACGTAGGAGTGACGTCACAAGCCCCATCTCCTGAACTTTGGTGTCACTTTTTATTGATTTGAGTAAGCAAAAATACGTGTCCAATATTTTTTGGTAATCTTACTGACGGACAAAATAGACTTAATATATTTTTACCTAGGACACATCTCTATTATACCAGCCTGTGACTATCCCATTATTCTTTGATGCCTCTACTCTTGTGCTCCTCATTCCTCTGCATCATATGCCCGTACCATGACAACTTCTTGGTCACTGCCACATTGCTACTTTCAGACTCCTTATAAACCCACGTAACGCTATCCATTCGTCCATTCTTAGCATGCTCGTCTCAGCTGCGCAACTGCCTTTCATTCTGAAAAAAGGAAAATATACTTACCATCCTGTTACTGTCCCACTGCAGGCCAAATGCCTCTTCTCATAAAGAGAAGGCACATGCATTAATCACCATGCTTACACTAGGTAGCTTAGTGATTTCAGATTTATAATATTGATAACTAACTTTTGGCTTCGCTCGCGTTGGGAAGTGGGGGGTTAGAAAGAGACAAAAAGTAGCCTATGTCACTCTCCAACCCTTCAACTATCCCAACTTAAAAAATCACGTCAATTCATCGCTCCGTTTTGCCGTGAAAGACGGACAAACAGACACACACGCTTTCCCATTTAAAATATTGATATGGATGTTTGTCCAAGACAAACTTGACGGCACGGTTGGCGCAGTGGCTGAGCGATCAGCTGCCGCGCCGCGTGTCGTGGGTTCGATTCCCATACGGAACAAATATTTGTATGGCCTACAGGTAGTTGTTCCGGGTCTGGCTGTTTGTATAAGTGACTTTAAATGTTTGTAAACGCACCCACGACACAGGAGAAATTCCTAGTGTGGGGCAATGTTTAAAAAGAAAAAAAAAAAACGCTAATTATTTTTGTTGTTGTGTTTGTTATTATAGGTCTTTGTTTGATTGATGAGATGATTATCTTGTAACATATCACCTAGGGATTCCAAATCAAATGAAAAATAAAAAAAAACATTTAAGTATAAAAATAAGGCTGAGAATCAGCACTTAAAAAAAAACAATAATTATCTACAGAAGGAACATGTTATGAGGAAAGTTTGAGGAAAGGTTACAAGAGTAGAGGGAGAATAAAGAAACGATGGATGGATTGTGTGAAAGATGATTGGCTAGGAAGGAGGCGACTTCTGAAATGAATGGAAGAGAGAATGAATCAAGAAATGTATGGAAGAAGAAGAAGACATGCTGCGCCGACCCCAAATACATTCTGGATAAGGGCAGGAGGATGATGATGATATTATTTACAGAAGACAGTTCCCCGAATCGGCCGTCTTTCGTATTCTTGCAGCTGGGAAGATTTGGCGCAACATACCCAAGCAACACATCTCATCATCTGCCTGCCTTTTGCCAACTATGGAGCGACTACCTATCTGACCTCCACAACCCAGTTACTGGGCAACACGATATCCCTTGGTAAGACTGGATGTCGGACTTTCGGGCGTCCAACTACCCGGGAACCCGGATCCCGCAACGAAATTAATCAGGAAAGAACAGCAGAGGAGTTAGAAACATACATACCTTCCACTTCACTCCATAACAAGCAGGAGACAGAACAGAGCTAGGCTAATAGGCACACCATAAGTATCATTTATCATGTAATAGGGAGCGAGCCTATTGCCATCAACCGAGCAGCTGTTGAGAAATTCGAGATTTAAAAACTTAATAGCACTTTGCGCGACCCTGGAATCGACCCTGAGACATCATGCTCCTCAGCGGTGTGATTGCGACCGATAATAAATAATGCTGGACAATCCACACAGCATCATCTAGCCCCAAGCTAAGCAGAGCTTGTGTTATGGGTACTAGATGACTGATATACTTAATACAATACATTACATAAATAGATATTTTTATTATACATAATAAATACCCAGAACAAATCTTTGTAGATCGTACAAACATTTGTCCCAAGGCGGGTATTGAACCCGCAACCTCCTGCGTCGCAGGCGGACGTTTGCACGCCGCGCCACATAGGTCGCCAAAATATAAAACAACGAAACAGTCATCATCCTCGTGCTCTCGAAATGAATTTTGATTTTGATTTGAATTTGAATGTATTTTCTTTCATACATCTCTATCAGACGTCTTCTCAATATCCATCCATTGTTTCTTTTTGTACGCTGCCTGCTTTTCCCAACTATGTTGGGGTCGGCTTCCAGTCTAACCGGATACAGCTGAATACCAGTATTTTACATGGAGCGACTGCCTATCTGACCTCCACAACCCAGTTACTGGGTAGCACGATATTCCTTGATAATACTGGTTGTCATACTTTCGGGCTTCTGACTACCCGTAACGACTGTCAAAGGTATATGAATGACAGCCGGGACCAACGGCTTAACGTGTTTTCAAAGTCACGCGGGCCCGCGATGTCTAATGGATGGTCACCCATCCACAGAGCAACCTGAGCAACAAGTATACGTTGCATAACCTTATTACCTTATACCTGATGAGGAATAATTGTGTTTTTTTAAATAAAAACAAAAATAAAGGTTTTAATAATACTTTTATTTAATACAAACATAATTTTCACCAGCTTTTTTATTTTAAAAGAGATCAAAAGAGTACAAAAATTAAGTCTTTTTAAAAATAATGTTATATCAGTCGTAGGCCTATCAATCATAACAATTGGGGGGTTAACAGAACTCTTAAACAGTATGTATACTATGTTCAAATCATGTTGATCAATATGACATTATATAAAAAGCATTTGCATTAAGAATCTAGTAACATCAGTGAAAGAAAAAAACTGTAACTGTAAAAAGTACCTAGACGATCGATCTTTGCACGTTTTCTAAAAATGAAACCTAGCTAGATCGATTTATCACCCCCGAAACGCTGGAGCCGTTTCAGACATTCAGATTATATATATATATACTTGTGTACAGACGCCAGCACATGGAGCTACCCCAATCTGTCAAATTCTATGATAGTTTTTCAACTTAATGTCAAAAGAAATAAGGTTCAAATTTGACAAGTGTAAACATTTGGTCTGTTATGTCATATCGATAATCATAATTTGAACAAAGTATAATAGGTATACTAGATACTACAAAAATACATTTTTAGTTACGATGCATTGATTTTTACCTATAAAAATATTTGTAAGTAACACATTCTAAAAGTCTGCTTTAGTTCTTCATCACAATCCACGAGCTACACAATTACTAGCAAATGCTCGCACTGAATGGACAGATCCACTTATATCTGTGTGTTTCTATCCTCAAAAGACCATCTCAGACACTAATCTGCATGGTCCTCACATGATCTGACCAAGATGTAGAGACTTTAAAAAAGACTGTGACCTCTGAGTTTGTTTCAGTGTTTCTTCACAGGGTAGTTATATAGGAAACACCGACCTCATTCAGTTTAGTTAAACCCTATTTACATGGATTATGGTAGCCAGCAGGCTTCATTGTAAGGGGGCCGTCCATTAATCGATGTCAATCACGTAATGGTTTTTTTAGGCATTTTTTTACCCCTCCCCCCCATCCTGGTGGTAAGTGGTGAGGTATGAGACTTCCCCCCCCAAATAATCACATACATTTTATAGAACCTACCAAAAATCTTACACGTGATTTTTTACTACACCCTCCTACCCCTTGTGATATTTTGTGATTTTTGCCAACCCCTCCCCTTTCGAGCTTCACGTGATTTATGGACGGCCCCAAGGTTGTGGACCATTGCTGCAAGGTATCGGCTGGGCCTGTCGCCTTGCAGCAATGATGTCAGAAGCTATTTCTGTTTTTGTCTTTGTAAGTGTATTACTAACATAGTTTGTAAGTACATTGTAACTAACAACATGAGTCTTGTAGCTCGAAACAAATGATTTATTATTACATGATAATATATGCTCATGCACGGACGAGACACTTATTGATCAGACTTTTAGAATTCGAGTGGTGAACGAGTAACAAAATTAATAGAAACTTTGTAAGCTTTTATTTTCAAAATACAGCAAAAACTATGTAGAAAAATATTATTCGGAATATGTAAATGGATCAATGCTATTTGGGTAGACAGAGCTTCAAGTTAAATATATTACTTATTATAACATCACGCATTTATTATGCGGAGAGTTAGGCAGCGGTACAATACACCCAGATTTAGCCAGTTACGTTTATCTTTCATGTAATCAACATTTCAGAAACTACTATTGAAAAATTCCTAATTGTATTTGGTTAGTCTGGGAGCCTACACATGTGATAGATCTAGGCAGATAGTTTTAAATCGACATTATCATCACATCATCTGCCTGCCCTTGTTCCTCATCCTCCATAAAAGAGGGGGTCCCCCGACCGGACGGGTGTTGTGTCAGGTGGGCTACTGCCCAACGGTTATAAAATAAAATATCATCAGGTCATTATTAGGGTTGCCATCTTAGAAAATCCGCTAACAAGGACAAGGATCGCAAAACCCCGGATTTTGGAGCTTGAAACCCGGACATATACACAGATTTATTTTTCTAAGTTACTTGCACAGAAATATACTTCAAAATAAAAACGTTTTAACCCGGTTCATAAATAAATCCCCGCCCGGAAAAATGGCAATCCTAGTCATTGTACTCATCACTATGAAGAACTTTTACTATAGGACCAACACTGAAATCGCCAGAAAAAAAATCAACTCCCCCACATATTTATGTACGCAAAACTCGGCAAAATGTACTGAACTGAAGCAGATTATTTACTAGCGATTTCTGGATTGGTCCTATGGTAAAAAATGATGATGTGATGTGAGTAAAATTTCTCATTTTATTAAAAAAAAAACATTGCCCAACTGTAGGAATTTCTCATGTATTGTGGGAGCGTTTACAAACAACTCACATACACAAACAGCCAGACCCGGAACAACTACCTGTAGGCCATACAAATATTTGTTCCGTGCGGGGATCGAACCCGCGACACGCAGGGCAGCAGCCAATCGCTCTGCCACTGCGCCAACCGTGTCGTCAAGATGTAGGTATTGCGTTTATTCTGTTAAATGTTGTATAAAGAGATCGCGACAGCCTCACATCTCAAGCTCGGGTTTGTGGGTTCAAATCCAGGCACCAATGTGAGTTTTCAAATTCATGTTTATGTACTTATTAAGATTATTTTGGACAATACTGACATCGGTGAAGGAATGCTGGACTTACAATAAATATACTTAAGTCCAAAATCCCAACCAGTCTTGAGCAAGCGTGGTGATTAATGCTCGCGCCTTCTCTGTATGAGAAGAGACCTTTGCCCTGCAGTGGGACAGTAATAGGCTGGTATTATTGGTACTACTCACGGTGATTGCGTCCCTGTCAGGCCTTTTTTCTGAGCGTTCCGTCCTTGTCTGGCGATGACGACTTGAGGCAGCTTGAATGAACGCCGCGTCGTCTCGAGCAGTTGTAGTAGCTTCGTAGTGAATGAGTACTGACCGAGCGTCCAGCGCCAGCGTAATCTTCGTAAACTTAGCGCGATGTTCAACGATTTATGCACTCCTAATTTTTTGGATGATTTATTTTGACTCAAATTTTATTTAAAATTATTGTGGGGTCACTTAAAACACGTCTGAAAGCCTCAGATATCCGGAGGGAAGGGGACAATAGTAACACCCACTGCAAAATCTTGTTGGATTTGGATGGAATTGGTGACGAAGGTAGCTCATACCTAGGATTTACACATACTTGGTTTCAAATAAAACAACAACAAACAAAAGCCCAGGCTTTGTTTCTATTGATTCCCAGCGCTGGAACTTGCCGGACGATGTTCGAGCTCTGATAGGAATCCCACACTAGGAATTTCTCCTGTATCGTGGGTATATACGAGAAGTATTGCAACCCTCCTGTAGTACATGAGATAGAAGGACAGTTTGATGATTATTCTGATGACGATAGCTGATTCGCAATTTCACTAGGGGCAGGGTGGTCGGTTTGTGGCATTATATGATACTTAATAACTAACACCCAGATGCTGGAACAAAAATGTACACAAAAATAAGACAACAAATTGTCATATGCATTCAACAGCTAATCAGACAGAGGTATGAGTTTAATTTCAAAATTTCATTAAGCTAGCTGTTAGTTTACACAAACAGAAACTTATTCATTATACATGTTCAGTAAAAAAAAAACAGTTACACCCGACACCACTATATTCACATACTAAGGATACACACATAACACAAAAAACACCCATCTCGCAGTCACACACTCACACACACAATGCAAATAAATCATACGATATCCAAGCCCGCAAACAAAGTCCACCACACAGTCATTTTAGACTTTTTTAAATGAACTTTTAAATGTTCAAAATTCAAGTTTTATTGTCAACTTTCATTCTGGTTTAATAATATATTTCTTTTTGAAAACTATTAAATAATATAGTTTAACAATAAACATCAGCTTGCCAGCTCTCAATGACCATACATATGCCACCTACTTCCGAAGCGCCTGGTAAAAATGCAACGGCAAATGTTTTTTTGTGCAACTGATTGTTCCACACCACACTTTTTATTAACAATATTAGATTGTTTAATTGGTAGGTATCACGAATTATGTACAATCACGCTTTCTAGTGAGTGAGGTGGTATGGATTAAAACATGGAGTATTTGTTTGATGTGGAGCTCGTAGTTAAATAAAGACAGCCGTATGGGTCGAGAAGCGGTTAAGCTTTTCTTGCCGAGGTCAGTGTGTGGATCGGTGACCGTTCATTATGTATTGAGACTCTTCCGTGTCTCAGAAACCACAATAAGCTGCTTGTCCCGACTGTTTATTGATAGACCTTTGACAGTCATTACGAGTAGTCTGAAGCCCTAAAGTCTAGCAACCAATCTTACCAAAGGGTATCGTGTTGCACAGTAACTGGGCTATGGATGATGATAGGCAGCCGCTCCATGTACGAGTAAAATACCAGTAATCAGCTGCATCCGGTTAGTTTGGAAGGTGGCCAGGCCCGCGTGAGGCCGGTGATCCGCGATTTTTTATGGGCTCGGCAGATGACGTTCTTATTTGTGTGTCGATGGCAATCCATACGGTGAGGATGGGACTGCTCCATCCACACCGTCACACACTGACGCGAGCACACGTCCCTTTTGTTATCAAAGACGCAAAGGGCTGGAGCCACAGTCTCCGTCAGAACCTTTGGCATCAGTGCCCACTGAATACAACCACATGATAAATAATAGTAGGTACTAGCGACAGACGCGTTACATGACTAATTTTTCTACACCTTTATCGATTTTAGACATGACAAATATTTAAAAAAATCGGTTAATAGTGCTAATACAGCCCGCTGACGGACAGACGGACTGCAGACGCTTAGTATTAGGGTCCCGTAGTCAACTTGTCACCTTTTGGGTACAGAACCTTTAAACTGAGTTATTGTGTATTGATAAGTGAACTGATTATCGATATTTCTGTTTCATCTCAACATTAACTTTAGTATTGTGTATTGATAAGTGAACTGATTATCGATATTTCTGTTTCATCTCAACATTAACTTTAGTTTTGAGTGCAATTCAACAATGTTTTTTTTTGTTCCATAATTAAACATCAATTTTCACAATTATTTTGCGAGTAGGTACAAAATAATGCAATAATACAGTCTACGAGTATCATTTTATTGATCTGTGCTTGGTTTGGGCAGTAGGCATCTATGCGACAAAATTTCATGTGCATTTTGCCGATATTAATATTTTTTTGAGTGATGCCATTTGCTAGTATTCTTTCATCGTGAACGGATGTGCCGCGTATTTGTGATTTATTGTAGTTTTCAGTGAATTGATCAAACACTTTGGTTTTTGATACGGTCTGAATTTGTGTGTGACTAGGAGTTGAGTGGCTACTGGTCCTGTACAATGCCGTGCCCGTGAATACGAGAAATTTACATGGGTATCCCCAAGGCCGTAACAGAAAAGATTCTCGCGTAAATAATAGGAGTGTATTAAAAGGTACTGGACCAGGAGAAGGGTCACCTTACGTTTTTCCCTTCTCATCAGGAATGAGCGTGAGTAGGTACCTACCTACCTAAGTTCATTAATTGTATCGCTTCAACATAATGACAACTGACTTCAACAGAGGCCGCGGTGTGCTCGTATTCACCGTCACTCAGTGTGTTGCATCGGGGCCACCAGTACAGTTAAGGTAGTGTAGGTAAGGTAAATGGGAATAAAAAGTCAGTGTTTAACTTACATTATAGGTACTGTATATATTGTCCGCACACAGCGCGATATAAACGAAACACAGAAGGAGCAAAGACAGCTTTAAAGCTTATTGCCAAGTGTTTTACACGTGCAGTGTATGAACCAACAACACTCGGCTATAAGCGCCCTGCGGGTTCAATGTAATAACGGGTTCAGAATATTGTTGGCGCTGCCCCGTTTCTGCAGTGCATCAGGTATGTTTGCACAAGCACAAGGCGATGGGTTTCACGCCATCGTCAGACAGGAATCTGCGTCTTTGCTCTGCGGAGTGCGGGTGAGCTCCAACCCCATTCTAAAGACCATAGCGAGGAGGTAAGAGTCTCCTTTACTAGGTGATGTTGTTCGAAGATGGTTTTCGAACCACATCATTGTTTCTAAATAGATAATTAGTTTTACTAACATAGGTATAAGTTATCTTTTTGTTCACTAACCCATGTAGATGTTACTTATCCGAAATAAAGATTTTATTTAATTTATATTATTAATATTGCGGTCAAGCGACCGCAATCTTATGATACTCATGATACATAATACTTATGATACTTTTGATAGAGCGCAAGCGTGCTGTGCTGAGTTCCAGCAGCCGACGTTATCGTAGCAATTTGGCAGTTGTAAATAAATAAATAAATAAATATTGCTGGACAATCCACACAGCATCATCTAGCCCCAAGGTAAGCAGAGCTTGTGTTATGGGTACTAAGATGACTGATATACTTAATACAATACATTACATATATAGATATTTTTATTATACATAGGAAATACCCAGAACACCCGGAACAAATATTTGTAGATCGTACAAACATTTGTCCCAAGGCGGGAATCGAACCCGCAACCTCTTGCGTCGCAGGCGGACCTTCGCCCGCCGCGCCACATCGGTCGTCAAAGTTGTAATGAGTTAATGACCTAAGTAAAGTATGAAATTTGAACATCTTATGAACTAGGTAACGTTTATTATTGTAAGGATAATTTACAGTTAATTCGGAGCGTTTTAGTAGTTGTTTGCATCCAAATGGGATTTTTGGGGTTCCTTAGCAAACGAGGTACTCTTAAGTTTTGCCTTGTCTGTCCCCAGCACAACACTGGAGACTGTTAGGACATACTAGAAAGCTGTATTTAATGTAGTAATCTGTAATTTAGCATAGGTACCGTGTACATAACATATTGTATCTAACAAAGTAGAAAAAATCACATCGAATTAAAGTTTGGGGTATCTCCCCTATAATTACCTAGCTAGTTACTTGAAAGGACGCACGATCATAACATAGTTGACTATGTTAAGATCGTCCGTCCTTTCAAGTAACTTAATGGATTATGTACTTTTACTAGAGGTAACAAATATCAAGGAAATATTTCCTACCGTGCAAACTAATAACAATTTAAGGGACTGAAGGTCGAAATTCGCGGGAAAAGTTCCGTTTCCCATGCTTTGGATGGTATTTGTTGCTTCAGTCTGCTCCGAGAATTCTTTACAACGTGGTGATAGGTACCACTTACGAGTAAAAGAATACCTTTCTTTCATTTTAATTGGCACTTGAGGTCTTTTGCCATGTAATTTTTCCTCTGAATGTATTTGTGTGTAAAGCTTTTTTTTGTTGATTAACCTATACTGTCAAAAGGCTAAAGAGTAGCTCGTGTCTAAATAAAACAGAAGCACAGGTTGATCACGGGTTAAGCTACGCTTGCCGAGGTCAGTCGGTGGATGTTGACCGTTCTTTACATATCAAGACTCCTCCGTGCTTCGGAACGCACGCTATGCTGTTGGTCCCGGCTGTCATTTATAGATCTTTGACAGTCGTTACGGGTTGTCTGACGAAGCCTGAAAGGAACGGGTGAACATTACTTTGTATTAAAACGTACAAATATTCTCTTAGTTTTATATCTGTGGACATAAAATAAATTAATCTTTGGGCATCAATCGCAAATATATTTTTTTGTGTTCATTACTGTTTTTGTTTATAAAATGATGATAAAAGTCACATGTTAGGCTATTAACGGACAACTTAAACAGTGTTAGATTTTTTGATTGATTTGGCATATTATTATGACAGGTATGTGTAAATATTGAATTCTTCAAGTTATCACATTGATCCCAAATGTCCGTAAGAGCCAGGAAACCAAATTTATTACTGTGGAACGAGTTCAACGAGCCCTAATAAAAATCATGTTCTTTAAAAGGATTAGATTTCCCACCGAGAGTCTTTATCAGATAAGTGATTTGCTTTCGGTGAGAAAACTTTACATTGTTCAGACTATTTTGTAAAAACACAAAGAGCTGCCTTATGATACCGCTATCTTATCAAAAAGGAGGAAAGATGTTATAGCACCGATTCCTCAAACAAAAACCAGGTTTTGTAGCAGGCAATACGAGAAACAGTCATCTCAACTCTATAATAAAATAAATAAAGAAATATATGTCTACACCAAACAATTTCTAGAATGTAAAAAACTTGTAATCCAATGGATAAAACCTCTATCATATGAGGACACTGAGGCCCTCCTGCAGCACACATCATAACTCGAGTGAGTTATGATGTGTGTTGTGATGATTCATGCACACACTTACTCTCATGCACAACCTTTACAATTACACACATACAGGTCACACACGCACACACATCCTACACTAACATACATCCCATAACACAGATCACATAATTATGCCCACCTCACCTCACATTACATACACAAAACGCACACTAAGTTATATTAAATCTAATCTAATCTAATTCTTAAAATTGTAATTAATTAGAAATAGTAAATAGTAAACAATGGCATTTATTGTGTACATTATGTAAATTTAAGTTACGGAAGAGGGGAGTAGGTATCCTAATACAGGCATTTACTTGCTTAAAGGGACACTTCTATCACTAGTATGTAGTACAAGTTTGTTAAAGAAAATAAACTATTTGTATTTGTATTTGTATTAGGAAACTTGATCTAACAAGATGTATTTAAGTTCACGCTGAGGCTCCGCAGCCCCGCGACTCGCGCTTCTTTGATTCACTTTGTAGGTACGGTTCTCCAGCGACAGCGCCCAGTTTGAATCTTGTGAAAGAAAGAAAGATAAAGTATTCCATTCCAATATATAACCAATTCATTCTATTCAGAACGCTAGCCGCTAAGAAATAGATGTCATATTTACATGCCCATGTAATCTCCTTTGCTACTCAGTTAGAGATGTAGACATACATATATCGACATTTTCACGGAATAAAGAATTCTTTGTTCTGTGGATATTTTAATATTGATGTTACGTAATTGATTCGGGTGAGCAATGTAATAATTTGTTAACATTATACAAATGCTTAATAATGGAAAAGGTTAAAATATCAATGTGAAAGAGGTATTTGTATGTAGGGGGGTAATCTTATTTTCATATAATCAAGTACGCGGGCGTAGCCGCTGACAGAAGCTAACTGTAAATGAAACGATAACAGATAGTACTAAAAATATTTACCTTTAAATAACACATAGTAATAATATATAATTTAATATTTTACCTTGAAATAACACATAGTATTTATTAAATCATGGCCGTTTTGATAGTTACATGTTTAATTTCAATAGGACTGAAATCGTATATAAATATATTTTGCCGTGATAGCTTTCATTAAGTCAGTAATATGGTTAGACGTAGGGAATTCCCCTAATTGATGATAGCTTATGTTTTGTAATATGGATGACCCAATAAACTGGCGCATTATTTTAGCCAGATATAATATTTATTAAATAGGGGACCGTCTTTTAAAAAAACTAAGTTCATCTGACATATCTTAATCACAGATTCTGATGGGTATAATAATCCTTTTATCCCCTTTTATTCTTAGCTATAGTAAATCTTTTTTCTGTTACTAAATCACTAACGTATTTTTTTAAATTAACCGTTTATTATATAACCGGCTAAGTGAGCTATTGATTCCTTTCTAAGATCAGACAGATGCAGATCAATTTCATCTAAACCTCCTTCCTCCTGTTCATCATCTGCCTCGCTCAAGTCTTGTCGTGCTGTATTTATTCTTTTAACTGCTGATGAATAGTTTAAAATGGAAATTTATTGTAATACCGAACCATTTCCTCTATCTGTGTCTTTAAGTTCAACATGAACTAACATTTTCTAATAGGCTGATACAAACTGCCTCTTTGTGGGATTATTGTTTGATCCACCATGTGCCCTTCTATCTTGCTTTCAATCGTCCTAAATGTATATGTAACAAATCAATAAGTGTACGACGTGTGTGTCAACCTTAAGTAACATGGGACAAGGATAATAAGTTGATGATCATACCAAAACCATGCCCTAATAAAACAAAAAATGTATGTGTATATAAACCAATAAAATTGAATTTGTTAATCCTGATCTTCGAAATGCTCTGAACATAATATAGTGCTTGATTTAGTTGGCATCCAATTTTGTGTTTCCATAGCTTCTATCGATTTTTCCTTAACTTTTTCCTTAAAACGGATCTTGGGGAAAAGTGAAATATTTCAATACTTTTTACTTTTTTGAGGTCTATCTATACAGAAGTCAATGTAAGAACGGTTAATATTATGTAATATTATCTTAATTATCTATTAATTGCTGCCGGTGACTTTACCTTCTTGAAAGTAGCAAATTATCCCTAAGGAACGTACTTTCGTGTCGTGGTCTATCCATATACCAAGTTTTATTGAAATCCGTTCAGCCTTTTGGTTGTGAAGAAGTAAAAGAAAGTGATTAGCAACCCGCACCTACTTCGGACGGATGCAGGTTAAAACCTCGAGATTACTGCATAACCGTAGTTACATATTTATGAATTATAATAATACACAACATTTCTGGTGCCAGCCATGAAATGACGTGATTTGGAAATAAATAAAAAATATCGATACCGACCAACTTTACGGATGTGTCCCATCCCTAATTGAGTAGCGTCAAAGTTAATAGAATTGGATGTTATGATTTTCCAGATGACGGTCAAGTGCTTTTAGACTTTGTGTCAATGTTTGTACGGTTGTTTATAGTTTGCATTGAAGTCATAAAATGTGGTATTGTCATTAAAATCAACGATACCTATTAAAAATTAACAAAGTTTAGTACTTACCGATGATAATATAAGTACCTACATGATATGATACACCTTCGCAACCAAGGCATAATTTGTAATATTTCGCGTATTTCTGAGACAGCTAATCGCGACAAGTATCTGTCAGCGATTTTAGCTAAATGTTGCGCATCTCGGCTGAATGTTGACACGCGTGCGTTGTTTTCTTTACTCCGTGGTTACAACTTTAAAAAATATTCTAGTCATCTAAGCATGTATTTGAGAATAGCGACATCTAGTATCGAGTAGTGGAACTAGTTTCGATGAAAATTACTACACTTTTTCCAATAGATGGTGTACAAAATGCAATTTTATAAACTGTGATAGTTCTTACACATAGTATTCACAATAACAGATTACTTAGAAAGACAAAGAAATTGAGTTACAATGTTACTCTTAGAAGGAAGAAAACACATATGTGTGTCCAATGAATCAGTAAACTTATCCTATTCATCATGTACATGTATGTATGTATCATGTACAAGAAGTCTACCATACTTATCCGCAACCCACATAGAAGATGTAGAAGCACTGAAGGAAGAAATATACAAACTAAACAATTAATTAGAAAGCGCACACCAAGAATTTGACACTTCAACAACTGAAAATAATCAGATAAAACAAAAAACGATTGAACAAGCGAGAAAATAGCACAGTTTAAAAAAGTTTACCATGGATCGCCATCTTATAAAAACTCTATTCGAAAAAGAAAATCCAAAAACAGCTGTAATGATAGTAATGATACTCGAGATGATAATGATAGACGAGACCATCGCCGCCAGTACCGATAACAACGTCCAGGATGGTGTCAGTACTTCCCAACCGGTAGATGTCGCTACTGATACCTTCTAATAGCTAAATGCGGAAAAGAAAAATTAGTCACAGCCCAACTACAGTAGTGAAGACAAGGTAGAATCACTAACAGTAACCAATAAACATAATATAAATACATCTTTGGCGATCGACAAGGCCACGGTCTCAATAAAACCTCCACGAACACCAGGTCCAACAAATGGAATGGTAACTACAAAATAAGGTCCTGCATCAAGCTAGCGGCCACAAGTGCGCTAATACTTAATAGTTGCAACGACGACTTCATGGAGATATTAACCCCGGACGATATTATAATTTTAAACTTAGATTCTAACGATAACAGGCCTTATTCATTTATAACTGAATTATGTAAGCTAAGGCATATTATATAAACTACAATCATACTGTATACATCACTAATGTGCAATTTAACCCGTACTTAAATGAAGATTGAATATATTATAATTTGGAATTAGTAATACAAAACTATAAGAACTGTAAATACGTAAAAATACACAAGTCGTCAAACAAACATGACAATAGCGCTAGTCATACGAAAACTTACCATCAGGAATATCTGGGAAATTTGTGCTTTGGGTTGAATACGAGATTTGATTACAAGAAATGTCAAACAGAGTTTCTCAATCAATATAAGGTTCGAAAAAATCCGTTGCCTTACAAAATAATTAAAACAATTTTGTATTACAAAACGAACCTTATATCTAAAAAATAACCTTTGTAGAGATAGCAAAAACACAAAACGAAAAATAATATGATGACTACACTCGAATATTAACAACATGTATACAAAATGCGCAATAAAATAATAGTATATAATATAGTACATCAACAAAGCAAGAAATGCGAGCAAAGCAGCATAGAACTTAATAAAAACAGATGTTAATAATACAACAAGTAGCACTGACACCGACACAATAGTAGTAATAGTAACATTGATGACAACCCTAACCATATCTGTGACTTATTCAACATGTCCCTAACTAATACTACCCAAAAACTACGAAAATATGAACCGATTATCAATTTTAAAATTAAACTAAAATCATTTCCCTAACACCAATGATTATTGGTGTTAGGGAAGTACCCTTATTGGAAGCAATTTTTTTGCATTGGTTTGCATGCAAAAATATGATATGCGGATGCGTTTTTTTATGGTTGCATAAAAAAACGCATCTGCTATAAGTAAGCCCTTGATGCATAATCTTATATAAAAACTTTTATAACCCAACTAAAGTCGTTCCAGCCATTTATGAGGTGTTCAGAGATGCGTACAGGGATATATGTTGTTATTACTTGAAAAGAATAAAAATATTCGACAAAATATACGTCTATATACTTTCTTTAGATACTAGGGAAACATAAAACATTGGTACTATTGACAGTGACATTACAGCGTATTCTAAACTATATCGGAAAATTAATAGGTCTTTTCAATCTGCAGAGTCGTCATTAATCACAAGTTGTTATAAAATAATTATAAATAGCTTGAATTAACCAAACCTTACTTTAAGTAACTGAACGTGCATAGTGCAGCAGCTGATTTTAAATAAATAAATAACAATAAATAAGGCGGGAACAAGCCATATAAGAGAGAGAGGGAACGTGGCACTTGTCCATAGCGGAGGCTTAAATACTGACATGTCCCTACAGCATATCTATTGTTAGGTACCTGATATTTTGACGGCACGGTTGGCGCAGTGGCTGAGCGATCGACTGCCGCGACGCCTGTCGTGGGTTCGATTCCCACACGGAACAAATATTTGTATGGCCTACAGGTAGTTGTTCCGGGTCTGGATGTTTGTGTTTGTGAGTTTAAATGTTTGTAAATGCACCCACCACACAGGAGAAATTCCTAGTGTGGGGCAACGTTTATTAAAAAAAAAAAAAAAAAATATATAAAAAAGTTAACGAAATACCATATATACATGCCGCATCCATGTATACCAGATTGGCAAGTTTCAAGATGTATTCCGATGTTAAACAAAGAGGTAAGCTCATAGCATCTCTATCTAACCTGTAGAGTATAATTTGTGTCACGCAGGGATGTTGAACCTCTGGCCTGCTTACCAAGTACTTTAAATTACAAATGTATATAGGAACTGTATTGTAAAAAAATATTTGAACGTTTTTTACCCTTCAGATCGTTGGTTTTAATTTTACTTCGTTTTTTTTCAGATAACAATATTGGTAGATTCTAGCCTAGCCTTTTCCCAAGTGTGGAGGATCGAGTGTCTGCATATCGCCTGTTTGTCAGACTTTCGGGCTTCTGACTACCGGTAACGACTGTCAAAGTTTTACAAATTACAGCCGGGACCAACGGTTTAACGTGCTTTCTGAGGCATGGAGGAGTCTCGATACGTTACGAACGGTCACCCATCCACAAACTGACCTCGGCAAGCGTAGCATTTGGTATATTATGTTTTATATTTTGTGGTGTTCAGTTGCATTCGGTTAAACTGAAAGCTGGAAAGCTGGCAGCCCCACGTGGTTGGTTATGGCTGGGCAGATTATGACATCGATTTATACTTTTTTCTCTAAATAGGCAAGCGGATCTCACCATGTCAAGTTTGCCATGCCTAGTGTAACTAGTGTATAAAAGAAAGCGCTTTATGCAGTTTACGGCAGGGCTTGATAGGGGACCAACCTGGACGATTGCATGGTTGGTGCCTTAAATAACTAAATAAACCCCCAAAAGCAGGGATCATAATACCGCTATTAAAAAAAAATGTAATATTCACATTTTCAATAAAAACAACGTAACATCTTTTATTTTTGAATATTCTGAAGTAACCTGCACTTCAGAATATTCAAAAATAAAAGATGTTACATGTGCATGAGATAAAATAACAAGAAAATAAAATAACATTATTATCATCTTAAAAATCTTCTATGAGATTATTTGTTGTGTTGCGTACTAGATGACTGATACATTTAATACAATACATAACATATATAAATATTTTTTATTAGACATAGCAAACACCCAGAACACCCGGAACAAATATATATAGATCGTACAAACATTTGTCCCAAGGCGGGAATCGAACCCGCAACCTCCTGCGTCGCAGGCGGACCTTCACCGGTCGTCAATATTGTATTGTAAGTGGATTAATTAAAAAGAACGACATTCAACAATTTAAATTTCTTACCAATTTAGATAGACACAACAGACCAAAGAGAATATTTGGTATTTTATAGAGTTACGTATTTACGAAGATGAGGAGAACAAAATTTTGATAACTGATTGAAATGAATGACTCATCTGCCTAGCTTTGCCTAGTTGCGGTCGGTTTCCAGTCTGACTGATGCAGCTGAATACCATTTATTAGGAACGATAGCCTTTCGGACTTCCACAACTCAGTTACTGGGCAATACGATTCCCCTTGGTAAACCAGGTTGTCAGAATTTCGGGCTCCTGACTACCCGTAACTACTGTCATAGATCTACAAATGACAGATGGGACAAACTGTTAAAAGTGCTTTCTGAGGTACGGAGGACTGTCAATATGTAACGAACAGTCACCAATCCACAGACTGACCTCGCCAAGAATAGCTGAACCTTCAATCGACTCGTGTTTGTATAACCACGCATTGACGCATGAACTGAGGAGTTCATGCGTCAGTGAAATGTGCTGTGGGAAGTCTTCATTTATATACTAATCGGTACGTTTTGATATTTCTGTACCCAATGTAGTAAAAGTTGCAGTAATTGGTGAAGGTTTTAATTCTTTCTTCCCTATTCTTCTAGCTTCTATTATTCCCGTAGCTTCTTGTATGTCTCTCCAGTCCTTAAAAAAATTATAAAATGATCGGCTTTTAGAAATCAAAATAGTTATTAAAGAAGCTTCTTATGTGTCTTTCTGAATTCTCATAACAAGTTTCTGTTTCCTCCAAGCCACATAATACCATGTCTCCCTGTCTTGGCTGTTTCTCTAAGATGTATATTCGTTTCTCTTGGTCGAGGTTTTCTTTAGGTTATCGTGTTTTTCCCCGATCACTTTGAAGTTTTCTTATAAGGTGAGATTTGTGCTTTGTGTAACTTGTTTTGTAACGTTTTCGGCTGATTGGACGATAGTCGATTTATGTTTGTCGAGTTCTTTTTGTATTTTTCGGAACATGTTCATGATTTCTTCCATGGTTAGACTGGTGTTATTATTCGATTTAAAAAAAAAAATATTTTGTTATGATACTTGTATTGCCCTCTATTGGTTTAGTTAGGTACTCGCGCTCGGAACGATAACTAATCCTTTGAGGTGAAGCCTTTAGATGGCGTTATTTCTTTTTTCGACATTGAAATGACTATCTGAATTATTGCAAGTTTTACTGTTAATGGTTAGGTTTATTTTATTCACTTCGATATTGGATATCGTCACTTTTGATGGCATATTAATAGTAGTTTATTTATGAATAGGTTCCGCCCGCGGCTCAGCGCGCGTGGTTTGTTAATAAAAGAGTAGCCTATGTTCTTTCCTATCCATTTCAAATTGCATCACAAATGGCTCAGCAGATTCTTTCTTTTCTTTCTTCTTTCTTTTTTTTTGAAGTTATACTTCTTTTGGCGCGATGGAGAAAAATGATGAGAGTGAATTTTTACGATGCGCGCGCACACCGACACCTAAATTGAACAGCATGAAGTTAGTTCTAGGTGGTATGAAAATTGATAACTATGTTCAAGTTGTATATTCTAGTATTTTTTGACACTACCGGTAATATCAAACTATATGTCATGCAAACCTGACCGAAAGAAAGTCATTCCAGCCTTATGGTCTAGCCAGCAATAAAATTACATAATGCCCGCTGGTCGACCATGTTTTTTGAATTTGGAACCTGAACACAAAGTTTGCATAAATCTTTTTAGGTATAGTCACCGGCAAATAAGATGGCAAGATTTTGGCGTAATGGGGGTAAGTTCGCGCATCGTACACTTAGTGGCACAAAAAAGTGGTAACTTTTATTGATCGTCATTATTCTATTGTTATTGCCATCATTTATATTTAATCATGTCTGTATAGAACAAAGTTAAAGAAGGCAGAGGAATTCAAGTTTATTAGGAGTTATAAATAACGTGCATTTAAAATTCAAAAAAGTTTATATAAAAAAAAAATATTAACTAGTCGTCGTCACTATCCGTTAATAAAACTACCCTTGGCATCATATTGAAAGTCGCAATCGCAGAACACTATGGTTGTGTTCTGCAAGTGTTTGGTCAATGCTGTATGTTTTAAATTGTTCTTTTACCAATTTTATTAATTTGTATAACTCTGGTTTGAGCATACTTTCCTCGTATGCTATGCCTTTTCAGGAACTCTATCCTAAATTTAAAAACAAAAACAACACTGAAGTTTAACACAACAAAAACAAAGGGTTCAATTTTTGTGCACTGAAATGTAATCGGGAGCGAACGGGACGAAGGCGCGGTGCGGGAGGCAAGGGTCGACTGATGCACCAATCGCGCGCTCGGATCGACGCTACCTCATACCCCGCGTCCCGCTTGACCACCAAAGAGACCTAAAAAACGACTTGTGCGCATCTAACGACTTTTGCCATCTTATTTGCCGGTGATTATACCGAAGAGAACACATTTGAAAATCGAATTGCTTTTTAATATCTTACTACAGAAGGTGTGTACTGTGTAAAGAGTATTCTTGGGAATAAAGGTGTCTTGGGGTATTTTGAATCCTTTGCTGCATTCAGGATTCTAGTAGGTATTAACTCCATCGATGCGCTCGGTAGTTAACTCTAGAATTCTTCGTTACGCCCGGTATTCATTATGGCGCCCGTGACATAATACACTGATCTGTCCCCTTGGTGCGTAATCTACTATTTATTTGCATACTGTGATTCATTAAACCGTACAACAGATTTCAAAATATAAATAATTTGCACTAACTTATAATATTAGGTTGAAATTGCCGTTCTGCAGTACTGGCCATTTCAAATCAAAATATTTTTTGTTTGGCTAAGAATTCTAATTTCAAATTAATTTTATTTTAAAAACATGGATTTTTTTTTCCAAAAGTAGTCATTTGTTTATTGATTAGTGTTACATTTTCATCGCATTTAAATCTTTTTCGTCATCATGGATACGTTAAAAATTCGAGTAATTATGGAATATGAGTACCGTCGTGGCAGCAACGCGGCACAAGCGGCACGCAACATCAACGACGTTTACGGAGCTAACACTACAAACCAACGCACTACCTGTTATTGGTTTGCTCGCTTCCGTTCTGGAAATTTCGACCTGAAAAATGAACCTCGCGGTCGTCCGAAGACTTTGGTCAACAATGACGAATTAAAGGCGATTGTGGAAGCTGATGATACACAATCTACGGCTGAATTAGCAGCAGCTTTCGACGTTAGCGTCAAAACAATATTAGTCCATTTGCGTCAAATTGGCAAGGTAAAAAAGCTTGACAAATGGGTACCCCACGAACTCAATGATCCGCTGCTCCTGCACGACAACGCGCGACCTCATACTGCACAGCAGACGGTCTCCAAGTTGCAAGAACTGGGGTTGGAAGCTCTCCGTCATCCGACCTACTCACCAGACCTTGCGCCTACAGACTACTACTTTTTCCAGAATTTGGATAACTTCTTGGCGGGAAAAAAATTCAATACCCGAGAGGCAGTACAAAATGCCTTTGAAGAATTTGTTGCCTCCCGTCCAGCTGATTTCTTTAAGAAGGGCATCAATAAACTGCCACTGCGTTGGCAAAGATGCATTGATTGCATGGGTGATTAATTCGATTAATACAAATAAAAAATACATGAAAAAAATTCATTTAAATTTTTTCATACAAAACGGCAATTTCATAGGTAAAGACCTATTATAACATTTTTTTTTTTTCCAATAATTGATTTAACGCGTTGAACGCCAAATGACCGACAAACAATACATTTTCTATTGTGTCTCGTTGTTTGGCAGTTAAGGTGTTAATGTAACCACGAGCAAGAATTGCTTGTTGTTTTATTTGTTAAGAAGTATAACTTCTAACGCGTGTACATAAGTACACACACTCTTTTTTAAACTTTGCCCCACACTGAATTTCTCCTGTCTCGTGAGTGAGTTTACAAAAATTTAAAGTCACATACACGAACAGCCGAACCCGGAACAACCTGTAGGCCATACAAATATTTGTTTCGTGCAGGGATCGAACCCGCGACACGCGGCGCAGCAGTCGATTGCTCAGCCGCTGCGTCAACCGTGCCGTATAAACCCGTTTTAACCGTGAAACATACCTTCTGAAGGTATGTTTCACGGTTAAAACGGGTTCATACAGTAAGAAGTTACTTTCGTTTTTATTACGTGTCTGGGCTTAGTATGCATACTATTAATCATTAAGAGGATTGTTCGCACAGATACCCCTTCACCACTAAACCTGATGCCGCGTGCTTCCGAAAGTGAAGCTGTATCTGCTAACGCTTCAGCCAATAGGCAACCACATACTTGCTCTTGTGTTTTGCTTTCCACAGCGCTGGTGAGGCAGTGTGTGTCAGCGGTGAGAAGTGTGATGCAAAAACTTTCATCACCGAGAATTTATGTGGTAAGCTGCGTGTGTCCCGTAACGGCACGGGCTCCACGATAACGGGTATTGGCAACCAAACTAACACTGGTGCACTATCTTGCAGCCTAACAATCGAGTCTTATTGCGGGGAATATTCAGTTAACATTGACTGTTTAATTTTACCAGAAATTACACATCCTTTACCGTCAGCTCCAATTAGTTTAAAGCAAATAACCATGCTGTGGGTATACAACAGCTGGCGGATCCGACATTTAATATAGCTATATCAGCTGTAGACATATTGGTTAGCAGTGGTAGCTGGGCGTAAGTTCTAGGCGTGAATTTATGTACATATGCCTGTAGGGGTAAAATTACATTTAATATGATTGTACTATAAAACATAATACGTACATAAGTTAAATGTAAAGAATACAAAATAAAAAACACAAATATAAATCATACCATCTTGATGATATTAAGTTCAACGCCATCTATCAAGATTAATAGAAACGTTGAGTACGAACTTCTTTTTGGAAAAAACATCCCTATTCACTTGGCCTTAGTGTAGCTACAAATTCAAATAATAATAATTATTATAATTTCTCCGTCAAGAAAGACGGTTATTTTGTTTGTCGTCGGCTGCACTAGCGCTCCCATTTCTACTGTCATGTTTAAAAAATACTTTAATATGGTGTTGTTATTCGCCATGTTTTTTATTTTATATTCGCAATATTTGATTTAATCAAACTGTAAACAAGTTGTTACTGGAAGAAGAAGCTTTGAAAAGAAATTTACTTACAAAGAGGTTTACGGCTGAACTAAGTTGGGAACATGACGGCTAAAATAGTTCTATCAAAATAAACAACAAAAGGGGTCAGATGTTCACCTCGTGGGTATGGGTTGCCTGCTGCCAGGCTCATCTCAGTATAGTTTCATCGATGATATGCAAACTTGAGCGAAAACTTTAATTGCGATGAAAAACTGGCCAATCACAACAGCGCGCAGCGTTCTGAATGTGTGCGTGAACGTTACCCGGTGTTTGGCAATGTCACGTTATAACAATGAATATTGTTTGTTAATGTTATTTTCCTACATATTATATTATATTTAGGCCACAAAAAGTTTCTCGAAATGGATAAAGTGTAAGTTTATCAAATATTAAAATAATCGTAAATAATTGCGTTCTGGTGGGTTTGAACTCACGACATGATGTGTCGCACGGCGTACTGCAAAAAAATGTTTTAACAAAATTTGACACCACTAAATACAGACAGAATCGTATTTCAAATTAATTTCATTCGGATCAAAAAGGGGTCAAATCCGCCTCGTAGGTAGAGTCCTATCTAAAGGACACTTAACTACAAATTACACCACCACCAATTTAGACCGGCTTGTCAAGCACTGGCTTACCTCGAGGCGACGGACCCCGATGTGATGGCGAAGGGTTCGGGTATATATCAAAACTTGAGCGAAATCTTTGATTGCGCGATGTAGAACTGGCCACAACAGCGTTCTGAATATGTGCGTTAACGTTGCCTGGTGTTTGCCGTGTTTGGCAACGTTATAACAATGAATATGTTTGTTTATGCTACATACCTACATATTATATTATATTTGGGCCTCAAAAAGTTTCTCGAAATGGAAAAAGTGTCAGTTTATCAAAACATAAAATAATCATAAATAATTGCGTGGGTTTGAACTCACGACATTATGTGTCGCACAGCGTACTGTAGGAAAATATTTTGTTTTAATTGAAACCTCCAAATACAGACAAAATCCTATTTCAAATTTATATTATTCGGATCAAAAAGGGGTCAATGTAAATCCGCCTCGTAGGTAGAGCCCCATCTAAAGGACAATAGAAAGAAAGTGTGCACAGAGACTAATTCGAATTACAAAAATTAGATTGCTAAAATAAATACAGGTGCTTTGTAACCAACCTACTTATTTTTTAATCTTGTGTTATAATAGTGTTCGATTATAGGAACATTTGACCATATATCATTTTATGTGATGTGTATACTATTAATAATATACCTGCCACAAAAAAAATATTGCTTATAGTTTGAAAAACAAAAAATATATCCAAAAAATATTGCATTCGCGCGGTTCCGAACTCGTCACTTCATGTCACAGGGTCGCTGCTTGCTACAGCTAACAGTGACCACATTAAAAAAAACCGGTCAGAAGTGAGTCGGACTCGCGCACCGGACCAGCATATAGTATAAAAAGTTGTATAATACATGCATAATATAGTAGAGAAACACTGATTTAAAGGTTTCTAATGTGATGTCGTACTTAAAAACATTTTTTTTCAAACGGTGGCTGAACCCTACAAGATGGATGTAAATAATGTACTACAGTATTATACACCTTAAAAAGGTTCACAAAAAAGTCCCTGATGATAATAATATACGTATATTTCTTAGGGATAACCCACAAAAATCGATTTTATCCTTACTTTTTACGAGAAATGACTTATTTACGAAGCAATTTTAAGCAATACAGCATAAATCCTTATGTAGATTAATATGGCCCTTTACAGCATGTAATTGAAATGAATATTTTCGGAGATATTACAGATTTAAAATGCAGGGACACAGTGGTTTTTTCCACCAATGCGTAGAAGTCACAAACCCACCTTGAGCAAAAGTAGTGAGCAATGCTCGTGCCTCCTCTGTATGGGAACAGACCTATGCCTTGCAGTGGGACAGTAACAGGCTGGTATTCTTTTTATTAATTCATGATTATAATTACCAAATCACATTAAAACTCTTTGCCATTTGTCTTGGCTGGCGCTTGTAGATGCTCGTTAGGGGTATTTATAAGTCTATATTTCTGACAACCAGTCTTACCTAATATTATTTGGTATGCATGGTCAGATAGGCAGTCGCTTTACGTAAAATATTGATTCAGCCGCATCAGGTTAGACTGTAAGACGAGGTACTTGGAAAAAGATTGGATGGATGATGATGACTAAAATAGTTCTACTAAAATAAACAACAAAAGGGGTCAAGGTCACTTGTGAAGTATGATTATCGTCCTCGTGGGTGTGTTGTTCACCTGTCACCAGGTTGGTTTGGCACATGTCATTAAAATTCAACATGACCGTTTTATCACTATTGTGATTACTTCCCTTTCAAGATGCAACAGCTGAATGACCGCCAAATGAGACCAGCTTGACAACAACTACTTTCCCACGAGGCGACGGAACGGACCCCTGTTATACTGACAAAGGGTTAACTTTTGCATACAAAGTCCTGTTTTGAATTGGGGCCAAAATAGAAAATAAAAAGAAAGTTTGGTGTCAACGTATTTACAAAAGAATAAGGTTCATTGACCAAATTAATAACATTAAGGAAGTAAGTATTCGGTGGCGAGAACCTGGAGTGAACCTGTGGGAGTTGGGGAGTCTTGATACATTTTTGGGTTTCGTGAGAGAACCATTATAATTATTGAATTTACTCAAATTGTTATTCAAGTAATAATGGATCAATAAGTAAAACTTCTTTGAATAATCTAATCTATCTATATGATAATCTTTAAATGAGCAATTCTTGTATTATGTGTTAGTATTCTTGTATGTATATATAATCTGAATCTCAGTAACGGCTCCAACGGTTTTCATGATACTTTTTCGGATTAGGTTTCGGGGGTGATAAATATAGCTATATATATAAATATAAGCTAGGTTGAAATTTTAGAAATCGTTGTTTTATCCTAGCTCGGTCATCCAGGTACTGATTAATTATCATACGATGAAAGCAATAACACTATAAATTTTCAGATAGCAGCCACGAAACGATGAGTTTATCTTCACAGTTAAAAAAAAAGCAACATTTGTTTATTGTAAATACTCACATAGTTATGTTATTTTGATCATTAAAGTTCGCGGGGATTTCAACTCACGACATGTGTGGTGTTGGTATGGAGGTTGTAAAAGGGAAGATTGTTAAAATAAGTACTTAGGTGTTTTAGAGCTTTTGACTATACCCCCTTGTTTTGGACTCCTACTTAAAGGAATATATCTAAAATTTAATCAATACTTTCATTTTATTATCTACCACACAAAAAAATACTAACAGTTTCAAATAGAAAAGTATACGTCCAAAAAGTATTGATATCGTGGGGATTCGAACCCGTGACCGTTTGAAGTGTAATTATTGTCGAAAAATGGAATCGTTATGATCTTTCCTATTTACCAACATTAGTATTTATGCTATTTAACTGTTTGACCCCTTTTGTGTCATAATTGATACTAAAAACTGATGCCTTTCCATTACTTATGTAACTAGATTATTTTTACGAAACTAAGTGTTGGATTAGATTAACTCTTAACTTGGTAACAATAATTGGGGTTGATTTTCAAAAAAATAAATGCACCCAATCACTTTGTGGTAAGCCTGTGCCACCGCAGCTGCTGTATTTTTGGTAGAAATTTAATGCTTCGTGTTCTGATTTAAATAATTAAGAGAGAAATTAACATGTACACATGTACACATGTTTTGCAATAGTTTCACAGAATTTAAAAAATAAAATAAATAACAACACAAAATAACAAACTAGCTTCTTTTTTTAGTAAGCATTTGAGTATTTTTAAAAGTTAACGATATAAGAACGTAATGGATAGGCCAAGAATCTCAATGTTTGCTTAAATTGCCTAAGGTTGGGTCAAAATGAAAATAGGTGCAGAATAACCCACTGTAGGTACTGTGCAGGTAGGCATAACACCCTATTGCACATGGAACGCACAGATACACCTTCACCACTAAACCTGATGCCGCGTGCTTCCGAAAGTGAAGCTGTATCTGCTAACGCTTCAGCCAATAGGCAACCACATACTTGCTCTTGTGTTTTGCTTTCCACAGCGCTGGTGAGGCAGTGTGTGTCAGCGGTGAGAAGTGTGATGCAAAAACTTTCATCACCGAGAACTTATGTGGTAAGCTGCGTGTGACCCGTAACGGCACGGGCTCCACGATAACGGGTATTGGCAACCAAACTAACACTGGTGCACTATCTTGCAGCCTAACAATCGAGTCTAATTGCGGGGAATATTCAGTTAACATTGACTGTTTAATTTTACCAGAAAATACACATCCTTTACCGTCAGCTCCAATTAGTTTAAAGCAAATAACCATGCTGTGGGCATACAACAGCTGGCGGATCCGACATTTAATATAGCTATATCAGATGTAGACATATTGGTTAGCAGTGGTAGCTGGGCGTAATTTCTAGGCGTGAATTTATGTACATATGCCTGTAGGGGTAAAATTACGTTTAATATGATTATAACATAAAATATAATACTAAGTTAAATGTGTTATGAAGAATACAAAATAAAAAACACAAATATAAATCATACCATCTTGATGATATTAGGTTCAACGCCATCTATCAAGATTTATGTAAACGTTGAGTACGAACTTATTTTTGGAAAAAACTTCCCTATTCACTTGGCCTTAGAAATTATAATAATTATAATTTGAATTTGTAGCTAACAAATTCAAATAATTATAATTATAATTTCTCCGTCGATAAAGACGGTTATTTTGTTTGTCGTCGGCTGCACTAGCGCTCCCATTTCTACTGTCATGTTTAAAAAATACTTTAATATGGAGTTGTTATTCGCCATGTTTTTTATTTTATATTCGCAATATTTGATTTAATCAAACTGTAAACAAGTTGTTATTGGAAGAAGAAGCTTTGAAAAGAGATTTACCTACAAAGAGGTTTACGACTGAACTAAGTTGGGAACATGACGGCTAAAATAGTTCTATCAAAATAAACAACAAAAGGGGTCAGATGTTCACCTCGTGGGTATGGGTTGCCTGCTGCCAGGCTCACCTCGGTATAGTTTCATCGATGATGTGCAAACTTGAGCGTAAACTTTGATTGCGATGAAAAACTGGCCAATCACAACAGCGTTCTGAATGTGTGCGTGAACGTTGCCCGGTGTTTGGCAATGTCACGTTATAACAATGAATATTGTTTGTTAATGTTACTTTCCTACATATTATATTATATTTAGGCCACAAAAAGTTTCTCGAAATGGATAAAGTGTAAGTTTATCAAAAAATAAAATAATCGTAAATGATTTCGTTCTGGTGGGTTTGAACTCACAACATGATGTGTCGCACAGCGTACTGCAAAAAAATGTGTTTTCAATTTGACACCACTAAATACAGACAGAATCGTATTTCAAATTAATTTCATTCGGATCAAAAAGGGGTCAAATCCGCCTCGTAGGTAGAGTCCTATCTAAAGGACACTTAACTACAAAGTACACCACCACCAATTTAGACCGGCTTGTCAAGCACTGGCTTACCTCGAGGCGACGGACCCCGATGTAATGGCGAAGGGTTCGGGTATACATCCAAACTTGAGCGAAATCTTTGATTGCGCGATGTAGAACTGGCCACAACAGGTTAACGTTGCCCGGTGTTTGCCGTGTTTGGCAATGTCGCGTTATAACAATGAATATGTTTGTGTATGCTACATACCTACATATTATATTACATTTGGGCCTCAAAAAGTTTCTCGAAATGGAAAAAGTGTAAGTTTATCAAAAAATTAAACAACCATAAATAGTAGTAGGAAAATATTTTTTTTTAATAAACCTCCAAATACAGACAAAATCCTATTTCAAATTTATTTTATTCGGATCAAAAAGGGCCCCCCTCCCGACCCTTTGCTAGAGCCAGCCCGCGAAGCTGAGCCGATTAATGTTTAAAATGTCCCTAAATAATGGAACAATCAGATCCAGCCTGTCCCTTGCAGTCCTCTTCAGCGACGTCCTAAGCCGAGGTTCGTACCCCGCAGGGGGTGCCCTTAGCGATAGTCGCTTAGCTTATAAGTTTGTATGCCTGGCTGGAGGCCTTACTTTTAATTAAGCCCCCCACAGGAAAGTTCGGTTGAGTAGTAAATATCCCTAAAGGATAAACTGCGAGATGCCCATTCCAAAAAAAAAAAAAAAAAGGATTAAAAAGGGGTCAATGTAAATCCGCCTCGTATTTAGAGCCCCATCTTAAGGACAATAGAAAGAAAGTGTGCACAGAGACTAAGTCGAATTTAAAAATTAGATTGCTAAAATAAATACAGGTACTTTGTAATCAACCTACTTATTTTTTAATCTTGTGTTATAATAGTGTTCGATTATAGGAACATTTGACCATATATCATTTTATGTGACGAGTATACTATTAATAGTATACCTGCCACAAAAAAAATATTGCTTATAGTTTGAAAAACAAAAAATATTGCATTTGCGCGGTTCCGAGCTCGTGACTTCATGTCACAGGGTCGCTGTTTGCTACAGCTAACAGTGAGCACATTAAAAAAAACCGGTCAAAAGTGAGTCAGACTCGCGCACCGGACCAGCATATACTATAAAAAAGTTGTATAATACATGCATAATATAGTAGAGAAACACTGATTTAAAGGTTTCTAATGTGATGTCGTACTTAAACACATTTTTTTTCAAACGGTGGCTGAACCCTACAAGATGGATGTAAATAATGTACTACAGTATTATACACCTTAAAAAGGTTCACAAAAAGTACCTGATGATAATAATATACGTCTATTTCTTAGGGATAACCCACAGAAATCGATTTTATCCTTACTTTTTACGAGAAATGACTTATTTACGAAGCAATTTTAAGCAATACAGCATAAATCCTTATGCAGATTAATATGGCCCTTTACAGCATGTAATTGAAATGAATATTTTCCGAGATATTACAGATTTAAAATGCAGGGACACAGCGGTTGCAGCGTTACCGGGGCCGGCGGCGCGTGCCTATAATTTCGCCCTTAAGCATTTTATGATTAACAGCGATCGCACACATTTATCGGAGCTCTCTAGCGAGCAAAACAACAATTATCATGACTACATATTATAGAACAAAGTCTTTCGCTGCGTCTGTCTGTCTGTATGTTCGCGATATACTCAAAAACGAATGCCACGAATTTCATGCTGTTCCTCATCTCTTTGCTGATTGGTAAAATCATCATCAGAATCGGATAAACGATTCAGATAGTCCACAATTTGTCAATCCTCCATTCTAAAATAAAATGAGATGAATTAAATTATTAAAAAATAATATTTAGCTCATTATTTAATAGTATTTAGCTCATTATAATAACATAATTATGTAAAATAATATCACATACTTTTTCTGAATTTATAAAAAGCAGATATCGTCAAAAACTGATTTTCAAAAATAACGATCCACTTTATCAATAGTTACACTATTCATAAATATTCGTCTCTCAGACTATCAAAGGTCTATAACTTGGAAATTAAATGCCAGCTGCGAGTCAAGGTCATTCGTTACACTAACAGTCAAACGTTCTAGGAAGGTACTTAAGAGCTCAGCTTTCTATCTCTTTCACTGGAACCAGTAGAAACAAATTTGTGTTTCGCGCGTTCTGTGAGACGAATGTTTATGAATCTACGTTTAATTCGTGCTAAACAGTGATAGCACACCTGCGTCCCACTCCCACCATGAGTTGCAACTGTTACCCACGGTATCGGGTGTTAGGTGTACCTAGCTGTAGGAATATGTTAATTGTAGGTTATTGTGTCGTTGCCGAGGTAAGAGGTGCCGAACTATGTCTAGTGACTCGCTGGCACCATGTATTTAGAATGATTTATGTAATTAGTATTAAGGTGTGTAATAAATAAAAGGAATAAAAACATTGCCGATTGTCTTTTATTAACCGACTTCCAAAAAAGGAGGAGGTTCTCAATTCGGATGTACCTATGTATTTTTCTTTTATGTATGTTCGGGAATAACTCCGTCAAATATAGACCGTTTTGCAAAATTATTTTTGTATTCGAAAGGGTCCCATATAAATTTTTAATAGATCTGATGATGGGTTTCGGAGACAGACAACGGAACTCTTCAAAAAATGACGGCAAATCAAACTCAGTCGCTGCTTTCGCATAAACATCCCTGGTTTACGCAATCACACATAATAATATCACGTTGGTACACTCAAAAGGGTTACGCTAAATGTATCAGTATATCAGGGTACCACATTTCCTATCAAAGTTAATAGTAGTTACATATTTTTTCGCGACTAGAAGCTAGTTGTAGCTCAAAGTACTCGGATTCGAGTTTGATTTATACATACATGTATTATTGTATTAAAAGCCGCACTGGTCGACCGATCAAAGGTTAAGCTACGCTTGGCGCGGTTGGTCTATGGATGACTGACCATCTATGTTATGAACTAGTTAATCCGTGTTTCGGAAGGCACGCTAAATTGTTGGTCGCGGCTGTCATTTGTACATCTTTAGCAGTCGTTACGGGTTGTCAGAAGCTACAAAACCTGTCAACCAGCCTGTTGCAATGTCGCGCCTGCTCCGTGAGAATCCATTTCGCTTTTATTTAGCCAAGCTATTAAGCTTAGTATTAGTCAAAAGGAGACATGATAACCATGGACCACTTCCCTTAGTACCTCCCTAATCAAATAAAGACCAATTCTTTATAAATAACTCTTTACTGGAAATTCAATCCAATTCACTTAACTACAATCAAGTACTAGTTGAACGGTGATCCCCGAACTAGGCGTTAGTTTGTATCTTGGGGATCAGAGTTGTACATTTTCATTTTACAAAAAGACATACACGGTGATTATATTGAGGTTTATAATGTTACAGTTTTGTACATGCGTGGATATAGATAGTTTGAAGACCGTCTTGACATGAGAGAGTTTGCTTGGGGAATGGGTATCCTAATTGTACGTTTTGAGATTATCTCTGTGTTGTCTGGCCTGGATTTAAACCTTCTGCGTGTTTGAAGTACTGCATTCAGGATGAAAAGCTGGCGGACATGAAGGACTGGGAAATCCTAATAGAGATGGTCAGTTCAGTATTAAAGATTTCTTGAGCATTACTTTAATGAATTTTATTTATGTTCCAGCGATACTTGGTGAGTAGCGTTATACATGGCATTGTGGCCAACCAGTGCACAGTGATGTCCAAAACGGCTTGTTTGGCTGTTCACAACGGTGTGCTAGCGCCTACACTGATGTATGCAAGTAAATATTGGAAGTGGCAACAGAGACATGAAAGCAGGATAAGTGCGTATTTGTGGTGTGACGTAGAATGATAGTTTGAGGAATGATGTTATAAAACAACGTTATGGTTTAGAAAAAGTTGTAGTTGGGATGAAATTTTTACCGTCATCAATAAGGCAGGATTATTATAATATGCATCAGACGTCATGAAAGGTTGTTTAAAAAAATAGGTGCAATCAAATTCAAACATATAAAACTACAACAATACTTCGTTTGTAGTGACTGCGTTGTAGTGCGACCACACTATGCCAGGCTATGGCATGCCATTGGTACGTTCGTTCATGAGAATTGCAATGTAAATACCATTTTTAAGCATTGAAGTTGTAAGAGGCCAGTATTTGTCAAAGTTATATGTTTCAAATATCGTAGTCGTTTATATTAAATCGGAGTTAAAAGGAAGATCATTACAGCTACTTGAGCTTGCCAAGTTAGCTAGTAATTAATATCCTACCGAACTTTGAAGGTACTTGCAGAATTGATAATAATATATTCATACTAACCCCCCTGAGCATTATTTAGATATTTTTCGTATCTTCCAAGTCTACATATTGTGACGAGCAACTACAGAACCCTACAACTGTGGCTCTTGAACAGAACATGATCACTTGGCCCCACGCTCGATGCCATAACTACCAGCAAAGTGCTGCACACACGCCGATCTAACAAGACGGAATGGCACCCCTCTATCGGTTGTTACAAGTTGCATTCCATACTAAGCGCCTACCCACCTTCCATGGAAATAAAGACATATCGTCCGGTATCTTAACGTCGCCGGGGCCAAGCCATTGGGTTCTAAGACAACCGGAACGCCAACGGTGACAAGTACGTCGGATGATGGCGTAACCTACTAATTATATATGCTGACGTGTATATCCAACCCACTGTATCTTAGAAATACATGTTTCGTGAAAAGGGCTTTTAAAACTCTTTTTTGTTTGTATTGGTAACAGTTTTTTAACATAGTATAAAGTGATGGCTACCAAATGGTAGGTATTTATACGTTTTGTCTAGCCATGTAAATTTTACAATCACACTATATAAATAAAAATATAAATATTGCTGGACAATCCACACAGCATCATCTAGCCCCAAGCTAAGCAGAGCTTGTGTTATGGGTACTAGATGACTGATATACTTAATACAATACATTACATAGATAGATATTTTTTATTATACATAGCAAATACCCAGAACACTCGGAACAAATCTTTGTAGATCGTACAAACATTTGTCCCAAGGCGGGAATCGAACCCGCAACCTCCTGCGTCGCAGGCGGACCTTCGCCCACCGCGCCACATAGGTCGTCAAATGTATATATGTGTATATGTCCATAACACATTTTTTTATTTTTTTATAAAAAACATTGCTCCACACTAGGAATTTCTCCTGTATTGTGGGTGCGTTTACAAACATTTTAACTCACATACACAAACGGCCAGACCCGGAACAACTACCTGTGGGTCACACAAATATTTGTTCCGCGTGGGGATCGAACGCACAACACGCGGCGCAGCAGCCGATGGCTCAACCACTGCGCCAACCGTGTCGTGTCGTAATTAAAATTAACTACGTAAACGTGTATTGTCTCTATTACACTTAATGTTCCCACTGTTTGAGCAAAACAGTGTATATTTAGAAACACTGGTATTATGAGAAAAAAACTAATGGATCATACAAGAATACTGGGTTTTCTTATACAGTTTATCGCTTAAACAACAATAGGGTTTCTGTAAGACTTTACGTTTCTAATGAAATAACAACGACAGTTTGCAATAACGAAGGTGTATTCTATTTTTTTTTTTTTTTTAAACTTTGCCCCCCAGTAGGAATTTCTCCTGTGTCGTGGGTGCGTTTACAAACATTTAAAGTCACATACACGAACAGCCAGACCCGAAACAATTACCTGTAGGCCATACAAGTATTTGTTCCGTGCGGGAATCGAACCCACGACACGCGGCGCAGCAGTCGATCGCTCAGCCACTGCGCCAACCGTGTGGTCAAATTCTATTGTTACTACTTTTGTCAAAAACACTAAAACTAAATTGATATTAAAAATATAGGTACATTCACTCAAATTAAACAAGAATATTGAAGTAACAGAAACTGAAATAATGAATGAATTCTCTCCAAATGAATTGTTTATGAATTGCTTTCTTACGCGATTGGCACACTGCACCGCATCACGCAGCGTAGCGCGTGCATGCGTTTTCTGTGTGTTGCACTACGCGTGTTTTCTATACAAACACAGGTACTTGCAAACAACGCAAGATCATTCCCGCGCTACGCTGCGTGATGCGGTGCAGTGTGCCAATAGGGTTATGTATAAACCTCAAAGTTATATTAAACAAATCAATGTGTTCGTTAAGATCGAGTGATTCCGAAACAACAAGATTTTACAAAATAAATGTTCTAGTTTGAGGCATTGCGTTACACAATTCTAATGAATCTTTGTTTTCAAATCAAATCAAATCAAATCAAATCATTTATTGCAATCCATGATGTACACTTACATGTATGTGGAAATATTAATAGAAACAATCATGGACCCTGTCGGGTTTATTTATTTCCTCTCACCAATACCTCTAGGTTCAATCTCTTTGGTTATCTCTTCCAAAAGATCGGTTACAATTTCTGTAATTTTCATCACAGATCTCTTGTAATGCATTTAAATAGCACACTGTTTCTGAAATTTTATTGCTACGGAACCGGTTTTTATCAACAAACAACGCGGGCGAAGCCGCGGGCGAAAGCTAGTACATCATAAAATTAATGTAAGCACTAACTATCTGTCTGTCCGTTTTGATCCGTGTGAATGTATGCTTGACAGCTAGTCTACTCAGCTGTTTGTGATGAAATTTGATATGGATAATCTGAAGCCTGGGGAAGGACATAGGCTAGTTTTCATCAACAAACCACGCGTTACAACATAACAAATATCTGTAAACATTCAATTTCGAAATGTGTTTAGCACGATACAAGTGCAATCGTAGAACTACGCTCAAGTTCAAGTTACAAGTTCAACAGCCAATTGATTTCCCTCCAGATTGTCACAATAACAACGCGGCCACCCTTGTACCACCCGATACTAAAATAGTGACCTCATTACCAACGATATCAGAAGGAGATGAAGCTTACTTCAGGATGTCATCCCTTTCTATATTCGTAAAAATAAGAGTGCTTGTGAATACTAGTGAAATTTGCTAAAATATAAGCTTAAAAATAAAGTCCAATCGAACAATAAGAAGCCAAGGGTTTGTAGTTCCGGATTTAATAATTTTGAACTGCCTACACGAAAGTTTTTTTTTTTTTTTCTTAAAATATTTTACAAATAATACCCAAATCAGTGCAGCCATTCACATGTGATGCGCTTAGCAACGAACAACGTTTCATTTATTATTTATCCATGTTTAGTCAATACTAGCTGTCACAGGCACGGACACAAAGTGCAGTTGGTTCCATTCCTACTCGTGGTAGTGCATTGCAATAGTTTGAATTACTTTTTTGGCTAGTTATTGTTGTTACCAGCAATTTATTAACTTGCTTGCTTACTACCAAGGGAAATTAGAAAGTAGCCAATGAGCAGTTTATGATATGAAACTCGGCTTTGCTACCTTAACTTTGGTGACAATGCTACTACAAAATGGTACAGCTTTTATTGGTAAATAAAAATGTTAAAATAATTTGTAACATTTATTTTTCTCAGTTAAACTCATGGAAATATTAAATTGTGAATACAATACTACAAAGGAAAACAATTCATGGGTTGGCCAGGAATAAACATGACATATAATAACATTGTAACATAACATCGGTTTGTGGAAGTGGTTTACAAGTACATACTCAAATAATTCTGTCTGAGAATTTCTTTTTATTATTAACTAGTCATGGGCTTGATGTTGCTCCGCTGAGTTGCATCGGAGCATGACATGGTTCTTAATCCTATTGTGTGATAGTAACAAACAAAATAGGATAAGAGCCACGTTACGCCTCGTGCAAGGGGTATTCAACTGCATCAGCTGTTTCGCCTTCAATTCAGCCAAAGTTTAGTCTTGATGTTGCTCCGCTGAGTTGCATCGGAGCGTAATATGAATCTTATTCCTACTTTGTGATAGTTACAAACAAAGTAGGAAAAGGATACATTTACGCTACGTGCTCTGACAAGGGGTATTCAGATGCATCTGTTTTGACTGAAAGCTGACCAGTTTGTGTGGAGCGACGCACGATGCTGTTTGGACGACTCCGGAAACTGTTATTTGTCCATCTGTAATGTGACAAAATCTTTGAGTTAGTAAATTTACAGTTAAGTTATTTAACATATTCTAATGTGAAAACAAATTGCCAACATGTAGGGTTTATTGAGTGAATCGCACTAAGTACCTCATGAGTAATTCTTTTAACATCGAGTTCGAAATTTGCCCCCTTTGACTTTCTTTATTTCAGTAACGATAATTAATTGATTGTTACCCAAACAAACGTTTCACATGCTTGCGTTCATATTATTCAAGCTCATGGTCAAGAGCAGCAATTATCAAAGTGAAGATGGCAATATGCTAATTCCGGTAAGAGAACATGACTTTGTGCTGCAGTTGGACCAGTTATTGACTAGCAAAACATTTTGAAACTTTAAAGTCTAAATCAAATATCTATCTACTAATAATTAGGAAAACCAAACAAGTCCAGGGTTATGATGGAGTCGCTGTGGTATGAGGCCGTGAGAGCCACCAATGTCAGGCAGGAAATGCATCGCGTGACTAGCTTCTCGTTTCAGTCAGCACGCCGCGTCACGTCTGTTGTCACGGGGGAGCTGGGAACATACATCAGACTAAAGTCAAATCTTTGCTAGTGTTGTATATCATCAATTGTTACAGGAATCCAATCATACAAGTGGTCTTAATTATCTGTAGCACTAGGTTGATACCGAACGCTGCATTTTAAGAAAGTCAACCTATTGTGTAAATATTAACAATATAAATTGTGCTTACATTTAAAAGGTGGCATCGACGTCGACGAACAACCTGATACCATGAGTTCAGTACCTAAAAACCCCCAGCTTTGAGATTTTTGATGTTTCAGCTTAGGTTTTTTACTTGAAACTTTTGAATAACTTGAAAGGTGCAATGTTATCTTCTTACACCGACGTTTGACCACGGAACGTCATCGTTATCACGGCTTGCCTCGTCACTACATCTCGAAATCAGCCAACTCTACAAACGGGCCTTCCATCTGAAACACAAAGAATTCATGTTTTATAACGAAGTGTTAATAGATTATTCAGGTCACACCTTCATCGGATCGTATCTGTGTTGATTTCGCTGTGACGCATTAGGAAAAAGTCTGAGTGTGCGGTCATGGTTATATAAAATTGCGTTATATCTCGTAATTATCTCATGAATTCATGCCAAAATGGCAAGGATGCAGTTTCTTGTGGATCTCTCATTATTGGCAGTAGAATTACTTGGATACTTTGCACGCTTTCAGCATTCACCAGTGATGGAAATAAAAATCATTTCAGCTCGGTATTACTACTCAGAAATTACGAAGAAATCTTTGACTTGTTTATAGGCTGAAAAAATATTCTTAAACGGAATATGTTTTACTGTGCATCACATCAAACCACAGCTCATAGGTATACCAACACTTGGCCAGCTGGTCGCCATCATCTATGACTGCTCGACAACTTGGACAGGGCCTCGGATAGACCGCGAAATACGGTTAGGTATGATGGTAAGAAAGGGTTTGAACACCACTTAGAATTGAAAATTGGTTTTTAAATTATACTCAAAACAGTTCTGTTGACACTTTTTTGTGAAAACAAGGCCTAATCATATCTTATCAAATTCTATATCATTATATGGGTGCAAATAATTATGAGCGATGTGGTATGAAGATAGACACTCACCATTTAATGACAGATTAGTGCTGCAAATATGCACGTTGTCTTCTCTTATCTTGTTCGATCTAGACTGCGGTCCGCCAGCTGCTCACGATATAATGCTAAGTGTACGCTTTAGTTACCATGACAACAACGCCACAACAGTAATTTTCATTCATTTTTTATTCAAACAAGTGATCGATATTCGATCACTTTAGCTTTATCCAGTGCTATTACGTAGGTAATGCCGCCACTTAGCCCCTCCTAGTCACTTTAATGCATTAAATAGCTTCCGCCCGCGGCTTTGCCCGCGTGGTTTGTTGTTAAATACCATTCAGAAGAATTATGCTATTTGGTGACATGATTTCAATGTATGTCTATCACATGTTATTTATGCGGTATTCCTTTTCACATTTTTCGTGATAAGTTAGAAAAGTGATAAAAGGTGAAAAAATGTTTGAGAACGTGCAAAATAGAGCATACGACACCTACCCTACATGCGCTAGGAGCCCCATTTCAAATCCATAACAAGCCTGTTATGTCTTATTAACTAAATACTAGGGCAAACGCTATCAAAAAATATTCCGCAGGCTTCAGACTATAATTCATATTAAATTTCATCACAAATGGCTCTGCAGATATATCGTTAAACACATTCACATAGACAATCAAAGCGAACAGACAGATTATTAGAAGTTATTTTCTTTTTTATAATGCGAATAAGAAAGACGTGAGCAAGCTATTTAGAGCTGACCGTGGGAAAAACATGGCGTGCCTCAATGTGTACCTACAATTTTAAAGTTTACCTTGCGATTTATTGATCGTCGTTGCCTTTAATGGGAACTGCTGAAGCTCATTGCGCGTATCTTATGTTAGTTAAGAGGGTTAGTTAGAAAAAGGGATAATTATTTAGTTATTTTTTATATTTATTCCGGGTCTGGCTTTTGTGTATGTGAGTTTAAATGTTTGTCAACGCACCCACGATAGGGAACGGAGAAATTCCTGGATGAAAGAATTGTGAGGAAACATTTCAAAATAAACATTGCGTATTATTGGGTATGCGTGGTATTAGCATATTGCCATGTCGTCTCCAGTTAAAATTGTGCCTTCACAATGTGCCTCTCTATTTCAGTGACTCGCAATCATAGTACGTTTACTAGGTGCGTCCAAGCACAAAAACGGGTATACCTTTAATTCCAGCTCGTGTGATCGCATCCCGGATAACGCCAAAGAGTATCGCTGACTATTTCCTCCAACATTTTTTTGGTAATTTTTGCAACCACCTCATTTCTTTCTGCCAATATGGATGGTTCTATTTTATCGTCTCCAAAAGAAATCACATGAAAGCATCTTTTATCTTATACTTCGTAGAAAACGGTGAAAGTCATCTGTTTGATTAGAGTTCTTTCAAAGGTTCACCTGGCTCGTCCACCTATATTATAGGAATGTCTACTTTCCCGCCCGAACAACACATACCTTCTTCTTCTTCGTTTAATGAAAAATTACTTGGTCTTTATTAAGACCAAGTAATTTTTTTGAATTGACTTTGACTTTTGCTTTGAATAAACAAATGAAGAGAACAAAGTTTTGATAACTGATTGAAATGGACAACTTATCCGCTTAGCTTTGCCCAGTTGCGGTCGGCTTCCAGTCTGACTGGATGCAGCTGTATACAATTTATTAGGAACAATAGCCTATCGGACTTCCACAACTCAGTTACTGGGCAACATGATTCCCCTTGGTAAGTCTGGTTGTCAGACTTTCGGGCTCCTGACTACCCGTAACTACTGTCATAGATCTACAAATGACAGATGGGACATACGGAGAGACAAAGACTCTCAATATGTAACGAACAGTCACCAATCCACAGACTGACCTCGCCATGCGTAGCTGAACCTTCAATCGACCCGTGCTTCTGTAACCACGCATTGACGCATGAACTGAGGAGTTCATGCGTCAATGCGTGAACGAATGCTTGAATGCGTATGTTTACACCTTTCGAACTTGTTTATGGAAATAAATGTTACTTACCGAGTAACCTTTTGAGAAGAGTAGAACCACTCTACAATGATGACAGTTATCCCCGTGAGCTTGAATATAGATTGCAGGAAAAACTTAATTAATTCGACAACTTAATTCTAAATTCAACGTATGGTATTTAGATGACGGAACCCTAGGAGGTCATGTGGACACAGATTTAGCTTTGACTGATTTAGCTTTTTTAAAGGAAAAATTCAGTTCCATTGGACTAGACCTTAATCTTTCGAAATGCGAAATTTATCTTCCCCAAGCCACTGACAGGCAGACTATCATAGCAAAATTTAACACAGTAGCACCTAACATCAAAATCATGGAGAGAAATTCTCTCCACCTCCTGGGGTCCCCAATTTTTGACGAATCCTTTCCCACTTTTATTGAGGAGAAAATACAAAATTTTAAGGATGTTTCGGAAAGACTTTACAAAATTAACATACATTCGGCTTTCACACTTATTCGATACTGTTGTTTTGGACCAAAATTTACATATAGCCTACGCTCTTCCCATCTTTGGAAGCATCCACAACTTTTAGAAAAAGTAGACCAAATTATAAGAAACACTCTTTCTTCGATCCTAAATGTGGCCTTGGACGACCGAGCATGGCAGCAAGCCACACTTCCCATTCGCCTGGGTGGTCTCGGCGTCCGCAAAATTTCCAGTATAAGTTTACCGGCATTCCTCTCCTCGGTCCATAGTACCGATAGATTAACCAGGAATATTTGAGCTTTCTCACTGGTTGATTTTGAAGTACCGTGTTTGACCGATGCGTTGAACGCCTGGAAAATGGCTTGTCCCAATACGGATTTGCCCGACAACCTGTCTTCCCAGGCGCGATGGGACGTGCCGCTCTGCAGTACTATACGGAATTCTCTGTTGAACACGTCACCTAGTACTGCTGAGCGTGCCCGTCTGTTGGCCGTGGGAGAATGGGAGTCGGGCCTCTGGCTTCAGGCACTCCCGTCAGCCACCATAGGTACTATGATGGATGACACATCGTTTCGGCTCGCTACTTGTCTTCGCTTGGGTGCCCCTTGTGTTGCTCCGCATCGGTGTCACTGTGGTGAAGCGGTCGACAGTTTCGGGCACCATGGCCTGTCCTGTTACAGGAGCGCAGGACGCATAGCACGGCACGCCAGCATCAATGATATTATTCGTCGAGCTCTTGGTACCGCCGGCGTACCAGCGGTATTAGAACCTAACGGCTTGGTACGAGACGATGGTAAGAGACTGCAGACGGCATGACTTTGTTGCCTTGGAAGATGGGTAGGCCTTTGGTGTGGGACGCAACCTGCGTCGATACCCTTGCGCCATCTCATGTTTCAAGCACGGCAGGCTGTGCTGGCGCTGCCGCGGCGGGTGCTGAGACCCTCAAACGGCGCAAATACTGTAACCTTATTGGTAACTACAGTTTTGAGCCGTTTGGGGTTGAAACGCTCGGGTCATGGGGTCCGAGTGCACGTTATCTTTATAAAGAAATTTCTCGACGTCTGATCGACACTTCGCGTGACCAGAGGGCTGGCTCATTCTTTGCCCAAAGAATTAGTATTGCCATCCAACGTGGCAATGCTGCCAGTCTTTTGGGCACGTTTCCAGATGACAGCGATGCGGAGGAATACTTTAACGCCTGAGTGTCCTTGTCGGCTTTTTTTTTTGTTTTTGTAAATATGTATATACCTAGTTAGTTTTATAGTATATTTGTATATATTTGTGTAGTTTAAATTAATAAAGCATAAAATATGATTAATTCGATAGTAGAAAGGAAAAACAGATATGATCAATATGGTAATAATATAATAAATAATGGATAAGATAATATAATATTAGGTCTTTACCTATGAAATTGCCGTTCTGCAGTACTGGCCATTTCAAATCAAAATATTTTTTGTTTGGCTAAGAATTCTAATTTCAAATTAAGTTTATTTTAAAAACATGGATTTTTCTTTCCAAAAGTAGTCATTTGTTTATTGATTAGTGTTACATTTTCATCGCATTTAAATCTTTTTCGTCATCATGGATACGTTAAAAATTCGAGTAATTATGGAATATGAGTACCGTCGTGGCAGCAACGCGGCACAAGCGGCACGCAACATCAACGACGTTTACGGAGCTAACACTACAAACCAACGCACTACCTGTTATTGGTTTGCTCGCTTCCGTTCTGGAAATTTCGACCTGAAAAATGAACCTCGCGGTCGTCCGAAGACTTTGGTCGACAATGACGAATTAAAGGCGATTGTGGAAGCTGATGATACACAATCTACGGCTGAATTAGCAGCAGCTTTCGACGTTAGCGTCAAAACAATATTGGTCCATTTGCGTCAAATTGGCAAGGTAAAAAAGCTTGACAAATGGGTGCCCCACGAACTCAATGATCGCCAGCGCGAAGTACGCGTCGAGACGTGCCTTGCACTGCTCAACAGACACACAAATGAAGGAATTTTGAACCGCATTGTTACCTGCGATGAAAAATGGATTCTGTTTGATAACCGCAAGCGCTCAGCAAGTTGGTTGGATCCTGGTTCAGCACCTAAACAATGCCCTAAACGAAAACTTACCCCAAGAAAAGTGATGGTCACTGTTTGGTGGTCTAGCGCCGGTGTGATTCAACATAGCTTCTTACCAAACGGGGTGAGCATTACTGCAGATGTGTACTGTGAAGAATTGAACACAATGATGGAGAAGCTGGCACATCTCCAACCAGCATTGGTCAATCGCTCGTCTCCGCTGCTCCTGCACGACAACGCGCGACCTCATACTGCACAGCAGACGGTCTCCAAGTTGCAAGAACTGGGGTTGGAAGCTCTCCGTCATCCGCCCTAGTCACCAGACCTTGCGCCTACAGACTACTACTTTTTCCAGAATTTGGATAACTTCTTGGCGGGAAAAAAATTCAATACCCGAGAGGCAGTACAAAATGCCTTTGAAGAATTTGTTGCCTCCCGTCCAGCTGATTTCTTTAAGAAGGGCATCAATAAGCTGCCACTGCGTTGGCAAAGATGCATTGATTGCATGGGTGATTACTTCGATTAATACAAATAAAAAATACATGAAAAAAAATCATTTGAATTTTTTCATACAAAACGGCAATTTCATAGGTAAAGACCTATTATATACCTGTAAAATACAAACCAAATGATAAAATATTGATTAAAACTGAAACTGGTTATAAGCTCTTTAACCTTTATACTAGTCCTTACACTGTTATTAGAGATTTGTCACCAAATGAAGAGGTTAACATCCATGGTAAAATTGATGTTATTCATAAAAACAGAACGAAGTTGTACTACCCATAATTATGTAAATCAAATCAAATCATATATTTATTAGTTTCATCATATCCTGCCATAACACGGCGTGCAAATGTTTTCACAATAAGCAATGTCAATTAGTCTGACTTACAAATTACAGACTCTATTGATTTGTCGTCTAAATAGTCTTTAACAGTATAATATCTTTTGATTAATAATAGCTTGTAAAGTTCTTTTAAATATTGTTACCGGTAACTCTTGAAAACCATCTGGTAAATGATTGAAAATAATAATCGTCACACAGTAATTTACATTTTTTTTTAATTATTTTTTAAATTATTTTAGCTTTACTGGTGGCAGCCGAACTCTATCTTTCTGCCGTGTTCTGCTTTTTGGTCCGTCAGTGCTAGTTTCAAATTAATTTAATTTCATTATATAATATATATGTAGATTTGGCAAAGGCAGAATTTTTTTGTTGTTGAAATATTGCCTTACAGCTGTCTAAAAAGCTCCTAAGAATACACAATTATCGACAGTGGTCAGGTGCGAGTCTTTATAATGAATATCTAGTTTATTTATGTTTGCGTTGTATGTTTGAAATTGTATTGTTTTTGTTTTACTCTTATTTATTTGTAAGTTATTTTTTTCTAGCCATACTATTGCATTATCCAGAGCTTGGACTGTTTCCATATCCAAGGTTAGCTAGTTTTGTTATTGTCACTCTTAATCATTATTGTAGTGTCATCAGCGAATAGTTCAGCAACAATACCTAGGTTACTGACCTACGTTGCGATCGTGGTTGTAAAATGATATACACTTATGTTGCTCTGGATAGATTGTGCTAGCTAAAAAGTACATGGTATTGTTTGTAAAAACTAACGGAATATCAAATGTAATCTTAGGTGTAAGTGTCATATAAAAAAAAGAAATGTTGTACTCATATTTTATACATGCGATAAAAAGATTGTAAAAAAAATTGTATCCATGCAAAGGAATACGTTTTTTTTTAATTGTCTTGGGAGGTGTGATGTAGTACGTATGCACCTATTATATCGATGTGTGTAACCAATATATAACTCGTGTATTAACATAATAAAGGGCAGTCTTGCACCATATCTTGTGATGTTTGATTCAATCTGATACCCAACCATACAGACGCGTCCTATCAATACTATTGTCAAATTCAAATTCAAATTCAAATTCAAATATTTTATTTGTAGAACATAGGTAAATAAAAATACAGATGTCAATGTTAATAAATGAGCGCTATGTCTTGCCGTCAACGGCGTACAAATATTTCTAATTATAATTTCTAATGAATAACTGGTAAAAAACATAATAAAAACAGTCAGATTAATAATGAACTCAACTATACCAATAATTAATTAATTAAAATAACAATAAATTTAAGCAGATAATAGTACATTAAAATTAAATAGATTAAATAAAACAATTAAGTTATTGACAAATAATATGAAATAAATAAAATGTCATTAAATTACAATTTGTCTGCTAGGTACTCATTGACTGTGTAGTAAGCTTTTTGGCCTAATAAATTAAGAAGAGCCTTTTTGAAATGGCGTATGCTGTCAAGATCTTTTAAACAATTGGGCAACTTATTATATAACTTGGGTGCTATTCCTAAAAAGCTTTTTGAGTAAAGCGCAGACTTGTGTGGAATAGCACATATTTCTCTATTGCGACGTTTCGATCTAAGAGTTTGAAATAAATGCACGTTTGATTTTGCGAATACTGCTGTCTCGTAGATGTACATACAGGGCAAAGTAAGGAGTTTATATTTTACGAATAATGGCCTACAACTATCAGTCTTTTTCAGTTTAAACACAGCACGCACACACTTCTTTTGAGCTTTGAACGCAGTGTTTTTTTCAGTAGAATTTCCCCAATACATTATCCCAAAACGTATCGTTGATGAGACGTACGCTTTGATGCTATCAAAACTACAGATTCATTTGAAATTTTCGCAAGATTGTAAAGCGCATACGAATACTGGTTTAGTTTTTTACACACAGTTTCTACATGATATTTCCAATTAACATGACTATCCAAGTAAAGTCCTAGAAATCTGGCACAAGCGGTTTCCGGTATTTTTTGGTCTGCGTATTTTATATTTAAATTTTGTTTTTTTTTCCTTTGTTCGAACGTCATAATCTGTGTTTTTTCTAAATTTATTTTAAGTTTATTCTTATTTAACCAGTTTATAATGAAATGGATGGCATTATTTATATCATTTTCAAATGATTCTAAATTTTTGCACGGTATAATAATTGTGCTGTCATCAGCAAACAGGACGGTTTGATATTCGGTACACTTCGGCAAATCATTTATAAAAATGAGAAACAGCAAGGGCCCAAGGACACTCCCTTGGGGTACACCGCAAGTTGTATACCTAATGGATGACTTGTGAGCAACTTCTCTCTTAGAGTTGGGACAAATTCTAGTTAAAACCGTTATTTGTTTTCTTCCAGTTAAATACGTTTTGATTAGGCTCAATATATTTCCTCGGACACCATAACGTTCTAATTTACCCAGTAATTGTATGGATATGTTCTATATATTATCCTTATAATCGACTCTATCGATTAATGCCATACAAGCCGCAATATTGTTTAGCAAATTGATTGGTTCAAATGCTTAACCAGGTAGGTAATTCTATAATTAAGAATTTTGATTTTCCTACTTATGAAAAAACCACAAATCCTTTCGACAATTATCTTTAGAGTTCAGTCGACCGTACGTTTCAACATAACAAAACAACAGCTTATAGGTACCGGTTTTGAAGCTATTAAAGTGCGGCCTACCAAACATCCCCTCCAGGGCCCGCTTCAACTTTCTGACTGTATTGTATATATTTTATATTGTATTAATATTATACTGTATAATATTTTGATTGTTTATATGTAATGAATAACAAGATTGACTTTACTATTGATTTAAATCAGTTAAAAATCAAAAGAGTCATTCGTATTTTACGTGAGAACCATTAAATAACAAAACGTTGTGATTTCTCACAGCGCGCGAATTATATTCTCCTTCAAGAAAGGCGGCTTTGAAACATACTTATTGCAACAACTTGCTGCAACCGCTACAGCGAGTCGTAGCGCTACGCCGCGGCGCCGGCGCGACGTAGCGCTACGGTAGTGCGGCGTAGCAAATTATCGACAACGCATCCGCGGTACTTTGTTTTAGTAAAACGGTTCCTCCTTGTATTTTTGCTATATTTTCTGAAAGCAAATCAGTAAATGCACCAACGTCACACAACAACAACTTGGTACCTGTGACCCATACAAAGAAAACAATATATTTACTGCTGCGCTCAGAGTTATAAATGAGGACCACCTAGACACAAAACTTTATTATTGTGCTGGGTTAAAACACCCCCACAATAATAATTTATTTTATTGTCAGCATAAGTACCGTCTTTAGTGTCGTGTGACTTTTATTGTTTATTGACTTTTCTTGCTTTATATCATAGCACAAAACAATCGAAATTTGTTTCAAAAAGTCAAAAAGTTTTCTAACAAGCTGATACGTTTGTTTTCGTCTACATATTTTACCTGTAAAATTCATGACGAAATGCCTGTCAGCTGTCTTATATCTTCTTAATTATACATTGGCGTTTGCGTCATCCATACTTTTTTTAATAATATTATAAAAAAAAAATGTAAAGAAATTGTGATTTCTTAGTTTGGACAGCTACTTTACTAACAAGTTCTTACACTGTTTGCTACTGTGGAAGTTTAATGTTATAACAGACCCTATTGCATACAGGCTGGTAGAACCTTTGTTCTCTATGGTTACAACCACTCAAGTTCAGGCCACTTGTAATTTTGACGGCTCGGTTGGTGCAATGGCTGAGCGATTGACTGTTGCGTTCTGTGTTGCGGGTTCGATTCCTGCACGGAACAATTATTTGTTTGGCCTACAGACAGTTGTTCTGGGTCCTTATGTTTGTGTACATGATTTTAAATGTTTGATAACGCATCCACTATACAGATTATTCCTAGTGTGGGGCAACGTTTAAAAAAGGAAATACAAGATGGAGTGGTGCTCAATACAGTCTGCAGTTTGTATATTAAAACGAATTTGCTCATTTTTGCTCATGTCACATCACCTTAGTTTGTCGAAGTTGAAACATTGTACACTTGTTCTGTACGACACACCTATGCAGCAGCCTATATCGTTGCTGCACGAGGGCATCTTATAGCGGTGACATTTGTAGCGGCCACTTACTTGATGCGTGAAACACGTTGAGTTAGCCAAAATGATCTCATCAAATGAATGAGGACACAGTTATAACGATTTTCTGCCGCACTTCTGTGTTGTGAGTATTTCACGGACTCAGTCTCATGAACATCATCTGCCTAGCCTTGTTCCCAACTATGTTTTGGTCGGCTTCCATTCTAACCGGATGCAACTGAATACTAGTGTTTGACATGAAGCGAATGCCTATCTGACCTGCACTACCCAGTAACTGGAGAACACGATACCCTTAGTAACACTGGTTGTCAGACTTTCGAACTTTTTACTACCCGTAACGACTGTCAAAAATCTAGAAATGACAGCCGGGACTAACGGCTTAACGTGATTTCCGAGGTATGGAGGAGTCTCAATACGTTACAATAGGTCACCCATCCACAGACTGACCTCGGCAAACGTAACTTAACCTTCGATCAACCCGTGCGGCTGTTTTTATTAAGCCACGAGCTCTTCTATAATTCAGAATGGGTAATATTGCGTTCGATCCAGGGCCTTTTTTAAAAGGGCAAGTATGCTACTCTCTTACAAGACTTTTCCTCAATCATATTTTAAATTCATCCATCAAAACATTTGATTTGTTTTCTTTTCCTAATTACTATTAGACAGATTTAGACTTAAAAGTTTCAAAATGTTCTGCCCAAACCAACTGCAGCACAAAGTCATGTTCTCTTACAAGAATTCTATTAAAGATATCATATATAATTATTAAAGATAATAATTATCTTTCAGCAATTTTCCGAAAATTGCTACCTGCACCACAAGAAACACATTAATACTTTATTCATGGTCTTGTACTTGACCATGACCTTGATTAATATGAGCGTGCCCAAATGTAACGTTTCTTGGGTAATAATCAATTCAGTATCGTTTCTGAAATAAAGAAAGTATCGCTTCCATGAGGGCAAATTCTTAACTCGACAATAAAAGAAATACCCATGAGGTACTAAGTGCAATTTAGGTCAGCTTTCAGTCGAAACAGATGCATCTGAATATTCCTTGGCAGAGCACGAAGCGTAAATTTGCTTTTTTTTCTACTTTGGTCACCTCCGCAACACTTAAAGAAATGTTCCCATTGTTTGAGTAAAACACTATATATTCAGGTTACACTGGTTTTATGAGAAAAGAGCTAATGAATCATACAAGAATACTGTATTTTCTAATACAGTTTATTACTTAAACAATTATAGGGTTTCTGAAAGACTTTACGTTTCCTATTAAATAACAACGACAGTTTGCAATAACGAAGGTGTATTCTATTGTAACTACTTTTGTCAAAGACACTAAAATTAAATTGATATTAAAAATATACATTTACTCAAATAAAACAAGAATATTTAAGTTATAAAAACTGAAATAAGGAATGAATTGTCTCCAATTCAGCATTTTCTATTTAAATAAAATTTGAACAAATATAATAAATTGTAAATAAATAAATATAAATATAATAAAATAAAACAATTTAAAAATATCAATCAAGTCTACAAAAAAACTTAAAATTAAAATATAAATCCATCATCATCTCTTCGGATCACGTTCGCACGTGATGCGCTTAGCAACGAACAGCATTTCATTTATTATTTATCTATATTTAGTCAATACTAGCTGTCACAGGCCCGTGCCTGTGCCCGTGCACAAAGTGCAGCTGGTTCCATTCCTACTCGTGGTAGTGCATTGCAATAGTTTGAATAACTTTTTTGGCTTCTTATTGTTGTTACCAGCATTTTCTTAACTTGCTTGCTTACAACAGGGGAAATTAGAAAGTAGCCAATGAGCAGTTTATGATATAAAACTCGGCTTTGCTATCGTAACTTTGGTAACAAAGCTACTATAAAATAGTACAGCTTTTGCCGGTAAATAAAATTCTTAAAGTCATTTGTAACATTTATTTTTCTCAGTTAAACTCGTGGAAATATTTTTATTGGGAATACAAAACTACAAAGGAAAACAATTCGTGGGTTAGCCAGAAATAAACATGAGATATATCAACACTGTAACATAACATCTGTTTGTGGAAGTGGTTTACAATTACATACTCAAACAAATAATTATGTCTGAGAATTTCTTTTTATTATTAACTAGTCATGGGCTTGATGTTGCTCCGCTGAGTTACATCGGAGCATAACATGGTTCTAATACCTATCGTGTGATAGTAACAAACAAAATAGGAAAAGAGCCACGTTACGCCTCGTGCAAGGGGTATTCAACTGCATATGTTTCGCCTTCAATTCAGCCAAAGTTAAGTCTTGATGTTGCTCCGCTGAGTTGCATCGGAGCATAATATGAATCTTATTCCTACTTTGTGATAGTAACAAACAAAGTAGGAAAAGACGCATTTAACGCTTCGTGCTCTGACAAGGGGTATTCAGATGCATCTGTTTCGACTGAAAGCTGACCACTTTGTGTGGAGCGACGCACGATGCTCTTTGGACGACTCCGGAAACTGTTCGATGTCCATCTGTAATGTGACAAAATCTTTAAGTTATTAAATTTTAGTTAAGTTATTTAACATATTCTAATGTGAAAACAAATTGCCAACATGTAGGGTTTATTGAGTGAATCGCACTAAGTACCTCATGAGTAATTCTATTAACATGGAGTTCGAAATTTGCTCTCATGGATGCGATACTTTCTCTATTTCAGTAACGATAATTCATTCATTGTCACCCACAAAAACGTTAAACATGCTTGCGCTCATATTATCCAAGGTCATGGTCAAGGACAAGAGCAGCAATTATCAAAGTGGAGACGGCAATATGCTAATTCCTGTAAGAGAACATGACTTTGTGCTGCAGTTGGACCAGTTATTGACCATCAATACATTTTGAAACTTTAAAGTCTAAATCAAATATCTATCTACTAATAATTAGGAAAACCAAACAAGTCCAGTTTTTTATGGAGTCGCTGTGGTATGAGGCCGTGAGTGCCACCAATGTCAGGCAGGAAATGCATCGCGTGACTAGCTTCTCGTTTCAGTTAGCACGCCGGGTCACGTCTGTTGTCACGGGGGAGCTGGGAACATACATCAGACTAAAGTCAAATCTTTGCTGGTGTTGTATATCATCCAGTGGTACAGGAATCCAATCATACAAGTGGTCTAAATTATCTTTAGCACTAGGTTGATACCGAACGCTGCATTTTAAGAAAGTAAGCCTCTTGGGTAAATATTAAAAATATAAATTAAATAAATAAATAATGCTGGACAATCCACACAGCACCATCTAGCCCCAAGCTAAGCTGTGCTTGTGTTATGGGTACTAGATGACTGATATACTTAATACAATACATTACATAGATAGATATTTTTTATTATAGATAGCAAACACCCAGAACACCTGGAACAAATCTTTGTAGATCGTACAAACATTTGTCCCAAGGCGGTGCTTGCTTGGCAATTGTGCTTACATTAAAAAGGTAGCATCGACATCGACGAACAACCTGATACCATGAGTTCAGTACATGAATTTAAACCCCCAGCTTTGAGATCTTTCTTCAGCTTAGGGTTTTTACTTCAAACTTGAAAGATGCAGTGTTATCTTCCTACACCGACGTTTGACCTCGGAACGTCATCGTTATCACGGCTTGCCTCGTCACTACATCTCCAAATCAGCCAACTGTAGAAACGGGCCCTCCATCTGAAACACAAAGTATTCATGTTTTATAACGAAATGTTAATAGATTATTTGGGTCGCACCTTAATCGGATCGTTTCTGTGTTGATTTTGTTGTGACGTATTAGGGAAAAGTCTGAGTAATAATCTCATGAATTCATGCCAAAATGGCAAGAAAGCAGTTTCTGGTGGATCTCTCCTTATTGGCAGTAGAATTATTTGGAAACTTTGCACGCTTTCAGCATTCACCAGTGATGGAAATAAAAATCATTTCATTTCGGAATTACTACTCAGGACTTACGAAGAAATCTTTAAAACAAGGAGTTTACTCACTTATAGGCTCAAAATACTTTCTTAAACGGACTATGTTTTATTGCACACCATACCAAACTACAGCTCATAGGTATACCAGCACTTGGCAAGCTGGTCGCCATCATCTATGTTTCTGCTCGAGAACGTGGACAGGGACTTGGATAGATCGGTTAATGCGGTTAGGCATGATGGTAAGAAAGGGTTTGAACACCACTAACAATTGAAAATTGCTTTTAAATTATACTCAAAACATTTCCGCTAATGCTTTTTCGTAAAATCAAGGCTTAAACATTACTTATTAAATTTTATATCATTATAAGCGTGCAAATAATTATGAGCGATATGGTATGAAGATAGACACTCACCATTTCATGACAGATTAGTGCTGCAAATATGCACGTTGTCTTCTCTTATCTTGTCAGATCTAGACTGCGGTCCGCCAGCACTGCTCACGATATAATGCAAGATGTATACTTAAGTTACCATGAAAACAATGCCACAACCCCATCATTTTCGTTCATTATTTATTTTAACAAATGATCGATATTCGACCGCTTTAGCTTCTACCCGCGAGTTCGCCCGCGTAGTTCGTTAATTACTGGTGAAGAGCGAAGTTCCGTACCATCGCTGATTTCAGAAAAAGTATGCTTTTTGGAGACATTATTTTCTAAATATGTGTATCATATATGGGAAGGGGGGGGGGGGAGGATACAGTTTTTTTTTTCACATTTTTCTTTAAAAGTTGAAAACGATGCGACCTACAAAAAGGTGAAAAATGTTTGAGCATGTGCTAATAGAGCATATGATACCTACCCTACATGCGCTAGTAGCCCCACTTCGAATTCATAACACACCTTTTCTTTCTTATTTACTAAAACCTCTATCAAACGTCATGTAAAACTATTCCCAATTTCACATTGATAACTTGAGATATCCAACTGTGACAGACGGACAGACAGACTGAGTTGCACCATAAGAGTTCCCTTTACCATTTTGGTATGGAACCCTAAAAAGTAGCTTATTTCCTTCCAAAGGGTTCAGACTATTCATGGTAATTTCATCACAAATGGCTCAGCCGATATACCGTGAAACACATTCTCATAGATAAACAAAACGGACAGATAGACAATTGGAAGTTATTTTCGTTTTTATAATGCGATTAAGACGTGAGCAAGCTATTTAGAGCTGACCGTGGGAAAAACATGGCGTGCCTCAATGTGTACCTACAATTTTAAAGTTGACCTTGCTATTTATTGTATATTATAATAAAGTAACAACATTGTGTTTACGCTTGCGGTTCAAATATTGATGACACTTTCTATAACCAGTGATCACTCGGCACCAGAGTTAAAATGGTAAGTAAAACACTGACCTTTGTTTCTTCGTTTCTGCCTTGGGATCAATGATGCAGGTGGGCCCCACACGTCGGCGTCGCTCGGTATGGGCTGCTTGCGTGCTAGCGCTACCGGTGGCGCTGCTGCCGCTGCTATCGCTTGATGTCGTCAGCATACACCAGAACTCTTCAGGTCTTGCTTATCTTTGCTCCCACTTGGTGGATGGTAGGGCCCACGTCTCAGCCCACATTTTCACTCTTCCACTCAGCTACAGTATTGTTTATACTGCATAAGCAGGCAGGCTTTATTCGATGTTGAACAAGTCACTACTGAATCTAGTGTTGCTTTGTGTCATCTTGTGGGTGTAACTAATAATAATATAAGAGCGCTGAAGTCATTGGATGTCAGGCAAACCAGATTCAAATACTAGTAGATATTAGGAGTAGTACCGAAAGACAGTATCAGGTCCTCTTACCCGTGCTCGATTGACTACATTTATAAACACAAGGCTAAATTAGTGGAAATGTTTGAAGATAATAATAATTAGCATAGTAATAAAGCAAACAATAGTACTAACAAATCAAATAAGTTTAACAATAGTTTCACACAATTTAAAAATAAAATAAATAACAACACATAATAACAAAGTAGCTCCTTTTTTTAGTAAACATTTGAGTCTTTTTAAAAGTTAACGATAGAAGAACGTAATGAAAAAGGATCTCAATGTTTGCTTAAATTGCCATAGAATAACCCACTGTAGGTACTGTGCAGGTAGGCATAACACCCTATTGCACATGGAACGCACAGATACCCCTTCACCACTAAACCTGATGCCGCGTGTTTCCGAAAGTGAAGCTGTATCTGCTAACGCTTCAGCCAATAGGCAACCACATACTTGCTCTTGTTTTTTGTTTTCCACAGCGCTGGTGAGGCAGTGTGTGTCAGCGGTGAGAAGTGTGATGCAAAAACTTTCATCACCGAGAACTTATGTGGTAAGCTGCGTGTGTCCCGTAACGGCACGGGCTCCATGATAACGGGTATTGGCAACCAAACTAGCACTGGTGCACTATCTTGCAGCCTAACAATGGAGTCTAATTGCGGGGAATATTCGGTTAACATTGACTGTTTAATTTTACCAGAAATTACACATCCTTTACCGTCAGCTCCAATTAGTTTAAAGCAAATAACCATGCTATGGGAATACAGCAGCTGGCGGATCCGACATTTAATATAGCTATATCAGCTGTAGACATATTGGTTAGCAGTGGTAGCTGGGCGTAAGTTCTAGGCGTGAATTTATGTACATATGCCTGTAGGGGTAGAACTACATTTAATATGATTGTAACATAAAACATAATACTAAGTTAAATGTAAAGAATGTAAAGAATACAATATAAAAAACACAAATATAAATCATACCATCTTGATGATATTAAGTTCAACATCATCTATCAAGATTAATGTAAACGTTGAGTACGAACTTCTTTTTGGAAAAAACGTCAATATTCACTTGGCCTTAGTGTAGCTACAAATTCAAATAATAATAATTATAATTTCTCCGTCAAGAAAGACGATTATTTTGTTTGTCGTCGGCTGCACTAGCGCTCCCATTTCTACTGTCATGTTTAAAAAATACTTTAATATGGTGCTGCTATTCGCCATGTTTTTTATTTTATATTCGCAATATTTGATTTAATCAAACTGTAAACAAGTTGTTACTGGAAGAAGAAGCTTTGAAAAGAGATTTACCAACAAAGAGGTTTACGACTGAACTAAGTTGGGAACATGACGGCTAAAATAGTTCTATCAAAATAAACAACAAAAGGGGTCAGATGTTCGGCTCGAGGGTATGGGTTGCCTCCTGCCAGGCTCACCTCGGTATAGTTTCATCGATGATATGCAAACTTGAGCGAAAACTTTGATTGCGATGAAAAACTGGCCAATCACAACAGCGTTCTGAATGTGTGCGTGTACGTTGCCCGGTGTTTGGCAATGTCAATTTATAACAATGAATATTGTTTGTTAATGTTACTTTCCTACATATTATATTATATTTGGGCCTCAAAAAGTTTCTCGAAATGGATAAAGTGTAAGTTTATCAAAAAATAAAATAATCGTAAATGATTGCGTTCTGGTGGGTTTGAACTCACGACATGATGTGTCGCACAGCGTACTGCAAAAAAATGTGTTTTCAATTTGACACCACTAAATACAGACAGAATCGTATTTCAAATTAATTTCATTCGGATCAAAAAGGGGTCAAATCCGCCTCGTAGGTAGAGTCCTATCTAAAGGACACTTAACTACAAAGTACACCACCACCAATTTAGACCGGCTTGTCAAGCACTGGCTTACCTCGAGGCGACGGACCCCGATGTAATGGCGAAGGGTTCGGGTATATAAGCAAACTTGAGCGAAATCTTCGATTGCGCGATGTAGAACTGGCCACAACAGGTTAACGTTGCCCGGTGTTTGCCGTGTTTGGCAATGTCGCGTTATAACAATGAATATGTTTGTTTATGCTACATACCTACATATGATATTATATTTGGGCCTCAAAAAGTTTCTCCAAATGGAAAAAGTGTAAGTTTATCAAAAAATAAAATAATCATACATAATTGCGTGGGTTTGAACTCACGACATTATGTGTCGCACAGCGTACTGTAGGAAAATATTTTTTTTTAATTAAATCCTCCAAATACAGACAAAATCTTATTTCAAATTTAACTTATTCGGATCAAAAAGGTTTCAATGTAAATCCGCCTCGTAGGTAGAGCCCTATCTAAAGGACAATAGAAAGAAAGTGTGCACAGAGACTAATTCGAATTAAAAAATTAGATTGCTAAAATAAATACAGGTGCTTTGTAACCAACCTACTTATTTTTTAATCTTGTGTTATAATAGTGTTCGATTATAGGAACATTTGACCATATATCATTTTATGTGATGTGTATACTATTAATAGTATACCTTCACAAACAAGAATATTGCTTATAGTTTGAAAAACAAAAAATATATCCAAAACATATTGCATTCGCGCGGTTCCGAACTCGTGACTTCATGTCACAGGGTCGCTGCTTGCTACAGCTAACAGTGACCACATTAAAAAAACCGGTCAAAAGTGAGTCGGACTCGCGCACCGTACCAGCATATACTATAAAAAAGTCGTATAACACATGCATAATATAGTAGAGAAACACTGATTCAAATGTTTCTAATGTGATGTCGTACTTAAACACATTTTTTTTCAAACGGTGGCTGAACCCTACAAGATGGATGTAAATAATGTACTGCAGTATTATACACCTTAAAAAGGTTCACAAAAAAGTCCCTGATGATAATAATATACGTCTATTTCCTAGGGATAACCCACAAAAATCGATTTTATCCTTACTTTTTACGAGAAATGACTTATTTACGAAGCACATTGAAGCGATGCAGCATAAATCCTTATGTAGATTAATATGGCCTTTTACAGCATGTAATTTAAATGAATATTTTCGGAGATATTACAGATTTAAAATGCAGGGACACAGCGGTTGCAGCGTTACCGCGGCCGGCGGCGCGTGCCTATAATTTCGCCATTAAGCATTTTATGATTAACAGCGATCGCACACATTTATCGGAGCTCTCTAGCGAGCAAAACAACAATTATCATGACTACATATTATAGAACAAAGTCTTTCGCTGCGTCTGTCTGTCTGTATGTTCGCAATATACTCAAAAACGAATGCCATGATTTTCATGCTGTTTCCACCTTGAGCAAGAGTAGTGAGCAATGCTCGTGCCTCCTATGTATAGGAACAAACCTATGCCTTGTAGTGGGACACACACGGCTGGTATTGTTTTTATTAATTCATGATAATAATTACCGAATCACATTTAAACTTTTTGCCATTTGTCTTGGCTGTCGCTTGTAGATGTTCGTTAGGGGTATTGATAAGTCTATATTTCTGACAACCAGTCTTACCTAATAACTGGTATGCATGGTCAGATAGGCAGTCGCTTAACGTAAAATATTGATTCAGCCGCATCAGGTTAGACTGTAAGACGAGGTACTTGGAAAAAGATTGGATGGATGATGATGACTAAAATAGTTCTACTAAAATAAACAACAAAAGGGGTCAAGGTCACTTGTGAAGTATGATTATCGTCCTCGTGGGTGTGTTGTTCACCTGTGACCAGGTTGGTTTGGCACAAATGTCATTAACATTCAACATGACCGTTTTATCACTACCTATTGTGATTACTTCCCTATCGAGATGCAACAGCTGAATGATCGCCAAATGAGACCAGCTTGACAACAACTACTTTCCCACAAGGCGACGGAACGGACCCCTGTTATACTGACAAAGGGTTAACTTTTGCATACAAAGCCCTGTTTTGAATTGGGGCCAAAATAGAAAATAAAAAGAAAGTTTGGTGTCAACAAATTTACAAAAGAATAAGATTCATTGACCAAATTAATAACATTAAGGAAGTAAGTACTCGGTGGCGAGAACCTGGGAGTCTTGATAAATTTTTGGGCTTCGTGAGAGAACCATTATAATTATTGAATTTACTCAAACTGTTATTCAAGTAATAATGGATCAATAAGTAAAACTTCTTTGAATAATCTAATCTATCTCTATGATAATCTTTAAATGAGCAATTCTTGTATTATGTGTTAATATTCTTGTATGTATATATAATCTGAATCTCAGAAACAGCTGCAACGATTTTCATGATATTTTTTCGGATTAGGTTTCGGGGGTGATAAATCGATCTAGCTAGGTTGAAATTTTTTAGAAATCGTTGTTTTATCCTAGCTCGGTCATCCGGGTACTGATTAATTATCATACGATGAAAGCAATAACACTATAAATTTTCAGATATCACCCACGAAACGATGAGTTTATCAACACAGTTTAAAAAAAAGCAAAAGTAATTGCATCGGTGGGGTTCCGAACTCACGACAGGAGCATGGCACAGAGTTTATAAAGTCCAAATCTGCAGATACGACTTTTTTTTAAATTGAAATCTTCTCAAACATAATTCGTTATGTTTTCAACAAAAACATTACAAACCCTCCTTTCCAGCGCACGCAATATCCTAGTTCTATATGTAATCGTTCTTGGAAAAAGTTTAGAGAATTATTTTAGTTGCCATCGTCTAGCCAGAACAACAAATGGGGTCGAAAGTCACGTGTGAAGTGTGACTTTCGTACTCGTGGGTGGGGTTGTTCGGCACACGCTTCATTTATATTCAACATGACCGAGATCTACATACGTAATGTTTTACTACTATCCCTTGAGGGACGTAACATCTGAATGACCGCCAAATTAGATCAGTTTGGCAAACTGGTTTTCCACGAGGCGACGGACTCCGATAAACTGACAAAGGTATATATGCAAAGTTTCGCGCAAGCTTTGATTGCGCGATCTAGGACTGTCCAATCACAACCGCTCTGAATGTGTGCGTCTACGTTTATCGGTGTTTGCCGTGTTTGCAATGTCATATTTTACAATACATATACATTTGTTTATTGTAAATACTCACATAGTTATGTTATTTGGCGCACTCAAGGTTTCTCATGAGGATGTGAAAGTGTTTTTTTTTATATTTTTACAAAAATAATTGCATTCACGATTTGAACTCACGACATGATGTATAGTGTTGGTATGGAGGTTACAAAAGGGAAGATTATCAAAATAAGTACTTAGGTGTTTTAGAGCTTTTCACTATACCCCCTTGTCTTGGACTCCTAATTAAATGAATATATCTTCAATTTAATCAATAATTTCATTTTATTATCTACTACACAAAAAAATGCTCAAAGTTTCAAATAGAAAAGTATACCTCCAAAAAGTATTGATATCGCGGGGATTCGAACCCGTGACCGTTTGAAGTGTAATTATTGTCGAAAAATGGAATCGTTATGATCTTTCCTATTTACCAACATTAGTATTTATGCTATTTAACTGTTTGACCCCTTTTGTGTCATATTTGATACTAAAAACTGATGCCTTTCCATTAATTATGTAACTTTTAGATTATTTTTACCAAATGAAGTGTTGCACTCGATTTACTCTTAACTTGGTAACAATAATTGGGGTTGATTTTCAAAAAAATAAAAGGCACCCAATCACTTTGTGCTGGGCCTGTGCCACCGCAGCTGCTGTATTTTTTGTAGAACTTGAATGCTGCGTGTTCCGATTTAAATAATTAAGAGAGAAATTACCATGTTCATGAGTCAACCTTGATTATGGAATTATTTAGTTGACTAAGGATTTATATCATGGCAGTGTAAGTCACTTTCACCTCGCAGAAATAAAAACTATAGAACAGCAGAATACCAGTGTTTCACATGCAGCGACTGCGTATCTGACCTCCACAACCCAGTAACTGAGCAACACGATGCCGATAAGATTGGATGTCATACTTTCAGGCTTCTGACAACCCGTTACGACTGTCAAGGATCTACAAATGACAGCCGGGACAAACGGATTAACGTGCTATCCGTAGCACGGAGGAGTCTTGATATATAATATGGTCACCCATCCACAGGTTGGCATTGGCAAACGTAGCTTAACCTTCGAGAGACCTGTGCGGCCGGTTTTATTTAGCCACGAGCTCACACGCCATTTGCTAAGATTCCTACATACCCCATTTGCTTCGTTTACATTCATACATCTAGTCAATGGTAATACACGCACGCCGCTTGCGAGTACTACGCTCCTGACCTTTCTGTAGAACATACCAAAATAAATAATGATTAAAACAGGCAAATGTTTAAAACCTTGGGTTATGTTATTGAAAATTTCCTAGGGATGTCTAATAGTTTTCAAAATATAATACCTTTCACGGTATGCGCTGATAATGTAGCTATCCAGAGGCAGACGAATATTTATAATCAGTTCAGCATTTTTACGAGTATGTTAATCCATGACAATAATAATACAAACATTCAAATCTTTTCTTTGTTATATTAGTTTAGAGTCACGACTACTCGCATTCGGACTGGATAATCTTTGATTACTGGAATGAAGCTGGGCCGGGCATCTAGAGTTAGACCCTGGTAGATAAAAACTGCTTCTTAAGTGCATAATAACCACATCTTCAGTAATGACGTTGGGACAGGGCGAGGTCAGTACGCGTAATGCCTGCATCTATGTACTGTGTGTCTCTGATTGGCGTAATAGGGGCAAAACATGTTTCCTAATCTTAAGTAGTAGTATTTTTTTAATGAAATCAATGAAATCATTCTGCCACCTTGATTTGAACTGTGTCTGTGTGTATTACTCGGAATAATAAACTTATTTATTTATTATTATGTGTTGATGTTCTGTTAGTAAGAGGTAATTATAATAATAATGTTGGACAATCCACACAGCATCATCTAGCCCCAAGATAAGCAGAGCTTGTGTTGTGGGTGCTAGATGACGGATATATTTAATACAATACATTACATACATAGACATTTTTTACGATATGTAGCAAGTACCCAAAACACCCGGATGAGATCTTTGTAGATCCTACAAACATTTGTCTCAAGGCGGGCATCGGCAGCCTCACACACACCCGCCGTCAATCAATCAATCGTCAAGTCGTCAATTTTAATAGGCAATGATAGGGAAAACACGGAGAGAGCTTAAATATACGACCTCGCTCCGCGCGCTCTTGCACCCTGAATTATTTTATTCCTTAAACTTTTCTACTCATTTCGACAAAGTAAGTACGACTTCTATATGATTGGTCAATAGAAAACCTTACCTAGCCAATGTTTTTAACAACGTTACCATTTCTTCACAAGTTGACAAGGAACTACTATTTCTCGGTGAATGATCTAAGAAAATTAAAGTTACCTTTCCGAGACAGGGTGCAAACATACTTCAGAGTAGAACAGCAGCTGAAGTCGCTCGTGTGTTCGTCAACAACTTCATTCTCGTGCTCGGTTTGTCACGGGAAATTGCTACTGACAGAGGTACGGAGCTTAGGTCAGAAACACTCAAAGCGGTATGAACAATTGTTAATATTTCTAAACTGAACTCAACAGCGTATCATCATCAGAGCATTGGCGCTCTGTAGAATTCCCACACAACCCTAGGGGCCTTTTTAGGAATAAACATCAATCAAAGACCAGACTCATGGAGTTCATGGTTACCTTTTTGTAATTGGGCCGGAAACTACCCATCCTAAATGGGTTTAACACAATACTGGTTTTCCGGTACCTAACTTTAGTCTTTGCGATCCTAACAAGTCCCAAAAGGGTCAGCGCCAATTAATAAATCAACATCAGCAGACTTATAAAAAGAAGGATCAGCTAAAATAATATTCGACGGTATGTCGAAATCTGAAATGTCTATTTCACGGCACGGTATGTTACTTGTAATATAAGGCAGAACAAAGCAATGAAGTTCGAAAGCAAAACTATCATCCAATGACGTCATCTTAACACGACATGTTTGATCTACTTGCGAAGGAACTGATATTGTTGAAGCCAAGTATACACTTATTAACTTGGCTAGTTACTAAATTATGTTTTTTACACAACCTATCCGTTATGAATGACGAGGTGCTACCGCTATCAAGAACTGCGCGAACGAGATGCACGCAACCATTGTGGTCCCACAGTTTGATCAGGGCGGTCGACAACAACACTTCTCGCTACATATGACCACGTGGAGACGAAATGTTTGCTGATAAGGCTACGTTATTAGTATCAGTGGTCGCACACGGAAAAGAAGACGATGCGTCGTTATTCGAATTATCACGACGTGCATTCGCAATGGTGTCTTCAGAATCTACGTGAATTAGTGTGTTATGCCTACGTTTGCATAGTTTGCAACCCGGTTTTTTACATTTGTTAGCATAGTGACCTGAACGAAAACAGTTGAAACAGACTTTATACCTGGGTAGTAATTTGAGACGATCGTCATTAATTAATGCTAGAAACTGTGCATAATTAATTAAAATGTGGTCATTGTTATTTACGACATACTTTAGAAGCTAATTCAGTGCTAGGATTGTTAAGAGATTGTGTTGCTACCATAGACTTGAACTTAGGGCCTGACTTACTTGGTATTTGGCAATATAACAGGTATCTACACAATACTCTCGAATCCAGTTCTCTCCTCTCTTTACATTTTTCTGGCTCAGCGTCTGTTGCCAGCAGCCGGTGATATGAATTCGCCACAATGCCTCGCATAACTGAACTGTATTATTCTTTAAATATCACCACGTGACAATGCCGGTGAGGGGATAGCGAATTTAACTGTCATCCCATAGTAATGCTAGAACAGTTCACCTCACGCTTACTTCCCCGAACTTTCTGCGGGGTAATTTTGCAGACCAGACCAACTGCCGCGGTGCTAGAGATTGATGGTTCACTTCAGTTCAAGTTTCCACGAAGAGATTTACGCAGAATCGACAGGCGGCGGCGGCTGCATCATTAACTTCATCCTGCTGATCCGACAGGACGTGAGCTCCACTGTTGCGTAGGATGTGCTCGCAGAGGTTACACACCGTATAAGTCAGCATGCATACGTGCTGTTATCAACTTATCACAAAAAAAAATAGTATTATAAATGCGAAAGTTCGTCGATGAATGTTTGTTACTCCTCCACGCTCAAACAGGTAAACGGATTGTGATGAAATTTGTTATGAAGGTAGATCATACCCTGGATTAACAATGGCTACTGGCTGGCTTTTTATCCCTAACAGCGAAGTAGGTTGGCACTGTTAGTATTTTGCCTATACGAATTTCAGTAGTACTGGATATTGAAATTCATATAGGCAAAATACTAACAGTGAAACAATTGCCAATTTAGGGAAAATATAGGCGCGTGAAGAATAAGGAGTATAGTATAAGATCAATGGCTGAGCGTCAAGGTTAGATAGGGCTATGACCAGGCTATTTTTGTAATTCTACAGATAACCGTGCAATGTTTTTTTTTTAAAGTAATAAGGATCAAATATTTTTTAATTACAACACTTAAAATTAAGAAATAATCAACGAATACAATAGCGAGAAATGAAGAAATTTGGACAACATTGATTACTTTTTTGTAATACCAGCCGGTTACTGTCCCACGGTTGGACAAAGGCCTCTTCTCGTACAGCGAAGGCACGAGTATTAATCACCACGCTTGCGCAAGACGCGTAGGCGATTTCAGACTCATATTATGTTATAAGTCCAGGTTTCCTCACGATTAAACCACTGGGTCATCATGACATTACTACTACTTTTTCAAGTTGATAACTATTATTGTAAAATGGACATGTTGTGTCTGTACGGATCAGATACGACGCACCTGCGTAGCGCTACGTCGTCGTAGCGTTCGCAGCCTTAACACGGCCAACAAAGCTGCCTTGCTGAAAGGAAAATATAATTAGCGTGCTCTGAGATATCACGATTAACCGCTCAGTAAGCAATAACATTACATACTCTGTAAGAAATTGTTTAGATGGGTGAGAGCTGTACACGGTTCACATGAGTTATTATAACAGTTTAATTACCTTGACCTTTAACAAATCGTATCGACTAATTTAGTATTTCGTTATTAAATCTTACGCCTCATTGAGTCTTTGATGAGCCAGTGATAACAAATCAGTGTTCTCATTTAAACCTGTAGTTTCTGCAAAATCAAAACGTTAAGTAACAGTTTATTAAAAAAAAAATCTTTTACGTAAATGACGATGATGCGATTAATTTATTTATTTATAGTTAATTAAAACAGTAAAAACACCAATTACAATAATTAACATAGAAACATGTAACGTGCCCTGCCTACACCGAATCAGCTGAATAGCAATATGGTAGTAATTTACGTACAACGGATGTTTCCACGCCTAATTATATTATAGCCATATTGCCAAACACCAAGTAAATCAGGCCCTAAGATCAAGTCTATGGTACCAACACAATCTCTTAACAATCCTAGCACTGAATTAGCTTCTAAAGTATGTCGTAAATAACAATGACCACATTTTAATTAATTTTGCACAGTTTCTAGCATTAAGTAATGACGATTGTCTCAAATTACTACCCAGTTATAAAGTCTGTTTCAACTGTTTTCGATCAGGTCACTATGCTAACAAATGTAAAAAACCGGGTTGCAAACTATGCAAACGTAGGAATAACACACTAACTATTGCGAATGCACGTCGTGTCACGGGTTCGGATCCCCGCGACATCAATACTTTTTGGATGTATACTTTTGTATTTGAAACTACTGGAAGTATTATTTCTTTTATGGTAGATACTAGATACACTAGACACAGCATAGATAATAAAAAATGTATTGATTAAATTGAAGATATATTCATTTAATTAGGAGTCCAAAACAAGGGGGTATAGTGAAAAGCTCTAAAACACCTTAGTACTTATTTCAACAATCCTCCCTTTTACAACCTCCGTACCAACACGATACATCATGTCGTGAGTTCAAATCCCCGCGAATGCAATTATTTTAGTAAAATTTAAAAAAAAAAAACTTTTATGTCCTCATGAGAAACCTTGAATGGTCAAAATAAGATAATTATGAAAGTATTTAAAATAAACAAATGTATATTTATTGTAAAATGTGACATTACAAACAACGGCCAACACCGATAAACGTAGACGCACACAATCAGAGCGTGGTTGTGATTGGCCAGTCCTAGATCCCGCAATCAAAGTTTGCGCGGAACTTTGAATATATACCCGAACCCTTCGTCAGTTTATCGGGGGTCCGTCGCCTAGTGGGAAACCAGTTTGCCAAGCTGGTCTAATTTGGCGGTCATTCAGATGTTACGTCCCTCAAGGGGAAGTAGTAAAACATTAAGTATGTAAATCTCGGTCATGTTGAATGTAAATGAAGCATGTACCGAACAACCCCACCCACGAGGATGACAGTCACACTTCACATGTGACTTTCGACCCCTTTTGTTGTTTATATTAGTAGAATTATTTTATTCGCCATCATATGGGTAGAACGATTTCATATAGAAATAGGATATTGCGTGCGCTGGAAAGGAGGGTTGTTTGATTTTTGTTAAAAACGTAACGAACTATCTATGAGAAGATTTCAATTTTAAAAAAGTCGTATCTGCATATTTGGTCTTTATAATCTCTGTGCCATGCTCCTGCCGTGATCCTGTCGTGAGTTCGAAACCCCGTGGATGCGATTATTTTTGCATATTTTGCTTTTTTTAAACTGTGAAGATTAACTCATGTTTCGTGGGTGATATCTGAAAATGTATAGTGTTATTGCTTTCATCGTATGATAATTAATCAGTACCTGATTTCTAAAAAAAATCAACCTAGCTAGATCGATTTATCACCCCCGAAACCTAATCCGAAAAAGTATCATGAAAACCGTTGGAGCCGTTACTGAGATTCAGATTATATATACATACAAGAATACTAACACATAATACAAGAATTGCTCATTTAAAGATTATCATATAGATAGTTTAGATTATTCAAAGAAGTTTTACTTATTGATCCATTATTACTTGAATAACAATTTGAGTAAATTCAATAATTATAATGGTTCTCTCACGAAACCCAAAAATGTATCAAGACTCCCCAACTCCCACAGGTTCACTCCGGGTTCTCGCCACCGAATACTTACTTCCTTAATGTTATTAATTTGGTCAATGAACCTTACTCTTTTGTAAATACGTTGACACCAAACTTTCTTTTTATTTTCTATTTTGGCCCCAATTCAAAACAGGACTTTGTATGCAAAAGTTAACTCTTTGTCAGTATAACAGGGGTCCGTTCCGTCGCCTCGTGGGAAAGTAGTTGTTGTCAAGCTGGTCTCATTTGGCGGTCATTCAGCTGTTGCATCTCGAAAGGGAAGTAATCACAATAGTGATAAAACGGTCATGTTGAATTTTAATGACATGTGCCAAACCAACCTGGTGACAGGTGAACAACACACCCACGAGGACGATAATCATACTTCACAAGTGACCTTGACCCCTTTTGTTGTTTATTTTAGTAGAACTATTTTAGTCATCATCATCCATCCAATCTTTTTCCAAGTACCTCGTCTTACAGTCTAACCTGATGCGGCTGAATCAATATTTTGCGTAAAGCGACTGCCTACCTGACCATGCATACCAGTTATTAGGTAAGACTGGTTGTCAGAAATATAGACTTATAAATACCCCTAACGAACATCTACAAGCGACAGCCAAGACATTTGGCAAAGAGTTTAAATGTGATTCGGTAATTATAATCATGAATTAGTAAAAAGAATACCAGCCTGTTACTGTCCCACTGCAAGGCATAGGTCTGTTCCCATACAGAGGAGGCACGAGCACTCACTGCTTGCTTTACTTGCTCACTACTCTTGCTCAAGGTGGGTTTGTGACTTCTACGCATTGGCGGAAACAGCATGAAAATCGTGGCATTCGTTTTTGAGTATATCGCGAACATACAGACAGACAGACGCAGCGAAAGACTTTGTTCTATAATATGTACTCATGATAATTGTTGTTTTGCTCGCTAGAGAGCTCCGATAAATGTGTGCGATCGCTGTTAATCATAAAATGCTTAAGGGCGAAATTATAGGCACGCGCCGCCGGCCCCGGTAACGCTGCAACCGCTGTGTCCCTGCATTTTAAATCTGCAATATCTCCGAAAATATTCATTTAAATTACATGCTGTAAAGGGCCATATTAATCTACATAAGGATTTATGCTGTATCGCTTAAAATTGCTTCGTAAATAAGTCATTTCTCGTAAAAAGTAAGGATAAAATCGATTTTTGTGGGTTATACCTAAGAAATAGACGTATATTATTATCATCAGGGACTTTTTTGAAAACATTTTTAAGGTGCATAATACTGTAGTACATTATTTACATCCATCTTGTAGGGTTCAGCCACCGTTTGAAAAGAAATGTGTTCAAGTACGACATCACATTAGAAATCTTTAAATCAGTGTTTCTCTACTATATTATGCATGTATTATACGACTTTTTTATACTATATGCTGGTCCGGTGCGCGACCTATACGCTGTCCGACTCACTTTTGACCGTTTTTTTTTAATGTGGTCACTGTTAGCTGTAGCAAGCAGCGACCCTGTGACATGAAGTCACGAGTTCGGAACCGCGCGAATGCAATTTTTTTGGATATATTTTTTGGTTTTCAAACTATAAGCAATATTCTTTTTTGTGGCAGGTATACTATTAATAGTATACACATCACATAAAATGATATATGGTCAAATGTTCCTATAATCGAACACTATTATAACACAAGATTAAAAAATAAGTAGGTTGGTTACAAAGCACCTGTATTTATTTTAGCAATCTAATTTTTTAATTCGAATTAGTCTCTGTGCACACTTTTTTTCTATTGTCCTTTAGATGGGGCTCTAGGCCTAGAGGACCCCTATTTGATAGGATTTTGTCTGTATTTGGAGGTTTCAATTAAAAAAATATATTTTCCTACAGTACGCTGTGCGACACATAATGTCGTGAGTTCAAACCCACTCAATTATTTATTTTTATTTTATTTTTTGATAAACTTATACTTTTTCCATTTCGAGAAATTTTTTGAGGCCCAAATATAATCTAATATGTAGGTATGTAGCATAAACAAACATATTCATTGTTATAATGCGACATTGCCAAACACGGCAAACACCGGGCAACGTTAACCTGTTGTGGCCAGTTCTACATCGCGCAATCGAAGATTTCGCTCAAGTTTGGATATATACCCGAACCCTTCGCCATTACATCGGGGTCCGTCGCCTCGAGGTAAGCCAGTGCTTGACAAGCCGGTCTAAATTGGTGGTGGTGTAATTTGTAGTTAAGTGTCCTTTAGATAGGACTCTACCTACGAGGCGGATTTGACCCCTTTTTGATCCGAATGAAATTAATTTGAAATACGATTCTGTCTGTATTTAGTGGTGTCAAATTTTGTAAAAACATTTTTTTGCAGTACGCCGTGCGACACATCATGTCGTGAGTTCAAACCCACCAGAACGCAATTATTTACGATTATTTTAATATTTGATAAACTTACACTTTATCCATTTCGAGAAACTTTTTGTGGCCCAAATATAATATAATATGTAGGAAAGTAACATTAACAAACAATATTCATTGTTATAACTTGACATTGCCAAACACCGGGCAACGTACACGCACACATTCAGAACGCTGTTGTGATTGGCCAGTTTTTCATCGCAATCAAAGTTTTCGCTCAAGTTTGCACATCATCGATGAAACTATACCGAGGTGAGCCTGGCAGAAGGCAACCCATACCCTCGAGCCGAACATCTGACCCCTTTTGTTGTTTATTTTGATAGAACTATTTTAGCCGTCATGTTCCCAACTTAGTTCAGTCGTAAACCTCTTTGTAGGTAAATCTCTTTTCAAAGCTTCTTCTTCCAGTAACAACTTGTTTACAGTTTGATTAAATCAAATATTGCGAATATAAAATAAAAAACATGGCGAATAACAGCACCATATTAAAGTATTTTTTAAACATGACAGTAGAAATGGGAGCGCTAGTGCAGCCGACGACAAACAAAATAATCGTCTTTCTTGACGGAGAAATTTTAATAATTATTATTTGAATTTGTAGCTACACTACGGCCAAGTGAATATTGACGTTTTTTCCAAAAACAAGTTCGTTCTCAACGTTTACATTAATCTTGATAGATGGTGTTGAACTTAATATCACCAAGATGGTATGATTTATATTTGTGTTTTTTATATTGTATTCTTTACATTCTTTACATTTAACTTAGTATTATGTTTTATGTTACAATCATATTAAATGTAGTTTTACCCCTACAGGCATATGTACATAAATTCACGCCTAGAACTTACGCCCAGCTACCACTGCTAACCAATATGTCTACAGCTGATATAGCTATATTAAATGTCGGATCCGCCAGCTGCTGTATTCCCACAGCATGGTTATTTGCTTTAAACTAATTGGAGCTGACGGTAAAGGATGTGTAATTTCTGGTAAAATTAAACAGTCAATGTTAACCGAATATTCCCCGCAATTAGACTCCATTGTTAGGCTGCAAGATAGTGCACCAGTGTTAGTTTGGTTGCCAATACCCGTTATCGTGGAGCCCGTGCCGTTACGGGACACACGCAGCTTACCACATAAATTCTCGGTGATGAAAGTTTTTGCATCACACTTCTCACCGCTGACACACACTGCCTCACCAGCGCTGTGGAAAGCAAAACACAAGAGCAAGTATGTGGTTGCCTATTGGCTGAAGCGTTAGCAGATACAGCTTCACTTTCGGAAGCACGCGCCATCAGGTTTAGTGGTGAAGGGGTATCTGTGCGTTCCATGTGCAATAGGGTGTTATGCCTACTTGCACAGTACCTACAGTGGGTTATTCTGAACCTATTTTCATTTTGACCCAACCTTAGGCAATTTAAGCAAACTTTGAGATCCTTGGCCTTTCCATTACGTTCTTCTACCGTTAACTTTTAAAAAGACTCAGATGTTTACTCAGATTCTGAAGAGACCATTGCGAATGCACGTCTTCGATCAATAATAGTACTATTACTATTATTACTAGTACTATTATTGATCGAAGATGCACGTCGTGATAATTCGAATAACGTCGCATCGTCTTCTTTTCCGAGTGCGACCACTGATCCGATCTGACCGTCGCCACGTGGTCATATGCAGCGAGAAGTGTTGTTGTCGACCGCCCTGATCAAACTGCGGGACCACAATGGTTGCGTGCATCTCGTTCGCGCAGTTCTTGATAGCGGTAGCACCTCGTCATTCATAACGGATAGGTTGTGTAAACAACATAATTTAATAACTAGCCAAGTTAATAAGTGTATACTTGGCATCAACAATATCAGTTCCTTCGCAACTAGGTCAAACATGTCGTGTTAAGATGACGTCATTGGATGATAGTTTTGCTTTCGAACTTCATTGCTTTGTTCTGCCTTATATTACAAGTAACGTACCGTGCCGTGAAATAGACATTTCAGATTTCGACATACCGTCGAATATTATTTTAGCTGATCCTACTTTTTATAAGTCTGCTGATGTTGATTTATTAATCGGCGCTGACCTTTTTTGGGACTTGTTAGGATCGCAAAGACTAAAGTTAGGTACCGGAAAACCAGTATAGTGTTAAACCCGTTTAGGATGGGTAGTTTCCGGCCCAATTACAAAAAGGTAACCATGAACTCCATGAGTCTGGTCTTTGATTGATGTGTATTCTTAAAAAGGCCCCTAGGGTTTTGTGGGAATTCTACAGAGCGCCAATGCTCTGATGATGATACGCTGTTGAGTTCAGTTTAGAAATATTAACAATTGTTCATACCGCTTTGAGTGTTTCTGACCTAAGCTCCGTACCTCTGTCAGTAGCAATTTCCCGACACACCCCGAGCACGAGAATGAAGTTGTTGACAAACACACGAGCGACTTCAGCTGCTGTTCTACTCTGAAGTATGTTTGCACCCTGTCTCGGAAAGGTAACTTTAATTTTCTGAGATCATTCACCGAGAAATAGTAGATCCTTGTCGACTTGTGAAGAAATGATAATGTTGTTAAAAACATTGGCTAGGTAAGGTTTTCTATTGACCAATCATATAGAAGTCGTACTTACTTTGTCGAAATGTGTGGAAAAGTTTAAGGAATAAAAGAATTCAGGATGCAAGAGCGAGTGGAGCGAGATCGTATATTTTAGCTCTCTCCCTGTTTTGCCTATCATTGCCTATTTAAATTGACGACTTGACGATTGATTTAGTACTGGTGACCTACATATTATGTCGCGCGGCGGGTGTGTGTGAGGCTGCCGATACCCGCCTTGAGACAAATGTTTGTAGGATCTACAAAGATCTCATCCGGGTGTTCTGGGTACTTGCTACATATCGTAAAAAATGTCTATGTATGTAATGTATTGTATTAAGTATATCCGTCATCTAGTACCCACAACACAAGCTCTGCTTATCTTAGGGCTAGATGATGCTGTGTGGATTGTCCAACATTATTATTATAATTACCTCTTACTTACAGAACATCAACACATAATAATAAATAAATAAGTTTATTAATCCGAGTAATACAGACAGACACAGTTCAAAGCAAGGTGGCAGAATGATTTCATTGATTTCATTAAAAAATACTACTACTTAAGATTAGGAAACGTGTCTTGCCTCTATTACGCCAATCAGAGACACACAGTACATAGATGCAGGCATTACGCGTACTGACCTCGCCCTGTCCCAACGTCATTACTGAAGATGTGGTTATTATGCACTTAAGGAGCAGTTTTTATCTACCAGGGTCTAACTCTAGATGCCCGGCCCAGCTTCATTCCAGTAATCAAAGATTATCCAGTCAGAATGCGAGTAGTCGTGACTCTAAACTAATATAACAAAGAAAAGATTAGAATGTTTGCATGTATAAATCATTATTTAGTGTGCGCTGCGAAGTAATGTTCTACAAAAAGGTCAGGAGCGTAGTACTTGCAAGCGGCGTGCGTGTATGACCATTGACTAGATGTATGAATGTAAACGAAGCAGATGGGGTATGTAGGGATCTCAAATGGCGTGTGAGCTCGTGGCTAAATAAAACCGGCCGCACAGGTCGCTCGGAAGTTAAGCTAAGTTTGCCGAGGCCAATCTGTGGATGGCTGACCACATTATATATCAAGACTCCTCCGTGCTACGGATAGCACGTTAACCCTTAAATTGGCAAATGAATTTATTTCTAAAATGTACTATTTTTTTGTTATTTCCTGGTTCATTATGACCCCAGAGAACTGAAAAAAATCGTGAAAAATTTTTACTTATTACAGTTTTCGCGAAAATCTATGTACTCCGGAGAGTACATTGCCAACTATAGTATAAAATACATCTTCTTATGTTTGTACTACGTGGAGTACGGTGCCAAGGTATCAATTAAACACATCTAAGTGAAATCTTTAGTTTTTTAATCATAATTTCAAAATTATTTTACAATATTTATTGGATGTGAAATTGGCGGAAGCAATTTCTTTTCTTTGTTTCTCCTGCCACAAAACACAGAAACATTTTGCACTTTATGCAAAAGACTTTGGTTCTTCCCTCTTTGCAAAACCTACAGCGTGATTGCTTATTTGCCGATTCTAGAAAATGTCCGATAGCATCGTACCTGACACTATCTACCGGCCTTTCAGCTGTAGGTTTCTGTATTATTCTGCCTTTTATTTTCTCCATACTTCCATTTGACTTGGCGAGTTTTCCAGCCTGACAAAGTCCTTCAAATAAATCAAGTCTGAACTCTTTGAGAGACTTTTTAGGTCTCCCATCTCGCCTGTAAAGAAGCCAGCCGTTGTTTACGCATATATCCAGCAATTGCGAAAATATACCCAAATACCACCGACGGCTCTTGAACGGGGTTCGGTACAAAGATATAAGCATATCTGCTAGATCTACGCCCCCCATATGCTTATTGTACTGCTTTACAAGTTGAGGGCAGTCAACGTCAACCTTGCGTTTGTCTTCCTTCGAGTATCTCCTTATCTTTTCAATAGGATGAGAATCCACGTAGGAACTTATAAGCGTTACCACCTTGTTATCGTTCCACTTCACGACAGCTAGCTTATTGCTATTGCACACAACTTGGGTACTGTATCCTCTCATTTTCTTTCTTATTTCTTTTTCAGAGGGAAACAGATCTTGACAACCCCTGAGCCGGTTTGTTCTTATAGTTCCCAGGCTAAATATTCCATATTCTTCCCGCAACAAGTACATAAGCTCTGGAGAAGTAAAGAAGTTGTCCGCGTATATGATGGATGGCTTCTTTTTTATTGTTTTGCTTAACGCTATTACCACCATGCCGCCAACCCCAAGTGAAGCTTCTTTGGCTGTGAAAGTATGTTCACGAAATGTGTCATCCCCACCATACATGATGAAATCATATATTATGCCTGATACCCCGGCGCGTACAAAGTTTTTGAAACCCCATTTTTTTGGCTTGTTCTTTATATATTGCCTCCTTTTCCCAGCTTTCGTACCTTTATATGGGATCATCATCTCATCTATTGAGTACTGCCCTTCTTCCTCTATTTTCAAACAATTTTGTCTGATTTTTTCCATAACAGGGCGTATTTTGTAATAGCGATCTGAATTCTCCATGCTATTATCCACAAAGTGAATGTTGCGGCGTATGTGTTGATAACGTTTTAGGGGCATTTCATCGGCTATTAGAGGATATCGGGTTTTTCTTGCCCAGTAATCAGTGTATGCTGGCATGCGAACTACACCCATTAACATTTCAATAGCAAGAAAACTTTCTAACTCTTCATTTGTCAACTGTAGAGATTTGCCATGTTGTTGAACCGCATATAAGTTTGTGTTGTGAACAATATCTGAAATGATGTCCAGTGAAAAAAAACAACGAAAGTATTCCAATACTGTTTCACTTTGAGTTTTATGAAGCTCGTGTTCTCCCTCATCCACGTAGCCCCTATGGCATAAATAAGTTTTTTTCCAGCTGTAACTTAGTGAAAATTTAGTTTTCTTAACTTTTTTGGCAACTACTGAAGGCTTCTTGCGTTTAGATCTAGTGATTAGAACAGGCAAAGCTTTTGACGTGCTAGGAACTGGTGACTGCAGAAGTTCTACAGATGGAGTGGGTAACGATTGAATTGAATTCAATGTGGGTATTGCATCGTAATTATTAGTTGAAGGAGATGGAAAAACTTCTTGAAGCGTTGGTGTTAGCGGCACATCATCAATGTTACAGTCAAATACGTTATCGGAGTCGTTGGGGTCGTCTTCTAGAATGTTCAGTCTTTCATATGAGGAGTCTAATGAAGGTGGGTCGGAACTGAGCTTAGGTGAAGAAGGTGGAAGCAAGTGTGATTCGTCTTCAGAACTAGAATTACTGTCATCGGAACATGCATTTTCTTTCGGGATCAAAGCTAATATCTTATGCGATCGTGTCAGGTTCAAGCACTGCAGAAAAAGAAAAAAGAACATGCTGTACGACATACAATGCACACCTCAACCGATACTACTTTATATCAAAACAAACAAAAAAGCCAATTTGCATTTCTTTATGTTCTTGGCAATGTACTTCGTGTATGCCAATCTTTATTTTGTGTTCTTTACTAAGTACTTGGCAACGGTATTCACGGAGTACACACAAAGTTTCGAATTCATAAAATGATGATTACGTAATTTACACAATAAATTACGAAAGATTGATATTATTTATAATGTCCATAAACAATGTACAGCCCAATAACCACAAGTCCCATTCAAAAAAGATACGCAGGTATGAAAATGAGACGCAAATGCAGGTTGAGTATGGAATGAATTATATTTCCAAAAATCGGTTCCTTATATACAAAATCTGTTACATATATTATTACATAGTGGGTACATATCAAAAGTTCCTTGACGCGCAATATTGTTAAATACCCTCATACTGTATTTAATCTGTGTGGATGAATATTCCGCTACACCAGTAATCAAAGATTATCCAGTCCGAATGCGAGTAGTCGTGACTCTAAACAAATATAACAAAGAAAAGATTAGAATGTTTGCATGTATAAATCATTATTTAGTGTGCGCTGCGAAGTAATGTTCTACAAAAAGGTCAGGAGCGTAGTACTTGCAAGCGGCGTGCGTGTATGACCATTGACTAGATGTATGAATGTAAACGAAGCAGATGGGGTATGTAGGGATCTCAAATGGCGTGTGAGCTCGTGGCTAAATAAAACCGGCCGCACAGGTCGCTCGGAAGTTAAGCTAAGTTTGCCGAGGCCAATCTGTGGATGGCTGACCACATTATATATCAAGACTCCTCCGTGCTACGGATAGCACGTTAATACGTTGGTCCCAACTGTCATTTGTAGATCCTTGACAGTCGTAACTGGTTGTCAGAAGCCTGAAAGTCTGACAACCAGTGTTATCGGCATCGTGTTGCTCAGTTACTGGGTTGATGTTATTAAAGGTGTCATTTTTCAATAACAACCTATGCAAAAAATGATTTTGGTAGGTATCTAAATACCTACCACGGAACCGTAGTACACGAGTTTCCGTCTGTCTGTATAATTGTCAACTCGCGACGTTGGGTAGTCATGTTTCACCGGTAGCGAAACCATAGCGCGATTCAGGAATCGCCGCACATCTAACAACGCCATCTAGTCACACGGGACGAACCATTTTTGTAGTAGTTTTTTTTTTATCAAGTTTGATGAATTGATGTTTTACGAGGAACAAGTTAATTTTAGAAAGGATATTTTTACTGTAATTTCTTTGATATTAATAACCTTATCTTATCTTACCGCTTATTCGGTTAAATAAGGTCAACCATGGGATAAAATGAGTAAACAAGAAAAATGAGTCTGTAACTAGAGCAGAATGTACTCATATTTTTTATTATGTTCTGAGTATTTCCTACGTATACTAAAAATATATATCTATGTAATGTATTGCATTAAGTATATCAGTCATCTAGTACCCATAACACAAGCTCTGCTTAGCTTGGGGCTAGATGATGCTGTGTGATTGCTGTGGTGATGTAAAACGAATTGGATTTAGTACATACATCACAGATAACACTACGCCTGTAATTTCCGAAGGGTTAGGCAGATGCGTATTTATTGTAGGTACACCTACATTTAAAATGTTTAAGCTTTACTCCTTAGATTTAATATTGATTATATTACTAAAGCTGCTACTTCTAATAATTACTTATCTACAGTTTAATTAAATCAAATATGTATGGCGAATAACAACACCATATCATTATTTTTTTTAAACATGGCAGTAGAAATGAGAGCGCTAGTGCTGCCGACAACAAACATAACAACCATCTGTCTTTATTGACGGAGAAATCAACGCAAGATTGTATGATTGTGTCTCTGCTATTGCTACGCTATTATGTTTTATGTTAGAATCATATTAAATGTAATTTTATCCCTACCTCACCTTCACCTTTGCATTTCTTTGTCTCAATGAATGGGATAAAGCTAGATAAGATAATAATTGGAGATCGTAGACAACTTGTAAGTAATTATCCTTGAATAGAGCTTAATGCTTTGAAGCAGTCACGCAAGCATCACAATGGTTTTAAAATAACAACTTAGCGTCACAAGACATTGTTCTTTTTGTTTCTAACCATCTTGGTGTCATTTTGATTTTACAAAAACAAAGTTAGCATCTATCATTACTACACTAACCTCACCCGAAACCATCATTGACAGTCGTCAGTCGTGCAGCCGGTTATATAGTTGGTACATTGTAAAAACCAGGTCTGAAAGTTATTATTTGTAAGTTATATACGTATATGTCAGGATATCTTCCGAGACAATTACATAGTTATGCTATTATTGCTTACCCGCTTAAATAAAAGGCGGCTTCTCACCATCCGCACGACCATTTAAATTTTGACCCAGACTGGTCACTCTCTCACAAATTCTTAAGTAAATTCTATTTGACCAAGTCTAATTCTTTGTCACTTACATTATTTCCTTGGCTTATTAATAGCCAAGGAAATAATTAATAGATAACTAAGGTAGTGAACTTAATAAATTCAGGTCATGAAAGTACACAAGAAGTGGACCTAGAAAACTACAACATTGGAAGAGATGCGAAGTATGTTTTTACAGAAACAATTTTATCGTATCAGTGAATAACCCTTACGCTAAGGCACGAATCGAAGTTTGGTAACAGTACCAAGAATAAGTTGAAAGTCGAGGAGAGTCGACGCAGTTATTACTTTAGGGGCGACCAGCATCGGGCTCTGGCCGATATGGTGTAGGTGCTTACAGAGGCCGCCATGTCTGTAGAGCTTCTGTGTCAACCCGAAAGTAGGTCACGCCGTGTTTCTAGCCAGTCCTAAGTAATGGGTCGTACGGCCGCTATTACGGCGTGCCGTAGTTCATAATACTAACTGCGAAACAAACGGAAAATATATAGATCGTGTTGATAACGATTTAGCAAAGGAAATACATTTGTTGCCAAATTTACCCGCCGCAACGACCACGACTGGTAAATGTGGCAGAAATTAAGCACTACATAGCTAGAGCTAAATTTAGACAGAGTGTGCCCAAAAGGCACATTTTTGATTTATTTACGAAACCAAAATTTGCTCAAAGTGCACACCAGTAAGCTGATATTATTTAAGTAATAGTCTACTTATAACAAATTATACATTTCATTGAATCACAAACATGGTAAAATGATTTTCAGAAAAGCGTTAAAACTTTGATTATATTTATCAGTGAACTGACTGCAGCGACACACCAGCTGACTAGAACATCGCGTTTCTTGGCACAGAAACGTTTCCTTCGACGTTTGCAATTTCACACCGTGCCGAAAATTACGCAAATGAAGCATTAAAAAAATTATAATTACGATTATAAACTTCTTCAGAAACTACAAACACCACAATTACACACACAAACGTAGGTACCCACTCCCACACTCATACTCCCATTCCCTTCCCACGCACACATACACACGTCACACACACATATTTGATTAATATTAATTCCCATTTATAATGGTAGATTGACACATTTTTCACTAATGTAAATATCCGTGTTATTAAATTACAATTGTGACCGATCACTGTCTCTTAAAGTCTCCTAGTTTTAGAGACAGGGTTCAGTATTATTTTTGTATGCATAGACTTTTTGTAGATCTTCGGTGCAAAAAAACTATTATTATCCTTATTGTATTTCTGCTTCAGTTTTGGTCACAAAGTATACATACACAAGTTTCTAAATTCACAAGTCTTCCCAGTAATAAGATAACTTGCTCAAAACAGGAAGAAATGGATACTAAAAATGTTTTAGTTGGCCAGTCTCTTGACTACGATGACTGATTTGAGTGAATTTAGTATCGTTAAATATTAACAGGGTATTTAAAATCTGCTTATCCTGGAATGGACGCGACAGCTTGCACTGTAGCTATATGTAACCCTCATTTGAGACATAACACTGACTGGCGCTTTATTCACTCGATAGATGACAGATATCAAACAATACGAAGCAAAATGGACGTGTGGCGAATGTGGCAAATGGGGCACCAAGTAGGGATACTTGGTGCCCCATTTGCCACACGACCATTTTATATCAAAACATGGGAAAAGATCAATATATCATATCGTCTGCGTAGATAATGTTATTGACATTGCAGTGCCCATTCATGGAGCTCAGGATATTGGCACTGATAAGTTCACTATTTAAAAACACGTTGAAAAGCTTGTGAGAGCCCAGCCCTGTCACACCCTTCTTTACTACCTGCATGCATCTGTCAAGACACCCAACCTTCTGTTACATTAAAAGTGTAGTATTTTTGAGTGATCCAACTTTCGGACCAATCAGAATTTTTAAGTTCACTGCCCTATTGTCGGCTACTGCCATCTGACAATCTTAAGATTGTTTCTATTAAATGTAAATCATATTTTCCTTAAGACGTGTTGAAATACTTAACCGTAAAAGGTTTTTTTGCAAATATTACTTTAAGGATTTTGTAAAACAAGTTAAAAAGTATTGTTCAAAAGGTATTGCTTTCCTTCACATATTTAACAAAAGTGCTTGAGAAGTACCCAGCGCAGGCCATCCACTCGGGGCTTGCCTACTCCAACAGACGTACCGCGTGCCCACCGTGACGTATGACAGACGAGGCGCGCGGCAGTGCACGACTAATGCGGCACGACACGGCGGCGACCGTCTGAAATTATTAGTATCTAATATAAATAGGTATTAGAGGAGTTCGATACATGAAGATGAACGTCCACGGCAGTCTTATTCTATCGGTCTAAAATAAACTGACTATAAGATAGCGTCCATAAATCCTCAAAATAACAATCCTCATAATTTAACATACAAGATAAAATACCCATATTTTTTCAAACAAGGGTATGTAATCTTGTTTCACATAACAACCATGATCAGCCTGTATACCATAAGGTGTGTTATAAAATTAAACCTCTACAGTTTAAGAACTTGTTTGTAAAGTAGTTTTCAAAACTGAGAAAACATAAATTCTATAGATTTTTTTATAATATTAGTACCAAACGCTAATGTAAAATTTAGAAGGGATAAGAAAGCTGACAGACTTTTCGTCATGGATACTACTGTTAGATTCTTTTCTATTGAATAAAAAAAAAATCGATTGTTTTGTGGAATGATTTAAATCAAGGGAACCTTACTTTTTCACTGTCCTCGGTAGTTGGGTGGTTAGTATACCCACCTATCACGCAGGTCACCAGGGTTCAATTCCCTGCTAGGGAGGATATTTGTATATTTATTTACCTGTTAAATACATTCCTATTATTATTTCCGGAACTGCTATACAATCTTCCGGCTATGGGAGTATTTGCAAACATAATGAACGCTCTTTAGTTGGTACCAGAATGCCTTGCTGAGGATCGCGTTCCAATTTTTTTATTTTGATTACCTTGCTACATGGTTGCCGACCAAAAAGTAGGCGCTCTATAACTGAGATTTTAATAAAAGTTATCATCGTCATCTGCTGCGCCTTTTCTCAACAATGTTGGGGTCGGATTCTAGTCATAGGATGCAGCTGAATTGGTATTCAGCTGCATCCAAAGCCGAAAATACTGGTGTATTTGACATCGCTCCATGGACTGCCTATTTTACCTTCAAAACCCAGTGACTGGGTAACACGATACCCCTTGGTATTCGTAACGACTGTCAAAGATCTATAAATGACAGCAGGACAGTGGGACCAGCGGCTTAATGTGCTTTCCGAAGCAAGAAGTCTCGATATGTTACGAAATTGTCACCCATCAGCAGACTGACCTCGGCAAGCGTAGATTAAGCTTCAATCTACCCGAGCGACTGTTTCTATGTAGCCACGAGCTCCTCCTTAAATAAAAGTCATAAGACAGTAAAGACGATTTTTATGCTGAAAGTAAAATAAAAAGTTACTGTGTGGGTATTTTAACCCAGCACAATGATGAAGTTGTGTCAAGGTGGTCCTCATTTTCAACTCGTTGAGCGCAGCAGTGAAACTATTGTCTTCTTGGTTTGGTTCACAGGTACCAAGTTGTTGTTGTTGTGTGACGTTGGTGCATTTACTGATACGCTTTCGAAAACTACAGGAAAAATCAATATAAAAGTCATAAAAGAAGGAACCGTTTTTATAAAACAAAGAATCGAGGATGCGTTGTCCATGATTTGCTACGCTTCGCCACCGTACCGCTACGACGCACCTGCGTAGCGCTACGTCGTCGTAGCGTTCGCAGCCTTAACACGGCCAACAAAGCTGCCTTGCTGAAAGGAAAATATAATTAGCGTGCTCTGAGATATCACGATTAACCGCTCAGTAAGCAATAACATTACATACTCTGTAAGAAATTGTTTAGATGGGTGAGAGCTGTACACGGTTCACATGAGTTATTATAACAGTTTAATTACCTTGACCTTTAACAAATCGTATCGACTAATTTAGTATTTCGTTATCAAATCTTACGCCTCATTGAGTCTTTGATGAGCCAGTGATAACAAATCAGTGTTCTCATTTAAACCTGTAGTTTCTGCAAAATCAAAACGTTAAGTAACAGTTTATTAAAAAAAAAATCTTTTACGTAAATGACGATGATGCGATTAATTTATTTATTTATAGTTAATTAAAACAGTAAAAACACCAATTACAATAATTAACATAGAAACATGTAACGTGCCCTGCCTACACCGAATCAGCTGAATAGCAATATGGTAGTAATTTACGTACAACGGATGTTTCCACGCCTAATTATATTATAGCCATATTGCCAAACACCAAGTAAATCAGGCCCTAAGATCAAGTCTATGGTACCAACACAATCTCTTAACAATCCTAGCACTGAATTAGCTTCTAAAGTATGTCGTAAATAACAATGACCACATTTTAATTAATTATGCACAGTTTCTAGCATTAAGTAATGACGATTGTCTCAAATTACTACCCAGTTATAAAGTCTGTTTCAACTGTTTTCGATCAGGTCACTATGCTAACAAATGTAAAAAACCGGGTTGCAAACTATGCAAACGTAGGAATAACACACTAACTATTGCGAATGCACGTCGTGTCACGGGTTCGGATCCCCGCGACATCAATACTTTTTGGATGTATACTTTTGTATTTGAAACTACTGGAAGTATTATTTCTTTTATGGTATATACTAGATATACTAGACACAGCATAGATAATAAAAAATGTATTGATTAAATTGAAGATATATTCATTTAATTAGGAGTCCAAAACAAGGGGGTATAGTGAAAAGCTCTAAAACACCTTAGTACTTATTTCAACAATCCTCCCTTTTACAACCTCCGTACCAACACGATACATCATGTCGTGAGTTCAAATCCCCGCGAATGCAATTATTTTAGTAAATTTTAAAAAAAAAACTTTTGTGTCCTCATGAGAAACCTTGAATGGTCAAAATAAGATAATTATGAAAGTATTTAAAATAAACAAATGTATATTTATTGTAAAATGTGACATTACAAACAACGGCCAACACCGATAAACGTAGACGCACACAATCAGAGCGTGGTTGTGATTGGCCAGTCCTAGATCCCGCAATCAAAGTTTGCGCGGAACTTTGAATATATACCCGAACCCTTCGTCAGTTTATCGGGTTACAATCAGATCCAGCCTGTCCCTTGCTGTCCTCTTCAGCGACGTCCTAAGCCGAGGTTCGTACCCCGCAGGGGGTGCCCTTAGCGATAGTCGCTTAGCTTATAAGTTTTTATGCCTGGCTGGAGGCCTTAATTTTAATTAAGCCCCCCACAGGAAAGTTCGGTTGAGCAGTAAATATCCCTAAAGGATAAACTGCGAGATGCACATTCCAAAAAAAAAAAAAAAAAAAAAAAAAAAAAAAAAAAAAAAAAAAAAAAATCAGTTTATCGGGGGTCCGTCGCCTAGTGGGAAACCAGTTTGCCAAGCTGGTCTAATTTGGCGGTCATTCAGATGTTACGTCCCTCAAGGGGAAGTAGTAAAACATTAAGTATGTAAATCTCGGTCATGTTGAATGTAAACGAAGGATGTACCGAACAACCCCACCCACGAGGATGACAGTCACACTTCACATGTGACTTTCGACCCCTTTTGTTGTTTATATTAGTAGAATTATTTTATTCGCCATCATATGGGTAGAACGATTTCATATAGAAATAGGATATTGCGTGCGCTGGAAAGGAGGGTTGTTTGATTTTTGTTGAAAACGTAACCAACTATCTATGAGAAGATTTCAATTTTAAAAAAGTCGTATCTGCATATTTGGTGTTTATAATCTCTGTGCCATGCTCCTGCCGTGATCCTGTCGTGAGTTCGAAACCCCGTGGATGCGATTATTTTTGCATATTTTGCTTTTTTTAAACCGTGAAGATTAACTCATGTTTCGTGGGTGATATCTGAAAATTTATAGTGTTATTGCTTTCATCGTATGATAATTAATCAGTACCTGATTTCTAAAAAAAATCAACCTAGCTAGATCGATTTATCACCCCCGAAACCTAATCCGAAAAAGTATCATGAAAACCGTTGGAGCCGTTACTGAGATTCAGATTATATATACATACAAGAATACTAACACATAATACAAGAATTGCTCATTTAAAGATTATCATATAGATGGATTAGATTATTCAAAGAAGTTTTACTTATTGATCCATTATTACTTGAATAACAATTTGAGTAAATTCAATAATTATAATGGTTCTCTCACGAAACCCAAAAATGTATCAAGACTCCCCAACTCCCACAGGTTCACTCCAGGTTCTCGCCACCGAATACTTACTTCCTTAATGTTATTAATTTGGTCAATGAACCTTATTCTTTTGTAAATACGTTGACACCAAACTTTCTTTTTATTTTCTATTTTGGCCCCAATTCAAAACAGGACTTTGTATGCAAAAGTTAACTCTTTGTCAGTATAACAGGGGTCCGTTCCGTCGCCTCGTGGGAAAGTAGTTGTTGTCAAGCTGGTCTCATTTGGCGGTCATTCAGCTGTTGCATCTCGAAAGGGAAGTAATCACAATAGTGATAAAACGGTCATGTTGAATTTTAATGACATGTGCCAAACCAACCTGGTGACAGGTGAACAACACACCCACGAGGACGATAATCATACTTCACAAGTGACCTTGACCCCTTTTGTTGTTTATTTTAGTAGAACTATTTTAGTCATCATCATCCATCCAATCTTTTTCCAAGTACCTCGTCTTACAGTCTAACCTGATGCGGCTGAATCAATATTTTGCGTAAAGCGACTGCCTACCTGACCATGCATACCAGTTATTAGGTAAGACTGGTTGTCAGAAATATAGACTTATAAATACCCCTAAAGAACATCTACAAGCGACAGCCAAGACATTTGGCAAAGAGTTTAAATGTGATTCGGTAATTATAATCATGAATTAGTAAAAAGAATACCAGCCTGTTACTGTCCCACTGCAAGGCATAGGTCTGTTCCCATACAGAGGAGGCACGAGCACTCACTGCTTGCTTTACTTGCTCACTACTCTTGCTCAAGGTGGGTTTGTGACTTCTACGCATTGGCGGAAACAGCATGAAAATCGTGGCATTCGTTTTTGAGTATATCGCGAACATACAGACAGACAGACGCAGCGAAAGACTTTGTTCTATAATATGTACTCATGATAATTGTTGTTTTGCTCGCTAGAGAGCTCCGATAAATGTGTGCGATCGCTGTTAATCATAAAATGCTTAAGGGCGAAATTATAGGCACGCGCCGCCGGCCCCGGTAACGCTGCAACCGCTGTGTCCCTGCATTTTAAATCTGCAATATCTCCGAAAATATTCATTTAAATTACATGCTGTAAAGGGCCATATTAATCTACATAAGGATTTATGCTGTATCGCTTAAAATTGCTTCGTAAATAAGTCATTTCTCGTAAAAAGTAAGGATAAAATCGATTTTTGTGGGTTATACCTAAGAAATAGACGTATATTATTATCATCAGGGACTTTTTTGTAAACATTTTTAAGGTGCATAATACTGTAGTACATTATTTACATCCATCTTGTAGGGTTCAGCCACCGTTTGAAAAGAAATGTGTTCAAGTACGACATCACATTAGAAACCTTTAAATCAGTGTTTCTCTACTATATTATGCATGTATTATACGACTTTTTTATACTATATGCTGGTCCGGTGCGCGACCTATACGCTGTCCGACTCACTTTTGACCGTTTTTTTTTAATGTGGTCACTGTTAGCTGTAGCAAGCAGCGACCCTGTGACATGAAGTCACGAGTTCGGAACCGCGCGAATGCAATATTTTTTGGATATATTTTTTGGTTTTCAAACTATAAGCAATATTCTTTTTTGTGGCAGGTATACTATTAATAGTATACACATCACATAAAATGATATATGGTCAAATGTTCCTATAATCGATCACTATTATAACACAAGATTAAAAAATAAGTAGGTTGGTTACAAAGCACCTGTATTTATTTTAGCAATCTAATTTTTTAATTCGAATTAGTCTCTGTGCACACTTTTTTTCTATTGTCCTTTAGATGGGGCTCTGGGCCTAGAGGACCCCTATTTGATAGGATTTTGTCTGTATTTGGAGGTTTCAATTAAAAAAATATATTTTCCTACAGTACGCTGTGCGACACATAATGTCGTGAGTTCAAACCCACTCAATTATTTATTTTTATTTTATTTTTTGATAAACTTACACTTTTTCCATTTCGAGAAACTTTTTGAGGCCCAAATATAATCTTATATGTAGGTATGTAGCATAAACAAACATATTCATTGTTATAATGCGACATTGCCAAACACGGCAAACACCGGGCAACGTTAACCTGTTGTGGCCAGTTCTACATCGCGCAATCGAAGATTTCGCTCAAGTTTGGATATATACCCGAACCCTTCGCCATTACATCGGGGTCCGTCGCCTCGAGGTAAGCCAGTGCTTGACAAGCCGGTCTAAATTGGTGGTGGTGTAATTTGTAGTTAAGTGTCCTTTAGATAGGACTCTACCTACGAGGCGGATTTGACCCCTTTTTGATCCGAATGAAATTAATTTGAAATACGATTCGGTCTGTATTTAGTGGTGTCAAATTGAAAAAACATTTTTTTGCAGTACGCCGTGCGACACATCATGTCGTGAGTTCAAACCCACCAGAACGCAATTATTTACGATTATTTTAATATTTGATAAACTTACACTTTATCCATTTCGAGAAACTTTTTGTGGCCCAAATATAATATAATATGTAGGAAAGTAACATTAACAAACAATATTCATTGTTATAACTTGACATTGCCAAACACCGGGCAACGTACACGTACACATTCAGAACGCTGTTGTGATTGGCCAGTTTTTCATCGCAATCAAAGTTTTCGCTCAAGTTTGCACATCATCGATGAAACTATACCGAGGTGAGCCTGGCAGAAGGCAACCCATACCCTCGAGCCGAACATCTGACCCCTTTTGTTGTTTATTTTGATAGAACTATTTTAGCCGTCATGTTCCCAACTTAGTTCAGTCGTAAACCTCTTTGTAGGTAAATCTCTTTTCAAAGCTTCTTCTTCCAGTAACAACTTGTTTACAGTTTGATTAAATCAAATATTGCGAATATAAAATAAAAAACATGGCGAATAACAGCACCATATTAAAGTATTTTTTAAACATGACAGTAGAAATGGGAGCGCTAGTGCAGCCGACGACAAACAAAATAATCGTCTTTCTTGACGGAGAAATTTTAATAATTATTATTTGAATTTGTAGCTACACTACGGCCAAGTGAATATTGACGTTTTTTCCAAAAACAAGTTCGTTCTCAACGTTTACATTAATCTTGATAGATGGTGTTGAACTTAATATCACCAAGATGGTATGATTTATATTTGTGTTTTTTATATTGTATTCTTTACATTCTTTACATTTAACTTAGTATTATGTTTTATGTTACAATCATATTAAATGTAGTTTTACCCCTACAGGCATATGTACATAAATTCACGCCTAGAACTTACGCCCAGCTACCACTGCTAACCAATATGTCTACAGCTGATATAGCTATATTAAATGTCGGATCCGCCAGCTGCTGTATTCCCACAGCATGGTTATTTGCTTTAAACTAATTGGAGCTGACGGTAAAGGATGTGTAATTTCTGGTAAAATTAAACAGTCAATGTTAACCGAATATTCCCCGCAATTAGACTCCATTGTTAGGCTGCAAGATAGTGCACCAGTGTTAGTTTGGTTGCCAATACCCGTTATCGTGGAGCCCGTGCCGTTACGGGACACACGCAGCTTACCACATAAATTCTCGGTGATGAAAGTTTTTGCATCACACTTCTCACCGCTGACACACACTGCCTCACCAGCGCTGTGGAAAGCAAAACACAAGAGCAAGTATGTGGTTGCCTATTGGCTGAAGCGTTAGCAGATACAGCTTCACTTTCGGAAGCACGCGGCATCAGGTTTAGTGGTGAAGGGGTATCTGTGCGTTCCATGTGCAATCGGGTGTTATGCCTACTTGCACAGTACCTACAGTGGGTTATTCTGAACCTATTTTCATTTTGACCCAACCTTAGGCAATTTAAGCAAACTTTGAGATCCTTGGCCTTTCCATTACGTTCTTCTACCGTTAACTTTTAAAAAGACTCAGATGTTTACTCAGATTCAGAAGAGACCATTGCGAATGCACGTCTTCGATCAATAATAGTACTATTACTATTATTACTAGTACTATTATTGATCGAAGATGCACGTCGTGATAATTCGAATAACGTCGCATCGTCTTCTTTTCCGAGCGCGACCACTGATACTAATAACGCAGCCTTATCAGCAAACATTACGTCGCCACGTGGTCATATGCAGCGAGAAGTGTTGTTGTCGACCGCCCTGATCAAACTGCGGGACCACAATGGTTGCGTGCATCTCGTTCGCGCAGTTCTTGATAGCGGTAGCACCTCGTCATTCATAACGGATAGGTTGTGTAAACAACATAATTTAATAACTAGCCAAGTTAATAAGTGTATACTTGGCATCAACAATATCAGTTCCTTCGCAAGTAGGTCAAACATGTCGTGTTAAGATGACGTCATTGGATGATAGTTTTGCTTTCGAACTTCATTGCTTTGTTCTGCCTTATATTACAAGTAACGTACCGTGCCGTGAAATAGACATTTCCGATTTCGACATACCGTCGAATATTATTTTAGCTGATCCTACTTTTTATAAGTCTGCTGATGTTGATTTATTAATCGGCGCTGACCTTTTTTGGGACTTGTTAGGATCGCAAAGACTAAAGTTAGGTACCGGAAAACCAGTATAGTGTTAAACCCGTTTAGGATGGGTAGTTTCCGGCCCAATTACAAAAAGGTAACCATGAACTCCATGAGTCTGGTCTTTGATTGATGTGTATTCTTAAAAAGGCCCCTAGGGTTTTGTGGGAATTCTACAGAGCGCCAATGCTCTGATGATGATACGCTGTTGAGTTCAGTTTAGAAATATTAACAATTGTTCATACCGCTTTGAGTGTTTCTGACCTAAGCTCCGTACCTCTGTCAGTAGCAATTTCCCGACACACCCCGAGCACGAGAATGAAGTTGTTGACGAACACACGAGCGACTTCAGCTGCTGTTCTACTCTGAAGTATGTTTGCACCCTGTCTCGGAAAGGTAACTTTAATTTTCTGAGATCATTCACCGAGAAATAGTAGATCCTTGTCGACTTGTGAAGAAATGATAATGTTGTTAAAAACATTGGCTAGGTAAGGTTTTCTATTGACCAATCATAATTATAGAAGTCGTACTTACTTTGTCGAAATGTGTGGAAAAGTTTAAGGAATAAAAGAATTCAGGATGCAAGAGCGAGCGGAGCGAGATCGTATATTTTAGCTCTCTCCCTGTTTTGCCTATCATTGCCTATTTAAATTGACGACTTGACGATTGATTTAGTACTGGTGACCTACATATTATGTCGCGCGGCGGGTGTGTGTGAGGCTGCCGATACCCGCCTTGAGACAAATGTTTGTAGGATCTACAAAGATCTCATCCGGGTGTTCTGGGTACTTGCTACATATCGTAAAAAATGTCTATGTATGTAATGTATTGTATTAAGTATATCCGTCATCTAGTACCCACAACACAAGCTCTGCTTATCTTAGGGCTAGATGATGCTGTGTGGATTGTCCAACATTATTATTATAATTACCTCTTACTTACAGAACATCAACACATAATAATAAATAAATAAGTTTATTAATCCGAGTAATACAGACAGACACAGTTCAAAGCAAGGTGGCAGAATGATTTCATTGATTTCATTAAAAAATACTACTACTTAAGATTAGGAAACGTGTCTTGCCTCTATTACGCCAATCAGAGACACACAGTACATAGATGCAGGCATTACGCGTACTGACCTCGCCCTGTCCCAACGTCATTACTGAAGATGTGGTTATTATGCACTTAAGAAGCAGTTTTTATCTACCAGGGTCTAACTCTAGATGCCCGGCCCAGCTTCATTCCAGTAATCAAAGATTATCCAGTCCGAATGCGAGTAGTCGTGACTCTAAACTAATATAACAAAGAAAAGATTAGAATGTTTGCATGTATAAATCATTATTTAGTGTGCGCTGCGAAGTAATGTTCTACAAAAAGGTCAGGAGCGTAGTACTTGCAAGCGGCGTGCGTGTATGACCATTGACTAGATGTATGAATGTAAACGAAGCAGATGGGGTATGTAGGGATCTCAAATGGCGTGTGAGCTCGTGGCTAAATAAAACCGGCCGCACAGGTCGCTCGGAAGTTAAGCTAAGTTTGCCGAGGCCAATCTGTGGATGGCTGACCACATTATATATCAAGACTCCTCCGTGCTACGGATAGCACGTTAATACGTTGGTCCCAACTGTCATTTGTAGATCCTTGACAGTCGTAACTGGTTGTCAGAAGCCTGAAAGTCTGACAACCAGTGTTATCGGCGTCGTGTTGCTCAGTTACTGGGTTGATATTATTAAAGGTGTCATTTTTCAATAACAACCTATGCAAAAAATGATTTTGGTAGGTATCTAAATACCTACCACGGAACCGTAGTACACGAGTTTCCGTCTGTCTGTATAATTGTCAACTCGCGACGTTGGGTAGTCATGTTTCACCGGTAGCGAAACCATAGCGCGATTCAGGAATCGCCGCACATCTAACAACGCCATCTAGTCACACGGGACGAACCATTTTTGTAGTAGTTTTTTTTTATCAAGTTTGATGAATTGATGTTTTACGAGGAACAAGTTAATTTTAGAAAGGATATTTTTACTGTAATTTCTTTGCTATTAATAACCTTATCTTATCTTACCGCTTATTCGGTTAAATAAGGTCAACCATGGGATAAAATGAGTAAACAAGAAAAATGAGTCTGTAACTAGAGCAGAATGTACTCATATTTTTTATTATGTTCTGAGTATTTCCTACGTATACTAAAAATATATATCTATGTAATGTATTGCATTAAGTATATCAGTCATCTAGTACCCATAACACAAGCTCTGCTTAGCTTGGGGCTAGATGATGCTGTGTGATTGCTGTGGTGATGTAAAACGAAATGGATTTAGTACATACATCACAGATAACACTACGCCTGTAATTTCCGAAGGGTTAGGCAGATGCGTATTTATTGTAGGTACACCTACATTTAAAATGTTTAAGCTTTACTCCTTAGATTTAATATTGATTATATTACTAAAGCTGCTACTTCTAATAATTACTTATCTACAGTTTAATTAAATCAAATATGTATTGCGAAAAGAAAACAGAAAATATGGCGAATAACAACACCATATCATTATTTTTTTTAAACATGGCAGTAGAAATGAGAGCGCTAGTGCTGCCGACAACAAACATAACAACCATCTGTCTTTATTGACGGAGAAATCAACGCAAGATTGTATGATTGTGTCTCTGCTATTGCTACGCTATTATGTTTTATGTTAGAATCATATTAAATGTAATTTTATCCCTACCTCACCTTCACCTTTGCATTTCTTTGTCTCAATGAATGGGATAAAGCTAGATAAGATAATAATTGGAGATCGTAGACAACTTGTAAGTAATTATCCTTGAATAGAGCTTAATGCTTTGAAGCAGTCACGCAAGCATCACAATGGTTTTAAAATAACAACTTAGCGTCACAAGACATTGTTCTTTTTGTTTCTAACCATCTTGGTGTCATTTTGATTTTACAAAAACAAAGTTAGCATCTATCATTACTACACTAACCTCACCCGAAACCATCATTGACAGTCGTCAGTCGTGCAGCCGGTTATATAGTTGGTACATTGTAAAAACCAGGTCTGAAAGTTATTATTTGTAAGTTATATACGTATATGTCAGGATATCTTCCGAGACAATTACATAGTTATGCTATTATTGCTTACCCGCTTAAATAAAAGGCGGCTTCTCACCATCCGCACGACCATTTAAATTTTGACCCAGACTGGTCACTCTCTCACAAATTCTTAAGTAAATTCTATTTGACCAAGTCTAATTCTTTGTCACATTAATAAGCCAAGGAAATAATTAATAGATAACTAAGGTAGTGAACTTAATAAATTCAGGTCATGAAAGTACACAAGAAGTGGACCTAGAAAACTACAACATTGGAAGAGATGCGAAGTATGTTTTTACAGAAACAATTTTATCGTATCAGTGAATAACCCTTACGCTAAGGCACGAATCGAAGTTTGGTAACAGTACCAAGAATAAGTTGAAAGTCGAGGAGAGTCGACGCAGTTATTACTTTAGGGGCGACCAGCATCGGGCTCTGGCCGATATGGTGTAGGTGCTTACAGAGGCCGCCATGTCTGTAGAGCTTCTGTGTCAACCCGAAAGTAGGTCACGCCGTGTTTCTAGCCAGTCCTAAGTAATGGGTCGTACGGCCGCTATTACGGCGTGCCGTAGTTTATAATACTAACTGCGAAACAAACGGAAAATATATAGATCGTGTTGATAACGATTTAGCAAAGGAAATACATTTGTTGCCAAATTTACCCGCCGCAACGACCACGACTGGTAAATGTGGCAGAAATTAAGCACTACATAGCTAGAGCTAAATTTAGACAGAGTGTGCCCAAAAGGCACATTTTTGATTTATTTACGAAACCAAAATTTGCTCAAAGTGCACACCAGTAAGCTGATATTATTTAAGTAATAGTCTACTTATAACAAATTATACATTTCATTGAATCACAAACATGGTAAAATGATTTTCAGAAAAGCGTTAAAACTTTGATTATATTTATCAGTGAACTGACTGCAGCGACACACCAGCTGACTAGAACATCGCGTTTCTTGGCACAGAAACGTTTCCTTCGACGTTTGCAATTTCACACCGTGCCGAAAATTACGCAAATGAAGCATTAAAAAAATTATAATTACGATTATAAACTTCTTCAGAAACTACAAACACCACAATTACACACACAAACGTAGGTACCCACTCCCACACTCATACTCCCATTCCCTTCCCACGCACACATACACACGTCACACACACATATTTGATTAATATTAATTCCCATTTATAATGGTAGATTGACACATTTTTCACTAATGTAAATATCCGTGTTATTAAATTACAATTGTGACCGATCACTGTCTCTTAAAGTCTCCTAGTTTTAGAGACAGGGTTCAGTATTATTTTTGTATGCATAGACTTTTTGTAGATCTTCGGTGCAAAAAAACTATTATTATCCTTATTGTATTTCTGCTTCAGTTTTGGTCACAAAGTATACATACACAAGTTTCTAAATTCACAAGTCTTCCCAGTAATAAGATAACTTGCTCAAAACAGGAAGAAATGGATACTAAAAATGTTTTAGTTGGCCAGTCTCTTGACTACGATGACTGATTTGAGTGAATTTAGTATCGTTAAATATTAACAGGGTATTTAAAATCTGCTTATCCTGGAATGGACGCGACAGCTTGCACTGTAGCTATATGTAACCCTCATTTGAGACATAACACTGACTGGCGCTTTATTCACTCGATAGATGACAGATATCAAACAATACGAAGCAAAATGGACGTGTGGCGAATGTGGCAAATGGGGCACCAAGTAGGGATACTTGGTGCCCCATTTGCTACACGACCATTTTATATCAAAACATGGGAAAAGATCAATATATCATATCGTCTGCGTAGATAATGTTATTGACATTGCAGTGCCCATTCATGGAGCTCAGGATATTGGCACTGATAAGTTCACTATTTAAAAACACGTTGAAAAGCTTGTGAGAGCCCAGCCCTGTCACACCCTTCTTTACTACCTGCATGCATCTGTCAAGACACCCAACCTTCTGTTACATTAAAAGTGTAGTATTTTTGAGTGATCCAACTTTCGGACCAATCAGAATTTTTAAGTTCACTGCCCTATTGTCGGCTACTGCCATCTGACAATCTTAAGATTGTTTCCATTAAATGTAAATCATATTCTCCTTAAGACGTGTTGAAATACTTAACCGTAAAAGGTTTTTTTGCAAATATTACTTTAAGGATTTTGTAAAACAAGTTAAAAAGTATTGTTCAAAAGGTATTGCTTTCCTTCACATATTTAACAAAAGTGCTTGAGAAGTACCCAGCGCAGGCCATCCACTCGGGGCTTGCCTACTCCAACAGACGTACCGCGTGCCCACCGTGACGTATGACAGACGAGGCGCGCGGCAGTGCACGACTAATGCGGCACGACACGGCGGCGACCGTCTGAAATTATTAGTATCTAATATAAATAGGTATTAGAGGAGTTCGATACATGAAGATGAACGTCCACGGCAGTCTTATTCTATCGGTCTAAAATAAACTGACTATAAGATAGCGTCCATAAATCCTCAAAATAACAATCCTCATAATTTAACATACAAGATAAAATACCCATATTTTTTCAAACAAGGGTATGTAATCTTGTTTCACATAACAACCATGATCAGCCTGTATACCATAAGGTGTGTTATAAAATTAAACCTCTACAGTTTAAGAACTTGTTTGTAAAGTAGTTTTCAAAACTGAGAAAACATAAATTCTATAGATTTTTTTATAATATTAGTACCAAACGCTAATGTAAAATTTAGAAGGGATAAGAAAGCTGACAGACTTTTCGTCATGGATACTACTGTTAGATTCTTTTCTATTGAATAAAAAAAAAATCGATTGTTTTGTGGAATGATTTAAATCAAGGGAACCTTACTTTTTCACTGTCCTCGGTAGTTGGGTGGTTAGTATACCCACCTATCACGCAGGTCACCAGGGTTCAATTCCCTGCTAGGGAGGATATTTGTATATTTATTTACCTGTTAAATACATTCCTATTATTATTTCCGGAACTGCTATACAATCTTCCGGCTATGGGAGTATTTGCAAACATAATGAACGCTCTTTAGTTGGTACCAGAATGCCTTGCTGAGGATCGCGTTCCAATTTTTTTATTTTGATTACCTTGCTACATGGTTGCCGACCAAAAAGTAGGCGCTCTATAACTGAGATTTTAATAAAAGTTATCATCGTCATCTGCTGCGCCTTTTCTCAACAATGTTGGGGTCGGATTCTAATCATAGGATGCAGCTGAATTGTTATTCAGCTGCATCCAAAGCCGAAGATACTGGTGTATTTGACATCGCTCCATGGACTGCCTATTTTACCTTCAAAACCCAGTGACTGGGTAACACGATACCCCTTGGTATTCGTAACGACTGTCAAAGATCTATAAATGACAGCAGGACAGTGGGACCAGCGGCTTAATGTGCTTTCCGAAGCAAGAAGTCTCGATATGTTACGAAATTGTCACCCATCAGCAGACTGACCTCGGCAAGCGTAGATTAAGCTTCAATCTACCCGAGCGACTGTTTCTATGTAGCCACGAGCTCCTCCTTAAATAAAAGTCATAAGACAGTAAAGACGATTTTTATGCTGAAAGTAAAATAAAAAGTTACTGTGTGGGTATTTTAACCCAGCACAATGATGAAGTTGTGTCAAGGTGGTCCTCATTTTCAACTCGTTGAGCGCAGCAGTGAAACTATTGTCTTCTTGGTTTGGTTCACAGGTACCAAGTTGTTGTTGTTGTGTGACGTTGGTGCATTTACTGATACGCTTTCGAAAACTACAGGAAAAATCAATATAAAAGTCATAAAAGAAGGAACCGTTTTTATAAAACAAAGAATCGAGGATGCGTTGTCCATGATTTGCTACGCTTCGACGTACCGCTACGACGCACCTGCGTAGCGCTACGTCGTCGTAGCGTTCGCAGCCTTAACACGGCCAACAAAGCTGCCTTGCTGAAAGGAAAATATAATTAGCGTGCTCTGAGATATCACGATTAACCGCTCAGTAAGCAATAACATTACATACTCTGTAAGAAATTGTTTAGATGGGTGAGAGCTGTACACGGTTCACATGAGTTATTATAACAGTTTAATTACCTTGACCTTTAACAAATCGTATCGACTAATTTAGTATTTCGTTATCAAATCTTACGCCTCATTGAGTCTTTGATGAGCCAGTGATAACAAATCAGTGTTCTCATTTAAACCTGTAGTTTCTGCAAAATCAAAACGTTAAGTAACAGTTTATTAAAAAAAAAATCTTTTACGTAAATGACGATGATGCGATTAATTTATTTATTTATAGTTAATTAAAACAGTAAAAACACCAATTACAATAATTAACATAGAAACATGTAACGTGCCCTGCCTACACCGAATCAGCTGAATAGCAATATGGTAGTAATTTACGTACAACGGATGTTTCCACGCCTAATTATATTATAGCCATATTGCCAAACACCAAGTAAATCAGGCCCTAAGATCAAGTCTATGGTACCAACACAATCTCTTAACAATCCTAGCACTGAATTAGCTTCTAAAGTATGTCGTAAATAACAATGACCACATTTTAATTAATTATGCACAGTTTCTAGCATTAAGTAATGACGATTGTCTCAAATTACTACCCAGTTATAAAGTCTGTTTCAACTGTTTTCGATCAGGTCACTATGCTAACAAATGTAAAAAACCGGGTTGCAAACTATGCAAACGTAGGAATAACACACTAACTATTGCGAATGCACGTCGTGTCACGGGTTCGGATCCCCGCGACATCAATACTTTTTGGATGTATACTTTTGTATTTGAAACTACTGGAAGTATTATTTCTTTTATGGTAGATACTAGATATACTAGACACAGCATAGATAATAAAAAATGTATTGATTAAATTGAAGATATATTCATTTAATTAGGAGTCCAAAACAAGGGGGTATAGTGAAAAGCTCTAAAACACCTTAGTACTTATTTCAACAATCCTCCCTTTTACAACCTCCGTACCAACACGATACATCATGTCGTGAGTTCAAATCCCCGCGAATGCAATTATTTGAGTAAAATTTAAAAAAAAAAAACTTTTATGTCCTCATGAGAAACCTTGAATGGTCAAAATAAGATAATTATGAAAGTATTTAAAATAAACAAATGTATATTTATTGTAAAATGTGACATTACAAACAACGGCCAACACCGATAAACGTAGACGCACACAATCAGAGCGTGGTTGTGATTGGCCAGTCCTAGATCCCGCAATCAAAGTTTGCGCGGAACTTTGAATATATACCCGAACCCTTCGTCAGTTTATCGGGGGTCCGTCGCCTAGTGGGAAACCAGTTTGCCAAGCTGGTCTAATTTGGCGGTCATTCAGATGTTACGTCCCTCAAGGGGAAGTAGTAAAACATTAAGTATGTAAATCTCGGTCATGTTGAATGTAAATGAAGCATGTACCGAACAACCCCACCCACGAGGATGACAGTCACACTTCACATGTGACTTTCGACCCCTTTTGTTGTTTATATTAGTAGAATTATTTTATTCGCCAACATATGGGTAGAACGATTTCATATAGAAATAGGATATTGCGTGCGCTGGAAAGGAGGGTTGTTTGATTTTTGTTGAAAACGTAACGAACTATCTATGAGAAGATTTCAATTTTAAAAAAGTCGTATCTGCATATTTGGTCTTTATAATCTCTGTGCCATGCTCCTGCCGTGATCCTGTCGTGAGTTCGAAACCCCGTGGATGCGATTATTTTTGCATATTTTGCTTTTTTTAAACTGTGAAGATTAACTCATGTTTCGTGGGTGATATCTGAAAATTTATAGTGTTGTTGCTTTCATCGTATGATAATTAATCAGTACCTGATTTCTAAAAAAAATCAACCTAGCTAGATCGATTTATCACCCCCGAAACCTAATCCGAAAAAGTATCATGAAAACCGTTGGAGCCGTTACTGAGATTCAGATTATATATACATACAAGAATACTAACACATAATACAAGAATTGCTCATTTAAAGATTATCATATAGATAGATTAGATTATTCAAAGAAGTTTTACTTATTGATCCATTATTACTTGAATAACAATTTGAGTAAATTCAATAATTATAATGGTTCTCTCACGAAACCCAAAAATGTATCAAGACTCCCCAACTCCCACAGGTTCACTCCAGGTTCTCGCCACCGAATACTTACTTCCTTAATGTTATTAATTTGGTCAATGAACCTTACTCTTTTGTAAATACGTTGACACCAAACTTTCTTTTTATTTTCTATTTTGGCCCCAATTCAAAACAGGACTTTGTATGCAAAAGTTAACTCTTTGTCAGTATAACAGGGGTCCGTTCCGTCGCCTCGTGGGAAAGTAGTTGTTGTCAAGCTGGTCTCATTTGGCGGTCATTCAGCTGTTGCATCTCGAAAGGGAAGTAATCACAATAGTGATAAAACGGTCATGTTGAATTTTAATGACATGTGCCAAACCAACCTGGTGACAGGTGAACAACACACCCACGAGGACGATAATCATACTTCACAAGTGACCTTGACCCCTTTTGTTGTTTATTTTAGTAGAACTATTTTAGTCATCATCATCCATCCAATCTTTTTCCAAGTACCTCGTCTTACAGTCTAACCTGATGCGGCTGAATCAATATTTTGCGTAAAGCGACTGCCTACCTGACCATGCATACCAGTTATTAGGTAAGACTGGTTGTCAGAAATATAGACTTATAAATACCCCTAACGAACATCTACAAGCGACAGCCAAGACATTTGGCAAAGAGTTTAAATGTGATTCGGTAATTATAATCATGAATTAGTAAAAAGAATACCAGCCTGTTACTGTCCCACTGCAAGGCATAGGTCTGTTCCCATACAGAGGAGGCACGAGCACTCACTGCTTGCTTTACTTGCTCACTACTCTTGCTCAAGGTGGGTTTGTGACTTCTACGCATTGGCGGAAACAGCATGAAAATCGTGGCATTCGTTTTTGAGTATATCGCGAACATACAGACAGACAGACGCAGCGAAAGACTTTGTTCTATAATATGTACTCATGATAATTGTTGTTTTGCTCGCTAGAGAGCTCCGATAAATGTGTGCGATCGCTGTTAATCATAAAATGCTTAAGGGCGAAATTATAGGCACGCGCCGCCGGCCCCGGTAACGCTGCAACCGCTGTGTCCCTGCATTTTAAATCTGCAATATCTCCGAAAATATTCATTTAAATTACATGCTGTAAAGGGCCATATTAATCTACATAAGGATTTATGCTGTATCGCTTAAAATTGCTTCGTAAATAAGTCATTTCTCGTAAAAAGTAAGGATAAAATCGATTTTTGTGGGTTATACCTAAGAAATAGACGTATATTATTATCATCAGGGACTTTTTTGTAAACATTTTTAAGGTGCATAATACTGTAGTACATTATTTACATCCATCTTGTAGGGTTCAGCCACCGTTTGAAAAGAAATGTGTTCAAGTACGACATCACATTAGAAACCTTTAAATCAGTGTTTCTCTACTATATTATGCATGTATTATACGACTTTTTTATACTATATGCTGGTCCGGTGCGCGACCTATACGCTGTCCGACTCACTTTTGACCGTTTTTTTTTAATGTGGTCACTGTTAGCTGTAGCAAGCAGCGACCCTGTGACATGAAGTCACGAGTTCGGAACCGCGCGAATGCAATATTTTTTGGATATATTTTTTGGTTTTCAAACTATAAGCAATATTCTTTTTTGTGGCAGGTATACTATTAATAGTATACACATCACATAAAATGATATATGGTCAAATGTTCCTATAATCGAACACTATTATAACACAAGATTAAAAAATAAGTAGGTTGGTTACAAAGCACCTGTATTTATTTTAGCAATCTAATTTTTTAATTCGAATTAGTCTCTGTGCACACTTTTTTTCTATTGTCCTTTAGATGGGGCTCTAGGCCTAGAGGACCCCTATTTGATAGGATTTTGTCTGTATTTGGAGGTTTCAATTAAAAAAATATATTTTCCTACAGTACGCTGTGCGACACATAATGTCGTGAGTTCAAACCCACTCAATTATTTATTTTTATTTTATTTTTTGATAAACTTACACTTTTTCCATTTCGAGAAACTTTTTGAGGCCCAAATATAATCTTATATGTAGGTATGTAGCATAAACAAACATATTCATTGTTATAATGCGACATTGCCAAACACGGCAAACACCGGGCAACGTTAACCTGTTGTGGCCAGTTCTACATCGCGCAATCGAAGATTTCGCTCAAGTTTGGATATATACCCGAACCCTTCGCCATTACATCGGGGTCCGTCGCCTCGAGGTAAGCCAGTGCTTGACAAGCCGGTCTAAATTGGTGGTGGTGTAATTTGTAGTTAAGTGTCCTTTAGATAGGACTCTACCTACGAGGCGGATTTGACCCCTTTTTGATCCGAATGAAATTAATTTGAAATACGATTCGGTCTGTATTTAGTGGTGTCAAATTGAAAAAACATTTTTTTGCAGTACGCCGTGCGACACATCATGTCGTGAGTTCAAACCCACCAGAACGCAATTATTTACGATTATTTTAATATTTGATAAACTTACACTTTATCCATTTCGAGAAACTTTTTGTGGCCCAAATATAATATAATATGTAGGAAAGTAACATTAACAAACAATATTCATTGTTATAACTTGACATTGCCAAACACCGGGCAACGTACACGTACACATTCAGAACGCTGTTGTGAGTGGCCAGTTTTTCATCGCAATCAAAGTTTTCGCTCAAGTTTGCACATCATCGATGAAACTATACCGAGGTGAGCCTGGCAGAAGGCAACCCATACCCTCGAGCCGAACATCTGACCCCTTTTGTTGTTTATTTTGATAGAACTATTTTAGCCGTCATGTTCCCAACTTAGTTCAGTCGTAAACCTCTTTGTAGGTAAATCTCTTTTCAAAGCTTCTTCTTCCAGTAACAACTTGTTTACAGTTTGATTAAATCAAATATTGCGAATATAAAATAAAAAACATGGCGAATAACAGCACCATATTAAAGTATTTTTTAAACATGACAGTAGAAATGGGAGCGCTAGTGCAGCCGACGACAAACAAAATAATCGTCTTTCTTGACGGAGAAATTTTAATAATTATTATTTGAATTTGTAGCTACACTACGGCCAAGTGAATATTGACGTTTTTTCCAAAAACAAGTTCGTTCTCAACGTTTACATTAATCTTGATAGATGGTGTTGAACTTAATATCACCAAGATGGTATGATTTATATTTGTGTTTTTTATATTGTATTCTTTACATTCTTTACATTTAACTTAGTATTATGTTTTATGTTACAATCATATTAAATGTAGTTTTACCCCTACAGGCATATGTACATAAATTCACGCCTAGAACTTACGCCCAGCTACCACTGCTAACCAATATGTCTACAGCTGATATAGCTATATTAAATGTCGGATCCGCCAGCTGCTGTATTCCCACAGCATGGTTATTTGCTTTAAACTAATTGGAGCTGACGGTAAAGGATGTGTAATTTCTGGTAAAATTAAACAGTCAATGTTAACCGAATATTCCCCGCAATTAGACTCCATTGTTAGGCTGCAAGATAGTGCACCAGTGTTAGTTTGGTTGCCAATACCCGTTATCGTGGAGCCCGTGCCGTTACGGGACACACGCAGCTTACCACATAAATTCTCGGTGATGAAAGTTTTTGCATCACACTTCTCACCGCTGACACACACTGCCTCACCAGCGCTGTGGAAAGCAAAACACAAGAGCAAGTATGTGGTTGCCTATTGGCTGAAGCGTTAGCAGATACAGCTTCACTTTCGGAAGCACGCGGCATCAGGTTTAGTGGTGAAGGGGTATCTGTGCGTTCCATGTGCAATCGGGTGTTATGCCTACTTGCACAGTACCTACAGTGGGTTATTCTGAACCTATTTTCATTTTGACCCAACCTTAGGCAATTTAAGCAAACTTTGAGATCCTTGGCCTTTCCATTACGTTCTTCTACCGTTAACTTTTAAAAAGACTCAGATGTTTACTCAGATTCAGAAGAGACCATTGCGAATGCACGTCTTCGATCAATAATAGTACTATTACTATTATTACTAGTACTATTATTGATCGAAGATGCACGTCGTGATAATTCGAATAACGTCGCATCGTCTTCTTTTCCGAGTGCGACCACTGATACTAATAACGCAGCCTTATCAGCAAACATTACGTCGCCACGTGGTCATATGCAGCGAGAAGTGTTGTTGTCGACCGCCCTGATCAAACTGCGGGACCACAATGGTTGCGTGCATCTCGTTCGCGCAGTTCTTGATAGCGGTAGCACCTCGTCATTCATAACGGATAGGTTGTGTAAACAACATAATTTAATAACTAGCCAAGTTAATAAGTGTATACTTGACATCAACAATATCAGTTCCTTCGCAAGTAGGTCAAACATGTCGTGTTAAGATGACGTCATTGGATGATAGTTTTGCTTTCGAACTTCATTGCTTTGTTCTGCCTTATATTACAAGTAACGTACCGTGCCGTGAAATAGACATTTCAGATTGCGACATACCGTCGAATATTATTTTAGCTGATCCTACTTTTTATAAGTCTGCTGATGTTGATTTATTAATCGGCGCTGACCTTTTTTGGGACTTGTTAGGATCGCAAAGACTAAAGTTAGGTACCGGAAAACCAGTATAGTGTTAAACCCGTTTAGGATGGGTAGTTTCCGGCCCAATTACAAAAAGGTAACCATGAACTCCATGAGTCTGGTCTTTGATTGATGTGTATTCTTAAAAAGGCCCCTAGGGTTTTGTGGGAATTCTACAGAGCGCCAATGCTCTGATGATGATACGCTGTTGAGTTCAGTTTAGAAATATTAACAATTGTTCATACCGCTTTGAGTGTTTCTGACCTAAGCTCCGTACCTCTGTCAGTAGCAATTTCCCGAGACACCCCGAGCACGAGAATGAAGTTGTTGACGAACACACGAGCGACTTCAGCTGCTGTTCTACTCTGAAGTATGTTTGCACCCTGTCTCGGAAAGGTAACTTTAATTTTCTGAGATCATTCACCGAGAAATAGTAGATCCTTGTCGACTTGTGAAGAAATGATAATGTTGTTAAAAACATTGGCTAGGTAAGGTTTTCTATTGACCAATCATATAGAAGTCGTACTTACTTTGTCGAAATGTGTGGAAAAGTTTAAGGAATAAAAGAATTCAGGATGCAAGAGCGAGCGGAGCGAGATCGTATATTTTAGCTCTCTCCCTGTTTTGCCTATCATTGCCTATTTAAATTGACGACTTGACGATTGATTTAGTACTGGTGACCTACATATTATGTCGCGCGGCGGGTGTGTGTGAGGCTGCCGATACCCGCCTTGAGACAAATGTTTGTAGGATCTACAAAGATCTCATCCGGGTGTTCTGGGTACTTGCTACATATCGTAAAAAATGTCTATGTATGTAATGTAATAGGTCTTTACCTATGAAATTGCCGTTTTGTATGAAAAAATTTAAATGAATTTTTTTCATGTATTTTTTATTTGTATTAATCGAAGTAATCACCCATGCAATCAATGCATCTTTGCCAACGCAGTGGCAGTTTATTGATGCCCTTCTTAAAGAAATCAGCTGGACGGGAGGCAACAAATTCTTCAAAGGCATTTTGTACTGCCTCTCGGGTATTGAATTTTTTTCCCGCCAAGAAGTTATCCAAATTCTGGAAAAAGTAGTAGTCTGTAGGCGCAAGGTCTGGTGAGTAGGGCGGATGACGGAGAGCTTCCAACCCCAGTTCTTGCAACTTGGAGACCGTCTGCTGTGCAGTATGAGGTAGCGCGTTGTCGTGCAGGAGCAGCGGAGACGAGCGATTGACCAATGCTGGTTGGAGATGTGCCAGCTTCTCCATCATTGTGTTCAATTCTTCACAGTACACATCTGCAGTAATGCTCACCCCGTTTGGTAAGAAGCTGTGTTGAATCACACCGGCGCTAGACCACCAAACAGTGACCATCACTTTTCTTGGGGTAAGTTTTCGTTTAGGGCATTGTTTAGGTGCTGAACCAGGATCCAACCAACTTGCTGAGCGCTTGCGGTTATCAAACAGAATCCATTTTTCATCGCAGGTAACAATGCGGTTCAAAATTCCTTCATTTGTGTGTCTGTTGAGCAGTGCAAGGCACGTCTCGACGCGTACTTCGCGCTGGCGATCATTGAGTTCGTGGGGCACCCATTTGTCAAGCTTTTTTACCTTGCCAATTTCACGCAAATGGACCAATATTGTTTTGACGCTAACGTCGAAAGCTGCTGCTAATTCAGCCGTAGATTGTGTATCATCAGCTTCCACAATCGCCTTTAATTCGTCATTGTCGACCAAAGTCTTCGGACGACCGCGAGGTTCATTTTTCAGGTTGAAATTTCCAGAACGGAAGCGAGCAAACCAATAACAGGTAGTGCGTTGGTTTGTAGTGTTAGCTCCGTAAACGTCGTTGATGTTGCGTGCCGCTTGTGCCGCGTTGCTGCCACGACGGTACTCATATTCCATAATTACTCGAATTTTTAACGTATCCATGATGACGAAAAAGATTTAAATGCGATGAAAATGTAACACTAATCAATAAACAAATGACTACTTTTGGAAAAAAAAATCCATGTTTTTAAAATAAAATTAATTTGAAATTAGAATTCTTAGCCAAACAAAAAATAATATTTTGATTTGAAATGGCCAGTACTGCAGAACGGCAATTTCATAGGTAAAGACCTAATATTGTATTAAGTATATCCGTCATCTAGTACCCACAACACAAGCTCTGCTTATCTTAGGGCTAGATGATGCTGTGTGGATTGTCCAACATTATTATTATAATTACCTCTTACTAACAGAACATCAACACATAATAATAAATAAATAAGTTTATTAATCCGAGTAATACAGACAGACAATCTGTGGATGGCTGACCACATTATATATCAAGACTCTTCCGTGCTACGGATAGCACGTTAATACGTTGGTCCCAACTGTCATTTGTAGATCCTTGACAGTCGTAACTGGTTGTCAGAAGCCTGAAAGTCTGACAGCCAGTGTTATCGGCATCGTGTTGCTCAGTTACTGGGTTGATATTATTAAAGGTGTCATTTTTCAATAACAACCTATGCAAAAAATGATTTTGGTAGGTATCTAAATACCTACCACGGAACCGTAGTACACGAGTTTCCGTCTGTCTGTATAATTGTCAACTCGCGACGTTGGGTAGTCATGTTTCACCGGTAGCGAAACCATAGCGCGATTCAGGAATCGCCGCACATCTAACAACGCCATCTAGTCACACGGGACGAACCATTTTTGTAGTAGTTTTTTTTTATCAAGTTTGATGAATTGATGTTTTACGAGGAACAAGTTAATTTTAGAAAGGATATTTTTACTGTAATTTCTTTGCTATTAATAACCTTATCTTATCTTACCGCTTATTCGGTTAAATAAGGTCAACCATGGGATAAAATGAGTAAACAAGAAAAATGAGTCTGTAACTAGAGCAGAATGTACTCATATTTTTTATTATGTTCTGAGTATTTCCTACGTATACTAAAAATATATATCTATGTAATGTATTGCATTAAGTATATCAGTCATCTAGTACCCATAACACAAGCTCTGCTTAGCTTGGGGCTAGATGATGCTGTGTGATTGCTGTGGTGATGTAAAACGAATTGGATTTAGTACATACATCACAGATAACACTACGCCTGTAATTTCCGAAGGGTTAGGCAGATGCGTATTTATTGTAGGTACACCTACATTTAAAATGTTTAAGCTTTACTCCTTAGATTTAACATTGATTATATTACTAAAGCTGCTACTTCTAATAATTACTTATCTACAGTTTAATTAAATCAAATATGTATTGCGAAAAGAAAACAGAAAATATGGCGAATAACAACACCATATCATTATTTTTTTTAAACATGGCAGTAGAAATGAGAGCGCTAGTGCTGCCGACAACAAACATAACAACCATCTGTCTTTATTGACGGAGAAATCAACGCAAGATTGTATGATTGTGTTTCTGCTATTGCTACGCTATTATGTTTTATGTTAGAATCATATTAAATGTAATTTTATCCCTACCTCACCTTCACCTTTGCATTTCTTTGTCTCAATGAATGGGATAAAGCTAGATAAGATAATAATTGGAGATCGTAGACAACTTGTAAGTAATTATCCTTGAATAGAGCTTAATGCTTTGAAGCAGTCACGCAAGCATCACAATGGTTTTAAAATAACAACTTAGCGTCACAAGACATTGTTCTTTTTGTTTCTAACCATCTTGGTGTCATTTTGATTTTACAAAAACAAAGTTAGCATCTATCATTACTACACTAACCTCACCCGAAACCATCATTGCTGTCGTGCAGCCGGTTATATAGTTGGTACATTGTAAAAACCAGGTCTGAAAGTTATTATTTGTAAGTTATATACGTATATGTCAGGATATCTTCCGAGACAATTACATAGTTATGCTATTATTGCTTACCCGCTTAAATAAAAGGCGGCTTCTCACCATCCGCACGACCATTTAAATTTTGACCCAGACTGGTCACTCTCTCACAAATTCTTAAGTAAATTCTATTTGACCAAGTCTAATTCTTTGTCACATTAATAAGCCAAGGAAATAATTAATAGATAACTAAGGTAGTGAACTTAATAAATTCAGGTCATGAAAGTACACAAGAAGTGGACCTAGAAAACTACAACATTGGAAGAGATGCGAAGTATGTTTTTACAGAAACAATTTTATCGTATGGGCTCTGGCCGATATGGTGTAGGTGCTTACAGAGGCCGCCATGTCTGTAGAGCTTCTGTGTCAACCCGAAAGTAGGTCACGCCGTGTTTCTAGCCAGTCCTAAGTAATGGGTCGTACGGCCGCTATTACGGCGTGCCGTAGTTTATAATACTAACTGCGAAACAAACGGAAAATATATAGATCGTGTTGATAACGATTTAGCAAAGGAAATACATTTGTTGCCAAATTTACCCGCCGCAACGACCACGACTGGTAAATGTGGCAGAAATTAAGCACTACATAGCTAGAGCTAAATTTAGACAGAGTGTGCCCAAAAGGCACATTTTTGATTTATTTACGAAACCAAAATTTGCTCAAAGTGCACACCAGTAAGCTGATATTATTTAAGTAATAGTCTACTTATAACAAATTATACATTTCATTGAATCACAAACATGGTAAAATGATTTTCAGAAAAGCGTTAAAACTTTGATTATATTTATCAGTGAACTGACTGCAGCGACACACCAGCTGACTAGAACATCGCGTTTCTTGGCACAGAAACGTTTCCTTCGACGTTTGCAATTTCACACCGTGCCGAAAATTACGCAAATGAAGCATTAAAAAAATTATAATTACGATTATAAACTTCTTCAGAAACTACAAACACCACAATTACACACACAAACGTAGGTACCCACTCCCACACTCATACTCCCATTCCCTTCCCACGCACACATACACACGTCACACACACATATTTGATTAATATTAATTCCCATTTATAATGGTAGATTGACACATTTTTCACTAATGTAAATATCCGTGTTATTAAATTACAATTGTGACCGATCACTGTCTCTTAAAGTCTCCTAGTTTTAGAGACAGGGTTCAGTATTATTTTTGTATGCATAGACTTTTTGTAGATCTTCGGTGCAAAAAAACTATTATTATCCTTATTGTATTTCTGCTTCAGTTTTGGTCACAAAGTATACATACACAAGTTTCTAAATTCACAAGTCTTCCCAGTAATAAGATAACTTGCTCAAAACAGGAAGAAATGGATACTAAAAATGTTTTAGTTGGCCAGTCTCTTGACTACGATGACTGATTTGAGTGAATTTAGTATCGTTAAATATTAACAGGGTATTTAAAATCTGCTTATCCTGGAATGGACGCGACAGCTTGCACTGTAGCTATATGTAACCCTCATTTGAGACATAACACTGACTGGCGCTTTATTCACTCGATAGATGACAGATATCAAACAATACGAAGCAAAATGGACGTGTGGCGAATGTGGCAAATGGGGCACCAAGTAGGGATACTTGGTGCCCCATTTGCCACACGACCATTTTATATCAAAACATGGGAAAAGATCAATATATCATATCGTCTGCGTAGATAATGTTATTGACATTGCAGTGCCCATTCATGGAGCTCAGGATATTGGCACTGATAAGTTCACTATTTAAAAACACGTTGAAAAGCTTGTGAGTGCCCAGCCCTGTCACACCCTTCTTTACTACCTGCATGCATCTGTCAAGACACCCAACCTTCTGTTACATTAAAAGTGTAGTATTTTTGAGTGATCCAACTTTCGGACCAATCAGAATTTTTAAGTTCACTGCCCTATTGTCGGCTACTGCCATCTGACAATCTTAAGATTGTTTCTATTAAATGTAAATCATATTCTCCTTAAGACGTGTTGAAATACTTAACCGTAAAAGGTTTTTTTGCAAATATTACTTTAAGGATTTTGTAAAACAAGTTAAAAAGTATTGTTCAAAAGGTATTGCTTTCCTTCACATATTTAACAAAAGTGCTTGAGAAGTACCCAGCGCAGGCCATCCACTCGGGGCTTGCCTACTCCAACAGACGTACCGCGTGCCCACCGTGACGTATGACAGACGAGGCGCGCGGCAGTGCACGACTAATGCGGCACGACACGGCGGCGACCGTCTGAAATTATTAGTATCTAATATAAATAGGTATTAGAGGAGTTCGATACATGAAGATGAACGTCCACGGCAGTCTTATTCTATCGGTCTAAAATAAACTGACTATAAGATAGCGTCCATAAATCCTCAAAATAACAATCCTCATAATTTAACATACAAGATAAAATACCCATATTTTTTCAAACAAGGGTATGTAATCTTGTTTCACATAACAACCATGATCAGCCTGTATACCATAAGGTGTGTTATAAAATTAAACCTCTACAGTTTAAGAACTTGTTTGTAAAGTAGTTTTCAAAACTGAGAAAACATAAATTCTATAGATTTTTTTATAATATTAGTACCAAACGCTAATGTAAAATTTAGAAGGGATAAGAAAGCTGACAGACTTTTCGTCATGGATACTACTGTTAGATTCTTTTCTATTGAATAAAAAAAAATCGATTGTTTTGTGGAATGATTTAAATCAAGGGAACCTTACTTTTTCACTGTCCTCGGTAGTTGGGTGGTTAGTATACCCACCTATCACGCAGGTCACCAGGGTTCAATTCCCTGCTAGGGAGGATATTTGTATATTTATTTACCTGTTAAATACATTCCTATTATTATTTCCGGAACTGCTATACAATCTTCCGGCTATGGGAGTATTTGCAAACATAATGAACGCTCTTTAGTTGGTACCAGAATGCCTTGCTGAGGATCGCGTTCCAATTTTTTTATTTTGATTACCTTGCTACATGGTTGCCGACCAAAAAGTAGGCGCTCTATAACTGAGATTTTAATAAAAGTTATCATCGTCATCTGCTGCGCCTTTTCTCAACAATGTTGGGGTCGGATTCTAGTCATAGGATGCAGCTGAATTGGTATTCAGCTGCATCCAAAGCCGAAAATACTGGTGTATTTGACATCACTCCATGGACTGCCTATTTTACCTTCAAAACCCAGTGACTGGGTAACACGATACCCCTTGGTATTCGTAACGACTGTCAAAGATCTATAAATGACAGCAGGACAGTGGGACCAGCGGCTTAATGTGCTTTCCGAAGCAAGAAGTCTCGATATGTTACGAAATTGTCACCCATCAGCAGACTGACCTCGGCAAGCGTAGATTAAGCTTCAATCTACCCGAGCGACTGTTTCTATGTAGCCACGAGCTCCTCCTTAAATAAAAGTCATAAGACAGTAAAGACGATTTTTATGCTGAAAGTAAAAATAAAAAGTTACTGTGTGGGTATTTTAACCCAGCACAATGATGAAGTTGTGTCAAGGTGGTCCTCATTTTCAACTCGTTGAGCGCAGCAGTGAAACTATTGTCTTCTTGGTTTGGTTCACAGGTACCAAGTTGTTGTTGTTGTGTGACGTTGGTGCATTTACTGATACGCTTTCGAAAACTACAGGAAAAATCAATATAAAAGTCATAAAAGAAGGAACCGTTTTTATAAAACAAAGAATCGAGGATGCGTTGTCCATGATTTGCTACGCTTCGCCACCGTACCGCTACGACGCACCTGCGTAGCGCTACGTCGTCGTAGCGTTCGCAGCCTTAACACGGCCAACAAAGCTGCCTTGCTGAAAGGAAAATATAATTAGCGTGCTCTGAGATATCACGATTAACCGCTCAGTAAGCAATAACATTACATACTCTGTAAGAAATTGTTTAGATGGGTGAGAGCTGTACACGGTTCACATGAGTTATTATAACAGTTTAATTACCTTGACCTTTAACAAATCGTATCGACTAATTTAGTATTTCGTTATCAAATCTTACGCCTCATTGAGTCTTTGATGAGCCAGTGATAACAAATCAGTGTTCTCATTTAAACCTGTAGTTTCTGCAAAATCAAAACGTTAAGTAACAGTTTATTAAAAAAAAATCTTTTACGTAAATGACGATGATGCGATTAATTTATTTATTTATAGTTAATTAAAACAGTAAAAACACCAATTACAATAATTAACATAGAAACATGTAACGTGCCCTGCCTACACCGAATCAGCTGAATAGCAATATGGTAGTAATTTACGTACAACGGATGTTTCCACGCCTAATTATATTATAGCCATATTGCCAAACACCAAGTAAATCAGGCCCTAAGATCAAGTCTATGGTACCAACACAATCTCTTAACAATCCTAGCACTGAATTAGCTTCTAAAGTATGTCGTAAATAACAATGACCACATTTTAATTAATTATGCACAGTTTCTAGCATTAAGTAATGACGATTGTCTCAAATTACTACCCAGTTATAAAGTCTGTTTCAACTGTTTTCGATCAGGTCACTATGCTAACAAATGTAAAAAACCGGGTTGCAAACTATGCAAACGTAGGAATAACACACTAACTATTGCGAATGCACGTCGTGTCACGGGTTCGGATCCCCGCGACATCAATACTTTTTGGATGTATACTTTTGTATTTGAAACTACTGGAAGTATTATTTCTTTTATGGTATATACTAGATATACTAGACACAGCATAGATAATAAAAAATGTATTGATTAAATTGAAGATATATTCATTTAATTAGGAGTCCAAAACAAGGGGGTATAGTGAAAAGCTCTAAAACACCTTAGTACTTATTTCAACAATCCTCCCTTTTACAACCTCCGTACCAACACGATACATCATGTCGTGAGTTCAAATCCCCGCGAATGCAATTATTTTAGTAAATTTAAAAAAAAAAACTTTTGTGTCCTCATGAGAAACCTTGAATGGTCAAAATAAGATAATTATGAAAGTATTTAAAATAAACAAATGTATATTTATTGTAAAATGTGACATTACAAACAACGGCCAACACCGATAAACGTAGACGCACACAATCAGAGCGTGGTTGTGATTGGCCAGTCCTAGATCCCGCAATCAAAGTTTGCGCGGAACTTTGAATATATACCCGAACCCTTCGTCAGTTTATCGGGTTACAATCAGATCCAGCCTGTCCCTTGCTGTCCTCTTCAGCGACGTCCTAAGCCGAGGTTCGTACCCCGCAGGGGGTGCCCTTAGCGATAGTCGCTTAGCTTATAAGTTTTTATGCCTGGCTGGAGGCCTTAATTTTAATTAAGCCCCCCACAGGAAAGTTCGGTTGAGCAGTAAATATCCCTAAAGGATAAACTGCGAGATGCACATTCCAAAAAAAAAAAAAAAAAAAAAAAAAAAAAAAAAAAAAAAAAAAAAAAAAAAATAAAATCAGTTTATCGGGGGTCCGTCGCCTAGTGGGAAACCAGTTTGCCAAGCTGGTCTAATTTGGCGGTCATTCAGATGTTACGTCCCTCAAGGGGAAGTAGTAAAACATTAAGTATGTAAATCTCGGTCATGTTGAATGTAAACGAAGGATGTACCGAACAACCCCACCCACGAGGATGACAGTCACACTTCACATGTGACTTTCGACCCCTTTTGTTGTTTATATTAGTAGAATTATTTTATTCGCCATCATATGGGTAGAACGATTTCATATAGAAATAGGATATTGCGTGCGCTGGAAAGGAGGGTTGTTTGATTTTTGTTGAAAACGTAACCAACTATCTATGAGAAGATTTCAATTTTAAAAAAGTCGTATCTGCATATTTGGTGTTTATAATCTCTGTGCCATGCTCCTGCCGTGATCCTGTCGTGAGTTCGAAACCCCGTGGATGCGATTATTTTTGCATATTTTGCTTTTTTTAAACCGTGAAGATTAACTCATGTTTCGTGGGTGATATCTGAAAATTTATAGTGTTATTGCTTTCATCGTATGATAATTAATCAGTACCTGATTTCTAAAAAAAATCAACCTAGCTAGATCGATTTATCACCCCCGAAACCTAATCCGAAAAAGTATCATGAAAACCGTTGGAGCCGTTACTGAGATTCAGATTATATATACATACAAGAATACTAACACATAATACAAGAATTGCTCATTTAAAGATTATCATATAGATGGATTAGATTATTCAAAGAAGTTTTACTTATTGATCCATTATTACTTGAATAACAATTTGAGTAAATTCAATAATTATAATGGTTCTCTCACGAAACCCAAAAATGTATCAAGACTCCCCAACTCCCACAGGTTCACTCCAGGTTCTCGCCACCGAATACTTACTTCCTTAATGTTATTAATTTGGTCAATGAACCTTATTCTTTTGTAAATACGTTGACACCAAACTTTCTTTTTATTTTCTATTTTGGCCCCAATTCAAAACAGGACTTTGTATGCAAAAGTTAACTCTTTGTCAGTATAACAGGGGTCCGTTCCGTCGCCTCGTGGGAAAGTAGTTGTTGTCAAGCTGGTCTCATTTGGCGGTCATTCAGCTGTTGCATCTCGAAAGGGAAGTAATCACAATAGTGATAAAACGGTCATGTTGAATTTTAATGACATGTGCCAAACCAACCTGGTGACAGGTGAACAACACACCCACGAGGACGATAATCATACTTCACAAGTGACCTTGACCCCTTTTGTTGTTTATTTTAGTAGAACTATTTTAGTCATCATCATCCATCCAATCTTTTTCCAAGTACCTCGTCTTACAGTCTAACCTGATGCGGCTGAATCAATATTTTGCGTAAAGCGACTGCCTACCTGACCATGCATACCAGTTATTAGGTAAGACTGGTTGTCAGAAATATAGACTTATAAATACCCCTAAAGAACATCTACAAGCGACAGCCAAGACATTTGGCAAAGAGTTTAAATGTGATTCGGTAATTATAATCATGAATTAGTAAAAAGAATACCAGCCTGTTACTGTCCCACTGCAAGGCATAGGTCTGTTCCCATACAGAGGAGGCACGAGCACTCACTGCTTGCTTTACTTGCTCACTACTCTTGCTCAAGGTGGGTTTGTGACTTCTACGCATTGGCGGAAACAGCATGAAAATCGTGGCATTCGTTTTTGAGTATATCGCGAACATACAGACAGACAGACGCAGCGAAAGACTTTGTTCTATAATATGTACTCATGATAATTGTTGTTTTGCTCGCTAGAGAGCTCCGATAAATGTGTGCGATCGCTGTTAATCATAAAATGCTTAAGGGCGAAATTATAGGCACGCGCCGCCGGCCCCGGTAACGCTGCAACCGCTGTGTCCCTGCATTTTAAATCTGCAATATCTCCGAAAATATTCATTTAAATTACATGCTGTAAAGGGCCATATTAATCTACATAAGGATTTATGCTGTATCGCTTAAAATTGCTTCGTAAATAAGTCATTTCTCGTAAAAAGTAAGGATAAAATCGATTTTTGTGGGTTATACCTAAGAAATAGACGTATATTATTATCATCAGGGACTTTTTTGTAAACATTTTTAAGGTGCATAATACTGTAGTACATTATTTACATCCATCTTGTAGGGTTCAGCCACCGTTTGAAAAGAAATGTGTTCAAGTACGACATCACATTAGAAACCTTTAAATCAGTGTTTCTCTACTATATTATGCATGTATTATACGACTTTTTTATACTATATGCTGGTCCGGTGCGCGACCTATACGCTGTCCGACTCACTTTTGACCGTTTTTTTTTAATGTGGTCACTGTTAGCTGTAGCAAGCAGCGACCCTGTGACATGAAGTCACGAGTTCGGAACCGCGCGAATGCAATATTTTTTGGATATATTTTTTGGTTTTCAAACTATAAGCAATATTCTTTTTTGTGGCAGGTATACTATTAATAGTATACACATCACATAAAATGATATATGGTCAAATGTTCCTATAATCGATCACTATTATAACACAAGATTAAAAAATAAGTAGGTTGGTTACAAAGCACCTGTATTTATTTTAGCAATCTAATTTTTTAATTCGAATTAGTCTCTGTGCACACTTTTTTTCTATTGTCCTTTAGATGGGGCTCTGGGCCTAGAGGACCCCTATTTGATAGGATTTTGTCTGTATTTGGAGGTTTCAATTAAAAAAATATATTTTCCTACAGTACGCTGTGCGACACATAATGTCGTGAGTTCAAACCCACTCAATTATTTATTTTTATTTTATTTTTTGATAAACTTACACTTTTTCCATTTCGAGAAACTTTTTGAGGCCCAAATATAATCTTATATGTAGGTATGTAGCATAAACAAACATATTCATTGTTATAATGCGACATTGCCAAACACGGCAAACACCGGGCAACGTTAACCTGTTGTGGCCAGTTCTACATCGCGCAATCGAAGATTTCGCTCAAGTTTGGATATATACCCGAACCCTTCGCCATTACATCGGGGTCCGTCGCCTCGAGGTAAGCCAGTGCTTGACAAGCCGGTCTAAATTGGTGGTGGTGTAATTTGTAGTTAAGTGTCCTTTAGATAGGACTCTACCTACGAGGCGGATTTGACCCCTTTTTGATCCGAATGAAATTAATTTGAAATACGATTCGGTCTGTATTTAGTGGTGTCAAATTGAAAAAACATTTTTTTGCAGTACGCCGTGCGACACATCATGTCGTGAGTTCAAACCCACCAGAACGCAATTATTTACGATTATTTTAATATTTGATAAACTTACACTTTATCCATTTCGAGAAACTTTTTGTGGCCCAAATATAATATAATATGTAGGAAAGTAACATTAACAAACAATATTCATTGTTATAACTTGACATTGCCAAACACCGGGCAACGTACACGTACACATTCAGAACGCTGTTGTGATTGGCCAGTTTTTCATCGCAATCAAAGTTTTCGCTCAAGTTTGCACATCATCGATGAAACTATACCGAGGTGAGCCTGGCAGAAGGCAACCCATACCCTCGAGCCGAACATCTGACCCCTTTTGTTGTTTATTTTGATAGAACTATTTTAGCCGTCATGTTCCCAACTTAGTTCAGTCGTAAACCTCTTTGTAGGTAAATCTCTTTTCAAAGCTTCTTCTTCCAGTAACAACTTGTTTACAGTTTGATTAAATCAAATATTGCGAATATAAAATAAAAAACATGGCGAATAACAGCACCATATTAAAGTATTTTTTAAACATGACAGTAGAAATGGGAGCGCTAGTGCAGCCGACGACAAACAAAATAATCGTCTTTCTTGACGGAGAAATTTTAATAATTATTATTTGAATTTGTAGCTACACTACGGCCAAGTGAATATTGACGTTTTTTCCAAAAACAAGTTCGTTCTCAACGTTTACATTAATCTTGATAGATGGTGTTGAACTTAATATCACCAAGATGGTATGATTTATATTTGTGTTTTTTATATTGTATTCTTTACATTCTTTACATTTAACTTAGTATTATGTTTTATGTTACAATCATATTAAATGTAGTTTTACCCCTACAGGCATATGTACATAAATTCACGCCTAGAACTTACGCCCAGCTACCACTGCTAACCAATATGTCTACAGCTGATATAGCTATATTAAATGTCGGATCCGCCAGCTGCTGTATTCCCACAGCATGGTTATTTGCTTTAAACTAATTGGAGCTGACGGTAAAGGATGTGTAATTTCTGGTAAAATTAAACAGTCAATGTTAACCGAATATTCCCCGCAATTAGACTCCATTGTTAGGCTGCAAGATAGTGCACCAGTGTTAGTTTGGTTGCCAATACCCGTTATCGTGGAGCCCGTGCCGTTACGGGACACACGCAGCTTACCACATAAATTCTCGGTGATGAAAGTTTTTGCATCACACTTCTCACCGCTGACACACACTGCCTCACCAGCGCTGTGGAAAGCAAAACACAAGAGCAAGTATGTGGTTGCCTATTGGCTGAAGCGTTAGCAGATACAGCTTCACTTTCGGAAGCACGCGGCATCAGGTTTAGTGGTGAAGGGGTATCTGTGCGTTCCATGTGCAATCGGGTGTTATGCCTACTTGCACAGTACCTACAGTGGGTTATTCTGAACCTATTTTCATTTTGACCCAACCTTAGGCAATTTAAGCAAACTTTGAGATCCTTGGCCTTTCCATTACGTTCTTCTACCGTTAACTTTTAAAAAGACTCAGATGTTTACTCAGATTCAGAAGAGACCATTGCGAATGCACGTCTTCGATCAATAATAGTACTATTACTATTATTACTAGTACTATTATTGATCGAAGATGCACGTCGTGATAATTCGAATAACGTCGCATCGTCTTCTTTTCCGAGCGCGACCACTGATACTAATAACGCAGCCTTATCAGCAAACATTACGTCGCCACGTGGTCATATGCAGCGAGAAGTGTTGTTGTCGACCGCCCTGATCAAACTGCGGGACCACAATGGTTGCGTGCATCTCGTTCGCGCAGTTCTTGATAGCGGTAGCACCTCGTCATTCATAACGGATAGGTTGTGTAAACAACATAATTTAATAACTAGCCAAGTTAATAAGTGTATACTTGGCATCAACAATATCAGTTCCTTCGCAAGTAGGTCAAACATGTCGTGTTAAGATGACGTCATTGGATGATAGTTTTGCTTTCGAACTTCATTGCTTTGTTCTGCCTTATATTACAAGTAACGTACCGTGCCGTGAAATAGACATTTCCGATTTCGACATACCGTCGAATATTATTTTAGCTGATCCTACTTTTTATAAGTCTGCTGATGTTGATTTATTAATCGGCGCTGACCTTTTTTGGGACTTGTTAGGATCGCAAAGACTAAAGTTAGGTACCGGAAAACCAGTATAGTGTTAAACCCGTTTAGGATGGGTAGTTTCCGGCCCAATTACAAAAAGGTAACCATGAACTCCATGAGTCTGGTCTTTGATTGATGTGTATTCTTAAAAAGGGCCCTAGGGTTTTGTGGGAATTCTACAGAGCGCCAATGCTCTGATGATGATACGCTGTTGAGTTCAGTTTAGAAATATTAACAATTGTTCATACCGCTTTGAGTGTTTCTGACCTAAGCTCCGTACCTCTGTCAGTAGCAATTTCCCGAGACACCCCGAGCACGAGAATGAAGTTGTTGACGAACACACGAGCGACTTCAGCTGCTGTTCTACTCTGAAGTATGTTTGCACCCTGTCTCGGAAAGGTAACTTTAATTTTCTGAGATCATTCACCGAGAAATAGTAGATCCTTGTCGACTTGTGAAGAAATGATAATGTTGTTAAAAACATTGGCTAGGTAAGGTTTTCTATTGACCAATAATATAGAAGTCGTACTTACTTTGTCGAAATGTGTGGAAAAGTTTAAGGAATAAAAGAATTCAGAATTCAAATCGTATATTTTAGCTCTCTCCCTGTTTTGCCTATCATTGCCTATTTAAATTGACAACTTGACGATTGATTTAGTACTGGTGACCTACATATTATGTCGCGCGGCGGGTGTGTGTGAGGCTGCCGATACCCGCCTTGAGACAAATGTTTGTAGGATCTACAAAGATCTCATCCGGGTGTTCTGGGTACTTGCTACATGTCGTAAAAAATGTCTATGTATGTAATGTATTGTATTAAGTATATCCGTCATCTAGTACGCACAACACAAGCTCTGCTTATCTTAGGGCTAGATGATGCTGTGTGGATTGTCCAACATTATTATTATAATTACCTCTTACTTACAGAACATCAACACATAATAATAAATAAATAAGTTTATTAATCCGAGTAATACAGACAGACACAGTTCAAAGCACGACAGACACAGTTCGACACGGTTGGCGCGGTGGTTGAGCCATCGGCTGCTGCGCCGCGTGTTGTGGGTTCGATCCCCACACGGAACAAATATTTGTATGACCTACAGGTAGTTGTTCCGGGTCTGGCTGTTTGTGTATGTAAGTTTAAATGTTTGTAAACGCACCCACGATACAGGAGAAATTCCTAGTGTGGGGCAACGTTTTATTTAAAAAAAAAAAAAAAAAAAAAAAAAAAAAAAAAAAAAAAAAAAAAAAAAAAAGCAAGGTGGCAGAATGATTTCATTGATTTCATTAAAAAATACTACTACTTAAGATTAGGAAACGTGTCTTGCCTCTATTACGCCAATCAGAGACACACAGTACATAGATGCAGGCATTACGCGTACTGACCTCGCCCTGTCCCAACGTCATTACTGAAGATGTGGTTATTATGCACTTAAGAAGCAGTTTTTATCTACCAGGGTCTAACTCTAGATGCCCGGCCCAGCTTCATTCCAGTAATCAAAGATTATCCAGTCCGAATGCGAGTAGTCGTGACTCTAAACTAATATAACAAAGAAAAGATTAGAATGTTTGCATGTATAAATCATTATTTAGTGTGCGCTGCGAAGTAATGTTCTACAAAAAGGTCAGGAGCGTAGTACTTGCAAGCGGCGTGCGTGTATGACCATGACTAGATGTATGAATGTAAACAAAGCAGATGGGGTATGTAGGGATCTCAAATGGCGTGTGAGCTCGTGGCTAAATAAAACCGGCCGCACAGGTCGCTCGGAAGTTAAGCTAAGTTTGCCGAGGCCAATCTGTGGATGGCTGACCACATTATATATCAAGACTCCTCCGTGCTACGGATAGCACGTTAATACGTTGGTCCCAACTGTCATTTGTAGATCCTTGACAGTCGTAACTGGTTGTCAGAAGCCTGAAAGTGTCGTGTTGCTCAGTTACTGGGTTGATATTATTAAAGGTGTCATTTTTCAATAACAACCTATGCAAAAAATGATTTTGGTAGGTATCTAAATACCTACCACGGAACCGTAGTACACGAGTTTCCGTCTGTCTGTATAATTGTCAACTCGCGACGTTGGGTAGTCATGTTTCACCGGTAGCGAAACCATAGCGCGATTCAGGAATCGCCGCACATCTAACAACGCCATCTAGTCACACGGGACGAACCATTTTTGTAGTAGTTTTTTTTAATCAAGTTTGATGAATTGATGTTTTACGAGGAACAAGTTAATTTTAGAAAGGATATTTTTACTGTAATTTCTTTGCTATTAATAACCTTATCTTATCTTACCGCTTATTCGGTTAAATAAGGTCAACCATGGGATAAAATGAGTAAACAAGAAAAATGAGTCTGTAACTAGAGCAGAATGTACTCATATTTTTTATTATGTTCTGAGTATTTCCTACGTATACTAAAAATATATATCTATGTAATGTATTGCATTAAGTATATCAGTCATCTAGTACCCATAACACAAGCTCTGCTTAGCTTGGGGCTAGATGATGCTGTGTGATTGCTGTGGTGATGTAAAACGAATTGGATTTAGTACATACATCACAGATAACACTACGCCTGTAATTTCCGAAGGGTTAGGCAGATGCGTATTTATTGTAGGTACACCTACATTTAAAATGTTTAAGCTTTACTCCTTAGATTTAATATTGATTATATTACTAAAGCTGCTACTTCTAATAATTACTTATCTACAGTTTAATTAAATCAAATATGTATTGCGAAAAGAAAACAGAAAATATGGCGAATAACAACACCATATCATTATTTTTTTTAAACATGGCAGTAGAAATGAGAGCGCTAGTGCTGCCGACAACAAACATAACAACCATCTGTCTTTATTGACGGAGAAATCAACGCAAGATTGTATGATTGTGTCTCTGCTATTGCTACGCTATTATGTTTTATGTTAGAATCATATTAAATGTAATTTTATCCCTACCTCACCTTCACCTTTGCATTTCTTTGTCTCAATGAATGGGATAAAGCTAGATAAGATAATAATTGGAGATCGTAGACAACTTGTAAGTAATTATCCTTGAATAGAGCTTAATGCTTTGAAGCAGTCACGCAAGCATCACAATGGTTTTAAAATAACAACTTAGCGTCACAAGACATTGTTCTTTTTGTTTCTAACCATCTTGGTGTCATTTTGATTTTACAAAAACAAAGTTAGCATCTATCATTACTACACTAACCTCACCCGAAACCATCATTGCTGTCGTGCAGCCGGTTATATAGTTGGTACATTGTAAAAACCAGGTCTGAAAGTTATTATTTGTAAGTTATATACGTATATGTCAGGATATCTTCCGAGACAATTACATAGTTATGCTATTATTGCTTACCCGCTTAAATAAAAGGCGGCTTCTCACCATCCGCACGACCATTTAAATTTTGACCCAGACTGGTCACTCTCTCACAAATTCTTAAGTAAATTCTATTTGACCAAGTCTAATTCTTTGTCACATTAATAAGCCAAGGAAATAATTAATAGATAACTAAGGTAGTGAACTTAATAAATTCAGGTCATGAAAGTACACAAGAAGTGGACCTAGAAAACTACAACATTGGAAGAGATGCGAAGTATGTTTTTACAGAAACAATTTTATCGTATCAGTGAATAACCCTTACGCTAAGGCACGAATCGAAGTTTGGTAACAGTACCAAGAATAAGTTGAAAGTCGAGGAGAGTCGACGCAGTTATTACTTTAGGGGCGACCAGCATCGGGCTCTGGCCGATATGGTGTAGGTGCTTACAGAGGCCGCCATGTCTGTAGAGCTTCTGTGTCAACCCGAAAGTAGGTCACGCCGTGTTTCTAGCCAGTCCTAAGTAATGGGTCGTACGGCCGCTATTACGGCGTGCCGTAGTTTATAATACTAACTGCGAAACAAACGGAAAATATATAGATCGTGTTGATAACGATTTAGCAAAGGAAATACATTTGTTGCCAAATTTACCCGCCGCAACGACCACGACTGGTAAATGTGGCAGAAATTAAGCACTACATAGCTAGAGCTAAATTTAGACAGAGTGTGCCCAAAAGGCACATTTTTGATTTATTTACGAAACCAAAATTTGCTCAAAGTGCACACCAGTAAGCTGATATTATTTAAGTAATAGTCTACTTATAACAAATTATACATTTCATTGAATCACAAACATGGTAAAATGATTTTCAGAAAAGCGTTAAAACTTTGATTATATTTATCAGTGAACTGACTGCAGCGACACACCAGCTGACTAGAACATCGCGTTTCTTGGCACAGAAACGTTTCCTTCGACGTTTGCAATTTCACACCGTGCCGAAAATTACGCAAATGAAGCATTAAAAAAATTATAATTACGATTATAAACTTCTTCAGAAACTACAAACACCACAATTACACACACAAACGTAGGTACCCACTCCCACACTCATACTCCCATTCCCTTCCCACGCACACATACACACGTCACACACACATATTTGATTAATATTAATTCCCATTTATAATGGTAGATTGACACATTTTTCACTAATGTAAATATCCGTGTTATTAAATTACAATTGTGACCGATCACTGTCTCTTAAAGTCTCCTAGTTTTAGAGACAGGGTTCAGTATTATTTTTGTATGCATAGACTTTTTGTAGATCTTCGGTGCAAAAAAACTATTATTATCCTTATTGTATTTCTGCTTCAGTTTTGGTCACAAAGTATACATACACAAGTTTCTAAATTCACAAGTCTTCCCAGTAATAAGATAACTTGCTCAAAACAGGAAGAAATGGATACTAAAAATGTTTTAGTTGGCCAGTCTCTTGACTACGATGACTGATTTGAGTGAATTTAGTATCGTTAAATATTAACAGGGTATTTAAAATCTGCTTATCCTGGAATGGACGCGACAGCTTGCACTGTAGCTATATGTAACCCTCATTTGAGACATAACACTGACTGGCGCTTTATTCACTGGATAGATGACAGATATCAAACAATACGAAGCAAAATGGACGTGTGGCGAATGTGGCAAATGGGGCACCAAGTAGGGATACTTGGTGCCCCATTTGCCACACGACCATTTTATATCAAAACATGGGAAAAGATCAATATATCATATCGTCTGCGTAGATAATGTTATTGACATTGCAGTGCCCATTCATGGAGCTCAGGATATTGGCACTGATAAGTTCACTATTTAAAAACACGTTGAAAAGCTTGTGAGAGCCCAGCCCTGTCACACCCTTCTTTACTACCTGCATGCATCTGTCAAGACACCCAACCTTCTGTTACATTAAAAGTGTAGTATTTTTGAGTGATCCAACTTTCGGACCAATCAGAATTTTTAAGTTCACTGCCCTATTGTCGGCTACTGCCACCTGACAATCTTAAGATTGTTTCTATTAAATGTAAATCATATTCTCCTTAAGACGTGTTGAAATACTTAACCGTAAAAGGTTTTTTTGCAAATATTACTTTAAGGATTTTGTAAAACAAGTTAAAAAGTATTGTTCAAAAGGTATTGCTTTCCTTCACATATTTAACAAAAGTGCATGAGAAGTACCCAGCGCAGGCCATCCACTCGGGGCTTGCCTACTCCAACAGACGTACCGCGTGCCCACCGTGACGTATGACAGACGAGGCGCGCGGCAGTGCACGACTAATGCGGCACGACACGGCGGCGACCGTCTGAAATTATTAGTATCTAATATAAATAGGTATTAGAGGAGTTCGATACATGAAGATGAACGTCCACGACAGTCTTATTCTATCGGTCTAAAATAAACTGACTATAAGATAGCGTCCATAAATCCTCAAAATAACAATCCTCATAATTTAACATACAAGATAAAATACCCATATTTTTTCAAACAAGGGTATGTAATCTTGTTTCACATAACAACCATGATCAGCCTGTATACCATAAGGTGTGTTATAAAATTAAACCTCTACAGTTTAAGAACTTGTTTGTAAAGTAGTTTTCAAAACTGAGAAAACATAAATTCTATAGATTTTTTTATAATATTAGTACCAAACGCTAATGTAAAATTTAGAAGGGATAAGAAAGCTGACAGACTTTTCGTCATGGATACTACTGTTAGATTCTTTTCTGTTGAATAAAAAAAAAATCGATTGTTTTGTGGAATGATTTAAATCAAGGGAACCTTACTTTTTCACTGTCCTCGGTAGTTGGGTGGTTAGTATACCCACCTATCACGCAGGTCACCAGGGTTCAATTCCCTGCTAGGGAGGATATTTGTATATTTATTTACCTGTTAAATTGAAGTGTATGTGAGGGCGGGGCGAGAATAAGGAAACGACCGGCTTGCTTAAACACTAGTTTATTACTGTCGTTGACAGCGCGGCGGCGCGCGCGTCGCGCGTCCTAGCTCATTGTACGAGTAGGTACATATCACTCCTTCACACTTAGATTTTGAAACCTGGTGACAATATTTTTTTTTTATACAACCAATTATAATAACCAAATTAACAAAAGATAAAACAAGCCGTTAAAAATATTTCCTATAGTCTACTTTCTTTCTATTGCGCTTTTGACGCGGGAGTTCGGGTGATGGTGCGCGCGGTACGTCAACGTTGTGCTCCCTCGTACCTTGAGACTGATTACCCCCGGACATAAGTACCTGCTGCGCTGACGGTGACGGCGGCGATGCTAAATTATCAGCGGCCCCACCCTCACTGTCAATCGCCACACAATCACCCCATTCTTCTCCCTCACCATCATCTACGATGCCTTCCGCATTTGGTGTTACCGGTGCTACATTAGTTTCAGTCGTCACGGGTGAACTCATAGTCAAATGCTCGCTAGGTGCTATTGGTATTACTGTATTTTGACTGGAATTAGTATTACTGGAATTGTCGGCTGACTGTTGCTTATGTGGCACCTTGATATCACTTATCTCCGTGGGCTGATTTCTGCCTGTATACTTAAGTAACTGATCTACATGCCTTATACAGTGATGATCTAAGTCTTTAATGTAAATTTTGTACATTTTATTACCTATTTTATGTTTTACTATTCCTAACTGCCATGTTTCTTTCCGTGCGCTGTACCATCGGGTCCAGACCACCTCGCCAGCCATGAATTGTCTTTTCCCGGGCTCCGCCATAGTATCAACGTGCGTAGCTTCGCTTGAAGGTACAACTAAATCGAGACGTGATCGTAGGTTTCTACCAAACATTAACTTAGCTGGCGTTTCCCCAGTGGTACAGTGCACGGTATTTCTATAATTGAACAAATAGCCTAGCAACAAATCATTAATTTGATATAATGGTAAATTATCCTTTATAATACACTTTAACATTTTTTTACAAGTTCTTACCGAATTTTCGGCTTGACCATTGCTAGGCGGGTGATAAATGGGCGTTGTCATGTATTTGATGCCATTAGCTGCACAAAACGTCTTGAACTCGTCCGAATTTATTTTGACGTCATTATCTGATACCAAACAATTCGGTATACCAAAAGTTGAGAAAATTCCTTTGAGTTTATTTATCAGAGCCTTAGTTGTAGTACCATTATGCATGTGTAGACATTCTACCCATTTACTGAATGAGTCTACAACCACGAGATATACCCTTTGCCCCACCGTCATATAGTCGATGTGCACGCGCTGCCAGGCGGCGGCGGCGGAGGGCCAGGGCGCGGGGGGGTCGCGCGGCGGCGCTGCCCGCACGCTCGCGCACGTGCCGCAGGACCCTATCCAACGCTCGATGTCTGCATCGATGCCCGGCCACCACATCCTACTTCGTGCATTACTTTTAGTTTTAATTATACCTAAATGCGTATCGTGCAATTCACGTAGCATTTTATCTCTTAGTATAAACGGAATTACTATTCTATGACCCCTAAAAAGGCAACCTTTTTCGTACTGCAAATCGGACTTGCATTGAAAATAAGGGAAAACAGACTTACAATTAATTTTTCGAGGCCATCCTTTTTTGCATGTACCTAGTGACAGTTTGGATCACCGTATCGCTCTCCGTTGCCTGTTTTATGTCGCGTGTCGTCGTAGCGGGAGACGCTTCATCCAAAAACTTGAGCGCGTAATAGGTATCTACATTATTATCAGTTTGTTCCAGCTGGTTTGTGCCTTTTAAAGGCGCGCGGGAAAAATAATCTGCAACTAAATTATTATCACCGGATACGTAATGTACTACATAATTATAAGCTGATAAAATAATAGCATATCTCTGTAATCTTAGAGCTGTTGTTACCGGTATACCTGTCTTGTTATTAAAAATTGAAACCAAAGGCCTATGATCGGTTTTTAATATGAATGGCTCACTGCGACCGTACAGATACTGATGGAACCTTTTCACCCCAAATATGATAGCCGTCGCCTCCTTCTGTATCTGACTATAGTTTCGCTCGCTAGCGGTAAGAGAACGAGATGCATACGCGAGCGGTCGCTCAAGAGCGTCTTCGTGGCCGCGCTGCGAGAGCACAGCGCCGAGGCCGTTCGGGCCTGCGTCCACCGTGAGCACGAGCTGCGCCGTCGGCTCAAAATGCGCCAGTACGCGCTCCGAGGCGAGTTCATCGCGCACTGCCACCATCGCTAGCCGCTGCCTGTCTCCCCACTCCCAGGGCACATCGCTTCTGAGAAGTTCATGGAGAGGACTGAGTACCGACGAAGCATTAGGAATAAAATTCCTATAATAATTAACAACGCCTAAAAATCTTTTTACTTCGGTGGCGTTGGTCGGCTCGGGGGCGTTTAATATTGCCTTGACTTTTTCTGGACTAGTCATTAGTCCAGCTTTACTAATCACGTAGCCTAAATAAAGAACACTTTGTTTGAAAAATTGGCATTTATCTTTTTGTAGACGTAGACCTGCATTGCTTAATCTACTTAAAACTTCCGATAGCCTTTTTATGTGTGAGTTTCTATCGGGGCCCGTAATACAAATGTCATCGAGCCAGACACTGACTCCGTCTATTCCCGCTAACAGTGTCTCCATGGACTTTTGGAAAATTGCGGGTGCATTAGCTAGGCCGTAAACTAAACGAGTATATTTGTATAGTCCTTTATGAGTATTTATTGCCGTTAGTTCTTGCGATGAATCTTCTAATATAAATTGATTGTATGCATTTTTTAAATCGATTTTACTGTACAGCTCGCCCCCTCCAATCTTAGCAAAAACCTCTTCAATTCTGGGTAAGGGGTATTTCTCAATTACAAGGTCTTTATTTAGTGTTACAGAATAATCTCCCGCAATTCTGACTTGACCGTTTTCCTTTAATACCGGCACTATCGGAGTGGCGTATTGCGCATGATTGATCGACTCTAAAATACCTAAACCCACTAACCGCTCTAGTTCTTGTTCAACCTTATCTCTTAGGGCAAAGGGTACAGTTCGCGGCTTAAAAAACTTCGGAACAGAGTTTTCTTTAAGTTGTAGGGAAACTTTAAATTTATTGAATGAACCCAACTCATCTCGCCATAGATCTGGATATTTTCCAAGCAGTTCCAATACATCATTATCGCTACTTACTAATGAGTTAATGTTAGTTGTTATTATTAAATTAAAAGCGGACATGAAATCCCTACCTAGCTTATGGAGGTCCTCCATTTTTAACTACGAAAACTTTAATATTGTTTTGTAAATTATTAAATATTGCTGTAGCAGTAAAAAATCCTAGTGGAGAGATTTTATGTCCATTGTACAAGCACATTTTAACACTGCAATTTTGTAGCTGGTGTTGAGAAAACATTTTATAATAATACTTATCAGAAATAACAGTGCCACCCGATCCTGAATCTAGTTCCATTTTAATAAATTGATTACCTAAGATTAATTCAATTTCAATAGGCTTATCAGCCGCGTACCTTATGTTAAAATTCTGGCACTCCTCACAACCTTTATCCTGGGGCTGGTTCCCGCTGCTTGCTTCATTTGAGTCAATATGATATACACGCGAGTTTTTTGAATTACCGCACACTTTTTTTAAATGACCTTTTACACCGCACTTTTGACACGTATAAGCCTTATAACGACACTTTTCACCACTATGATTTTTCATGCCGCAAACCTCGCAACGATCTGTATCGCGGCGGGTTGCTGCATCAGCACCACCTGCACCTCGTCCACGGTTGGCTTGGCCCTGAAACTTCGCGCGGTATACTGGTTCCTCCTTGATAGAAATGGCTTCTGAACTGCTGCTTATCAAGGCCTTTGCCTCCTTGGCACACGCTGCCTGCTCCGCCATTTCAATAGCCCGCGACAACGTGAGCGTCGACGGGTCCTGCTCGAATAACTTGTCGCGTTCTGGACCTGCACTCAGGCCGAGGACAAAACGATCTCTCAAGTTCGTTTCGAGAGCGGTGCCGAAGTCGCAATAAGTTGCCAAACCTCTTAATCGCGCCGCCCATTCTCCAACGGTTTCGCCTGTTGTTCTGCTGGCACCATAAAATTTTGCCTTGTCTACAAACGTGCACTTTTTAGTCTTGAAATGGCTGTCGAGTAATCCCACTAGGCTCTCATAGCTCAGTGTTTCCAACGACTCGGGAAACGCTAAGTTAAGTAGCAGACGGTACGTCTCCTCCGTAAGATGGCACAGTAAAATTCCGCTTTTCACATCGTCTTTAAAACCGTTGATTTTCAAAAACTGCGTTAATTTTCCTTTATAAATTTGCCATTCACTGGTCTTGTGGTCAAATGAAGACAAATTTCCAAGAAACGCGTTCATTTTTAGTTTGCGTAGGTAGGTACTCGTATCCCATCTTCGTCGCCAATGAAGTGTATGTGAGGGCGGGAGAATAAGGAAACGACCGGCTTGCTTAAACACTAGTTTATTACTGTCGTTGACAGCGCGGCGGCGCGCGCGTCGCGCGTCCTAGCTCATTGTACGAGTAGGTACATATCATAAATACATTCCTATTATTATTTCCGGAACTGCTATACAATCTTCCGGCTATGGGAGTATTTGCAAACATAATGAACGCTCTTTAGTTGGTACCAGAATGCCTTGCTGAGGATCGCGTTCCAATTTTTTTATTTTGATTACCTTGCTACATGGTTGCCAACCAAAAAGTAGGCGCTCTATAACTGAGATTTTAATAAAAGTTATCATCGTCATCTGCTGCGCCTTTTCTCAACAATGTTGGGGTCGGATTCTAGTCATAGGATGCAGCTGAATTGGTATTCAGCTGCATCCAAAGCCGAAAATACTGGTGTATTTGACATCGCTCCATGGACTGCCTATTTTACCTTCAAAACCCAGTGACTGGGTAACACGATACCCCTTGGTATTCGTAACGACTGTCAAAGATCTATAAATGACAGCAGGACAGTGGGACCAGCGGCTTAATGTGCTTTCCGAAGCAAGAAGTCTCGATAATATGTTACAAAATTGTCACCCATCAGCAGACTGACCTCGGCAAGCGTAGATTAAGCTTCAATCTACCCGAGCGACTGTTTCTATGTAGCCACGAGCTCCTCCTTAAATAAAAGTCATAAGACAGTAAAGACGATTTTTATGCTGAAAGTAAAATAAAAAGTTACTGTGTGGGTATTTTAACCCAGCACAATGATGAAGTTGTGTCAAGGTGGTCCTCATTTTCAACTCGTTGAGCGCAGCAGTGAAACTATTGTCTTCTTGGTTTGGTTCACAGGTACCAAGTTGTTGTTGTTGTGTGACGTTGGTGCATTTACTGATACGCTTTCGAAAACTACAGGAAAAATCAATATAAAAGTCATAAAAGAAGGAACCGTTTTTATAAAACAAAGAATCGAGGATGCGTTGTCCATGATTTGCTACGCTTCGCCACCGTACCGCTACGACGCACCTGCGTAGCGCTACGTCGTCGTAGCGTTCGCAGCCTTAACACGGCCAACAAAGCTGCCTTGCTGAAAGGAAAATATAATTAGCGTGCTCTGAGATATCACGATTAACCGCTCAGTAAGCAATAACATTACATACTCTGTAAGAAATTGTTTAGATGGGTGAGAGCTGTACACGGTTCACATGAGTTATTATAACAGTTTAATTACCTTGACCTTTAACAAATCGTATCGACTAATTTAGTATTTCGTTATCAAATCTTACGCCTCATTGAGTCTTTAATGAGCCAGTGATAACAAATCAGTGTTCTCATTTAAACCTGTAGTTTCTGCAAAATCAAAACGTTAAGTAACAGTTTATTAAAAAAAAAATCTTTTACGTAAATGACGATGATGCGATTAATTTATTTATTTATAGTTAATTAAAACAGTAAAAACACCAATTACAATAATTAACATAGAAACATGTAACGTGCCCTGCCTACACCGAATCAGCTGAATAGCAATATGGTAGTAATTTACGTACAACGGATGTTTCCACGCCTAATTATATTATAGCCATATTACCAAACACCAAGTAAATCAGGCCCTAAGATCAAGTCTATGGTACCAACACAATCTCTTAACAATCCTAGCACTGAATTAGCTTCTAAAGTATGTCGTAAATAACAATGACCACATTTTAATTAATTATGCACAGTTTTTAGCATTAAGTAATGACGATTGTCTCAAATTACTACCCAGTTATAAAGTCTGTTTCAACTGTTTTCGATCAGGTCACTATGCTAACAAATGTAAAAAACCGGGTTGCAAACTATGCAAACGTAGGAATAACACACTAACTATTGCGAATGCACGTCGTGTCACGGGTTCGGATCCCCGCGACATTAATACTTTTTGGATGTATACTTTTGTATTTGAAACTACTGGAAGTATTATTTCTTTTATGGTAGATACTAGATATACTAGACACAGCATAGATAATAAAAAATATATTGATTAAATTGAAGATATATTCATTTAATTAGGAGTCCAAAACAAGGGGGTATAGTGAAAAGCTCTAAAACACCTTAGTACTTATTTCAACAATCCTCCCTTTTACAACCTCCGTACACAACGCGATACATCATGTCGTGAGTTCAAATCCCCGCGAATGCAATTATTTTAGTAAAATTAAAAAAAAAAAAACTTTTATGTCCTCATGAGAAACCTTGAATGGTCAAAATAAGATAATTATGAAAGTATTTAAAATAAACAAATGTATATTTATTGTAAAATGTGACATTACGAACAACGGCCAACACCGATAAACGTAGACGCACACAATCAGAGCGTGGTTGTGATTGGCCAGTCCTAGATCCCGCAATCAAAGTTTGCGCGGAACTTTGAATATATACCCGAACCCTTCGTCAGTTTATCGGGGGTCCGTCGCCTAGTGGGAAACCAGTTTGCCAAGCTGGTCTAATTTGGCGGTCATTCAGATGTTACGTCCCTCAAGGGGAAGTAGTAAAACATTAAGTATGTAAATCTCGGTCATGTTGAATGTAAATGAAGCATGTACCGAACAACCCCACCCACGAGGATGACAGCCACACTTCACATGTGACTTTCGACCCCTTTTGTTGTTTATATTAGTAGAATTATTTTATTCGCCATCATATGGGTAGAACGATTTCATATAGAAATAGGATATTGCGTGCGCTGGAAAGGAGGGTTGTTTGATTTTTGTTGAAAACGTAACCAACTATCTATGAGAAGATTTCAATTTTAAAAAAGTCGTATCTGCATATTTGGTGTTTATAATCTCTGTGCCATGCTCCTGCCGTGATCCTGTCGTGAGTTCGAAACCCCGTGGATGCGATTATTTTTGCATATTTTGCTTTTTTTAAACTGTGAAGATTAACTCATGTTTCGTGGGTGATATCTGAAAATTTATAGTGTTATTGCTTTCATCGTATGATAATTAATCAGTACCTGATTTCTAAAAAAAATCAACCTAGCTAGATCGATTTATCACCCCCGAAACCTAATCCGAAAAAGTATCATGAAAACCGTTGGAGCCGTTACTGAGATTCAGATTATATATACATACAAGAATACTAACACATAATACAAGAATTGCTCATTTAAAGATTATCATATAGATGGATTAGATTATTCAAAGAAGTTTTACTTATTGATCCATTATTACTTGAATAACAATTTGAGTAAATTCAATAATTATAATGGTTCTCTCACGAAACCCAAAAATGTATCAAGACTCCCCAACTCCCACAGGTTCACTCCAGGTTCTCGCCACCGAATACTTACTTCCTTAATGTTATTAATTTGGTCAATGAACCTTACTCTTTTGTAAATACGTTGACACCAAACTTTCTTTTTATTTTCTATTTTGGCCCCAATTCAAAACAGGACTTTGTATGCAAAAGTTAACTCTTTGTCAGTATAACAGGGGTCCGTTCCGTCGCCTCGTGGGAAAGTAGTTGTTGTCAAGCTGGTCTCATTTGGCGGTCATTCAGCTGTTGCATCTCGAAAGGGAAGTAATCACAATAGTGATAAAACGGTCATGTTGAATTTTAATGACATGTGCCAAACCAACCTGGTGACAGGTGAACAACACACCCACGAGGACGATAATCATACTTCACAAGTGACCTTGACCCCTTTTGTTGTTTATTTTAGTAGAACTATTTTAGTCATCATCATCCATCCAATCTTTTTCCAAGTACCTCGTCTTACAGTCTAACCTGATGCGGCTGAATCAATATTTTGCGTAAAGCGACTGCCTACCTGACCATGCATACCAGTTATTAGGTAAGACTGGTTGTCAGAAATATAGACTTATAAATACCCCTAACGAACATCTACAAGCGACAGCCAAGACATTTGGCAAAGAGTTTAAATGTGATTCGGTAATTATAATCATGAATTAGTAAAAAGAATACCAGCCTGTTACTGTCCCACTGCAAGGCATAGGTCTGTTCCCATACAGAGGAGGCACGAGCACTCACTGCTTGCTTTACTTGCTCACTACTCTTGCTCAAGGTGGGTTTGTGACTTCTACGCATTGGCGGAAACAGCATGAAAATCGTGGCATTCGTTTTTGAGTATATCGCGAACATACAGACAGACAGACGCAGCGAAAGACTTTGTTCTATAATATGTACTCATGATAATTGTTGTTTTGCTCGCTAGAGAGCTCCGATAAATGTGTGCGATCGCTGTTAATCATAAAATGCTTAAGGGCGAAATTATAGGCACGCGCCGCCGGCCCCGGTAACGCTGCAACCGCTGTGTCCCTGCATTTTAAATCTGCAATATCTCCGAAAATATTCATTTAAATTACATGCTGTAAAGGGCCATATTAATCTACATAAGGATTTATGCTGTATCGCTTAAAATTGCTTCGTAAATAAGTCATTTCTCGTAAAAAGTAAGGATAAAATCGATTTTTGTGGGTTATACCTAAGAAATAGACGTATATTATTATCATCAGGGACTTTTTTGTAAACATTTTTAAGGTGCATAATACTGTAGTACATTATTTACATCCATCTTGTAGGGTTCAGCCACCGTTTGAAAAGAAATGTGTTCAAGTACGACATCACATTAGAAACCTTTAAATCAGTGTTTCTCTACTATATTATGCATGTATTATACGACTTTTTTATACTATATGCTGGTCCGGTGCGCGACTCACTTTTGACCGTTTTTTTTTAATGTGGTCACTGTTAGCTGTAGCAAGCAGCGACCCTGTGACATGAAGTCACGAGTTCGGAACCGCGCGAATGCAATATTTTTTGGATATATTTTTTGGTTTTCAAACTATAAGCAATATTCTTTTTTGTGGCAGGTATACTATTAATAGTATACACATCACATAAAATGATATAATATGGTCAAATGTTCCTATAATCGAACACTATTATAACACAAGATTAAAAAATAAGTAGGTTGGTTACAAAGCACCTGTATTTATTTTAGCAATCTAATTTTTTAATTCGAATTAGTCTCTGTGCACACTTTTTTTCTATTGTCCTTTAGATGGGGCTCTAGGCCTAGAGGACCCCTATTTGATAGGATTTTGTCTGTATTTGGAGGTTTCAATTAAAAAAATATATTTTCCTACAGTACGCTGTGCGACACATAATGTCGTGAGTTCAAACCCACTCAATTATTTATTTTTATTTTATTTTTTGATAAACTTACACTTTTTCCATTTCGAGAATTTTTTTGAGGCCCAAATATAATCTAATATGTAGGTATGTAGCATAAACAAACATATTCATTGTTATAATGCGACATTGCCAAACACGGCAAACACCGGGCAACGTTAACCTGTTGTGGCCAGTTCTACATCGCGCAATCGAAGATTTCGCTCAAGTTTGGATATATACCCGAACCCTTCACCATTACATCGGGGTCCGTCGCCTCGAGGTAAGCCAGTGCTTGACAAGCCGGTCTAAATTGGTGGTGGTGTAATTTGTAGTTAAGTGTCCTTTAGATAGGACTCTACCTACGAGGCGGATTTGACCCCTTTTTGATCCGAATGAAATTAATTTGAAATACGATTCGGTCTGTATTTAGTGATGTCAAATTGAAAAAACATTTTTTTGCAGTACGCCGTGCGACACATCATGTCGTGAGTTCAAACCCACCAGAACGCAATTATTTACGATTATTTTAATATTTGATAAACTTACACTTTATCCATTTCGAGAAACTTTTTGTGGCCCAAATATAATATAATATGTAGGAAAGTAACATTAACAAACAATATTCATTGTTATAACTTGACATTGCCAAACACCGGGCAACGTACACGCACACATTCAGAACGCTGTTGTGATTGGCCAGTTTTTCATCGCAATCAAAGTTTTCGCTCAAGTTTGCACATCATCGATGAAACTATACCGAGGTGAGCCTGGCAGCAGGCAACCCATACCCTCGAGCCGAACATCTGACCCCTTTTGTTGTTTATTTTGATAGAACTATTTTAGCCGTCATGTTCCCAACTTAGTTCAGTCGTAAACCTCTTTGTAGGTAAATCTCTTTTCAAAGCTTCTTCTTCCAGTAACAACTTGTTTACAGTTTGATTAAATCAAATATTGCGAATATAAAATAAAAAACATGGCGAATAACAGCACCATATTAAAGTATTTTTTAAACATGACAGTAGAAATGGGAGCGCTAGTGCAGCCGACGACAAACAAAATAATCGTCTTTCTTGACGGAGAAATTTTAATAATTATTATTTGAATTTGTAGCTACACTACGGCCAAGTGAATATTGACGTTTTTTCCAAAAACAAGTTCGTTCTCAACGTTTACATTAATCTTGATAGATGGTGTTGAACTTAATATCACCAAGATGGTATGATTTATATTTGTGTTTTTTATATTGTATTCTTTACATTCTTTACATTTAACTTAGTATTATGTTTTATGTTACAATCATATTAAATGTAGTTTTACCCCTACAGGCATATGTACATAAATTCACGCCTAGAACTTACGCCCAGCTACCACTGCTAACCAATATGTCTACAGCTGATATAGCTATATTAAATGTCGGATCCGCCAGCTGCTGTATTCCCACAGCATGGTTATTTGCTTTAAACTAATTGGAGCTGACGGTAAAGGATGTGTAATTTCTGGTAAAATTAAACAGTCAATGTTAACCGAATATTCCCCGCAATTAGACTCCATTGTTAGGCTGCAAGATAGTGCACCAGTGTTAGTTTGGTTGCCAATACCCGTTATCGTGGAGCCCGTGCCGTTACGGGACACACGCAGCTTACCACATAAGTTCTCGGTGATGAAAGTTTTTGCATCACACTTCTCACCGCTGACACACACTGCCTCACCAGCGCTGTGGAAAGCAAAACACAAGAGCAAGTATGTGGTTGCCTATTGGCTGAAGCGTTAGCAGATACAGCTTCACTTTCGGAAGCACGCGGCATCAGGTTTAGTGGTGAAGGGGTATCTGTGCGTTCCATGTGCAATAGGGTGTTATGCCTACTTGCACAGTACCTACAGTGGGTTATTCTGAACCTATTTTCATTTTGACCCAACCTTAGGCAATTTAAGCAAACTTTGAGATCCTTGGCCTTTCCATTACGTTCTTCTACCGTTAACTTTTAAAAAGACTCAGATTTTTACTCAGATTCTGAAGAGACCATTGCGAATGCACGTCTTCGATCAATAATAGTACTATTACTATTATTACTAGTACTATTATTGATCGAAGATGCACGTCGTGATAATTCGAATAACGTCGCATCGTCTTCTTTTCCGAGTGCGACCACTGATACTAATAACGCAGCCTTATCAGCAAACATTACGTCGCCACGTGGTCATATGCAGCGAGAAGTGTTGTTGTCGACCGCCCTGATCAAACTGCGGGACCACAATGGTTGCGTGCATCTCGTTCGCGCAGTTCTTGATAGCGGTAGCACCTCGTCATTCATAACGGATAGGTTGTGTAAACAACATAATTTAATAACTAGCCAAGTTAATAAGTGTATACTTGGCATCAACAATATCAGTTCCTTCGCAAGTAGGTCAAACATGTCGTGTTAAGATGACGTCATTGGATGATAGTTTTGTGTAGTGGACCTAGAAAACTACAACATTGGAAGAGATGCGAAGTATGTTTTTACAGAAACATTTTATCGTATGGGCTCTGGCCGATATGGTGTAGGTGCTTACAGAGGCCGCCATGTCTGTAGAGCTTCTGTGTCAACCCGAAAGTAGGTCACGCCGTGTTTCTAGCCAGTCCTAAGTAATGGGTCGTACGGCCGCTATTACGGCGTGCCGTAGTTTATAATACTAACTGCGAAACAAACGGAAAATATATAGATCGTGTTGATAACGATTTAGCAAAGGAAATACATTTGTTGCCAAATTTACCCGCCGCAACGACCACGACTGGTAAATGTGGCAGAAATTAAGCACTACATAGCTAGAGCTAAATTTAGACAGAGTGTGCCCAAAAGGCACATTTTTGATTTATTTACGAAACCAAAATTTGCTCAAAGTGCACACCAGTAAGCTGATATTATTTAAGTAATAGTCTACTTATAACAAATTATACATTTCATTGAATCACAAACATGGTAAAATGATTTTCAGAAAAGCGTTAAAACTTTGATTATATTTATCAGTGAACTGACTGCAGCGACACACCAGCTGACTAGAACATCGCGTTTCTTGGCACAGAAACGTTTCCTTCGACGTTTGCAATTTCACACCGTGCCGAAAATTACGCAAATGAAGCATTAAAAAAATTATAATTACGATTATAAACTTCTTCAGAAACTACAAACACCACAATTACACACACAAACGTAGGTACCCACTCCCACACTCATACTCCCATTCCCTTCCCACGCACACATACACACGTCACACACACATATTTGATTAATATTAATTCCCATTTATAATGGTAGATTGACACATTTTTCACTAATGTAAATATCCGTGTTATTAAATTACAATTGTGACCGATCACTGTCTCTTAAAGTCTCCTAGTTTTAGAGACAGGGTTCAGTATTATTATTGTATGCATAGACTTTTTGTAGATCTTCGGTGCAAAAAAACTATTATTATCCTTATTGTATTTCTGCTTCAGTTTTGGTCACAAAGTATACATACACAAGTTTCTAAATTCACAAGTCTTCCCAGTAATAAGATAACTTGCTCAAAACAGGAAGAAATGGATACTAAAAATGTTTTAGTTGGCCAGTCTCTTGACTACGATGACTGATTTGAGTGAATTTAGTATCGTTAAATATTAACAGGGTATTTAAAATCTGCTTATCCTGGAATGGACGCGACAGCTGTAGCTATATGTAACCCTCATTTGAGACATAACACTGACTGGCGCTTTATTCACTCGATAGATGACAGATATCAAACAATACGAAGCAAAATGGACGTGTGGCGAATGTGGCAAATGGGGCACCAAGTAGGGATACTTGGTGCCCCATTTGCCACACGACCATTTTATATCAAAACATGGGAAAAGATCAATATATCATATCGTCTGCGTAGATAATGTTATTGACATTGCAGTGCCCATTCATGGAGCTCAGGATATTGGCACTGATAAGTTCACTATTTAAAAACACGTTGAAAAGCTTGTGAGAGCCCAGCCCTGTCACACCCTTCTTTACTACCTGCATGCATCTGTCAAGACACCCAACCTTCTGTTACATTAAAAGTGTAGTATTTTTGAGTGATCCAACTTTCGGACCAATCAGAATTTTTAAGTTCACTGCCCTATTGTCGGCTACTGCCATCTGACAATCTTAAGATTGTTTCCATTAAATGTAAATCATATTCTCCTTAAGACGTGTTGAAATACTTAACCGTAAAAGGTTTTTTTGCAAATATTACTTTAAGGATTTTGTAAAACAAGTTAAAAAGTATTGTTCAAAAGGTATTGCTTTCCTTCATATATTTAACAAAAGTGCTTGAGAAGTACCCAGCGCAGGCCATCCACTCGGGGCTTGCCTACTCCAACAGACGTACCGCGTGCCCACCGTGACGTATGACAGACGAGGCGCGCGGCAGTGCACGACTAATGCGGCACGACACGGCGGTGACCGTCTGAAATTATTAGTATCTAATATAAATAGGTATTAGAGGAGTTCGATACATGAAGATGAACGTCCACGGCAGTCTTATTCTATCGGTCTAAAATAAACTGACTATAAGATAGCGTCCATAAATCCTCAAACAAGATAAAATACCCATATTTTTTCAAACAAGGGTATGTAATCTTGTTTCACATAACAACCATGATCAGCCTGTATACCATAAGGTGTGTTATAAAATTAAACCTCTACAGTTTAAGAACTTGTTTGTAAAGTAGTTTTCAAAACTGAGAAAACATAAATTCTATAGATTTTTTTATAATATTAGTACCAAACGCTAATGTAAAATTTAGAAGGGATAAGAAAGCTGACAGACTTTTCGTCATGGATACTACTGTTGGATTCTTTTCTATTGAATAAAAAAAAATCGAGTGTCTTGTGGAATGATTTAAATCAAGGGAACCTTACTTTTTCACTGTCCTCGGTAGTTGGGTGGTTAGTATACCCACCTATCACGCAGGTCACCAGGGTTCAATTCCCTGCTAGGGAGGATATTTGTATATTTATTTACCTGTTAAATACATTCCTATTATTATTTCCGGAACTGCTATACAATCTTCCGGCTATGGGAGTATTTGCAAACATAATGAACGCTCTTTAGTTGGTACCAGAATGCCTTGCTGAGGATCGCGTTCCAATTTTTTTATTTTGATTACCTTGCTACATGGTTGCCGACCAAAAAGTAGGCGCTCTATAACTGAGATTTTAATCAAAGTTATCATCGTCATCTGCTGCGCCTTTTCTCAACAATGTTGGGGTCGGATTCTAGTCATAGGATGCAGCTGAATTGGTATTCAGCTGCATCCAAAGCCGAAAATACTGGTGTATTTGACATCGCTCCATGGACTGCCTATTTTACCTTCAAAACCCAGTGACTGGGTAACACGATACCCCTTGGTATTCGTAACGACTGTCAAAGATCTATAAATGACAGCAGGACAGTGGGACCAGCGGCTTAATGTGCTTTCCGAAGCAAGAAGTCTCGATATGTTACGAAATTGTCACCCATCAGCAGACTGACCTCGGCAAGCGTAGATTAAGCTTCAATCTACCCGAGCGACTGTTTCTATGTAGCCACGAGCTCCTCCTTAAATAAAAGTCATAAGACAGTAAAGACGATTTTTATGCTGAAAGTAAAATAAAAAGTTACTGTGTGGGTATTTTAACCCAGCACAATGATGAAGTTGTGTCAAGGTGGTCCTCATTTTCAACTCGTTGAGCGCAGCAGTGAAACTATTGTCTTCTTGGTTTGGTTCACAGGTACCAAGTTGTTGTTGTTGTGTGACGTTGGTGCATTTACTGATACGCTTTCGAAAACTACAGGAAAAATCAATATAAAAGTCATAAAAGAAGGAACCGTTTTTATAAAACAAAGAATCGAGGATGCGTTGTCCATGATTTGCTACGCTTCGCCACCGTACCGCTACGACGCACCTGCGTAGCGCTACGTCGTCGTAGCGTTCGCAGCCTTAACACGGCCAACAAAGCTGCCTTGCTGAAAGGAAAATATAATTAGCGTGCTCTGAGATATCACGATTAACCGCTCAGTAAGCAATAACATTACATACTCTGTAAGAAATTGTTTAGATGGGTGAGAGCTGTACACGGTTCACATGAGTTATTATAACAGTTTAATTACCTTGACCTTTAACAAATCGTATCGACTAATTTAGTATTTCGTTATCAAATCTTACGCCTCATTGAGTCTTTGATGAGCCAGTGATAACAAATCAGTGTTCTCATTTAAACCTGTAGTTTCTGCAAAATCAAAACGTTAAGTAACAGTTTATTAAAAAAAAAATCTTTTACGTAAATGACGATGATGCGATTAATTTATTTATTTATAGTTAATTAAAACAGTAAAAACACCAATTACAATAATTAACATAGAAACATGTAACGTGCCCTGCCTACACCGAATCAGCTGAATAGCAATATGGTAGTAATTTACGTACAACGGATGTTTCCACGCCTAATTATATTATAGCCATATTGCCAAACACCAAGTAAATCAGGCCCTAAGATCAAGTCTATGGTACCAACACAATCTCTTAACAATCCTAGCACTGAATTAGCTTCTAAAGTATGTCGTAAATAACAATGACCACATTTCAATTAATTATGCACAGATTCTAGCATTAAGTAATGACGATTGTCTCAAATTACTACCCAGTTATAAAGTCTGTTTCAACTGTTTTCGATCAGGTCACTATGCTAACAAATGTAAAAAACCGGGTTGCAAACTATGCAAACGTAGGAATAACACACTAACTATTGCGAATGCACGTCGTGTCACGGGTTCGGATCCCCGCGACATCAATACTTTTTGGATGTATACTTTTGTATTTGAAACTACTGGAAGTATTATTTCTTTTATGGTATATACTAGATATACTAGACACAGCATAGATAATAAAAAATGTATTGATTAAATTGAAGATATATTCATTTAATTAGGAGTCCAAAACAAGGGGGTATAGTGAAAAGCTCTAAAACACCTTAGTACTTATTTCAACAATCCTCCCTTTTACAACCTCCGTACCAACACGATACATCATGTCGTGAGTTCAAATCCCCGCGAATGCAATTATTTGAGTAAAATTTAAAAAAAAAAAACTTTTATGTCCTCATGAGAAACCTTGAATGGTCAAAATAAGATAATTATGAAAGTATTTAAAATAAAAAAATGTATATTTATTGTAAAATGTGACATTACAAACAACGGCCAACACCGATAAACGTAGACGCACACAATCAGAGCGTGGTTGTGATTGGCCAGTCCTAGATCCCGCAATCAAAGTTTGCGCGGAACTTTGAATATATACCCGAACCCTTCGTCAGTTTATCGGGGGTCCGTCGCCTAGTGGGAAACCAGTTTGCCAAGCTGGTCTAATTTGGCGGTCATTCAGATGTTACGTCCCTCAAGGGGAAGTAGTAAAACATTAAGTATATAAATCTCGGTCATGTTGAATGTAAATGAAGCATGTACCGAACAACCCCACCCACGAGGATGACAGTCACACTTCACATGTGACTTTCGACCCCTTTTGTTGTTTATAAGTAGTTGTAGAATTATTTTATTCGCCATCATATGGGTAGAACGATTTCATATAGAAATAGGATATTGCGTGCGCTGGAAAGGAGGGTTGTTTGATTTTTGTTGAAAACGTAACCAACTATCTATGAGAAGATTTCAATTTTAAAAAAGTCGTATCTGCATATTTGGTCTTTATAATCTCTGTGCCATGCTCCTGCCGTGATCCTGTCGTGAGTTCGAAACCCCGTGGATGCGATTATTTTTGCATATTTTGCTTTTTTTAAACTGTGAAGATTAACTCATGTTTCGTGGGTGATATCTGAAAATTTATAGTGTTATTGCTTTCATCGTATGATAATTAATCAGTACCTGATTTCTAAAAAAAATCAACCTAGCTAGATCGATTTATCACCCCCGAAACCTAATCCGAAAAAGTATCATGAAATCCGTTGGAGCCGTTACTGAGATTCAGATTATATATACATACAAGAATACTAACACATAATACAAGAATTGCTCATTTAAAGATTATCATATAGATAGATTAGATTATTCAAAGAAGTTTTACTTATTGATCCATTATTACTTGAATAACAATTTGAGTAAATTCAATAATTATAATGGTTCTCTCACGAAACCCAAAAATGTATCAAGACTCCCCAACTCCCACAGGTTCACTCCAGGTTCTCGCCACCGAATACTTACTTCCTTAATGTTATTAATTTGGTCAATGAACCTTATTCTTTTGTAAATACGTTGACACCAAACTTTCTTTTTATTTTCTATTTTGGCCCCAATTCAAAACAGGACTTTGTATGCAAAAGTTAACTCTTTGTCAGTATAACAGGGGTCCGTTCCGTCGCCTCGTGGGAAAGTAGTTGTTGTCAAGCTGGTCTCATTTGGCGGTCATTCAGCTGTTGCATCTCGAAAGGGAAGTAATCACAATAGTGATAAAACGGTCATGTTGAATTTTAATGACATGTGCCAAACCAACCTGGTGACAGGTGAACAACACACCCACGAGGACGATAATCATACTTCACAAGTGACCTTGACCCCTTTTGTTGTTTATTTTAGTAGAACTATTTTAGTCATCATCATCCATCCAATCTTTTTCCAAGTACCTCGTCTTACAGTCTAACCTGATGCGGCTGAATCAATATTTTGCGTAAAGCGACTGCCTACCTGACCATGCATACCAGTTATTAGGTAAGACTGGTTGTCAGAAATATAGACTTATAAATACCCCTAACGAACATCTACAAGCGACAGCCAAGACATTTGGCAAAGAGTTTAAATGTGATTCGGTAATTATAATCATGAATTAGTAAAAAGAATACCAGCCTGTTACTGTCCCACTGCAAGGCATAGGTCTGTTCCCATACAGAGGAGGCACGAGCACTCACTGCTTGCTTTACTTGCTCACTACTCTTGCTCTTGCTAGAGAGCTCCGATAAATGTGTGCGATCGCTGTTAATCATAAAATGCTTAAGGGCGAAATTATAGGCACGCGCCGCCGGCCCCGGTAACGCTGCAACCGCTGTGTCCCTGCATTTTAAATCTGCAATATCTCCGAAAATATTCATTTAAATTACATGCTGTAAAGGGCCATATTAATCTACATAAGGATTTATGCTGTATCGCTTAAAATTGCTTCGTAAGTAAGTCATTTCTCGTAAAAAGTAAGGATAAAATCGATTTTTGTGGGTTATACCTAAGAAATAGACGTATATTATTATCATCAGGGACTTTTTTGTAAACATTTTTAAGGTGCATAATACTGTAGTACATTATTTACATCCATCTTGTAGGGTTCAGCCACCGTTTGAAAAGAAATGTGTTCAAGTACGACATCACATTAGAAACCTTTAAATCAGTGTTTCTCTACTATATTATGCATGTATTATACGACTTTTTTATACTATATGCTGGTCCGGTGCGCGACCTATACGCTGTCCGACTCACCGTTTTTTTTTTAATGTGGTCACTGTTAGCTGTAGCAAGCAGCGACCCTGTGACATGAAGTCACGAGTTCGGAACCGCGCGAATGCAATATTTTTTGGATATATTTTTTGGTTTTCAAACTATAAGCAATATTCTTGTTTGTGGCAGGTATACTATTAATAGTATACACATCACATAAAATGATATATGGTCAAATGTTCCTATAATCGAACACTATTATAACACAAGATTAAAAAATAAGTAGGTTGGTTACAAAGCACCTGTATTTATTTTAGCAATCTAATTTTTTAATTCGAATTAGTCTCTGTGCACACTTTTTTTCTATTGTCCTTTAGATGGGGCTCTAGGCCTAGAGGACCCCTATTTGATAGGATTTTGTCTGTATTTGGAGGTTTCAATTAAAAAAATATATTTTCCTACAGTACGCTGTGCGACACATAATGTCGTGAGTTCAAACCCACTCAATTATTTATTTTTATTTTATTTTTTGATAAACTTACACTTTTTCCATTTCGAGAAATTTTTTGAGGCCCAAATATAATCTAATATGTAGGTATGTAGCATAAACAAACATATACATTGTTATAATGTGACATTGCCAAACACGGCAAACACCGGGCAACGTTAACCTGTTGTGGCCAGTTCTACATCGCGCAATCGAAGATTTCGCTCAAGTTTGGATATATACCCGAACCCTTCGCCATTACATCGGGGTCCGTCGCCTCGAGGTAAGCCAGTGCTTGACAAGCCGGTCTAAATTGGTGGTGGTGTAATTTGTAGTTAAGTGTCCTTTAGATAGGACTCTACCTACGAGGCGGATTTGACCCCTTTTTGATCCGAATGAAATTAATTTGAAATACGATTCGGTCTGTATTTAGTGGTGTCAAATTGAAAAAACATTTTTTTTGCAGTACGCCGTGCGACACATCATGTCGTGAGTTCAAACCCACCAGAACGCAATTATTTACGATTATTTTAATATTTGATAAACTTACACTTTATCCATTTCGAGAAACTTTTTGTGGCCCAAATATAATATAATTTATGTAGGAAAGTATATATATATATTCATTGTTATAACTTGACATTGCCAAACACCGGGCAACGTACACGCACACATTCAGAACGCTGTTGTGATTGGCCAGATTTTCATCGCAATCAAAGTTTTCGCTCAAGTTTGCACATCATCGATGAAACTATACCGAGTCGAGCCTGGCAGAAGGCAACCCATACCCTCGAGCCGAACATCTGACCCCTTTTGTTGTTTATTTTGATAGAACTATTTTAGCCGTCATGTTCCCAACTTAGTTCAGTCGTAAACCTCTTTGTAGGTAAATCTCTTTTCAAAGCTTCTTCTTCCAGTAACAACTTGTTTACAGTTTGATTAAATCAAATATTGCGAATATAAAATAAAAAACATGGCGAATAACAGCACCATATTAAAGTATTTTTTAAACATGACAGTAGAAATGGGAGCGCTAGTGCAGCCGACGACAAACAAAATAATCGTCTTTCTTGACGGAGAAATTTTAATAATTATTATTTGAATTTGTAGCTACACTACGGCCAAGTGAATATTGACGTTTTTTCCAAAAACAAGTTCGTTCTCAACGTTTACATTAATCTTGATAGATGGTGTTGAACTTAATATCATCAAGATGGTATGATTTATATTTGTGTTTTTTATATTGTATTCTTTACATTTAACTTAGTATTATGTTTTATGTTACAATCATATTAAATGTAGTTTTACCCCTACAGGCATATGTACATAAATTCACGCCTAGAACTTACGCCCAGCTACCACTGCTAACCAATATGTCTACAGCTGATATAGCTATATTAAATGTCGGATCCGCCAGCTGCTGTATTCCCACAGCATGGTTATTTGCTTTAAACTAATTGGAGCTGACGGTAAAGGATGTGTAATTTCTGGTAAAATTAAACAGTCAATGTTAACCGAATATTCCCCGCAATTAGACTCCATTGTTAGGCTGCAAGATAGTGCACCAGTGTTAGTTTGGTTGCCAATACCCGTTATCGTGGAGCCCGTGCCGTTACGGGACACACGCAGCTTACCACATAAGTTCTCGGTGATGAAAGTTTTTGCATCACACTTCTCACCGCTGACACACACTGCCTCACCAGCGCTGTGGAAAGCAAAACACAAGAGCAAGTATGTGGTTGCCTATTGGCTGAAGCGTTAGCAGATACAGCTTCACTTTCGGAAGCACGCGCCATCAGGTTTAGTGGTGAAGGGGTATCTGTGCGTTCCATGTGCAATAGGGTGTTATGCCTACTTGCACAGTACCTACAGTGGGTTATTCTGAACCTATTTTCATTTTGACCCAACCTTAGGCAATTTAAGCAAACTTTGAGATCCTTGGCCTTTCTATTACGTTCTTCTACCGTTAACTTTTAAAAAGACTCAGATGTTTACTCAGATTCAGAAGAGACCATTGCGAATGCACGTCTTCGATCAATAATAGTACTATTACTATTATTACTAGTACTATTATTGATCGAAGATGCACGTCGTGATAATTCGAATAACGTCGCATCGTCTTCTTTTCCAAGTGCGACCACTGATACTAATAACGCAGCCTTATCAGCAAACATTACGTCGCCACGTGGTCATATGCAGCGAGAAGTGTTGTTGTCGACCGCCCTGATCAAACTGCGGGACCACAATGGTTGCGTGCATCTCGTTCGCGCAGTTCTTGATAGCGGTAGCACCTCGTCATTCATAACGGATAGGTTGTGTAAACAACATAATTTAATAACTAGCCAAGTTAATAAGTGTATACTTGGCATCAACAATATCAGTTCCTTCGCAAGTAGGTCAAACATGTCGTGTTAAGATGACGTCATTGGATGATAGTTTTGCTTTCGAACTTCATTGCTTTGTTCTGCCTTATATTACAAGTAACGTACCGTGCCGTGAAATAGACATTTCAGATTTCGACATACCGTCGAATATTATTTTAGCTGATCCTACTTTTTATAAGTCTGCTGATGTTGATTTATTAATCGGCGCTGACCTTTTTTGGGACTTGTTAGGATCGCAAAGACTAAAGTTAGGTACCGGAAAACCAGTATAGTGTTAAACCCGTTTAGGATGGGTAGTTTCCGGCCCAATTACAAAAAGGTAACCATGAACTCCATGAGTCTGGTCTTTGATTGATGTGTATTCTTAAAAAGGCCCCTAGGGTTTTGTGGGAATTCTACAGAGCGCCAATGCTCTGATGATGATACGCTGTTGAGTTCAGTTTAGAAATATTAACAATTGTTCATTCCGCTTTGAGTGTTTCTGACCTAAGCTCCGTACCTCTGTCAGTAGCAATTTCCCGAGACACCCCGAGCACGAGAATGAAGTTGTTGACGAACACACGAGCGACTTCAGCTGCTGTTCTACTCTGAAGTATGTTTGCACCCTGTCTCGGAAAGGTAACTTTAATTTTCTGAGATCATTCACCGAGAAATAGTAGATCCTTGTCGACTTGTGAAGAAATGATAATGTTGTTAAAAACATTGGCTAGGTAAGGTTTTCTATTGACCAATCATATAGAAGTCGTACTTTGTCGAAATGTGTGGAAAAGTTTAAGGAATAAAAGAATTCAGGATGCAAGAGCGAGCGGAGCGAGATCGTATATTTTAGCTCTCTCCCTGTTTTGCCTATCATTGCCTATTTAAATTGACAACTTGACGATTGATTTAGTACTGGTGACCTACATATTATGTCGCGCGGCGGGTGTGTGTGAGGCTGCCGATACCCGCCTTGAGACAAATGTTTGTAGGATCTACAAAGATCTCATCCGGGTGTTCTGGGTACTTGCTACATGTCGTAAAAAATGTCTATGTATGTAATGTATTGTATTAAGTATATCCGTCATCTAGTACCCACAACACAAGCTCTGCTTATCTTAGGGCTAGATGATGCTGTGTGGATTGTCCAACATTATTATTATAATTTCCTCTTACTTACAGAACATCAACACATAATAATAAATAAATAAGTTTATTAATCCGAGTAATACAGACAGACACAGTTCAAAGCAAGGTGGCAGAATGATTTCATTGATTTCATTAAAAAAGACTACTACTTAAGATTAGGAAACGTGTCTTGCCTCTATTACGCCAATCAGAGACACACAGTACATAGATGCAGGCATTACGCGTACTGACCTCGCCCTGTCCCAACGTCATTACTGAAGATGTGGTTATTATGCACTTAAGAAGCAGTTTTTATCTACCAGGGTCTAACTCTAGATGCCCGGCCCAGCTTCATTCCAGTAATCAAAGATTATCCAGTCCGAATGCGAGTAGTCGTGACTCTAAACTAATATAACAAAGAAAAGATTAGAATGTTTGCATGTATAAATCATTATTTAGTGTGCGCTGCGAAGTAATGTTCTACAAAAAGGTCAGGAGCGTAGTACTTGCAAGCGGCGTGCGTGTATGACCATTGACTAGATGTATGAATGTAAACGAAGCAGATGGGGTATGTAGGGATCTCAAATGGCGTGTGAGCTCGTGGCTAAATAAAACCGGCCGCACAGGTCGCTCGGAAGTTAAGCTAAGTTTGCCGAGGCCAATCTGTGGATGGCTGACCACATTATATATCAAGACTCCTCCGTGCTACGGATAGCACGTTAATACGTTGGTCCCAACTGTCATTTGTAGATCCTTGACAGTCGTAACTGGTTGTCAGAAGCCTGAAAGTCTGACAACCAGTGTTATCGGCGTCGTGTTGCTCAGTTACTGGGTTGATATTATTAAAGGTGTCATTTTTCAATAACAACCTATGCAAAAAATGATTTTGGTAGGTATCTAAATACCTACCACGGAACCGTAGTACACGAGTTTCCGTCTGTCTGTATAATTGTCAACTCGCGACGTTGGGTAGTCATGTTTCACCGGTAGCGAAACCATAGCGCGATTCAGGAATCGCCGCACATCTAACAACGCCATCTAGTCACACGGGACGAACCATTTTTGTAGTAGTTTTTTTTTATCAAGTTTGATGAATTGATGTTTTACGAGGAACAAGTTAATTTTAGAAAGGATATTTTTACTGTAATTTCTTTGCTATTAATAACCTTATCTTATCTTACCGCTTATTCGGTTAAATAAGGTCAACCATGGGATAAAATGAGTAAACAAGAAAAATGAGTCTGTAACTAGAGCAGAATGTACTCATATTTTTTATTATGTTCTGAGTATTTCCTACGTATACTAAAAATATATATCTATGTAATGTATTGCATTAAGTATATCAGTCATCTAGTACCCATAACACAAGCTCTGCTTAGCTTGGGGCTAGATGATGCTGTGTGATTGCTGTGGTGATGTAAAACGAAATGGATTTAGTACATACATCACAGATAACACTACGCCTGTAATTTCCGAAGGGTTAGGCAGATGCGTATTTATTGTAGGTACACCTACATTTAAAATGTTTAAGCTTTACTCCTTAGATTTAATATTGATTATATTACTAAAGCTGCTACTTCTAATAATTACTTATCTACAGTTTAATTAAATCAAATATGTATTGCGAAAAGAAAACAGAAAATATGGCGAATAACAACACCATAATATCATTATTTTTTTTAAACATGGCAGTAGAAATGAGAGCGCTAGTGCTGCCGACAACAAACATAACAACCATCTGTCTTTATTGACGGAGAAATCAACGCAAGATTGTATGATTGTGTTTCTGCTATTGCTACGCTATTATGTTTTATGTTAGAATCATATTAAATGTAATTTTATCCCTACCTCACCTTCACCTTTGCATTTCTTTGTCTCAATGAATGGGATAAAGCTAGATAAGATAATAATTGGAGATCGTAGACAACTTGTAAGTAATTATCCTTGAATAGAGCTTAATGCTTTGAGGCCGCCATGTCTGTAGAGCTTCTGTGTCAACCCGAAAGTAGGTCACGCCGTGTTTCTAGCCAGTCCTAAGTAATGGGTCGTACGGCCGCTATTACGGCGTGCCGTAGTTTATAATACTAACTGCGAAACAAACGGAAAATATATAGATCGTGTTGATAACGATTTAGCAAAGGAAATACATTTGTTGCCAAATTTACCCGCCGCAACGACCACGACTGGTAAATGTGGCAGAAATTAAGCACTACATAGCTAGAGCTAAATTTAGACAGAGTGTGCCCAAAAGGCACATTTTTGATTTATTTACGAAACCAAAATTTGCTCAAAGTGCACACCAGTAAGCTGATATTATTTAAGTAATAGTCTACTTATAACAAATTATACATTTCATTGAATCACAAACATGGTAAAATGATTTTCAGAAAAGCGTTAAAACTTTGATTATATTTATCAGTGAACTGACTGCAGCGACACACCAGCTGACTAGAACATCGCGTTTCTTGGCACAGAAACGTTTCCTTCGACGTTTGCAATTTCACACCGTGCCGAAAATTACGCAAATGAAGCATTAAAAAAAATATAATTACGATTATAAACTTCTTCAGAAACTACAAACACCACAATTACACACACAAACGTAGGTACCCACTCCCACACTCATACTCCCATTCCCTTCCCACGCACACATACACACGTCACACACACATATTTGATTAATATTAATTCCCATTTATAATGGTAGATTGACACATTTTTCACTAATGTAAATATCCGTGTTATTAAATTACAATTGTGACCGATCACTGTCTCTTAAAGTCTCCTAGTTTTAGAGACAGGGTTCAGTATTATTTTTGTATGCATAGACTTTTTGTAGATCTTCGGTGCAAAAAAACTATTATTATCCTTATTGTATTTCTGCTTCAGTTTTGGTCACAAAGTATACATACACAAGTTTCTAAATTCACAAGTCTTCCCAGTAATAAGATAACTTGCTCAAAACAGGAAGAAATGGATACTAAAAATGTTTTAGTTGGCCAGTCTCTTGACTACGATGACTGATTTGAGTGAATTTAGTATCGTTAAATATTAACAGGGTATTTAAAATCTGCTTATCCTGGAATGGACGCGACAGCTTGCACTGTAGCTATATGTAACCCTCATTTGAGACATAACACTGACTGGCGCTTTATTCACTCGATAGATGACAGATATCAAACAATACGAAGCAAAATGGACGTGTGGCGAATGTGGCAAATGGGGCACCAAGTACCATTTTATATCAAAACATGGGAAAAGATCAATATATCATATCGTCTGCGTAGATAATGTTATTGACATTGCAGTGCCCATTCATGGAGCTCAGGATATTGGCACTGATAAGTTCACTATTTAAAAACACGTTGAAAAGCTTGTGAGAGCCCAGCCCTGTCACACCCTTCTTTACTACCTGCATGCATCTGTCAAGACACCCAACCTTCTGTTACATTAAAAGTGTAGTATTTTTGAGTGATCCAACTTTCGGACCAATCAGAATTTTTAAGTTCACTGCCCTATTGTCGGCTACTGCCATCTGACAATCTTAAGATTGTTTCTATTAAATGTAAATCATATTCTCCTTAAGACGTGTTGAAATACTTAACCGTAAAAGGTTTTTTTGCAAATATTACTTTAAGGATTTTGTAAAACAAGTTAAAAAGTATTGTTCAAAAGGTATTGCTTTCCTTCACATATTTAACAAAAGTGCTTGAGAAGTACCCAGCGCAGGCCATCCACTCGGGGCTTGCCTACTCCAACAGACGTACCGCGTGCCCACCGTGACGTATGACAGACGAGGTGCGCGGCAGTGCACGACTAATGCGGCACGACACGGCGGCGACCGTCTGAAATTATTAGTATCTAATATAAATAGGTATTAGAGGAGTTCGATACATGAAGATGAACGTCCACGGCAGTCTTATTCTATCGGTCTAAAATAAACTGACTATAAGATAGCGTCCATAAATCCTCAAAATAACAATCCTCATAATTTAACATACAAGATAAAATACCCATATTTTTTCAAACAAGGGTATGTAATCTTGTTTCACATAACAACCATGATCAGCCTGTATACCATAAGGTGTGTTATAAAATTAAACCTCTACAGTTTAAGAACTTGTTTGTAAAGTAGTTTTCAAAACTGAGAAAACATAAATTCTATAGATTTTTTTATAATATTAGTACCAAACGCTAATGTAAAATTTAGAAGGGATAAGAAAGCTGACAGACTTTTCGTCATGGATACTACTGTTAGATTCTTTTCTATTGAATAAAAAAAAAATCGATTGTTTTGTGGAATGATTTAAATCAAGGGAACCTTACTTTTTCACTGTCCTCGGTAGTTGGGTGGTTAGTATACCCACCTATCACGCAGGTCACCGGGGTTCAATTCCCTGCTAGGGAGGATATTTGTATATTTATTTACCTGTTAAATACATTCCTATTATTATTTCCGGAACTGCTATACAATCTTCCGGCTATGGGAGTATTTGCAAACATAATGAACGCTCTTTAGTTGGTACCAGAATGCCTTGCTGAGGATCGCGTTCCAATTTTTTTATTTTGATTACCTTGCTACATGGTTGCCGACCAAAAAGTAGGCGCTCTATAACTGAGATTTTAATAAAAGTTATCATCGTCATCTGCTGCGCCTTTTCTCAACAATGTTGGGGTCGGATTCTAGTCATAGGATGCAGCTGAATTGGTATTCAGCTGCATCCAAAGCCGAAAATACTGGTGTATTTGACATCGCTCCATGGACTGCCTATTTTACCTTCAAAACCCAGTGACTGGGTAACACGATACCCCTTGGTATTCGTAACGACTGTCAAAGATCTATAAATGACAGCAGGACAGTGGGACCAGCGGCTTAATGTGCTTTCCGAAGCAAGAAGTCTCGATATGTTACGAAATTGTCACCCATCAGCAGACTGACCTCGGCAAGCGTAGATTAAGCTTCAATCTACCCGAGCGACTGTTTCTATGTAGCCACGAGCTCCTCCTTAAATAAAAGTCATAAGACAGTAAAGACGATTTTTATGCTGAAAGTAAAATAAAAAGTTACTGTGTGGGTATTTTAACCCAGCACAATGATGAAGTTGTGTCAAGGTGGTCCTCATTTTCAACTCGTTGAGCGCAGCAGTGAAACTATTGTCTTCTTGGTTTGGTTCACAGGTACCAAGTTGTTGTTGTTGTGTGACGTTGGTGCATTTACTGATACGCTTTCGAAAACTACAGGAAAATCAATATAAAAGTCATAAAAGAAGGAACCGTTTTTATAAAACAAAGAATCGAGGATGCGTTGTCCATGATTTGCTACGCTTCGCCACCGTACCGCTACGACGCACCTGCGTAGCGCTACGTCGTCGTAGCGTTCGCAGCCTTAACACGGCCAACAAAGCTGCCTTGCTGAAAGGAAAATATAATTAGCGTGCTCTGAGATATCACGATTAACCGCTCAGTAAGCAATAACATTACATACTCTGTAAGAAATTGTTTAGATGGGTGAGAGCTGTACACGGTTCACATGAGTTATTATAACAGTTTAATTACCTTGACCTTTAACAAATCGTATCGACTAATTTAGTATTTCGTTATCAAATCTTACGCCTCATTGAGTCTTTGATGAGCCAGTGATAACAAATCAGTGTTCTCATTTCAACCTGTAGTTTCTGCAAAATCAAAACGTTAAGTAACAGTTTATTAAAAAAAAAATCTTTTACGTAAATGACGATGATGCGATTAATTTATTTATTTATAGTTAATTAAAACAGTAAAAACACCAATTACAATAATTAACATAGAAACATGTAACGTGCCCTGCCTACACCGAATCAGCTGAATAGCAATATGGTAGTAATTTACGTACAACGGATGTTTCCACGCCTAATTATATTATAGCCATATTGCCAAACACCAAGTATATCAGGCCCTAAGATCAAGTCTATGGTACCAACAAAATCTCTTAACAATCCTAGCACTGAATTAGCTTCTAAAGTATGTCGTAAATAACAATGACCACATTTTAATTAATTATGCACAGTTTCTAGCATTAAGTAATGACGATTGTCTCAAATTACTACCCAGTTATAAAGTCTGTTTCAACTGTTTTCGATCAGGTCACTATGCTAACAAATGTAAAAAACCGGGTTGCAAACTATGCAAACGTAGGAATAACACACTAACTATTGCGAATGCACGTCGTGTCACGGGTTCGGATCCCCGCGACATCAATACTTTTTGGATGTATACTTTTGTATTTGAAACTACTGGAAGTATTATTTCTTTTATGGTAGATACTAGATATACTAGACACAGCATAGATAATAAAAAATGTATTGATTAAATTGAAGATATATTCATTTAATTAGGAGTCCAAAACAAGGGGTATAGTGAAAAGCTCTAAAACACCTTAGTACTTATTTCAACAATCCTCCCTTTTACAACCTCCGTACCAACACGATACATCATGTCGTGAGTTCAAATCCCCGCGAATGCAATTATTTTAGTAAAATTTAAAAAAAAAAACTTTTATGTCCTCATGAGAAACCTTGAATGGTCAAAATAAGATAATTATGAAAGTATTTAAAATAAACAAATGTATATTTATTGTAAAATGTGACATTACAAACAACGGCCAACACCGATAAACGTAGACGCACACAATCAGAGCGTGGTTGTGATTGGCCAGTCCTAGATCCCGCAATCAAAGTTTGCGCGGAACTTTGAATATATACCCGAACCCTTCGTCAGTTTATCGGGGGTCCGTCGCCTAGTGGGAAACCAGTTTGCCAAGCTGGTCTAATTTGGCGGTCATTCAGATGTTACGTCCCTCAAGGGGAAGTAGTAAAACATTAAGTATGTAAATCTCGGTCATGTTGAATGTAAATGAAGCATGTACCGAACAACCCCACCCACGAGGATGACAGCCACACTTCACATGTGACTTTCGACCCCTTTTGTTGTTTATATTAGTAGAATTATTTTATTCGCCATCATATGGGTAGAACGATTTCATATAGAAACTAGCGGACCGAACAGACGTCGTCCTGCCCGTACAGCGCCACCTACCGGGTCCAATTGTGAATCTAAACCATTCTCGAATCTCCACGAACACACACAAAAAATTTCATCAAAATTGGTCCAGTCGTTTAGGAGGAGTTCAGTCACATACACACGCACACAAGAAATATATATATTAAGACTAGCGGACCGAACAGACGTTGTCCTGCCCGTACAGCGCCACCTACTGGGTCCAATTGTAAATCTAAACCATTCTCGAATCTCCACGAACACACACAAAAAATTTCATCAAAATTGGTCCAGTCGTTTAGGAGGAGTTCAGTCACATACACACGCACACAAGAAATATATATATTAAGATAGGATATTGCGTGCGCTGGAAAGGAGGGTTGTTTGATTTTTGTTGAAAACGTAACGAACTATCTATGAGAAGATTTCAATTTTAAAAAAGTCGTATCTGCATATTTGGTCTTTATAATCTCTGTGCCATGCTCCTGCCGTGATCCTGTCGTGAGTTCGAAACCCCGTGGATGCGATTATTTTTGCATATTTTGCTTTTTTTAAACTGTGAAGATTAACTCATGTTTCGTGGGTGATATCTGAAAATGTATAGTGTTATTGCTTTCATCGTATGATAATTAATCAGTACCTGATTTCTAAAAAAAATCAACCTAGCTAGATCGATTTATCACCCCCGAAACCTAATCCGAAAAAGTATCATGAAAACCGTTGGAGCCGTTACTGAGATTCAGATTATTTATACATACAAGAATACTAACACATAATACAAGAATTGCTCATTTAAAGATTATCATATAGATAGATTAGATTATTCAAAGAAGTTTTACTTATTGATCCATTATTACTTGAATAACAATTTGAGTAAATTCAATAATTATAATGGTTCTCTCACGAAACCCAAAAATGTATCAAGACTCCCCAACTCCCACAGGTTCACTCCAGGTTCTCGCCACCGAATACTTACTTCCTTAATGTTATTAATTTGGTCAATGAACCTTACTCTTTTGTAAATACGTTGACACCAAACTTTCTTTTTATTTTCTATTTTGGCCCCAATTCAAAACAGGACTTTGTATGCAAAAGTTAACTCTTTGTCAGTATAACAGGGGTCCGTTCCGTCGCCTCGTGGGAAAGTAGTTGTTGTCAAGCTGGTCTCATTTGGCGGTCATTCAGCTGTTGCATCTCGAAAGGGAAGTAATCACAATAGTGATAAAACGGTCATGTTGAATTTTAATGACATGTGCCAAACCAACCTGGTGACAGGTGAACAACACACCCACGAGGACGATAATCATACTTCACAAGTGACCTTGACCCCTTTTGTTGTTTATTTTAGTAGAACTATTTTAGTCATCATCATCCATCCAATCTTTTTCCAAGTACCTCGTCTTACAGTCTAACCTGATGCGGCTGAATCAATATTTTGCGTAAAGCGACTGCCTACCTGACCATGCATACCAGTTATTAGGTAAGACTGGTTGTCAGACATATAGACTTATAAATACCCCTAACGAACATCTACAAGCGACAGCCAAGACATTTGGCAAAGAGTTTAAATGTGATTCGGTAATTATAATCATGAATTAGTAAAAAGAATACCAGCCTGTTACTGTCCCACTGCAAGGCATAGGTCTGTTCCCATACAGAGGAGGCACGAGCACTCACTGCTTGCTTTACTTGCTCACTACTCTTGCTCAAGGTGGGTTTGTGACTTCTACGCATTGGCGGAAACAGCATGAAAATCGTGGCATTCGTTTTTGAGTATATCGCGAACATACAGACAGACAGACGCAGCGAAAGACTTTGTTCTATAATATGTACTCATGATAATTGTTGTTTTGCTCGCTAGAGAGCTCCGATAAATGTGTGCGATCGCTGTTAATCATAAAATGCTTAAGGGCGAAATTATAGGCACGCGCCGCCGGCCCCGGTAACGCTGCAACCGCTGTGTCCCTGCATTTTAAATCTGCAATATCTCCGAAAATATTCATTTAAATTACATGCTGTAAAGGGCCATATTAATCTACATAAGGATTTATGCTGTATCGCTTAAAATTGCTTCGTAAATAAGTCATTTCTCGTAAAAAGTAAGGATAAAATCGATTTTTGTGGGTTATACCTAAGAAATAGACGTATATTATTATCATCAGGGACTTTTTTGTAAACATTTTTAAGGTGCATAATACTGTAGTACATTATTTACATCCATCTTGTAGGGTTCAGCCACCGTTTGAAAAGAAATGTGTTCAAGTACGACATCACATTAGAAACCTTTAAATCAGTGTTTCTCTACTATATTATGCATGTATTATACGACTTTTTTATACTATATGCTGGTCCGGTGCGCGAGTCCGACTCACTTTTGACCGTTTCTTTTTAATGTGGTCACTGTTAGCTGTAGCAAGCAGCGACCCTGTGACATGAAGTCACGAGTTCGGAACCGCGCGAATGCAATATTTTTTGGATATATTTTTTGGTTTTCAAACTATAAGCAATATTCTTTTTTGTGGCAGGTATACTATTAATAGTATACACATCACATACAATGATATATGGTCAAATGTTCCTATAATCGAACACTATTATAACACAAGATTAAAAAATAAGTAGGTTGGTTACAAAGCACCTGTATTTATTTTAGCAATCTAATTTTTTAATTCGAATTAGTCTCTGTGCACACTTTTTTTCTATTGTCCTTTAGATGGGGCTCTAGGCCTAGAGGACCCCTATTTGATAGGATTTTGTCTGTATTTGGAGGTTTCAATTAAAAAAATATATTTTCCTACAGTACGCTGTGCGACACATAATGTCGTGAGTTCAAACCCACTCAATTATTTATTTTTATTTTATTTTTTGATAAACTTACACTTTTTCCATTTCGAGAAACTTTTTGAGGCCCAAATATAATCTTATATGTAGGTATGTAGCATAAACAAACATATTCATTGTTATAATGCGACATTGCCAAACACGGCAAACACCGGGCAACGTTAACCTGTTGTGGCCAGTTCTACATCGCGCAATCGAAGATTTCGCTCAAGTTTGGATATATACCCGAACCCTTCGCCATTACATCGGGGTCCGTCGCCTCGAGGTAAGCCAGTGCTTGACAAGCCGGTCTAAATTGGTGGTGGTGTAATTTGTAGTTAAGTGTCCTTTAGATAGGACTCTACCTACGAGGCGGATTTGACCCCTTTTTGATCCGAATGAAATTAATTTGAAATACGATTCGGTCTGTATTTAGTGGTGTCAAATTGAAAAAACATTTTTTTGCAGTACGCCGTGCGACACATCATGTCGTGAGTTCAAACCCACCAGAACGCAATTATTTACGATTATTTTAATATTTGATAAACTTACACTTTATCCATTTCGAGAAACTTTTTGTGGCCCAAATATAATATAATATGTAGGAAAGTAACATTAACAAACAATATTCATTGTTATAACTTGACATTGCCAAACACCGGGCAACGTACACGTACACATTCAGAACGCTGTTGTGATTGGCCAGTTTTTCATCGCAATCAAAGTTTTCGCTCAAGTTTGCACATCATCGATGAAACTATACCGAGGTGAGCCTGGCAGAAGGCAACCCATACCCTCGAGCCGAACATCTGACCCCTTTTGTTGTTTATTTTGATAGAACTATTTTAGCCGTCATGTTCCCAACTTAGTTCAGTCGTAAACCTCTTTGTAGGTAAATCTCTTTTCAAAGCTTCTTCTTCCAGTAACAACTTGTTTACAGTTTGATTAAATCAAATATTGCGAATATAAAATAAAAAACATGGCGAATAACAGCACCATATTAAAGTATTTTTTAAACATGACAGTAGAAATGGGAGCGCTAGTGCAGCCGACGACAAACAAAATAATCGTCTTTCTTGACGGAGAAATTTTAATAATTATTATTTGAATTTGTAGCTACACTACGGCCAAGTGAATATTGACGTTTTTTCCAAAAACAAGTTCGTTCTCAACGTTTACATTAATCTTGATAGATGGTGTTGAACTTAATATCACCAAGATGGTATGATTTATATTTGTGTTTTTTATATTGTATTCTTTACATTCTTTACATTTAACTTAGTATTATGTTTTATGTTACAATCATATTAAATGTAGTTTTACCCCTACAGGCATATGTACATAAATTCACGCCTAGAACTTACGCCCAGCTACCACTGCTAACCAATATGTCTACAGCTGATATAGCTATATTAAATGTCGGATCCGCCAGCTGCTGTATTCCCACAGCATGGTTATTTGCTTTAAACTAATTGGAGCTGACGGTAAAGGATGTGTAATTTCTGGTAAAATTAAACAGTCAATGTTAACCGAATATTCCCCGCAATTAGACTCCATTGTTAGGCTGCAAGATAGTGCACCAGTGTTAGTTTGGTTGCCAATACCCGTTATCGTGGAGCCCGTGCCGTTACGGGACACACGCAGCTTACCACATAAATTCTCGGTGATGAAAGTTTTTGCATCACACTTCTCACCGCTGACACACACTGCCTCACCAGCGCTGTGGAAAGCAAAACACAAGAGCAAGTATGTGGTTGCCTATTGGCTGAAGCGTTAGCAGATACAGCTTCACTTTCGGAAGCACGCGGCATCAGGTTTAGTGGTGAAGGGGTATCTGTGCGTTCCATGTGCAATCGGGTGTTATGCCTACTTGCACAGTACCTACAGTGGGTTATTCTGAACCTATTTTCATTTTGACCCAACCTTAGGCAATTTAAGCAAACTTTGAGATCCTTGGCCTTTCCATTACGTTCTTCTACCGTTAACTTTTAAAAAGACTCAGATGTTTACTCAGATTCTGAAGAGACCATTGCGAATGCACGTCTTCGATCAATAATAGTACTATTACTATTATTACTAGTACTATTATTGATCGAAGATGCACGTCGTGATAATTCGAATAACGTCGCATCGTCTTCTTTTCCGAGTGCGACCACTGATCTTATCAGCAAACATTACGTCGCCACGTGGTCATATGCAGCGAGAAGTGTTGTTGTCGACCGCCCTGATCAAACTGCGGGACCACAATGGTTGCGTGCATCTCGTTCGCGCAGTTCTTGATAGCGGTAGCACCTCGTCATTCATAACGGATAGGTTGTGTAAACAACATAATTTAATAACTAGCCAAGTTAATAAGTGTATACTTGGCATCAACAATATCAGTTCCTTCACAAGTAGGTCAAACATGTCGTGTTAAGATGACGTCATTGGATGATAGTTTTGCTTTCGAACTTCATTGCTTTGTTCTGCCTTATATTACAAGTAACGTACCGTGCCGTGAAATAGACATTTCAGATTTCGACATACCGTCGAATATTATTTTAGCTGATCCTACTTTTTATAAGTCTGCTGATGTTGATTTATTAATCGGCGCTGACCTTTTTTGGGACTTGTTAGGATCGCAAAGACTAAAGTTAGGTACCGGAAAACCAGTATAGTGTTAAACCCGTTTAGGATGGGTAGTTTCCGGCCCAATTACAAAAAGGTAACCAGGAACTCCATGAGTCTGGTCTTTGATTGATGTGTATTCTTAAAAAGGCCCCTAGGGTTTTGTGGGAATTCTACAGAGCGCCAATGCTCTGATGATGATACGCTGTTGAGTTCAGTTTAGAAATATTAACAATTGTTCATACCGCTTTGAGTGTTTCTGACCTAAGCTCCGTACCTCTGTCAGTAGCAATTTCCCGAGACACCCCGAGCACGAGAATGAAGTTGTTGACGAACACACGAGCGACTTCAGCTGCTGTTCTACTCTGAAGTATGTTTGCACCCTGTCTCGGAAAGGTAACTTTAATTTTCTGAGATCATTCACCGAGAAATAGTAGATCCTTGTCGACTTGTGAAGAAATGATAATGTTGTTAAAAACATTGGCTAGGTAAGGTTTTCTATTGACCAATCATATAGAAGTCGTACTTACTTTGTCGAAATGTGTGGAAAAGTTTAAGGAATAAAAGAATTCAGGATGCAAGAGCGAGCGGAGCGAGATCGTATATTTTAGCTCTCTCCCTGTTTTGCCTATCATTGCCTATTTAAATTGACGACTTGACGATTGATTTAGTACTGGTGACCTACATATTATGTCGCGCGGCGGGTGTGTGTGAGGCTGCCGATACCCGCCTTGAGACAAATGTTTGTAGGATCTACAAAGATCTCATCCGGGTGTTCTGGGTACTTGCTACATATCGTAAAAAATGTCTATGTATGTAATGTATTGTATTAAGTATATCCGTCATCTAGCACCCACAACACAAGCTCTGCTTATCTTAGGGCTAGATGATGCTGTGTGGATTGTCCAACATTATTATTATAATTACCTCTTACTTACAGAACATCAACACATAATAATAAATAAATAAGTTTATTAATCCGAGTAATACAGACAGACACAGTTCAAAGCAAGGTGGCAGAATGATTTCATTGATTTCATTAAAAAATACTACTACTTAAGATTAGGAAACGTGTCTTGCCTCTATTACGCCAATCAGAGACACACAGTACATAGATGCAGGCATTACGCGTACTGACCTCGCCCTGTCCCAACGTCATTACTGAAGATGTGGTTATTATGCACTTAAGAAGCAGTTTTTATCTACCAGGGTCTAACTCTAGATGCCCGGCCCAGCTTCATTCCAGTAATCAAAGATTATCCAGTCCGAATGCGAGTAGTCGTGACTCTAAACTAATATAACAAAGAAAAGATTAGAATGTTTGCATGTATAAATCATTATTTAGTGTGCGCTGCGAAGTAATGTTCTACAAAAAGGTCAGGAGCGTAGTACTTGCAAGCGGCGTGCGTGTATGACCATTGACTAGATGTATGAATGTAAACGAAGCAGATGGGGTATGTAGGGATCTCAAATGGCGTGTGAGCTCGTGGCTAAATAAAACCGGCCGCACAGGTCGCTCGGAAGTTAAGCTAAGTTTGCCGAGGCCAATCTGTGGATGGCTGACCACATTATATATCAAGACTCCTCCGTGCTACGGATAGCACGTTAATACGTTGGTCCCAACTGTCATTTGTAGATCCTTGACAGTCGTAACTGGTTGTCAGAAGCCTGAAAGTCTGACAACCAGTGTTATCGGCATCGTGTTGCTCAGTTACTGGGTTGATATTATTAAAGGTGTCATTTTTCAATAACAACCTATGCAAAAAATGATTTTGGTAGGTATCTAAATACCTACCACGGAACCGTAGTACACGAGTTTCCGTCTGTCTGTATAATTGTCAACTCGCGACGTTGGGTAGTCATGTTTCACCGGTAGCGAAACCATAGCGCGATTCAGGAATCGCCGCACATCTAACAACGCCATCTAGTCACACGGGACGAACCATTTTTGTAGTAGTTTTTTTTTATCAAGTTTGATGAATTGATGTTTTACGAGGAACAAGTTAATTTTAGAAAGGATATTTTTACTGTAATTTCTTTGCTATTAATAACCTTATCTTATCTTACCGCTTATTCGGTTAAATAAGGTCAACCATGGGATAAAATGAGTAAACAAGAAAAATGAGTCTGTAACTAGAGCAGAATGTACTCATATTTTTTATTATGTTCTGAGTATTTCCTACGTATACTAAAAATATATATTATCTATGTAATGTATTGCATTAAGTATATCAGTCATCTAGTACCCATAACACAAGCTCTGCTTAGCTTGGGGCTAGATGATGCTGTGTGATTGCTGTGGTGATGTAAAACGAATTGGATTTAGTACATACATCACAGATAACACTACGCCTGTAATTTCCGAAGGGTTAGGCAGATGCGTATTTATTGTAGGTACACCTACATTTAAAATGTTTAAGCTTTACTCCTTAGATTTAATATTGATTATATTACTAAAGCTGCTACTTCTAATAATTACTTATCTACAGTTTAATTAAATCAAATATGTATTGCGAAAAGAAAACAGAAAATATGGCGAATAACAACACCATATCATTATTTTTTTTAAACATGGCAGTAGAAATGAGAGCGCTAGTGCTGCCGACAACAAACATAACAACCATCTGTCTTTATTGACGGAGAAATCAACGCAAGATTGTATGATTGTGTTTCTGCTATTGCTACGCTATTATGTTTTATGTTAGAATCATATTAAATGTAATTTTATCCCTACCTCACCTTCACCTTTGCATTTCTTTGTCTCAATGAATGGGATAAAGCTAGATAAGATAATAATTGGAGATCGTAGACAACTTGTAAGTAATTATCCTTGAATAGAGCTTAATGCTTTGAAGCAGTCACGCAAGCATCACAATGGTTTTAAAATAACAACTTAGCGTCACAAGACATTGTTCTTTTTGTTTCTAACCATCTTGGTGTCATTTTGATTTTACAAAAACAAAGTTAGCATCTATCATTACTACACTAACCTCACCCGAAACCATCATTGCTGTCGTGCAGCCGGTTATATAGTTGGTACATTGTAAAAACCAGGTCTGAAAGTTATTATTTGTAAGTTATATACGTATATGTCAGGATATCTTCCGAGAAAATTACATAGTTATGCTATTATTGCTTACCCGCTTAAATAAAAGGCGGCTTCTCACCGTCCGCACGACCATTTAAATTTTGACCCAGACTGGTCACTCTCTCACAAATTCTTAAGTAAATTCTATTTGACCAAGTCTAATTCTTTGTCACATTAATAAGCCAAGGAAATAATTAATAGATAACTAAGGTAGTGAACTTAATAAATTCAGGTCATGAAAGTACACAAGAAGTGGACCTAGAAAACTACAACATTGGAAGAGATGCGAAGTATGTTTTTACAGAAACAATTTTATCGTATCAGTGAATAACCCTTACGCTAAGGCACGAATCGAAGTTTGGTAACAGTACCAAGAATAAGTTGAAAGTCGAGGAGAGTCGACGCAGTTATTACTTTAGGGGCGACCAGCATCGGGCTCTGGCCGATATGGTGTAGGTGCTTACAGAGGCCGCCATGTCTGTAGAGCTTCTGTGTCAACCCGAAAGTAGGTCACGCCGTGTTTCTAGCCAGTCCTAAGTAATGGGTCGTACGGCCGCTATTACGGCGTGCCGTAGTTTATAATACTAACTGCGAAACAAACGGAAAATATATAGATCGTGTTGATAACGATTTAGCAAAGGAAATACATTTGTTGCCAAATTTACCCGCCGCAACGACCACGACTGGTAAATGTGGCAGAAATTAAGCACTACACAGCTAGAGCTAAATTTAGACAGAGTGTGCCCAAAAGGCACATTTTTGATTTATTTACGAAACCAAAATTTGCTCAAAGTGCACACCAGTAAGCTGATATTATTTAAGTAATAGTCTACTTATAACAAATTATACATTTCATTGAATCACAAACATGGTAAAATGATTTTCAGAAAAGCGTTAAAACTTTGATTATATTTATCAGTGAACTGACTGCAGCGACACACCAGCTGACTAGAACATCGCGTTTCTTGGCACAGAAACGTTTCCTTCGACGTTTGCAATTTCACACCGTGCCGAAAATTACGCAAATGAAGCATTAAAAAAATTATAATTACGATTATAAACTTCTTCAGAAACTACAAACACCACAATTACACACACAAACGTAGGTACCCACTCCCACACTCATACTCCCATTCCCTTCCCACGCACACATACACACGTCACACACACATATTTGATTAATATTAATTCCCATTTATAATGGTAGATTGACACATTTTTCACTAATGTAAATATCCGTGTTATTAAATTACAATTGTGACCGATCACTGTCTCTTAAAGTCTCCTAGTTTTAGAGACAGGGTTCAGTATTATTTTTGTATGCATAGACTTTTTGTAGATCTTCGGTGCAAAAAAACTATTATTATCCTTATTGTATTTCTGCTTCAGTTTTGGTCACAAAGTATACATACACAAGTTTCTAAATTCACAAGTCTTCCCAGTAATAAGATAACTTGCTCAAAACAGGAAGAAATGGATACTAAAAATGTTTTAGTTGGCCAGTCTCTTGACTACAATGACTGATTTGAGTGAATTTAGTATCGTTAAATATTAACAGGGTATTAAAATCTGCTTATCCTGGAATGGACGCGACAGCTTGCACTGTAGCTATATGTAACCCTCATTTGAGACATAACACTGACTGGCGCTTTATTCACTCGATAGATGACAGATATCAAACAATAGGGTAAGTAGGGATACTTGGTGCCCCATTTGCCACACGACCATTTTATATCAAAACATGGGAAAAGATCAATATATCATATCGTCTGCGTAGATAATGTTATTGACATTGCAGTGCCCATTCATGGAGCTCAGGATATTGGCACTGATAAGTTCACTATTTAAAAACACGTTGAAAAGCTTGTGAGAGCCCAGCCCTGTCACACCCTTCTTTACTACCTGCATGCATCTGTCAAGACACCCAACCTTCTGTTACATTAAAAGTGTAGTATTTTTGAGTGATCCAACTTTCGGACCAATCAGAATTTTTAAGTTCACTGCCCTATTGTCGGCTACTGCCATCTGACAATCTTAAGATTGTTTCCATTAAATGTAAATCATATTCTCCTTAAGACGTGTTGAAATACTTAACCGTAAAAGGTTTTTTTGCAAATATTACTTTAAGGATTTTGTAAAACAAGTTAAAAAGTATTGTTCAAAAGGTATTGCTTTCCTTCACATATTTAACAAAAGTGCTTGAGAAGTACCCAGCGCAGGCCATCCACTCGGGGCTTGCCTACTCCAACAGACGTACCGCGTGCCCACCGTGACGTATGACAGACGAGGTGCGCGGCAGTGCACGACTAATGCGGCACGACACGGCGGCGACCGTCTGAAATTATTAGTATCTAATATAAATAGGTATTAGAGGAGTTCGATACATGAAGATGAACGTCCACGGCAGTCTTATTCTATCGGTCTAAAATAAACTGACTATAAGATAGCGTCCATAAATCCTCAAAATAACAATCCTCATAATTTAACATACAAGATAAAATACCCATATTTTTTCAAACAAGGGTATGTAATCTTGTTTCACATAACAACCATGATCAGCCTGTATACCATAAGGTGTGTTATAAAATTAAACCTCTACAGTTTAAGAACTTGTTTGTAAAGTAGTTTTCAAAACTGAGAAAACATAAATTCTATAGATTTTTTTATAATATTAGTACCAAACGCTAATGTAAAATTTAGAAGGGATAAGAAAGCTGACAGACTTTTCGTCATGGATACTACTGTTAGATTCTTTTCTATTGAATAAAAAAAAATCGATTGTTTTGTGGAATGATTTAAATCAAGGGAACCTTACTTTTTCACTGTCCTCGGTAGTTGGGTGGTTAGTATACCCACCTATCACGCAGGTCACCGGGGTTCAATTCCCTGCTAGGGAGGATATTTGTATATTTATTTACCTGTTAAATACATTCCTATTATTATTTCCGGAACTGCTATACAATCTTCCGGCTATGGGAGTATTTGCAAACATAATGAACGCTCTTTAGTTGGTACCAGAATGCCTTGCTGAGGATCGCGTTCCAATTTTTTTATTTTGATTACCTTGCTACATGGTTGCCGACCAAAAAGTAGGCGCTCTATAACTGAGATTTTAATAAAAGTTATCATCGTCATCTGCTGCGCCTTTTCTCAACAATGTTGGGGTCGGATTCTAGTCATAGGATGCAGCTGAATTGGTATTCAGCTGCATCCAAAGCCGAAAATACTGGTGTATTTGACATCGCTCCATGGACTGCCTATTTTACCTTCAAAACCCAGTGACTGGGTAACACGATACCCCTTGGTATTCGTAACGACTGTCAAAGATCTATAAATGACAGCAGGACAGTGGGACCAGCGGCTTAATGTGCTTTCCGAAGCAAGAAGTCTCGATATGTTACGAAATTGTCACCCATCAGCAGACTGACCTCGGCAAGCGTAGATTAAGCTTCAATCTACCCGAGCGACTGTTTCTATGTAGCCACGAGCTCCTCCTTAAATAAAAGTCATAAGACAGTAAAGACGATTTTTATGCTGAAAGTAAAATAAAAAGTTACTGTGTGGGTATTTTAACCCAGCACAATGATGAAGTTGTGTCAAGGTGGTCCTCATTTTCAACTCGTTGAGCGCAGCAGTGAAACTATTGTCTTCTTGGTTTGGTTCACAGGTACCAAGTTGTTGTTGTTGTGTGACGTTGGTGCATTTACTGATACGCTTTCGAAAACTACAGGAAAAATCAATATAAAAGTCATAAAAGAAGGAACCGTTTTTATAAAACAAAGAATCGAGGATGCGTTGTCCATGATTTGCTACGCTTCGCCACCGTACCGCTACGACGCACCTGCGTAGCGCTACGTCGTCGTAGCGTTCGCAGCCTTAACACGGCCAACAAAGCTGCCTTGCTGAAAGGAAAATATAATTAGCGTGCTCTGAGATATCACGATTAACCGCTCAGTAAGCAATAACATTACATACTCTGTAAGAAATTGTTTAGATGGGTGAGAGCTGTACACGGTTCACATGAGTTATTATAACAGTTTAATTACCTTGACCTTTAACAAATCGTATCGACTAATTTAGTATTTCGTTATCAAATCTTACGCCTCATTGAGTCTTTGATGAGCCAGTGATAACAAATCAGTGTTCTCATTTAAACCTGTAGTTTCTGCAAAATCAAAACGTTAAGTAACAGTTTATTAAAAAAAAATCTTTTACGTAAATGACGATGATGCGATTAATTTATTTATTTATAGTTAATTAAAACAGTAAAAACACCAATTACAATAATTAACATAGAAACATGTAACGTGCCCTGCCTACACCGAATCAGCTGAATAGCAATATGGTAGTAATTTACGTACAACGGATGTTTCCACGCCTAATTATATTATAGCCATATTGCCAAACACCAAGTAAATCAGGCCCTAAGATCAAGTCTATGGTACCAACACAATCTCTTAACAATCCTAGCACTGAATTAGCTTCTAAAGTATGTCGTAAATAACAATGACCACATTTTAATTAATTATGCACAGTTTCTAGCATTAAGTTATGACGATTGTCTCAAATTACTACCCAGTTATAAAGTCTGTTTCAACTGTTTTCGATCAGGTCACTATGCTAACAAATGTAAAAAACCGGGTTGCAAACTATGCAAACGTAGGAATAACACACTAACTATTGCGAATGCACGTCGTGTCACGGGTTCGGATCCCCGCGACATCAATACTTTTTGGATGTATACTTTTGTATTTGAAACTACTGGAAGTATTATTTCTTTTATGGTAGATACTAGATATACTAGACACAGCATAGATAATAAAAAATATATTGATTAAATTGAAGATATATTCATTTAATTAGGAGTCCAAAACAAGGGGGTAAAGTGTAAAGCTCTAAAACACCTTAGTACTTATTTCAACAATCCTCCCTTTTACAACCTCCGTACCAACACGATACATCATGTCGTGAGTTCAAATCCCCGCGAATGCAATTATTTTAGTAAAATTTTAAAAAAAAAACTTTTATGTCCTCATGAGAAACCTTGAATGGTCAAAATAAGATAATTATGAAAGTATTTAAAATAAACAAATGTATATTTATTGTAAAATGTGACATTACAAACAACGGCCAACACCGATAAACGTAGACGCACACAATCAGAGCGTGGTTGTGATTGGCCAGTCCTAGATCCCGCAATCAAAGTTTGCGCGGAACTTTGAATATATACCCGAACCCTTCGTCAGTTTATCGGGGGTCCGTCGCCTAGTGGGAAACCAGTTTGCCAAGCTGGTCTAATTTGGTGGTCATTCAGATGTTACGTCCCTCAAGGGGAAGTAGTAAAACATTAAGTATGTAAATCTCGGTCATGTTGAATGTAAATGAAGCATGTACCGAACAACCCCACCCACGAGGATGACAGTCACACTTCACATGTGACTTTCGACCCCTTTTGTTGTTTATATTAGTAGAATTATTTTATTCGCCATCATATGGGTAGAACGATTTCATATAGAAATAGGATATTGCGTGCGCTGGAAAGGAGGGTTGTTTGATTTTTGTTAAAAACGTAACGAACTATCTATGAGAAGATTTCAATTTTAAAAAAGTCGTATCTGCATATTTGGTCTTTATAATCTCTGTGCCATGCTCCTGCCGTGATCCTGTCGTGAGTTCGAAACCCCGTGGATGCGATTATTTTTGCATATTTTGCTTTTTTTAAACTGTGAAGATTAACTCATGTTTCGTGGGTGATGTCTGAAAATTTATAGTGTTATTGCTTTCATCGTATGATAATTAATCAGTACCTGATTTCTAAAAAAAATCAACCTAGCTAGATCGATTTATCACCCCCGAAACCTAATCCGAAAAAGTATCATGAAAACCGTTGGAGCCGTTACTGAGATTCAGATTATATATACATACAAGAATACTAACACATAATACAAGAATTGCTCATTTAAAGATTATCATATAGATAGTTTAGATTATTCAAAGAAGTTTTACTTATTGATCCATTATTACTTGAATAACAATTTGAGTAAATTCAATAATTATAATGGTTCTCTCACGAAACCCAACAATTTATCAAGACTCCCCAACTCGCACAGGTTCACTCCAGGTTCTCGCCACCGAATACTTACTTCCTTAATGTTATTAATTTGGTCAATGAACCTTACTCTTTTGTAAATACGTTGACACCAAACTTTCTTTTTATTTTCTATTTTGGCCCCAATTCAAAACAGGACTTTGTATGCAAAAGTTAACCCTTTGTCAGTATAACAGGGGTCCTTTCCGTCGCCTCGTGGGAAACTAGTTGTTGTCAAGCTGGTCTCATTTGGCGGTCATTCAGCTGTTGCATCTCGAAAGGGAAGTAATCACAATAGTGATAAAACGGTCATGTTGAATTTTAATGACATGTGCCAAACCAACCTGGTGACAGGTGAACAACACACCCACGAGGACGATAATCATACTTCACAAGTGACCTTGACCCCTTTTGTTGTTTATTTTAGTAGAACTATTTTAGTCATCATCATCCATCCAATCTTTTTCCAAGTACCTCGTCTTACAGTCTAACCTGATGCGGCTGAATCAATATTTTGCGTAAAGCGACTGCCTACCTGACCATGCATACCAGTTATTAGGTAAGACTGGTTGTCAGAAATATAGACTTATAAATACCCCTAACGAACATCTACAAGCGACAGCCAAGACATTTGGCAAAGAGTTTAAATGTGATTCGGTAATTATAATCATGAATTAGTAAAAAGAATACCAGCCTGTTACTGTCCCACTGCAAGGCATAGGTCTGTTCCCATACAGAGGAGGCACGAGCACTCACTGCTTGCTTTACTTGCTCACTACTCTTGCTCAAGGTGGGTTTGTGACTTCTACGCATTGGCGGAAACAGCATGAAAATCGTGGCATTCGTTTTTGAGTATATCGCGAACATACAGACAGACAGACGCAGCGAAAGACTTTGTTCTATAATATGTACTCATGATAATTGTTGTTTTGCTCGCTAGAGGGCTCCGATAAATGTGTGCGATCTCTGTTAATCATAAAATGCTTAAGGGCGAAATTATAGGCACGCGCCGCCGGCCCCGGTAACGCTGCAACCGCTGTGTCCCTGCATTTTAAATCTGCAATATCTCCGAAAATATTCATTTAAATTACATGCTGTAAAGGGCCATATTAATCTACATAAGGATTTATGCTGTTTCGCTTAAAATTGCTTCGTAAATAAGTCATTTCTCGTAAAAAGTAAGGATAAAATCGATTTTTGTGGGTTATACCTAAGAAATAGACGTATATTATTATCATCAGGGACTTTTTTGTAAACATTTTTAAGGTGTATAATACTGTAGTACATTATTTACATCCATCTTGTAGGGTTCAGCCACCGTTTGAAAAGAAATGTGTTCAAGTACGACATCACATTAGAAACCTTTAAATCAGTGTTTCTCTACTATATTATGCATGTATTATACGACTTTTTTATACTATATGCTGGTCCGGTGCGCGACCTATACGCTGTCCGACTCACTTTTGAACGTTTTTTTTTAATGTGGTCACTGTTAGCTGTAGCAAGCAGCGACCCTGTGACATGAAGTCACGAGTTCGGAACCGCGCGAATGCAATATTTTTTGGATATATTTTTTGGTTTTCAAACTATAAGCAATATTCTTTTTTGTGGCAGGTATACTATTAATAGTATACACATCACATAAAATGATATATGGTCAAATGTTCCTATAATCGAACACTATTATAACACAAGATTAAAAAATAAGTAGGTTGGTTACAAAGCACCTGTATTTATTTTAGCAATCTAATTTTTTAATTCGAATTAGTCTCTGTGCACACTTTTTTTCTATTGTCCTTTAGATGGGGCTCTAGGCCTACGAGGCGGATTTACATTGACCCCTATTTGATAGGATTTTGTCTGTATTTGGAGGTTTCAATTAAAAAAAAATATTTTCCTACAGTACGCTGTGCGACACATAATGTCGTGAGTTCAAACCCACTCAATTATTTATTTTTATTTTATTTTTTGATAAACTTACACTTTTTCCATTTCGAGAATTTTTTTGAGGCCCAAATATAATCTAATATGTAGGTATGTAGCATAAAAAAACATATTCATTGTTATAATGCGACATTGCCAAACACGGCAAACACCGGGCAACGTTAACCTGTTGTGGCCAGTTCTACATCGCGCAATCAAAGATTTCGCTCAAGTTTTGATATATACCCGAACCCTTCGCCATCATATCGGGGTCCGTCGCCTCGAGGTAAGCCAGTGCTTGACAAGCCGGTCTAAATCGGTGGTGGTGTAATTTGTAGTTAAGTGTCCTTTAGATAGGACTCTACCTACGAGGCGGATTTGACCCCTTTTTGATCCGAATGAAATTAATTTGAAATACGATTCTGTCTGTATTTAGTGGTGTCAAATTTTGTAAAAACATTTTTTTGCTGTACGCCGTGCGACACATCATGTCGTGAGTTCAAACCCACCAGAACGCAATTATTTACGATTATTTTAATATTTGATAAACTTACACTTTATCCATTTCGAGAAACTTTTTGAGGCCCAAATATAATATAATATGTAGGAAAGTAACATTAACAAACAATATTCATTGTTATAACGTGACATTGCCAAACACCGGGCAACGTTCACGCACACATTCAGAACGCTGTTGTGATTGGCCAGTTTTTCATCGCAATCAAAGTTTACGCTCAAGTTTGCACATCATCGATGAAACTATACCGAGGTGAGCCTGGCAGCAGGCAACCCATACCCACGAGGTGAACATCTGACCCCTTTTGTTGTTTATTTTGATAGAACTATTTTAGCCGTCATGTTCCCAACTTAGTTCAGTCGTAAACCTCTTTGTAGGTAAATCTCTTTTCAAAGCTTCTTCTTCCAATAACAACTTGTTTACAGTTTGATTAAATCAAATATTGCGAATATAAAATAAAAAAACATGGCGAATAACAACACCATATTAAAGTATTTTTTAAACATGACAGTAGAAAAGGGAGCGCTAGTGCAGCGGACGACAAACAAAATAACCGTCTTTCTTGACGGAGAAATTATAATAATTATTATTATTTGAATTTGTAGCTACACTAAGGCCAAGTGAATAGGGATGTTTTTTCCAAAAAGAAGTTCGTACTCAACGTTTCTATTAATCTTGATAGATGGCGTTGAACTTAATATCATCAAGATGGTATGATTTATATTTGTGTTTTTTATTTTGTATTCTTTACATTTAACTCATGTACGTATTATGTTTATATATTACAATCATCGTGCCGCGTTGACGACTGAGACGTGCGGACGTCTTACTCATTTTGTCTTGCCACTTGTTTATAAAATAACCTCATGCTACCCAATCACTTAGATAATGGATAGATTTGGAAGATCATTAAGTACGGAGCCGAGTATACCTGATGAAAGCGTTATAAATGAAGAGATGATGGAGAATACGAGGGAAGAAACAACTATTGAGAGAAGTACGATGAATGTTGGAAATGAAATTCAGAGAAATGTCGAGAAAAGGGTGAGAGAAGAGAGTGAAGAAATAATTGAAGATGAGGGTTTTATTACTGTTACCAGAAAAGCGAAAAGATTATTACGTAGTAATTCACAAAATAACAATTGTGAGGATAATGTGGGTAGTTGTGGAAATAATACTCAGCAAGCAAAACAATTTGAGGTATGTCTTACATCTAATTCGGTACTGCCAAAAATGGTTGGTATGGCCAAATTATTGAAGTCTCAAAATATAAGAGACATACTTAGAATCAAATATAAAAGCCCTTACAAAATGTTCATCACTCTTAAATATATTGAAGATACAAATAAAATACTTAATTGCCGAAAGTTTGAAGAATTAGGATTTAGGTGTCAAAGAACAGACCAATTAAGTATTGTTTATGGCATTGTCAGAAATATTGACCTGGACATAGAGGAGAACGAACTCGCGAAAATATTCCAAAGTGATGTAGATATTTGCGCAGTTAAAAGGTTGAAAAGATTAACCGAAGACGGGCAGTGGATCAATAGTGAAGCTATTCGTATCGCCTTTAAGGGAGCAACATTTCCTTCATATATATATGGATATGAATGTCGTTTTAAGGTTGAATCATATATGTTCCCTGTTACACAATGTTCAGGGTGTTGGAAATATGGTCACATGAAACGTTTTTGTCCTTCCCAGAAAACAATATGCCCTAAGTGTGGCAAAGAACATGTCAATTGTGAAAGTAAGGAGTTCTCATGTATTAATTGCAAAGGCCCACACATGGCATTAAATAAAAATTGTCCAGTGTATCTCAAAGAGAAAATGATAAGGGACATAATGAGTAAAGACAAGTGTTCTTACAAAATAGCGCTGGACCTCTATTTAAAACAACAACATAAAAGTATGAAAGTTTCCCCTATTAACATTGAAGTTAGGCAAATTCTACCTCCTTCTACCTCTTCTCCAAAGAATAGAAGCTACAAGGATTCTCTCACACCAATAGAACCATTAGTCAATACAGTAAATACCTGGATGGATTCCAGCCTTTCACTAGAAGAAGAAAAAGTCAGTGAAAGCGAAGAAGAAAGTAACGGAAATAGAACTACATCCAAATCATTTAGGAAAAAAAAGAAAAAGCAGAATGAGAAGAAAAAAGAACAAACAAAGGGTAATACGCAACAAAATGGACAAGAAAGTCAGAAAGAGAAAAATCATAAAGAAATAGTAGAAAACAGTCCACAGAAAGACGTAAACATATCTAAATTTAAGAAGTGTTACAACAAGGTTAAAGAAATATGGATGGCAGATTGTTCAGCGGAAGAAAAGGTGAAGAAGAGCATAAGATTAGTACTAGAAGACATTATTTTAAATGTTGTTTCGTATTTCAAAGATTGGGATATTGTAAGTAAATTTCTTAGATTATTCATAGATGGATAATGCTCACATAACTACTAGTATCAACATATATCAGTGGAACGCTCAGAGTCTGAAGCCAAAATTAATTGATTTAGAGCTATTACTAAATAGAGGAAATATTCATGTAGCTATTTTAAGTGAAACGTGGTTAGATGCAGATAGCCATATAAATGTAAGTGGATATAATGTATATAGAAAGGATAGGTATGACTCATACGGAGGAGTATCGATTATTTCACACAGATCGTTAAAAACCTTCATCGTTCCTTTAAGTGTGACTAATGTAGGTATAGAAATATTACATATTAAAATTCTTAATTGTAAATTAATCCATAATATAATTTCGGTCTATTGTCCGTCCTCTGTGAGAACCTCTCAACTCGATTGGGAGCATATTTTTTCAAGATTTCCAAAAAATACTATTATTGCGGGCGATTTTAATGGACATCACGCCTGCTGGTCGAGTAAAAATGATTCTAGGGGCAAACAATTGTTCGAAGCTGCAATTGAAAACAATTATATCTCATTAAATAATGGTGATCCCACTAGAATGAAACTCGTGAATGGTTTTTTACAAAAACCTCCCCTGATGTTTCGTTCTGTACTACAGATATAGCTATTAATGGTTCTTGGAGTATCAGTAGTGAAGGCCTGGGTAGTGACCATTTAATTATAAAAATGTGCTTTAAATATCCCGACTCAACTAATATTACATTAAAGCGAAACTTTAAAAAAGCTGATTGGCTTAGTTATCGACAAATTATTTCAAGCTATTTTGCAGAGGTACCGCCACCATCCGAAAACGTACAATCTATGTATGACTTTCTTACTATCCAAATTAATAAAGCTGCTGATAATACAATTCCATTCATAAAACTATGTAATAATCCAATTCGTAAATTTAAACCCAAACCATATTGGAACCAACAACTTTCGAAAGTGGTAGCCGAGCGTCGTTTAGCTTTGACAAAGTTTAGAAAAAATCCTGTACCTCAAAATCTAGATTTGCTTACTATTAAAATTTATGAAAGTCAAAAGATTATAAGACAAGCTAGGTCTAAGTCTTTCCATAATTTCTGTGATAGTATTGATGAGACTACAACTTCAGCAACTATGTGGAGAAAAATGCGTTGGATGAAGGGTTTCAGACAGTCAAGATCTTATTCATCGGACGAAAAAAAAGAAAAACTTCTTAATTCACTGGCCCCAGACTTTGTAACGACTCCAACACCGGTGTTTGATAATAATGAGTCACCTCTGAACTGTGAATTTTCGAAACAAGAGTTGGAATCATGCTTTAAAACTAAAGATACATCTCCCGGTATCGATAATATTACATTTTCAATGATTTTTAATTTGCCTACGGTTGCTAAAACATATTTACTTGAATTATATAATTTAATTTTTAAAACATCAACCATTCCCTTTCAATGGCGAGATATTTCCATAATACCTATTCCCAAAACTAGCAGCGACTCCGATGATAAGCTTCGTCCAATCGCATTGATATCTTGTATATGCAAAATATTTCACTCTCTGATTCTGAAGCGATTAGAATGGTTTATAGAATATAATAAAATACTATCTTCATGTACAACTGGTTTTAGAAGAGATCACTCATGTCATGATAGTCTGGCACGCCTAGTTACTAAAATACACATTGGCTTTACGAAAAATATACCAACTGTAGCTGTTTTTTTGGATGTGGAAGGAGCTTATAATAACGTTCTTATAGACCGGGTAGTGCATATTCTAAATGATTTGAAAGTTGGGAAATATATTTGTTCTTACATTTGGGAATTTTTAAAAGAAAGACATCTGATAATAAAAGCTGACGAAAGCAATAGACAGTATGTAAGATGGACTGGTAAAGGAATTGCACAGGGTGATCCATTATCCCCTCTTCTCTTTAACATTATTACAGCCAATATTTGTCAAAATACCAATAACGTTTGTGTCAGTCAATACGCTGATGATTTTGTGTTCTACTGTAATCATACTAAAATACAAGACAGTGTAGAAAGTATGCAGAAAGCTTTAGATTTTTTTGTAACATCAATAAACTTGTTAGGATTAGAATTATCAAACAATAAATCCAAATTATGTATATTTACCAGAGGACGCAAAAGACTCTTAATTGATATTAAAGTAAACAACAATAATTTAGAAGCTGTCGATAACATTAAATATTTAGGAATGTGGCTGGACAAGTGCTTAAGATGGGGAAAGCATATTAACGAAGTATATGAGAGTTCACAAAAAAAAATTCAGTTACTGAAAGTTCTGGCGGGATCATCATGGGGTATACACCCTATATATATGCGTAAACTGTATATAGCCCTTATTAGGAGTAGAATTGATTATGGATGTTTTTTATACGATAACTCTGCAATTAGTCACACTTATAAATTGGACAAATTACAAAATCTAGCTTTAAGAGTAGTCGGCGGTTTTATTAAGTCGACCCCGATCCACGTAATGGAGAGTGAGTTGAGTATACCTCCTTTGCAAATTAGAAGACAATTCCTCGCTCTAAAATGTTGTTTAAAGTTACAATCCAGGACAAATGATATGTCAACAAGTTTGATTACAGATCTGGGTGGTATTATTGAAAATAGGTACTGGAATGGGAAGAGGAAACCTCTACTAGTTACTTCACACAGTATGATAAGAGCTGAGGAGATTTCGTCTTCGTATCCAGCCTTAATGTTTACTTTGGAGACATGGGTGTCGAACATAGATATTAAGAATGTTATTAAACCTAATCTTGTTAGTGTCACCGCTCCAAAATCACATTATGACATTAATTCGCTAAAGTACAATGCCCTTAACGAATTACGAGAAAGCTACATTGGCTGGCATGTCATATATACAGATGGATCTAAAACCTCAGACGGAGTGGGAGCAGCTTTTTGCGACTTAGCTAATAATTATAATAAAACATTTAGTATGAATAATCATATTTCCATCATGACTGCCGAACTATTTGCCGTTTCTGAGGCCTTGAAATATGTACTAAAACTAAATGCGATGAAAGTTGTGATATGTAGTGATAGTAAGAGTGCCTTACAGCATATCTCTAAATGTGTTCATAATGGATCAAAGGGTTTAGCTATAGCATACAGAATTTTGGAACAAATTCAGTTTTTTAACCAAACTGGTAAAAAAGTAATTATCCAGTGGGTGCCGTCCCATGTTGGACTTCGAGGTAATGAGGAGGCTGATAGATTAGCTAAACATGCAATTCTGTTAGGCACGCCTACACGGGATATATTACCAAATTATTCGGAAATGTTATGTAAGTTTAGAAAAATAAACAATTTATCTTGGAAAGAACATTTTAATGAAAGATCTAAATCGAAAGGAATCTGGTATAAAAGTATACAATGTGAGCCTCCTCATATACCTTGGTTTGTCGGGTCAAAACTGAATCGTAGGCAAATTGTTGCTGCACATCGTTTACGGTCAGGACATATTCCACTAAACAACTTTGCTTACCTCATGCGAAAATCTGAATCTCCAAACTGTGAGGTGTGTGGCAAGATAGAGGATGTACAGCACGTGTTGGTGGAATGTGTCCGGTATTCTAATAAGAGAAACGCACTTCTCAACGCGATGAAAGTGTCGATAATGGATGTTGGAGTGTTCCACGGTATTTTGGCTAAGCCTACCTCAGAAGCAGCAAAAATATTATATACTTTTTTATTAGATAAGAATCTAGATTAAGTTCATTCAACTTTGTGCTATTTTATAAGCTTAATTAGTTTTGAAAGATGATATTTGTAAAAGTACGATGGGATTGACATCGTCACATTTGTGTACAAAAATCCCTTAAATAAAAAAGATTAAAAAAAAAAAAAAAAAAAAAAAAAAAAAAATATTACAATCATATTAAATGTAATTTTACCCCTACAGGCATATGTACATAAATTCACACAGTGGGTTATTCTGCACCTATTTTCATTTTGACCCAACCTTAGGAAATTTAAGCAAACATTGAGATCCTTGGCCTTTCCATTATTCTACCGTTAACTTTTAAAAAGACTCAAATGTTTACTAAAAAAAGGAGCTAGTTTGAGTTCTTTTTGACTTGTTAGTACTATTGTTTGCTTTATTACTACGCTAATTATTTATTATCTTCAAACATTTCCAGTAACTTAGCCTTGTGCTTATAAATGTAGTCAATTGAGCACGGCAAGAGGTCCTGATACTGTCTTTTGGTTCTACTCCCAATATCTACTAGTATTTGAATCTAGTTTGCCTGACATCCAATGACTTCAGCGCTCTTATATTATTATTAGTAACACCCACAAGATGACGCAAAGCAACACTAGATTCAGTAGTGACTTGTTCAACATTCAATAAAGCCTGCAGGTGTTTGTCTACGAGAAGTCGAATATTATTGTATCTTTCACACAATAAGTCCCATGCTAATTGATAATGATCCGCCTTGAAATCAATGTTATTAATCGCTTCGGCTGCCTGGCGTTTCAAAGAAGCGCGTAAATAATGGAATTTATTTATAGTGTCGATGGAAGGACAATCGTGAATTTAAGAAATTAAACTGTCCCTGAAACTCTAACCAACACTGATAACTGCCATCAAAGTGTGATAAATCTATTTTAGGTAACCTAACAAAGTTATGTTTAGTCCCATCTGGCATTGTTGTGTCAGAGCCTGCCACGGAACCTGCGGAGTTACTACGGCGGCGTTTGCCACCCGGTCCGGATAGCAAGCTTCGCGCCAGCGCTAGCAGCAAGTAGTACTGCTGCTCAAACTGACCTCTCGCCGCGTAGGCTTCCAGGTGTGTCCAACGACACCTCGATCTCCGGCTGCAATACGTCAAACTTGGTGAACATGGCTTCAAACTTGTCGAAGCGGGTTTCTAGCTCGATTCATTACAAGTTAGAAAGATTGTCGCAGCTCTTAAGCAGATTTAAATAAGCTGCAAATTTTGTAAGCTTGGCATTCATAAAACTACGTTTCTTTACCGACTTTTCATTTTGCGAAAATTACTCAGAAGGAAAATTCGGGTTTAAAATAGGTAACGGTTTAAAAGTAAAAATCAGTAAAAATGCAACAAACGAAATAAGCGCGCAAACGACTGTATAGAATCAAGCGCACTGAACAACGCACAAAATGCACAGCTGTTACCACGAGGTTCCATTTACAAAAATGTGTCAATGGTCACGCTATGCGACGCACTAATAGTCAGGTGAAATTAGACCAAAAAATATGAGTGACGATACAAAAATTCGCAGCCAGCTCAATACCGGTCGCATTGTTCAAAACACTCATAAATGAAATCTTAAAAATTTTCATCATTCCACTACCTGGAAAATAAATACTCGGGGTCAAAGGTCACGACAAGTTTTATCATAAAATTGGTTCAGACAAAAATTGTAGATCAGATAATTTATTAATTATCTACATAAAATGGATACTTTCGTACTTTTTTCCTAAGAGGTGGCTCTTAGGAAAAAAGTACGTTTCTGAGATATAACGATTCAAAAGGTGGAAGATTTGTAATCGCCACAATATGCACACATTTCCACGCCACCTTTGAGGTAGTGTATATCGGTACCAAACCATTATTGGATTTTAATTTTAATCTTGGTTTGATTATTCTGTTGTTAATCTGACTTCCGTGTTATTAATTTAAGAAATTCTTACGTATTTCCGTTTCAATCTATGTTAACCTTACCATACCACATACAACCTTACCATAGAAATGATGAAATGATAAATTAGAAGTTGTTTTAAAATATTGTGCTTTCCAGTTGATTTTATATCCAGTTAAATTTATAATAAGATTCTATTTAGTTACCTACTTCCTTTTGATTTGTTTAAAATAATGTGAGTTTCCGATTGAGGTTATTTTGATTCAATGTTGGTACTAAGGATTTGTCTCGACAGATCCGCTTGATTTATATAAATTTTAATAGGCGGTAATGTTTGGCGGTACTTTTGTGTATAAAAACTGTTGTACTGCGAATGGAGACTCCTCCCTTTACAATGGGTAGGCCACTGAGGGTGATGCACTGGAATGCCCGCGGCCTTAGGGACAAGGTCGCCCCACTCCGGCATCTCCTCAAGGCGGAAGATATAGACGTGGCGCTCATAAGTGAGACGCACCTGGGACCGGAGGACAGGATCAAGTTCCCGGGTTTCCTCACTTACAGGAGAGACGAAAGGTCGGCTCACAACATCCGCTACCGTGGTCTGGCGGTACTCGTGAGGCGAAGAGTCGTTCACCAGGAGCTCCCATTACCCCAACTGAATTCGTTTTACGCGCTGGGTGTGCAGCTGCACATAGCCGGCGAGGATCTCGACCTATACGCCTGCTATAAGTCGCCCGCGGCCAAACTGGATCTTCCGGAGCTGCGGGCACTAGTAAACACAGCAGGACGGCCGACAATCCTCGCCGGTGACTTGAATTGCAAGCACCCGGCGTGGAACTCGAACAGGGCAAATGGCGAGGGGAACAGACTCTTCGCCGACGCGGAAGCCTCCGGTTATACGGTGTCTGGTCCGGAGACGCGTCACACTACCCAGACTGTGCGGCCTACATGCCCGATGTGCTCGACATCGTAGTACACCGGGGGCTATGCTGCCGGATCACGCAGCAAGTCCTGGACGACGAGATGGGATCGGACCACCACCCGGTACTCGTCGTCCTGGACGAGCAGCCGACCCGACTGAAGCCCATAGCGCCACGTCGGAAAATAGACTGGAAGCAGTTCGCCGAGAGGATTGAGACCACTACTCCGACTCGGCCCCTGAGTACCTCCGCGGATGTTGACGCGATGGCACAGGAGGTCACTGCTTGCATACAAGACGCCATGGAAGCGGCGACTACGACAGCGCAGCAGGGGAGAGTGCAATTGCCGCCCCTGCCAGCGCACATCAAATCGATGATCGCCGTGAAGAGGCGCCTTCGCAAGCAGTGGCAACAACTACGCTGCCCAACACTCAAGAGCAGACTCAACCGTCTCGCGGAGAAGATAAAGGCCGAGCTTGCAGCTCTCGCCGCCGCGAGTTGGGAGGAAAAGATCGACGCTACGGAGGCAGGCGGCTGGCCGGCAATACACCGGCTATGCCGCCAACTCAACAATACCCCAGCTCCGGTGCGCCCCCTGCTCAACAGCGACGGGGCGCTGAGGTATGCAGCAGAGGACCGCGCGGAGGTCTTCGCAGAGCACCTGGAGCGTCAATTCACGCCGAACCCCACGGACAACGACGAGCATGTCGCGGCAGTCGAGAAACACATCGGAGAATATTTCGCAGAGCCGATGGCTCCCGAGGAAGACCCTGTTTTCTTCTCGCCAGGGGCGGTGAAGCGCGCCATCCTTAGAACCAGGCCGAGGAAGGCCCCCGGAGCGGACGGTATCACCAACACAGCGCTGCGGCACCTGCCATACCGTACGGTAGCGGCGGTGTCGCGCCTGTTTACGGGGATACTACGCACGGGGACCTTCCCCGCCTCCTGGAAGGAGGGGCGCGTCATCATGCTGCCCAAGGCAGGCAAAAACATTCTGAAGCCGGAGAGCTATCGGCCCATCTCCCTGCTATCGACCACCTCCAAGGTGTTCGAATCACTCCTGCTTAGGCAGCTCGTCCCGCACGTCACACCGCGCCCAGAACAATTCGGGTTCCGCGCGGAACATAGTACGACGCTCCAGCTGTCGAGGGTGCTGCACCTGATGTCAGCTGCCATGAACAAGAAAGAGCACTCGGTCGCAGTATTCCTCGACATGGAGAAGGCCTTCGACCGCGTGTGGCATGAAGGCCTACTATTCAAGTTGGCCACCTCAAAGGCGCCCCGTCGCCTCGTGAGAGTGGTCCAATCCTTCCTTACCAACAGGTTCTTCAGGGTGGTGGTCGAGGGGGCGCTATCAGGCGCCCGCCCGGTGAGAGCGGGCGTGCCGCAGGGTAGCTGCCTCTCGCCAGCGTGTTACTCACGCTACACCGACGACATCCCCACCACAGCAGACGCCACCCTCGCGCTGTACGCTGACGACGCCGCGTACATCACTACCTCGATGAATCCGAGGTACGCGGCGGTCAAAATGCAGCGCGCACTGGACTTACTCCCAGACTGGCTGTCGCAGTGGAGGCTGTCGGTCAACGTGGGTAAGACGCAGGCGATCATTACAGGGTCCGTGCCACTCCCACCACCCCTGAAACTACAAGGAGCCGACATCGGTTGGTCGCCCCGGGCTAAATACCTGGGTGTGACGATCGATCGTCGGCTGACCATGGGGCCGCACGTCCGCAACGTCGTCGCGCAGGTAAGGGTAGCCCGTTCCCTACTCAGACCAGTGCTCTCGTCCCGCCTCCCGCTGCGCGTCAAGTTGGGCGTATATAAAACCTATATGCGCCCGATACTGACGTACGCGGCGCCAGCATGGCTTGCCCTCACGAGCGAGTCCCACAAGAAGCCGCTCCGCGCGCAACAAAGCCTTGCGCTGCGGACAATCGTCGGTGCCCCTCGCTTCGTGAGGAATCAAGTCATCCAGCGCGACCTCGGGATTGAGAGCCTGGACGAGTTTGTGCGGCGCCTAGCGAAGGTAATGTTCGCGCGTGCCGACGCATCTGCTTGGCCCCACGTCAAGCAAATAGCGCCATGGCGCGCGCGGCCACCCGACGCGAGGCGCCTGCCCCGCGACCTAGTTGCGGACGGCGACGCCCCCACCCCACCGGACTTGACGCTTGGATAAGCCGTACCAGTCTACACGCGGCTTATCCATACACTGCTACTATACAAAATAACTCTCACCAAGGGGTGTGTAGTTGCCTAAGTTAACATAGGTAACGCACACCCCCGACTCATACACACACGACTCCACATGCGCCAACCTCACGCGTCGCACCGATGGTACGGGCCCACGGCGCGCCGCAGACACTGGGCGGTGTTACACAACTACAATACCGCCCACACACTCATGTCGGCATTCCCGCCCAAACCACAACCGGCTAGACCTGGAAATGGGGAGGACGGGAGCCACACACCCCTCCCCCGTGGACGCGCCTAAGTCGGCATCTCTGTCGCTGGTCACCCCCGCCGGGCCTCCCCCAGGTAACTGGGGGTCTCACTCAGCGGGGGTAGACCGCCGGGATGCCGTGAAGAAAGCGACACTTAGCTACGGCGCTGCCCGGCAGCGTCTGTTATGCTATAGTGTCGCGGCGCGCCCACGGGAAAACTTACTCACATGCAACCTTACACAAGCGGGCTAAACCCCGCCACCATCCACGCCATAGGCCACCTGACGAGGGGCCCGTATTTACGGGCCAACGTAAAGCTCCTGCGGGAGGGGGGCGAAGCCCCGTAACCGCCTGCCACGCTCCCTGACGGGGGCGTCGCGAATTTCAGACTTGACTTGGAGACTCCTTCTCGGTTCGCCGCTCGTAGAATAAACACCCTGAGTTGAAGTGAGGTATTATTTTTATACTGTTCTTAAACATTTTTCTGATATTGCCTAGTGCTGTGTATTTGTGTGATAATTATATTGGTGCAAAAACGGTGCCAAGATCATCAAGACCAATTAAAAATGGACATTCTTGCTGAGAAGCACTTAAATGGGGATTTTCGGGGTTTTTGGCAGGGTACCAAGAAGATGAATATAAGGCCAGGCCTTCCGGTGAGTGTCGATGGCGTAAGTGAACCAAAGGACATAGCAAATTTATATAGGTCCCAAATTTCTGTACAGCCACTATTGGACAGACAGGTTGCGGTGTTCAATACTGAGGGCCCCACGGGCGAATTGGAGACGAGGTTTTCAGCCAAAGAGGTACGGAAAATAATAAAGTGTATGTCGAAGGGTAAGTCTCCTGGCCACGATGGCCTCAGTATTGAACACTTGCAGCATGCCGGCCCGCATGTAACTAGGGTCTTAGCTATGTTCTACTCGCTATGCCTGAGCCATTCCTACCTACCGTGAGATTTTATGAGGACAGTGGTAGTGCCTGTAGTGAAGAACAAAACGGGGGATCTAGCCGATAAGATTAACTACAGGCCCATCTCCCTTGCTACTGTTATATAAGTATTTGATGGTTTGCTGGATGCACAGTTAAGTAAACACGTGACATTGCACGATAATCAATTTGGGTTTAGACCCAAATTGTCTACAGATAGTGCAATACTGTGTCTCAGGCATACCATTAGATATTATACGTATCGTAAAACACCTGTTTACGTTTGTTTCTTCGACCTGTCCAGGGCCTTTGACCTGGTGTCGTATAACTTGTTATGGCAAAAGCTTGAGGGCATAAACATGCCACGTGAACTAATTAACATTTTCCAGTATTGGTACGCACACCAGGTTAACAGTGTCAGATGGGCGGGCGTGTTGTCGGAGCCGTACAGGCTTGAATGTGGAGTAAGGCAGGGTGGGTTAACCTCACCCACCCTGTTTAATCTGTACATGGACGCACTCATTGTCGCTCTTAGTGGTCACCATGTTGGCTGCTACGTTGAAGGAGTCTGTGTGAACAACCCGAGTTATGCGGACGACACAACCCGAGTTATATAGACGGAGGATTACGATGGGACAAACAGGTTGACGCCATTACCACTAGATGTTTGAAACTTTTGCATATTTTCAAATCCTTTAGACTCGGCTGCGCCTGATACCTTGAAGATGGTGTACTATGCATTATGCCAATCCATCATTGGATATTGCATTGCAGTATGGGGTGGTGCAAATAAAACCAGTCTTCTGAGGATTGAAAGAGCTCAGAGAGCCGTACTGAAGGTGATGTCGCGCAAACCTTATCGCTATCCCACCACGCAATTATACGCTGATTCTAAAGTACTGTCAGTGCGCCAGCTGTTTGTATTGCAATCTACTATTAGAAGACACGCTAGCGTTCCCCCAACCGACCCTAAAAAAAGGAAGAAACTACCCCTAAGTACCCCTCACAAAACCGCCTTCGCTCAACATCAATACTACACACTAAGTACACACATCTACAAACAAGTTCACAAAAATCTTAACATTGTCGATCTAAATAAATATGAAATAAAATCAAAATTAATGGAATGGCTACTGGAACAGGACTATGTACGAACAGAATCCTTACTTAAGTACGTCTCCTAACTACCTATATATTCCCAATCACACACAACACACTCACACACACCCCAACACACCCCCACACACACACATACACACACACACACATAAACAGACACACGCAACACGTAAATTATAGAAAACTTATATAAAATTAAATTAGCTTTATATTCATAGTCGCTCAGGTAGATCGACACAGTCTACTTTTATGCCCATAGCATCACTTTTAAGCTGAATCACTGTCTCTCAAGATACAGGTTTCCTAGTTTGAGAGGCAGGGTTTTCCATTTTGTGTACAGATTTCAGCTCTTAGATTGTAATGCATTGTGTTACTACCAAAGCTCATTTAAATTATGTCTATATAATACGTTAAATCTGTATTTTTGTGAAATAAAGTTATTATTTATTTATTTACATGGTGCTACTGAGTGCGTCGGTCTGTGGCAGACGGAGGTTGCTAAAAGTGTGTGAGGAGTACGCGTGCCGTCACGGCCTCTTGTACAATGGTGTTAAGAGTCAATACATGGTCTTTCAGGCTGGCTCCAAATGCCCTCAACATGTACTCTGCCGTCATAACAAAGAAGGCCGTAACTACGTCAACGTTGATTCCGAGATAATTGACGTTTTATCTAAAATGTTGGCCCAGGATTTACTGAATAGTTTTAGTTAGTGATTCTTGTTTTATAAAACGTCAAAAAATATAGGCTTTATTTTGAACCATAATTTATGTAAATTCATATACGCGTATTGTTTTTATTTAACTTTTTCCCTTTTGTTTTAGCAGAAATATAATAATAAATTGTGAAATACTTATCTGAAAGGGCGTAATAGCGTAGAATGTAATTGCGGCTTTTCATAGAAGGAACTCGATCTTCCTAAAGCCGAAATCCTTGCATGTAAAGCCTTAAATGTGCAGTTGCGCCTTTTTTTGATAGTAAACTAAGTTACGAATCGTTTTCAAAGCAGGCATAAATTGCAGCATAGGTATTTTGTCTAAAGGAAATAAAAGCCTTCGTCAGTCGATTGTAAACAAGACTTATTAAAATAAAACCAAAACTATTTACTAAAATACGTACTTTATTATTATGAGTCAGTGTCTTATGTTCTATTTTCAGTCAAACTTAATATAATACGTAAGACACAAGTAGGTACGTAACTAACACCAGTTACCTTATTACTATGAAGCGTTTTGAAGTAACCAATTCTTGCTAGTAATAATAAACAAATAATTTTTTGAGTTCGGAATAATAGAATCAGAATCAGAATCACTGTCATTTTGACCAACTGAATTTAAATTGTGATTTTGTGTCGGTGATTTCGGAAGAACGGCAGGATGTGAATGTGGTATTATATCTGAATCTGAATCATTGTCACTGTGTTCAACGGGATATGCGTTTGGGGGTAGGTATATATGTTTTATCTAGCACAGAATCATCTGAATCAAAGTCCACGTCATCGCTTAAGCTGTTATATGGGTACGGATGTAAAACAGAACTTGTCGACGCTTGTTGCATTTGATGACCATCGTTGTTACCGTTGTTGGTTTTTAATAATTCTATCGTTGGAAAACCCCTCGCACTCTTCTTCATAGTCCTAAAAATAATAGATAATTAATTATTTGCATTTAAAATACTCCATCTTATCAATCTTCAAATAATCTTTAATCGATTTAATCAAAAACATGTATAACAGAGAACACCGAGAATCAGACGAACGACACCTAGCTTTACACACTGTACATAGTCTGTAACCTGCCCTGTAAACTTCGAACCAAGTCACAAATAAACTCACTAACTCGTCCATGCAAAAGTCACACGAAACTGTTCACAAGCGCGTTGGAAGATATGTTTAAGACGCTGGACTGTAAAGGAAAGGGCATAAACATAAACGGCAACTACATCTCGCACCTACGATTCGCAAATAACATAGTCTTAGTAGCGGAGTCGCTAGAGGAGCTCAACCAGATGCTGGACGGCCTAGCTTCAGCCTCGCGACGTATCGGTCTTGGCATGAATTTGGATAAAACCAAAGTTATGATCAATGGCCACATTGATCCAATACCGGTCGTCGTACATGGCCACTTTCTCGAAATCGTTTCTGAATACACTTACCTCGGGCAGATTCTGCAGTTAGGTAAAAACGATTTCGAGAAGGAGGCCAAGAGGAGGATCCAGCTGGGCTGGGCAGCGTTTTGGAAACTGCGCCGAGTCTTCTCGTCATCCATACCGCAATGCTTAAAAACGAAAGTTTTTAATCAGTGCGTCCTACCCGTGATGACCTACGGAGCCGAGACATGGACACTCACGGTAAGGTTGGTCCACCAATTCAAAGTCGCTCAGCGAGCTATGGAGAGAGCTATGCTCGGAGTTTCTCTGAAGGATAGGATTCGAAACGAATATATCCGACAGATAACCAAAGTCACCGACATAGCTCAAAGAATTAGCAAGTTGAAGTGGCAGTGGGCTGGCCATATCTCGCGAAGAACCGACAACCGCTGGGGTAAACGTGTTCTTGAGTGGAGACCGCGACTCGGCAAACGTAGTGTAGGACGCCCTCTGACCAGGTGGGATGACGATCTGCGAAAGACTGCAGGCAGATGCTGGATGCGGCAAGCTGAAGACAGGGCGCTATGGCGCTCATTAGGAGAGGGCTATGTCCAGCAGTGGACTAGTTAATAGCCTGATGATGAAATCGGCGTTCATCCGAACACTCAGTTTAAACATAATGCCACGTCAGACAACGAATTGAACAAAAAATGAGTTAATCAACGAATTTATCTACGTAATTTTATATTATTTCAGTTAGTTACTATTCACGAATTATAAAGTAAAGCAAATAAACATTACTTACCAAGATATCAATATTATTTCAAAAGAAAAAACGGCTGCCGCGTCGTCCCGTCACCGCACATGTACACTGCACTTCGTAGCAACTGAGCGACGTATGGATTCAAAATACTCTCCCTGCGCCCACTTCCGCACGCGTGTCCATTCAAAAAACTTATATGAAAAGCCCTAATTGCGAAGTTAGGGCTTTTTACCGTAGTAAATTGAGAGGTTTTGGTTATTTACAAAGCCCTAATTGGTAATTGAGGCCTTCCAGACTAGCAATACGAAAATACTAACAAAAAAGGCCGTTATTGTGTAATTAAGGCTTTTCAGATTCAAAAAACAGAATTTATGTCGTAGTTAAGCCTAAAATCCTTATGATATCTCTAATCTCATACGAGTTAGAGCTTTGTGAGTAAGTCCATAAGATAGTATTTTATTTGCTGATTCCGAATATGTTAATAACACATTTTTGACAAAATTGTCAGTTACGGCCTTTTTTCTTATGACGGCAGTACTACCCATTCGCCTGAATGATGTATCTTTGGAACGGGTGCACCAATTTAAATACTTGGAGCATTGGGTAGCAGCTGACCTGAGGGACCATGTCGACATCGAAAGGGAGCGAAGGGCACTGTCTAAAAGAGCAAATATGAGAGCCCGTAGGTTTGCACGGTGTTCAAATGAGGTCAAAATCACACTTTTTAAAGCTTTTTGCACTTCATTGTACGCGTGCAGCCTATGGGTTTTCTAAACACAAGCGGTTTACAGTGCCCTCCGTATCCAATACAACAACGCGTTCAGGTCGGTGTTGGGGCTGCCCCGCTTCTGTAGTGCCTCGGGCATGTTTGCGGAAGCGCGCACCGACTGTTTTCACACCACCATGCGCAAGCGGTGCGTGTCCTTGGTGCGCAGGGTGCGGGGCAGCTCCAATACAGTTCTGGCGATGATTGCTGGCACAATTGATTGCCCTTATATCGGACATTGCTGAAGCAGACATGTTACTATGTCCGATAGTGTAAATGTATTTGCTTATGTGTGTGTTCTGTTTTGTGATTGTTGTATGGGTGCTAATAGTTGCCTGAAATAAATGGTTTTTATTTTATTTATTTAAAAACACCAATATGTCTGAATCCGATAAACGCCGGCGATGATGGCGCCGACAGCGGCGGTGGGATCTACCTCGCCTCGATTGAGGTTTTCTGGATTCCGGGTTCGCAACCGATGCCGACCGCCCAGCCAGACCCAACATTCTCAACGAAGCGAGTGAGGACTCTGGTAATATCAATAACGAAGCTACCGACATCGAGTGGCGTGGCCGCAGCGCTGACCGCTACTCCAGCGCCTTCACGGGATCGAATGTAATGGTAATTTCTATGTACCGTCATTCGATCCCGATGTGCATCCACACGACGTAAAGGACTGGTGTGCCAATTTTAACCAAACAATTGCAAATATTGGCATATTGCCGCATGAAGACAATACTGTAGCTAAGAGGAAGAGTGAAAATGTGGGCTGAGACGTGGGCCCTACCATCCACCAAGTGGGAGCAAAGTTAGGCAAGACCTGAAGACTTCTGGTGTATACTGACGACATCAAGCGGTAGCAGCGGCAGCAGCGCCAGCGGCGGCGCTAGCACGCCAGACCATATCGAGCCACGCTGACGTGTGGGGCCCACCTGCATCATTGATCCCAAGGCAGAAACGAAGAAACAAAGATCAGTGTTTTACTTACCATTTTAACTCTGGTGCCGAGTGATCACTGGTTACAGAAAGTGTCATCAATATTTGAACCGCAAGCGTAACCACAATGTTGTTACTTTATCATATACAATAAATAGCAAGGTCAACTTTAAAATTGTAGGTACACATTGAGGCACGCCATGTTTTTCCCACGGTCAGCTCTAAATAGCTTGCTCACGTCTTTCTTAATCGCATTATAAAAACGAAAATAACTTCCAATTGTCTATCTGTCCGTTTTGCTTATCTATGTGAATGTGTTTCACGGTATATCGGCTGAGCCATTTGTGATGAAATTTAACATGAATAGTCTGAAGCCTGGGAAAGGAAATAAGCTACTTTTTAGGGTTCCATACCAAAATGGTAAAGGGAACTCTTATGGTGCAACTCAGTCTGTCTGTCTGTCTGTCACAGTTGGATATCTCAAGTTATCAATGTGAAATTGGGAATAGTTTTACATGACGTTTGATCAAGTATAATTTAGTAAATAAGAAAGAACTCGTGTTATGTATTCGAAGTGGGGCTACTAGCGCATGTAGGGTAGGTATCATATGCTCTTCACCGGAATTTAACAAACTACGCGGGCGAACTCGCGGGCAGAAGCTAAAGCGGTCGAATATCGATCATTTGTTAGAATAAAATAAGGAACGAAAATGACGGGGTTGTTTCATTGTTTTCATGGTAACTAAAGTGTACACTTTGCATTATATCATGAGCAGTGCTGGCGGACCGCAGTCTAGATCTAACAAGATAAGAGAAGACAACGTGCATATTTGCAGCACTAATCTGTCATCAAATGGTGAGTGTGTATCTTCATACCACATCGCTCATAATTATTTGCACACATATAATGATGTAGAATTTGATAAGACATGTTTAAGCCTTGTTTTCAAGAAAAAGCATTAGCGGAACTGTTTTGAGTATAATTGAAAAAAGCAATTTCAATTGTTAGTGGTGTTCAAACCCTTTCTCACCATCATGCCTAACCGCATTTCCCGGTCTATCAAAAGCCGTGTCCAAGTGGTCGAGCAGACATAAATGATAGCGACCAGCCTGCCAAGTGCTGGTATACCTATGAGCTGTGATTTGGTATAATGCACAGTAAAACATATTCCGTTTTAGAATGTGACGGCGCATCCGTCAACGTCAGACGTCAGGTTGACTTTTAGCTGTCAAAGTCAGCCTAGCGAAGCGTCATTGTCGATGGTTGTGAGGGCGGCCATCTGGACACGGTTGTTCGAGACGGCACCCGCGCACCACGCTTGTGACGAATCGCTTTGCATCCGAGTGATAGTGTGCTCTAATATTCTAATATTCTAATTAAGTTGGTGTCGTGTTCCTTAGACTGTACATTGCTCATTTGACTGTGTATTTTGGTTATTAAACGCTGTGCTGATTAAACAACTGTGATTTGTAACAAGGACTTGTGATTTTTCTGCTCACGCCTACCTGCCTACCTACCTACCCACATACAACACAAGATGAGTTCTGATGAATACCCTCCTGCCCCTACAAATGTATTTTGAGCCTATAAACGAGTTAAAGATTTCTTCGTAAGTTCTGAGTAGTAATACCGAAATGAAATGATTTTTATTTCCATCACTGGTTAATCCTGAAATCGTGAAAAGTATCCAAGTTTTTCTACTGCCGATAAGGAGAGATCTACCAGAAACAGCTACTTTGCCATTTTGGCATTAATTCATGAGATGATTACGAGGTATAACGCAATTTCATGTAACTATGAAACGCAAGTCATCATAATGACCCCACACTCAGACTTTTCCCTAATGCGTCACAACAAAATCAACACAGAAACGATCCGATAAAGGTGAAACCCGAATAATCTATTAACACTTCGTTATAAAACATGAATTAATTATCTGTGTAATGTCTATTAAATAAAAAACGTTTTAGTTCTCTTTGAGTCACAACTCGGTCGTTTTATTAGAATATAGATAGGTAGGTAAGGTAGGTATACTCGACGGCCGACTTAACATGAGACCACAGACCGATTTGATAAGATTTTTATTGATTTACCTTTACATAGTCTCGAAGAACATATATCAATGTTTCGCAAGTACACATGACTGCCTGGCATATTGAAGCCGGTGACGTCATAGCCGAAAACCTGTAAAGTTATCTATAGTTATAAATCTGTAAAGTTCCGTCCCGTTGCCAGGTAATGCAAAGTTAACGCTAATTTTTCTCTCGGAGTAATAGATTTTTTCATCACGGTATCTTGTTTGGTTAAAAAAGGTGTTACTATTGTCAGAAGTTCTTCAAAACAGGGTTCAGGCATTCGAAAATAATTCTCATAATCATCCATTTCACCATGTAATTTAATTTCTGCCATTAAATTCAAATGTGTGTACCTTTTCCTTTGTTGTCAAATGTGTGCACCTCTTTATTTAAACTAAGTGCTATAATAGCCACGCAACCTTTAATTTTCAGCTCTATGGACATTTTAGACGTGTAAACAGCAGGAGACTGGACACAATACTGACGTAATAATTGTTGAACGTGTAGGCTGGTGTATTAATCTAATCCATCAGAAAAAACTGAAATCCATCAACAAATACTATATTGACGGATCACAGTAAATACCTTACGTGTACCGTCGCCTAAAGTCCGCATGATCCACCTCATAGGAAAGCAGAAACGTTAAGAGGTGTTTTAGGAAGCAATGGACGTTGTCCCAACAGTTTTCGAGTCGATTGTGTCCTGCTCATTGCGATGTGCACTGTAGTGGTTAGAGAGAGACAAGCACAGTTTCATGATGTCCTAGCCACGCCTATAAACGTAGTCCATTGCCGGTATTTTCTTTAACAGTAAATTTTCTTTGCTGTATGGCATCCTAGTACCCCAGTTTGCGATTTGTTGGGAAATTCGTGCGCTTACTTGTGCAAAAATTCGTGAGTTAAATAAGAAGTAAATGTATATTAATGGAAAAAGCGTGGAGTGCATAGTGTGATCTGTTTACCAAGAAGTTATTTATTTTTTTCTTAAATTAATTTTATGTTTTCCATTTCTTTAATTTGCTTAGAAAGCTTATTATAAATTCATGACGATTTCAATACTAAAAATCTTCGTGATCATAATGCTCGAGTGGCTATTTCTTCTTCCGATTTATTTGGAATCCGGCACCATGCGTTATTCTTCGATAGATCTGACAATGATAAAAAACGTAATGGGTATGTATGGTACTGATTGAAGAGGGAAGAACCACATACCACGGGCCAAAAATCCAATATTGCACCCCGTAAAATACTAAGGAAACATAACCTATGGAAGCTCAATACATATTCTCGGTTTTACAGCTTGTTGTTGATAAAACTCCGTATTACAATGGTAGTAGGGTCAAAATTGTAATTTAAACAGCAATGCAAACTGCAGCAGAGTTCTGTTCGCGCCCCCGTACAATGAATGGAAATGAAGCGACAGAAACTGACATTCCATTTACTTTGAACTATCATAAAATAAGAATTTAAACATTTTGGAGTAGTCTGAAGTTATTGTTAGGTTTGATAGTTTCACGACTTTTATAAGAGAAACGTTATGTTGCAACGAGTTACTGGTGACAATGCTACGGCACTACTACGCGGTCGTAGCAGCTTATTTTATTCTTTTATTTTAAGGCACTACCATATTAGCTCTGTTCGTCAATGAAATCCCAAGCTGAAAATAAAACGATGTCACTACTTTATGTTAGTCCTATTTTTTTTCACTTCGGAGTGAGTTCAGTGGAACTGCGCATGTGTATGTGTGTGTAAGTATCTATGGGTGTATATTTATGTGTAAGCTTTGCATGTGTGTAGCTGCACTAACAATTAAATAGTCTCTGATTGGCTTCAATGGATCTGTGACGACACGACATGGCTTGCCCTAGATATTTGAACTATCGCCTCACTGCTTATGGACTCCTGGTAATACCGGAAGAAAAATCTTTGATGCAAACTTGTTTGGAACAACGTTTGCAGCCGAGTGGAACGTTGGCATGAAAATGGCGGACTCGAACTTCGCTATTTTATTTTCTTTTTTCATTTATAGGCCTTTTTACCTACAAATATGTTACCTGTTAGGTAAGCGTAAAGTGTGTGTGCCTAGCATAGGAGTTTTAGCATTCCGACACATCGATTAAATAATTGTATGTATACATACGTGCCGAAGTGGCTTTTATTGCTGTACTCTCTCCATCGGCCTGTCATAACTGACTATCACTGAAAATAAAACCGAAACCAGCTTTGCATAATAACTTGCTAAAAACAAACTCTAGCCTTGTTTTTCGCAGAGTAGGCAGGAACCACCGCAGGCAGGAACAACCGCTTATTACACTTATACTGATGAAACATCTTGTCTTCAAACGCTTAATGGTTGTGAGTACCTATATATATATAACTTGACCTCCTTATAATACTTCATCAATTATATAAATAACTACCTAGCAAAAACATGTAGATTCTACGAATAACAAACACGTGGGCCAGCTACGTAGAGCTGACCTTGGGAGAAAGATGGCGTGCCTTAAATGTATCCCGGCTACCTTTACAGTTTGACCTTGCAAATTATTGATCGTCATTGTAAATGCAACCTTTAATGAGAACTGCAGACGTCTTATATTAAATTAAAGGGCAACTTGATGAGTATGATTGCGATGTGTTGCAAGCACGTAGTCACTCTTAGCTTCTCCAGTTAAAATTGTGGCCAGCTTGTAAAGTCACCCGATAACATGACTTTGTCGATGGAGTTGTACGTTGATGTAGCGCTGGTCTGGACGAAATACGTCCAAGATTTTTTATTCATTTTCGCAACTATCTCATTCGTTGGAAACAATATGATTCTTTCGCACAGCCAATTTTCATCCGGGATGTTTTGTTGAATACTGGAATTGAGACTATTGAATCTGCTTCAAAAGAACTCATATGAAAGCTCGTATTATATTTTCTAATACTTCTCTGAAAATGGCAGGACATCTGTTTCATAAGAGTTTTTCTCTCACATGATCAACTGGCTTTTAAAAGCAAACAACACATACCTGCTGCTTCCTCTTTCCACTTCAGAGTTCAGCAAAATTAGCAATCCTTGCTCATCGTTGCTGTTCATCGTTGTTGTCCTTATGATGATCTACTGAGACACCAGAACAGTCCCAAGATCGTCGTCAACAGCATGCTGAGTATCTGGTGTCTCAAAGGGCTACAGAGCTTTGCAGAATTATAGTAGGCCTAGTGGCGCTCCACTCAATTCGATCTTATCGTGATATTTTATGAACTATTTGTCCAAATTATTTAGTGTAGAAGATAAATTCATCTAAATTAAATACTGAAAGCAACAAACGTACCTATAAATTTTGATAAGATTTAGCAAAATACTCTAAAATGTGAATTGTAAAAAAGTATCCAATTTAAATGTTTATTTATGGCACTTCATTTGGGATATATTGGCTACCACATGAATGGTAGATATATGCTGTCGCAGATTTTTATTTAGAACAGTGTAACACAAACAGGCCCGCGATACATTTTCTTCGTGTAACTTCAACGGTTTAGGCAGCGCACACCATGATAGCTCACAGCGGGCAGAATATTTTCCGACTCAGTTGATACATATCGGAGTATTATGGCCAAATAACACCAAGTCTCATAAATTGTGGTCTGTGTTATTCTGATGTATATTTTCATCAAAATCCATCCATCCTCACAAACTTTCGCATTTATGATATTAGTTAGAAATAGTAAAGTAAAATAGTAAAAATAGTAGTCGAAAGTAGGATAAAATGGTGTAACGCTAGACTTTGGTACTAGGATACAATGAATTACAAGAGTCTGGCTGAAAAAGGATCGCGTCGGGCGAATAACATGCAGCAGAGAGTGAAAGAAAGCAATGCCATCATGCGGATAGATACTGGTATAGAAAGGGATGGCATGCTTTAGTAAGCTTCATCCCTTACTTTTCTGATTTTGTTTGCTGATGACGTCATCTGAATACAAGTAGTCGGTTCAAGGGCGGCGGCAGTGTCTATCGTTTGTAACCCCGCAAAAAATCGATAGGCTGTTGAACCTTTAGCCTTGAACTTGAGCATGTTTTACAAGCGTTTTATTTAGTATCACTGACTCTAGATAAAAAAGCTTGGAATGACGAAATTTTGTGTGCGTAGGTATATTGATAGCCCATTTAACGCTTTTTTTAAAATTTAGACTTTATTAATATACGTCCCCTTTTTACTTTACTTAATGTTAATTAGGATGGTTAAATGTTTAATCTGCTAGATGACCCGGCGAACTTCGTACTGCGTAACAGACAGTGAATGTCGTGTTCGAACTTTTAGCTGAACTTAATTAGGCTTTTATGAACGTTATACAATGTATGTAGTAGTAGTAGTACGAGCCTTTTATTGTTCCACTGCTGGGCAATTGCCTCTTCTCATACAGAGAAGGCACTTGCGAAAGAATCAATACTGTCAATTTGTAAATAACACGAACTTGGCCCTTGCCAATAAATAAATTGAAATTAAGGAACGGAAAAAAGATTGTGCTTGCATGACTGATCATTTTGTTACATAACCTAATTATCTTCTACAGCCTTGACCAAATCGACAAGCGACAAGCGAGAGGGTGTCGAGAAGAAGAAGAAGGAAGAGCCAGCAAGTCGCACAGTGAGTATTAGTTAATCATTCAGTCGTTCAGGGTTGGATCTTTGCCATGGAGCATTTTCTATTAGGGCTTATGGGTAACAAGCAAGTAAGAAACTCTAACACACTTTTTACTTAGCCATCATATTTTTGATTTCAACAGTTATAACAAAATCATACACAATATATCTTTTAACTTTCTCTGGGAATACAGTCATTAGGGTCCAACATTTGTTGCTCAGGATTAGGGAATACCCAAATAAAACCTAATCATGAATATAGTTATAATAAATAACTTATAGTTGCACTTTATTACAAAAGACAATTTATTATACAGTAGGTACAACGAATTGAGTACAGTTCGTCTACCTCTTAACTCCGATGCGATCATACACTGAATGCCCGCAGTAGTAGCATCCAGTCAATAGATTACTATTGACTGGATGCTACATATAAATATATGTTATTTACCTTTTTCCAATTTATTTGGACGAATTCCGCAATATTTAATCAAAGCTTTCTCTTTAACTTTTTGACACCTAAATTACTCTTTAAACGACGCCATGGATCGCAGAAAGAAGTATTTTCAACTTTCAAATTATACTTTATGAGAAATCGTATGTTGGCGATGCTAAACGCGCTCGTGGATATTAAGCCTGGATTGGACTGGCTTGTTAACTGAAACCAATTTCAAAAACCTATCTCAATCCAAACGAGGGATGTTTGTAACCAATCAATGGCCGAGTTTGCAATCTGTACTTTGAGATGATGAATCAGAAGCAGTTATATATAAGAATCAGTTTACGACCGCGTATTCGAGATTAGGATTAAGATACGTTTTTGAAATTGACAGTTAATCAATCATGTTAGAATGTTTGCGGTTATGTGAGAAGACGAATATAAATGTCAGGATTATCTTAAGTTACTTTCAATGACTATTTTAATAATAAAATTAAGCTGTACTAAATAGACATGTTAAGTGGTAAGACGACCTGGACGAATGAGCTATGAGGGCTGGCTAATGCTGAATGGACCTGGGGGTGGCCTTTGCCCAGCAGTGAGACAGCATAGGCTAATAAAAAATAAAAATAACAGATGTATATTCCCCTCAATACATGTTTCTTTGAAAATTGTACTTACCTACTACATTTACTTTCACAGGTTCAACCGCCGCTTAGAAACCAAAGCTAGAATATACAATAACAGCCAAGCACAAGAAAACCGAGCAAGTACACGCGACAATTATCCGATTTTAAAGCGTCAAGGTTGTACAGACACTGTTGAGCTTCCTCACAAGTGTGATATTTGTCAGAGTAGTATTAGTGCTAAGAATAAATTAAAAGAACATATTCAAATACACACCTTTCTTGAGAAAAGCCCAACAAGTGAGTTGTTTGTCCGCGCAGGTTAGTGACATACATGTGTAGGTGTTTACTAAAACATATTCGACGGCACCTTCGTTAACCCTACTAGTGTAATACTGTCAGCGTTTTTAGGGTCAACAAAAACTATTGTAATCCAGATCTGTAAAAAGTACAGTTTATGTGTTGTGAAATCATTTGTTTTATTTGCCTGTATTCCCGTTATGACTATGCTCCTACTGCGTCAGTCTCAAACGCCACAGGTGCAGCATTGTATTGAAAGGGGTGAGTCTAGTCGGTCCAGATGCAGAGTGTGCTCGAAGAGAGGTGTGCTATCGAGCACACTCTCACAGGCAGTGCGAGACTTGCAAGGCACCACTCCGCATTAAACAATGTTTTAAACATTATCATTGCATCTAATAAGTCTGTTTAAACAATGTTCAATAGCTCTGTCTGGTTTTTATTTCCGCACTCAGGCCATACACACATCAACAGAATCTAGGGATATTTATATTTCATCAAATATCTATAAATCTATGAAGAATTTCCTGATATAGTGAATCGAAGAATGGTAATACTTATTTTTTATTTGACGTCGAAAATTAGTATGATAAAAAACTTAATTTCTTACAAAAATATTATTTTAATTAAAATTGAACAAAATCGAATTTGTTCTTTAGTAGTTTTTTGTGTAGGCTGGTGTATTAATCTAATCCATCAGTAAAAACTACTTATTTGAATAAAAATACTATATTGACGGATCACAGTAAATACCTTACGTGTACCGTCGCCTAAAGTCCGCATGATCCACCTCATAGGAAAGCAGGAACGTTAAGAGGTGTTTTAGGAAGCAATGGACGTTGTCGCAGCAGTTTTCGAGTCGATTGTGTCCTGCTCATTGCGATGTGCACTGTAGTGGTAAGAGAGAGACAAGCACATTTTCATGATGTTCTAGCCACGCCTATAAACGTAGTCCATTGCCGGTATTTTCTTTGACTATAAATTTTATTTGCCAGATGACATCCTAGTACCCCAGTTCGATTTGTTGGGAATTCGTGATGTTGCCCTGGGTAGACAGAAGCCGGAAAATCTGACAACCAGTCTTAGGTAACAAGGGGTATCATGTTGCCCAGGAACTGCATAGGTTGTGGAGGTCAGATAGGCAGTCGCTCCATGTAAAATACTGGTATTCAGTTAGACTAGACGACAACCTGGTTGGGAAAAGGCTAGGCAGATGATGAACTTAGTGTTCACATCATTATTTAAATCTACACTAATATCATGGGTCATGTTTTCCCGTTGCAGGAACGTTAATTGTTGAGGAGTTCTCCTGGTACTTCATCATCTCCATCCATCCATCCATCAGCTCCATTACCATATGCATTGTTACGAGCATAAATTTCTTAGCAGCCATAATAGCGTAACCGAATCGGACCGTTGACATACTTATTATTGACTAGTTACGATTCCATAGTCATATTCCATAATAGAAACATGAAATATCGGAAATAATAATGAGATAGTGTGTAGTAAAAATAGTAGGAAAATTTAAATGTCGCGGGTTACCTTAACGCTTTCGCCGTATTTGCTGTGTGATTGTGAATCAACAAGTAAAGTCCGCATTCCACCTCATAGGAAAGCAGAAATAGTTTAGAGGTGTTTGTTGTTTTGTTTAAGGGTTCTTTAGGAAGCAATGGACGTTGTCCCAGCAGTTTTCGAGTCGATGGTGTCCTGCTCATTGCGATGTGCACTGTAGTGGTTAGAGAGAGACAAGCACAGTTTCATGATGTTCTAGCCACGCCTATATACGCAGTCCATTGCCTATTTAACAGTAAATTTTCTTTGCTGTATGGCATCCTAGTACCCCAGTTCGAGATTTGTTGGGAAATTCGTGCGCTTACTTGTTGGAAAGTTCGTGAGTTAACTAATGGCTTCAATGGATCTGTGACGACACGACAGTGCATGCCTTAGATATTTGAACCATCGCTTCACTGCTTATGGACTCCTGGTAATACCGGAAGTAAAATCTTTGATGCAAACTTGTTTGACAACGCTTGTTTGGTTGCAGCCGAGTGGAACATTCCATTCCATTTCATTATGTAATTTAATTTCTGCCATTAAATTCAAATGTGTACCTTTCCCTTTGTTGTTAACCAATTGTTTCCCCATCTTTCACTTGACCTTTTTATTTAAAGTAAGTGCTAAAATAATAGCCACACAACATTTAATTTTCTTGATTAATTGTTGAACGTGTAGGCTGGTGTATTAATCTAATCCATCAGTAAAAACTGAAATCCATCAACAAATACTATATATATTGACGGATCACAGTTACCTTACGTGTACCGTCGCCTAAAGTCCGTATGATCCACCTCATAGGAAAGCAGGAACGTTAAGAGTTGTTTTAGGAAGCAATGGACGTTGTCCCAGCAGTTTTCGAGTCGATTGTGTCCTGCTCATTGCGATGTGCACTGTAGTGGTTAGAGAGAGACAAGCACAGTTTCACGATTTCCTAGCCACCCCTATAAACGTAGTCCATTGCCGGTATTTTCTTTAACAGTAAATTTTATTTGCCAGATGTCATCCTAGTACCCCAGTTCGATTCGTTGGGAATTCGTAATGTCGCCCTTCAGAGGCTTTTAAAAAATAAATTATTTAAAAAGATAATTATTATTTATTTAATTAATTAAAACAGTGAAGAAAAAGGGAACCAATCACCGTAAAGGTTTAAAATAGACTGACTTTAGTACCAATGATTATTGCTCACTACGACTCAATAGTCGTAGTATATTTTAAGTTGGATCAAACTGCACACGGTGTGCAAATATAATTTATAATCGGTTAAGTAGTTTAGGAGTCCATCGCGGACAAACAACGTGACGCGTTATTTATATATATTAAGATTGTACACATTTTCTATTGTGTCTCGTATCTGGCAGTTAAGGTCGCACAGGTCGATCAGAGGTAAAGCTACGTTTATTGAGGTCATTTTGTGGATGGGTGACCGTGTATTATCGACTCCGCAGTGCCTCGGACAGCACGATAAGCCGTTGGTCCTGGCTGTCATTTGTAGATCTTTGACAGTCGTTACGGGTAGACAGAAGCCCGAAAATCTGACAACGTCTTAGGGAGGTCAGATAGGCAAATACAATAAATTACAAGTGTCTGGCTAAAAAAGATCGCGTCGGGGAATAACATGCGGCAGAGAGTGAAAGAAAGCAACGCCATCATGGGGATAGATACTAGTATAGAAAGGGATGGCATGCTTTAGTAAGCTTCATGCCTTACTTTTCTCATTTTGTTTGCTGATGACGTCATCTGAATACAAGTAGTCAGTTCAAGGGCAGCGGCAGTGTCTGTAACCCCGCAAAAAATCGATAGGCTGTTGACCTTTAGCCTTGAACTTGAGCGTGTTTTACAAGCGTTTTATTAAGTATCCCTGGCTCTTGATAAAAAAGCTTGGAATGACACGAAATTTTGTGTGCGTATTTAATATTGATAGCCGATATAACGTTTTTTTTTAATTTAGACTTGAATTAATATACGTCCTCTTTTTACTTTACTTAATGTTAATTAGGATGGTTAAATGTTTAATCTGCTAGATGACCCGGCGAACTTCGTACTGCGTAACAGACAATGAATGTCGTGTTCGACCTTTTACCTGAACTTAATTAGGCTTTTATGAACGTTATACAATGTATACAAAAGAAATAATACGTTTAGAACGCACGCTTAAGTATTTGGCAATCAATAAATTATGTTAATGATTACTGGCAGTATTGGTATTTTTAATATCTAAAATACGCGAAAATCCTATGTGGATATAATGTATCTTGTCGATTTGAAACCCTTATTAAGTTGACCTTAATTAGGGTGACCGACGGGATGAACATCAAATGTTTGACAGGTACAGGGACGTATTGGGAAAATGATTTTTCTTTCATAATTTTCATTTGTCTATTTTCCATTTAATATTTATTCTGGTATTCGAGACTGAGACTAATTCAACAACTCAAAAACTTGAAATTGGGTCCTGCTGTTCTCGAGTTTTGCGCTTAGTTACACATTTAGACATTTATTTTTATAGACCAGCTGTGCGTTGCTTCAGGAATTCGACAATATTTCATGTGTTTATTTTTTGCGCGGTACCCTAACTCTTCATCTTAAATAAAAGTAGTCTAAGTTATCTACTTCTTAACACATCTACTACCTATCGGTTACTGTCTCGTGAAAATCAGTAAAGTCATTTCAGATATTGGTTCCAACAAAAAAAAAAAAATATTTTGGTGCCGCACGGATTGATCGAAGATTAAGCTACGCTAGCTGAGATCAGTCTGTGACTGGGTGACAGTTCGTAACAAATCGAGACTCCTCCGTGCTTCGGAAAGCACGTAAAGCCGTTGGTCCCGGCTGTCATTTGTAGATCTTTGACAGTCGTTACGGGTAGTCAGAAGGCCGAAAGTCGGACAACCAGTCTTACCAAGGGGTGTTACCCAATAACTGGCTTGTGGCGGTCAGATAGGCAGTCGCTTCATGGAAAATACTGGTATTCAGCTGCATCCGGTTAGACTGGAAGCTGACCCAAACATAGTTGGGAAAAGGTTAGGCAGATGATGAGTTTGCAAGTACAGAGCACGTATCGCAAACATTGCGATGTTCTTTCAATTTGATAATGACGAGCTGGGGTAATTTGAAGGATTCCCCTTTTTTCATAAATTTTGTTTTTTATAACAGCACCTGTCATGATATGTATTGTTAGTTATATATTAAACAGGGACCTGACGGTTGTTAATGTTACCAGAACACACAAGTAGAAAATCGCAAGAATCGAATCGAAGAAATTACTTTCTAAAAGCTTTTATTTCACTGGCAGTGAAAAAGAAATATTTATTAAACTCTCAATCCAATTATTTACTTATTGCAGAATGTTTGATATAAATGTAGCGTGTCATGAAGACTAAACCAACGAGTACTAAGTAGGTATCTTAATCTTGCAAATTGCGCAGGATGCGCACTAAAAGGTATTTGGATCCTCTTTAAACTTCCGTTTCTTTGTGTTCAACTTGCAAGGCGGCCCCTTAACTTTACACCACGGCTGTATTCCCAGAAGGATTCAGCAGAGGCGTTCCTGCAAAAGGTATCGGCATCTCGCAATGGTATGGGTCTGTACCCATACCATTTGCAAGCCCACTACACTATTGCAGTGGGCTTGTAGGACGTACGCCTCAGCTTTTCCCTTTCGGGGAATACAGCCGTTATGTCATATTTTACATTCCGGAGAAAAAACAGTTTTATCGAAAATTTTACTTCTCGCTTTTACTAAAACCTAAAGATATTACGAAAGACAGACCCTCTATACTAACTGCTTAATCGCGTTATCTTGCACTTAATAAAAATTAAGTCCTCCAGCCATGGCCTGAATAATGCACACAAAATTCACAGGCATTTATACTTAAATCTTAGATTAAAAACCAAATAATATAATCGATGTTTATTGGATTTCTTCGACGCGTGTAACTTGTCCCAGTTTAACGGTGAGCGTAACGTCAACGGTAGATTACTAGATCTTGTTTTCTCAAATAGTGTAATTAAAGTGAATGAGTGTGACCCCTTGGCGGTGCCCGTGGATGTACATCACAAACCGTTGATTATTAACGCTGATTTTGTTGAAGTTCACAAACTTATAGAGAAACCTAGCACTAAGTTCCTATTTTATCGAGGAAATTACACTGCAATCTCATCTGCGCTAGATCTTATAGACTGGAAAGATTTGCTGTCTGTTGCATCCTTGGACCAAGCCCTTAGTTTATTCTATAATAAGCTATACGAGCTTAGGGACTTGCATATACCCGTTAAGTCGATTAAAAAATCTATACATCCACCCTGGTACACTAGCGCTTTAATTAAAATATTAAAAGAAAAACATAAATATCACAAAAAGTACAAAAACTACGGTATTTTATCTGACTACCATTCTTTCTCTCTTTTGCGAAACCGGGCTGGAAACATGGAAAAAATAGAATTCTCAATTTCCAAAAATCCTAAATGTTTCTGGTCGTATGTCAAAAGTAAAAGAAATGGTAACACGTTACCTAATGTGTTGCACTACATGTTCTTGAGCGATTAGTTCACGCGGAGATTTATTCAGCTATGCAACGCCACTTTGACGATGAGCAACACGGTTTCCTCAGAAAACGTTCCACTGCCTCCAACCTGATACTATCCAATGAATTTATAAGCACTGGGATGGAGGAACGATGCCAGGTCGATGCGATTTTTACGGACTACAGTAAATGTTTTGACCGCATAGATCATAGAGTACTTCTTCAGAAGCTACTGTCTGCAGGTATTCACGGCGACCTATTCCGGTGGTTTTCGTCTTATATAGATAATCGGACGCAGGCTGTAGTCTTACATGGATACATATCGGGATGGAAGTCTGTCCCATCAGGAGTGCCTCAGGGCTCAATTTTAGGACCTTTATTATTCACAATATTTATCATGGACATAAAAAAATGCTTTATAAACTCACGTATCTTACTGTTTGCTGATGACATAAAGGTCCTAAAATTCATACGCACACTATCTGACTCTGAGCTACTTCAGTCAGACCTTGACAGATTCGTACAATATTGCAAAACCAACAAACTTCAACTAAACGTTACTAAATGTTTCCATGTAACATACACTCGCCAGAAATCTGTCATTGGTTCAAAGTATAGCCTAGACGGTACTTACATACGCAAAGAAACCAGTGTCAGAGATCTTGGTGTAGTACATGATAGCAAGCTACTTTTTGATGAACACATAGAGACGGTCGTCAACAAGGCGTTCAAAACTTTGGGTTTCATCATTAGAGCTTGCTCTGGCTTTCGTTCCTTAAAACCACTCAAAGTCCTTTACTGTTCCCTTGTGCGTAGTCACCTGGAGTATGCTTCCCAGATATGGAATCCTCAATATGAGATTTACAAATCTCGTATTGAGTCTGTCCAGAGAAAATTTTTGCGGTACTTGGACTTCAAGGCTAGGCAATTCTCAGTTGACTATATTATTTGTGTTTCAGATGGAGGGCAAGTTTCTACAGTTGGCTGATTTGGAGATGTAGTGACGAGGCAAGCCGTGATAACGATGACGTTCCGTGGTCGAACGTCGGTGTAAGAAGATAACACTGCATCTTTCAAGTTTGAAGTAAAAACTCTAAGCTGAAGAAAGATCTCAAAGCTGGAGGTTTAAATTTATGTACTGAACTCATGGTATCAGGTTGTTCGTCGATGTCGATGCCACCTATGAAATGTAAATACAATTCTTATTTTTAATATTTATACATTAGGCTCACTTTCTCAAAATGCAGCGTTCGGTATCAACCTAGTGCTAAAGATAATTAAGACCACTTGTATGATTAAATTCCTGTAACAATTGATGATAAACAACACCCGCACAGATTTGACGTTTATATGTTGTATGTTCCCAGCTCTCCCGTGACAACGAGTTGGAACATGCTAGCTGACGTGACTTGAAACACGCGGCGTGCTGACTGAAATGAGAAGATAGTCTCGCGATGCGTTTCCTATCGGACATTGGTGGCACTCACGGCCTCATACCACAGCGAATCCATCAAAACACTTGACTTGTTTTGTTTTTAAAATAAGTATTAGATAGATATACTGAATTTGGACTTTAAAGTCTCATAATGTTTAGCCAGTCAATAACTGGACCAACTGCAGCACAAAGTCATGTTCTCTTACAGGAATTAGCATGCTACCGTCTTCACTTTGATAATTGCTGCTCTTGTCCTTGACCATGACCTTGAATAATATGACCGCAACCATGGTTAACGTTGTTTTGGGTAACAATCAATTAATTATCATTACTAATTAAAACTTAAATTAAATTTCGAAATCCATGTTAATAGAATTACTCATGAGGTACTAAGTGCAATTCACGTAATAAACCCTACATGTCGGCATTTTTTTTCATATTAGAATATGTCTGTATGTTTTATAACTTTAAGATTTTGTCACATTACAGATGGATATCGAACAGTTTCCGGAGTCGTCCAAACAGCATCGTGCGTCGCTCCACACTAAGTGGTCAGCTTTCAGTCGAAACAGATGCATCTGAATACCCCTTTTCAGAGCTCGAAGCGTAAGACGGATCTTTTCCTACTTTGTTTGTAACTATCACAAAGTAGGAATAAGATTCATATTATGCTCCGATGCAACTCAGCGGAGCAACATCAAGACTAAACTTTGGCTGAATTGAAGGCGAAACAGATGCAGTTGAATACCCCTTGCACGAGGCGTAACGTGGCTCTTTTCCAATTTTGTTTGTTCCTATCACACGATAGGAATAAGAGCCATGTCATGCTCCGATGCAACTCAGCGGAGCAACATCAAGCCCATGAATAGTTAATAATAAACTGAAATTCTCAGACAGAATTATTTGTTTGGGTATGTACTTGTTACCCACTTCCACAAACAGATGACAATGTTGACCCATGAATTATTGTTTTCCTTTGTAGTTTTGTATTCTCCAACCACTTGATCTTGACGAACACAATAATGATAGTGGTTTGCTATAACTTTGAGGTCTTAGGTTTAAATACCTAAGACCTGAAAGCAATTCATAAGCTTATTATTACAAAATCGTGGAACTCATTATTAAATTGTTCCTTAGTTGATTTTTCATAGTGTTTTTTATTTGTTTTTACTTGTTTTAACTAAGATTTGATTCGAAGAATTCGTGTATTTTAATTTTTAGTTTTATTTTAGACTTGATTGATATTCTTAATTGTTTTATTCTGTTAATTTTATTATGTTTATTAAAATTTTATTTAAATAGAAAATGACTGATTTGGAGAGAATTCATTCCTTATTTCAGTTTTTGTTACTTCAATATTCTTGTTTTATTTGAGTGAATGTATTTTTTTAATATCAATTTAATTTTAGTGTCTTTGACAAAAGTAGTTACAATAGAATACACCTTCGTTATTGCAAACTGTCGTTGTTATTTAATTGGAAACGTAAAGTCTTACAGAAACCCTATTATTGTTTAAGTAATAAACTGTATTAGAAAATACAGTATTCTTGTATGATCAATTAGCTCTTTTCTCATAAAACCAGTACACTTTAACTGTACATACAGTGTTTTGCTCAAATAATGGGAAAATTTATTTAACACGTTGAATGCCAAATGACCCACAAACAGTACATTTTCTATTGTGCCTCGTTGTTTGGCAGTTAAGGTGTTAAGTAAGAGACAATAATCGTTTACGTAGTTAACTTTAATTGTATTATCTATCTATACATATAATAAAACTGTAGAAAAGTCGTTTTTGTACATAAAAAAAGAACAAAAAAAATAGCCACGGTGTTAAAGGACAACCAATAGAACCCATTTCCAGCATTTTTGGAAAGTTTGTCTGTTTATCTGTTTATTTGTTCGGGCATCACGTAAAATGTAAGAAAGCAATGTAGATGACTTTTACTTAATATATAATAATTTGACTTAATTTAGGCATAGTGACACAACGATTGAGCGTAACTTGAGGTAACATCAAGTTTTTGTTTCATTACAATCGGTTCAGTCTTTCAAAAGATATTTGAATTTAAAGTGCTACAGAAGTAAAACAAAGTAAGTAAGTTTATGTTTTATGAGTGTTTCCGTGGTAAAATATTAAACAGCGCCATGTTACGAATTTCGTATGACATAATTAGGACACACATGGTTCACGGGCCAAGTGGAGTTTTAAATAGGGAATCCCCATGCTTGCATAATGGTAAGTGCTCAAAAAGATACCCAAAAGCATTTTGAGAAGAAACCATATCGGGGAAAAATGGGTATCCATTGTATCGGCGAAGATCACCATCGCAAGGTGGTTTCAGAACTACTAGCAGGCTCCGTGGACAAGAAATAGTATTGAACAATAGATGGGTGGTACATCTGACAATCTTAAGACTGTTTCCATTAAATGAGAATCATATTCATCTTAAGACGTGTTGAAATACTTAACCGTAAAAGGTTTTTTTGCAAATATTACTTGAAGGATTTTGTAAAACAAGTTAAAAAGTATTGTTCAAAAGGTATTGCTTTCCTTCACATATTTAACAAAAGTGCTTGAGAAGTACCCAGCACGGGCCATCCACTCGGGGCTTGCCTACTCCAACAGACGTGCCGCGTGCCCACCGTGACGTATGACAGACGAGGCGCGCGGCGGTGCACGACAGCATGCGGCATGACACGACGGCGACCGTCTGAAATTATTAGTATCTAATATAAATAGGTATTAGAGGAGTTCGATACATGAAAATGAACTTCCACGGCAGTTTTATTCTATCGATCTAAAATAAACTGACGATAAGATAGCGTCCATAAATCCTCAAAATAACAATCCTCATAATTTAACATACAAGATAAAATACCCATATTTTTTCAAACAAGGGTATGTTATCTTGTTTCACATAACAACCATGATCAGCCTGTATACCATAAGGTATGTTATAAAATTAAACCTCTACAGTTGCAAACAGTTTAAGAACTTGTTTGTAAAGTAGTTTAAAAAACTGTGAAAACATGAATTCTATAGATTTTTTTTATAATATTAGTACCAAACGCAAATGTATAATTTAGAAGGGATAAGAAAGCTGACAGACTTTTCGTCATGGATACTACTAGTAGATTCATTGATATACACAAAACGTTAAATACACTTTAACAAATTTAATGAACCTGCTATGAAACTTTTTAAGTTTTTGTATAAAATTTCGATTGTTTTGTGGTATGATTTAAATCAAGGGAACCTTACTTTTTCACAGTCCTCAGTAGTTGGGTGGTTAGTATACCCACTTATCACGCGGGTAACCAGGGTTCAATTCCCTGCTAGGGAGGATATTTGCATATTTATTTACCTGTTAAATACATTCCTATTATTATTTCCGGATCTGCTATGGGAGTATTTGCAAACATAATGAACGCTCTTTATTTGGTACCAATTCTGGTACCAAATAAAGCGAAAATAAAGAGCCTTGCTGAGGATCGCGTTCCAATTTTTTTATTTTGATTACCTTGCTACACGGTTGCCGACCAAAAAGTAGGCGCTCTATAACTGAGATTTTAATAAAAGTCATCATCATCATCTGCTGAGCCTTTTCTCAACAATGTTGGGGTCGGATTCTAGTCATAGGATGCAGCTGAATTGGTATTCAGCTGCATCCAAAGCCGAAAATACTGGTGTATTTGACATCGCTTCATGGACTGCCTATTTGTCCTTCACAACCCAGTGACTGGGTAACACGATACCCCTTGGTATCCGTAACGACTGTCAAAGATCTATAAATGACAGCAGGACAGTGGGACCAACGGCTTAATGTGCTTTCCGAGGCAAGAAGTCTCGATATGTTACGAAATTGTCACCCATCAGCACACTGACCTCGGCAAGCGTAGATTTACCTCCGATCTACCCGTGCGACTGTTTCTATGTAGCCACGAGCTCCTCCTTAAATAAAAGTCATAAGACAGTAAAGACGATTTTTATGCTGAAAGTAAAATAAAAAATTACTGTGTGGGTATTTTAACCCAGCACAATGATGAAGTTGTGTCAAGGTGGTCCTCATTTTCAACTCGTTGAGCGCAGCAGTGAAACTATTGTCTTCTTGGTTTGGTTCACAGGTACCAAGTTGTTGTTGTTGTGTGACGTTGGTGCATTTACTGATTTGCTTTCGAAATCTAAAGGAAAAATCAATATAAAAGTCATAAAAGAAGGAACCGTTTTTACAAAACAAAGAATCGAGGATGCGTTGTCCATGATTTGCTACGCTTCGCCACCGTACCGCTACGACGCACCTGCATAGCGCTACGTCGTCAAAGCGTTCGCAGCCTAAACACGGCCAACAAAGCTGCCTTGCTGAAAGGAAAATATAATTCACGTGCTCAGAGATATCATGATTAACCGCTCAGTAAGCAATAACATTACATACTCTGTTAGAAATTGTTTAGGTGGGTGAGAGCGGTACACGGTTCACATGAGTTATTATAACAGTTTCATTATCTTGACTTTTAACAAATCGTAACAACTTATTAAGTATATCGTGATCAAGTCTTACGCCTCGTTGACCCTTTGATGAGCCAGTGATAACAAATCATTGTTCTCATTTAAACCTGTAGTTTCTGCAAAATCAAAACGTGAAGTAACAGTTTATTAAAAATAAAATCCTTTTACGTAAATGACGATGATGCGATTAATTTATTTATTTATAGTTAATTCAAACAGTAAAAACACCAATTACAATAAATAACATATAATCATGTAACATGCCCTGCCTGCACCAAATCAGCTGAATAGCAATATAGTAGTCATTTACGTACAACGGATGTTTCCACGCCTAATTGCAACACAGGGACTCTGCTGACTCGACGCCTCGTGCCGTCGCCAGCCACCTACTTCCAATCTGCTGACACCGCGAGTGCGTTTCGCAATCATTTAAACTGTACTTTTTTCTAATAATTATTCACCACTTCGTCACTAGCATCGTCCAAGTCTAGACTTAAGTTATCTTTGTAATTTAAAAGTAATCACGGCATCGGACGGCACGGTGCCAACCGTGCCGTCCGATGCCGCTGAGCTGTGCTCTGTGGCTGAGCGATCGACTGCTGCGCCGCGTGTCGTGGGTTCGATTCCCGCACGGAACAAATATTTGTATGGCCAACAGATAGTTGTTCCGGGTCTGGCTGTTCGTGTATGTGACTTTAAATGTTTGTAAATGCACCCACAACACAGGAGAAATTTCTAGTGTGAGGCAACGTTTTATCTTTTAAATAAAAATAAAAAAACAAACTATTCATTAAATTAATTTCGGCTTTTTTTAAGTCCTCCGGCTGTCACCTTCGTAATATATATATATCGTATACACATTAATGTTATACATTCATCCGCAAACACATGTCCGATGTATTTGTCGGGCACGCATCATCGCGCGTCTATCGCACGCCCTGAACTGTGGCGGGAGATAAATCTACTCACCTAAACATTGTAATAGCACACAATGGATTAGATTAAGCAATTGCAGTATTTGTTTTGATGAACAGGCTTTTAATAAACGAACATTCATTAAAATACCTCGTTTTTTTTATAAATTATTATTGATTTCATTATCGAAGTCATTGGATTTGAAACAACTAGTTAGGTAGTGATAGTGGGGAAGTGGCGGAGCCAATGTGCCACAATACGTATCAGCTCCGTGCAATTGTGGAATCAAAACCAGAAACACGTGGTATTCAATAAAAAAATAAAGTGCAGTGGAATCCATACTACTCGTAATATTATAAATTCGAAAGTAGCTCTGTCTGTATGTTTCTTTTTCACGCCTAAACCAACGAATAGATTGCGATATAATTTGGCATATAGGTAGATACCATCCCAGGGAAGGACATAGGTTTCTTTTACACTTAATAATATCCCTGTAAGAGGGGGGGGGGGTAGATTATACCCTCTTGAGGGATAGAGGGTAAAATAGGAATGATTTTAAAATTCACATGACTTTAATAATGACCTACCTAAACTGTTGAAGTAACATGAAGGAAATGTATCTTAGGATTGGTTGTCTTAAAATGTTATTAATAAAAATACGCGACAGGATGTAATTATCTATCTTTTATGTGGAAGTCAATATATCCCAAATTATGTGCAATAACATTAATATTGGATACATTTTAAAAAGGAACATTTGAAAGTATTTAGTTAATTCTTATCAAAATGTCTACGTTTGTCGCTTTCAGCATTTAATGCAGATGAACTTCATCTTTCACACTATGTATGTAATTTAGACGAATAGTCTTCAAAATATTACGACACGATTGATTTGAGTGAAACCATGAAATGAGACAGTTGCGAAAAATTCATTAAAAAAAATGGAGGAAATAACCAGCCATACATCAACGTACAACTCAATCGACACAGTCTTGTCATCCGATGACTGTATGAGCTGGACACAATTTTAACCGGAGAAGCTAAGGGTGACAATGTGCTCATCCCAATGATAATAAAATACCCTTCTTTGACGATCAATAAATCAGAAGGTAAAACTGTAAAGGTAGCAGGGATTTTTACGCACGCCATGTTTTTCCCGTGGTCAGCTCTACTAGCATGCTCAAGTGTTTGTTATTCGCAAAACCTACATGTTTTCCTGAAAGAATCAAATCATGTATTTTAGTTTACAGTTTTTATTGCGGTAAGTAGAACCGTCAAAATAAATCGTCTACTCATCTACCGCCCGAAACATAGAATTAACTAGTTCTTACTTAAAATGTGAGTGAACTTAACATAGATTTAAGAAAACCTATGTACTAACATTATACCTTATGTTTTGAATTAATTAATTTTTTTATAATTACCCGTATATCGATGGTTACCTATGAACTTAATTATAATCTATTCAGTTTTGTTTTGCAGTTACCGTACGTCAAATTAAACGGCTATATTGAGTAATCATCTTAACGATTAATAGTATGCATACTAATCCCTGACACGTAATAAAAACGAAAGTAACTTTTTACTGTATGTTTCATGGTTGAAACGGGTTTTGACGGCACGGTTGACGCAGCGGCTGAGCAATCGACTGCTGCGCCGCGTGTCGTGGGTTCAATTCCTGCACTGAAACAACGGTAGTTGTTCCGGGTTTGGCTGTTCGTGTATGTGGCTGTTCATGTACTTTAAATGTTTGTAAAGGCACCCACGAACCATGAGAAATTCCTAGTGTGGGGCAATATTAAAAAAAAAAGAAAGAAAAAAGAAAAGAAAGAATCTGCTGAGCTATTTGTGATGAAATTTGATATGGATGGTCTGAAGCCTGAGAAAGAACAAAAGTTACTCTTTTATTAATAAACTACGCGGTTGCAGCCGCGGGCGGAACCTAATCATAAATAAATTACTATAAATATATACTGTGCACAAAAGACTCAAATTAGTGAAAAATCATCTAAAAACATATAAAACAGTGAAGTGTAATAACACCATTACTAGACTACCAGTGACTGTTCTCCGCACAAAAACTTGTTCACTACAGTCAACGAAAATGATACGAAATGCAAAAGGACAATATGCAATATCAAAGTGAATAAAATAAACCTAACGATTAACAGTACAACTTGCAATAATTCAAATAGTCATTTCAATGTCGAAAAAAGAAATAACGCCATCAAACGCTTCCTGTAAATTGCTTAGCTCGTCATACACCAATAATTATATTATTAGTCATCATTCCGCGCGCTAGTACCTAACCAAACCAATAGAGGGCAATACAAGTATCATAACAAAATATGGATTTTTTGTAAATCGCATAATAAAACCAATCTAACCATGGAAGAAATCATGAACATGCTCCGAAAAATACAAAAATAACTCGATAAACATAAATCGACTATCGTCCAATCAGCCGAAAATGTTACAAAACAAGTTACACAAAGCACAAATCTCACATTATAAGAAACATTCAAAGTGATCGAGAAAAAACACGATAACCTTAAAGAAAAGCTTGAAGACCAAGAGAAACCAATATACATCTTAGAGAAACAGCCAAGACAGAGAGACATGGTATTATGTAGCTTGGAGGAAACAGAAACTTGTTATGAGAATTCAAAAACAAACTTCTCTTATTTCTTTAGGCGTCATTTTTAATTAAGGACTGGAGAGTACAGACATACAAGAAGCTAGGAGCATAACGATTAGTATATAAATGAAGACTTCCCACAGCACATTTCACTGACGCATGAACTCCTCAGTTTATGCGTCAATGCGTGGTTACTGAAGCACGGGTCGATTGAAGGTTCAGCTACGCTTGGCGAGGTCAGTCTGTGGATAGGTGACTGTTCGTTACATATTGAGAGTCCTCCGTACCTTAGAAAGCACTTTAAACCGTTTGTCCCATCTGACATTTGTAGATATACAGTAGTTACGGGTAGTCAGGAGCCCGAAAGTCTGACAACCAGGCTTACCAAGGGGAATCGTGTTGCCCAGTAACTGAGTTGTGGAAGTCCGATAGGCTATCGTTCCTAATAAATGGTATTCAGCTGCATCCAGTCAGACTGCAAACCGACCGCAACTATTCAAAGCTAGGCAGATGAGTCGTTCATTTCAATCAGTTATCAAAACTTTGTTCTCCTCATCTTCGTAAATACGTAACTCTGTCTGTTATAATATATGTATCGTTGTTTATAAATAATCTCAAACATACTGAATTTAAAGTAGTTTAGAATTGTGTTGAAGTAATTTAGAATAGAAAAGCTTAAACAAAATACCAAATATTCTCTTTGGTCTGTTGTGTCTATCTAAAATTGGTAAGAAGTTTAAATTGTTGAATGTCGTTCTTTTTAATTCATCCACTTACAATAGAATATTGACGACCGGTGAAGGTCCGCCTGCGACGCAGGAGGTTGCGGGTTCGATTCCCGCCTTGGACAAATGTTTGTACGATCTACAAATATTTGTTTCGGGTGTTCTGGGTGTTTGCTATGTCTTATAAAAAATATCTATATAATATGTAATGTATTGTATTAAATGTATCAGTCATCTAGTACCCATAACACAAGTTCTGCTTAGCTTAGGGCTAGATGATGCTGTAGGGATTGTCCAGCATTATTTATTTAAGATAATAAAGAAGAAAGATTTGATTGTTTGTTTGATAAGGATCAAATCAAAAACTACATTAAGAAACGATCTAAAAATGGTTTCTCCTATAGCGCCAACAGCTTTGTCCGACAATTTGTTTCAGAGTTTTGTAATAATGCCACTACTAGAGACACTCTCTCGTTCTCATTCGTTAAATGGAGTTTAAGGCTTATGAAGATGCTAGCCAGCTATCTTATATCTATGAAAACTATTAACACCAAGTAATTATTCATTAAACGAAGTAGTAGAAGGTTTGTGTTGTTCGGACGGGAGAGTAGCCATTCCTATAATATAGGTGGACGAGCCAGGTGAACCTTTGAAAGAACTCTAATTAAACAGATGAGTCTCACCGTTTTCTAAGAAGTATAAGAAAATAGATACTTTCATGTGAAACGATAAAATAGTCTCCATGCCATGATTAAAAAAAAACATCCAACATGAAAATTGGTTGTGTGAAAGAACCATATTGGCACCAAGAAATGAGACGGTTGCAAACATTAACAAAAAACTCTTGGACAAAATAACCATCGATACTCTTTGGAGTTATACGGGATGCGATGTATACCCGTGTTTGTGCTTGGACGCACCTAGTAACGGTACTATGATTGCGAGTCACTGAAATAGATAGGCATATTGTGAAGGCACAATTTTAACTGGAGACGGTACATGGCAATATGCTAATACCACGCATACCCAATAATACGCAATGTTTATTTTGAAATGTTTCCTCACAATTCTTTCATATAGGAATTACTCCGTTCCCTATCGTGGGTGCGTTGACAAACATCTAAACTCACATACACAACTCACCCAGACCCGGAACAATTAAAAAAAATAACTAACCCTTTTCAGTAACGTTTAATATGCGCAATGAGCTTCAGCAAAGGCAACGACGATCAATAAATCGCAAGGTCAACTTTAAAATTGTAGGTAAATATTGAGGCACGCCATGTTTTTCCCACGGTCAGCTCTAAATAGTCGTAGCTTGCTCACGTCTTTCTTATTTGCATTATAAAAACTAAAATAACTTCCAATGGTCTGTCTGTCCGCTTTGCTTATCTATGTGATTGTGTTTCACGGTATATCCGCTGAGCCATTTGTGATGAAATTTAACATGAATAGTCTGAAGCCTGGGGAAGGAAATAGGCTACTTTTTAGGGTTCTATACTAAAATGGAACTCTTATGGTGCGACTCAGTCTGTCTGTGCAGTAGGGTGGGTCAAACAAAATTTTTTTTAGATATCGATTTCTTATAGCAAAATTATGTTGAAGTAAGATATCGTTATGAACCCTCTAAAATATTATTGAATTATTTTAATTGTAAGAGCCTGCGCCAAGATGTCGAAGTTATAAAAAATGTTCAAGTGGGTAGTTTTACATCTCAAGTCACACGTTTGTGGTTGGCTGTAACTTAGTGTTCTGATTGGAATTCACTGAAATACATGTGGATTTTGATATTTAAATTGTGTTGTTTATTCTTAATAATCAGTTTTGAGGTAGGTACATACAATAATTCTTGTGAAAAAGTGACCAAAATCAAGTGAATTTCCGTTACATCCTTTGTTTGTTTTAGAATTTGGAGTTCAATTAACCAGTATGTCGAATAAAAGATATTCGTATAGGTGTCCTATATTTGGAACTGTACAAGATTTGAAGGATAATGTGTTACCAAAATACCAGGATGTGATGAAGTGTTACAAGTGGAACAGAATACAATTGAAAATGAAAAATGGCAGTAACAAAGAACCAGCGTTTTCTGAAATTGCAGAAATAGTAACCCAAAGAGTTGAAGAATTATGGCGAAAAGCATCAATTCCTGTAGTCTCGCACATTAGAGTCATCCAGCTCCTCAAAGCCTATCATTTGAAATGCAAAAAAAATATAAAATTATTGAAAAAGTTGTCACATGAGAGCAAAACTGAGTTCTTGCAGAATAGTGTTTTTTTTATTCAAATTAAGAAGTCAAAGTTCCTGAAGAAGAGCACCAATTTTAATTTGATCAAAGGGGTGAGAGGAAAATGGGAATCGGAGGCATTGATCGCAATCGGACCAAAACTTTACAGAAAAAGTTGCATCGAAAGCATGTCACAACAAAAATTAGTCAGAATCTTGATAACAACCCATCTACAATGACAGAACAAGAATTATTGTCATCAACAAGTACTGATTCTGATACAAGTACTACCTTTCCGGAAAAACTACTCAAACGTATAGAAAAACCCTTACCTTCTACCTCAGGAACTATGGAAAATAAGAAATGCATCACAAGTTTACCGATGTTGTCCCAAATATGTGACCGCTATGGAGTTTCCGACAGAACTGGTGCTGCGATTGCTTCTGCAGTTTTAAACGAGCTTTCGTTCGATGTCGTAATAGATAAATCAAAACTGCGAAGAGAGAGAAGGAAAACACGTGAAGTTCTTACGCAAAATCAAGCGCCTCTGAATTTACCTGCTCTATATTTTGATAGGCGAAAAGATAAAACCCTGAAGATAGTCACTAAGGGAACCAAAAGGTATAGGGAAATAGTTATTGAAGAACACGTATCTATAATTAAAGAACCGGATTCCAATTATTTAGGGTATGTGACACCATCACAAAGAACAGCTAAGACCATTGAGATATCAATAAATGCTAGTACTGATGATCTCCTGGCTATTGGATGTGATGGGACAGTAAAAAATACGGGTAAATTTAATGGTATCACAAGGCTGTTTGAAAAAGGACTTCAGAGACCCTTGCAATGGATAATATGCATGTTTCATTTAAATGAACTCCCTTTGAGGGAGGGACTTCTGGTCCATCTTCATACAATGTTCCTGTTGGTAAGTTGCTGGATGAGTGTAAAGCGCGAGCTGTAGTCGAATTTGAGTCAATCCCAGGTCAATTATCAATGATAAAACCTGATGATTTAAGCACAGACCAAAAATATTTGTATGAAATTACTTCAGCAGCAATTATTGGAATGTGTTCAGATGACCAATAAATCACCTGGAAAAAAACCACATACATTTTTTCATCAACTCCATCAAATACATCGTAAAAGTTTATGCTCCCGTATGGTTCCAAATAAAGACACACCCATCATGCGACGGATCAAGACATCTTTGGAAATTCATTGAAAGTTCGCGATATTCAACGGAACGAATATTTTGCTCACCCGGAAAATTTACTACTAGCGATGATAACAGATGAAGAACAGCATATACGGGAACTAGCAGCTAAGAGAATTCTAAAGGCAAGTAGTTTACCTTTAATTGGAAGACTACCGCGTACTTTTGAAGTGCCTAAACTTAAAATTGATGCAAAATGTTATATTGCTGTAATAAACAACCCTACTGAATTTTTCTTATTTGTAAAGACTAAATATCGTCACCTAAGTTTAGAAGTTTTAATAAACATCAAAAGAGGGTGAGAGTATGATGCTACGATGCAGAAACCTTTCAGCTTCCTTATGACGCACGATTTACGTAGTAGTTAGCAACTTGAGACCTCTGGAAGTATTGTTATTTGTAAAGACTTTGAATTGTATAATTATATAATGTATAATTATTTTGGAGTTTTCAATGAACATCAAAAGGGGGTGATAGAGTTACGCATCGATTCTGAAACCTTTTGAATTATGACGCACGAATTTAATTACGTGACTTAGTTAATAACTTCAAGCTTCGGGAAGTTTTCTTATTTGTAAAGACTATATAGGGTAAAAACCAATTATCAGCTACCCACCACCCTCTAGTTTTTAATAAACATCAAAATAGGGTCGCAGAGTTACGCAACTATCGGGAACCCTCCAGCTTCCTCATGACGCAAAATATAAGTCATGTGACGTAGTTAGCCACTTCTACCCTCCAGAACTTTATTATTTCTTAAGACTTTGTAGGGCTTCACATAAAATTACGAGGTTTTCAATGTATTACATATCAAAAGAGGGCGAAAGTGTTACGCAGCGATCAAGAAAACCTTTTGTTTCTCTATGACGCACGATTTGCGTAATGTGACTAAATTAGCAACTTCAAACCACTACAAGTTTTCTGATTTATTTATACTTTGGAGGGCTTCACCTAAGTTTAGAAATTTCAAATCAACATCAAAACCAGGGCGGAGAGTTACGCAACATCTCAGAAACCCTGTCGTTTCCTTATGACGCACGATTTGCGTAATTGAGTTACTTATAAACATCTACCTTCTAGAAGTTTTTTGCTTTGTTAAATATAAGTTATGTGACGTAGTTAGCAACTTCAACTCTGCAGAACTAATTTATTTGTTAAGATTTTGTAGAGCTTCACCTTAATTTGGAAGTTTTCATTGAACATCAAAAAAGAGTAAGAGTGTTACGCAATGATCAACGATTGCTTAAGCTTAAGTTACGAATTTAGTTATGTGACGTAGTAAGCAACCCCAACCTTCTGGATGTTTTCTAATTTGTTAAGTCTATGCAGAGCTTGACCTAAATTAAGTCTAAAAGAAGTTTTCAATAAACATCAAGTGAGTAAGAGACTTACGCAATGATTAAAAACCCCAGCAGTTACCTCACGACGCACGATATAAATAATGCAAAGCTTTTACCACGAACTCTGACAATATTTTCAGATTATCAGATAAGTTTTCGCTTGAAACGAAGAGCCGCTAAATACTGTTTGCCTTAGTAAGCTACCCTGAATGACATATTTTGCCTAACTTACAGTTTGGTCAAACTTTGTTGACACTTACTCATGCGAGGGTTTAAAGTGCTCCGCGTCAAGTGATTTATTGCACGAAATATCGAGATTTTAGAAAATATTATAGAGGTAAATCGCAATGAAATATGTCTTTTGCTGCATTCAATTGATTAATAGCAAATGAAAGTATGAATACATACTAGTAATTAAATAAAAAATTGACGGTATGCCAATTAGTTTGCGTCATAATAACCCTATAATAAATTCAAGTTTTTTTTTTTGATATCTTGTCTGGGGGCAGTACTTCTAATGGCTTGTTTGGGAAAATATTCTACAGACGTAATGCTTCAGTAGGTATATCGGCCACTTTAAATAACTCTGCAAAAATAAAATACTTTGAGCAGTCCTGCAATTTAGATAAGAGAATAGGAACAGAAACCGCGTCACGTCACTTTTGCGAGGTCCACGAAAATACATACCTAGACATCTACTTCTTTCGTCCAGGTTTTAGACTACCAGATTTGTCAAATCTAGGACTGCATCCTAAGTATAAACTCCTGCCCTAAAACCTTACTGATATTTCCCGATTTAGTAAACTTTCGAGTGACTTGTAGAAAATCTTATCTAGGATTTTGGATGACGCTGATAGAACTGATTTTGGCCAGTAGTTGTTGACGCAGTGTGCAATGTGCATGTGGTAGATAAGTAGGTACCGAGGTATCGAGTCTAATAGACTCGATAAAAATAAAAGACATTCTACATAGGCACAAATTATTTTATTATTTTAAAATTCAGATATTTGAAATAGATTAGAATTTGCTATGTTATCATCATTTCAGACGAAAGACGTCCACTGCTGGACAAAGGCCTCCCCCAAGGATTTCCACAATGACCGGTCCTGCGCCTTCCGCATCCATGCATGAAAATACATAATTTTTTGTAAGCAGTTTTAGTCTAACAATTTATCTTTGTAATTAACGTGTCCTTATGACACCGGTGGTTGACTGGCTGGGTCCCACATACTCCAAACCAGGAACCTGTGAAAAGCTCGATATTTGACTTCTTCGACTCGAAGGTAGAATTGGTTCATTGATCTGAAAATAAAACAGATTTTATACCTTATAGATATGAAATTAGATTAAATGGCATAGTGAATAATTGAGACTTCAAAATATGACTACCTCCTCTACTTATTGTTAATGAATAAATGATTTAATTAATGATTTCACTCTATGCGCTTTGGCTGTTTGACGTTCACCAAACCCAACTCCCATTACAGCCAAGACCTTTAAATGACATTGAGACAGCAGGGATGCCACAGATGGACCATCTCCAGTCGCTGAAGCTGACCTCAGAGCATCAGCAGGAGCTTTCTTGCCTAAAAGTTTTCGATCAAACCATACCATCCATAATAATCTCCTAACTAATGTTAGGAGATTATTATGGTTATAATGCAGATAAAACAAAATACATTTTATTTACAATGACAAATACTAACATACCGCTTACTAATCTTAACATTTATCATCTAGCTTATAATTGTAGCACGTACGCTGACACTGCACGTTCTTGCCCTACTTTAGCTAAAGCTGACCATCTGAAATATCTAGGAGTCACGATTGACACGAATCTAAATTTCCGTAAACATATCGAGTTACTATGTACTAGAGTGCGCTTTATTTTTTTTTTAAAGAATTTACGGATTATATCCGACTATAAATTAATTAGACAGGAAGGAACCTTAGAAAATTTGAATTTCACGGGCTGCCACTACGCATAAGCATAATATGTCAATTAAATTTACAATGGTACAACGTATAACTTGAAAAAGTCACATTGGTACTTGCCAGAATTTTACCCTACATCCTCGTGCAGTGTTCAGAATCTATTGTGCAAGTCTTCAAAATTTCGTTAACGAAATTTTGAAGACTTGCACAATAGATTCTATTATTTAGAAAATATTTGCATGCTGTCTTGATAGAGTTAGGTAAGTATTCTGTCTGTCAGACGATCTCTTATTTTGGAGAGTTAGTAAAATAATATTGATCCTTGATGACATCTGACTGATGGATCCTTTTTTTAAACTCAATGAAAACTTTATCATATTTTTGCATTCAAATCCGAATCACCATCAATATCCTCCTGTCCTTATTCCAATTTATTTGGGGTCGGCGGAGCATGCCTTTTTCTTCTATTCATCTCTATTTGCCGCCATCTCAATAGTCACTCCATTTTAGCCATATATTTCACACAATCCATCCATTGTTTCTTTGGTCTTGACAACCCTCCACATTCAAACTCGAATCCAAAAACAAATGCGAACACAAAATTAAACCGTTTTATAAAACATTAACTTTGTGGCTAGGTAAAAACAGCCGCAAGGGTTGATCGAAGGTTTAACTACGCTGGGCCGAGGTCAGTCTGTGGATGGGTGATCATTCATTACATATCAAGACTTCTCCGTGCCTCGGAAAGCACGTGCAGCCGTTGGTCTCGGCTTACATTATGTAATCAGAAGCTCAAAACGCCTGACTACGTCATACCCGAGGTCTATCTTGTTGCCCAGTAACTGTGTTGTGGACGTCAAATAAGCAGTCGCTCCATGTAAAGTGCTGGTATTCAGCTGCATCCGGTGAGACTGGAAGCCAACCCCCAACCTGGTTGGGAAAAGCATTTATAAATAATTAGCTAAAGACTGGGCAGGTCCACCCATATCTGTGTGGTTCTTTCCTCAAACGACCATCCAAGACACTAATCAGCATGGTCCTCTCATAGTCTGACCAAGACAATATTTGGACTTTAAAAGATACTGTGACTTCTGACTTTGTTTCGAAGTTGCCGCCGACCTAATCTAATTTTAATTTTATTATTGTTTTTTTTACAGAATTGAATATTACTTCATTTCATAATCATTTCAATCTTTTATCTTACAGCGTTAATAGGTATTACAGGACAGAGGAGGCTTGTTCACAATGAATTGAAACTTCCATTTGTGTACAGCGTTTGGTACTAGCATTCCTGTTGATCCCTACAGCTAAGTAAGCAATGTTTCAGATTGCCGAATGGATTAACATTTTCTATGCTGTATGCCAATCTCCCATTGCAGGGCAACGACTTCTTCTTCTCATACAGAGAATACACGAGCAATCATCACCACGGTTCCTCGAAACTAGTTGGTAAAATCGGTCTTATATCGATTATAAGTTCAGGTTTAGACAAGACTTTTTAGAAGACTTCAGAAAACATTATATCTAAGTATGCAAAATACCCGTTCGGAATAAATATGTCTCAAGGAATTATAGAACTATCAAAAAAAATATGCATAATATGTTTGTTTTCAAATCACATAATATATTATGCGAATGTAGTATTTCCTTTCCTTTTACAGATAGTTCCAACGAACAGCCTTACATGATGGTTATGTTTACTAGCTAATACACCTATGACAGTTCCCGTTGTTCACACAAGTATATGTGCAACAGTATAACAAAATTCAGTTTAAATAAAAGACAACTATCATTAAAATATGTTTTACATAATTGCAATAGATAGCAAAAACAGGCAAATAGTCCAGCAGCCACCGCCTGTTTCTTTAGTGAGTAATAACAAGCTGAATCTTCGTGAGTAGGTCGGATTTGACGAGACGCCCAAGTTTTTTCTCTGTCAAAATTCTCGAAAGTTCTCTAAGGAAAACAATCTAGGTACCTGTAGAGGTGCGCAGGTATAAAACATGACGATTCGGTGGGGTGTAGAAATTGTCTGAATAACAGTTATTTTTTAGTTTAAATATTGAGGTAATGGACGATAAACTCGGAAAAACAACTGTCCTACAAAATGGATCATTTGACTGAATCGTGCTCCACTCCAAATATGTCCAAATAAAGAGATCATAAAAATGATTAATAACCAGCTGATTTTTTGTGTAATATACAGCTTAGTCAGTATTTGTGTAACTAAATGGCCACATAGTCACACACATTTACAGTACATTTTCCCAGTCCTACGTTTAGAAGTTATTCATTTCACGGAAAAACTTTTTTTTTTAATAACTTGGGGTTAAGATAGTATTATGTTAGTGCATTATTTGCCTAAATCAAACAGTGTCCTACCAAACAATGGGTATGTGCTCACCCTACAAGAATATTGAAAATAACATTATTTCGTTTCATTCAAATACAGAATACAATAATACATAAAACTACTTGAATATAATTTCAATCTTCGTCGGATTCCGATGTCGACGCTTCATCAGGTTCATATTGTACATTATCTTCTTCGTCGCAATAATCAGAATAAATGACATCTGATTCTGTAACAAAATAAGCATAATCACAAATACGTAAGAAAAGTAATAATAGAGTAATTGAATATCAGAAGACAATTTTCCAAGAGATGGACAGTGGGTGCCATCAAACCAATAAAATGGTGTTTGCCATCAATTAATGCCCATCAGCCATTTTCAGGATTTTTGTCGGCGGGGCTGCGCATGAATGCGTTATACCATATGATGCAGATGTATGATGTTCGTTTAATCTCTTGTTTGGTTGGCGGTAGAACCAACAACGATCGAGCTTAGCCTAGGTCTGTAGAATGTGTCAGGACCAATGGACCAGTTGTCACGCAGTGGGTGCCAGAAGACGGGCGTCGTTGCCCAGGGAGGCCTAGAAAAGGCTGGCATGACGACTTAGATGCGTTTCCAAAAGATTAGCCGGAAAAAACCGCACGGTGAGAAGACTGGAAGGCTATGGGGGCCCAGCAGTGGGACAATATAAGGTAAGGAAAAAGAATGTGTAAAAACTTTTTATTGGCCATGAACTTGTTACAAACGAATGAATTGTCTGCCTAACTGTAAGTTTTCAAAAGATTTTAAAATTATAAATTAAATTACCACCCAAAACATTTTCTGCTTTTTAATTGAGGTAAAGTAGGGTAAAGTATTTTCAGAACTACGTTCCTGTTTTGAGGAAGAAGTCTAAATCTTTCGTCGTAGCGGGAACTAAAAACATATTTTTGTATCGGAAATCAGGGTGAAAATTGTTTGTCTTTAAAGTAGTTTCATAACAGTACATCTTAAGTGTAAGCACACCTAACTTATAGCACCTAGCTTACATAAAAACTGTAGTAGCTCCACTACTATTACCGCGGTGGTATTTATGAACAGTAAATCGTTGCAACCTTCTCTTATATCATGATTTCCTAGTATAGGGGCGTATAAATTGCGTACTGTTTCTACGGAATGGGAACTAGTACTATTTTCTTACATGGAAGCCTCCCTTCCACGAGAGTATTATTATAACAGCTAGTCACTATAACCTTCTCTTGTTTCATGATATCCTGGTATAAGAGCGGAACATTGCGTTCACGCAACGCCCCTAATCAGAAACGCCCCTTACGTGGGAACTTCCACGAAACATAATATTATATAGATAGAGACAGAAGTGATTCTAGTATTTTCATCTATACCTTCTCTTAGATTATGATCTCCTGGTGAAAGCGTGAAACAATGCGTCCTGTTACCATAGGAACCGGAGATAATTTATTACTAGTATTTATTATTTTCACTGAATTACTATAATATTAAACAAGCAAATTTAAATGTTGCGATTTTAGCCGTGGGGAAATAAGGCAAGATAATATTTCTTTGTTTGTCATACGGCCTAGCCGTTTCCCAAACATATTTAGGGTCGGCTTCCAGTATAACCGGATGCATCTGAATACCAGTATTTTACATGGAGCGACTACCTATCTGACCTCCACAACCCAGTGACTGGGTAACACGATACCCCTTGGTAAGACTGGTTGTCAGCCTTACGACTTCTGACTACCTGTCAAAGATCTAAAAATGACTGCCGGACCAACGGATTAACGTGCTTTCAGAGGCACGACACCCCTCGTGTTATGAGGGATCACCCATCCACACACTGATCTCGGCAAGCGTATCTTAAGCTACGATCAACCCGTGAGACCTATTTTATTTTACCATGAGCCATGATTTCTATGTTTGTATTATCTGTAGGTATTTTAATGCAGACGAATTTATACAGAATGGAACATTTAAACTAAGCCCCTGAGGTGGAAATGTCTTCGATATTGACTTTTTTTTAATGTTTGGTCTTAAATAAAACTTCTATTAATATTTATATGAAAGATAGACAAGTAACATTTCAGGGTTTGCTTTAAATAATATGTTATATGTACATAGTTAAACTGACTGCATCCAGCACTGCCTCCTCTCAGTAATGACCCACCATGCTATGTAGTATGAAGCTGGAAAAATGAACGCACGGGGTTCTCCGTTAGTTAATTATTATTATTCATTTAATTCAGACAATGTCCATATAATGTACTTACACAAAATTAAAATTAAATATAATATTACAACTAATATACATTAAAATTACATACACAATGACACACACAATTAAATTAAATACACAATGTCATAAATACAATTAAAATTAAATACAAAATGTCATACATAGAATAACATAATTAAATATAAATGAAATAATACACAATGCGGTCAAACACTACGAGGAGAAACGCTAGTATGAAGTTGCATCCACCTCTGCAACAGGGACAGGTCCCACCGCTCGGACAACACCATCAGGAGACTGTTTGAGCTACTTCGTATGCGACTTAATAGAGAAGTACTTATCTGTATTTCTATAGTGCATTGCCACAACAGTTACATCTCGTTCGACATAGCGCGTGGTTCCTCTCTTCAAGTCAGACGTCAGACGACACGGTTGGCGCAGTGGTTGAGCCATCGGCTGCTGCGCCGCGTGTTGTTAGTTCGATCCCCGCACGGAACAAATATTTGTATGGCCTACAATTAGTTGTTCCGGGTCTGGATGTTTGTGTATGTGAGTTTAAATGTTTGTAACACCCACGATACAGGAGAAATTCCTAGTGTGGGGCAACGTTTTATATTAAAATAAAATAAAAATTAAAAAAATCAATGTGCCAGAACGGCGCGAAGTATTAGGAGCACATGACTCACCAAGATGTAAATATTGCAGCAGGAGTCAAGGTCAAAGTGCAACGAGTCCGAGATATAATGTAGCTCCAAGTCGTTTGAGCTATGTGGGTTTCGTAAAGGTAACAAGAATGGAATAAAATAGAAGAGATTCGTTTATTATTTGCACTGAGATTAGATATAGATATGACACAGCTGTTGATGGAAATTTGGGTTTATGATCCATAATATTATACCAATGCACCTAAAATAAGGCACGCAAAATAATTTCATGTTCTTTAATAACATGTCAAGATATTTCAGTTATGTATATAAAGTTCAGAGTTGCCAGGTCCGATTCCCAGGTCAGGCAAAGTGTTATTAAGTTTTTTCAATAGTAATTTTCTCATTGGCAGCCCGGAGTCTGGATTTGTGCCCGGTGGATGGCAATAGGCTCGCTCCCTATTACATGGGACTTAAAACAGAACGCGAAATGTGGGTGCCGCCTCTGCCCACCGTGGAAATATTGAAACAAAAAATATTTATATTAATTTAGAAAGCAGGTAACTATGTCCAGAAAAAACGTTACAATATAAAAAGACAAGATTAATATTTCAATTTATAAAAAAAACACAGACTTTAAAGATACATTGAATTTTGTAAAATTCCAGTTTGCCCGAATTGAGTAATATTAATAACATTTAATTTAATAAACAGTAAAATAACACACCACGGAACTTTGACTTGGCCCAATAGGATCTGTTCACTAGCAATTACTTTACAGACAACGTCCTGTTCACTATCAATTACTTTACTAGACTGTTGGTATCAAAATCTTATAGCAATGTTAAAATAAAATATCACCACAGTATCTGACACCATCTTGAAAAAAATCGTCATATTTACCGTCACTTTGGACCGTTACGGCGCCCTGCGTGTTTACTAAATTGAGAAATAAAGAAATATTTTAATGATAACCAGTGATATACTACATTGAAAGGGACAGATAATTTTTTTAATGTTTTGAAAAAAGTTTCACTTCATATAATATACAATTAATACATACACACACTTATTTTTATTAAATAATGAGTCATTAAAATCAGTCAGTCCCCCGTCATTTATACTCGTATTTTCTGTATATCAATGGCATACAAGAACCTTTTAGAAGCTGACATAATATTCTTTACTGTCGCAAAGGTAAACCTTTATTGCAATAAACTTTCTTAAAAGCTTTTCTGCTGTATCAAATCGTACCAGTCATTAGATTCCGCGTACCAGGATGCCATGAGCATAAGGATGTTTTCCCATTTTACCCCTGCTTCGTATACCTGTGAGCGTCCAGGGGATATTCATATGTCAGCGCGCGTGAGACAACGAATTATAAAGTTGGTAAGAGCGTATGCGATAGCAGTATTGGGGGAAAGGCTACACATGTGTGTGATACACACACACATGTGTAGCCTTTCCCGTAGACTGTGTGTATCACACGATTGCTGTATTTTGGCATACTATTGTGGCGGGTCTGGCTGTTTGTGCATGTGACTTTCAATGTTTGTAAACGCACCCACGACACAGGAGAAATTCCTAGTGTGGGGCAACGTTTTTTAAAAAAAGACAAAAGACAAAGATTGTATTTAGTGTTATATTTTTAAATTAAAGAGTTAAGTAAGTTATTGAGCTGAGATTTGTTTCATCAGTTTTTAATTCAACTAAATTGAATATTATTCAAGAGCAGAACGTAGTGCGGTTTAATTCTCGAGTTTAAAAATTTCTGTGTTACAATCACTCCTAACGTATAATAAAACTTTGGAACTAATTAGAAATAAAATCAGATGTAGTATTTTCCGAGTTTCACTTGTCCAACTGAGTAGGCAACTATTAAAAAAAATATCATACTGAGCTTCAAAAAAGCGCGGCGTTAATAGTGACGTATATATCAATAATTGTATACTTTGAGCAACTTAATCTGTTAAACGAGTACCCAGTGGCAAAGAATTAAAGTTAAATAGAAAATATCTCATACAAAACATAAATTAAAACTTTGATAAGCCTATGAACTCGTAAAATCTTGCACTTACATTAAAGCACTGATTGGTTTCTATTGGTGACGTCACGGTACGTCATCTACACTGATATTATAAAGAGGAATAATTTTTATGTTTGTGTAGGTATGTGTATGTTTGTAATGAATGAACTCAAAAACATCTATGCCTATTTCAAAACTTCTTTCACCATTGTAAACTCACATTCACCCTGAGTAACATAGGCTATATTTACTGGTAGAAAAGATTACGGATCGTCGCATGCGCTGCGGAAACTATTGATGATAGAACGAAAGTATATTCTACAATATTAAATAATATATCAATATCTATAACAACTTTGCAATACCATTTGTCCAACTATTATCATTATGTACTTCGTACGTCACATTTTACATTTTAAAAGTTATACATAATACCGACCAACATTAGACCATTTTATTCATACTTATGTTAAAATCCTTATCCAAATAAATTATATTGTTTTCAAGACTGTTGCAATTCATATAGATTACTTTTTGAATTGTTCAGATCGGCTATTCCATTCAATAAATATTACGAATTTAATAAGTCATAGAAATAAAATAACCAAATAAATGACTATTTTGTATTCAAAATTGTTAACTGTATATTACTTTTTGCATTTTTCAAATCGTATATTCCATTCAAAAGCTATTAGGAATATATTCCGTTTATCGACGACGCAACGTCCACAACGGAGGGCTCCTTCTACCTTAAATGTGCGAGGGAGAACAGTTAACATAGACAACAGATGGATCGTTCCATATTCCCCAATATTGTGTCGATCTTCCAACGCTCGCATAAACGTTGAATATTGTCATTCCGTACAAGCCATTAAATAAATATGTAAATACATCAACTAAGGATTCGCATCAAGCAAATGAAAGTTGCTTGATGCGATCTTTTGTGTCAGAAATGCTCATGACGAAGTTGAAAATTATTTAAACGGCCGGTACATCAGTACATCTGAGCAGTGTGGAGGTTGTTAGAGTTTCCTATACATGACAGACACCCTACCGTAGTACACTTAGCGGTACATTCAAATAACGGACAACGAGTATACTTCTCAGCGGAAAACATGCAAAAAGTAGTGGAAAATCCACCAAGAAGACACTCACGGCATTTTTTGACCTGTGCAGTAGTGAAGGATTGTCTAAAACTCTACTCTATCACGATGTCCCCTCATTACTATACATGGGCTAACAATAAATCTCCTCAACCCTGCCAGTTTGCCAGCCCACGAACTGAAATCAAAATGAAGTATTCCCATTCTGCTATCGAGAAATTTAAAAAATCACAGGGACAAACGTTTTCGATTGTTGGCATTGACCTTAGAAACCTGCTTCTTTCATGGGCAATTATATGTTGCCCTTCCTCCAGTAGGATCTCCTGAAAACCAATACATTTTGTTATCACTTTCAAATACCACTGCCAACATAGAGTACAGTGAAGCTTTAAGATATTTCTTTGCAAAATAAAAGTAACAATAGAATTAAATAAAGCTTTAAAATAAAAAAATAAAATCTATAAATACATTGGGGCACCAGGTTACCATGAATACCAGGATATGGTTTCCATTATGGTTATCCTCTGGACCTGATTGTACGCATACATCCATCAAAGGGTAGTAATCATAAATCACATGTGTGCATTTGCGGTTGATAGTATTAGTAAATTGAAAAGAGGAAATGAGACAGCAGTAGTAGAGGGACCGAAACACTAACGTGCATTCAAACCTATGTAGATATGTTTGGTATGTGATATACATAATATGTCGGAATTGAGTGGTATCTGGTACGCCAGCGTCATCTAGTGGCGCTCGATGGAGTTGGTGGGGCACACGTGGTTGGACGATTCCTGTTGGAATGTCACTTCTCTGACAGGCGTGTGTAGACATGACCGAACCATCGCGCGTTCTGTGATACGTACTTACGTGGTTAAGTTTCCAAATCCAATCTTATTGAGCATACCAATCTGTTTATCTGTTTTCTTCATCCAATATTACCCACCGACAACGCTCGCATTACCAACGATGAGTTCATGATGATGCGAACTGTCATCATCCGTCACATGCATGAATAATTAATAATGCGTGCCGGAAGTACCAGTACAACATGACCCACAGGAAGTTAAAAACATAAATAGTACAAGGCTTAGCGGCAGTATTGGTGAGACGAGACTGCAGTACTGGTGAGATGATTAAGGGGGCCGAGGGAAGAGATTCCTAGCATAGTTAGGTACCTATATAGCATAGATAGATAGTATTGTTAAGTTAACCACAATGTTGTTGATCTGGCCATGATAATGTCTGGAGTTTTAAAAGAGACTGTGACCTCAGAGTCTGCTGCGATCTTTCTACTTACGCTTAAAACTTTTAGCGAGATCGCATACTGACTGAATTTGTGACATAGATAGAATACTGGCGATTGCTACCCAATCTCGCCAAATTCAAGATGTTTACATCCATAATATGATTCTTCAGCATATGAACGTATTTCACCAAACCATCCCCTTATGTCTTTTTCGGAAACACATGAACTGGCTTTTGTGACTCCTTCCGAAGTTCTGATGCTTAACCTTGGGTGTCTCTTTAAAAAAGCCTTCCACCATCCGACGCCAGGTCTGTTATTAGTAAAAGGATTTGGTCTTGGGTTATCAATTAAGAATTTTTGTACGCTGTCCAACACATTGTCTTTGTTTTTGGGAAAACCTTTTCGAGCAGATGTAATTAACCAATCTTCAATAAGCGATTCTTCGCTTGTAGTCAGAATTGGCGATGGGCCCAGACTGGTTTTATGGCCCGGGTTACGTTTGTAAAACCGAAGTGTTGACCTCGGGATACCGTACTTTTGAGAAATTTGGCGATCAGACAGTTGCTGTTCATTATTTTGAACTTCAGCTATTGCCTTCTGAAGGTTTTCTTGAGAATATTTTAATTTTGGCGCCTTTGTCATTCTGAAAGAAACAATTAGAAAAAAAAAATACCAAAGAAGAATATACAACTATTGACCGGGCAATAGCTGTATCTATTGTCAGTGGCAATAACTAAATAATGATATGGCAATAACTAAAATTATTAGAATTTTGGTACAGCGATTGCCCACCCCCTTTTTAAACTTTACAAAAGAAATAACGGTTATAACAAGTAGTTAGATAGGCACTACAGTGTCTTATTTATCAAATAAAATTAATCACAAAACACTTTACTTAGAAAAACCTAACAAATAATGCAATTTTGAAACAACAGTCCTTAAGAAAAATCACAAGAAACTTACTTTTTGTTGACGAGCTGCACACCTGTTACTTTGAAATCGGTTATGACACTTAAAAAATAGAATGTTGCCAGATGTTGAAATTTAAAATGCTACTATATAGATAGTAGTAACATCTATGGTTATTTAATTTATACCAGTCCCTTTAAAAATAGCCAAAAAACGTATTGCTTCTTAATGTTGGCAATCACTATATGCTGGACAATCACTATAGTGGTTACCCTACCTAAATCACTCACTACGTTCCCGCGACCCCCGGTGTAGGTTTGAACGTACAAAAGCATTATTGATACAATACGACGTGGTGAATAGCACGAAATCCACTTTATTAATGGTATTAAAAATTGCTCATACTATGGGGCAGCTACGAGTACCAATAAAATTCTCCCTAAACATTTATGATGTCGTTCAGTTTCTCCAAACCATTTGGAACAAGACCAGGGAATAACAATCCCGACAAACATATTGCGCATGTAAAATGGCGGCGCTGCTTGTTAATAAAAGCGGTGCAATCCAGTACGTGTTAGGTTAGTTCTCCATTTCACCGCATGTATTAGGTAACCTTGTAAATCTCAACAAAGCTCCTGTACATTTATGACGTGCTAGTACTTTGGGATCAAACAAACTGTTTGATTGTCCCAAAGTACTAGCACGTCCCCGCCCACTCAAAAACAATCCGATCTTCCGGGTCCGCCCCTTTTTTGCTTATGTGGCGTTTTAAATATGTGGTGTATGAAATAAATTATCGCATGAAGTAGGTTTAAAAAAAGTGGATACCACCGAAAAGAATTTGGTAAAACAAAGATGGTTGTTCTATTTTCAAACTTATTTATACTGGGAAATTGTTTACAAAACATCTTAGTGATTTTATTCATTTGTGTGGTTTTGACTTAACTTTCAACTTAACTAATGTCTTTAAAAATGATTTTTGTTGAAGACACACCATCACGTTGATACTATGACAGACTATCTAACCCTGGACATTAAATTAGTTTTTTTTAGGACGATGAATATATACGTAGAGAAAAGTATTTCTGATATTTCGCATTTTAAATGCCCTTTCTATCGTCTCATTCTATACATTTATGTCGGTGCTATTTTTCAAATGTGTTGTAGGTTCTGCTGCTTATAGACACCATTGCTCAAGATTTTGGAAAATATAAAGTATTTTCCGCTTAACCTAAACGGAGAAGGATATATCTTTATATTAAGTGGGTTGATATTTTGTTACTTTAAACATTATCTTCTGAAAATTACAAATAAAATTTGAAATTATAAATATATTATTTATATATGTATATATAAATGCGTACATATGTGTGTGTGCTTAGTTTTTTTAAACGATAATATGGTTTTTGATACAGTTTTACCATTATTTACCAATGAACTCCGAAAGGTTTATGTGTATCAAGATATGCAAAAAAAACTCTCGCTACGGTGCTCGCATGTCTCACACCATACAGCAAAAGAGTGACTTCTACGAATGCTTAAATAAGCACAAAGTGGGCGCTAAAAGCGTTTTATCGTAATAAATCTAAACAGAAGATATTTCTTATGAATCAAAGCCCTCAGTCATATAATAAAATTAACTGTCTAATTTTCATTTAGTTAGTCATTTAGAACGTCGTGTTTATTATAGTAAACACGACGTTCAGTAATAATGTCTCAAACCAAACCTCGAAACCACTTCCGCAAAGGGATTTTGAAATTAACTTGTCCCACTTGGTGCACTGAGCTCAATGAGGTCTTTGTCTGACTAGCTCTGATAGCCTGTGCCAGAACGAGACCACCAATTTAAGTTACTTCTCACTTAATTTTGGCTAGTGAATTGCTTCCTGTGCATGGCTCGCCTCTACCCAAGCATCGGTAACCATGGCTACGTGACGCGTTCGTTCTACCAGGAAGACAGGACTTGTAAATAGTTCATATCAACATAAATTTGATTGATTCTTAGTTCATAGTCTGTTTGTTACAGCTGCGTAGCTATCGTAAGCTTGACGTCACTTTCGACGTAACAAGTTATTAAGCCTATTTTTGGAGGGGTATAGTATTACAAGAAAATTGTAAGAACGATTTAATTATGAAATTCTCGAAATTAGTTGCTGATTTTGTTTTTTATTTAGCTTCAGGCCTTTTTGTTCAATCGTCACTGGGCATTTTAATCGATGCATGTACATACAAAAAAGCATTGTTCTTCAAAAGGGAGGCATCACAAAAAGATTAGATTAATTTTATTAGATTCCCTTTAAGACATTTATTTAAAAAAGATAGATTTACTTAGGTAACTTATTGTTTTTATAATGTTCTACACTTTTATAAATAAAAAATTACCAATCATTTGTTTTAAAAATGCAGCTATACTAGTAAACGCAAAAATCTGAATAGGTACTGTCCCTAATAATTTGGCTAAACATGGTATACTTATTCGTAAAAAAGTAGCTAGCTGCTGGTTTAATAGCGACATATAGCAGTCAAATTAATGGACTAGAGGAAAAAGAAAGAAAGAAAACAAAAACATATTTTTATTTAGCACAAGGCTTATAACATTGCCACTCGATGTCGCTAGCATACCAAACCGTTAGCGCCCTCGAGTGGCTACGTTTGGTTTATAATCATCCCTTAGTAAACTTGCAAAAATTGAAGGGTATTGAGATAGGTATAGGTAAACGTTTTATTTTCCTGTACTTTCAAGTTCTCGTATACCTGGCCATTACGACATAAGACATTTCGATAAAACAACAGTAAAATATCATTGGGCTTAAATTGATAATCTACATACATTCTATAAAGATAGCAGTTATATTGTATTTTATTATATGTACATGCCCTTTATATTTACGTAAATGTTTATTCATCATCATCATCATCAGGCTATATTAGTCCACTGCTGGACATAGCCCTCTCCTAATGAGCGCCATAGCGCCCTGTCTTCAGCTTGCCGCACCCAGCATCTGCCTGCAGTCTTTCGCAGATCGTCATCCCAATGTTTATTTGCATCCATTAATTTTCTAAAACGCACCTCGCACTGTTTGTGTCCGTATCACTCAGAAGTTGAGTAATTGTAGAAAACGCTTTAAGCATTTTCTCCGCTTTCGTAAATAGTGGGCATAATAATAAATAAATAACCCCTTTTCACTTATATTTTTAGAAAATACTTTGTTTACATATAATAATCATCATCATCATCATCTGTCTAGCCTTTTCCCAATTACTCTACTACTATTATGTTGGAGTCGGCTTCCAGTCTAACCAAATGCAGCTGAATACCAATATTTTACATGGAGCGACTGCCTATCCGACCTTCGCAACCCAGTAAATGGGCAACATGATACGAGTACCCCTTGGAAAGACTGGTTGTCTGACTTTCTGACTTCTGACTACCAGTAACGACTGTCAAAGATCTACAAACAGCCGGGACTAACGGCTTAACGTGCTTTCCGAGGCACGAACGAGTCTCGATATGTTACGAACGTTCACCCACCCATCCACAGACGGACTTCGTCAAGCGTAGCTTAACCTTCGATCAACCCGCGCCGCTGTATTTTATGAGGCCACGAGCTCCTGTGAAATATTTGATTTCACATAATATCTAAAATAATAATTCTAAATAACTATTGTCATCGCGTGAAGCTGCACTGTCTTATAAAGATTTAAACGGTTATTTTATTTCTTACTGATTACTGAGATATTAATGTTTTGAATGAAAATTAGAATAAAGCACCGAATAACTCAAATACTTTTTATATTATCACATCTCTCACATTTATTTTGAGGGTATATTCAGTTTTATCAGTTTGATTCAGGGACCAACCATTGAAACGGCCAGGTTGGTCCCTGACCAAACACTGCCGCAAACTGCATAGAACGGTTCGATTTATATACAAGCTGAACCAGACGACAGGGGTGGTAAACATCACATGGTGAGATCTGCGTGCCGATTTAGAGTAAAACATATAAATCAATGTCTCCATCTGCCTAGCCTTTTCCGAACCATGTGAAGTTTGGCTTCCAATGTTACTGAATGCAACTGAATACCAAAAAAACATCAAAATACCAATATTGTAATCTGAGAAAAAGGAAGCCAAATTGAAACAAAAGGTCTCATTTTAGGTAAATAACAAAAGAAAACTGACTTAATTCACAAAGTAACTTAAATTGTAAACTGTACTGTGGAAATTATAATCTAAATTACTTGGCAAACGTTCCAAAGGTTCACCACCCCTGCTAAACAACTTCATATCTGCAGGTGAGACAGGGATGGATGCTATGAGCTTTCCTCTTTGTTTAACATCCGAGTCCCTGAAATCTATTTCAGCTGGGTTATAGGGATGCGGCTCGTACTAAACATATAGCGTATTTCGTATTTGGTTTACAGGTCAGACATACACTTTATATGTAATATACGTTATACAAAGTACGTGTTATGTTTCTATGAAGTATCTCAAGCAAGATTGTAGACGTCTTATTTCGCCGAAATCTTTTATTCTTTTCATTGAATTTTTCTGATCGAATTGTATCGTTTCCACCGCATAAATCTTTTCAATTCGGTTCAGCCGTGTTTGATTAACAAAATATTGTGATCAATTGATTGGTTTTAGAAGTAGGTTAAGAATGTTATTGGTGAAACGGCAAAGACGATATAAATCTACTAGGATACGCGCCGCTCGAACATGCCGAAACCCCACCTGCATCATTTAACGCAGGTGGGATTCTCGGGTCACGGGTGCTCAGAGTGGGGACTCTGATCGCCCAACGAATGACTTTAGGGAAGACTGCGGCATAGTGATCACGTGTTGCCGTGGATGGGATGTGCCCTAACAGGCGTTGCACAGAGGGGGTCCCGAAGTGGTCTCTTAAGATGTAACGGGGCCCCTTCCATGTGCTGATAGTGATCACCGGGGTGGTTTTAGTGAGGTAAGAATCTCACACTCCCAAGTGTGAAAAAAAATAAATAAATAAAGGGTACGCGTCGCTATTAACAATAAATGTAAGCAAACATTTATAATCAGCAGGCATATAAACTAGGATGTGAATTGGCTTTACAACTTCTACACTGAAACATTAGGGGCGTGATTTCATGTTCGCACTTGTAACTACAGTTGTGTGCAGTAGGGAGAGAACGCTCGAACAACGATATTCAACGTAGTCATAGTCAACCAACTGTTCAAATTGTAGTCACTGATCGTAGCGAGAATAGGTACTAGGAGTTTATAAGCCAGTGGGATATTGGTTTTTACTACTAATCCTCGTACTATCGTGATTTGGCAGGAAAACCTTGGAACCCGATACTGGCCACCAGACTATTAAAAAGCCCCGTTAATACGGAGTTGATTAGTATGATAATTTTCTTTTTAATTTTAAGATAACACTTTTTTACTACAAGGTTTTTAACCGTAAAAAGTGGGATATAAATTATATTGGTTTATCAACAATTGTTGACTTCGAATAGCTAAAAATGTTAAATGTGTTTTCATCATAATACAACAACCAGTGCTTGGCATCAGAGGCGCCCAGGGCGAGATTACTATGACGCACCGCCAACTTCCTTCTCTCAATTCAGAAACGTAAAAAAAAAATAGACATAAAAATAAAAACGTTCGTTCGCCCAACGGGCATGCCTTAAGTCCGCTATGGTGAAACAGTCACAGAGCAAAAAGTAGGTAATTTAGGTTGAAAATACTACATTTAAATCCTCGTGAACCTATGCAAATGACAGGTTTGATTGTTGTCATACCAACGAGTAATTAACAGATTTGGCTGTTGTGATTCATTGATTTGTGTCCAGACTTCTTCTACTCTGGTATAACATTTAAAACTCTCGATTTTTTTAAAGAGTCTAATCTTTATCAGAGTATGGAGTCAGCTTCAGCGGTCTAACATTTGTCGTGTCTTACCCATTAGAATTTGTTTTACTTACGTACCTATCCTTTCTACATATTATTCAAGTATTGTGACAGCATGAGGTGATTAATTAAATGGAGGTAAATTACTAGGAACAAATACCAGCATTTTGTCATCTGCTATACCGAGATCTGAACTATTGATTTTCTTGATGTCATTTATTTTCATTATAAGAAAACCAGCTGTAACGACGACGGAGCCGCGAACCGTTATTCTGCTCAAAATTTCCCAACGTAAAGTATTGTACAGGACACTGCCACTGCATAACGATAGTTATTAGTTGGAAATTGGATGTTTGAGAACCCGGATTTTAACCTCATAACTGTGTTTTAGTTCTGGCAAAAGTTCTAAACAAATGAAGAGACCGTTCAGAGATATGTATACAGATAATTACTTTTCTTCTTGTTAGAAAAGTATAATCAAGTTATAATTCCTAATTCAGAATAGAGTATGAATGTGCAGGGTTACAAGAGTAGAGGGAAACCAAAGTAAAGATGGATACATTGTGTGAAAGATAATGATATCGCTAGAAAAGAGATGGCTAGTCGACGGCAAGTAGAGATGTAAGGAAGAAGAAAACATGCTGCGCCGACCCCAAATAAATAGTTATAAGGGCAGGATGATGATGAGTTCCTAACTTCAGAATAAATTATATCAAAGCATAGTTTAGTTTTGCTAGAATTTATTATAATAGAAGTTACTGGAGAGATGGCCTATTTACTTCTTACCGTATTAAATTATTACATTGTTTTATGTTAATTGCGTTGCTCGGGCACGACGACGCGCAACGAGCCGACGACACTGTGCCACTGCACGGTCGGCTACAGTGTCGTAAATACTAAGGACACAGAACCGATAGGAGGTGGATCCATAATAATATTTCGTTTCAATTTATGACGTTCATTGAGATTCTTTTGTAGGGTGTAAATTTATATTATGTTGATAAAAAATAAGTTTCTAATTGAAATTGTTACTAGAACATAAATTTAAACTGCCCAGCGGCGTCCGCCTAGTCAAAGCTTGGGATAACAAAATTATACAACCGACTTAAAAAAAAACGAACAAACGCGGGTTTGTCTTCCGTACAAATTGGGTGGTATAGGTAATTGTACACCTGCTGTTCGCAAAATATTCAACATAGCCTACCGTAGTTGATAAACTATGAAAGTGAATGTATGATCCAGTGTTGCTTATTGTCACTTAAGTCCTCAAATAAATTAATAAAACAACTGTCTCGTTGATGTCATGGTTGGTACAACTACAACTGAGCACGAGGTCCTCCAGAGGATTTCCAGTGGATATGAATGAAATCACTTGTTCAAATTAATGTCTCCTTCTGTTCTAACCCTGTGTAATGTACAGTGATTGACATCAATATGAAATATTAATAATAATTGTAATGTAGATATATACTTTTTTAATTTCTACAGTACGGTGTTAATAATATGTATGTGCGGCAAAAATATTAGTCAGCGACATTGAATTTATCACCGGGTATCAAGTAGAGTATTATACAAAATAATAAACCTACCGATAATCCTAAGCCCGTGCTGGAACGTCTGGCTGTGGATGCTGTACCGTTTTTGTACTAGGGTATAAGAAAATCACAGGTGATAGCGGGCTAGAGAGGGATGGCAAGCACACGTGGGAGCTTTTCCGCAGTGAATGACGGATATCGCTACTAAACTACAAGTTGTACATATTTATTGGTGCGATATGTATAAAAAAACGTGAATCAATTGTCAACCCTATAACTTATAGTGAATAAAAAAGACATTATTGGACATTATTTTATTTTTTATATTTACTTAGCCGCTTAAGTTATATTTAAATTACTTATTAGTAGGATCGGATTATATGCAATATCAAAATGCCAAAATATGCATGCAAATATGCACTAAAAAAGGGCGAAATATGCATAAAATATGCACAATCAAAAATATTAATTTACAGGCTGAAAATGACCTTTCAACGTCTAATGACGTCACCAGACAGAACTTAAAATTTGGCGCCATTTAAAGACTTTACTTATTTTTACTTATTTTTCTGTAGAGACCTCTTCAGGCAGAGTTAGTTTGGTGCCGTTGATGAACGCGTCAATTTTCTTTATGCTTTCAAAACCGGGGTTTTTATACAAAACTACATTTATTATTTGCCACTTACCTTCTGCGATAGTGATCTCGGAAGGGCGTTACTCCGTTCAATCATTTTTTCTATTATTTCCAAGGACTGGCACGGAGGAAGGTTTTTGGTTTCTAGTTTCTCAAATGCATCGGTTATATTGCTAAAATGTGTTGCAATAATAGCAATATTTTTTTTATTAAAGGATCCTCAAATGACAGCTGGCTCGAATTGATTGCAATGGCGTCTGATCTGTAAAATTTTCCGACAACTTCCTTTAAAGCGTCGAAATTTTCAGCATACAACAATACGGCTTTCAACCAAGTTCCCCATCGTGTTAATATTGGTTCTAGTTATAAAGCTACATTTGGTAATTGCTCTGTATACGCTTGTACTCGCGATGGTGCTTTTATAAACACTTTTTTTTGTTGAAGAAAGCAATTGATTGACTATACCGAACTCGTTTCTAATCTTTTCCGCAACTCGATGTAATCCGTGGGCAGGCAGACAGGCGATGTGAAGCAATTTCGGGTAAAACACTTTCAGAGCTTGACCAGCTTTCACCATATGGTGCAGTGTCACAAACAAAAACACTTTTTTTTTATTTATAAATAACAGCTGTGATCAACGGTTTAACGCTAATTCCGACGTACGGAGGAGTCTCGATATGTTATCAACAGTTACCCTCCCTCAGCCAAACCTAAGCAAGCGTAGCTTAACATTCGATCAACCCTTGCAGCTGTTTTTTATTTATCCACGAGCTCCTTGAACTATATAATGTAAATTAAAAAAAAACAAAACTTTGGGTTTATAATTGTGTATTTTGTAAATAAAAAACCTCTAAAATAATAGAACATTAGCTGAGTCATATTAACTGATTTTTAGAGAAAATATCGCGCGGTTATTGTTAAAAAAACAATACACCGTCCGTTCGACACTGAGGTACAGCCGTGACTGTCTGCGCCCTGAGCGCACCCGTGATCGTGGCTCGCGTTTTTTAGTAAATATCTTTACTAAGTCTTTACTAAATGGCTGTATTCACAGAACCTTCTTTTTTAAGATACTTTCCAAGATCTGGCTGATCGTCTGTACAACCATGACGCTTAAAATTAGACTTAGAACTAAGTTAGTGACAGGCTCTTTGAATTAAGTAACAGGTGGACGTGTGATTTTGAAACTTGCTCAGTTTTCTTGTGCTTGGCTGTTATTGTATCTTCTAGGTTTGGTTTCTTAGCGACGGTCGAACCTGCGAAAGTAAATGTAAGTAAATAAGTACAATTTTCGAAGATACAAGTAGGTAGTGAGGGGAACACACATCCTTTATTTTTATTAGCCTATGCTGTCGCACTGCTGGGCAAAGGCCACCCCCAGGTCCTTTCAAGTATTCTTTAAACAAGAAGCTTTGATTGAATATTACGGAATTCGTCCAAATAAATTGGAAACGGGTAAATTACATATATTTATATGTAGCATCCTGTCAATAGTACGGGCATTCAGTGTATGATCGCATCGGAGTTAAGAAGTAAAGGAACTGTTGTACCTACTGTATAATTGTCTTTTGTAAGAAAGTGCAACTATAAGTTATTTATTATAACTATATTCATGATTAGGTATTATTTGGCTTTTCCCTAATCCTGAGCAACAAATGTTGGACCGTGATGACTGTAATCCCAGAGAGTGTAAAAAGATATATTGTGTATGATTTTGTTATAACTGTTGAAATCAAAAATATAATGGCTAAGTACAAAGTGTGTTAGAGTTTCTTACTTGCTTGTTACCCATAAGCCCTAATAGAAAATGCTCCATGGCAAAGATCCAACCCTGAACGACTGAATGATTAACTAATACTCACTGTGCGACTTGCTGGCTCTTCCTTCTTCACAGATACTTCTTACAGTTCTGCTTCAGACTGCATGAATGGTCTTCTCGACACCCTCTCGCTTGTCGCTTGTCGATTTGTTCCAGGCTGTAGAAGATTATTAGGTTAGGTAACAAAATGATCAGTTATGCAAGCACAATCTTTTTTCCGTTCCTTAATTTCAATTTATTTATTGGCAAGAGCCAAGTTCGTGTTATTTACGAATTAACAATAATGATTATTTCGCAAACAATTAGTTCTTGACGAAGCTATGACACATATCCAGAAATCACCATTTAGCTGGCAGGGGGTGGGACAATTGACAAACTAAAATCAGCACTTCAGCTTTGTTTTGAGAAACCGCTGGAAAGCTTTTAACATCAATACCATTTTGGAAAGCTTTTGAAACCAGTTACTCATTTAACTTATTTGTATGCCAACTGGGAGAATTTATAAATTTAAAGTTATTGCTGCTAAAGACCTTTTATTATAATATTATAAATTGAATGACTCTTTTTTTAGCTTTAAGAAAAGTATCAATTAAATGTTTAGAGTAGTGTAGATTTATTTAAGTACAAGTCAGTAACTTAAAAAATAATTGAAGGACCAACATAGCTCAGTAACCAGTTTGGACCCTAGTTAACTGGACTTAATTTATGGATAATGACCTCTATTAAAACCTCTTTCAAGGAATAAGTTGAATTTCCCTGTCAACCTGTGTAATATATAAACAGTTACAAATTACAGATATTGTAATCATTACATATATATTAGTAACATGATAAAATACTATAGATTCTAATGCTTATGGTTTATATATTTTGATTCTCATATTTAGATAAGGCAGTTAAAAAAACACCTCACCTTGTTTTGGTTATTTATAATCCCATCGTACACCTCTTGTGCTTTCAGGGCAGTTTTCATAATTTCGTAGCAATCTTTTAGTTGTGAGTAGCATGTGCAACATACACACTGTGGTCTGTTTGGCGTTACAAACTGCAAAAAAACATATTTTAAAAAAGACCATTTATGTAACTTTATAAATATCTTGTAATGCAGTCCTACCCTACAGGTGGTCAGTCCCGCTTTCTGTACTCCTCTTCTAACATACAACCCAATGCATGCAGCATGGTGATTAAATTTATAAATTTAACTTGAGTCTGTTAGATGTCGGTGATTTTCAGTTTTCCCTAAGGCGACTTACTTCCTTCTTCCGTATATGAGAGACACTTAAACCCCGTTAAATAAAAAATAATCAACTTACTGGCACACCAGTCATATTCTCAAACAGCACTTGTAACTCCTTGCTGACGCTTTTACACATGCGAACATTCTGCCCCAAACACATCCTACAAAATTTTATATTTTCCATTTTGTATTTCTTAAAATGTTCTCAGTTAGTTAAGTACTTAGATCAACTTGAAAATATTGAAAAACACTTTTGAGTATAAATCACTGGCGCCGCTTGAATTGATTTCAACTTTTACTGGTAATCTTTGAACATAATCAATATAGCTAATGCGCTTCCTTTGCTGACCACGAACGGAATAAAGCAGATGCTGTTTTTTTTTTTTTTTGGAATGGGCATCTCGCAGTTTATCCTTTAGGGATATTTACTGCTCAACCGAACTTTCCTGTGGGGGGCTTAATTAAAATTAAGGCCTCCAGCCAGGCAAGCAGCTGCTGCTGATTACTGGAAAGTTATAGCCTTGTTAGTCTCTCCCTTTCGTCCAACACTTTCATTTCGTGTTATTTAATTTAGCAATCTTAAAAGTGGTGTTCGGCTATTGGTCACACCAATTGACCTATAGCCGAACACCACTTTTAAGATTGCTAAATTAAATAACAACCACAGATAATAATCGGTAATACCTCACAGACAAATAAATTTTATATTCGGTGTTCAATCAGACAGTTTGCGTTTTAGTCGAGTCGATAATGTTATCTGTTTACTGCTGAGTTCAGAAAGGTTACATTTAACAAGTGCTTAATAAAGATTGATCTCGTTACAGAGTTTATTTGAAATACAAATTATGAAAACTAAAAAAACAGCTAATGAAATACTCATTTTAAATACTTCACCTAAAGTTGACTGTCCTAATACTGTCTGGGTTTAAAATTAGCAGTTACTAAAAAAACTATACTTTTAAGTGTTATTAATATCAGTATTAAATTAGCATTTAACAGTGTAATATATTATTTTTAACGTTAATTGTAAAAAACAATCCCATCTCTAATACCCCACAGACTAAGTATACCCTAGTGTTGCCAAATCTGATTTTATACAAACCGTCAAATGATAAGGGTGACCACCCCTAAATATTGTTTTTATTTTTTTTGGATTTTTTTGGCTTAAAATGGCAGCAAAACGTTTGCCAGGTCAGTTAGTTATTTTATAAAATTTCCACGACATAAGAAACACTGTATAATGCTTCCTACCTCATTTTCTCCCATATTAAATCTTATGAATTTATGTAGCTTTTTCGTTTCATAAACTTTCAAATCACTTTGCTAAAGAAGTTTACAATTAAAAAAAAATTGAACAAAAATATTCCTTGTTTCACGAAACAGTTCCAAAATCCTTATTTCTCTCCGGTAACTAAAGAATAAAACTGTTTGTTAGAAGATTGGCGTCAAAATAAACCTAACAGAACCTCTTTTGGACTGCCTGCCAAAGCTGCCTGCTCTACACGCATTTTACTGTGTTCAGTTATGCCATCCTGGTATGAATTAAAAGCAACTACGACAAAGTGGCATTGGAAAAGGCTGGAACAAATAGCAAAAAGATCTGGAAATATATTAGAAACGTGACGTATACTACGAAACAGTATGAGTCATCTTCAGGTTTATTACAAGCACACTCGTCCCCGCTGGAATCCGCTAACATAGCAAATAATTTCTTTGTTAATATTGGAAAGAGTCTAGCAGAAAAAAATACGAATCAATCTCACAACATAACAAGTACACCATCAACATGTAACACTGCTTTAACATCCTTCGCACTGTTAGATACTGATGAGACTGAGGTAGAAAGTATAATAATGACCTTGAAAGAAGATTGCGCTGTTGGCTGGGATAAAATCTCTAATAAAATTATTAAAAAATTCAAGGACATTTTGGTACCACCTCTAACTTATATTTTCCGCATTTGTTTGTCTTTGGGTCATTTTCCAGAGTGTCTCAAAAAAGCTGTAATTATACCTGTCTATAAATCGGGAAGCAAAGATCAAGTGACAAACTATAGGCCTATTTCTTTACTGCCTTCTATGTCAAAAATATTAGAGAAAATTATAAATAAAAGATTGTTAAAATATTTGGAAGATAAATCAATTCTGTCTAATCGGCAGTTTGGATTTAGGCCTAGAGTTTCAACTGCTGATGCGGTACATCATCTAACTGACTATCTTGCGCAAGAACTTGACAGAGGTAAACATACAGTAGGGATTTTCCTGGACCTAGCTAAAGCTTTTGACACAGTTTCCATTCCGATGCTGCTGCGCAAGCTTGAGATCATGGGTGTAAGAGGCACCCAGTTAAAAATTTTCCAAAGTTATTTGGAAAATCGATCCCAGTGCGTAAAGATTGGCAATGTTGTCAGCGCTTTTCAAAATAATACATTTTATGGTGTTCCCCAAGGAAGTATCTTGGGGCCCACTCTATTTTTGATCTACATAAATGACCTTTGCGATTTAAAACTAGAGCGCGGCACTATCATAACTTACGCTGATGACACTGCTTTGCTTTTTTCGGCTGACTCAGAAAACGAAGTCTACAATCTTGCGCAACACGGATTTAATATTGTAAATAAATGGCTTCTAAATAACTCACTAACTTTAAATGCAGACAAGACAAACTTCATTAAGTTTTCGATGCGCAAACAAATACCCAATATCCCCTCAACATTGCATGCTCACTGTTGCCAAGTGCCTACAGAAAGTCAATGTAAGTGTCCCAATATTAAAAAGACTGACAAAATAAAATACCTAGGTATTATAATAGATGAAACCCTTTCCTTCAAATACCACATGGAAGCATTAAATAATAGAATTCGTAAGTTGATATTCGTATTCAAAAAACTACGGATTATTGCAGATGCAAAAATAATTAAGCAAGTATATTTTGCTCTTTGTCAGTCAATTTTGACTTATTGTATTACTGCATGGGGTGGAGTGAGTAAAACACTGTTATTGCCCATTGAACGAGCTCAAAGAGCTATTCTCAAGGTGGCTACTTGTCGGCCTTTTCTGTTCCCTACTAACCTTCTGTATAAATCCTGTGAGGTACTAACAGTTCGACAGTTATTTATAATCAGCACTGTACTAAAACAACACACAGCTCTTCCTTATAGCACTGAATTTACTAATAAGAGACGGAAAGATATAGTTTGTCCTCAAAAAAGTACAAAGCATGCTTTCACAGCCAAATTTTATATGTACCTTGGACCGCTACTTTATAATAGGTTAAATGAAAAAGGAAACATCTACTCCTTAAATTTCAGTAACTGCAAAAAAATCCTTAAGGAAGCTTTACAATCAATGTCCTATGAAGATACAGAGAAGTTACTACTTGTTCTTAAGTAACGATTGGTCAAATTATTGTAATTTTCTATTTATAATTAGTTAACTAAGTTAAACACCATAATTTTTAAACATCTTATATTGTATAGTCTATAGATTATTATGCTTATTATGTGATTATTTAATAAATTAATGTTACCTCCCTTTCGCCTGAAACACAGGAATTCCTAGTTCAGGCATAGATTATTTCTGAACTTGACATAGAATTAAGAAAATTGTATTTAACATATACCTTATGTTTTTTGAATAAATTTATTATTATCCCCTTTATTTAAAATCTTTCTTATAAATTATATTTTTAAATATTTCAATATTAATACAAAAAAAAAACATTTAAAAATATAAAAAATAGTGGCCCACCGGTATCGGGAACAGGGTCCAAGCTACCGGCGGTCAGGGCTCCAGAGAGAGGAATCGCCTAACTATACGCGCCGTGTCCAGAAGAACTGCTTTCTGAATCAAGCCCTTGATCCAGCTGCCTAACGCGAGCCTCCTTAGATGTTGGTCAAGGCTCTTAGCTATTAAGCCATTGGCTGACACGACTATCGGTACAACGATTGCTGAGTCCACATCCCACATGTCGACAACCTCGCGAGCCAAGTCAAGATACTTGATTTGTTTATCTTTCTCGGCTTTCACGAGGTTCCCGTCATGCGGGACCGTTACATCAATAATCGTTGCACGCCTCTCGATTCGATCCATCACCACTATATCAGGCTTATTGGCTACAATAGTCCTGTCAGTGATGATGGATCGGTCCCAATACAAAGTGACACTGCCATTTTCAAGAACTGGATCGGGCACATACTTGTAGTATGGCACTTCCGATTCTACAAGACTGTATTTTAGAGCAAGTTGCTGATGGATAATCCTGGCTACTAGGTTGTGCCTATGCAAATACTCTTCGTTAGCAAGACGAGAACAACCAGAGATAATGTGGCGGATTGATTCGCCTGGACGGTGGCATGCCCGACAGATGTCAACCGTACCATCCTTCACAATAAATCTCCGATAGTTATTCGTCATGATAACTTCGTCCATAATTGCACAGACAAAACCTTCGGTTTCCCCAAAAGAGGTCACCGAAACGCAGCCAAGATACGGACGCTAACTGATCTACATCAGGCCCATGTAGGGCCTGGAAAAAGCGTCCGTGAAGCTCCTTACTCTGCCATACTTCCTTGCGATCGTTAGTGTCAAGTACTACAGGTTTGCGCCAGTTCTCTTTAGCCAACGAGAGCGGGGTGAGGCCCTGGTCCACCGCGACTACATCTCGATGCATCCCCACGTCGGTTTCTAGGAAATAATCCCTGAGACTACATATCTCGCGATTATGGAGGGTCTTAGCATTTAAAAAGCCTCGACCCCCACACTTTCGCGGGATATACAGTCTCATAACCGATGAACGTGGGTGATGCATTCGAGATGCCGTCAGGAATGTACGGACTCTCCTATCCAGGGCGTCAAGTTCTGTTTGAGTCCATTTGAGTATGCCGAAAGAGAACATCAAGACTGGCATGACCCAACCGTTGAAGGCACGCACCTTGTTACCGCCTGACAAAAGACTATTACATACTTTCTTCAGGCGGCCAAAGAAGCGCTCCTTCAACGCTTGCTTCATGTCAGCAGCATTAATGCCCAATGCTTCCGACATACCCAAATACTTATAGGTTTCGATTGGAGAGAGGGCTCTAAAGTTTATGAAATCCGGGAGTTGGGTTCCCACGGATTCCACAATCTTCCCTCGCTTTACATGCATGACCGCACATTTGTCCACACCAAATTCCATCCTGATGGCGCTACTAAAGGTTTTTGTTACCGTCAGTAGCTCCATCAGTTGCAAATCACTGGGGGCAAAGAGCTTTAGGTCATCCATGTAAAAAAGGTGAGATACAACCTGACCACCTCTCTTCAACCGATAGCCTAGACCCGAATCCTCCAGTAATGTACTTAGAGGATTCAAGGCTAAGCAGAACCAAAGTGGACTCAAACTGTCACCCTGGAATATGCCTCGCTCAATTCTTATTGGTTCGCTATTCCTCTGAATTTGTCGACATCCTGGATAGCGAAGTACGGTTCTCCATTGCCCCATACACGACGTCAGGAAGGTGCGCAGAGTTGCATCTACTTTATACAACTCCAGCACCCTCTTGAGCCATGTATGTGGTACCGAGTCATACGCCTTCTTGTAATCTATCCAGCATGTCGACAGATCCTTTCTTGAACGACGAACCTGTTGGCTTATGGCAGTATCAATGAGGAGGAGCTCCTTAGTACCGCGAGACCCATTCCTACATCCATTTTGAGAGGCCGACATGATCGAATTGCTGTCGATATGGTTGTTAATTTTAACTCTCAAAATGGATGTAAGAACCTTATAGACCGTTGGTAAGCAAGTGATCGGTCTATAATTTTTGGGTTCCGCAGTACTACCAGATTTGTGGAGCAGGTGGGTAATTCCTGTCGTAAGGAACTGGGGTAGCGATCCAGTCTCTAAGGCCGACTGGAACTGAGATGCCAAACGAGCGTGCGACTTTTGTAGCCATTTTATCCAAAAATTGTGCAGCCCATCCGGCCCTGGCGATTTCCAGTTCGGCAACGGACGGACTGCACGAGCTACATCTTGGGGGCTGATGGTTATTGCCCCCATTTGCGGTATTGGATCGCACGCTCGTTCGACCTCTCGAGTCCAATCACCCTCTGTGTGACTGACAGGCACCGACCAAATGTTACGCCAGAAAGAACACATGACGTCATCATCCGGTAGGTGCGTATCAGTCACACCTTGGACCGGTCGCTCCCAAGCTCTATACACCCACCTCTCATTGCTCTGGAAAGTGCGATTCTGAGTGTATCGCTCCACTCGCCGTTTGTACCTACGAATACGGCTTGCCCATGCATACACCTTCTGCTTCAGGAAGTCGATGCGCTCTGTAACACGGGACATATAGTCTCGAGGGCTGATATCAGTCCCCAAGAACGCCCGTCTTACATAGCGCATCACTCTAGGGCGAGTATTGCCCTCCCTGTAGCAAACAAGCTTACCGATGAGTGCTCTAGCCCCAGCGATGCGACGCTCAATCCTGCACTGCCAAGCCGGTACAGCTGGTTTCGGTCGTGTAGCTATGTCATAAGGAAATTTGACGTGAGCTACACGACATGCCGCTACAGCCGCGCAGTACAAGATTGAGTGAGCATCGGTGAGGTCATCGCAGTTATCAAAATAGTTTGACAACTGCGAATCCAGAGCAGCCACCAGCGCCCTATTTTTATTATGCATGGGCAAACGGGGTAAGCGTGGTCGTAGTGCGGGTAGCATGAAACGATATTCCCGAATCGCACCTTCCAAAGCACTCCTCAATTCCTCATTGTATTGGGTACTTACATTTGTAACCTTGTCACTACCCTCTCCGTCAGCAAAACTAGATAATACAATGTTGTACTGTGGTGGCACTACAGTGTGCGACGGCGAGGTAATGACACGGCTACTCTGCATTTCCGTTCGGAGGCGATCAAGTACAACGTCATCCAACATATGATTACGCTGAATGACCCGCACCTGATCCGAAAGTCGTTGTGCCGATACGTTGACAGCTGGCTCAAGCACCTGAAACAGAGAGAGCATCCGAACACGGTACGCGGTCAGGTTACTTCCTCCCTCTGTAGCCCCATAGTATGAGCGCATGACGTTTTCGTTGATGGATTGTGTCCATCGCATGCGCTGCACACTTCCGCCGGGAGCTGGGACCCTATCAGAGGCCGGAGGGCCTCGAGGTCCTAAGCCGTCCGGCGGCCGGCGTCCTCTCCGTCGACGTGCAGGTGGTGGCGACGTGGGCGGGGAAAAATACTCGTCGCTCGAGCTCGACGCGACTGGCACAGCCGGCTTCACAGTACTCACGATGGTGCTGGGTTTCGGCGGTGACGAGGCGGAGCTGAGCGACGAGGCCGGAGGTGGTGGGCGTGCTCGACGTGCTGCTGATCTTGTTAACATTTCATCAACTATTATAAGATAATTTTCTTTGATTTGACATCTGTCAATTTCTGTTTTGATTTTGTGAACTGCATTGTTGGTGAATTTTTGGACATTTTGGATTTATTTAAATTTCGTGGTTATTTCCGTTATTCTTCTGGTGGTGTATAAATAAACTGCGTAGTGGTAAATGAAAATTAGATATAAAATTTGCGGAAGAAAATTTCTGAGTGATGTCAACTGTGGTGTTGCCAGCTTATTATTATTATTTCCTTTATTTTTTCTTTATACATACAAATTATATTTTTAAATATTTCAGTATCAAAAAAATAAAAAACATTTAAAAATATAAAAAATAGTACCCCACCGGCATCGGGAACAGGGTCCAAGCTACCGGTGGTCAGGGCTCTTGAGAGAGGAACCTCCTTACAATGCGCGCCGTGTCCAAGAGTACTGCTTTCTGGATCAAACCCTTGATCCAACTGCCCAACGAGAGCCTCTTTAGGTGTTGATCGAGGCTCTTGGCTATTATGCCATTGGCCGTCACGACTATCGGCACAATGACTGCTGTATTCACATCCCACATGTCGACAACCTCGCGGGCCAGATCAAGATACTTCATCTGTTTTTCTTTCTCAGCCTTCACGAGGTTCTCGTCATGTGGAACCGTAATATCAATAATCATTGTGCGACGTTCTGATCTATCTATCACCACTATTATTATTATTATTATTATTATTATTATATTATTATTATTATCTCACATCACAGCGAATGCTACGACGTCGCGTCTGCTATTATGGTATTTAACAGGGCTTAAAAATGATCCAACAGTCTATTACGCCGGCAGTAAATTGGTTGTTTTTAGAATAATGAGAACAATTGGTCTATTTGCAGTGTATTGAGGTTTCAAGTCGAAACACCAGGGCTGTGTTGTGCGAACATCACCTGATTTCAATCAGGTGATCCATATGAACAAAGTTATCCCTGTGAGCTAACAAAAACAATTAGGGAGCGAAAAAAAATGGCAGCGTAGTAAATTCCAAGCGCGAAAGATTGTTGGCTGTTATTGATGTTTAAACCCTATCTTCCAAAGATGTTTAAAAACCGTATTCGAATAAAACAGACCCAGTTTGACATTTAAACCAATATTTCAAATCACAACAAAATCATGCAACAATAAACTTTACTTTTATTGACAGAATGTACAGCGAATGTTTGCGGTCGAGCTTTAAGCTTGTGATGTTTCATGGACTCCTAATATCGTCAAGTATCGTGTTAGCGCCCATTCATACCACTTGGCGGCAAGGAGCTTTTGACACACGTTGTTAAAACCAAGTACTTACTGGACAAAACATTTTAAGACCCTGGCTGTGTGTGGCTTACCCCTTGGTAAGACTCGTCAGTCCATCGACTGTTGTGTTAAAATTGAAAAATAACAGATCAGAATATATTTCATGTTCCACAGAATTTCAGTTTAAATTAAAGATATGTATATACAATGATCTCTATGAACGTGACGTCATCACGTCATAGAGCCATGCTTGAACCATGATTTAAATGTCCAACTGAAAGTAACAAAATGCATGGTATTTACTTATGTAATCATAAATTTGGTAATAAACGGCTTAATGGTGGCTCGTATGAATAGCCTGTTGCGTGAATAAAGTTATCTATTGAAAAATTACAAGCTTTGTCACGCAAACATCATAGTAAAAAGAAAAATATATTATGTATATTGACGAACTATGTGCCAGTACAATTAAATGATATAATACTTTTTAACATGGACTACCTACATATCAAGACGGCTGATCTGTTTCGTGACATCACTCGGTCGATATCCCATGAACTTGAAATACTAGCGCCACAGAAATGAGGAGTCCGATGCTAGCGGTGCATCTACCCCTTCTCATGACCCGTCACAAGTTTAAGTGAATAAGGGTAGGTCAGTTCTTTAGGGTTCGAAAATTTGCATAAAGATAAGCTGCCAAACTGCTATTTTAAATTATTTTCCTATTGTGAATACAATTTTTAATAGTTTTTAGTTTTTTCTTTAGTTTTGTACTGTTGGTCAATATAGTGGGAAACCACCGTTGCCAGTGATTACAAAAGACCTCCTGCCGGGTTCTACGCTCTTAGTACAAATTGATTGTGATGGCTCGTTTCGCTTCGCAAGCGAAGTTTTCAAGGCAACATCGTCGTCGATTAATTCTTGGCATATGAAATATTAATCTTGACTTATCAATTTGTACGTTGTGAAATAATTTAAATTCAATAATTCGACTACTTATGTTTCAAGATATGCTTTAGTTTTAAAAGATCAAAGAAGTAAAAAAACAAACGAATAATTTTTTCTGTATGCAGAGCTGAAGGTGGGACGAAAATAAGCTGATTTATTATTTGATGATGAAATCAATGTACTGTGGTAACATGATTGATACCTTCATTTTATTACAGCAAATTGATTTCAGGCAACAGTTAGTAGCAACAGTTCACAATTCATTTGTGAAAATACGAGCAGAGTCGTGGAGTTGCTTATATTGGCCCGTCGAACAATATAATACTATACTTATAAATTTAAAGTGCAAGCTACATTTGTCACTTTCAAAGAACTATTGAAAGTGACGATGTAACTTACTTTCCATTAAAATTCTATCACAGTCAAAACTTATAGGAAAAACGTATCATCATCCAAAAGTTACTTATTTATTGATTAGATAAAATGATTACAAGAATTTGGCAATTAAAATCTTAGCTTTTACAAGATTAGCATAAGTGTTTTCTGTACTGCAGCGTTATCACAGTCTGTGTTATCTTAGAGGCACTAAAGCGTGACAACGTTAACTTAAGTCCTTAATTTTTTTATTAAACGTTTTCAATTAAAAAAGCAGAGTTATAAATGGTATGTTGACGCTGAATCATTATAAATATGACGATAATGTCCTTTTTTTGTTGTTCAATAATAATAAAATGGTTCGTTTGCCGGGTACCAGGGCAGCAAACATTTCAGTAGGTGTTTTTATCTATCAAAATAAATCAATAGTCTCAAGTTTTTGAACGATTTAGTCCTTACAGCGAGGCAATAGAAGAACAAATTTTAAATTACTAGTGTCATACATCACTATAGTTCACTCTATTAAATTAACCCGGTCAAAAGCAAAATGCTATGCGGCCAAAAAAAGGACGAATGTTTGTGAATGTCAAATTGCAAAAAAATACAACTTTTTATTATCTTTTTATTTGTAAAATAGTTGGGCAAACATCATCTCATCATCATTTTGCTGTTCTGCAAACACTATTTTTACTAAAGGAGCCTCCCCCTTAGTACAGAGGCCAACATATCGACCCCAATGTGTCAAATTTCTTTGATAGTTTTTCAACTTTTTCGCAAGAGAAATAAGGTTCACGTTAAATTGGGAGAATCTGACAGTTTGGAGTAGTTTGATGTGCTGACGTCTGTACATAATTTTATAAAATATCATAATAAATGAAATATGACTATGTATGAGCCTTTAGAATTATTTCATTCAAGTATTGGTTAAATCATCAATACCTACCTGATTGAACAGTGTTTACGGAAAGAGGATTTGTGGAGAAAAATATTTTTGTTTTATTTTACCTACACCAATTTTCAATTCCTAAATTATTTATCGAAATTTTCAAATACAAAAATTATCGGCTATGAACTAATAAAAAGTTCGAAAAAGATTAACATCAATGGCCGACTGAATTAACTTTTTAAAAACAGTATGCTTACTCATCATCCTAAAAACAAGTTGTTATTGCACATAGCCTACCAGGATAACAGATGCAGGAAGATACTTGTTTGAAATGTTACCGGAAAGGGAAAATGTTTGAGCGTACATACATTTTTAATAGCCTAGGGGTGGGCAGGGGGCGTTTCTCCAATTAGTGGAAAAGAGAAAGATGTTGTTAGAAAGGGAGGGACCTATAACTGTGGTCGGTACGCTTTTCCATACAACAACAACTACGCAATGAACTGTTTTCAGTTATGCCACCCTGGTATTATTGCGGATTTGCGAATTTCGAATACGCAACTCTCGTCTCCCCACGTTGAATTTTGTTAGGGCGATGTGTGGGGGGCTATCGCGAAATTCCAACTTCCTTAGGCTTTAGGTATGCAATTATTGTTCAGCATTGGTTTTTATGTTATTCTCGGATTGTTACGGATAGATAGAAGCTTAAAAGTCACTGACACAGTAATATCCATATAGTGGAGGTCAGATACGCAGTCGCTCCATGTTAAAGTTTATTTATTTATTTACCAAAACTTATTCTATCTTTACAAGGTTTACCCTAATGCGATAAGACCAAGATGCATCCTTATACCTGACCCATACTTGGGAAGGCAGCTAATTTGCCTATATAACAATCTAAAAGGGCTAATTTGAAACTGATTTTTGTCATTCATTTTATTTATAAAACTGAATGCAGTGAAATATCAAACTTGTAACATGCAAATTTATGTTACAAGTTTGGTATTTCACTGCTATATTCTATTTACTAAATGGTTTTAAAGTTTTTGAATTTTCTACCGATTGATATTCTTTTGTTGGCGATACAAATAATATGTACAAGAGATGCTCGACGGTCACCCGTCGATACGGTAAACTTTATATTATGTTTGACTGTTACGAAGTATATAAACATTTTGTATGAAAAAATGTTTTTAATTTTATTTTATTGTCAATGTTTTAATAGTCATTCTGCCATTCGAGGTGGAGACAAATACAACAAATCAAAAACCATGAAAATCGGTCCAGCGGTTCTCATGTTATAAATGTTCGAAAAAACCTAACTTTGTTTTATTTATGTATATATATATAGGTATTACTAACTGACCCGGCAAACGTAGCTTTGCCATTTTAAGCAAAAATAAAGCAATAAGCCATAAGCAATTTAGTACCCTATGGCTACGAGCCCTAAGAAATAAAATAACTATCTGAACATGAAAATATCATTTAATCTACTATGTTGGGCTCGGCTTACATTCTAACCAGATGCAGCTGAATACAAGTATTATACATGGAGCGACTGCCTGACCTCCACAACCCACTTAGTGGATACCCCTTGGTGAGACTGGTTGTCGGGCTTTCGGGCTTCTGACTACCCGTAACGACTGTCAAAGATCTACAAACAGCCGGGACCAACAGTTTAACATGCTTTCCGTGGCACGGAGGACTATCGGTGTGTTACGACGATCACCCATCAACAGACTGACCTCGGCAAGCATAGCCTTCGATTAACCCGTGCAGCTGTTAATTTAATACTTTATTTTACCAGCAAAACATATTTTCAGTGTTGTCTCTACATCCGTTCGGCGACCTACCAAGAAAGGCTGAATGAACACGTGCCAATTTTACTCCAACAAAACCGGTCAAGACCGAGTTGGGCTCACGCACCGAAGCTCGAAGGTTCCGTAACATTTTCTGAAAAAGTGTGCTATTAAGAGACATGGTTTCATTTTACCCGTAATCTTTACTCATACTTGTGTCTGATTCTGTTGTATGTAAACTTCGGAGAAAATTTTAATTCGGGAGGATGAGAATTATTTTTAAATTATTAGAATTCGGGGGGGGGGGGGGGGGGGGGGGGGACCCTCGTCAAAAAGTCGAAAACTAAGCGGCCTACAAAAAAAATAAAAAATGTTCGAGAATATGCAAATAGCGCTAATGATAGCCCCACTTGGAAATCATAACAATTGTTTTCTTTCTTATTTACAAAATAGTTGGGCAAAAGTCATCTAAAACTATTACCAATTTCAGGTTGATAGCATTAGTTAAAGTAGTTTAGATCTCTAGCTGTGACGGACCCTAAAAAGTAGCCTATGTCCTTCCCCAGGCTTAAGACAATCCATATCAAATTTCATCACAAACGGCAATGCAGATTATCGGTGAAACATACATTCACGCAGATTAACAAAATGGACGGACAGACGTTTTGCAGTTATTTTCGTTTTTATGATGTCAAGTAAGGTAAAAGTAAAACTATTATAACTGAAGAGGATTACTTAACATAGCGGCTTTACTTGTCGTACGGCAAACAATAAAATTGAAGGGATTAGAAGCAAAAAATACACGGCCTGTAAATACTGTAACAGCTTAAACTAAATACATAAGTACCAGCTTATGAAACGAATTCTATGCGTAAGTAGAAATACTAGCAAGAATCACGCACCTACACCCGGTTTAGTAAATATTCGTTTCCAGTGGCTCTTCGTGTTCACAATTACATAATGAGCCGTCCAGCCGTGCGAAGTATGTCAGTTACAGCTTCTGGGAAACGTGTATTTATTTATTTATTTAATACTTTAAGCACACAAATGTACAGAGGCGGACTTAATGCCATAGGCATTTTGCATCACCTTTGGGTGATGCAGAGACAAACAGTGGCAGGTGCAATTTCTTAAAAGAAAAGTGAAAAGAAATATATATATTATTATAAACTATAAATATAATACCTACATAGAACATATACACAAATAAACATATACACAAACACATACATAAACAATAAGAACAGTTAATGAGAAAACATTAGCGCTGTGATGAAACCACTGCCAACTTCTTACGAACATGCTCACACACGTGTATAAGTTTTATGTCCCATGAAAGATAACATAGACATTTTCTTTATTTGGTTCAATAACCCACCCCTGCTTCGTACGGTTTCGTCATTAACTCAAGATTTCTTGATCATTAATATAATATATTTAATAAAGTGTAGTTTCTGTCCACCCTCATGGGAAAAGGGCGTGAGTGTTAGTATCTGCGTATTTATTAATATAATGTAAGTAAAGTAAGATTGTAAATATGCCATTACTGCGAACCATCAAACGAAAGAGTCGTATGTTAGTACGTGGAGAATTTTTAATGAAAAACTACGAAACGGGATAACCGTTTAACAATAAAAGTATTTGTAAGTATAAGCATTATTGTGCTACTCAATTATATTAAACACTTGAAATTAAATGATATCCAGGATAACTCGCTACTAAACGTTAGTAGCCACTATTTAAAGTTAGTAAAAAATAAGCATACGAGCAGGCAGCTGCGAATATGCTCCTAAACATTTTGAACGTGCTTGTACTGCGGGTCTTATACATCGGGGGGCTCAGCAGTGCCCCCGCCAAGTCGAGCGCGAAGCAAACACTACCACCATCGCCGTACCATCCTTTACTGGAAGCATTTCGCCGCATTTTCAGGCCCATATTTGGGAACCTGGATAAGACCAGAACGCAGAAATTTTAGTCATCCAGTAGGCTATAATCACATACTTAAATTGCAAAATTTCAAATCTGTAGGTCATTTAGTTCCGAAGTTAAGCGAAAGCAAAGTTTGGCATTTATGACACTTACTCACTCACTCACTCACTCATGATCATCAGAATAGAACTAGTACTTCCCATAAACTCAGAGAGCTGAAATTTGGTACAGAGTTAGGGTTTAAAGGCCACATAAAGGAAAACCTATAAAAACTAGGATAATCGAAGAACTGGAGTACCTGGTGACCCTGTTTAGAAAACACAAGAGCCCAACCAAACTATTAGAGATCCCCTTTACAAAATATATTCAACTTAGTCGGCCGCTTCATTTGATGTCAAAAATCGAAGGTCTAAAGTATCTGATGAAGAACACTCAGCTGGCGTCAGCTGTATTAGAAATATGGTAATGCCCCCATCTACTATTGGTATATAAAAAAATCAACTGTCATTGCAAAAATCCAGCATAATGGGACACAACATATTCTATTCTAATTTAATCGTAAATTAAAAGATAAGTAGTAATAAAAAAACTACTTCGAGAAATAAAAAAGAATCTGTGTCAAATAAGAAAATCTAATAAAATAAATCAATATGCCCACGTTTCTACAAAAAGAAGTGAAATCCCACAAAAATACATACTGTTATCTCTATAAAGTAATGAAATCTAGACAAAGTCGTACCAAGTCTGAGGTTCCTTACTGCTATATCTTTATTATTTAGCTAATGTTGTGTGACTTGGCAATCCACGTATAGTACATAAATAAAGCACAGCGTCTAAAGACGTTGAGAAAAACATATTTTTTACTGACGTGATTAAACGTTGTGTCAAATAGCGTTTATCAAATGTTACGTATTGTAACGTTGCTCAGCTCAAAGTGTTAAGTAAAGTAATCGTTTAATATAATTGAATCAAAAGTCCAAATCGTAAAAAAAAGTAATAAGGTACGTTTTTGTGAGGACACACACAATTTTTGAGTATCAAGTATATTAAACAACCGTTGTTTCCATTTTCAACCAACGAAAAAAAAGGAAGAGGTTCTCATTTCGACACGTTTTTTTTTTATGAGCATGTATAAAACAGTCATGATTATTTTAATTTGAAAACCACACCTTAGTGTAGAAAATAGGGGTTCGTTGATTTTTGAAATACTGTAAAAAGAAATTGCCTTTAAAAACTGCCGCACGGGTTCGAACGAAGGTTAGGTTACGCTTGCCAAAGTCAGTCTGCCGATGAGTGACCATTAATTAAATATCGAGACTACTCCGTGCCTCGGAATGTTTGTTAAGCCGTTGGCCCCGGCTGTCATTTGTAGATCTTTGACAGTCGTTTCGGGTAGTCGAAAATACGAAAATCTGACTACCCGTCTTACCAAGGGGTATCGTATTACCCAGCAACTGGGTTGTGGAGGTGATAGGCATGCACCCCATGTAAAATACTGATATTCAGCTGCACCTGGTTATACTGGAAGCCGGCTCCAACACAGTTTGGAAAAGGCTAGGCAGATGATGACAGTACTTAGCCTGTACTAAGTCTTGTGTTACTGTACCAAAATATATTTTTTTATTTAGGTAAATGATTTTTGTAAAAGGTGATAAATAGTTGACATTATTATATTATAACTTAAATCAATTATTAAGTGACCCAATTAAAAAAGCAAAAATAAAACTTTATCACATAAAAAATAAACCAACTTCAAAGAAAACACTTAAAGTTTAAAATAGTTATCATTTCGGCCGTCGCGTCGGTGGCAAAAAAATAATGAAACAATATAACCAAAACTGACCTACTGACCGACCTACCGACCGTCAAAAACTAAAGCCCCACAGGGCACAGTTACTATATAGTCTTTGCTAAAAAATACAGTGTTTGTATAGAGTCATTTTTCTACGTTATACCTGTCTTATTACTTCTTCTTAATCATTATTTCGATACATTATCATTTCTTTATTAATGTAAGTAATATATACCACGTGTGTTCGAAGCCGTTTTATTATGGGGCGTAGAGCGCTGTTGTCACTCAATACACTAAAAAGGCCAGAACTTAAGAAAAGAAAAGTCTAGAATTTTTATTTGTACCTGGCATATAAGCTCAGGCGGGTTGAATAGAGCGTAGGTACGTTTCATCATCATCCTCCTGCCCTTATCCCAATTTATTTGGGGTCGGCGCAGCATGTTTTCTTCTTCCATACATCTCTATTTGCCGTCATCTCGTGGGTCACCTCTTTTCTTGCCATATCCTCTTTCACACAATCCATCCATCTTTTCTTTGGTCTTCCTCTACTCATGTAACCCTGCACATTCATACTCAAAACTTTCCTCACAACATGGTCCTCATTCCTTCGCATCACATGCCCATACCATGACAACCGATTTCCACACAACTTCTCGGTCACAGGCGCAACTTTAAGACTTCCTCTTACATACTCATTTCTTATTCTATCCATTCGCGTAACACCACACATCCCCCTCAGCATTCTCATCTCAGCTGCATGTAACTGCCTTTCATTCATGCCTTTTGCAGCCCAACACTCTAACGATAGCATTCCCAAGGAGGGTTGGTGTCAGGCAGGCGGCCGACTATAAAAACTATGCCAAAACAACAGCAGCGTAGGTACGTTTATGGGGACGAAATGCTATGTTCCCACATGTGCCGTCACTCACTTTTTTTATCAAGAAACTCAAAAGAGTGCTAGATTATATTCATCATACCATATTATCATGGAATGATTATCTGTAAGAGGTTGTTTTTAGCGATGATATTTTATAATATCCTGTTTTGTTGTTGATTCCTGAATTGTTTACAAAAAAATATAATGGAGATCGAATTCAACTTTAATCTTTTTGTATATTTTTTTTTTTTATAAGCTCACTAATTGTTTGAATCTTTTGTAATTTGCTGTGATACCAGATAAACTTGCTATAAAATGTGTAACTTTAAACAGGTGGGGACCTGTATTACGGGTGTTACTACCTACCACAGCACAGGCACCAGCGATCCACAACCAAAAATAGTTGCCTACTGCTTGTGTGTAAATATTGTTTTTATTTTTTGGCTTGTGATGAAAAATAAACACTTTTTATTATTATTAAAACTAGTTTTAACTACATTATTATACCAATTTTCATAGTTTTTATTTACGCCAGAAGTGCTGTATACGTATATTCACGCCATCACCAGAACGAGAACCCAGAGCCCCGAGAACTAGTACATGATCCTAAGTAATCATCATCATCATCATCATCAGGCTATACTAGTCCACTGCTGGACATAGCCCTCTCCTAATGAGCGCCATAGCGCCCTGTCTTCAGCTTGCCGCATCCAGCATCTGCCTGCAGTCGTTCGCAGATCGTCCTCCCACCTGGTCAGAGGGCGTCCTACACTACGTTTGCCAAGTCGCGGTCTCCACTCAAGAACACGTTTACCCCAGCGGTTGTCGGTTCTTCGCGAGCCTAAGTAATAAGTATGTTAATCTTAGTGCTTTTATCTAGGTATACTCTATACTAATATTTTAAAGATTTCATTGTTTGTTTTGTTTGCATTGAACAGGCTCCAAAACTACTGAACCGATTTAAAAAAATCTTTCACTGTTGGGAAGCTACACTATCTCCGGGTAACATAGGATTTCATGTTTTCAAAAAAAATCGGGATCCTTACTAAATCTCCAATAATGTGAAAACTACAAACTAACCAAACAACTAAACTACTTGTGTAACTCAAGTGTAAAAAAATGCCTAAAATATTCTTAACATCGCGTACGCTGCGAAAACTATTGATGATAGAATAAAATAATGTACTACGACTTCGCGGAACAAATCATTATTTACAAAAAGTGTCGCGACAGCATATGGTCTAACTATTAGGTACAGTTCTGCCACAATAAGTGTTCTTTTATTTCAAATTTTAATGTAAATGCCGCTACAAAATGTTCTTTAAATTAATCAAGGTTTGTATCTTGATATTCATGCTTATGAAAATAAATGAATACTACTACTACTACTTCATATTCAAGACTGTTTCAATACCTTTATAAAACTTTTTGAATTATTCGATTCGGACATTCCATTCGAAGGATATCACGAGTTTAAAACAGTAAGTATTAGTAATAATAGTCTATCGTCATCTGCGTAGCATTTTTCTAACTATGTTTAGGTCGGCTTCCAATCTAACCAGATGCACCTCAATACCAGTATTTTACATGGAGCGACTGCTCATCTGACCTCCATAACCCAGTTACTAGGCAATACGAACAACCTTGGTAAGACTGACTGTCAGGCTTTCGGACTTCTGACTATCCATAATTATCATTAACCCTAAAATTAATCAGTTATACATACACTGCTCATTACAAATAAACCTGCTACTAACATACACAATAGAAAGAAATGTAAAATACACAATATAAACACATCATAACGTAATATACAATCACATTACTTGCACTCCACATCCATAACGCGCACAAACTGAATCGGCCGACATATTTTATAAATAAACATCATGTATTAATCGTACCTGCCCTGTAGTATATTGAACCTTATTTTTATGCCATTATGCAGCGTTCAAATAGAAATTACAAAATAGAAATTATTAACATCAACTTTCGATAACACACAAAAAATTATGAACCACTTAGATGCAATCACGGTGTCGGATAGTTCGACTTTTGATCTGTAAAATGTTAAATTCCATAGTCAATCGTTAGAAAAGTCCGAATTAAACCTCATGCGTGGGCGTGCTCGAGAGTCGGATAAACCATCACCGTTGTTTATTATCTCTCCGGATTTGAAAACTAAAAATGTTGTAGGTTCACTGTAAGGCATTACAAAAGAGTACCTACTTATGATAAAAAAGTAATTTAAGTGTAATTTTATTTAATTACGTGCTCTTAATGGAAACCGAAGTTCATGTCTCATTTTTTTCTATTGGGAACACCACCCGTTCGAAGCCGGGACGGGCAGCTAGTTTTACATAATAACAAAAGTAGGCAGTCATGGGTATAAAAATACACACACACATACCGAAAAATTACTGTCAATCTGGCGCAACACGTCACATTAGCCGGTCATGGCATGGTCGGCATGTCGGTGACGCGAACCCATACATACAACGGCTAAAGAAGTTTTCACTTCAATAATACTCGTACATAAATTATTGATAAATGTCAACAATAACTGTGGAAGTTTAATTGGAGCAGCCAGACAAGAACGGCGCGAAGCATTAGGAGCACATGACTCACCAAGAGATGACTATTGCAGCTAACACGGTCACGGCCAAAGTCCAACGAACGAGTTGAAATAAATATAATGGTAGGCTATTATATGTTTTTAATAGCCTACTACTATAATTATCTTAACTCGGCGTTCGTTGGACTTTGGCCTCGACCGTGTTCGCTTGACTTTCAAGTAAAGAGATGGTCAGTAGATACAATTATTTAAAGTCTCTAATAAAAATGCAAACGTTAGGAACTTAAAGTTTTAAAGTTCCTACCTATAAAAGATAACGGACCCTGTATAAAATCACGTCTTGTCTGTCTGACAAACATATTATTTCATTGTATGTGTTCATAGGTGTCATTCAAGCAAGCGTAGAGTTAAACGCTCTTACTATTACCGTTTTTGTAACTTCTAAACAAAAGGTCCGGTACAAATAATTAAAGATAATTTACTTTAAACCAATCAAGGTTAATTACCTAGTTATAACAAAATTATAACTAACCTTGATTATGGAACTATTTAGTAAAATATAAATACTAATATCTTTCTATTCTATCCTTGTTTTGATTGAATAATTTTACACAATTAATATCGTTTATTATGACTTAACAATAATAATTTGACATATAGCCTCTCTTTGTAATGTAATGATGAGTAGGTACTGTAAACATTTATGTTTTTTTTATGTATCAACAATAGTTTTTGCAGCGCACGCTAAATATATCGGTAGACTACTATATGTAAATGATTAATACCTTGGGTTACGTTATTGCAATTTCTGTAGGAATCTCTAAGCCTAAGTTACATGCTGCTAATGTATCTATCTAGAAGTGCAAAATTGGTCAGTTAGTTTTTGAGTTTATCCATTACAAACATACATGAAATATGTTCTTTCTTTATTAGTTTAGGTGATACATAAGATTTACATAACCTAAATATATATTATAGTATAATAATGCTAGACAGTCCACACAGCATCATCCAGCCCCAAGCTAAGCAGAGGTTGTGTTACGGGTACTAGATGACTCTTATACTTAATAGAATAAATTACATAGATTAATATTTTTAATTATACATAGCAAATACCCAGAACACACGTAACAAATCTTTTTAGATCGTACAAACATTTGTCCCAAGGCGGGAATAGAACCCGCAACTGAAGAAATAACAAACATTGTCGACTTGAGTGTCTTAGCCATTCATTAGTAGTTACATTACAAAGACTAGGGGGTATAAGGCTGAATAACTTTTATTACTGACTCCAAGTAGGTACCTACATAAGACAATCGCAGAAAGCAGTGTCTACCATGACTACTTTCAATAATTGAAATTTCATTAAATTCGGTTAACTTAGGAAGCACTTAAGACATTTTAGAATACGTTTATTATGCGAGTTGGTACTCTAGCATCATTAAAAGGCTACCATATTCTTTTTGAAGTCTTGTTTTCTTGAATACAATATTGTTATACGAGAACCTACGAGAAGATGACATGCCTTTATTGCAATAAACTTTCAGATGGATAGAATGATTGTATGGAGCTCCCTTTAAAGCAGAAGCGTTAAAGGAAGCCCAACCAATAAATAGATTCCCGGTACCAGGATCCGACGAACGTAAGGATGTTATTTTTATTCCACCCCTGTTGTGCACTCCTGTGTGCGGGCTGAGGGATATACATTTGCTAGCACGAGTGTGACAACGATTCACGAAAGTTATAAGAGTGAATGCGATAGCTGTATTGGGGGGTCATGCATGTTTGTGTGTATCACACGATTGCTCTATTTTACACTTGTGTGTGTGCACATTGTACAAAGTTGATTTTGTTCAATTTTAATTTAAATAATAGTTTTGTAAGAAGAAATTAAGTTTTTCTTCATACTAATTTTCGACGTCAAATAAAAAATATTGTCACTCTTCTGGGTTAACGAGGATGTCGTCGAATATGTTTTAGTAAACACCTACACATGAATGTCACTAAACTGCGCGGACAAACAACTCACTTGTTGGGCTTTACTCAAGAAAGGTGTGTATTTGAATATGTTCTTTTAATTTATTCTTAGCACTAAAACATGTTTTGAAAAAGACCATTTATGTAACTTTATAAATATCTTGCAATGCAGTCCTAGCCTACAGGTGGTCAGTCCCGCTTTCTGTACTCCTCTTCTCACATAAAACCCAATGCATGCAGCATGGTTATTAAATTTATTGATTCCAAATTAAAATGAAATACTCGTATCTTTCTTATTTTAACTGTAACAGTATTTATGACCAGACTAAGTAAATAAGCTACTGTACACTGCATACTCAAATACCATTATGTTTTTTATCATTGTCAGATCTATCGAAGAATAACGCATGGTGCCGGATTCCAAATAAATCGGAAGAAGAAATAGCTGCACGAGCATTATGATCACTAAGATGTTTATTATTGAAATCGTCATGAATTTATAATAAGCTTCCTAAGCAAATTAGAGAAATAGAAAACAAAATTAATTTAAGAAAAAAAAAATAACTTCTTGGTAAACAGATCACACTACACTCCACGCTTTTTTCCATGAATAAATTAAACATTTGTTTCTTATTTAACTTACGAATTTCCCAACAAATCTCGAACTGGGGTACTAGGATGCCATACAGCAAAGAAAATTGACTGTTAAATATAATACCGGCAATGGACTGCGTTTATAGGCGTGGCTAGAACATCATGAAACTGTGCTTGTCTCTCTCTAACCACTACAGTGCACATCGCAATGAGCAGGACACAATCGTCTCAAAACTGCTGGGATAACGTCCATTGCTTCCTAAAAAAACCCTATAACAACACCACAAACACCTCTTAAACGTTTCTGTTTTCCTATGAGGTGGAAAGCGGACTTTACTTGTTGAATCACAATCACACAGCATATACGGCGAAAGCGTTAAAGGTAGCCCGCGACATTTAATTTTTCCTACTATTTTTACTACTCACTATCTCATTATTATTTCCGATATTTGATGTATCTATTATGGAATATGACAATGGAATCGGAACTAATCAATAATAAGTATGTCAACGGTCCGATTCAGTTACGCTATTATGGCTGCTAAGCAATTTATGCTCGTAACAATGCATATGGTAATGGAGCTGATGGCGAAGTACCAGGAGAACTCCTCAACAATTAACGTTCCTGCAACTTGAAAACATGACTCATGATGTAAGTGTAGATTTAAATAATGATGTGAACAGTTCATCATCTGCCTAGTCTTTTCCCAACCAGGTCGTCCTCTAGTCTAACTGGATGCAGGAAAATACCAGTATTTTACATGGAGCGACTGCCTATCTGACCTCTACAACCTATGCAGTTACTGGGCAACATGATACCCCTTGTAACCTAAGACGGGTTGTCAGATTTTCGAGCTTCTGTCTACCCGGAACGACTGTCAAAGATCTACAAATGACAGCCAGGACCAACGGCTTATCGTGCAGTCCGAGGCACTGAGGAGTCTATAATACACTGTCACCCATCCACAAAATGACCTCAATAAACGTAGCTTTACCTCTGATCGACCTGTGCGACCTTAACTGCCAGATAACGAGACACAATAGAAAATGTGTACAATCTTAATATGTAAAAATCACGCGTCACGTTGTTTGTCCGCGATGGACTCCTAAACTACTTAACCGATTTTAAATTAAATTTGCACACCGTGTGCAGTTTGATCCAACTTAAAATATACTACGACTATTGAGTCGTAGTGAGCAATAATCATTGGTACTAAAGTCAGTCTATTTTAAACCTTTACGGTGATTGGTTCCATAAGGGTCCCTTTTTCTTCACTGTTTTAATTAATTAAATAAATAATAATTATCTTTTTAAATAATTTATTTTTTAAAGCCTCTGAAGGGCAACATCACGAATTCCCAACAAATCAAACTGGGGTACTAGGATGTCATCTGGCAAATAAAATTTACTGTTAAAGAAAATACCGGCAATGGACTACGTTTATAGGCGTGGCTAGAACATCATGAAACTGTGCTTGTCTCTCTCTAACCACTACAGTGCACATTGCAATGAGCAGGACACAATCGACTCGAAAACTGCTGGGACAACGTCCATTGCTTCCTAAAACACCTCTTAACGTTCCTGCTTTCCTATGAGGTGGATCATGTGGACTTTAGGCGACGGTACACGTAAGGTATTTACTGTGATCCGTCAATATAGTATTTGTTGATGGATTTCAGTTTTTACTTAGATTAATACACCAGCCTACACGTTCAATAACTATGACGTCAGTATTCTGTCTGGTCTCCTGCTGTTTGTTTACACGTCTAAAATGGCCACAGAGCTGAAAATTAAAGGTTGCGTGGCTATTATTTTAGTAATTAGTTTAAATAAAAAGTTACGCACATTTGACAACAAAGGTAAAGGTACACACATTTGAATTTAATCGCAGATATTAAATTACATGGTGAAATGGATGATTATGAGAATTATTTTTGAATGCCTGAACCCTGCTTTGAAGAACTTCTGACAATAGTAACACCTTTTTTAACCAAACAAGATACCGTGATGAGAAAATCTATTACCCCGAGAGAAAAGTTAACGTTAACTTTGCATTACCTGGCAACGGGACGGAACTTTAAAGATGTAAGGTTTTCGGCTATGACGTCACCGTTTTCATTATGCCTTTATTATTGTCCTAGGATTATGAAATATGGCATTTTGGTAATATTAGGTCTTTACCTATGAAATTGCCGCTCTGCAGTACTGGCCATTTCAAATCAAAATATTTTTTGTTTGGGTAAGAATTCTAATTTCAAATTAATTTTATTTAAAAAACATGGATTTTTTTTTCCAAAAGTAGTCATTTGTTTATTGATTAGTGTTACATTTTCATCGCATTTAAATCTTTTTCGTCATCATGGATACGTTAAAAATTCGAGTAATTATGGAATATGAGTACCGTCGTGGCAGCAACGCGGCACAAGCGGCACGCAACATCAACGACGTTTACGGAGCTAACACTACAAACCAACGCACTACCTGTTATTGGTTTGCTCGCTTCCGTTCTGGAAATTTCGACCTGAAAATGAACCTCGCGGTCGTCCGAAGACTTTGGTCGACAATGACGAATTAAAGGCGATTGTGGAAGCTGATGATACACAATCTACGGCTGAATTAGCAGCAGCTTTCGACGTTAGCGTCAAAACAATATTGGTCCATTTGCGTCAAATTGGCAAGGTAAAAAAGCTTGACAAATGGGTGCCCCACGAACTCAATGATCGCCAGCGCGAAGTACGCGTCGAGACGTGCCTTGCACTGCTCAACAGACACACAAATGAAGGAATTTTGAACCGCATTGTTACCTGCGATGAAAAATGGATTCTGTTTGATAACCGCAAGCGCTCAGCAAGTTGGTTGGATCCTGGTTCAGCACCTAAACAATGCCCTAAACGAAAACTTACCACAAGAAAAGTGATGGTCACTGTTTGGTGGTCTCTCCGTCATCCGCCCTACTCACCAGACCTTGCGCCTACAGACTACTACTTTTTCCAGAATTTGGATAACTTCTTGGCGGGAAAAAAATTCAATACCCGAGAGGCAGTACAAAATGCCTTTGAAGAATTTGTTGCCTCCCGTCCAGCTGATTTCTTTAAGAAGGGCATCAATAAACTGCCACTGCGTTGGCAAAGATGCATTGATTGCATGGGTGATTACTTCGATTAATACAAATAAAAAATACATGAAAAAAATTCATTTAATTTTTTTCATACAAAACGGCAATTTCATAGGTAAAGACCTATTATATTCGTTTGTACGGAACCCTCGGAACGGGAGTCAAACTTGCACTTGTCCGGTTTTTAAGTAGGTCTGAAAGACTTGAAAAGTGAACCAATTGTGTAACTATTTTGTGTGTCCTGTGCATCTTCGCTTACAGTCAAATATAGGTTTTGTTGCTGTTGGGTATTGATATTTTGTGTTGCATCCTCATTACTCGGGCTCTCGATATTACAATAACAAAGAATATTTTAATATAGTTCTCATGGCTTTAGTAATTGCTAAAAAACAATTCATTATGATTGACATCGGAACCAACGGGCGAGTATCAGATGGTGGAGTCTTATTCTACACAAACCACTACACAAGCCACCACCATCATTATTACCAAATACCACTACTTTATTCCCCTATATAATTGTAGCTGATGAAGCTTTTGCGTTTAAACCCAATTTAATGAAACCATATCCACTAAAGTCGGCTACCACAGAGCAACAAATATTTAACAAACGATTGTCCAGGGCTCGAAGCGCAGTTGAATGCGCTTTTGGAATGTTATCAAGTAAATTAGGAGTTTTTCAAAAAGCCATCAGTGTTAGTCCTGATAAGGTTACGAAGATTACAGCAGCTTGCTGTTATTTGCACAATTATTTAGTTGAAAAGGTTTCACAGATCTATCAAACACCAAATTATCATACTCAGAACTTACAGCTAGGTTTTCAGGGAACAACAAATCGAAATGCTAACAGAAACGCAAAAACTATAAGAGATAATTTTTGTGATTATTATAACAATGAAGGACTTTTGAGATATTAATAGACATGACAAATATGTATGAAATACTTGGTTTCATTGCACTCTACTACACCAATGATCGGAGCGTGGAAACTATATTTTTTGTCGTGTGATGCCTACTTAGAAAAGTGATACCATAGTCTGTCGGAATAGTTTGATCAATTCTTGTAAACAAATTAACGCTACTACTCGGCCGAGTATCGAGTTAACATGAGACCTTGAAATGAGACCCTCGAATATTTCTCGTAGAACGAGCTATACCTAATCAAAACCAAAATTCATTCACTTCGTTGTAACATAACAAATCTTTTTTTTTTTGTCGGTACTTATAAGAAACGTCAAACGCGCCAGGTCTGTGGTCTCATGTTTAGTCGGCCGTCGAGTATACCTACCTTACCTACCCATATCATATACATACCTATCTATATAATAAAATGAAACAAATAAACTAAAGACACTGACTTGTGTTGCTTGCTGGGTAATTGGCTGTTCTGTCTTGTTTATAAAGTGTAATAGATGACTTTGGTTTATAAACATCATCGCTACTGGCTCTTTCCATTTGTACTACAAAAGAGGGCTATATATTTTATATCAAGCGGTGGATTTGTTTAACTGTTTGCCTAAGGATCTAAGATCTCTTTTACACAAAAAAAACTTTGTTTAAAAATAGACTCAGGGAGTTTTTAATGGAAAAATGTTTTTATTCTGTTGATGAATTTATGACTCCCCGTTCAAGATTGATTTGACTTGAGTTAGGCTCCGAGTACAGTAGATTGAATGACTTTACTGATGTTATTTTTTTGTTAAACATTCAGACACAATGTAAAATTGTTATTCAATAAATGAAATGAAATGAAATCATATTCGTAATGTCTGTTTGTTGAATACATTTTTTTTCTGATCAAACTTAACTGACACCGATTTTAGCCCATTGCAAATGTCAAGAACATGGTACTTACCTCATACCGCAGCAAGACATTGAAGGTTGAATTTTAAGTATGAAAAATCGACGTCGATGTGTAATTAATGTAAGAGGTGGCAACACTAATTATGAATAATTAGATTTTGTTCAATTTTAATTAAAATAATAGTTTTGTAAGAAATTAAGTTTTTTTTATCATTCTAATTTTCGACGTCGAATAAAAAATAAGTATTAATCAGGTAATTCTTCATAGATTTATAGATATTTGATGAAATATAAATATACCTAGATTCTTTTGATGTGTGTATGGCCTGAGTGCGGAAATAAAAACCAGACAGAGCTATTGAACATTGTTTAAACAGACAATAGGTGCAAAGTCATTACGGGAATACAGGCAAATAAAACGAATGATTTCACAACATACAAACTGTACTTTTTACAGATCTAGATTACAATAGTTTTTGTGTTATAAAGTTGTATAAACACAAGTTATATTTCGTGCATGGACCATAAAAACGCTGACAGTATTACACTAGTAGGGTTAACGAGGGTATCACACTTGTGAGGAAGCTCAACAGTGTCTGTACAACCATGACGCTTTAAATTAGACTTAGTACTAAATAAGTGACAGGCTCTTTGAATTAAGTAACAGGTGGACGTGTGATTTTGAAACTTCCGGATAATTATCGCGTGTACTTGCTCAGTTTTCTTGTGCTTGGCTGTTATTGTATATTCTAGCTTTGGTTTCTAAGCGGCGGTTGAACCTGTGAAAGTAAATGTAGTAGGTAAGTACAATTTTCAAAGAAACATGTATTGAGGGGAATATACATCTGTTATTTTTATTTTTTATTAGCCTATGCTGTCTCACTGCTGGGCAAAGGCCACCCCCAGGTCCATTCAGCATTAGCCAGCCCTCATAGCTCATTCGTCCAGGTCGTCTTACCACTTAACATGTCTATTTAGTACAGCTTAATTTTATTATTAAAATAGTCATTGAAAGTAACTAAAGATAATCCTGACATTTATATTCGTCTTCTCACATAACCGCAAACATTCTAACATGATTGATTAACTGCCAATTTCAAAAACGTATCTTAATCCTAATCTCGAATACGCGGTCGTAAACTGATTCTAATATATAACTGCTTCTGATTCATCATCTCAAAGTACAGATTGCAAACTCGGCCATTGATTGGTTACAAACATCCCTCGTTTGGATTGAGATAGGTAATTGAAATTGGCAGTTAACAAACCAGTCCAATCCAGGCTTAATATCCACGAGCGCGTTTAGCATCGCCAACATACGATTTCTCATAAAGTATGATTTGAAAGTTGAAAATACTTCTTTCTGTGATCCATGGCGTCGTTTAAAGAGTAATTTAGGTGTAAAAAAGTTAAAGAAAAAGCTTTGATTAAATATTGCGGAATTCGTCCAAATAAATTGGAAAAAGGTAAATAACATATATTTATATGTAGCATCCAGTCAATAGTAATCTATTGACTGGATGCTACTAGTGCGGGCATTCAGTGTATGATCGCATCGGAGTTAAGAGGTAGACGAACTGTACTCAATTCGTTGTACCTACTGTATAATAAATTGTCTTTTGTAATAAAGTGCAACTATAAGTTATTTATTATAACTATATTCATGATTAGGTTTTATTTGGGTTTTCCCTAATCCTGAGCAACAAATGTTGGACCCTAATGACTGTATTCCCAGAGAAAATTAAAAGATATATTGTGTATGATTTTGTTATAACTGTTGAAATCAAAAATATGATGGCTAAGTAAAAAGTGTGTTAGAGTTTCTTACTTGCTTGTTACCCATAAGCCCTAATAGAAAATGCTCCATGGCAAAGATCCAACCCTGAACGACTGAATGATTAACTAATACTCACTGTGCGACTTGCTAGCTCTTCCTTCTTCTTCTTCTCGACACCCTCTCGCTTGTCGCTTGTCGATTTGGTCCAGGCTGTAGAAGATAATTAGGTTATGTAACAAAATGATCAGTCATGCAAGCACAATCTTTTTTCCGTTCCTTAATTTCAATTTATTTATTGGCAAGGGCCAAGTTCGTGTTATTTACAAATTGACAGTATTGATTCTTTCGCAAATAATAAGTTCTTGACAAAGCTATGATAAACAACGTTGCCCCAGCAGTCATAACTTTAGAAATGCATATCTCATACGACTGACCTAAACAAAAACACCTTCATTTAAGTAATTTTCAATAGAATTAGTACAAAATTATACTTTTTACTTAGTGAGTCAACTATTACTGGTTAACTTGTAAATCCTAGTTAGCTGTGACAGTTTTCCTTTAAGGTTGTTTAAATAATTGAAGGACCAACATAGCTCAGTAACCAATTTGGACCCTAGTTAACTGGACTTAATTTATGGATAATGACCTCTATTAAAACCTCTTTCAAGGAATAACTTGAATTTCCCTGTCAACCTGTGTAATATATAAACAGTAACAAATTACAGATATTGTAATCATTTCATATTATTATATATTAGTAACATGATAAAATACTATAGATTCTAATGCTTATGGTTTATATTTGATTCTCAAATTTAGATAAGGCAGTTAAAAAAAACACCTCACCTTGTTTTGGTTATTTATAATCCCATCGTACACCTCTTGTGCTTTCAGGGCAGTTTTCATAATTTCGTAGCAATTTTTTAGTTGTGAGTAGCATGTGTAACATACACACTGTGGTCTGTTTGGCGTTACAAACTGCAAAAAAAATATGTTTTGAAAAAGACCATTTATGTACCTTTATAAATATCTTGTAATGCAGTCCTAGCCTACAGGTGGTCAGTCCTGCTTTCTGTACTCCTCTTTTCACATACAACCCAATGCATGCAGCATGGTGATTAAATTTATATATTTAACTTGAGTCTGTTAGATGTCGGTGATTTTCATTTTTCCCTAAGGCGACTTACTTCCTTCTTCCGTATATGAGAGACACTTAAACCCCGTTAAATAATAAATAATCAACTTACTGGCACACCAGTCATATTCTCAAATAGCACTTGTAACTCCTTGCTGACGCTTTTACACATGCGAACATTCTGCCCCAAACACATCCTACAAAATTTTAGATTTTCCATTTTGTATTTCTTAAAATGTTCTCAGTTAGTTAAGTACTTAGATCAACTTGATAATAATGAAAAACACTTTTGAGTATAAATCACTGGCGCGGCTTGAATTGATTTTAACTTTTACTACTAATCTTTGAACATAATCAATCAAGCTCGTAATGCGTTTCCTTTGCTGACCACGAACGGAATGAAGCAGCTGCTATTTTTTTTTTTTTTGGAATGGGCATCTCGCAGTTTATCCTTTAGGGATATTTACTGCTCAACCGAACTTTCCTGTGGGGGGCTTAATTAAAATTAAGGCCTCCAGCCAGGCAAGGAAGCAGCTGCTGCTGACCACTGGAAAGTTATAGCCTTGTTAGTCTCTCCCTTTCCTCCAACACTTTCATTTCGTGGTATTTAATTTAGCAATCTTCAAAGTGGCGTTCGTCTATTGGTCCATTGGTGTGACCAATAGCCGAACACCACAGATAATAATCGCAGCGGGCCTTCGCCTGGAGCGCCACATCGGTCGTCAAATATCAAACATTTACTTTTAAGAAAGGCTACACTTACAAAAATGAAAAATAAAATGCATTTAGCATTGGTTTTTTTAATTTTTTTATCTACGCGCAGTAATATTGTTAGTAATATTATTTATTTTCGTTACTGTAAACAACAGTAGGTAGTTAGTGTACACGCGAGTAGGTATTATTATAGACAACTATATCTTAGAACTAACCTAAATCATTGGTAAGAAGCGATAATATGCTGTGGAACTAGAAATGGTAGGTAGGTTAGGTAAGTAGATACAATATTCAAATATTTGTTAGCACTTAACATAAATAAGTCGATTTTTTTATTCTAATACGTAGGTACATGGTTCGTTGCATTCATGCCACCCACCGTTATATTTAAATTTAATAATACTTAGAAACTAAGTAAGATATAGGTAGTGCACGCTTATTATTATAGGTGGGTTGTATGTGGTTAGGAATGTCTACTTTTTATTCACTACACATATACACACAAGCAAGGTAAGCAGGTAAGTTCTTAAAATATTTTGATATAAACATAACATGAATAAAGGTAAGTAAGTATGATGCGACAAGCTGAAGACAGGGCGCTATGGCGCTCATTAGGAGAGGGCTATGTCCAGCAGTGGACTAATTTAGCCTGGTGATGATGATGATGATGAAGTATGGAACGCTAATTATCGTAGTACGTAAATAGGTAAACAATAAGAAAGTGAAGCTAAAGAATCGAATGGCTGTAAAGATACATTTTGTTTATATCTCTCTTTTATTTTATTATTTGACTGTATTTTAACTTAATTTGACATTTGTTTAGGTAGGATACATAATTTACTCGGAGGTCGCTTATATGTACCGTTCTTACATGTAACGGACACCACACGAGTAATGCCATCAGGACCCACATGTTTTTCAATTACTTTACCCAATATACACTTACTTGGAGGAATATTGTCTTCTTTTAAAATCACTACTTCATGGATTTCTGGTTCAGTGTTTTTAGTATTCCACTTATGTCTTTGGTTCAAATTTATGAGGTACCTATTCCGTGTGCCATCTGTTCCAGAAATCGTTGACTATTTTCTGAGTTAGCCTCCATCTATCTAAACTAGAAATATTACAATTTGTATAATTTTTGTCACTTAAATTTAACAATGGTTCACCAATCAAGAAGTGGCCCAGTGTTAGTGGAAGAGGGTCCTAAGGATCTAGAGGACTAGGGCTGATGACCATAGGGACCCCTAGGGTCATCAGCCCTAGGCATAGAGAAACGGCTGAAGAGCTTCCTTCAAAGCAACCTTATATTTCACATACAATTCTTGGAATATATCGTATGTCTAGTCTTTAAAGTACGGATCTTTTCTTTCTTCATCTTTTGTCAAACTCACAATTATACTTTTGTGTCCGTCCTTAAAGTCCTTCCAAAGCTCTTCTAGCAAATCTAACTTTGTTTCTAAGTAAGGTCTTTTAATCCTTTCTTTTGTCGACTTTTTAATGTTCTTTTCTGCATCCTTTAAGGTTTCTAGTAATTCATATTGATAAGCCAGATGATCCTCCATAGTAACTTAATATTATTCACAACAATAAAACTTGAGTATTCAACGAATTTTATCCGCGGAACAATGTTCACAAGTCCATAAGTTGAAGGTATTTCGCACCTTTTTGTTAACTACGCACTTATTTGTTACTTATCGTAATCCGATTACTCACTGAATAATTTTAAGTACTTAGTTATGTTCGTCTTATAATACTGTTCTGTAATTAATACTGTTCAAAAAAACCACGACTTTACAACAGTTTGCATTCACTAATATAGCAATAAAACTTCTAGAAAATCCTTATCGCTTTCTTTTGTTCTCGCGACGCGCTCGTTCCCTAGCGGTCAGCGGTAGATATCCGCTCGAATTAGGGCCAAATGTTCAAAGCGATAAGGTTGGTTTGCTTGATAGAATTATGAACAAAATTAAAGTAATGTTTGTTACAGTATTGAACCACATGCTCTAAGTGCCATATTCCAATTTTTTTTTCAAGGACAAACCATATATTGCAAGACTTTTGCAGAGACTTGCATTCACCAGCTGAAGGTCAAGGGGAAGATCTAAAACTCTTTGACTGGTGTTGTTCTGACTTATGGGTAGCTGGTAATAAAAATAAATGACTTTAGTGAAATTTAATTATTACTTAATAGTTAGTTAGTGCTGAGGAGTTCTTTGGTAAATAAATTCAGCCGCACGGGTTGATTTAAGGTTAAGCGACGCTTGCCGAGGTCAGCCTGTGGATGGGTAGCCATTGGAACTCGGAAAGCACGTAAAGCCGTTGGTTCCGGCTGTCATTTGTGGAACAGAACTTTGACAGTCGTTACGGGTATTCAGAAGCGCGAAAGTCTGACAACCAGTCTTACCAAGGGGTATCGTGTTACCCAGTAACTGGGTTGTGAGGTCAGGTAGACAGTCGCTCCATGTAAAATACTGGTATTCAACTGCATCCGGTTAAACTGGAAGCCGATCCCAACATATTTGGGAAAAGGCTAAGCAGATGATGAGTTATTTAGTGTAGGTCAATTATAAGGAATTAATGCTACAGGCAATGCAAATAAAAGAGAAAAAGTAATTCTAAATTAACAATTAATTATTTTTAATAGGAACATAGGTATTTAGTGCTAATTAGTAAATTCACTAACATACATGTGTATTGGAATAGTTTTACCTTTAAATCAATATTTCTTAGAAATGTATGGCACCGAGGAGTATCGATATGTAATGTAGGGTCACCCATCCACAGACTTCATCGGAAGTCTAGCTTAACCCATGATGCACCGTGCTGTTTTTTTTTCGTTTAAGGTCATTCATAAATAGTAATGATAAGACTTAAAAAGCTATAACCACGAAACGAAAAAAACAAAGTGAATGATTACTACTCACTCTAAGCCACTAAGCTCAGTCTTCTGATAATAAAACACATTGTGGAAGAAAGTATGATTTTGTGTAAATGTTGAAGGTTAAAATGAAGCAAGAAAATAGGCCATTTCCCAAACAAGGAGGTTGACTTACACAGTGTTGTATAATTAACTTAATATTTAGAGACTCGCACCCTTACTCGCTACGGGGTGCGGTAGAACCAGTATTATATCCTGTGGTTTTTTTTAATACTTAATGAAAGTGAAAACTCCTTTACAAGGATACAAAAAAATAAACAAAGATAGTAGTGAATCAAATGCTTAATATTAATTGCTTTTTCTTAACTGTGAAAACTTCTGTAATTCACTATTTTAAACAATATCTTCTATACTTTCTTAGACTACTATGAGGTACATGCTCAGACTAATTAACAATCAAAGATCAATAATTACACTCGTAGAACACAAAAAGAATAACCTTTAAAACATCAAAATTATATATCATTCTTTGGAATAAAATAATATTTCAACATTACTTAGTTTCTTTCTACATCTAATCTCTAATATTCTAATATATAATTTTCTCGCGGGGTACGAACCTCGGCTTAGGCCGTCGCTCAAGAGGACAGCAAGGGACAGGCTGGATCAAATAGATAATGATTTAGGGACATTTTAATCATTTACCGGCTCAGCTTCGCGGGCTGGCTCTAGCAAAGGGTCGGGAGGGGGGTATCGACGGGGTCGTCGCGACGGGCATCAACAACGTTTGCTGGGTCACCTAGTACTTATACAAAATTCTTGTGTCAAGGGGAATATGGAGGTCACAAGTTATTCCCGTTACCTGCCGCCATTTTATCCACCCTATGTTAATTCGGTGCTTGACAGCCCGATCTATTTCTCCGTCACTTTGCACGAGTGAACCGAGATACCGAAAGTCGGAACAGACCGGGAGAAGCACGCTGTTAAGCGACATTGCTTCAGGACTGGAGATACCGCCGAAATCGCAGAACATATATTCAGTTTTGGTTCTGCTGATTTTCAAGCCTACACTCTCCAGCCTCTGTTGCCATTTCTCCAGTCTGCTCTGGATCTCAGGTCCATCTTCACCGACAAGAACAATGTCGTCGGCAAATATCATGCAATAGGGTGCCTCTTCCTGTATGTCCGACGTCAGAGCGTTCTTTATCAACAAGAAGAGGTAAGGGCTTAATGCCGACCCTTGGTGCAGTCCTACAGCCACACTGAACTTGTCGGTGTTGCCAGAAGCCGACCGGACATACGTCCTAGACCGGCTGTACATTGCACGAATTAACTCCACATACTTCCCAGGCACACCTATCTCTTTCACGGCCCACCACAACACCTCCCGGGGCCCCCTATCATACGCTTTCTCCAGATCAATGAACACCATATGCAAGTTCTTATGTGCACGTCTGTATTTCTCACACAGCTGACGGAGTGCAAAGGTGGCGTCCATTGTTTCTCGACCTGGCACAAACCCAAATTGACTTGGGGTAATTTCAATCTCCTCTCGCAATCTTTTCTCTATCACCTTCTCCCATACTTTCATACTATGTGATAGGAGCTTTATCCCTCGATAGTTGTTGCAGTCCTGTACGTCTCCTTTATTCTTGAAGATGGGCACTTGTGAACTATTGCACCACTCTTGTGGGATCACTTCCTCATGCAACAACTTATTGAAGAATAAAGTCAGCCACATACATCCATCTTCTTTTAATACCTGCCATACTTCTGCTGGTATATCATCTGGGCCCATAGCTTTTCTTTATAATTAGATAAGATATTCGTAATTAACTAAAACTATATAATTATATATGAATATATTTATAGTTATAGTGATATATCATAACAAGTTGCAAAGCTCCGCCTACTTCACGCCATCGGTCGGACAAAGCCCCGCCTGCCCGCGCATCTTTTGTGGCAGGACTTACAAGACAAGATGGTGCGGACTCATCTTATGTCTGCGTTCACAAGTGGGCGTTGACTCCTGCGCAAAACGGTGAATCGTGAACTGTTATTATTATTATTTAGTTTTTGATCTAAGATTTAAGTATAAATGCATTATAATGCAGTATAATGAATTTTGTGTGCATTATTCAGGCCATGGCTGGAGGCCTTAATTTTTATTAAGTTACAAGATAATTCGATTAAACAGTTAGTATAGAGGTTCTGTCTTTCGTAGTTAGTTAGTTAGTTCTTATCCCTTAACAATGACTGACGGCATTCATCATCTTCAGACGGCGTCAGTATATCAGGAATGTTTGCTGCTCATTTTTCTGCTATGTACAGTCAACAAAACGTAACTCATCATTCACCTCCATCAGAATACATTCAGAACATGTTAGCTTCCAGTTTACCTTTGACAGCTCCTAAAATTGATATTGATACCTTGCTCAACAAATTGAAAGCTCTGGATCGTCGAAAAGGCGCTGGACCGAACGGGATCCCCCCTTATTTTGTTTCTATGTGTGCTTCGTCTCTGGTGGCTCCCCTGCTACAAATATTTAATAGGTCACTTGCCACGGGCACTTTCCCAAATTTTTGGAAGGTAGCGCAGGTGGTACCAATTCATAAAAGCAACGATCGTGACTATGTAGGTAACTATAGACCTGTTCTAAATAAAAATCAGCGACAGCATATCAAATGCTGTGTGTCCACCTTTTATGTGGTAGGTAGCCAATATATCCCAAATGATGTGCCATAAATACATTTAAATTGGATACTTTATTACAATGCACATTTTAGAGTATTTAGCTAATTCTTATCAAAATTGATAAGTTTGTAACTTTCAGTATTTAATATAAATGAACTTTATCTTCTACACTAAATAATTTGGACAAATAGTTCATAAAATATCACGATAAGATTGACTTGAGTGGAGCGTCACTAGGCCTACTATAAGTCTGCAAAGCTCTATAGCCCTTTGAGACCAGATACTCAGCATGCGGTTGACGACGATCTTGGGACTGTTCTGGTGTCTCAGTAGATCATCATAAGGACAGCAGCGATGAGCAAGGATTGCTAATTTTGCTGAACTCTAAAGTGGAAAGAGGAAGCAGCAGGTATGTGTTGTTTGCTTTTAAAATCCAGTTGATCATGTGAGAGAAAAACTTTTATGAAACAAATGAGTCCCGCCATTTTCAGAGAAGTATTAGAAAATGTAATACGAGCTTTCATATGAGTTCTTTTGAAGAAGATTCAATACAAAACAAAACATCCCGGATGAAAATTGGCTGTGTGAAAGAATCATATTGTTTCCAACAAATGAGATAGTTGCGAAAATGAATAAAAAATCTCGGACGAAATAACCAGCGCTACATCAACGTACAACTCCATCAAACAGTCATGTTATCGGGTGACTGTACGAGCTGGCCACATTTTTAACTGGAGAAGCTAAGAGTGACAATGTGCTTGCAACGCATCGCAATCATACCCAACAAGTTGCCCTTTAATTTCAGACGTCTGCAGTTCCCATTAAAGGTTGCATTTACAATGACGATCAATAATTTGAAAGGTCAAACTGTAAACATAGCCGGGATACCTTTTACGCACGCCATGTTTCTCCCACGGTCAGCTCTACGTAGCTGGCCCACGTATTTGTTATTATTTACACGTTTTTGCTAGGTAGTTATTTATATAATTGATGAAGTATTATAAGGAGGTCAAGTTATATGTATATACTCACAACCATTAAGCGTTTGAAGACAAGATGTTTCATCAGTATAAGTGTAACAAGCGGACTATGTCAATTCAGCAGCACGAGAAAATCCGTGGTTCCTGCCTACCCTGTGAAAAACAAGGCTAGAGTTTGTTTTTACCAAGTTATTATGCAAAGTTGGTTTCGGTTTTATTTTTAAGTGATAGTCAGCTATTACAGGCCGATGGATAGAGTACCTACAACAATAAAAACCACTTAGGCACGTATACATACAATTATTCAATCAATGTGTCTGAATGTTAAAACTCCTATGCTACGCGCAAACACGCCTAACATATAACATATTTGCGGGTAAATGAAGAAAGAAAATAAAATAGCGAAGTTCGGGTCCGCCATTTTCATGCAAACGTTCCCCTCGGCTGCAACCGAACAAGCGTTGTCCCAAACAATTTCGCATCAAAGATTTTAGTTCAAATATCTAGGGCATGCACTGTCGTGTCGTCACAGACCCATTAAAGCCATTCAGAGACTAGTGTTAGTGCAGCTACACATGCAAGGCTTACGGACATAAATATACACCCACAGATACTTACACACACATATACATGCGCAGTGCTACTGAACTCACTGCGAAGTGAAAAAAAATAGGACTTAAGGACTTAGTGGCATCGTTTTATTTTCAGCTTGAGATTTCATTGACGAACAGAGCTAATTTGGTTTACCCTTAAAATTAAATAATAAAATAAGCTGCTACGACCGCGTAGTTGTGCCGTAGCATTGTCACCAGGAACTCGTTGCAACATAATGTTTCTCTTATAAAAGTCGTGAAAGTATCAAACCTAACAATAACTTCAGACTACTCCAAAATGTTTAAATTCTTATTTTATGATAGTTCAAAGTAAATGGAATGTCAGATTCTGTTGTTTCATTTCCATTCATTGAATGGGGGCGCGAACAGAACTCTGCTGCAGTTTGAATTGCTGTTTAAATTACAATTTTGACCCTACTACCATTGTAATACGGAGTTTTATGAACAACAAGCTGTGAAACCGAGAATATGTATTGGGCTTCCATAGGTTATGTTTCCTTAGTATTTAACGGCGTCCGATATTGGATTTTTGCATCATTTGGCCCGTGGCCCTTCCCTCTTCAGTCAGTACGCATTGAACATCAATATAACATTAGTGGTTATTTCAACATTTAAAATGATGTTGTAGACCTTATTGTAAACCTTAAAACTGGATTAGTAGGTACCTTATCTTTATGAGTCATTAAAGTTATTTCTTCTTAAACTTAACGTAGTCATGTTAATTTTAATATTTTGTAAATTGCTGTGCCCTAAGGTAAAGTAAAGAAAAAACAACTATCACATTTCTTTTCTTCAAATCACCGTCAATAATCCACAAGCTCCCCAAAACTGCTTCATATTGTTTTTGTGGTTAGGTGTTGCATTCCTGAATGTATGTTCTACTAACTTGGAGGAACAAAGTAAGTATTATATGACTTGGCAACGGCTCTACCGATTTGGCAGATTTTTTTTTGTATGACATCTGGTATAAAAATTATTGATTCCAAATTGAAATGTAATATCTTTCTTATTTTTAACTGTACCAGTATTTAAGGCCAGACTGCAAATGGAAAGAGCTTCCGTTTGCATTATTTAAAAAGAGACTCCGAAGCTTTTTAATGGCGAAAGCATATTATAATAAGGAGTACCTAATTGAGAAAGAGTTTTTAAATTAGTGCAGAATTATGTATATTAATAATAATAAGTTTTAAATTGTATTTATTTTGTAATTATTTTAAAATTGTATTTAGTTAAAAGTTGTTATTTTATATCTTTTGCATGCCTATGTGGTAAAGAGTAGATTGAATGACTTTACTGATGTTATTTTTTTGTAAAACATTCAGACACAATATAAAATTTTTATTGAATAAATGAAATGAAATGAAATCATATTCGTAATGTCTGTTTGTTAAATACATTTTTTTTCTGATCAATCTTAACTGACACCGATTTTAGATTATTGCAAATGTCAAGAACATGGTACTTACCTCATACCGCAGCAAGACATTGAAGGTTGAATTTTAAGTATGAAAAATCGACGTCGATGTGTAATTAATGTAAGAGGTGGCAACACTAATTATGAATAATTCGATTTTGTTCAATTTTAATTAAAATAATATTTTTGTAAGAAATTAAGTTTTTTTTATCATACTAATTTTCGACGTCGAATAAAAAATAAGTATGTAGGAACTTGGCCCTCATAAGCGGTATTACTTAAATCCATTATCTTATTTACTACTTTTGTCGGTAGGCGTGGATTGTCGGGCGAAGAAAATAGAAGCACTAGACACTATTCAAACGAAATAACCAAATAGCATGTAAGATGTAAGACACTCCACCGAACGCGTAGCACGCCTGTGCGATCCCGACGCCTTCTCGAATCTTCCTGACTGTCTCTCGTCGCCTCACTGCCCACTAGCGCTCGGTGTTGTGTCAGAGTGTCGTGTCTTTGGGTGTGACGTAGCAGACACAGATAAATCATGTTCACGACACTCTTAATCTAACAGCGACATCTATGAAATTGAATTAAAACCAATTCAAATATTAAAGCGCCGCGCCGTCACGGCCAAACTGACATTCGCACGACCTCGTGCGTCTCCATCCTCTTAAGTCAGCCCTTGCCCTTTATTCTGTAAAGAGAATAAAGCTGGTAGATACATTATTCTGTATGCTCGTCCATCACTGACATACATTACAACATCTTGTAGCCCACAAATTCAACATCTAGTAGCTGACCCAGACCACTGAAATAGGCTTCCCTTCAACCAGTTGTCTCTCTATACAACATGAACCGGACAACCTATCAGCATCCCTCCAGTCACTCACTAGTGTCACACATATCAAATTCAACATCTAGTAGCTGACCCAGACCACTGAAATAGGCTTCCCTTCAACCAGTTGTCTCTCTATACAACATGAACCGGACAACCTATCAGCGTCCCTCCAGTCACTCACTAGTGTCACACATATCTCAATTGATCTCATAGCCTCTCAGACTAGACGATCGGTGCAATAATATGATCTGGAACATCGACCCATCTAAGCCAGTTCCCTAGATCACACAACCACACACACACCACAGGACATGACCCGGAACTTCGGCCTGCATAAGCCAGTTCCTTAGATCACCCAACTACACACACCATAGGACATGACCCGGAACATCGGCCTGCATAAGCCAGTTCCTTAGATCACCCAACTCACCCAACACACACCATAGGACATGATCCGGAACATCGGCCTGCATAAGCCAGTTCCTTAGATCACCCAACACATACCATAGGACGTCGACCCACATGAGCCAGTCCCTTACATTAGCGTCACCCAGTTAAGTTAATCTCACAGATTAGTAGTGACGTTACCTTTAATTACGTTTCTTCACTCTCGGAGGCCGAGAGAGTTCCAGATCTAGCGGTCAACGTACGCGAACTACAAATCGACAAGGTATCACTGTCATCACCAGATGATACCCACTCCACTCCCCGCTCGCGGACCGCCGTCTCGGCCTCCTCTAAGTTATAAGTTAGGGTAGTAGCTATATCTACCAAGCCTTCATAGCCCCCAGGTACTGCACGCAAATTCTCATGACTATATTTGTATGTTCTATTGGACCAATCTAAGTTTTTTTTTAATTCATATCTGTCGCTATCTAACACGTCAGTTATAACAAAGGAACCTCTGAATTTCCTATGAAAATTAGTCTGACTCCTTTCGCTACATTTAAGGAAGACAAAATTGCCCTTAATGTTACATCTAAGCGTTCTAGACCTTGGGAAACATTAACTGAATAACACAAAACGTCATCCATGCAAGCAAGTGCTCCTTTGTATTTAAGGGTACCTAAAGCTTTGTTAATACTACGCTGAAATACAGACGCAGCATTTCTAAGTCCGAAAGGCATGGCCAAATATTCGTACTGGCCATCAGGGGTCACGAACGCCGTTCGAGCTTTACTATCGCCATCGGGGTCAATACAAATTTGATGGTACCCTGATGCCATATCTAGACAAGAGAAATAGTGCGCCCCATGAAGCCGGTCTATTTGTTCGTCAATTCTGGGTAAAGGAAAATGTTCGGGGCGCGTGCGTGTTAGCGTAAGTTCCCTATAGTCTACGCACATCGTTTCCGTGTTATCCTTTTTTTTTACAAGAAGAATGGGGCTAGCGAATGGTGAAGAACTTTCACGAATGACGCCCGCTTTCAAAAGGGAATCGATCTTTTCTTGGACTATTTCTTTCTCTGTAGGGGATAACCTATATGGACGTCTTTGTACTAATTTACTTCTATCAATAGGGTCTAAACGTAAAACACCCGTCTTAACGCGACGCGTAGGTATACCATCAATAAAGAATTCACTAAATTTTTGTAATATCTGAACTAATGAGATTTTATCTCCACCCTGTCAGTGTCAATACAATTAAAATCGAAATAATGAGGCTTTTCAGTGATGTTAACTTCCTTGCGCAAAGAGAATTTAATTTTGTCACTATCTAAACGTACATGGAAACCGTTATCTAGTAGGTCCCTACCTATAATTACTGGTTCTGTAATTGAGTTATCAGGCACAACATGAAACAAAATGGACACTGTGAAGTTTTGAATTTTAACACAGCTTCAAAATTTGCGATTTACATTTTACGTTTTCTTTGTCTATGCCTGTAAAGTAAACTAAATCAAAGCGCATAGTACCCGGGAACTTGAGGGTAAAACTAAAAGTTACAAGTGATCAAGCTGATCCACTATCAAAGAGAAAAGGAACGAGCTCACCAGATGATGTGGTCAGGTTACTCCTTGTCAATTTGATTTCGCAAACGTTGACCTCCTTGACGGCAGCCGCCGCTACCCCACCGCCTCTTTTTCGGTCTGGGCACGACGATGCAACGTGTCCTGGTTGTCCACACACGTAACAGGTGACACGGTTCTTATCGTAACTTTTTGGTGTTGGGGTTCTATTCGCAGCCATTACTTGAGATGATAGCTCGTCCTGTCGCTTACGGCAATCCATTGATTTGTGGCCTGGTTTGCCACAACGATGGCAAGTGCCGTTGAAGCGATTCTTCGTGTAGAGAGGTTTTTTTGCATCACCTTCGTATCCCTCGCTGCTTTCATATTTTCGTTTATGAGAAATTCCATTTAGGATACGTAGCAGTTGGGCTCTTGTTACCGCATTATGTGAGTGCAATTCTCTTCGAATTGTGCTATCCTTTTGGCACAAGACCGAAGCAACAAATCCCGTCAATATGTTTTCGGCCATTTCTGTCCGCGGTATGCGCTCTATGAGACTCCACAGGCGCATAGCGGCATGGCTAGCAGTTTCTTTTGCGGTTATTTGGAAACGCAATATTTCGTCAAAATAGTCTTGCCCTAGCATAGGCTTTGCAAATTTGGCTAGCAATAATTCCCTTACTCGATCATTGAGTTCGTGGGGCACCCATTTGTCAAGCTTTTTAACCTTGCCAATTTGACGCAAATGGACCAATATTGTTTTGACGCTAACGTCGAAAGCTGCTGCTAATTCAGCCGTAGATTGTGTATCATCAGCTTCCACAATCGCCTTTAATTCGTCATTGTCGACCAAAGTCTTCGGACGACCGCGAGGTTCATTTTTCAGGTCGAAATTTCCAGAACGGAAGCGAGCAAACCAATAAAAGGTATTGCGTTGGTTTGTAGTGTTAGCTCCGTAAACGTCGTTGATGTTGCGTGCCGCTTGTGCCGCGTTGCTGCCACGACGGTACTCATATTCCATAATTACTCGAATTTTTAACGTATCCATGATGACGAAAAAGATTTAAATGCGATGAAAATGTAACACTAATCAATAAACAAATGACTACTTTTGGAAAAAAAAATCCATGTTTTTAAAATAAAATTAATTTGAAATTAGAATTCTTAGCCAAACAAAAAACATTTTGATTTGAAATGGCCAGTACTGCAGAATGGCAATTTCATAGGTAAAGACCTAATATTATCGTTCTCCGATTTACTATATCAGGAAATTCTTTATAGATTTATAGATATTTGATGAAATATAAATATCCCTAGATTCTGTTGATGTGTGTATGGCCGAAGTGCGGAAATAAAAACCAGACAAAGCTATTGAACATTGTTTTAAACAGACTTATTATATGCAATGATAATGTTTAAAACATTGTTTAATGCAGGGTGGTGCCTTGCAAGTCTCGCACTGCCTGTGAGAGTGTGCTCGATAGCACACCTCTCTTCGAGCACACTCTGCATCTGGACCGACTAGACTCACCCCTTTCAATACAATGCTGCACCTGTGGCGTTTGAGACTGACGCAGTAGGAGCATAGTCATTACGGGAATATAGGCAAATAAAACAAATGATTTCACAACACATAAACTGTACTTTTTACAGATCTGGATTACAATAGTTTTTGTTGACCCTAAAAACGCTGACAGTATTACACTAGTAGGGTTAACGAAGGTGCCGTCGAATATGTTTTAGTAAACACCTACACATGTATGTCACTAACCTGCGCGGACAAACAACTCACTTGTTGGGCTTTTCTCAAGAAAGGTGTGTATTTGAAATATTTGAATATGTTCTTTTAATTTATTCTTAGCACTGAAACCACTCTGACAAATATCACACTTGTGAGGAAGCTCAACAGTGTCTGTACAACCATGACGCTTTAAATTGGACTTAGAACTAAATAAGTGACAGGCTCTTTGAATTTAGTAACAGGTGGACGTGTGATTTTGAAACTTCCGGATAATTGTCAAGTGTACTTGCTCAGTTTTCTTGTGCTTGGCTGTTACTGTATCTTCTAGGTTTGGTTTCTTAGTGACAATCGAACCTGCGAAAGTAAATGTAGTAGGTAAGTACAATTTTTAAAGATACAAGTATTGAGGGGAATATACATCAGTTATTTTTATTTTTTATTAGCCTATGCTGTCTCACTGCTGGGCAAAGGCCACCCCAGGTCCTTTCAAGTATTCTTTTTCTTCGCCACCATTAGGTTGTAAAGGAAAAGACTCGCATTAGCCAGCCCTCATAGTTCATTCGTCCAGGACGTCTTACCACTTAACATGTCTATTTAGAACAGCTTAATTATATTATGATAAAAGTCATTGAAACTAACTTAAGATAATCCTGACATTTCTATTCGTCTTCTCACATAACCGCAAACATTCTAACATTATTGATTAAATGCCAATTTCAAAAACGTATCTTAATCCTAATCTCGAATACGCGGTCGTAAACTGATTCTAATATATAACTGCTTCTGATTCATCATCTCAAAGTACAGATTGCAAACTCGGCCATTGATTGGTTACAAACATCCCTCGTTTGGATTGAGATAGGTTATTGAAATTGGCAGTTAACAAACCAGTCCAATCCAGGCTTAATATCCACGAGCGCGTTTAGCATCGCCAACATACGATTTCTCATAAAGTATGATTTGAAAGTTGAAAATACTTCTTTCTGCGATCCATGGCGTCGTTTAAAGAGTAATTTAGGTGTCAAAAAGTTAAAGAAAAAGCTTTGATTAAATATTGCGGAATTCGTCCAAATAAATTGGAAAAAGGTAAATAACATATATTTATATGTAGCATCCAGTCAATAGTAATCTATTGACTGGATGCTACTACTGCGGGCATTCAGTGTATGATCGCATCGGAGTTAAGAGGTAGAGGAACGGTACTCGATTCGTTGTACCTACTGTATTATTGTCTTTTGTAATAAAGTGCAACTATAAGTTATTTATTATAACTATATTCATGATTAGGTTTTATTTGGGTTTTCCCTAATCCTGAGCAACAAATATTGGACCCTGATGACTGTATTCCCAGAGAAAGTTAAAAGATATATTGTGTATGATTTTGTTATAACTGTTGAAATCAAAAATATGATGGCTAAGTAAAAAGTGTGTTAAAGTTTCTTACTTGCTTGTTACCCATAAGCCCTAATAGAAAATGCTCCATGGCAAAGATCCAACCCTGAACGACTGAATGATTAACTAATACTCACTGTGCGACTTGCTAGCTCTTCCTTCTTCTTCTTCTCGACACCCTCTCGCTTGTCGCTTGTAGATTTGGTCCAGGCTGTAGAAGATAATTAGGTTATGTAACAAAATGATCAGTCATGCAAGCACAATCTTTTTTCCGTTCCTTAATTTCAATTTATTTATTGGCAAGGGCCAAGTTCGTGTTATTTACAAATTGACAGTATTGATTCTTTCGCAAATAATAAGTTCTTGACAAAGCTATGATAAACAACGTTGCCCCAGCAGTCATAACTTTAGAAATGCATATCTCATACGACTGACCTAAACAAAAACACCTTCATTCAAGTAATTTTCAACAGAATTAGTACAAAATTATACTTTTTACTTAGTGAGTCAACTATTACTGGTTAACTTGTAAATCCTAGTTAGCTGTGACAGTTTTGCTTTAAGGTTGTTTAAATATTTGAAGGACCAACATAGCTCAGTAACCAGTTTGGACCCTAGTTAACTGGACTTAATTTATGGATAATGACCTGTATTAAAACCTCTTTCAAGGAATAACTTGAATTTCCCTGTCAACCTATGTAATATATAAACAGTAACAAATTACAGATATTGTAATCATTTCATATAATTATATTAGTAACATGATAAAATACTATAGATTCTAATACTTATGGTTTATATTTGATTCTCAAATTTAGATAAGGCAGTTAAAAAAAACACCTCACCTTGTTTTGGTTATTTATAATCCCATCGTACACCTCTTGTGCTTTCAGGGCAGTTTTCATAATTTCGTAGCAATCTTTTAGTTGTGAGTAGCATGTGCAACATACACACTGTGGTCTGTTTGGCGTTACAAACTGCAAGAAAATATGTTTTGAAAAAGACCATTTATGTACCTTTATAAATATCTTGTAATGCAGTCCTAGCCTACAGGTGGTCAGTCCCGCTTTCTGTACTCCTCTTCTCACATTCAACCCAATGCATGCAGCATCATGATTAAATTTCTATACCTATTTAACTTGAGTCTGTTAGATGTCGGTGATTTTCATTTTTCCCTAAGACGACTTACTTCCTTCTTCCGTATATGAGAGACACTTAAACCCCGTTAAATAATAAATAATCAACTTACCGGCACACCAGTCATATTCTCAAATAGCACTTGTAACTCCTTGCTGACGCTTTTACACATGCGAACATTCTGCCCCGAACACATCCTACACATTTTTAGATTTTCCATTTTGTATTTCTTATAATGTTCTCAGTTAGTTAAGTACTTAGATCAACTTGAAAATATTGAAAAACACTTTTGAGTATAAATCACTGGCGCGGCTTAAATTGATTTCAACTACTAGTAATCTTTGAACATAATCAATAAAGCTCGTAATGCGCTTCCTTTGCTGACCACGAACGGAATGAAGCAGCTGCTTTTTTTTTTTTTTTTTTTTGGAATGGGCATCTCGCAGTTTATCCTTTAGGGATATTTACTGCTCAACCGAACTTTCCTGTGGGGGGCTTAATTAAAATTAAGGCCTCCAGCCAGGCATAAAAACTTATAAGCTAAGCGACTATCGCTAAGGGCACCCCCTGCGGGGTACGAACCTCGGCTTAGGACGTCGCTGAAGAGGACAGCAAGGGACAGGCTGGATCTGATTGTTCCATTATTTAGGGACATTTTAAACATTAATCGGCTCAGCTTCGCGGGCTGGCTCTAGCAAAGGGTCGGGAGGGGGGCATCGACGGGGTCGTCGCGACGGGCCTCCTGAAGCAGCTGCTGGCGACCACTGGAAACTTATAGCCTTGTTAGTCTCTCCCTTTCCTCCAACACTTTCATTTCGTGTTATTTAATTAAGCAAAAGTGGTGTTCGGCTATTGGTCAATTGGTGTGAGCAATAGCCGAACACCACAGATAATAATCGCGGCGGGCCTTCGCCTGGCGCGCCACATCGGTCATCAAATATCAAACATTTACTTTTAAGAAAGGCTACACTTACAAAAATGAAAAATAAAATGCTCTTAACATTGGTTTTTTTATTTTTTATCTACGCGCAGTAATATTGTCAGTAATATTATTTATTTTCTTTACTGTGAACTACAGTAGGTAGTTAGTGAACACGCGAGGAGGTATTATAATAGATAACTATATCTTAGAACTAACCTAAATCATTGGTAAGAAGCGATAATACGCTGCGGAACTAGAAATGGTAGGTAGGTTAGGTAAGTAGATACAATATTCAAATGTTTGTAAGCACTTAACATGAATAAGTAGATTTTTTTGTTCTTATAAGTAGGTACATAGTTCGTTGCATTCATGCCGCCCACCGTTTTATTTAATTTAATAAAACTTAGAAACTAAGTAAGATATAGGTAGTGCACGCTTATTATTATAGGTGGGTTGTATGAGGTTAGGAATGCCTACTTTTTATTCACTACACATATACACACAAGCAAGGTAAGCAGGTAAGTTCTTAAAATATTTTGAAATAAACATAACATGAATAAAGGTAAGTAAGTATGATGCAGCAAGCTGAAGACAGGGCGCTATGGCGCTCATAAGGAGAGGGCTATGTCCAGCAGTGGACTAATTTAGCCTGATGATGATGATGATGATGAAGTATGGAACGCTTATTATCGTAGTTCGTAAATAGGTAAACAATAAGAAAGTGAAGCTAATGAGTCGGATGGCTGTAAAGATACATTTTGTTTATACCTCTCTTTTATTTGATTTTATTATTTGACTGTATTTAACTTAATGTGACATTTGTTTAGGTAGGATACATAATTTACTCGTAGGTCGCTTATATGTACCGATCTTACATTAACAGACACCACACGAGTAATGCCATCAGGACCCACATGTTTTTCAATTACTTTACCCAATATCCACTTACTTGGAGGAATATTGTCTTCTTTTAAAATCACTACTTCATCGATTTCTGGTTCAGTATTTTTAGTGTTCCACTTATGTCTTTGGGTCTGTTCCAGAAATCGTTGACCATTTTCTGAGTTAGCCTCCATCTATCTAAACTAGAAATATAACAATTTGTATTATTTTCGTCACTTGAATTTAACAATGGTTCACCAATCAAGAAGTGGCCTGGTGTTAGTGGAAGAGGGTCCTAGGGACCTAGAGGACAAGGGCTGATGACCCTAGGGACCCCTGGGGTCATCATTTTGCTCAGTTATGGGCCCTAAATTTAAACATTAATATCGATTTATGCTAATAGCTCCTCGTAGGTGAGAGTAGCTTAACCAATCTTTTAATTAGCTGCTTGCCTGCTCCCACGAAATTAGTGCCGTTATCACTATAAATATCATAACAACGGCCTCGCCTCGATGTGAATCGCCGAAAGGCTGCGATGAATCCTTTCGCAGTCGTATCAGTGACAGCCTCAAGATGTATGGCACGCGTTATCATACATATGAACATACATATGTAGCCCTTGTACGATTTAACTCCTCTACCTGGTGAGAAACGAATATTGATGGGACCTGCGTAGTCCACACCAGCTGATTTAAAGGCTCCATCGGGTTTTACTGGCATTTGACCCAATTTTCTTTTAAAACACGTTAACTGTCGACATTTTTTCACCGAGTGTGATGACGCAAGGCAGTTGAAACACAATTTGTTCTTCTGAAAATACTCCTGTCTTTCTTTGGTAGACATGTCGGCGAATGTTTTTCAATAATTGGTAAATAAATGCTCGCTGTTACATAACGCACACTTAATTTCGCGGTATTACTCATCCTTGTTGACATTCGAATGAAAAGCCTTAGGTTTAACTGCTGGTTTCATTTACGAAGACTTTATCTTGTTGCTCTCAATCATTTCCAACGATCTGAACCTTGACTTCAGAAAATATCTTAAATCTTACCAAGTGGGCAGGTCACAACTAGACAGTTGATAATTATGTCCCATTTGTCAGACTCAACTCCCTAAGTTTTTCAATGCTTTTAAATAAGTCGATATTGTATCTACCAGGTATTTAACCGAACCTGCAGACTCAGTATGTACATATTTTTGTGTAAATAGAACTCTCAAAATTGCGTTACAACTGAACCTCTTGTAGTTATAACATTTCACTAATTCGTTCCAGGCATCATCATAGTTCGCACCTGTCGTAGTGAAATATCTCAATATTACTTCTGGTTCTTCTGATAAATTGCTCTTCAAATAATGCAGCTTCTGTACTAGTGACAGTTCTGTATTTCTATGAGTTAAGGAAGAAAAAAATCACAAAATGTCTGCCATTCCTCATATTTGCCGCTGAAGGTGGGTATTTTAATTTTTGGCAATTGAATTTCGTTGCTGTCTGACGACCTTTGACCTTCAGCAGTTTCAAGCGTTGAAATTTGAATCGTTGCATCGAGAAACGGCTGAAGAGCTTCCTTCAAAGCTACCTTATATTTCACATACAATTTTTTGAATATATCGTATGTCTTGTCTTTAAAGTACGGATCTTTGCTTTCTTCATCTTTTGTCAAACTCACAATATTACTTTTGTGTCCGTCCTTAAAGTTCTTCCAAAGCTCTTCTAGCAATTCTAACTTTGTTTCTAAGTAAGGTCTTTTAATCCTATCTTTTGTCAACTTTTTAAAGTTCTTTTCCGCATCCTTTAAGTTTTCTAGTAATTCACATGGATAAGCCAGATGATCCTCCATAGTAACTTCATATTATTCACAACAATAAATCTTGAGTATTCAACGAATTTTATCCGCGGAACAATGTTCACAAGTCCATAAGTTGAAGGTATTTTGCACTTTTTTGTTAACTGCGCATTATTTGTTACTTTTCGTAATCCGATTACTCACTGAATAATTTTAAGTACTTATTTATGTTCGTCTAATTATAATACTTTTCATAAAAACCATGACTTTACAACAGTTTGCATTCACTAATATAGCAATAAAAACTTCTAGAAAATCCTTATCGCTTTCTTTTGTTCACGCGACGCGCTCGTTTATTAGCGGTCAGCGGTACATATCCGCTCGAATTGGGACCAAATGTTCTTAGCGATAAGGTTTGTTTGCTTGATAGAATTATAAATGAAAACTACGTGTAGTTTGAAGATTTATTTTTAACAAAATTAAAGCAATGTGGACTGTAGAAACATGCGTATGTACATAATAATAGCTATGTATATACAACTAAACATCGTATGATGTGAACTTGGACAGTATGAAAATACTAATCATTTGCAGCGTTGTGAAAAAAATTCAAGTCAATTCACAGACCACTCTTTTTGCGGACTCAAACTCACGGAAGCTGATTTTGATTTATTAAATTATTAGATAATAGGTATGACCTAAGATTCACTTGAAATCAATGACATAAAATGATTTCTTTTAATTAGTATTGAACCTTATGCTCTAAGTGCCATATTCCAAAACTGTTTGGCACAGTCAAGCTAATATTGATATGGTGTGTTTTTTTTTCAAAGACAAACCATACATTACACAACTTTTGTAGAGACTTGCATTCACCCGCTCAAGGTAAAAGAAGATCTAAAACTCTTTGACTGCTGGTAATAAAAGTAAAGGACTACAGCAGAAATTAAATTATTACTTAATAGCAATTACGAGTAAGTGCAGATCAATAATAAGGAATTTATGCTACAGGCAATGTAAATAAAACAGAAAAAGTAATTTTGAATTAACAAATAAATTATTTTCATTAGTAACAAATAAAGTGATAATTAGCAAATCTACTACCATACTATTTAATTGTGTTCTGTGGGTTGGAATAGTTAGTGGGTTGGTTAGACCCTTTAATCAATATTTCTTAGAAATGTATGGCATCGAGGAGTATCAATATGTAATGTAGGGTCAACCATCCACGGACTACTTCGGCAGTCTAACTTAACCTGTGCCCACCGTGCTGTTTTTTTCCATTTAGAATCATTCATAAATAGTAATAATAAGACTAAGGCTACTGCCACAAAAATAAAATAAAAATGAATGATTACTTACTCTAAGCAATTAAGCTCAGTCTTCTGATAATAAAACACATTGTGGACGAAAGTTTTATTTTGTGTAAATGTTTAAGATGCCGTATAACTATAATAAAAGCAAGAAAATAGGCCATTTGGCAAACAAGGAGGTTGACTTACACAGTGTTGTATAAGTAACTTAATATTTAGAGACTCGCCCCCATACTCGCTACGGGGTGCGGTGGAACCAGTATAATAATCCTGTGTTTTTTTACTTAATAAAAGTAGAAACTACTTTATTGGAGGTATGAAATGATAATAAACAAAGACAACTCAATACTCAACACTCAATTATTTATTGCATTCCACAATGTGAATGATTAGGTGGTAGGTGAAAATATTGGATACAATCGTGGACCCTATTGGGCAAGGTAAATACAACGGTGAATAATAATAATAAAATTTATTGCTTTTTCTTCAACAACAAGTTATTACGAAAATTAAAGGTTTTTGTCATACTTTTACGACAAAATTAAGGTTAACTGTGAAAACTTCTGTAATTCATTACTTTAAACAATATCTTCTATACTTTCTTGGACTACTATGAGGTACCTGGTTAGACTAATTAACAATTAAAGATCAATAATAATAGAACACAAAAAAATAACTTTGGAATAAAATAATATTTCAACATTACTCAGTCTCTTTCTACATTTAATCTCTAGTCTCTAATGTATAAAATTCTCGTGTCGGAATGTTTGTAACCAAACTCCTCCGAAACGGCTGGACCATATTGTATGAAATTTTGTGTGCATATCGGGTAGGTCTGAGAATCGACCAACATCTATTTTTCATACCCTTGGGCAATAAGTGTGACCCACCTCTAAATATTTTATTTTTTATTTTTTGAATTTTTTTGCTTAAAATGGCAAAACAACGTTTGCCGGGTCAGCTAGTTTAATTATAACAATTTGAACAAACAAGTTTTATGTATGCATGGTGAGGTTACATCGCTCACTGATTGAATTCAAAATACTTACCTCTACAGTGATGCAGATTTCTTTCGTAACTTTGGTTGGACTCATCTAATGTCTGCGTTAACAAGTGGGCGTCGACTCGAAAAAACATTTTCAAAACAAGTTTTTATTTAAAAGTTCTAAAAAGAAAAAAAAACTTAGAATTTGACAAAATGTCGGGGTTCATTTAACCCCGTTATTTTGTAACATTATACAATTTTTAGAGTTCTACGTTTGTAGTTTCTACACCTACTTATGTAAAGATATGTATATTCTAGCGGATATTTTTCTATTTAAGTAGCAAAATGATTGTCACGAAGTGAATTGTGTACCGTTTAGAGCATTTATTAGATATTAAGTAAAACACCGGAAACCCCATCTCGCGACAAGCTTTTATATCATATAAAATTGTAGTACCTGGATGCTTTGCTCGGATAAAACGATGTTTTCTTAAAATGAAACCTAGCTAGATCGATTTATCGCCCCCGAAACCTTACTCAATTTCACGAAAATTGATGGAGTAGTTTGAGAGATTCAGATTTTATATATAATTCTACTGTAGGTACGTGTGTATGACACTGAACTCCTCCTTAACCGCATGGTACGATTTGAATGATTTTTTTTTGTAAGTGTTTGGGTGGCACCCTAAATGCTTTAGATTCACAATTGCACCCGGTACCACCCTGTACGGGCTGGACGACGTCTGTTCGGTCCGCTAGTATACGAGTATATACATACATATGTACATATGTATTTTCAAAATTTGCTCGTTTAAAGGTATAAGATAATGTCACAAAATGACGGGTTTAATTTACTTCATAGTTTTATATTTTTAGAGCATTTAAGTAGTTTTGTTTTAAAAATGAGTTTCTTTTTTAAGTAATTTATTTGTATTTTTTTTAGTTATGGTGGGATTTGTTTCAAATTCTACTCATTTTAATTTATTGATGGCCAATTAATTATTGACTTCAATTTAACTCCTTGCGACCGACGGTCGTCTAAGTAGTAAGAGCCAAAAATGTATGCTTGGCTGACAGTGAAGAGCTTTGAGTCTAAATTGCCAACGGCTGGGCTGACAGCGATACCCTGTACTTTTTTTACTACGAGTATATACCAATTTCTTGGCTGTAAGTAGTTGCTTGGCTTTGTCTAGCCGCAATTTTTGTAAGAGACAGGGAGAGAGGAATGAATTGAATTATTATGTTAAAACTTTTATGTTACAATTACTACCTATATTAAAATTATTATTATGCTGCCGTGCCCTAACCGGGTTTCATGTGGGCACTTACGTACATTTAGGTGTTAAAAGGAGGTCCTTTTAACACCTAAATGTACGTGTGTACGATGCAATAAAGAGATTTGATTTGATTAAGATGACATAAGAAATATCTGTCGACTCTCCCAGAGCTGCGTTTAGAAGTGTAAGTGCTAAAATAAAAAAGGATATATGTTAAATTTGCACCACAACTTGACTTTATCAAACAAACTTTCTATCTAAAAACAGAGTCTAATTTTTAAATTCGTTCGCTCAATATACTTAACTCCAACAGTTTCACGATAATACTAGAGAACTTTACACACGGTGACAGGGGAATTCGATCTATTCCTTGGAAGACGTTATACTAAAGATTTATTTCTTCAACAATGGTAAAACTATTAAAACATTCAATGAAAAGAAAATAATAAAATAAAATGAAGAATCACAGGGCATCGAAAAATTCATCCGCATCAATGTCAACGGGAAAAGTGCCCGGAAGGCTGGCAGCATTGACAGAAAAAAGGCCAGCCCTCTGGTCACGTGAAGAGTGTACTGAACGCTTCGCGATGTCTCGAAGAACTAAATGTTTTAACCCCCGATGCAGCAGAATACCAGTATTTTAAATGGACCGATTGCCCATCTGACCTCCACAACACAGTAACTGGATACTTATAATTAGATAAAATATTCATAATTAACTAAAACTAAAACTATAAATATATTCATATCTTGTGATATTTCAAAACAAGTTTCAAAGCTCCGCCTACTTCACGCCATCGCATCGGTCGGAAACAGCCCCGCCTTCCGGAAGATGGCGCCCGCGCATCTTTTGTGGAAGGACTTACAAGACAAGATGGTGCGGACTCATCTTATGTCTGCGTTCACAAGTGGGCGTCGACTCCTGCGCAAAACGGTGAAGCGTGAACGGTTATTATTATTTATTTATTTTTAAGGAAAGCTTACAGACTAATAACAATTATAAATATCTTTTATAAATAAGGACAATTGCTAATGACAAGCTTCCACATATAAAAGTCCATTTAGTAACAAGCCATTTGCGTTGGTCGTTGGTGACTGTAATTAATTAACTGGTTACAAAAATAACACTAACTAAACTAAAAAAAAAATAAAAAAAATAACTAAAATTAACTAATTTCTATATCAAGTCGTGCAACATCGAAAATAGAATTGAAAAGCTATTTGCGACTATCAAAATATTCATTGCTCAAAATTTTTCTAATTTTATGTGCGCTGGAGCAGAATAAGTCAATTTCCAAGTGTGGTGGTAAACTATTAAAGGCTATAGCACTACGTATACAGAAGGCGTTACGCCTGTAATTTGTCAATGTGTATTGACATTGACGTATGTGTATACGCAACGTCAATGACATATGTGTCATTGACGTTGCGTCTTAATTCCAATGGTAAGAAATGGTATCGCTTGCAGCGGTGTTCATAGTCAACTGAGAATTGCCTAGCCTTGAAGTCCAAGTACCGCAAAAATTTTCTCTGGACAGACTCAATACGAGATTTGTAAATCTCATATTGAGGATTCCATATCTGGGAAGCATACTCCAGGTGACTACGCACAAGGGAACAGTAAAGGACTTTGAGTGGTTTTAAGGAACGAAAGCCAGAGCAAGGTCTAATGATGAAACCCAAAGTTTTGAACGCCTTGTTGACGACCGTCTCTATGTGTTCATCAAAAAGTAGCTTGCTATCATGTACTACACCAAGATCTCTGACACTGGTTTCTTTGCGTATGTAAGTACCGTCTAGGCTATACTTTGAACCAATGACAGATTTCTGGCGAGTGTATGTTACATGGAAACATTTAGTAACGTTTAGTTGAAGTTTGTTGGTTTTGCAATATTGTACGAATCTGTCAAGGTCTGACTGAAGTAGCTCAGAGTCGGATAGTGTGCGTATGAATTTTAGGACCTTCATGTCATCAGCAAACAGTAAGATACGTGAGTTTATAAAGCATTTTTTTATGTCCATGATAAATATTGTGAATAATAAAGGTCCTAAAATTGAGCCCTGAGGCACTCCTGATGGGACAGACTTCCATCCCGATATGTATCCACGTAAGACTACAGCCTGCGTCCGATTATCTATATAAGACGAAAACCACCGGAATAGGTCGCCGTGAATACCTGCAGACAGTAGCTTCTGAAGAAGTACTCTATGATCTATGCGGTCAAAACATTTACTGTAGTCCGTAAAAATCGCATCGACCTGGCATCGTTCCTCCATCCCAGTGCTTATAAATTCATTGGATAGAATCAGGTTGGAGGCAGTGGAACGTTTTCTGAGGAAACCGTGTTGCTCATCGTCAAAGTGGCGTTGCATAGCTGAATAAATCTCCGCGTGAACTAATCGCTCAAGAACTTTCGATAAAATACATAACTTGGATATGGGCCGATAGTTATTTACTTTAGATTTATCCCTCTTTTTAAAGATTGGCGTGATGAAGGCTGATTTCCACATCATCGGTACGATACCCTCCCTCAGTGATCGTTCGAACAGCAAACAGACCGGTACGACCAGGCTCTTTGCACAATTAATAATGAAAATGGGGGGTATGAAATCTGGCCCGCCAGACTTAGATGACCTTTGAGTAGCTTGAGGACCGTCTCCGGACAAACGCTGACCGTACTCAAGTTCACCGAGCTATCGGATTGAGTGTCCATATTAACATCCTGTTCGTCAGATAATGATTCAGGTTCTTGGAAAGTAGGAAGAAAAAAGCTCAGAGATGCCCTCACCTGTATCTGCAGACGAGTCCATGTAGTGCAACACATTAGGTAACGTGTTACCATTTCTTTTACTTTTGACATACGACCAGAAACATTTAGGATTTTTGGAAATTGAGGATTCTATTTTTTCCATGTAACAGTCAAAGCAAGCTGCCTCCAGTTCCTTAGCCCGGTTTCGCAAAAGAGAGAAAGAATGGTAGTCAGATAAAATACCGTAGTTTTTGTACTTTTTGTGATATTTATGTTTTTCTTTTAATATTTTAATTAAAGCGCTAGTGTACCAGGGTGGATGTATAGATTTTTTAATCGACTTAACGGGTATATGCAAGTCCCTAAGCTCGTATAGCTTATTATAGAATAAACTAAGGGCTTGGTCCAAGGATGCAACAGACAGCAAATCTTTCCAGTCTATAAGATCTAGCGCAGATGAGATTGCAGTGTAATTTCCTCGATAAAATAGGAACTTAGTGCTAGGTTTCTCTATAAGTTTGTGAACTTCAACAAAATCAGCGTTAATAATCAACGGTTTGTGATGTACATCCACGGGCACCGCCAAGGGGTCACACTCATTCACTTTAATTACACTATTTGAGAAAACAAGATCTAGTAATCTACCGTTGACGTTACGCTCACCGTTAAACTGGGACAAGTTACACGCGTCGAAGAAATCCAATAAACATCGATTATATTATTTGGTTTTTAATCTAAGATTTAAGTATAAATGCCTGTGAATTTTGTGTGCATTATTCAGGCCATGGCTGGAGGACTTAATTTTTATTAAGTGCAAGATAATGCGATTAAGCAGTTAGTATAGAGGGTCTGTCTTTCGTAATATCTTTAGGTTTTAGTAAAAGCGAGAAGTAAAATTTTCGATAAAACTGTTTTTTCTCCGGAATGTAAAATATGACATAACGGCTGTATTCCCCGAAAGGGAAAAGCTGAGGCGTACGTCCTACAAGCCCACTGCAATAGTGTAGTGGGCTTGCAAATGGTATGGGTACAGACCCATACCATTGCGAGATGCCGATACCTTTTGCAGGAACGCCTCTGCTGAATCCTTCTGGGAATACAGCCGTGGTGTAAAGTTAAGGGGCCGCCTTGCAAGTTGAACACAAAGAAACGGAAGTTTAAAGAGGATCCAAATACCTTTTAGTGCGCATCCTGCGCAATTTGCAAGATTAAGATACCTACTTAGTACTCGTTGGTTTAGTCTTCATGACACGCTACATTTATATCAAACATTCTGCAATAAGTAAATAATTGGATTGAGAGTTTAATAAATATTTCTTTTTCACTGCCAGTGAAATAAAAGCTTTTAGAAAGTAATTTCTTCGATTCGATTCTTGCGATTTTCTACTTGTGTGTTCTGGTAACATTAACAACCGTCAGGTCCCTGTTTAATATATAACTAACAATACATATCATGACAGGTGCTGTTATAAAAAACAAAATTTATGAAAAAAGGGGAATCCTTCAAATTACCCCAGCTCGTCATTATCAAATTGAAAGAACATCGCAATGTTTGCGATACGTGCTCTGTACTTGCAAACTCATCATCTGCCTAACCTTTTCCCAACTATGTTTGGGTCAGCTTCCAGTCTAACCGGATGCAGCTGAATACCAGTATTTTCCATGAAGCGACTGCCTATCTGACCGCCACAAGCCAGTTATTGGGTAACACCCCTTGGTAAGACTGGTTGTCCGACTTTCGGCCTTCTGACTACCCGTAACGACTGTCAAAGATCTACAAATGACAGCCGGGACCAACGGCTTTACGTGCTTTCCGAAGCACGGAGGAGTCTCGATTTGTTACGAACTGTCACCCAGTCACAGACTGATCTCAGCTAGCGTAGCTTAATCTTCGATCAATCCGTGCGGCACCAAAATATTTTTTTTTTTTTGTTGGAACCAATATCTGAAATGACTTTACTGATTTTCACGAGACAGTAACCGATAGGTAGTAGATGTGTTAAGAAGTAGATAACTTAGACTACTTTTATTTAAGATGAAGAGTTAGGGTACCGCGCAAAAAATAAACACATGAAATATTGTCGAATTCCTGAAGCAACGCACAGCTGGTCTATAAAAATAAATGTCTAAATGTGTAACTAAGCGCAAAACTCGAGAACAGCAGGACCCAATTTCAAGTTTTTGAGTTGTTGAATTAGTCTCAGTCTCGAATACCAGAATAAATATTAAATGGAAAATAGACAAATGAAAATTATGAAAGAAAAATCATTTTCCCAATACGTCCCTGTACCTGTCAAACATTTGATGTTCATCCCGTCGGTCACCCTAATTAAGGTCAACTTAATAAGGGTTTCAAATCGACAAGATACATTATATCCACATAGGATTTTCGCGTATTTTAGATATTAAAAATACCAATACTGCCAGTAATCATTAACATAATTTATTGATTGCCAAATACTTAAGCGTGCGTTCTAAACGTATTATTTCTTTTGTATAAGGTACTTGAGCCCAAGATGGCCCTGTTCCAAAGATGGCCCACTTTCAAAATTTAATACTTTTATACGTTCGAATGAGTTTAAATTTCCCGCCCATGTTCGGTTAGTACCGTAGACAAAACTGCAAGGTCATATCAAAGGAAGGGATCCGCCATCTTTGCAGTGGTTGACAGTTTGTTAGTGACGTGGCAAATGGCTTACGTTTTATAACAACATGCTTTCAAACTTTTTACTATTTCGGTAAAAAAACGCACGGTTTTCGTATTTCTTTTTTAACACAAAGTTAATTAGATTTATGGGCAGTCCTGAGACGGTAAGTGTTGTTTGTATTCTTTGTTAATTTTAATTTAAAAGAAGTAGTTCTTGTTACCTGGTAAAGTCCCTTTATAGGCCCACCACACAGGTTTCCAAGATGGCCCGGGCCTTATTAGGACTAAACTTATTAGACTAAATAAGTGAAAATAAGTCATTTTGGTTATTTTTTATTTATTGGATATTATTATAAAATTAGGTAGACACCTACTACTAATACCTAACTACTTTAGGTTTGAAATTACAAGTTCTGACATATTTTGTGAGTTCAGTCGTACGTATACTTACATTGTATAACGTTCATAAAAGCCTAATTAAGTTCAGGTAAAAGGTCGAACACGACATTCATTGTCTGTTACGCAGTACGAAGTTCGCCGGGTCATCTAGCAGATTAAACATTTAACCATCCTAATTAACATTAAGTAAAGTAAAAAGAGGACGTATATTAATTCAAGTCTTAATTAAAAAAAAACGTTAAATCGGCTATCAATATTAAATACGCACACAAAATTTCGTGTCATTCCAAGCTTTTTTATCAAGAGCCAGGGATACTTAATAAAACGCTTGTAAAACACGCTCAAGTTCAAGGCTAAAGGTCAACAGCCTATCGATTTTTTGCGGGGTTACAGACACTGCCGCTGCCCTTGAACTGACTACTTGTATTCAGATGACGTCATCAGCAAACAAAATGAGAAAAGTAAGGCATGAAGCTTACTAAAGCATGCCATCCCTTTCTATACTAGTATCTATCCCCATGATGGCGTTGCTTTCTTTCACTCTCTGCCGCATGTTATTCCCCGACGCGATCTTTTTTAGCCAGACACTTGTAATTTATTGTATTTGCCTATCTGACCTCCACAACCTATGCAGTTACTGGGCAACATGATACCCCTTGTTCCCTAAGACTGGTTGTCAGATTTTCGGGCTTCTGTCTACCCGTAACGACTGTCAAAGATCTACAAATGACAGCCAGGACCAACGGCTTATCGTGCTGTCCGAGGCACTGCGGAGTCGATAATACACGGTCACCCATCCACAAAATGACCTCAATAAACATAGCTTTACCTCTGATCGACCTGTGCGACCTTAACTGCCAGATACGAGACACAATAGAAAATGTGTACAATCTTAATATACATAAATAACGCGTCACGTTGTTTGTCCGCGATGGACTCCTAAACTACTTAACCGATTTTAAATTATATTTGCACACCGTGTGCAGTTTGATCCAACTTAAAATATACTACGACTATTGAGTCGTAGTGAGCAATAATCATTGGTACTAAAGTCAGTCTATTTTAAACCTTTACGGTGATTGGTTACATAAGGGTCCCTTTTTCTTCACTGTTTTAATTAATTAAATAAATAATAATTATCTTTTTAAATAATTTATTTTTTAAAAGCCTCTGAAGGGCGACATTACGAATTCCCAACAAATCGAACTGGGGTACTAGGATGACATCTGGCAAATAAAATTTACTGTTAAAGAAAATACCGGCAATGGACTACGTTTATAGGGGTGGCTAGGACATCGTGAAACTGTGCTTGTCTCTCTCTAACCACTACAGTGCACATCGCAATGAGCAGGACACAATCGACTCGAAAACTGCTGGGACAACGTCCATTGCTTCCTAAAACACCTCTTAACGTTCCTGCTTTCCTATGAGGTGGATCATACGGACTTTAGGCGACGGTACACGTAAGGTAACTGTGATCCGTCAATATATATAGTATTTGTTGATGGATTTCAGTTTTTACTGATGGATTAGATTAATACACCAGCCTACACGTTCAATAATTAATCAAGAAAATTAAATGTTGTGTGGCTATTATTTTAGCACTTACTTTAAATAAAAAGGTCAAGTGAAAGCGATGGGGAAACAATTGGTTAACAACAAAGGGAGAGGACATTTGAATTTAATGGCAGAAATTAAATTACATGGTGAAATGGAATGGAATGTTCCACTCGGCTGCAACCAAACAAGCGTTGTCCCAAACAAGTTTGCATCAAAGATTTTACTTCCGGTAATACCAGGAGTCCATAAGCAGTGAAGCGATGGTTCAAATATCTAGGGCATGCTCTGTCGTGTCGTCACAGACCCATTGAAGCCATTAGTTAACTCTCGAACTTTCGCACAAGTAAGCGCACAAATTTCCCAACAAATCTCGAACTGGGGTACTAGGATGCCATACAGCAAAGAAAATTTACTGTTAAATAGGCAATGGACTGCGTATATAGGCGTGGCTAGAACATCATGAAACTGTGCTTGTCTCTCTCTAACCACTACAGTGCACATCGCAATGAGCAGGACACCATCGACTCGAAAACTGCTGGGACAACGTCCATTGCTTCCTAAAGAACCCTTAAACAAAACAACAAACACCTCTAAACTATTTCTGCTTTCCTATGAGGTGGATTGCGGACTTTACTTGTTGAATCACAATCACACAGCAAATACGGCGAAAGCGTTAAGGTAGCCCGCGACATTTAAATTTTCCTACTATTTTTACTACTCACTATCTCATTATTATTTCCGATATTTCATGTTTCTATTATGGAATATGACTATGGAATCGGAACTAGTCAATAATAAGTATGTCAACGGTCCGATTCGGTGACGCTATTATGGCTGCTAAGAAATTTATGCTCGTAACAATGCATATGGTAATGGAGCTGATGGATGGATGGATGGAGATGATGAAGTACCAGGAGAACTCCTCAACAATTAACGTTCCTGCAACGGGAAAACATGACCCATGATATTAGTGTAGATTTAAATAATGATGTGAACACTAAGTTCATCATCTGCCTAGCCTTTTCCCAACCAGGTTGTCGTCTAGTCTAACTGAATACCAGTATTTGACATGGAGCGACTGCCTATCTGACCTCCACAACCTATGCAGTTCCTGGGCAACATGATACCCATTGTTACCTAAGACTGGTTGTCAGATTTTCCGGCTTCTGTCTACGCGTAACGACTGTAAGCCTCTGAAGGGCAACATCACGAATTCCCAACAAATCGAACTGGGGTACTAGGATGTCATCTGGCAAAGAAAATTTACTGTTAAAATATCGGCAATGGACTACGTTTATAGGCGTGGCTAGAACATCATGCAACTGTGCTTGTCTCTCTCTAACCACTTCAGTGCACATCGCAATGAGCAGGAAACAATCGACTCGAAAACTGCTGGGACAACGTCCATTGCTTCCTAAAACACCTCTTAACGTTCCTGCTTTCCTATCAGGTGGATCATGCGGACTTTAGGCGACGGTACACGTAAGGTATTTACTGTGATCCGTCAATATAGTATTTTTATTCAAATAAGTAGTTTTTACTGATGGATTAGATTAATACACCAGCCTACACAAAAAACTACTAAAGAACAAATTCGATTTTGTTCAATTTTAATTAAAATAATATTTTTGTAAGAAATTAAGTTTTTTTATCATACTAATTTTCGACGTCGAATAAAAAATAAGTATTATCATTCTTATATTATTCATATATCTTCGATTCACTATATCAGGAAATTCTTCATACATTTATAGATATTTGATGAAATATAAATACCCCTAGATTCTGTTGATGTGTGTATGGCCTGAGTGCGGAAATAAAAACCAGCAGAGCTATTGAACATTGTTTAAACAGACTTATTAGATGCAATGATAATGTTTAAAACATTGTTTAATGCGGAGTGGTGCCTTGCAAGTCTCGCACTGCCTGTGAGAGTGTGCTCGATAGCACACCTCTCTTCGAGCACACTCTGCATCTGGACCGACTAGACTCACCCCTTTCAATACAATGCTGCACCTGTGGCGTTTGAGACTGACGCAGTAGGAGCATAGTCATAACGGGAATATAGGCAAATAAAACAAATGATTTCACAACACATAAACTGTACTTTTTACAGATCTGGATTACAATAGTTTTTGTTGACCCTAAAAACGCTGACAGTATTACACTAGTAGGGTTAACGAAGGTGCCGTCGAATATGTTTTAGTAAACACCTACACATGTATGTCACTAACCTGCGCGGACAAACAACTCACTTGTTGGGCTTTTCTCAAGAAAGGTGTGTATTTGAATATGTTCTTTTAATTTATTCTTAGCACTGAAACCACTCTGACAAATATCACACTTGTGAGGAAGCTCAACAGTGTCTGTACAACCATGGCGCTTTAAATTGGACTTAGAACTAAATAAGTGACAGGCTCTTTGAATTTAGTAACAGGTGGACGTGTGATTTTGAAACTTCCGGATAATTGTCAAGTGTACTTGCTCAGTTTTCTTGTGCTTGGCTGTTACTGTATCTTCTAGGTTTGGTTTCTTAGTGACAATCGAACCTGCGAAAGTAAATGTAGTAGGTAAGTACAATTTTTAAAGATACAAGTATTGAGGGGAATATACATCAGTTATTTTTATTTTTTATTAGCCTATGCTGTCTCACTGCTGGGCAAAGGCCACCCCAGGTCCTTTCAAGTATTCTTTTTCTTCGCCACCATTAGGTTGTAAAGGAAAAGACTCGCATTAGCCAGCCCTCATAGTTCATTCGTCCAGGACGTCTTACCACTTAACATGTCTATTTAGAACAGCTTAATTATATTATGATAAAAGTCATTGAAACTAACTTAAGATAATCCTGACATTTCTATTCGTCTTCTCACATAACCGCAAACATTCTAACATTATTGATTAAATGCCAATTTCAAAAACGTATCTTAATCCTAATCTCGAATACGCGGTCGTAAACTGATTCTAATATATAACTGCTTCTGATTCATCATCTCAAAGTACAGATTGCAAACTCGGCCATTGATTGGTTACAAACATCCCTCGTTTGGATTGAGATAGGTTATTGAAATTGGCAGTTAACAAACCAGTCCAATCCAGGCTTAATATCCACGAGCGCGTTTAGCATCGCCAACATACGATTTCTCATAAAGTATGATTTGAAAGTTGAAAATACTTCTTTCTGCGATCCATGGCGTCGTTTAAAGAGTAATTTAGGTGTCAAAAAGTTAAAGAAAAAGCTTTGATTAAATATTGCGGAATTCGTCCAAATAAATTGGAAAAAGGTAAATTACATATATTTATATGTAGCATCCAGTCAATAGTAATCTATTGACTGGATGCTACTACTGCGGGCATTCAGTGTATGATCGCATCGGAGTTAAGAGGTAGACGAACTGTACTCAATTCGTTGTACCTCCTGTATAATAAATTGTCTTTTGTAATAAAGTGCAACTATAAGTTATTTATTATAACTATATTCATGATTAGGTTTTATTTGGGTTTTCCCTAATCCTGAGCAACAAATGTTGGACCCTGATGACTGTATTCCCAGAGAAAGTTAAAAGATATATTGTGTATGATTTTGTTATAACTGTTGAAATCAAAAATATGATGGCTAAGTAAAAAGTGTGTTAGAGTTTCTTACTTGCTTGTTACCCATAAGCCCTAATAGAAAATGCTCCATGGCAAAGATCCAACCCTGAACGACTGAATGATTAACTAATACTCACTGTGCGACTTGCTAGCTCTTCCTTCTTCTTCTTCTCGACACCCTCTCGCTTGTCGCTTGTCGATTTGGTCCAGGCTGTAGAAGATAATTAGGTTATGTAACAAAATGATCAGTCATGCAAGCACAATCTTTTTTCCGTTCCTTAATTTCAATTTATTTATTGGCAAGGGCCAAGTTCGTGTTATTTACAAATTGACAGTATTGATTCTTTCGCAAATAATAAGTTCTTGACAAAGCTATGATAAACAACGTTGCCCCAGCAGTCATAACTTTAGAAATGCATATCTCATACGACTGACCTAAACAAAAACACCTTCATTTAAGTAATTTTCAATAGAATTAGTACAAAATTATACTTTTTACTTAGTGAGTCAACTATTACTGGTTAACTTGTAAATCCTTGTTAGCTGTGACAGTTTTGCTTTAAGGTTTTTTAAATAATTGAAGGACCAACATAGCTCAGGAACCAGTTTGGACCCTAGTTAACTGGACTTAATTTATGGATAATGACCTCTATTAAAACCTCTTTCAAGGAATAACTTGAATTTCCCTGTCAACCTGTATAATATATAAACAGTAACAAATTACAGATATTGTAATCATTTCATATTATTATATATTAGTAACATGATAAAATACTATAGATTCTAATGCTTATGGTTTATATTTGATTCTCAAATTTAGATAAGGCAGTTAAAAAAAACACCTCACCTTATTTTGGTTATTTATAATCCCATCGTACACCTCTTGTGCTTTCAGGGCAGTTTTCATAATTTCGTAGCAATTTTTTAGTTGTGAGTAGCATGTGTAACATACACACTGTGGTCTGTTTGGCGTTACAAACTGCAAGAAAATATGTTTTGAAAAAGACCATTTATGTACCTTTATAAATATCTTGTAATGCAGTCCTAGCCTACAGGTGGTCAGTCCCGCTTTCTGTACTCCTCTTCTCACATTCAACCCAATGCATGCAGCATCATGATTAAATTTCTATAATAAATTTAACTTGAGTCTGTTGGATGTCGGTGATTTTCAGTTTTCCCTGAGGCGACTTACTTCCTTCTTCCGTATATGAGAGACACTTAAACCCCGTTAAATAATAAATTATCAACTTACTGGCACACCAGTCAAATTCTCAAATAGCACTTGTAACTCCTTGCTGACGCTTTTACACATGCGAACATTCTGACCCAAACACATCCTACAAAATTTTAGATTTTCCATTTTGTATTTCTTAAAATGTTCTCAGTTAGTTAAGTACTTAGATCAACTTGAAAATATTAAAAAACACTTTTGAGTATAAATCACTGGCGCGGCTTGAATTGATTTTAACTTTTACTAGTTATCTTTGAACATAATCAATAAAGCTCGTAATGCACCTCCTTTGCTGACCACGAACGGAATGATACAGCTGCTGCTGACCACTGGAAAGTTATAGACTTGTTAGTCTCTCCCTTTCCTCCAACACTTTTATTTCGTGTTATTTAATTTAGCAATCTTAAAAGTGGTGTTCGGCTATTGGTCAGTTGGTGTGACCAATAGCCGAACACCACAGATAATAATCGCGGCGGGCCTTAGCCTGCCGCGCCACATCGGTCGTCAAATATCAAACATTTACTTTTAAGAAAGGCTACACTTACAAAAATGAAAAATAAAATGCTCTTAACATTGGTTTTTTTATTTTTTATCTACGCACAGTAATATTGTCAGTAATATTATTTATTTTCTTTACTGTTAACAACAGTAGGTAGTTAGTGAACACGCGAGGAGGTATTATTATAGATAACTATATCTTAGAACTAACCTAAATCATTGGTAAGAAGCGATAATACGCTGCGGAACTAGAAATGGTAGGTAGGTTAGGTAAGTAGATACAATACTCAAATGTTTGTAAGCACTTAACATGAATAAGTAGATTTTTTTGTTCTTATAAGTAGGTACATAGTTCGTTGCATTCATGCCACCCACCGCTATATTTTAATTTAATAATACTTAGAAACTAAGTAAGATATAGGTAGTGCACGCTTGTTATTATAGGTGGGTTGTATGAGGTTAGGAATGCCTACTTTTTATTCACTACACATATACACACAAGCAAGGTAAGCAGGTAAGTTCTTAAAATATTTTGATATAAACATAACATGAATAAAGGTAAGTAAGTATGATGCGGCAAGCTGAAGACCGGCCGCTATGGCGCTCATAAGGAGAGGGCTATGTCCAGCAGTGGACTAATTTAGCCTGATGATGATGATGATGAAGTATGGAACGCTTATTATCGTAGTACGTAAATAGGTTAACAATAAGAAAGTGAAGCTAATGAGTCGGATGGCTGTAAAGATACATTTTGTTTATACCTCTCTTTTATTTGATTTTATTATTTGACTGTATTTTAACTTAATGTGACATTTGTTTACGTAGGATACATAATTTACTCGTAGGTCACTTATATGTACCGATCTTACATTAACAGACACCACACGAGTAATGCCATTAGGACCCACATGTTTTTTGACTTTACCCAATATCCACTTACTTGGAGGAATATTGTCTTCTTTTAAAATCACCACGTCATCAACAAACATATGTAGCCCTTGTACGATTTAACTCCTCTACCTGGTGAGAAACGAATATTGATGGGACCTGCGTAGTCCACACCAGCTGATTTAAAGGCTCCATCGGGTTTTACTGGCATTTGACCCAATTGTCTTTTAAAACACGTTAACTGCCGACATTTTTTCACCGAGTGTGATGACGCAAGGCAGTTGAAACACAATTTGTTCTTCTGAAAATACTCCTGTCTTTCTTTGGTAGACATGTCGGCGAATGTTTTGCAATTATTGGTAAATAAATGCTCGCTGTTACATAACGCACACTTGATTTCGCGGTATTTCTCATCCTTGTCGACATTCGAATGAAAAGCCATAGGTTTAACTGCTGGTTTCATTTACGAAGATTTTATCTTGTTGTTCTCAATCATTTCCAACGATCTAAACCTTGACTTCAGAAAATATCTTAAACCTTACCAAGTGGGCAGGTCACAACTAGATGTTTGATAATTATGTCCCATTTGTCAGACTCAACTCCTAAGTTTTTCAATGCTTTTAAACAAGTCGATATTGTATCTACCAGGTATTTAACCGAACCTGCAGACTCAGTATGTACATATTTTTGTGTAAATGGAACTCTCAAAATTGCGATACAACTGAACCTCTTGTAGTTATAACGTTTCACTAATTCGTTCCAGGCATCATCATAATTCGCACCTGTCGTAGTGAAATTTCTCAATATTACTTCTGGTTCTCCTGATAAATTGCTCTTCAAATAATGCAGCTTCTGTACTGGTGACGGTTCTGTATTTCTATGAATTAAGGAAGAAAACAAATCAAAAAATGTCTGCCATTCCTGATATTTGCCGCTGAAGGTGGGTATTTTAATTTTTGGCACTTCAATTTAATTGCTGTCTCACGACCTTTGACCTTCAGCAGTACCAAGCGTTGAAACTTGAACCGTTGCATCGAGAAACGGCTGAAGAGCTTCCTTCAAAGCTACCTTATATGTCACATACATATTTTGGAATATATCGTATGTCTTGTCTTTAAAGTACGGATCTTTTCTTTCTTCATCTTTTGTCAAACTCACAATAATACTTTTGTGTCCGTCCTTAAAGTTCTTCCAAAGCTCTTCTAGCAATTCTAACTTTTTTTCTAAGTAAGGTCTTTTAATCCTATCTTTTGTCGACTTTTTAATGTTCTTTTCTGCATTCTTTAAGTTTTCTAGTAATTCACATGGATGAGCCAGATGAGAGGATCATCTGGCCCATCCATCCCATCCACAGTAACTTAATATTATTCACAACAATAAAACTTGAGTATTCAACGAATTTTATCCACGGAACAATATTCACAAGTCCATAAGTTGAAGGTATTTTGCACTTTTTTGTTGACTACGCATTATTTGTTACTTTTCGTAATCCGATTACTCACTGAATTATTTTTAAGTACTTAGTTATGTTCGTCTAATTATAATACTTTTCATAAAAACCATGACTTTACAACAGTTTGCATTCACTAATATAGCAATAAAAACTTCTAGAAAATCCTTATCGCTTTGTTTTGTTCTCGCGACGCGCTCGTTCACTAGCGGTCAGCGGTAGATATCCGCTCGAATTAGGGTCAAATGTTCTTAGCGATAAGGTTTGTTTGCTTGATAGAATTATAAATGAAAACTACGTGTAGTTTGAAGATTTATTTTTAACAAAATTAAAGCAATGTGGACTGTAGAAACATGCGTATGTACATAATAATAGCTATGTATAAACAACTAAACATCGTATGATGTGAACTTGGACAGTATGAAAATACTAATCATTTGCAGCGTTGTGAAAATAATTCAAGTCAATTCACAGACTACTCTTTTTGCGGACTCATACTCACGGAAGCTGATTTTATATATATATTTATAGATATTGTTCTGGGAAATAAATTATTAGATAATATGACCTAAGATTCACTTGAAATCAGTGACATAAAATGATTTCTTTTAATTAGTATTGAACCTTATGCTCTAAGTGCCATATTCCAAAACTGTTTGGCACAGTCAAGCTAATATTGATATGGTGTGTTTTTTTTTCAAAGACAAACCATACATTACACAACTTTTGCAGAGACTTGCATTCACCTCCAACATACATGTGGGTTGGGATAGTTTTACCCTTAAATCAATATTTCTTAGAAATGTATGGCACCGAGGAGTATCGATATGTAGGGTCACCCATCCACAGACTACTTCGGCAGTCTAACTTAACCTATGATCCACCGTGCTGTTTTTTTCATTTAGTATCATTCATAAATAGTAATAATAAGACTAAACCTACAACCACAAAAAGAAAATGAAAATGAATGATTACTTACTCTAAGCAAATAAGCTCAGTCTTCTGATAATAAAACACATTGTGGAAGAAAGTATTATTTTTTGTAAATGTTTAAGATTCCGTATAATAAAAGCAAGAAAATAGGCCAATTGGCAAACAAGGAGGTTAACTTACACAGTGTTGTATAAGTAACTTAATATTTAGAGACTTGCGCCCTTACTCGCTACGGGGTGCGGTGGAACCAGTATTATATCCTGTGTTTTTTAATACTTAATAAAAGTATAAACTACTTTATTGGAGTGATGAAATGATAATAAACAAAGACAACTCAATACTCAACACTCAATTATTTATTGCATTCCACAATGTAAATAATTAGGTGGTAAGTGAAAATATTGGACACAATCGTGGACCCTGTTGGGCACAGTAAATACAACGGTGAATAATAATAATAAAATTTATAGCTTTTTCTTCAACAACAAGTTATTACAAAAATTAAAGGTTTTTGGCATACTTTTACGACAAAATTAAGGTTAACTGTGAAAACTTCTGTAATTCATTATTTTAAACAATATCTTCTATACTTCCCTATATTACTATGAGGTACATGCTCAGATTAATTAACAAATAAAGATCAATAATTATACTCGTAGAACAGAAAAAAGATAAATTTGAAAACACCTAACTTAAATATCTTTCTTTGGAATAAAATAATATTTCATCATTACTTAGTTTCTTTCTACATCAGCTAATCTCTAATATATAAAATTCACGTGTCACGGTGCTTGTAATTAAACTTCTCCGAAATGGATTGACCGATTTTCGTGAAATTCCTGTCAAAACACATCTATTTTTCATCCCCCTAAATGTTAAGGGTGGTCCGGTCCACCCCTAAATTTTTATTTTTGATACAATTATTTTGTTTTTATTTTTTATGATACAACATAAAACAATACATACAACCCCTAATTTTCGCCCTTCTATCACCAACTTCTATATGGCAAAACAATTTTTGCTGGGTCAGCTAGTACTTATACAAAACTCTCGTGTCGCAATGTTTGTTACCAAACTCCTCCGAAACGGCTGGACCGATTTGTATGAAATTTTGGGTGCATAATTGCATATCGAGTAGGTCTGAGAATCGGCCAACATCTATTTTTCATACCCCCCGGCTATAAGTGTGACCTAACCCTAAATATTTTTTTTAAAATGGCAAAACATCGTTTGCCGGGTCAGCTAGTTTAGTTATAATAATTTGAACAAACGTGTTTCATGTGTGCACAGTGAGGTTGCATCGCTCACTGATTGAATTCAAAATACTTTCACAGTGACGCAGATTTCTTTCGTAACTTTGATTGATATGAATAAAGTATGTACCTAGGTAGAACCTATTGTCCTTAATATTTTAAGACTTTTAAGTCATAATCCATTAAAAATCTCCAAAATGTTTTAAGACCGTATGCATCCGATGCAACTCAGCGAAGCAACACCAAGCCCATGACTAGTTAATAATAAAAAGAAATTCTCAGGCAGAATTATTTGTTTGTACTTGTAAACCACTTCCACAAACAGATATTATGTTTCAATGTTGTTATATGTCATGTTTATTCCTGGCTAACCCAGGAATTGTTTTCCTTTGTAGTATTGTATTCACAATTTAAATATTTCCATGAGTTTAACTGAGAAAAATAAATGTTACTAATTATTTTAAGATTTTTACTTACCAACAAAAGCTGTACCATTTTATAGTAGCAATTAAGTAAATTGCACTTAGTACCTCATGGGTATTTCTTTTATCATCGAGTTGAAAATTTGCCCTCATGGAAGCGATACTTTTGAATTGATTATTACCCAAGAAACGTTACATTTGGGCACGCTCATATTAATCAAGGTCATGGTCAAGGACAAGACCAATAATAAAGTATTTATATTGTGTTTCTTGTGGTGCAGGTAGCAATTTTCAAAAAAATTTCTGATAGATAAATATAAATGATATCTTTAATAGAATTCTTGTAAGAGAACATGACTTTGTGCTGCAGTTGGTTGGGGCAAAACATTTTGAAACTTTAAAGTCTAAATCAAGTATCTGTCTAATAGTTTTTAGGAAAACAAAACAAATCCAATGTTTTGATGGATATTTATTATTTCATTAAAATTATACAATTATTAATATATGAAGAAATAAAATAAAATAAATAATCATAGGGCATCAAAAAATTCATCCGCATCGTTGTCAACGGGAAAAGTGCCCAGAAGGCTGGCAGCATTGCCACGTTGAATGGCAATGCTGATTCTTTGGCCAAAAAAAAGGCCAGCCCTCTGGTCACGTGAAGAGTCGACCAAACGTTTCGCGATTTCTCGAAAAACTAAATGGGCACACGGACCCCATGGCCCTAGTGTTTCAACCCCAAACGGCTCAAACATATAACTTCCAGTTAGGTTGTTGTATTTTCGCCGTTTGAGGTTTTCTGCACCTGCAGCAGCCGCACCTGCACAATCCACCGTACTAGGAAGATGGGATGGCGCAAGGGTGTCGACACATGTTGCATCCCACACCAAAGGCCTACCCATCTTCCAAGGTATTATGGTCATTCCATCAGCTGGTCTCTTACCATCGTCGCGTGCCAAGCCACTGGGTTCTAAAATAGCTGGTACCCCGGCGTTGGCAAGAGCACGACGGATGATGTCATTAATACTGGCAAATGGATGAATTTAAAATATGATTGAGGAAAAGTCTTATAAGAGTGCAGAATACTTGCCTTTTTAAAAAAGTCCCGGGATCTAACGCAATATTACCCATTCCTAATTATAGAAGAGCTCGTGGCTTAATGAAAACAGCCACACGGGTTGATCGAAGGTTAAGCTACGTTTGCCGAGGTCAGTCTGTGGATGGGTGACCTATTGTAACGTATTGAGGCTCCTCCATACCTCGGAAAGCACGTTAAACCGTTGGTCCCGGCTGTCATTTGTAGATTTTTGACAGTTTTACGGGTAGTAAAAAGTTCGAAAGTCTGACAACCAGTCTTACCAAGGGTATCGTGTTCTCCAGTTACTGGGTAGTGGAGGTCAGATAGGCAGTCGCTTTATGTCAAACACTAGTATTCAGTTGCATCCGGTTAGAATGGAAGCCGACCAAAACATAGTTGGGAACAAGGCTAGGCAGATGATGTTGATGAGACTGAGTCCGTGAAATTCTCACAACACAGAAGTGCGGCAGAAAATCGTTATAACTGTGTCCTCATTCATTTGATGAGATCATTTTGGCTATCTGAACGTGTGTCACGCATCAAGTAAGTGGCCGCTACAAATGTCCCCGCTATAAGATGCCCTCGTGCAGCAACGATGTAGGCTGCTGCATAGGTGTGTTGTACAAAACAAGTGTACAATGTTTCAACTTCGACAAACTAACGTGATGTGACCAAAAGTATAAGCTGCGTGTTGTTGGAAAAATGAGGAAATTAGTTTTAATATACAAACTGCAGGCTGTATTGAGCATCACTCCATCTTGTATTTCCTTTTTTAAACGTTGCCCCACACTAGGAATAATCTGTATTGTGGATGCGTTATCAAACATTTAAAATCATGTACACAAACAGCAAGACCCAGAGCAACTGCCTGTAGGCCAAACAAATAATTGTTCCGTGCAGGAATCGAACCCGCAACACAGAACGCAACAGCCACTGCACCAACCGAGCCGTCAAAATTACAAGTGGCCTGAACTTGAGTGGTTGTAACCATAGAGAACTTGAAAGGATCTACCAGCCTGTACGCAATAGGTTCTATTATAACATTAAACCTCTACAGTAGCAAACAGTGTTAGAACTTGTTAGTAAAGTAGCTGTCCAAACTAAGAAAACACAATTTCTTTACATTTTTTTTATAATATTATTAAAAAAAGTATGGATGACGCAAACGCCAATGTATAATTAAGAAGAGATAAGACAGCTGACAGGCATTTCGTCATGAATTTTACTGGTAAAATATGTACACTAAAACAACTCTGTGAGCGCAGCAGTAAATATATTGTTTTCTTTGTATGGGTCTCAGGTACCAATTTGTTGTTGTGTGAAGTTGCTGCATTTACTGATTTGCTTTCATAAAATACAGCAAAAATACAAGGAGAAACCGTTTTACTAAAACAAAGTACCGCGGATGCGTTGTCGATAATTTGCTACGCCGCACCACCGTAGCGCTACGTCGCGCCGGCGTAACGCTACGACTCGCTGTAGCGGTTGCAGCAAGTTGTTTCAAAGCCGCCTTGCTTGAAGGAAAATATAATTCGCGCGCTGTGAGATAGGTATCACGATGTTTTGTTATTTAATGGTACTCACGTAAATTACGAATGACTCTATTGATTTTTAACTGATTCAAACCAATAGTAAAGTCAATCTTGGTATTCAATCAATTTATAATATATTTTTTTCCTCTTTCGACCGAATCATTGTACAGTGCAGACGTGTTTGCAAATTTCTAAACCAAATTAAGCTAACTCTAACTGCGAAAATAGTTCCTAATTCAAATTCAAATTCAAATTCAAATTTATTTATTTGGAACAAGAAACACGTACAGATATAAACAGATTGAAACGATGATAACCGCAGTAGTATAAAACTGTGTCGCGGTTATCAGCGCCCCTCTCCAGGTAAGGAAGTTAAACTGTTCCAGTTACAGTTATGTAGTAACAACAAAAATGCAGACGTGAATTATTAGTTAACAATCAATAAAAATAAAAGCAATCTATGGGAAGTAAAATAAAAAAAAATAAGTAAAATAAAATGGATTTGTGTGGATCGAAGAGTGGTTGTGTGTGTAAGTGCTTGTGTAATTTGTGTAATTATGTTTTGTGTGTGTGCGTGTGATAAAATGTGATAGTTATACTTCCGCAAGTTCTTCTGTTTCGTCATAATTTAATTGTTTTAGCCAGATATTTAATTTAATTTTGAGTTTTTTTCTAGTTAACGAGCAGATATTTATTTTCTTATTTATTGTATTGTACATTTTGGAACTAATGTGTTTATAGTGACGGCGTGCCGCTTCAGTTCTGCAAACTACTATACCACATATCCTATCAGACCGGCGTTTTGTGCTGCCGATATTCGGATCATAGGCAAGCTGGCAATGTTTACGGGGCCTGACACAGAGAATACAGCGCCGTTTTTGGATATCGCATCGGTTTCTTTGCCAAAACCTTAAGTATAGCACGCTGTCCGCGTTCAACTCGTAACATTGTCGTCTTATGAGCTCCTCCCCATACAACAAGGCAATAACCTAATACCGACTGAGCCAGCGAGAAGTATACAGTGATTAAGCTGTCAAAATCAACAACCGATCTAAGTTTCTTAAACACATAAATAAGCTTCCTTAGACGTGTTACTGTGGCATCCGTTTGCTGTTTCCATTTAAGGTGACTATCCACCAAAATACCCAGGTATTTGATAGTCTGAGCACTGACAAGTTTAGGACAGTTACAAGTAGTATTTGGTGAATACCTCTTCAAAAATACTACTTGTAACTGTGTATGTATGTATGACACATGTATGAGCACGAATCACGATAGGAATTGCAGGTTGACTAGACCTATTGGTGGAAAATGCAATGAATTTAGTCTTACTAATATTTAGGGTTAAGAGATTTTTGGTTAACCATTTCATGACACTGGTTAGGGCCAGTTCTGAGTTTATTTGAACCTCACTCCAATCACTACCATGAATTATTAGAGCTGTGTCATCTGCATAAGTAATAATTTTGCAGTTGGGTAGGTGTAACTGACACAGCTCATTCACATATATGAGAAATAGGGTTGGCCCCAGTACACTGCCCTGGGGAACCCCAAAAGTAAGAGATTCTTCTCTGCTTACAAAGTTTTCTATCTTAAGGGACTGCTTACGGCCTGTTAGATAGCTACCGAATAAGTCATATGCAGTACCGCGAATTCCCATGCCATCTAGCTTCGAAAGAAGGGTGGGGACAGAGACAGTGTCAAAAGCCTTTGAGAGGTCTAAAAAAATACCAATAGTTTTATGCTTCTTTTCAAAAGTGTCCACAATTGTGTAGGAAAGTTCTAAGACAGCATCATTTGTGGATTTACCACTTTTGAAACCGAACTGATTTGGTGCTAATATGTTAAATTTGTTTAGGTATTTAGTGAGTCTAATATTTATAACTTTTTCGAAAATTTCAGAAAAGGTGGAAAGTACAGAGATAGGTCTGTAATTTGAGACACTGTCTCTGTCTCCGGATTTGTAGATTGGATGAACAATCGCAGTTTTAAAAATGTCGGGAAAGGTACCTTTAGAGAGGCACAAGTTAAAAATATGAACAAGGATTGGAATAATAGTATATCTCGTAGCTTTCACAACAGCAGAAGTTATACCATCAAGACCAGCAGAACTTTTCTCTTTGAGACCGAGAATAATGTTTTCCAGCTCAGTACTATCCACTTCCAGCAACCTCATTGAGTGTAAAGGAGGAGATTGAGAAGAGCTGAAATTACTGGAAGCAAGGTTTTTGTAAAAGTCCGATTGTTGAATTTGACTTGCTAATTGTCTGCCTATGTTAGAAAAATAGTCATTTGCGTTATCCACCAATTGAGAGGGATTTGCACAGCAATTTAATAGTTCCGAAGCTGCTGACCTGTTTTGATTTAGGTTCGCGATCTGTTTAATAAGCCGCCATGTAACTTTAGGATTACTTTTGGCCTTCTGAAACTCGGCGCGTTCATATTCGCGTCTACTTTTTTTAAAATATTGGTACAGAAATTGCGATAACGATGAAAAACCAACTTATGTGACTCGTTATCCGGGTGTTTTTTAAACGCACGATACAATTTGTCACGGTGCCGTATACATCTCAGAAGGCCAGGGGTAATCCACGGCTTAATAATACGTTTTTTGCTAGGAATGACTGAGGTGTGGGAGTGAGATTTAATAGTTAACACAAAGTATTCCGTAGCTGAGTTAGGATCTTGAAATTCTAAAACTGATGAAAATTTAGTATTTTTAATACATTCGACCACCGCGCGGAAGCCTATTTTATTAATAGACTGTTTATGAGCATAAGTTTTAATTTTCAGGTTACAGTAAATAACAGTAGGTGAGTGATCGGTAATGAGAGAGTCAAGCACAAGAGTGGTGGCAGAGGTATGGGAGCGAAGAATCACATGATCCAGGCAGTTCGAAAGTCTCGTTGGAAAATGCCCCCCGCTTCACGCGCTAGCGATAAGACGTGTCCCGTGTGCTCATTGTTATTATAAATCATTTTAAAAGAAATTAACAAATTTCCTATCAAAGTTTTTCGTTAAACAGGCTAAAATAACCATAATAAACAATATTAAACAAGTAACAAACATTATAGGAGTGCAAAAGTGCCAGTTTTGCCATTTCAAGTGTTAAATAAACGTTTAAAAGTTTAAAAGTGAATGTGTCAACCGTGCAGTGACTTACGTATTTGACCTTCACTGTTATCCCCACTCGACGTCATTTAACTTACTTGCACCACGAGTAATAACGGATTACCTCTTTTAACTAAGCTCGTAATTGTTCGCTTGGCGCGTTGGCTAAGAGCTCTGATATAATCCGTACACAAAGTTGATGGTTCGAATCAACGCGCCCGCACTTTTTGTGATTTTAATCACATTGTTAGCTTGTACTCAACAAAGATAAAATAAATTATGATGTCTACTCCTAGAACGCCTCCAAATCAACATGTACCCTCTCGTTCAGAGTCCGACATTCCGAAGTTATACGCTAAAGATGAGTTGTCTACCAACGTTATTACAACAAATATTACCCAAAGAACTAAGCGACGATGTCCGTCAGGTGAAGAAGATAATACTAGCGATAATTTGACCGACTTTAAGAACGAAATTAGGGACATGATTCGAAACATGTCTAGCTTACAAAATTCTCGTATGGACAAACTAGAGAACCATATAATAGAAATAAAAACCTCTAACTCTAAAATCGAAGGGACTTTTACGGAAATAGAAAAATCAATGTCTTCCGTATCCGATCAGTTAACCTCGCTTGAGTCAAAAATAACTGGCCTTGAAAAGGAACGCAAATCCATGGTTGTTAAACTAACTGCGCTTGAAGAAAAGGTGGAGTATTTTGACCGTTCCCTAATTAAAACATGTATCGAACTTCGAAACGTACCCAAGCGAACAAACGAAAATAAGAAGATGCTTTATAATGCACTGCTAGAAATATCCAAACAACTCGAAATAGACTTGCAAGTGTCTGATATACGCGATGTTTCACGACAGCCATCTAAGAAGGAAAGCCGAAACTCAAGTATTAATGTCGAATTTACGAATACACTGATTAAAACACACTTTCTGTCAGCTGTTAAGGACCACAACAAACAAAACCCAAACAATAAGTTAAATTCAAACCACCTGGGTATACAAACCCCGAGAACACCTATTTATGTGGCTGAACAATTAACTTCCTACTCGAAACGACTTTTTTACCTGGCTCGAAACTATGCCAAGCTAAACAAGTACACCTATTGCTGGACCACAGACGGGCGCATTTTGATGAAGAAAGACCCTGACAGCCCCTCCATTGTTATTAAAAGTGAATTACAGCTGCAAAACTTATCTGCACCTAACAACGAATGACTAATAGTTAGTTCTTTAGAAAGGTTACAAATGCATTCACTGTTTACGGCTAGTGCCACAATTGAATTTTATTTTGTTATTACTTATTCTTACTACATAACTATGATAATTATTGTAATCAAACACTCACCTAACTTTTCAAACAAACACACTTATTACGACTTACACTTCCCTAAATCTACTCAAAATACAATGTTTAAACACTACATCATCACATCTACCTCACCACTATCAACTATTTGCGTCCTATGTTACTTACTGTCCCCTACTTTTAGACTTACGTCCACCCTTACACCCTTAATCTCCTATAAAAATGACTAATTTCATTAATGATGTAATATCAAATGTCGACCAATTTTCTGTATCCGAGTCTCACATATGCACCCCGGAAGAAACCCAATTATATGTTAAGGACTCGAACACCTGGTTAACGATTCTTTCCCAAAACATCCGGTCTATTAACTAGTAATTACCATAATTTACAAACACTCATTTACCGTATGAATATTGAATGTGACCTGCTGGTTCTTACAGAATGCTGGCTATCGTGTTCAAGTAACTCCTATATACCTATCCTACAGAACTGTACCATATACAAAACAACCAACCACCTCAACCAGAGCGATGGGGTGGTCGTTTATGCTAAGTCTGCCTTAACAACCGTATGCGAAGAACCCAACTTTCTCGGATCAGCTTCTGGCCTGCTTGTGAAGGTAAATTATGAAGTAGCTTTACTCTGTATCTACCGCTCGCCCTCTAACGCCAACATTCAGACCTTCCTTACAGCACTCAACAACATTCTTCCAGCCCTTGCAGCCTACAAAACGGCTATTATAACTGGAGACATAAACTTGGATATTAAGCCTACTACCCAAGATTCACGATCTCACGAATATCTTAGTACTCTCGCATATCACGGATTTCTACCAGCTCACACCCATCCCACCAGAGATAAAAACTGTTTAGACCATATTTTGATCCGAACTAACACCTTAGCTCTGACCTTACTCTATGATACAGCGGTGACAGATCATTGCTCTTCCCTATTATGTTTAAAAAATAAAAAGACTAAATCAACACCACAAAGAACATTAAGGAAGGTCAACTATGATTCACTAGATCTAGCTATTAATAACCTAGATTTTGCCCCACTTTTCCTTATTACTGAACCAAACAATGCTGTAGACCAATTTATAGATTTAACGAAAAATGCCATAACGAAATGCACAACAATTTTTAAAGTACCAGCAAGTAAAATAATACTGAAGCCGTGGATTACCCCAGGTTTACTGCGGTGCATCCGCCACCGAGATTCCCTACACAAAAAAGTAAAGCAATCACCAGACAACCAAACCCTAATTATAACATATAGACGATACAGAAATTTTTGTACAGCCCTTATAAAAAAATCAAAAAGAAAATTTGACTCTGAAGAATTAAATAAGTCTATTCACAATCCTAAAAAACTATGGGACACTATAAAAACTATTACTAACACACAGAAAATCAAAAACTCCTCCAACCAACTCCTAACTCACACACACTCGCCCTCTCAGTCGTGTAATGATGTAAACGAATACTTTATAAATGTTGGAAAAAATCTTGCAGAAAATATCAACAATGCCCAAAACCAATCTCCTCCCCGTCATACCTCAATATCCAATAACTCTTTCGTCTTAGATCAAACGGATCCAGATGAAGTTGTTATAACTATAAACCTGCTTAGGGTTGACGCTGCTGTGGGTTGGGACGGCATATCCCAATCTTTCCTCAAACGGTACGCACGGACCCTTGCGCCTATACTAAGCCATATTTTCAATCTTTGCTTTCAATCAGCTATCTTCCCCACATCCCTCAAAAAAGCAATCATTCATCCTATTTTCAAGGGTGGTAACGGGAGCTTGCCAAATAACTATCGCCCAATAGCGGTACTAAGTGCCTTATCTAAGGTCCTTGAACGCCTCATAAACAAGAGACTTGTCTACTATCTAGAATATTTCAAACTGCTATCACCTCAACAGTTTGGATTTCGCAAGAATAAATCCACTTGTGAAGCTGTCCATGTGCTAGTTAACCATATAGTAGAAAACCTAAACTCTCACAAAAAGGTTCTCACCATATTCTTGGACCTTGCGAAAGCATTTGACACCGTTCCTGTTTCCACTCTTCTACTCAAGCTTGATAGTGTAGGTGTCAGGGGATCTCCACTCGATCTTTTTAAGAGCTACCTTACAGATCGCTTACAATCTGTTACTATAGAAAACTACGTGAGTAATGAACTCTGCACTCAGTACGGCGTGCCACAGGGCAGCATTTTAGGGCCAACGCTTTTTCTTGTGTTCATTAACGACCTTTGTAATCTAGAAATCCCAAATGCCAAGATAGTCTCATTTGCAGATGATACTGCCATCACTGTTTTCGCAAACTCATGGTCGGAACTCCAAGAAACTGCTCAGGACGGTTTCAATTCTGCCTTGAAATGGCTTTCCTCTCACACGCTGACCCTTAATACTAACAAAACTAAATTCCTCACTTACTCAATTACCAACGTCTCCCAACCAAAAACGGAAATTTCAATTAAAGCTCATTTTTGTTCCACGCCATCACAACTAAATTGTCAATGTCATGCTCTTAACTCAGTAGAATCAATTAAATACCTTGGAATAATTTTAGACAAACACCTAAATTTTAAACTTCACATTAGCACCCTTTCTGGCCGCATACGGAAGCTAATATACATTTTTAAAACCCTGCGACTTGTAGCCAGCCCTATAATCATACGGAACGTATACCTTGCACTTTGCCAATCTATCCTAATTTATTGTATCTCTTGCTGGGGCGGAGCTGCAAAGTCTATACTCAGGCCTTTAGAGATCGCACATAGAGCCATACTAAAAGTGGCTACTTTCAGGCCGATACTATTTCCAACTACCGAACTCTATAAGTCCTGTAACGTACTTAATGTCCGGCAACAGTATATCTCACACATGGTACTACTTCAACACCAAAAAACTCCATTCCATCAAATCTCCAAACGCCGCAAAGACATAATCTGCACTATTCCACCTGCTCGTACATCGTTTATTAAAAAATTTGCTATCTACCTTGGTCCATCACTATACAATAAAATTAACAAAAAAATCCCAATCTATGCTTTAACATATTTTACTTGTAAAAAGACTGTTCAATCGTTCCTAAAAAATCTAAACTACGACGAAACTGAAAAATACATAAAGGAGTGAAAACACACAATCTCTCATCACACACTAACACACACACAAACACGCACATTTTACTTATACTTTAAAAACTGTAGTTATTGTTGTATATTGGTTTCTATTCTACCTACTAATTACTATTGTTACTCATCTCTAACACGTACACATATTCAACCCTAAAAACAGGGGATCGGAACTGTATCTCTTAAACACAGGCTACCCCGTAGCCTATCTAGGAGAGCAGCACTCCACCCAATAACTAGATTAAGAAATATGTATGTGTCTGCCTTTGCTACTTTCAATGTATTCAACATAATCTGGTCCAATTTAACAATAAATCTTTATTATTATTATTATTATTTCCTTTATTTCTCTATATACATATTAATTACATTTTTAAATATTTCAAAATTAAAAAAAACAAAAAACATTTAAAAATATAAAAAATAGTAGCCCACCGGCATTGGGAACAGGGTCCAAGCTACCGGTGGTCAGGGCTCTTGAGAAAGGAATCTCCTGACGATACGCGCCGTGTCCAGGAGTACCGCTTTCTGTATCAAGCCCTTGATCCAGCTGCCTAACGAGAGCCGCCTTAGGTGTTGGTCGAGGCTCTTGGCTATTATACCATTGGCCGTCACAACTATCGGCACAATGACTGCTGTATTTACATCCCACATGTCGACCACCTCGCGGGCCAGATCAAGATACTTGATTTGTTTCTCTTTCTCAGCCTTCACGAGGTTCTCGTCATGTGGGACCGTTATATCAACAATCATTGTGCGACGCTCTAATCGATCTATCACCACAATGTCAGGCTTATTAGCAACAATAGTCCTGTCAGTGATGATAGATCGATCCCAATATAACGTGATATTGCCATTTTCAAGAACTGGGTCGGGCACATACTTATAGTATGGTACTTCTGATTCCACAAGGTTATACTTCAGAGCAAGTTGCTGGTGGATAATCTTGGCAACAAGGTTATGTCTATGCAAATAGTCTCCGTTAGCAAGACGAGAACAACCAGAAATAATGTGACGGATTGATTCTCCGGATCGGTGGCATGCCCGACAGATGTCAACCGTACCGTCCTTCACAATGTATTTCCGGTAGTTATTCGTCATGATAACTTCATCCATAATCGCACAGACAAAACCTTCGGTTTCCCCAAAGAGGTCACCGAAGCGCAGCCAAGATACGGACGCTGATAGGTCTACATCGGGTCCATGTAAGACCCGATAAAAGCGTCCATGAAGCTCTTTGCTCTTCCATATTTCCATGCGGTCAGTAGTATCTAATACTATGGGTTTGCGCCAGTTCTCATTAGCCAAGGAGAGCGGGGTGAGGGCCTTGTCCATCGCGACCACATCTCTATGTATCCCCACGTCGGCTTCAAGGAAGTATTCCCTGAGACTGCATACCTCACGGTTGTGCAGGGTCTTAGCATTTAAGAAGCCTCGACCCCCGCATTTCCGTGAGATATACAGTCTCATCACCGACGATCGTGGGTGATGCATGCGATTTGCGGTCAATAATGTGCGGACCCTCCTATCCAAGGCGTCAAGTTCCGTCTGAGTCCATTTGAGTATGCCGAAAGAATACATCAAAACTGGCATGACCCAACTGTTGAAGGCGCGCACCTTATTGCCGCCTGATAAAAGACTATTTAACACTTTATTCAGGCGGCCAAAGAAGCGCTCCTTCAAAGATTGTTTCATGTCAGCAGTATTGATGCCTAACGCTTCCGACATACCCAAATACTTGTAGGTTTCGGTTGAGGAGAGGGATCTAAGGTATATAGAATCCGAGAGTTGGGTTCCCGCGGATTCCACAATCCCTCCTCGCTTTACATGCATGACTGCACATTTGTCCACACCAAAATCCATCCTGATGGCGCTACTGAAGGTTTCTGTTACCTTCAGTAGCTTCATTAGTTGCAAATTGTTGTGGGCAAAGAGTTTCAGATCATCCATGTAAAGAAGGTGAGATATGACCTGACCACCTCTTCTCAACCGATAGCCCAGACCCGAACCCTCCAGCAACGTGCTTAGAGGGTTCAGGGCTAAACAAAACCACAACGGACTGAGACTATCACCCTGAAATATGCCTCGCTCGATCCTTATCGGTTCGCTGTTCTCCTGAAACTGCCGACATCCTGGATAGTGAAGGACCGTCCTCCATTGCCCCATACATGACTTTAAAAAGGTGCGGAGAGTTGCATCTATTTTATACAACTCCAGCACCCTCATGAGCCATGTATGTGGCACTGAGTCATAGGCCTTCTTATAATCTATCCAACATGTCGACAAATCCTTTCGGGAACGACGAACCTGTTGGCTTATGGCCATATCTATGAGGAGCAGCTCCTTAGTACCACGGGACCCGTTCTTACATCCATTTTGAGAGACAGACATGATCGAAGTGCTGTCGATATGATTATTAATTTTAGATCTCAAAATGGATGTAAGAACTTTATAGACCGTCGGTAGACAAGTGATTGGTCTATAGTTTTTGGGTTCCGCAGTACTACCTGATTTATGGAGCAGGTGGGTTATTCCTGTTGTAAGAAATTGGGGCAGCGATCCTGACTCTAAGGTAGACTGGAACTGAGATGCCAAACGAGCGTGCGAGCTTTTCAGCCATTTAATCCAGAAGTTGTGCAGCCCGTCTGGTCCTGGAGATTTCCAATTAGGTAACGGACGAACTGCACAAGCTACATCCTGGGGGCTGATGTTGATTGCCCCCATTTCTGGTAATGGTTCACACGTCCGCTCGACCTCCCTAGTCCAATCGCCCTCAGTGTGACTGACAGGCACCGACCAGATGCTGCGCCAAAATAAACACATGGCCTCATCATCCGGCAGGAACGTGTCAGTCACACCTTGGTCCGGTCGCTCCCAAGTCCTATACACCCACCTTTCATCGCTCCGGAATGTGCGATTCTGAGTGTATCGCTCCACTCGCCGCTTGTACCGACGAATACGGTTTGCCCATGCACATATCTTCTGTTTCAGGAAGTCAATGCGCTCCGTGACGCGGGTTAAATAGTCTCGAGAACTAATATCAGTCCCCGAGAACGCCCGCCTCACAAAGCGCATTACTCTAGGGCGAGTATTACCCTCCCTGAAACAGATAAGTTTGCCGATGAGTACTCTAGCCTCACCGATACGTCGCTCAATCCTGCACTGCCAAGCTGGTATGGCTGGTCGTGTAGATCTCACACTGTTGGGAAATTTTACATTAGCTACACGACATGCCGCTACAGCTGCACAGTACAAAATCGAGTGGGTATCGGCGAGGTCTCTGCTGCTGTCAAAACTATTTGACAACAGTGAATCTAGAGTACACATCAACGCCTTGTTTTTCTTGTGCATGGGCAGACGAGGTAAACGTTGTCTAAGCCCAGGCGGTGTGGAGCGGTACTCTCGGAATGCATCCTCCAAAGCGCTCCTCAAGCGTACATTACATTGGGAACTCACGGATATAGCTGCGTCATCATCCTCTTCACCAACGTAGTCAGGTCGCGGTGAAACACTAGGTAAATTTTGTAGTTGCACCGCGACCGGTGGCGAAGCAGGCGTAACGCGGTTACTCCGTGAGTTCAGTCGTAGTCTATCAAGCACGGCGTCATCCAACATATGGTTACGTTGAATGACTCGTACCTGATCCGACAGTCGTTGTGCCGATACGTTGACAGCTGGCTCAAGTACCTGAAACAGAGAGAGCATCCGACCACGGTACGCAGTCAGGTTAATTCCCCCCTCTGTAGCCCCATAGTATGAGCGCATTACATTTTCGTTGATGGATTGTGTCCATCGCATGCGCTGCACACTTCCACCGGAAGCGGGGACCCTAGCAGAGGCTGGTGGGCCTCGGAGTCCCAAGCTGGCCGGTGGTCGGCCTCTTCCACATCGACGTACTGGTGGTGGCGACGTCGGCGGCGAGTAGTATTCGTCGCTCGAGCTCGACGCAACTGCAGCGGCCGGTGTCACTGGACTCACGTCTGGAGCAGGTCCCGGCAGCTGGGAGGCGGAGCTGAGCGACGAACCCGAAGATGTTGTAGGTGCATTTAGTACTCGGGCTCGGCTTCTTGTCAGCATTTCTTCTTTCAGACTTTTCTCCGATTTAGGATACCATGGCGACACACATGGTATTATGGTATATTTTATAAGTCATGTTAATTTTTAGTTTGGTCCGTTATTAATTGTTTGCGATTCCTGGTATTTTTTTTTGTTCTTGAATTTTGTATTGTAGTCATTTTGTACACTAGTTTTCATAAATTATTTATAAATAAAATCGGAGAAAAAAAATTTTGCTTCAGTCACTTTGACAGTCGAGCCACAGATTATTATTATTATTAAAATTATGGGCAGGAAGCATTGCATGAGAAGCCAAAAGAGTCAGGTATTCGTCAGCGTAGGAGTCGGTGCAATTGGAGATAATGTTTATATTTATGTCGCCAATTACAGCAACAGTTTTATATTGAGATAAGATTGATAACAAATGGTCGAGACTACTTAAAAATTGTGTCAAATCTCTTATAGATGGAGACCGGTATACGGCGACAAACGCCGCTATACCATTAAACTTAAGTAATAAACAGTTTGCATCATTGAGCATCGGTTGCTCTACAATAACATTTAAGCAGTCTCTTATGTAGGTAACCACACCATCATTTTGATTTTTAAACGATGAGGAGTAAGAGTTGAATCCCCCTATAGAGGGAATTATTTGACATTTACTTAACCAGCATTCACTTAAAATAATAATATCAGGTAAATATATTTTAGTCTACTCAAATATACTAATAAATTATTGAAATTACTGTTCAGACTACGTATGTTAGTATGAAAAATTTTAAAATCATGCAATGCACTATTAAAAAAATTGCCACTCATTTCCGGTGAGCTCGTGTAGCAGTTAGAAACAGAAACACATTCGACTTCTTCCGTTAAATAAGTTAAGTTATGCATTGAACATTAAATCATCAACCGGGGAACTAAAACTGGGACATGGATTGCATTGTATAAAGAAGCAAACAATAATTGACTTTCTAGAATCAGTTATGTAATATCGCCTATATCGAGTAAATAAATATGCTAAGAACTTATCTGACTGAATAGATACACAGAAGTTGTGGATAGTATGAGTGTGTGTGTGTTGTAGTAAATGGGGTGTAAGTTGGGTGTGAAGAAGTAAGTAGCATGTGAATGAAAAATGTGTATGTGGAGAGTGTGTGATGTTAAAGGATACAAATAATAATTTAAATGAAGTTTTAGAATATAACAAAAATCTAGGATAATAATGCATGACCTGGAGATATAATGACATAAGAACTAGACATACAGCGACTTCTTTTGATACCATAATGACTAGTCACATTGTTTTCGCAATGCTCGCTAAATCTGATTCGTTCTTCACCTGCAGATGGGGACAACCAGGTCTTTCGCGAACATAAATTCTCCCAAGTGAGTCCCAACAGAATTCAAACTGGTTGGTTTTAGCTGCATCCCTAGCCAGAAAAAAAAGTATTTTATTCTTTGCTGACAAGTTTTCTGATATGTAGATACGTTTTGCAGCGCCACTTATTTTAAGATGTTCAGTTGTCAGTTTGAAGCTATTTTTAATATGGTTACGAAATTTTAGCAGAAAATCTTCCTTAAGCAGTAAAAGTAAAGTAATTGCAATTACATAAACAAGATTGTTGTAAGAGCGCTGCGCTGCATAGTCCGGAGACCCACAGCCGCTACCGCGTCATAAGCGCCCCGCACCTCGAGCCGCGGGAAAGAGAGTTACCTCATAATTGCCGTCCCGCTCTCGCACCGCTGCTGCTGGACTTGTGTTTGTAACCTGCGCCTGACTCATCGAAGATAATAATTAAGTAAACTTCGTTACACTTATTCCTCGCTACGCACCACTGTTGTGAGTTATTTTTTGTTGAATATCTACATTTCGTCATTAGTATCCCAGAATAATGTCGCGCACACCACCGAAGTCTCTTTCTGCCTCACACTCAAATCTTAAACAAAGCGGAGACAGCACATCGTACCCCTTGTCTAAAAGTCACCGTGAGACCTAGTTCGAAAAGAGCTTGTCTGGAAGATAACGTAGTCTCTGATAAATTTGAACTATACAAGTTTGATGTCATGGAAATGCTCTCGTCAAAGTTAGCCCCCCTGATTGCACGGCTAGATAGTGTGGAAAAGTGTTTACTTAACATCACACAACAGAATACAGACATTTTATCGTCTAACGAGGAAATAGAAAAGACACTCGGCTTTTTGAAAAATCAAGTTATTGATTCTGAAGTTAAAATTTGCAAGCTTCAGGATGAGATTGATTCTACACGGATTTGCATAGCCGATATCGGAGAAAAGTCGGAGAACCTTGAACGTTTCATTAGAAAAACCTGCGTCGAGATTAGAGGCTATCCCATTGTGAAAAAGGAAAGTAAGGCAGACCTCTTTAACCAAGCCGTTAACCTCATGAAGTCTATTAGCATGGAATCGCTCAACGAAATAAGGGACGTATACCGTATCCCGTACAAAGCGAGTGCTACAACATCGACTTTAGTAGTGGAGTTTTCCAATATCTTTGCTAAGGACCAATTCCTGAAGAGTACGAAACTGTATAATTCTGAACATCGAACATGTCGGCTGGATTCCTCCCACTTAGGCCTTGCTGGCACATCATCACCCTTATATTTATCGGAACACTTCACGAATAAATCCAGACGTTTGCATTTTCTTGCGCGAGACTTCGCTGCCACCGAAAAATATCGCTTCTGCTGGATCGCAAACGGAAGAATTTTTCTACGTAAGGAAGAGGGAGCTAAGTACATACTTATCAAAAATGAAAATTCTCTCTTACAACTGCGACCACGCAGTAATAACAAAAACATGCATTTAGTTACCAAACTAAATGCATGTTTTTGTTACTTCGATCATCTTATTATTATTATTATCTTTGTTTTTTCCCCGTTAGAGTAACTAATGCTCACTATTGTTATGTAACTAGTATTTTCTTTTTTGTGCTATGCTTCAAGGTAACTTATTCAAACATCAAAACACATCACTTTTCACGAGCATTTTTATTTTAAAACGCACAAAAGCACTAAACCACACAAATGTAAATAATTCAAACTCAAACTCATGCTTAAAGCACACATATGAACCAAACCTAATTCTTTTCGCGCATATTTATGTACATTACTCGCAACTTTTAAGACCTTACAACAGAATCATACACTTAACTAATTTCGAGAATGGCTAATCAAATTGACCTAATTGATGACATTGATAGAACGGATATTTTTACTAGCACAATACATAATAACCCCGAACAATGTGTGAATGACTTGGGCGACATTAAAAATCAGCTTACTATCGTTAATCAAAACATACGAAGTATACTAAAAAAATTTTGATAATTTCTCAATTTTTCTGTCCAGGCTAAATTTTTTACCTGATATAATAATACTTACTGAATGTAGACTTCAGGATAATACTCCAAAAGTCCAACTTAATGGCTACGAATGCCATTATTCTCAACGCTACTTGAATCAGAACGATGGTTTAGCAATACTATATAAATCAGAACTAAATGTCATTATACACGAGCCGCCTTTTAACAGTGCGAACTGCTTGGTTATTAACGTTGGCACGGAATTTACAATTTTTGCTATCTACCGGTCGCCTTCAGTGTATAACATAAGTAACTTTTGTTTATCTCTAGAAACCCTCCTTATCGCGAAAAACACATCATCCATGGCTATTATAGGAGACATAAATATAGATATAAAATCTGATACAGAAGACAAACGTGCCAGTGAATACCTAGACATAACTGGTTACCATGGTTTTTATCCTGGTCACTAATTCCCGACACGCGATAACTCTTGCCTTGATCATGCATTAATAAATACAAATAAAGCCACTAGAATTGTAGTATGTCAATCTTCGCTCACCGACCATGATACGGTTCTAATAGGTATAGAATAGAATATAATAGAATAGAATTTTATTTTGCAAATATGGGTAGTACATAGTTCTTAGGATAACATTACAGCTCAGCCACATTTTACCGTTCAGCATGCAAATATTTAAAAATTATTATCTGATTATTATACTTAAATTTTTTCTTTAAATTACTAGATAAATTTACACATTATTATTATTCAATTTTTATTACTACATATTTTTACTTACTATATTTAACTTTACTACATATTTTTATCTCGCACTATTTCAAATGTCATACCATTATCATAAATTTTATAATATATCATTACTATTACAAATATAACATGTTTTTACTATTTAATTTAAAATATCATTATTATTACAATTATCAAAGAATAGATGTCACAAATATAAATAATTATTTAAATAAAAAAAATAATATATAACATGTCATTACTATTTAATAAGTCATTATTATTAAAATTGTCAAAGAATAGATAAGAATGTCACAAATATAAATGATTATTAATAAAAACAAAAATATTTAAAATAACATTATTATTATAATTGTCATTGAATAGATTAAAATGTCAAAATGTTATCCATTAACAAATATTTTTCTCCGATATGAACTCAGTTACACTGTAGTATGTTTTGTCTATCAAAAACTTCCGTAATCTACTCTTAAACAGTGCTGTATTCAAAGCTTTCCAACTGCTTGGTAACTTATTGTAAATAATTGGGGCCATGCAAAAAACGCTCTTGCGCATTAAAGCGGTTTGACATGAAACTTGACATAATTTACTGTTGTCACGCCATATTTCTTGGGAATACGTCAGCCAGGCGTTCAAAACGAGATGGATTCTGCTTAACAAACATAGCTACTTCAAAAATATAAATACTAGGAAGTGCCAACATATTGTGTTGCTTAAAATAGGGCGCGCAACTGTCTGTAGATTTAAGTTTAAACAATGATCGAACACATCTTTTTTGGGCCTTAAAAGCTGTATCTCGATCAGTTGAGTTTCCCCAGAAAATGATACCATACCGCAAGTGAGATTCAACTATTCCGTAGTAAGCCGCAAGAAGTGTTTTGACATCTACTATTGAGGATAATTTATATAGTACGTATGCGGATGAACTTAATTTTTTACATAAAATATCTATGTGTGCTTTCCAATTTAAATTACAGTCTATTTGTAACCCTAAAAATTTGGTATCATCTGCTTCTTCTATTTTATGATTTTTGTAATTAACGTTAAGATTAGTTGCGCCGAAAGTACGCTGTCTAAAGTACATTATCTTTGTCTTACCTAAATTAATATTTAAATTATTGTCATCTACCCATTTAATTAGCGAGTCAAGGGAATTATTAATGTCATCTTGGTAAGTATTAGAATTTATACAAGGTATTGTTAATGTGCTATCGTCTGCGAACATAGTTATAGGATGTTCAAGGGACAGAGGCATATCATTAACGTAAGTTATAAATAAAAACGGGCCCAGAACGGTTCCTTGTGGTACACCGTATGAGATTTTACGTTCTCCTGATCTTGTTATCTCTTCATGTTTACTAACTTCGTTAATGCGGCTAACCTCGGTTATTTGCGTTCTGTCTTCTAGATAAGATTTTATAAGTTCAAGCACGTTCCCTCTAATGCCATAGACTTCCAATTTACCTAGCAATGTATTATAATGGACATAATCGAAGGCCTGGGTCATATCGCAAAAAATAGCGCATATGGGAGATCGTTTATCCATGTTTCTAATTATCGTATACAAAAAGTCATATATTGCCATATTAATGGTTCTATGCTGTCTAAATCCTTTTTGTTCTTCACAAAGTATATTATATTTTTCCATGTAATTATATAATGCCCTGCAAATATATTTCTCGAATATCTTTGAAATAACCGGTATCAGTGAAATGGGTCTATAATTTTACATCAACTCCTTATCTTCTTTTTTAAGTAAGGGTTTTATTATAGATGTTTTTAAGGCATCTGGATATATACCCGCAGAAATAATAAGGTTGAGTATGTGACTTAAATGTTCGCATATCTCAGTTGACACAGACTTCAGTACCTTTGTGGCGATTCCATCAAAACCAACACTGTTAGTGTTTTTTAACGACACTATTATTTTATATAAATCTTGTGGTGTGCTAGGAGCCATAAACATTGAATTATGTTTCATGGATGACATGCATGTTTGCGGCTTACATTCAGCGTCTATTTTTGGGCGTATTTTATCTATGAAATAGTCATTAAAAGAACCAGCAATATCCAAAGGTTTGTATAAAATTTGATTACCAACTTTAAGTTTCTCGATTTGTTGTTTAGGCATATTGTATTTTGTCTGATTAATTACCTGCCATGTGGTCTTTGATTTATTTTTTGATTGCTGTATTTTGTGATTATCTTGAGCTTTTTGTGTTAAATTGATTATTTTATTATAAAGTCAAGAATAAGTACTGAATTTCTTTTTGTTTACTTGAGTAGGTTTCAACCTTGATTGCCATAAAAGTTCTCGTTTTTTCCTACTGCATAATTTGACTACCGTTGTGGCGCGGCGGGCGAAGGTCCGCCTGCGACGCAAGAGGTTGCGGGTTCGATTCCCGCCTTGGGTCAAATGTTTGTACGATCTACAAATATTTGTTCCGGGTGTTCTGGGTATTTCCTATGTATAATAAAAATATCTATCTATGTAATGTATTGTATTAAGTATATCAGTCATCTAGTACCCATAACACAAGCTCTGCTTACCTTGGGGCTAGATGATGCTGTGTGGATTGTCCAGCATTATTTATTTATTTTCTTTATTTATAATGCCTCGTGAAAGCCATTTTGGTTTATTAATTAAGTTTATTTTTATTTCTTTATACGGAAAACATAAATCATAAATAATTTAAATGTGTTGATAAATTCATTATAAGCTACGTTGGGATTATCAGTAAAATAGATCTCAGAAAATTTGAGACTACTTATGCTATTTTTAAATTTCACTATATTTTCGTTACTGTAATCTCTTCTAGTTATATACCAGGATTTTATATTGCACACATTGGGAACCGGGCATTGCAATAATTGTGCTGTATGGTCTGACAATGCAAATTCTAGTACATCCGTCTTACAACTCTTTTTAAAATTATGCGCAAAATTGTCTATGCATGTCCCGCTAGCCAAACGAGTTGGTTGCTTAAGAGCAAGTTTCAAATTGAAACTTAGTAGCAGACGCTCAAGTGTAACTGAGCTGTTACTCGGTTTTAAAACATTAATATTAAAATCACCTGCAATTACAACATTTTTGGAACCCCTGTTAGATATAGATTTGAGTAAAATTTCAAGTTTATCAAAACAGTCATTTAAATTCTTAGCATTTGGTACTCTGTAGATACAGACAACTATTAGTTTATAATTAATAAGCTCGACAGCACAACATTCAAAAACCCCTGGTGATGAAAGTTTTGTTATTTGAGGTATTTCCCTCCATTGGTGACAATTATTAATAATTATACATGCTCCCCCTCTCTTTTTTTCTTGTCTACTGTAACATGCAGCTAAACTGAAATTTGGTATGCATAGTTGCTTCTCGAGACCCTTCATGATGAAATGTTCAGTAATACATATAATATCTACATTTATATTTGCATCAGATAATTCATTCAAGCACAGTGTAAGGGCATTTGTTTTATTTAGTAAACCTGCAATATTTTGGTGTAATATGTTGTTATATTTACTAGAGAAAAAACTGATCTTTAGGTTCATTTTTTTCGTTGTGAGCATTTTCTTCTAAGATTTCCAACTGAAGGTTTAACAGGTCCTCAAAAATTATTCCCATGGTGCAGTCTTTTAAGGCTCCAGACCTTGTGTACGCCGAATGGTGATAGCTTAGGTTCAAATTAGAGTCTAGAATATAAGAGTTATGATGCGTAATAATGTCCATATACAGCATGTTGTTGAAAATTTCAAGTCTTGAGTTATATAAAAGATTATAGTCATTATTATATTTGTAAGTTGGCAAAGTAATAATTATGTTTGTGTTCTTTATATTCTGCAATGTGTTTCTTATATATGCAATTATATTAAAGTAACACTTAGTAGTTTTAAAGTCTTCCTCGCCGATCATTATTATACAGAAATCATTCTTTGTGTTTAGTTTTTGAGTTTTATTTGTATATCCCGTAGAAGATGCATAATACCCACATTTGGTGTAAGGTAGTGACATATTTGATAATTGTCTATAAAATATTCTTCTGCCAGAGTATATATATTATTATTAGTTTTATTAGTACTTAATATACATAGCTGATTTTTTTTTTTATTCTTGTTTACTCGTATGTATTTTTGCATTGTCGCTTGCTCGTTCGTAGCTTGTAGCGCCATCAGTGGACTGGAATGTGTAGTGATGGTTTTTTGTTCGTCGTAGTTTTTGTTTACTTTTTCGTTGTCTACTTTTTCAAAATCAGTCTGTGTTTGTTTATGTATACACCCTGCTTTTTTCGAATCTTTCATCCCCCTTTTTTTAGGCGTGATGGAGATTTTTGTAGGAGATTGTATCGGACTTGACACTATTTGTTTATAAAGTGAGTTTTTACGAATCAGATTTTCGTTTTCCTTTTTAAGCCTTTCAATTTCAAGGCTTAGCGAGTCAATTTCTCCATTTGCACTATTGAGTTTAATGGTCAGGTCATCAACATTTTTCTTTAATTGAGTAATTAACTCAAAGTCATCATCATCCGATATATCCGGCATACTGCATACAGTGCCATCTAGGGAATTATTGATGAGGCTTTCATCTAAATTGTAGTCCGAATTTGAGTGCGCTCGTGCGCGTCTAACGGCGACGTTATTGATTTCGCTCATAGTTTGTGTATGCAGTAATTCTATTTGTCACTAGATGTCTATTACACCGTATCGATTATTGTGACACTAGATGCCACTTTTGTCGAACAATTGTCGAGACTTTGAATTCAAAATATTGAAAATTAATGACTATTATTTTCACTTTATGAGATTAACGAGTTTTTAATACAACTTAGCTATCGTACCTGTAGTTGTTGCTGTTTATATATCATAAAGTAGGATTAAATGCTTTCTTTACGCCCGTGTCATTTATTTATTTGAGTTTTGAACACTGCACATATAGTTGTTTTGTATTATCACTTAACACTAAAGTTTTGTGGATATAACATTGTTTAGCGTCAATAGTCACTTTATACACTAAATTAGATAGACATTTAATTAATTAATGCACAATTACTATTTATTTACATGTTTCGAATACGGAGTCGATGTTAACTATGCGCCACTAGCGCCCTCTCTCCTATATAAAAAGGAAAAGGTAAAGAATGAAGAAAAAGTAAAAGTCCAATTAAAGCATATGATATGATTATTCCAACATTAATATTTATGTGAAAAAAATCAATGATTTCAAAATCTTCAAAGTAAGTATTCTGCTTATTGATTATTCTATGAAACGAAAATATGAGAAACATTTTATGTGATAAGAAATTCTATAAAACTATTAGCTATAAAACAACGAACATAGGTTGTTCGTTGTTTCTGACTTCTACACCGGTGATAAAGTTCAAGTAAAAGTGGCGAGTCCTCAAACAATAAGGCATCGGTCTAAGAGTGTCCTGCTTGATTAGAAAGTTATGATTCCAAACCGATCACCAAACCGCCTGGGCCTCCCATAATAACAAGACTTTGGTAATTGGGAGGTTTAAAAAATTATTCCAGTCACCGTTTACCTACATACCTAGACTACTATGATTATCGTCAGCCTTCCTGTATAACCTTCTGTGAGCAGCTGTAAGTATGCCTCTCCAATCGCACGCCATTCAACTTGATCTTTCTTTGGCTAGTCTCATGAGGTGGGAGTCTTATTCTAAATTATGCAGCGGTTACATTTGATATACGAAAAAATCTCTGAAAATTTTAATACGATTACATTAATTTATGATAACACATAAGAATTGTGTTATTTTTAATTTTTAATTTTATAAATTTTTATTTTTAGTTTAATACCATGTTGCTGTGCCCTAACAGGGTCCATAATTGTACCTTAGCTGTAAGCTTTTTGTAACATCTTTTATGCACATTATGGTACGCAAAATAAATGAATATGAATATGAATATGCATCACACAACAAGAAAACGTATGAAGCATCTAAAAATATAGCACCACATACAACAGCAAAAGTGTAAAAAACACATGAGAAAATTTAAATGTGACAGGCTAAGTTAGAGCTTCCCTTCCAAATCTATCGCCACTGGCTTATCCTTCCACAGCGCGCCAAATAGACAAAAATGTTACTAGGAATGCAGTATCGCAAGGAGCACAAACTAAAGAGCGGTTGACCAGAATACCATGACCTGTGAATTAACTCGAGACCGAAGTATTTTTGTTCCACATCGGTATGTCAAGAAAAACTGGATGCACTGCACAGCACACATACATCACTACTACAAGAGTTAACTTAAAGCAGTCAGTGCCGGCAACATACCGATACCATCGCACAACAGACTCGCAGATAGGTATAAATGAAACAGCAACATATTTATCAATGCCACCGAATCCCCTCGCCATATCTTCGGGTAGCGCATGCGTATAATTCCTCAGTCTGCCGGCCGCGGTACCGAGGTTTCACTTCACAAACTGAGCGCAGACCGAAACGAACCAGAGGCAGATGGCGGAGGGCCCGGAGCGGTCGCCAATCGTCATCTTCTTCTCTGCAAATAATAATCAATCCTCCAAATCCGTTTGAACCGAATGGAGATTGATTCGGTTGACAAAAAATATGTGAAAGGTTCTGATAATTAAAACAAAATTACAGTAGAGAAAAGTTGTAAAATAAATAAATAAATTCGTATTTTTTTTATAATGAGAGTTTCATCCCCTAGATATTGCGAGTGATAGCGTATGTGTTAAACTAGTCAGCCAACCTCAGTACTGCATATTATTTAAATAAGCTGAGTGCAGCGGGCCAGCACGGCTTACTGCGGCTTCAGAATATTACATCACAGTTCGGTCGATAAAACCATTTTGTCTTAAGAGGAGAATTCTTACAAATTGCCTGCATTGGGGTATGCGGACTCCAAATATCTAAACATTTACCTCATAAAATATCTATACCAGTAATATAAAGCTGAAGAATTTGTTTGTTTGTGTAGTTGAGCACGCTTATCTCTGGAATGGTTTGAATGAACAATATATGTTTGTGTTATAATATAGTTTATTAATAAAGATAGGCTATAAGGCTTCATAAAATTACGCTGCGACCAATAGGAGCAAAGCATTAATGAAAACTGTTGCAAAAACGGGAAAAAATGTTCCTTATTGAGCGCTTCGTAAATCGTTTAAGTTACGCAAAAGTCATGTATGATGAAATTATTTTTCTTTAATAATTAAAAAAAAATATGCTGAATATGTCCATCTTTTAAGATTGATTCTCTGTAACCTTTTTTATGACTGTCAAATTTGTTCGAAATTAATGCGTTATTTAGGTAGGTAGGTGCCCGGAGTCTGGATATCTGCCCAGTCAGGCTCGATCCATTACATGGGACTTCAAACTATAGCACATAGCTGTGTGAGATTCAATAGGATTTACTTACCCAATTTCTTAATCTTTGATTAGCCAACAAGTAGGTAAATGAAAATAAAAGTTTTCATTCAGCAGTTAGTCTTAACATAGTTTTCCTTAGTTTAACCGCCAGACTCTGGGCATATACAGACTGAACGTTGCGTTTTATGTTAACCTAGTCCTTCACTCTACTATGTAACTACAACTTATGATTTGTGCTTAGAATGGTTAAAGGCTTCACAAATATTAAAGCCATAACGGCATTATATAATGCTTTAGTAAGAAGCCAACTTGAATGTAATGCAGTTATCTCGGCTCCACATGAAGCTTAGTATAGTCTCATGTTGGAGCGAGTTCAAAATAAATTTTTGAGGTACAAATATATGAGGGAATACGGGGTATATCCATTTTACCCATTGACGTATCCAACTCTATTTGTCTTGGGTATGGTCGGATATAATGAACTAAGGGTCAGGAGGCAACTCACACTAGTGATTTATATCTTTAAGATAATTAGAGGGAAGATACACAATGCGGATATATTGCGAAGGATGGAGCTAGACGGGTATGTAGGACGTCGTCGACAGCCGCGGCTGCTGGCGGAACCGCGCGCGCGTACTAATTTACTGCGAGACGCACCGCTCACCAGCGCGCTCCGCACTCTCAACCTCATTGCCGATGACCTTGATATATTCTGTTGCTCTTTGGGTGAAGTTACCAGAACAGCTAGCTACCCATAGAATTTGTTATGCTAAATAGCGGAACTATGTATTTTTCATTTTTTTTATTTTTTAAGTTTGCTACAATATCGCATTGGGTCTAGCCTGTAAGGATATTTGTATGTTTAAAGTAAATAATTAATAAATAAATAACTTGAAATCCACCACAACAGGCCAGTCCGGTCCCGCCCCCAAGCGTTTGTTTGTGGTTTTTGTACGTGATTCCACTGAGAAGTATACCAGGCACTAACTTATGCTGCCCTGGTAGTAAAACTGAATCTGAATATGATCAGAATCGGAGATTTTTTCGAGAAATATAATTTTGATAAATTCAACCAAACCTCAATAATAACAACTTTTATTTTCCTTAACTTATCTTTGAATGAGTGTCTCTCTACAAATCGCACACTCTTTTATCGTATATTTTCATTTTTGATTAATACTGAAAGAAAAAGAAACACATACACAATACGTTGTTGTTAAACAATAGGGATACCAAATTGCTACGAAGAAAGTGACGTCATGGTTACTGGATTTAGTTAGGCTACGGCCGTCATTATTAACGCACACTAGCCCCATATTTAATTAAATATTTCAAACTGATAACGCCAAATCTGATCAAGTGTCAGTTGCCATCAATCAAGTAAATCGGTTGTACAACAAGAAACAAAAGCACCGACTATAGTAGGTATAAGTATACGAGTATTATGAATTGCTAGTCGCGGCATTTCCCACATCCAGTTATCATTTAACAGTCATTATTATTCAAGGTAAGCCTTTATTAATTATATTAAAACCTCTTATGCATACATACAAATGTTTTATAAAAGAAGGTAAACAGTTAATGCAAGCGTCCTAAAGTGAAAAGAATAATGTTTAAACAGTGTTGGAAAACAAAATCGTACGACGGTCATGGTCATGCTTTGAAATAAGAACAAATATTGATGGTTGTTGACCAACAAACTCTTTACAAACCCTGCCATCCTGGTAGGACGAAAGCGTTGCAATGGTAACCGATAATCTCAATCTCGAAAGAATTTACGCACAGCCGGCCTTACAACGGCCCCGCAGCTTCACTACTGCAGGGCCGTTTGAAATGATTCAATAAACTTAAAAATGATTTTGTCAACACTTTTGCATTGTAGAAATGAGGGATGGTTTTCCCATGGTTATGTAGTTAAAGGGTAACCAAAAATGTTTTATCAGTACTGGCCCAGAATATGGTCTGTAATGGTTTTAATCACAACTGGCCAGAGAGCGTACTGGGGTTATGTCGCCAGATGTTTCACTATCCGTTTTAAAGTATTAATGTTATATTAACCCCAGTCCGAAAAGGGGATGGTGCTACCGGTCATGTAAAGCTAGGTACTTGTACTTTACGTGTACTTGACTCATGATATAATCAAGCATCATAATACGGTACTAACCAAACAATTTACAGACTAGAAATAAAAAAATCGAATGAAATGCAAGGATTGAAAGGCTTTACTATTGTTTATAATACTGCACTAGTTTGTCTAGCACGAGTCCTTGGCGTAAACCTAGCGTCAATTCGAATGTACTGCAAATTAATAGTAAATACTGTATTCGGATATTATATTTCTTTAATTTTAAGACATTCATATCCATTTGCGGAACTAATTGTGATTGCATAAAGAAATTGAAACCTATATGCTACAGGATAGTTGTAATACTGGATTCTAAAATTGCTCGGTTTGAAGATGGCCCACTGTACTGCTTAACTTCAAAAATTTCGAGTTAATTTGATACAGTCAATATGTTATTGTTTAGAAGAGATCACAACGGGCGAATATATTATTAACTTTATTTCCACACTGCACCGGGTCATTTTATGTTGATGTATACAGCGTGTAACGGAAAGGGTATGTCCATACAAACGGGGTGAAGAGTATTCTGGTTCTAAACTATCTTCGTCTACTTTATTTGAATTAATTATTTTCTATTTTCTGCTGATGTGCTCACATGTAACAACTTCGAAATGTTCTGAATGATGTAGAAAGGTCAAATCAACATTTCTCTGTCAAGTCATGAGATATGGGAGTTCACACTGACGGACACGAAAAGAGACTTTCTTTCGTGCTCATAATAAATAAATAAATAAATTTGTCGTTCATAGATATGTAGAATGCAATAGAAACAATTTGGAAGAATTAACTAACTAATAATAATTTTCTTATCGTTTATTTTGTTTTAAGAGGTAGGTAACTATAACGTTTGCTTGAAAAACTTTTCTAGAATTATATAACAGTAACAACTAATTAAAATCAGGCCACCAAATCGAAATAGGATTTCTAACTGACACAAAATTGATAATATGTTTTACTGGCGATTATTTTCATATGCGGCCACTGACCTGTCATTTATAAAGAGTTCAGTGTGTGCTTTACATGTCCGACATTGGATTTGATGTAATAGCTTTATTTGTACCAGCGCTAGCGAATATCCGTCCGTCCGTGTTTTCTTAATTTAGATTATCATTGTATTGTGTGTTGAGAAGACGAACTTATTTCTGAGTATTTCAAAGTTTCACTACGGGGAAAAAAATAGCATAAGTAAAAATGGCACCAAGTCTTTACTAATGCTAACATGAGGAGTTTTAAGTGGATTTAATCATACGAAAACATTGTATTTAATTACTCTAAAAAGACATTTAATTTCAAAAGGACAGTAAAATATAATAAATAAATACCCTTTGCATTGGTAACTTTTGAAGTAAACGAATTATACGCAGCAGACTATAAGTAACTTTTAAGCGCATATAAGAGATAGAACGTTGAGTATTTCTACTACTGAAACTTAAGTGAATCTAACTAATTGACAGCACGGTTGCTAAGTCTTGGGTTCGATTACCGCACGCAACAAGTATTTGTATGGCCTACGGGTAGTTGTTACGGGTCTGACTGTTTGTGTATGTGAGTTTGAATGTTTGTAAATGCACCCATGATACAGGAGATATTCCTTGTTGGGGCAAAGTGTTTAAAAAAATAAAATATAAAAAGTAAAAAAAAACCCATTGGACACTAGCTGACGCGACAGATGCGGTTCAAACACCGATATAATACAAAATAATAAAACAGGGTTCAGGTTTCCAGTCTTAACTGTTGCAGCTGAATAGCAGTATTTTACATGGAGTGACTGCCTATCTGACCTCCACGACCTAGTTACTGGGCAACACAATACCCCTTGTTTAGACTGGATGTCACGCTTTCGCGCTTCTGACTACACGCAACGACTTTCAAAGCTTGTAGAAACAAATGACAGCCGGGACCGACTCTCAATATCTTACAAACGGTCACCCATCCACCGCTTGCCGACCTTGGCAAGTGTAGATTAACCTTCGATCAACCCGTGCAGCGTATTCTTATATCCTGTAAACCCCAATTCGGACTATTACGAACGATTTAGTAAGACAAAATCTTCCAGTCGATCTTTAGTGATACGCTAACCAACGAACAAAATTTCATTTTAATGTTACATATTGTTACGCAATACTTAATTATATATTGCAAATGAAGTGGTGTTATTAATATACCTCGCACCATTACCCTTGTCTTGCTATGACAGTAATAGATATCCGATTAGCGTAATTAAAAACGTTCACAACTCGACTCAACTTCGAGCCGCACTTATCTCAGCGTCAATCAAATGTCAAAAACTTGTCAAAGAAGTAGGTTAATTGAAACGTGTTTTTAACAGATCGAGTCTGAGATTGGAATGTGAAAATTATTAATAATACGGGAATTCTTACCACAAAGGTTCGTAATTTTTTATCAATAGTTCATTTATATAACTAAAAGATTTCACAGATATGTTATCATTATAAACAAATATTAATCGGTTATGTTCAGACTTTTTTTTTGGTATATTGTCATTTGGTTATTTATATGGTCATAATATGGATATACAATTTGAAGTTTACGGAATTTAGGAGAAAAATATTGAAACGTATCTACTAAAGATTAATTGGAATGAATAAAAGTAAATAAGCCGATGTTTCTTCAGGTACCAGGCAAGGCAGCGCCCTTAGCTTCACATTTTTCAACGAATTTTAAAAGTGGTGTTCAAGAGTTCTCACCGGTTGCTTCTCATGTCTGTTGGTGGCCAGAAGGTAAGACTTAATAATATTTTCCAAGAGAACAAAATATTTTCATTTCTTAGTAAATCTGATAATATACTCGAACAGATAGATATCTTTTTGGTATCCTGGTTGTTGTGCTATACTGATTTCCATTTCTATTACGATTACCAAAGGCGGTACGATGCCGCGACGATAGGTATGAGTCACTGGGGTACTAGGCCAACATAAATCACAGGAGGAGCGTTAGGAGTTCTATCAAACGGATTGTTGTACTTACTGCTGGTAAAAGCAGTTTTTGACAACAATTGAGACGCTCATTCTAGTTTTCAGTAACTAATCAATATCTAAATCTAGTTCTATATCGATATCTAAATAGCGATATCTAAAACTAGTTAATTTCCGCCGGCCATAATTCCGCTAGGCGATATAAAATTACCAAAAAAAAAATACTTAACGTTACTTATAACCTAAACAAACAGTTTAAAATATTTTTTTTAACCGCAATGGTTGAAATACTTTTTCTTGAGTTAGGTTATGTATGTTGCGATATTTTTTTTGTGTAACTTCGTAAATGCGCATCAAGTGATGCTGCGATGTTTTGTACCAGGAAACCATAAGTCGAAAGAACGGCAGCAGGCAAGACAGGGATAGAACGCATTACATGCAGTAGATACAAGGGCGACATATTAAAAATATTAGAATTTCACGAATTGCGTTAACTGGAAAAACTACGACCCATTATTTGAAAGACTGGTAAAAACTAATTGAAATTTCATTATTTATAATTTTTCTCTAATAGATTTATGTAAGTCAAAATAACTTCCTAATAAGAGACTATTCAGTTTCGATTCCCGCCTTGGGACAAATGTTTGTTCGATCTACATATATTTGTTCCGGGTGTTCTGGGTATTTGCTATGTACGAGTATTATAAAAAATCTATGTATCTGTAATATTTTATTAAGTATATCAGTCGTCTAGTACCCATAATACAAGCTCTGCTTAGCTTGGGGCTAGATGATGCCGTGTGGATTGTCCAGCATTATTTATTATTTATTTATAAAAGGAAAACATTAATTGGAGCAAGCCCCATATACTCATTTCCTAATTCCTTTCCTTTCCTTTTTCAGTAATGTTTTTGTGCAAAAATGACTTATTTATTGGTTATTTGTAGTTAGTGCAAGCTCATCTTTGAACAAAACGCCTTCGAAATTTCTCACGCTACTAGGAGCAAATAAATTATAGGTGACTCGAATTCAGGTTGAACTGCATGAATATATAGAGTGGATTTATTTAACCTTACCTGGAGGGAATACTCTAAATACTGGAGACGGCAAATTTTACTCAAAGGAAACATTACATTTTTAAAATGATACAAATCTACATTCGAAGATTTTAGAAAATTTGCTTGCCCACACTAGGTAATCAAACCGGCTAAAATCCGCAAAAATAAAAAGCTGTACTTTTTTGGCATCAGTCCGTCCATACAGTCAATAATAAGGATAAAAATATTTTTCTACAATAAATCCAAAGACTATGTTATTTCGCGGACTCTGAACGCGCAATCGCCATAGGGAAAATAAGTCTTGAATCCTCAAAATCAATAGCTCGTCCCGCATTTATACCAGGATGGCATAACTGAAAACAGCACATTGCATGTGGAACTTTGAGGGGCAGTCCAAAATAGGTTTATGTTGGTACCAATTCTTTTGTTAACAGTTTTATTATTTACGTACTGGTAAGAAATAAGGATTCTTGAACTGTTTTGTGAAAATAAGTATAAAGTTCGATTTTTTTTTCCAATTAAGTAAATTATGACAAAGATTATGAAGCGAAAAGTAATAAGCTAAAGTAATAAGTAATAAACGATGTCACCGTTGAAATGTGACTTAATAATATGTATATTGTTTTCGGTTTGTATTATTTTAAGCACTATGTCGCAAATTCAAATGAATTTCAAAGTCCCAATAGACATGTTGCGTTACAAAATATACTTTTTCACTTACCTAATTTATGAAAAGAGTTTGCTAAAAGTTTAGCCTCATGTTAGCAAAAAATAAAAATAGTTTTGTTGTACCAGGTTACTATCACTACCAGGATGTCGTTCCCCCTGCTAGCTGTGCACGTGGTTTGTTAATGTTAACAAATGAGTTGCACACATTAACAAGTGAACGTTGTGATTTAGTATTGCTCATCTGTATGCACCCGTGCGACAGTCATATTCGCAAATTGAAAGAGGAAATGCGATATCAACAGTAGGGAAACTGCCCTCTTACATTCAAGCAAAGTCGGGGTGAGTACTTATTTACGCTAGTACACAATTTGCTGGTCAAGTCAAAACATTAATAAGAGATAACTTGCAAATCGTTTAAGTACGTAATTTTGTAAAAAAAGCAAAAAAGACATGCGCCAGTTAATAAATTTAAAAAAATAAAATAATAACGCACTCCTAAATTAAATCTTCTATAGTAGTACAAGACATTTATAGACAAAAAACTCTGTGTCCTTATTCGTTTTTATTCTATTAATCAGGACTTTTGCACTTTTTCACACTTGTTTTCAGCAACTGAAGTTTACAATATTATAATTCGAAGTTAGCAATCGCGTGAAGTGTTTGTCACCCCGCTTTCTATGACAAAATTCCGAATTTCGAAAGAAGTAAATGCCGATTGTAAATGAGAACTATTGAAAACCATTCTTTGCTAAATCACGTTCAACTTTTATTTTAACTCCTTCAGCATTTCTGTCATATTTTGCAAGATATTTGCAAAAGAATTGCCAAAATACCACTGATAAGCGCCATTTTGCCTGCCGCGTCTTGTAAACGTCACAAATATGGCCACAATAAAGGGAAGTTTCAAAACGATGTTTACTAGTAGTTGTTCAGTATTTCATGAAGCATTTTTAACTGGTTTTTATTGCATACATTTCAGTCTTAATACGTCTTTAAACAGCCAAAAACAACACAACATTTATTTTATCATGGGTAAATCAGATTGACTCTGCGCGTTGAAAATCAATTTGCTCAAACATGGATCCGATTTAGGGCTTTAAAATCATCGATGCAGATGCCAGTATTGCAGAACGCTAAAAATTATATTTGTCCATGCCAACAAACTTACCTAGAAAAAACTAAACTGGCCCAGTGCGGGTTGGCTTATATCAGTTTGAATAATGTAAGCTTGTTTAATTTATTTTTAATGTAATGTCAACGCAATCAAGGGATACGGACATTTATTGATGTCACATAATTATATAATACACTGTAACCTAATTGTGTGATGACAGTTCTGAGCCGTTTGGGGTTGAATCGCTCGGGTCATGGGGCCCGAGTGCGACTCCGTTTTAAGGAAATTTCTCGATATTTCGCGTGACCAGGAGGGCTGGCTCAGAATGAGCCAATTTCCCCGTTGGATGGAATGATATGATGAATACTAATCTTATACCTTTAAACGAGTAATTATTGTATATACAAATTCTCATATATTTAGGTTCTGAATCTCGGAAAATGCTCCAAGAATTGTCATGAAATTTAGTATGCACGCTGTTTCCGGGGCGTTAAATCGTTCTAGCTAAGCTTGATTTTTAGAAAACGTCATTTTATCAGCAAAGCTCGGTCATCGGTCTGTTAATGTATCGCGGCAATGCTGCCAGTCTTCTGTCATGTTTCCAGATGACAGCTATGCAGAGAAATACTTGAGACGCCGCAGAGATCAGGATCAGGTTTTTTTATTTTAGTTTATTTTGTTTTTGTTAAGTTGTATCTACGCGGTTAGTTTTATATTGTGATTAGAATTAGTCATTCTGTAAATAATATACATATCATAGAAATCTATCTATGATATGTATATTATCTATCTAGATATCACGATAGATTTTGCGATTGCCAACTAACATTTGGAATTGGTGCATCGACAGTAATGTCTAACGATATATGTCATGTTTATTCACTTCTTATGTTGACAATTAAGAACCCTAATATTTGTATAATAGTCCAGCGGCCGCCGCCTGTTTTTGTTGAGAGTAATAGGTAATAACAGGCTGAATCTTCGTGAGTAGGTTAGGTTCAAAGAGACGCCCAAGTTATTCCTCCGTGATCATTCTCCATAGAGGTAGCTATAGAGGCGCAGGTATAAAACATGTCAATTCGGTGGGGTGTCGAAATTGTCTGAACAATAAATGGTAAGCTTTTTATTTGAATATTGCGATAATTGGATTCTAACCTAGTATGAAAATTGTCCTACATAAAGGTTGGTTTGACTGGTCGAACTTTAAATCTGTTTACTTCTTGAGTTTTGATTCTCTACTCTACATATTAATTCATGAATCTTGTATTCTCATTCCACGACCACTAATTCGGTAGTGCGACATGAACACGTGTCTTGCAGATGTACTTGTTGTACAAGGAGTGCACTTCCAGGGGTTGGGTTGACCACATCTATCCATATACCCAGTCCAAGGACTGTTAGGGACAATATCTCCATAAGAACATGATGGCGACGCAATGCCGCTGGAACTAGCTGCCCCGATGCTAGACAAGGACGGTCGCACGGTGTGGCATGGAAGGCCGTTTCGTCACTATGGGATGTGTCGCTCTGAGTGCTATGAGTGCAGATGTGAGGCATCTTGTGAGTGACGACAGAACAAAATACCTATTACGTTACTGTAAGGGTTACTCGCTACACATAATGTTAATATAAAATGATACGTAGCATCACTTAGATATCTTTTAGCTTCACAATCCACTTCTATTATAATTTTCCTAATCATGAATTCCTAAAGATCAATCATAATTTCCTTCAATCCTTTCCTGGTCTTATTAATGTGACAAAGCATTGGACGTCTTATTTTGGAATTCACTTTATAATCGGCGGGAGAGTGACCAACCTGGGACGAGCTCTACAGGGTGGGGCACGGACTTTTCCCCTTAGGGGAAACCGAACTTAACACTTATTTAGGAAAAAAAAAATATCAGCCTGGGGTATTTTAAGACACACTTGTGTTTCACACTTGTGTATTGATATCCGACTCAAAGTAAGTGATCAATCGATCGTTTTATATGATTTATATATTTTAAAGTATGACGATATACCCAAAAATGGGTATTTCAGTAACACAGTGTACGAGTCCGTGCACTAATGATGAGCCGCTCGGCCGCTAAAAAGTCTCAGCACTTTGTATGGAACGCGTTTTACTATCTACAATGGTTTATCGTTGCCTGAAAATACGTGATCATAATTCATAAAACAAAAACTAAAATATCTTCAACATTTCTAGTATACTAGTTTCTAGTAGTCCAACCCGTCATGACCTACGGAGCCGAGACATGGACACTCACGGTAGGGTTGGTCCACCAATTCAAAGTCGCTCAACGAGCTATGGAGAGAGCTATGCTCGGAGTTTCTCTGAAGGATAGGATTCGAAACGAATACATCCGACAGAGAACCAAAGTTATCGACATAGCTCAAAGAATTAGCAAGTTGAAGTGGCACTGGGCTGGCCATATTTCGCGAAGAACCGACAACCGCTGGGGTAAACGTGTTCTTGAGTGGAGACCGCGACTCGGCAAACGTAGTGTAGGACGCCCTCTGACCAGGTGGGATGACGATCTGCGAAAGACTGCAGGCAGATGCTGGATGCGGCAAGCTGAAGACAGGGCGCTATGGCGCTCATTAGGAGAGGGCTATGTCCAGCAGTGGACTAGTATAGCCTGATGATGATGATGATGATTTCTAGTATTAACTATCAGAATCATACAAAGAGCAAGTTCATTTCTGTTTGTTAGTCAGTACTAAAAAAAGTTAGATATGATATTTAGACTTCAATATAACCCATATTTCCTGTTATTCTTTTCATCAAAGATTCGTTATGGCTAGTGTTAATTGGTTCGCCTCTCTAGTGCGAGATTATTGGTTCAAATACCAATTGAAAGGCAAGTTCGAATGCAACTTTCAACGACTTCTTTCATTGTTTTATAGATATAAGATAGCATCGTGAGGCAACCTGGACTTATTAATAAATTGATATAACCCCAGTCACGGTCGTGAAATACTTATCTAATAACATGCAATCTAATACTGAACTGCAAATTAATATATGGACAATACGAAAAGCCTCTTTGGTTACTAGCAAAATAGCGAGGTTCGGTAAACTCTAATATTTTAAAATAGTTAGTGCACAACATACATTTTTGCTACACAATAGTTCACGTTAGAACATAAAGCTTACTAAATATCGTTACAGCTATTTTGGCATACGACACAGTCTAGTCTAAACGCATTTAAACTGGTCATCTTTTCAGCCACAGTAATACTCGTATAACGTCATCATATAGAGTCATCGCGCGCGCGCTGTCAGTAGCGGTCGCCGAATTTTGTTTTACGAGAATGTCCGTAAATAAACTAAAGTGTACGAGTTGCAACCTAGTGATAACGGAAGTCCTCGCTTTCATACGAGATCGGCATCATGTAGTCGATAATGAAAGCTTGATAAGGATATGTGAAACTGCATTTTCTGAGGAGGAAATAGATGAGGCGAAGAAGCTGTTGTTTATATCCACGAACACAACAAGAAAACTGGTGTCGCGACGCAAGAACAAGAAACAAAAAGACCTGGAAGATATGGTGACTGTGTTTAAAACAATAGATCCTGAACAGTTACCAGTGTTTGTGGCGTACGACCTACACAAACTACCACCAGTTTGTTTTGATCACGCAAACGCAGACCAGACCAAAATGGCGCGAAGCACTAGGATCACATGACTCACCAAGGCTTTATTATTGCAGCAATGGTCAAGGTAGGAGATATAATACAGTACCAAGAAAATATAGTCAGTGGTTAAAAATTGTTTAATTCAACAATGATTACATTACAATCATTTACGACTTTTAGGTTTACTGGTTTATTGAACTTCAGGGCAATAACAATATAATATATAATAAAGGCCTTATAGTTCCAATTAGGTGCACAATTTTTCTACAATCTAAAACTTGGTATTTGTATGCTAAAGAAATACAAATTAAGTCTTTGTAGTACGAGTGCGCTTCATCCCTTCAGCGACGGCCAGCATTGGCAGCTTGGCTTTGCATTTTGAGCATGCATTTAACTGCTATGCAATCCTGTTATGCTTGAGTCAACGACGCATAGTAATTTCTGTCGTCAAAAATGACATCGTTCAGGTTTTGTCAGCATTATGCCACATATCGTAGAACTGATGCATTTTAAGCATTAAAAATCATCCTTTATTTATTCCAAGTCGTTTATGCCAGAACAGGATGGGAAATAAAATAGAGTCGTATTTGTTTGCTCTGAGATTAGACAAGAGTACGTGGCATAGAAATGGATTAAAAAAAAAAATATTAAAAAAGCACTCTTCATTTCATTACATACTTGTCAATGAAATTAATAGTGTTTTTTTAATTGCAACGTGAAGATGTTTTGTTTACATTGAAAAAGTTATTAATTGTAATAACAAATTTAATGTAAATAAAACATCTTCAAGTTAATAACACCATTCATAACTAAAGAATGTCTGAACCGATTATTTACGATCACTGCTTTTTTGGATTTATTTTAACCTAGAGTAGCAGTATAGCAATTGAAACATGAAAATACTTAAAAAATAAAATCGAAGAGTGGGTGAATGTAACATAATAACATCACGCTATGTTCCTCGAAAGGTTAGATTCAGAGGAACAGTAAAACAATACCCACATTTCGCCAGTGATAGTGAATTCACAAATTGAGTAATAAATAACAATTATAACTTAATTAAATAGTTCATTTACAATCAAAGCAGTAACAAACATTAATACATTATGTTGACTGAAAATCCATTGATCCATGACTAAACACAACATTGTCTCTTCATTAGGAGTTACTTACGTTACAAAAAAATATTGAGAATAAATATGAAAAGCCTTTATCCACGACTCATGGGACAACAGCACAAAACAGTACAACATGACTGCTTTCACAATGTTTTCCTTAACTAAAGACTTAGCTATGTATTTACGAGTATATCAATTTCAATCATTAAAGAACCTGCTCGAAGCTGACACATTATGTAAATACTTTACTGTCGCTACAGCAACCTATGTAGCAGAAAACTTCCTTAAGGTTTTCTGCCTTAACAAGTCGAACCAATGGATAGATTTCATGTACCAGGATCCCATTAACTTTAGGATGTCATATTGGTTTTACCCCTGTTATGCGTTATATCTGTGTGCGTGCAGAGGGTGGTTCATTTGTTAGCACACGTGAGACAACGATTTACAACATTTGCAATAGTGTATGCGATAGCAGTATTGGAGGATATGCAACATTAACGTGCGTGCATGTGTGTATCATGCGATTCCTGTGTTTTACTCGTAATTTGGCATTCAATTAGTTTACTTGCACTTGTGTGTGTGTGTGCACAACGAGTAAAGTAATTGATGTTGGAATCATCTTATACTACTTAACTTTCTGCAATCGGCAGATTGGCACATCATCATAAATAATGAATTTTTTTTATATTTTTATGTTAAAATAAAGAAATATATATTATGTTTTGCTGCAGCTGCGATTTTATTAAATAATAAATCAGTTTTTCATCGGGATAAAAGTAAGATAATAATTATATTCAAGAGCGGGATTTTATGCTGATTAAATATCTAGTAATCAGATATTTAATGATTCATGAATATAACCACCAGATATTAGGTTTTCCAACTTCCATACGCGACCAAAATAGTGGTAAGTCTCGAAATTATTGATGATAAACAGTAGAACTGAAGGCAATGCTCATTAAGTCTTTCACATCATTATCGCTAGTTAGAGCTACCAGGATTGCAGAACTGCAAAGTAATGGCTTTGTATTGCGGGTGCTATTCGCTGTTGGTGCTAGCACTAAATATGAGTGTCACTAAAATATATTTTCAATATAAATAATGCTCTACGTCCTTTATATACATTTATCAGTTAAGCTGATGAAATTTTACCAATGTTATGAAATTCAAAACAATAATTATATAATCCCAATAAATGATTAATTAAAACTTTTTAAATGCTGCATGCTGTCAAAATATACTCAATACTGAAACTTATATCACTTCATAATAGCATGGAGATGCTCGGCGTAATGGCAACAGTAACGTCACAACGCCCGATAAGGAACTTCCTTCCAATAATTCATTCTAATTAGTCAACTAGTATTTTTCGGCTTGTTTTTGTTCATATTGTTTGATTGATGTGATTCGTTGTACATGAAACATTCACATTATTCGTTTATCGTTGTCAAAGAAATGACCAATTCATAAAAAGAGACATTTGCAAAGTCATAAAAGGATATTTAACTCTATGACCGAAATCAAAGTGCGCAAAAAAGCAGTTGAACTTTTTGCAAAGTTGCTTGTATTGTTTAATTCCGTAGTACAGTAGTGTAGCGTTTTATTCCTTCCTCTAACCATTGACGGAAAACGAAGCCAGTAGATACTGTGGCACTGATGGAAGTTATCCGTAAGGTATACTCTATACTATTAATTATTATAAAAAAAATCATTAATACTGGTCTTTTTAAATCTTTGAAATACGGCGGGCCAGTGTAAACCTCTGAACCATTCCTAAGGGACACAAATTAAATCAATCTGATGGTGACAAATTAAGCCTTGGAACTTTAATTCATCCACAATCTGAATATCTAGGATAACCTATAACTTAATGATAGAAGAATTTAAACCCTATGGTAAATTGATCATATCTGTATCCCAATTTAATTGGAGACAACGGTGACGTCACATGTACCTCTGTACTTTTCTTCATTAGGACTTAAATGTCTGTATTTGCCATTACCAAGCAAAACATTCAAAATCACACATTAATCCTCAGTTCTTCTCTTAATAAAACCTACATTTTATTTGATGAAATTACAAAATATTCATAACGTGAATCAAAGGTGAAATTAACTATATTTTCAAGAGCACACAGCTGATGATACTATTGACACCTGTCAAAGCAAAAGCCATAGGATTTTACGTCTCAACAATAATTTATTTAAAATCACATAGTTTACACTAAAATAGTCAATTTTTTATCTATTGCATAGTTGGAGAGTAATTTAATGTTTCTTGATCAACGAAATAATTACTGACTACTTCACTATCACGTTGGTCTAGTAGTCGCAAACGCGACTGGTAAGGAAGTGGTCCTGGGTTTGGTTCCCGGGCCGAGCAACGTGCTATTAGGACTTTCCATCAGTAATTTCTCTATAGCAGCCCGGTGTTTGGATGTGTGCCCGTTGATAGCAATATGCCCCTTTCAAATGGGACTAACATAACAAAACATAACTAGTGAAATATGGGTGTACTATAGGAAAGAACCACCACCCTCCATTAAGTTCGCTCACGACAAGCCGCATCATATCCATAAGCTACAGACCGTCTAGAACCGGTTCCTGCGCAAAGTCATGGGAGCCCCCTATTACGTCCGAAATGAGACTCTCCACGTAGATCTCAAAATCCCTACGGTGAAACAGTTCATGAAGCGCCTCGCCCAGCGCTTCATAGACTGTTCTACCACTCATCCCAACTCCTTAGTGTCATCGGCCGCCGGAAACACTCCCTCGCGTATAAGTACCGTTTGTAGACCTAGACATACACTCACAGAGCCAGATGATCCTATCACTCTCCTCCAAGAGATCGATAGGGCAACCAACACTGTTAGAAAACACAGATCGCCGCCATTCCAACTTCGCCGTCGAGGCCCGTCGCGACAACCTCGTCGATGTCATCCCCCCGACCCTTTGCTAGAGCCAGCCCGCGAAGCTGAGCCGGTAAATGTTTAAAAAGTCCCTAAATAATATATTATCTGTTTGATCCAGCCTGTCCCTTGCTGTCCTCTCTCAGCGACGTCCTAAGCCGAGGTTCGTATCCCTCAGGGGTTGCCCTTAGCGATTGGTCGCTTAGTTTTTAAGTTTTTATGCCTGGCTGGAGGCGTTAATTTTAGTTAAGCCCCCCACAGAAAAGTTCGGTAAAGCAGGAGATATCCCTAAAGGATAAACTGCGAGATGCCCATTCCAAAAAAAAAACCTTGCTCATAGTATTGTTTAGCTCTGCAGGATACGTTATTGTTTTCAATTGTTTTTTGAAATCTGTAATCACTCTCTGCTGTATTTTTGGCGTGCCCCAAGGTACTGTCGTGGGCCCGCTATTTTTTATATTATATATTAATGACTTACCCAAAAGTATCGATAACCCAATGACACTCTTTGCCGACGACAGTACCATTACAATAGCTTGCAAGAATAGAGACACATACGAATCTGACATTAATAATTCTATAGACATTAATAATTCTATAGAATCAATGGTAAAATGGTTGGAAAACAACAATCTTAAGATAAACCTTGGGAAAACCAATATTCTGCATTTTGCCCAAAGATCATCCATACCAAATGTAAATGTCCATTATTGTAACACCAACATAGATAAAGTGAATATGACTAAATTTCTTGGAATAACTATTGACGGCAAATTAGATTGGAAAGCGCATACGGAAGCATTAAGCAAAAAAATTAGTAATTCCGCATATGCATTGTATAAATTAGCCCCCATCTTAAATGTTAATGCGCTGCTAACGGCTTATCACGGCTTAGTGTCCTCTAACTTAAGATATGGACTCATTTTTTGGGGAAATTCAGTAAATAAGGGTATGATTTTCAAAACACAAAAGAGATGCCTGAGGGCTATGTTTGGACTTCATGTTACAGAGAGCTGCAAACCATTTTTTAAAGAATACAAAATATTAACGCTTCCATCAATGTACATTTTGGAGACCATTATGTTCGTCAAATCGAACCCACACTTATTCCCCTTAGTGTCAGATAAAGTTGTTCGAAATAGACGCGACAACACTAAGCTATGTATTCCGAGATCCAAGACGACACTAATGCGGAAAAGTATATTCTGTATGGCGCCAATTATGTTCAATAAGTTGCCAAAACATTGGAGGGAATACAGTACCGACAAATTAAAGAATAAATTAAAAGGCCTTTTATTAGAGAAAGCTTATTATAGCACTGACGAATTCTTATCTGACAATTTAATTTGACTTGTTTGTTGACATCCTAATTTTATTTTATTTTACTATTACCTGATTTGACATTTGATTTTTTTTATTTCTATTTTAAGATGATGAGCTGACATTATTTTATTGTACCTACCGTCTAATTTCTAGTAATGCTCTAATTTAAATGATTAATTATAAATGTGTATAATGGGCAATTTTAAAATTAATTAATGCGGTCTAGCGTCCTGCTTCTCTTATTTGTACGCCATTCAGGCAAAACATGACTGTCTGCTATAATTATTGATGTAACATCTTGCATGCCATGTGTTGTGTATACTCATGTTTTGAACAAATAAATTATCTTTATCTTTTATTATCTTTTTTATCTTTTATTTCCGGAATCTGGTTGGGTGCCCGGTTGAAGGCAATAGGCTCACTTCCTATAACATGGGACTTATACATAACTGGTTAAATGTGGGTGTACTGTAGGTACACCTCTGCCCATTCCTTATTGTGATTATATTTCTTAACAATGTTTTAGACACAAAATGTGTGTGCCGTGATTAGTATCATCATTCGACCAATGCTGCATTTTGCCAATGACTGAACAGAATTGGAAAAGCATAACCCGGAAGAACTACCTGTAGACCATACAAATACGGAACAAATGTTCCGTGCGGGAATCGAACCCGTGACAACACGCAACAAGCGATCAGCCAACCACACCCACTCAGCCACTCAGCTACTGCGCCAACCGAAGTTTAAATGAAAAGCCTCGATTTATAAAAAAAAAATATACAAGCGCTACCTCTCCAGCAAAACAAAATGAAGAATAAAGATATTATAAGTACTAAAATGTGGTATTATTATACATAATATAATTATGTGCGCATTTAATACTAATATAGCTATAGCTTAGTTCGTTTGTCATGTTCCTCTAACTTATGATGTTTTTATTCTAAAGTACTATTCAGGTTGTCAATAAAATTCTTATAATAATTTATAACATTTATTGATCTCAGTGAAACACTAAGGCAATAATTATTGTTAGAAATAACATTGCTTGATAAATATTTTATAAAATGTAATATCTTAAAAAAGTAACAATATATTATAACATCTTTATACATATACCTATCTTGATAGAAAAAAAACAATCTTTTTTACTGATTTATTGAGTCTGGGGCGGTAAGCTATAATCTACCTTTACTAAAACAAAGTTTTGTGTTAACTCTTAACAAAAATAGCTACATAGCTAATCAGACAATATTCAAGTTATTTTCTTATATGTTAATGTTAACTGCCAACAACGTACATACTTATCAGTATGTCATGTCATATGTTTACAGTAGTCCTATGTTACACCAAGATTGGTTCTATTGCGGCTATCAACAAGGGCGTCGAGTGGAACTGTAAGGCCTCAGGTGTTTTTTATGCAACTTGCAACAAAAATTCACCCAGTGCTGCTGAAATATAGCTGCCGCAGGAGCACTACTTTATTACTCCACGACTTCTGTGAATGAATACTCGTATATCTGAGGATATATTCATTCACAGAATTCTTAAATATATTTCTACACGTAATGTTTGCTAGGATCGCATAACAATGTTTAAATTCTTTAAAGACCGATACACTCAGTAGACTCAGTAGACTTTAACATTGGTAAATTTGGGGGAAACTTCTGTACATAATTCAACACAAGACTTGTCTTTGTACGCTCAGTAGCAGTGAAGCATAAAATTACATAAATATTCCAACATTGTGCACTTCCGTTGTATACTGAGGTTATACATGAAATGTGACACTTCGTGCTCTGCTTATGTCTATACAAATGGCAACCGATCCATACATAATTGGGAACGGGTAAGGCAGATGATGCTCCATAAATCTGGGACGACGACGCCGTCTTGACTACACCTGATTAGTTTCTCCATCTGTAATGTGACAAAATCATGACGTTATTATCTGAATTATAGATACTTACAAAACGAAAGCAATTGCTGAAATGCAGGTTTATCAACTGCAACATGCAGGTGACTTCCACTTTTTACCAAACATGTTTCAAATATTAAAAAAATAAACAAATATTTGTAATAAGTAAGTTTAAATGTTTGTGAAAGCACCCACAATACAGGGAAAATTCCTAGTGTGAGGCAAAGTCATGTCAAAAAATAATATAAATCGTTAACACTTAACTGCCAGACAACGAGACACAATACAGAATGTATGTTTGTCGGTCGCCTGGCGGACAAGGTGTAAATAAAGTACTATCAAGAGAAAGAGAGAAGAAAGATGTTAAAATTTTAATTCTATGGAAAAAAATTGAAAAGCTTCTTTGCTAACGTCAAAACTGAAACTGAGTTCAGTAGGAAAGATTCTGGAATTCCTCAATTTAAAGTTTATTTCTAATGTCCCATGCGCAATAGTAAATAAGAGGTTTTGCTCTGGCGTCTATGTTGATATAGCAGTAAATGCATGAAATCTGTCACGTTCTTGACTGGCGCTACGCTAGTGAAGACTTGTTGTAAACAATACCCACCAGATACGCCAGTGCTGGTTCTGTTAGTATCCGATTAAACTTACTCTAACATATTACTTATTTTAGGCATCCTCTTCATCTAAGTATTACGCAGAAATACGCTATGACTTCATGACTACCATGGTTTACCGTTTCCTTCGTATTGAAGATTGCGCAATGATTGGGATAAAGTTTGAGCATATTTTAATTAAATATTTCTCAATATTTTTTAACCGCTTTGGTGTAAAGGAATTTGACTATTATGTTGATAGGTTTTAGTCTTGCAAAAACTTTATAAAGCAACCGTTTGAGAGCGTGTGAGGCAAACATGTTGGACATACATACATAACGTCATTGTTTCATTACACTTTTTAGTAGTCAAATAAGCAATAAAATTACATTTTTATCTTATCCTTCCATCTATATTAAACTGCATGTTTTTCGTAGCATCTGATGATGCACTACTGCTGCACTGTTGCCACTCGTAGCAGTCCGTCTCCGATGGTCAGTTGGTTAGAATCACAATCACGACCTGTAAATGGTAAACTTGAGTTATATGTTTAGATATAGAGCTTTTATCAACGATTATTACTTGCTCGCTGTGTGAAGTTGACTGAGAAGCATCGGACGAGTGATATCGCCGTAATAGTTTTGTCTTAATTGGTTTTGCAGTGAATATGTGGAATCGTCATAAATAAACCACACTCGCATTCAATTATGAGTTTATCAATCTTACTTATCAGATATATATTATAACATAGAATAACTAACTAATAAATCAGAATGTCAGTCTTACTATTTTTACGAATAAAAACAACAAAGATTGTGTTACGTTTACAAATAATGAAATAATGCCATTTCACTTTGACGAAAACACACGCTGAAGAGACCGGACTAAGAGTGCTGCGAAATTTTGCAAATTGACACGTTAAACAATTTATTTTAATGACCAAATTAAAAAGTGTTAAATAAAAGAGAATCATTTAAGCTTGTGTTTAGATACTCCGGATACCTGACTGCTTGTTTGCAAAATTTTGTAACTTCTGCCGTTAAATAATGCACTAACCAGTTATGCAATATCCTTATACAAAAGTAATGCTCTTGCGTCCGTTTTTTACACAACAGTTATGCTCGAAATCTGTCATGTTTTGATTAGGCGCTTATACCCCTGTCTTAGTTTTAAACGAAACTCAGCTTAAACGTAAATCTAGACATTTTTTTGTTCATTAACTATAGTACATAAAGAATTGCTTCATCTTCCCGCAGACCCGTCAAGAGAAAGAGAGACAAGAGATGTTATGTTCCTGGGATTCCTCAATTACATTCTTTTTTTAATGATTTTCCATAATTTCTTCCTACCGGGATTCAATTTATTAAAAATACTTATACTAAATGTGAACCACTTAAAGTTGGCAAGCTTTTGACCATGGTTTGGCTCGCGTGGAGTCGGTAACTATCCTGAAGGAAAGTTTGACCGGGATTAAAAGTATGCCCGTGTGCCATGGGTACATGGATTAAAATAAAACCAAGAAAAAAAAGCATAAACTGTACACACGTTAGTGTAAAAGCATAATTAAGAAACTCATGCTCTCAATTATAACATTGGCATAAAAATCTGTCACTGAAGAGTTTTATCAACTTACTTAGAAATATTTCCCGCATGACAATGGCACGATCCAGATTATGTGCAAGCCATTGTCAACTATCAGCCACCAAAGTAACATCCAACGTAGTTTAAAGTTCTACTTAAGAAAAATTCGGTTCTTTTACCAGATCTGCTCTGCTCAACAAATCCTGGATCTGAAAAAATATATATCAATCACCGTAGTGTTTTATTAATCCTTAAAACCTGCATGGATACTCATAAGTCCATGAGATAAACACTAAAATATTTTAGAAGAGATAACATAGACAGCCACTGTCATGTATTAAAAAGTAGCTTTGTGTGGAAGCGTCATAAACAAACTCATAATCACATTCATAATTATTCTGAGATTATCTACTTTTAAGTCTTACAACTTTAACGAATAACAAAAACAAGAATTTGTTACGTTAACAACGAATGCAACAAGTTCAATGAATTATTGCACTGTGTAAACGTTTATACTCTTGCGTCATTTATCGCACAACAGTTATTGAAATCTGTCATGTATTTAATTGACGCCTGTGTTGCTTAACTTAGATTTAAACGGCGCTCCACTTTAACGTAGGACTTCTCATTTTGTTGATCATCGACTACAACAGTAATCATTTTTTTTTTTTAAACGTTGCCCCACACTAGGAATTTCTCCTGTATCGTGGGTGCGTTTACAAACATTCAAACTCACATACACAAACAGGCAGACCCGAAACAACTACCTGTAGGCCATACAAATATTTGTTCCGTGCGGGGATCGAACCCGCAACACGCGGCGCAGCAGCCGATGGCTTAACCACTGCGCCGACCGTGTCGTCAAACATTACATCATTTTCGCAGACTGTCAAATTAGAGCGAAACAGAGAGACGGAAGATGTTACGATGTTTATTCTTTGGAAAACTTTAAATGCTCTTTACTAACGTTACGATTTTATTATAGCAGTAATTGAAGGAACTTAGGAATTCTTTAATCATACACTGACCATATGACTTGAAATCTGCCACCAAATATATATTGCCATACTAAAAATGTCATACTACATAAACAGAATCATTTAAGTGTAAGTTCAGATACACCTTGTTGCTTATTTACGAGATTTTGTTACTTCTGTTGCTAAATAATGCACTAAGCAGTTATGCATTATCATGATACAAAAGTCCTTTAATATCAAACCCGCTACCTCAGCGAACAGCTTGGTTCTTATAATAGATCTGTCTGACATCCATGAAACTTAATAAGTAGCATAAATTCATGCATAAGTCATGCATTATCAATATACAAAAGTAATGCTCTTGCGTCAGTTACCCACACAGCAGTTACACTGGAAATCTGTCATGTTGGGAGTTGGCGCTTGTATTCCTATCTCAGTTTTAAACGATGACTCCTATGCTGACAGGTTTTACACACGTGAATATATTTAGCAACATCCGTTGAAGTGCGTTGGGTTCAATCATATTTCACAAACATATCGTTGGTTTAGGGGCCACCCTGCTGTCAGAAAGAAACAATTAAACTTTATTAAGTATCTAAATAAGTTTAACTGTTGTTTTTGCTTTAATACAATACAAATATGGTACATGTTGGTTAGGTCCAATTAACACGTAACAGAAATTGCAATCATCTGTAAATGTAGAGTTTTATTAACTTACTCATAAGTATGAACAGCTCAATGGTAGGTCCAGGTTACGTGCGAGCCACTGTTAACTGTCAGCTGCCATAGTAACGTCCACCACTGTTTGAGTTTCTAAGAAAGAAACGTCCCGAGGTTTTACTAGATCTGCTCTGCTGTTGACATCCAAGATCTGAAAATAATTTTAAATATCAATCTTTAAAACGCATTACTGTTGATCATTCATCATGCTTACTAACATAGTCGTAAGTTTTACTAACAATTTTATTGAGTCATATACATATTCTATTCTATTCACACCTGCATGGCTATTCATACGTTTATGACTGTCATGATTTAAGATAAACACTTTTTTATTGTTAAAAAGATTACATACACGGCTATTGGCTGACTGGCGGCCGGCGTATGTTATTGAAGTAGATAAGTCGTGGAATAAATCTCATAATGGACATAATTACTTTAAGAGCCAACCCGGTACCTCAATGAACAGCTTGTTTCTTTAAATAGTTTTGTTTAATATCCAAGAAACTTAATAAGTAGCATATAATTTATATTGACTTGTAAAGGAGGTAGAACTGCTCATTTTACATGACTCAATTTTGTAATATTACTTTAAGTATGTATCTACTTCAAATTAAATATATTTAGTATCGTATAAATGGTTCAGATACTAAATATATTTAATTTGAAGTAAAAACATACAAATGTATGTTTAGCTATCAAACAAAACTGTTTCGTGTTGAGTTTTAATGTTGCGTCCTTTTCTGCATCAACAGTTAAGTAAAACATGTCGAGGATTCGGAGGACGTCACTTGGCCCGGTACCAATTATTGCAGTGAGTGCGTCATATCCATACGCACAACAATCGTGTGAATCAAGCAAATCTGTCCGTTTGCCACCATACGTACTTGTACTGGAAGGTGACTGCTTCACGTACTACTCGTACTGCAAGAGCTTTGGTTTCAATTATAATCAGTTAAAACAACTGGACTCTCTGAGCCCTGCTTTTTAAATTTTGGTCGTCAGCACAACATATTATGTGTAACTTATCGCAGGCAATCGTTGTGTTTTGATAGTTTGCAGGAAGCAGTGTAGATGCCGAGTAGAATGAGAAAACAAAGTACGAATAATGTTTTCTTCAGTTTTCCGATGCTCATATAGCCGAGTTTTGTCCCATCTGTACATAAAAATGTCACACAACATAAGCTGTACCATTTAAGCGTAAGTTCAGATACTCCGGACACCTTGTTGCTTGTTTGCGAGATTTTGTTACTTCTGCCGGAAAATAATGCACTAAGCAGTTATGCATTATCAGCTGCCATAGTAACGTCCACCACTGTTTGAGTTTCTAAGAAAGAAACGTCCCGAGGTTTAACTAGATCTGCTCTGCTGTTGACATCCAAGATCTGAAAATAATTTTAAAAATCGTTAAAACGCAGTGTTCCGTTAATCCTGTACACCTGCATGGCTATTGATAATTTTTTTATCACATGTAAAAGATAAAAACTTATTTTAACACATTAATAGCGGTCAGCGGCTGGCGTACGTTACTAAAGTAGTCATCGACGTATTGAGTAATAAATCCTATAAAGAATGTAAATACTCAAAACCTGAACAAACGGAGTTTTCCCCAACGCGTAATTAATCATCAGGGTGCAATAGTTATGGTTATTAACTAACGGACAATATCGATAATGAATAACACAGATCGCTTCAATAATATATACCTTACGGCCTAGCCACGAAACACGAACGCAGCTGCGGCGGCCGGCACGGTAAATCGCCAGGTACGGAAAGCACGCCCTGAATTTTCATCGTTTGCGTCGTGGCCGCCGCTGCGCTTGGAATGCTTTGTACATTTAAATACATTGAATTATTTTTTTGGGTTTGTTTTTTCTGTAGCTAATTGTCGGTGGCCATCACGTAAGAGCGATGCCCCATTAGTGCGTTGCGTCGCGTCGTCGCAACGGAACAACGCATTGTATGCCACACCTGTGTTGCGTTGACTCTGCGCCAAAGCAACGCAAGAGGGTATGCACGCCGACGCAGCTGCGTCTCAGTTCAGCCTTTGCAATGGATAGATACAACTGTCCGTCGTCGCAGTGGAGCTCCGACAACGCAGCGCATCACCCTCCCTCCCGCTTCGTCTCTTGTCCGTCGACCCGTTGAAACGTCGCGCGCGACGACGCAACGGTCTAATGGGGCATGGCATAAAAAATATATGGAAAACAACGCGGCGACGACGCTGCGACGACGCAACGCAGCGCAACGCACTAATGGGGCCTCGCTCTTAGATGTATTTTAAAACAGTACGTGCATTGCTTAAAGTGCTGCAGGGAGCAGCACTGCGCTGCCACATTTGCCGATTGATGTTTTGAGTGGTAACAAACTTGACGACACGGTTGGCGCGATGGTTGAGCCATCGGCTGCTGCGCCGCGTGTTGTGGGTTCGATCCCCACACGGAACAAATATTTGTATGACCTACAGGTAGTTGTTCCGGGTCTGGCTGTTTGTGTATGTGAGTTTAAATGTTTGTAAACGCACCCACGATACAGGAGAAATTCCTAGAGTGGGGCAACGTTTTTAAAAAAAAAAAAAAAAAAAAACAAACTTAGTGTTTGCTATTTTTTTAATGTGTTGAACTGGTTACCACTGACTTACTTGCTTCTAGCGCTTTTATTTCGTAGCATTATGAGCAGTATCTTTTTTACTTATGGCCCTGTAATGTCTTATTACTGATTGATGATTTTGTAACCAGATTTAGGAGGTTTGATCTGAACTGTGTATCGATGTCATATCCCCCTTCTCTATTTTTCATCATGGTTGCGCTTTGAGGAATACCCGTAACAAACAGCTTGTTTCTTATCAACAATCTCTTTGTCATCTGTCTGTAGTACATGAAACTAAGTAGCATTTTTTAATGAAGTTGAGAAGTAGAACTGCTCATTTAACATAACTCAATTTTGTAATATTACTTTTAGTATTGAATAACTTATAATTTCTAAACTGCCATACGTACTTGTATCCAAGGAATTACTGGAGTACGTACTACTTGCCTTTTTTGATTGATTTAATTAGGATCAGTTAAATACAACGGGATTGTCTGGGCACTGCTTTGAAGATTTGGTGGTAAGCACTCCTTTCTCACATAATGTGTAATTAATTATCGCAGGTAATCGTTATTTATTGCTACAACTAGCTGCGCCCCGGGATGTTACCCGCGGTTCAAATTCGCATTCATCAAAAACGCTGGAAAAACAATAGTCATTTTTTTCTGAAATGTTCAAGTTTTCTGCGCAATTGTCTTAATAACCGTATGTTCCGTAAGAGCCGTCTACAAAGTATGAGAAAACTATAAAAAGATTATATCGGTAAAGTCGTGCCCAAGTTATGGCGTGACTAAGATAAACAGGGATTTATATCCATGCATTTGCAGTCAGGTTTTAAAAGTCACTTAATTTTGCAAAAGACAGACTTCCTTAAACTGCCTGTCACCACTTTCCAGTAGTTTAGCTATTTGCATCACATTTGCAGTAACCAGAAAAGTAAGTATCCGATTACAACATGTTTGTGTCGTTACTGAAATAAGTGTTTTATAGAACGTACGACACTAAATGGCGTGAGCTGCATTAGTGAGTATTTTTGCCGTGTGACGATACTGTTGTAACTAACGTTAGTTATTTGTAGTTAAATAGATAAAGTCCTTAATTTTTTAAATGACTTCAACATTCCTCCGGAATTATTGGTACTGCTTGCTTTTCGTGACTTTTCAGCTAATAGTGCTTTTGTCACTCTTAGAAGTCCATCTGCGACGGTCAGTTGGTGCACTTGTTAGCAACACATACACGACATGTTATAAACCGAAGGTAAACTTGTTTAGATAGACCTTTAACATAATTTATTACTTGCTTGTGTTGCTGGTACGTAAAAATTCGACTGAGTAGCATTGAACGGTTGATATCGCACGAAAGGTTAAACCCTTCTACAAAGCGAGGGTAGGGGTGACCGTTCTCTCTTACGGTCAAGGTTTTTGAGTCCTCTTCAATAGCGCACAACAATACGGTGCCACATTAACGGTCCAGACAACACAGTATTCTGGTTTAGCAGCTGCTCATGAACTTTGTTCCCCTATGTCTCACACAGGAATAATGCCACTTCGAAATAAGCCCGAGTTAATATTTAAAGTTAGCAGAAGTAAATATTAGTGGCCTGAAGTTTCGTTAAAACAACAAGTTTGAGGTTTTACCTTTATATCTATAGGTTTTTTACTGAAACAACTGGTAACGGAAAAACATACATTATTCAATGTAGTTTGCGGAAGGCAAACTGCAGTCTGAAGTGTCGCCTTGTTCCGTCCTTTGAATAGATATCAAGATATTGGAAGGATATAACTCTGATTGTGTACAATTCTTGCCAATAAGTGAATGGACAGACATAGTATTTTGATCAATGATCAAGCTAGCCAAATGTAAATCCAACTCGCTGCCTGTTTGCTGTATACTAACATAGTAGTTCATAAAAGGCATTGGCACTAATAAAGGGTACTACATACTGCATTTTGTAATGTAGGTACATATTTAAAAAAAGTAAAAATACGTGTGCAAGAAGTTGATATCAAAACACTGGCAAATAAGAATCGATCGATTTAATTCCGGTACAAAACACAACAGTTTTAAGATTGTCAACTCTTATCTAATGCACGCAATATTTAGTACCTGTTGTGTTTCCAATTCAGATAATTATTGGGTAAAATTTTATATCCTGGATAAGGTGAAGAGTAAACACCAATCATAATTCAAATTTATCAAAATTTATCGTGGCCACAAATATTTTAAGAAAATATTCATTTTTTTTTCATCCAGATTGATTAAAAGCTATTACCTGGCCTGCTTTATTCGGGTCCGAACTACTGATCCGGTCATAGCTTAAAATATCGAAACTTCTGATCTATCCTAATGATTAAATATAATGTGGAAAAGATATATTATGTGTAGGTACCGTCTCGAAGATAAGACTTGTAAAATGTCTGTAAAATTAAATAGTGATGTGATTTTGGTGACACGGCGTGCAGACGCAGTACAGCTATTTTGGTCGCACGTAGTTATGCAAATAATTTCAAAAATACAACACTACGTATACATATGGTGGCTGCATAATCTAATGTTCTTTTTTAGGATATTGAAGTTTTATAGATCTCACAGCATGTTTTTATTTGTAACAGGAACTTCATTTCTCTCTTGTCTCAACAATCTTCAATTAAACAGTACGATTCGGTTTCTACTGCCCTTACATAGTTAGGTAACACAATAACTTAACTCGACCTGGGTCTAGACTGTGTAGTAGCCTGAGAAGTAACTTGTGTTCTTGGGATCAATGGCTATTTTTTTTTTGCAGCATGAAATTCAAATAATATACTACTGGCTTTTAGTTGCCCATTCCCAAAGGTATCATCATTTTTTGGATTTTTATCTTTAAAAAATTATAAGTAACAAAATAAAATAGTCTTACAAACTTCTATCACGTGGTCCGGTTTAGTATTTACATAAAACCAAATTAGATCAATTATTTTTTTTAATATCTTTTGTGTCACTATTTGTGAAAACGGAGATTGGATTAGAGTTACTTGGTTACAGTGGTATGACTTTTTGGGAAAATCACCAGAATTATTTTATTCTTTAAAGTGTTGATACGATAGCATAATTTTATCAGTTTTCCAAGATGAGATTCAATACTTTAAATTAAATATGAAATGTAGCAAACTGCCTTCAGCGGCGGCGGTGCGCCCATGCCATATTTGGCGTTTAGTGAAAAAAATCACCATAATGGAGATATTTCCGGCAGTCACGACTTTTTATTGGAAAAAGTTTTTTCTTTTATAACTTAACTTATTTTTTTTTTAAACAAACATTTTTAGAGTCATTCACGAAAGACCAATTACCACTTTATTTTTCCTAATATTTTAACAACTGCATTTTTTATGCACAAATACATCGTCGAGATACATTTTTCTAGATTTCTTTTTGAACTTGTTGACTAGGCTAGCGTTTGTGGTATTTATAGTTACGTTTGGTTCTCGGCAAGTCGATAACACCCTCAAACTTCGCATACATAGCCCATATGGCCACTCTAGTGACGTCACATAAAAATATGAAAAAACTTACAATTTATCATTCTGATTGTAAAAAATATCACGCTCGCCTTACCTGAGGAGTCGGGCAGAGTCGATTTCTATAGTCACTTAGATACGTTTCTATCGAGTTTTTCAAACATATCCTCTATTCACTTGTCACCATACCGAACCCACTTTTTCACTGATTTTTTCATACTGTAAAAATCATTATGACTATTATATGCACTTTATTTTCTCGCGGACATTCACTTTCACTATTTGTTTTTGGAAGTTTTTTGACACCATCGTGAACAATTAGTTTATAAGAGATACCACTTCATCCATCCATTCCGAGCCACATAAGCCGGCTTTAGTTCGTTTCAATCTCCTCTCACTCACGGGTAGAGACTGGTAATTAAAAATACGACTTTATTTATTAATTTCACTGGTTTTGTCTAGCACTATGTCATTTTGTCTTATTATTAGAACCTTTAACAATTCTTTAGTATAACGAATCAAATAAGCTCGTTCAGGTTAAACGGATTACTAGTTATTTGTGGAGTTCTAGTTCATCCAGGGCGACCGCTCAAGGCTCAGGACGGTCTAGAACTGGTTAGTTTCCGTTCGCGCTCTGTTTGTGAAGTGAATCCGCGATACCGCGGCCGGCAGACTGACTAATTATACGCATGCGCCACCAAGCAAAATAGGTAGGGGATGACGGTTGTACTTTTAAGCAGGTGGTACAGCCGTTTCGCACAAAGACGGCATTGCTCAATATGGTGCTATTTCATTTTTATCTCATTTCCTCTCTCTTGCGTGATGGAGTCTGTATATTGCTGTCGCTTGCTGCTTCAAATCAACACTTATAGTTGTAGCGGCTAGCCCCCTCTGTTTTGTAGGGTGGTAAAAATAAAACCAATCTCCTTACAGTTTCTGAGCTCCTAGTACTTGGACCACGACTCAACTTGTTGATTGAGAGTTTAATGGGCTTTTCAGACCTGACATTGGTGTGATGCCTGCGCCAACACGCTTAATCCTGAAAACTGGTATGACTGCTCATCATTCCTGGCAATTGTTTTACAAATTTACCTAACGCACTACCAATCAGAGTATTTATTAACACAAAGCAAGTTCTTTCCGTCAGTCAATTATCTAAAGAATATCATAAATTGCTATTTGAGAGTTACCCGTACATATCGGATGGCATCCATCGTGTTGGTGCCGTGAATGATAAAGCCATGGGTTTCAGGTTAAATTAAATTAATGTAAATAGATTAATCTATTTCCAAGAGTCAAGTTTCAACAAAGTTTCGGAGATAAACTCAAACAAACGGACTGATAGGTAGACAGAAAGACAGATCGAACAAATGAAAAAAATGGTATTTAGGTATTACTACCGTATAAACTTTCATATTCAATTAGTAAAAAGCTGTTCTTCTGATATCACTAACAGACACTTCAATTTTGTTTATTTGTATATGTGTTAATACTAATGACTGAAAGAATGAGTAATTGAATGGCGTGCAATTTTAGAGGCATATTTACAGCTGTGGACAGGACCGTGTATAGGGCAACATTGAAGTAACTGTGCCCCTATAAAGGCTTCAAGGATGAGTAATAGATTTCTTTTCTTTAAAAGTTTTGACTGACGTTTGCACAAATCAACTAAAACCAGAGTCATTGATGTAACGAAGAACAGGTGCATGGTTAGCTACTATTATATTGTCGAATCGTTTTTCGAATCGAATATTTGTTTGAATCAAGGAGGCCGCATCATGAAAACGTTTGAATAACACTTTTCTTTATAAACGGATACCAATGTATACCCTCTATGACAAAATATGGTTGTATTGAGACGCTCAGACAGTTTGGTGATAGTTATGGAACTAGAACACTGCACATCACTTTCTAATCAAGCAATTCATTATGACACTCTAAGACCAAATCTATATAAATATAGCAATAAGAATAAATAAAAAAATAAAATGGAATCTATACTACTGTTTATTACACATATGATATTTTCTTAGATATACTCATATCGTAAGCTTAACTTACAATTTGCTTGTAGAAAGGTTTGTTGAATTACCACTCCCCCCCAGCTTTTTCTTCCACCAAATTGACTAAATTAAGAAAGATCATTTAACTTTGTCTGTGTGATCTTTCTTTGGTTGTTACATCTTATTTCTTTTGATTTTTTATAGTGCGAAAGTACGAAAATATCAAGAACAAAACACTTCTTATGTAGGGAAAAGTAACAAAAAGAAAATGGTCGTTTGTCGTTCCGCGTGAATACAAGAGTATTTTTCGTGTTTTGTTTTGGTTAGTAGCTATTAAAATATAAAAATCCTTTAACACATTATTACTGCCGTGATTGATGATAAACCCATCCCAGTTAGTATTCGCTCATCGCGAACGTGTCATGGTCATACCGAGAACTGTGTTGGGCACATACTTGTAGTAAGGTACCTACACCATCCACATGATTCTGTTCTAGATTGGCCGCTTGGGATTTTGTGGAAAAATAACAGCGTTATTTGTACCGAGTCTTTTATTGATGTACAACTACAACACCGAAATAACAAACTACGCATTTCCGCACCCACGATACAGGAAGAAATTATTAGATTGGCGCAACAAAAAAGAAGTTGAAATTAATACCTAGTACGTCAACGGTCTCTTAAATCACTAAAAAATGAAGCTTCCAAGTCAACGCAATAAAAAATACGGACATTTGAAACATTACATATTTTGATACGAACAAATAATTGAAAACCTTGGGGTGCTTGCCATTGACCTAGATTCATGAAATTTTGCAAAAAGTCCAACAGCACAAATAAAGTTAAAATGTTAAAAACGCAAAACATAATTATTATGACGCTATAAGATCATGGGTTTATGAATACAATATGGTATATAATACACTGCAATGTGAGCTTTCAGTGTAAGCAGCAGATCTACAAAGGTGCAAGAGCAGAAAATGCATACGTTGCATAAATTGTACTAGGAAAAAATGAACACTAGGAAGTCTATAATCTCACTCCGACACAGACATTCAAACAGGTTCCACATATCTACACTATGCACACACTTGCTTGCAACTGGAGTTGTTGGTTGACCCAGTTTCGTTGAAATGTGGATGTGTGTGACTACGTAAGTAAGCACTTTTAACGCACGTATCGTATCTAACGATGCTATTACGCCTGTATTTTCGGTAACCAAACCACTGCCTACCCCCCTAGATAGGCAGTGGTTTACACGTAGATTTTTCTGGTTTTGTTCAAGCATATGGCTCGGCTGGTTGGCACTGGTTAGTGGCAAAAGGTTCGGCATGGAATTAGTACCTTGACCATTTGCTATTAACTAGCATAAACTCGACTTCGGGGTGCATCTAACCAATTATTTCAGCGACCTGTACTTGCCTGCACTCGAGACTGCCAGTACATCTGAGTTCATGTGGTTGTTTCACATAATTTATGAACTAGCTTTTGCTATCGACTTCAACCGCCTGAACGAATGTCTGTTGTCGCGAATGCAGACGAAAATGCGGGTGAAAACAGTCCAATGCCCTTCCCAGGGTATCATCTATCTCCATACCAAGCTTCATATAAATCGTTTCACCGGATTAAGTGTGAAAGGTGTGTTTTTGTGAAATTAAGTGTGGAGGCTGCAAATTGTCACAACTGAAAAAATCAGATCCTTCCAACTTGATATTTAGATATCCAATTTCCTCTTACGGTGATCAGCTCCGATTTTACCAAAATCTATACATAATAAGCTATCTACCCCTGACCATAAAGGTTTTCTATGTTGACATAGTGAGAGTTATAGAAAGTAAAATAAATAAGGTACGTAGTTAGGTTCTCACTGCGCCGCTGTAGCAAGTTGCTACGCGGTTGTAGCAAATTTGCTACGAGCCACAACAATAAAGTTGTAAACTCGTATATTATTATGATAATATTACTTTCAGCAGCTCATATTTATTATCCTTATTATCTTTACTTTTAAACCAATACAGCATTGACGACACGGTTAGCGCAGTAGCTGAGCGATTGGCTGCTGCGCTGCTTGTAGTGGGTTCGATTCACGCACGGGACAAACACGGCCTATAGATAGTTTTTTTTTATTTGTAATTGCCATTTAGGGTTTGGCTGTCCGTGTATGTGATGATTCATGACGCGGATGCAATCTGTCGGGAATTCAAAACTATCGTATGATAACAATGCAATGGAACGTGTTTAGTGATAATAAAACTAGTGAGTAATGTGATTCGCGCGACGATACTCAAAGGAAAATTTACACATTCCGAGGATTCTAAAGATCACCACGGATATGCCCTTTGAGATTGAACGAATTCAATTCCCAATTCGTCTGGCCTCCGTCTCATAGTTTAATTCAATCATGTCTTGCTGACACGCGGTTGAACTACTTGATTTATGTATTTTTATTATCTTTCCGCATTATCACAATAAATGACTAAACTCAATATTTATTTTGTACCTACTCATTGTATTACTTTCATAAAAGCCTAATTAATGTCTTTCATAAGTCTTGGCGAACTTCGTACCGCCTAACAGACGATGAATGTCGTGTTACCTTGTAGCTGAACTTAATTTAGGCTTTTATGAACGTTTTTAAAGTTTTTATGCACAAGATTAGATGGTAAGATGCAAGTGAACTCTTATTTTCTTAATGTAAATATTGAGCCCATTCATTTGAGAATCTTCTATTAGCTGACATAAATACTTACTATTGTCGAAACAATAAACTTGACCCTTGACCTTCATTGCAAGAAACGAATAACCAGATTTCTTGTACCAGGAGCCCAGAAACAAGGAGGAGTTCGTTTGTTATACCCTTTCTACCCCTGTTATATTCACCTGTGTGCGTGTTGAGGGAGGGACTTGTTAGCACTCGTGCGACGGAGAGATACAAAATTTGTAAGAGTGTATGCGATAGCAGTATAGGGGGAAAAGTAACACTGACGCGCGTGTATGTGTGTATCACACGATTGCTGTATTTTACTCGTAATTAAGCATACTGTTGCGCCATTCTAGTTAGTTGCGCTTGTGTGTGTGCTCATCGCGGGAAGTTAGAATAGTCTAAAAAACTTTATTGTTTATCTTATGAACGTTAACGAAGCAAAACCAATGTGTAAGGATCGTACTATTATTGATCGAAGACTATACCTAATGTTATTATTATTGTTCTATGATTCAATTATGTTTACGAATCAATTTTAATTAATACTCTGGTAGAAACAGGAACCACGTGCTTCGTAGCCAAATGATGCAAAAGGATCAATATCGCTGCCTCTAAAATACTAGGAACACATAACCAATAGAGGCTGGATACATATTCTTGGTTTCATAGTTTTTATCCGATTTTTGGCGAATTAAGACATAAATGTATGCTATGTAAACATGTCAAAGCTGGGTCATGAAATGCTGAATAACGTCCACTAAACATTATTTTGTAACACCACTTTATTACAGCCAAAGTTGTGATGTTTACAAGAAACGGCAGGGCAAAGTGGCGCTTATTCAGAATAATTTTCCAGTTTTTTTGCAAATATCTAACAATGTATGACAGAATCGCTAAGAGAGTTTACATAAAAGTAGGCCGTGATTAAGCACTGAATGTATTTCGATAGTTTTCAATTACTATTAGCGTTCACTTCTATCGTTATTCTGATTTAAATCATAGAAAGTCGGGGAAATAAATACTGCGGCGGCGAGTAGCGGAGGCCAGATTTGGATTCTAATTAAGTTAACTCGAGTTGCGGAAAAAAAGTAAGGTCATTAACCTGGTAATTTGATTGATTGTTTGTTTTTGAATCAAATAACTTATTTTTGTATAGATTGTTGTAAAAGAATTTTATAACTTAATCGTACTGGCCGTAGAGACATAGTTCATCAATGTAATGTTTTCTTTTTATTATGACGTTTTGTGTTGCAAAATTGTTTTTCCATGCAATACAACTATTTTTTGTGTTGTGGTGGTGGTGCGATAATTATATACTTTCCAATTTTTATAGAGCAGGAGTCATTGCAGAGCTATTTTAATTTTGTGTGACGAGCTGGGGTAAGGATATAACTAGCTCTTTGCCCACGAAATCCTCCGCGTGGATTTCGTACGTTTTCAATTGAAATTTAACATCCGTTTTGAAAACAATAATAGCCTGTAATCATCACCATTCATAATAATTTTCGAAGGTTCTACTGATCCTCCATCAGCTCCAGCTCACCATATGCATTGTGACAGGCGTAAATTACTTTTCTTACTTATATTAAAGTAATCTTATGGTATTAAAGTAGTCTTACGGTATGCTGTTATGGGGCAAAGCTGCAGATATTCAAAATATATTTGTGCTACAAAAACGAGCTGTTCGTGCAATATACCAATTAGGGCCCAGAGTCTCCTTAAGAGATCTATTTAAAGAGATTGGTATTCTCACAGTGGCTTCTCAATTTATTATACATTAGGCAAAATATACATATGTACACTAAAAACAGTGACATCCACAATTTTAATACCAGAAATAAGCACAAACTGTACGCTCCTTTCCACCGGCTTCATAAGGTCCAGAGCTCATTTGTGGGGCTCGGTATCCGCTTTTATAACATGCTACCTCATTCTTTCCTGGATTTACCTTTTAACGCGTTTAAAGCTAAAGTTAAATCAAACCTTTGTTCTAAAGCATATTATTCGATCAACGACTATTTAGAAGACAAGAATAGTTGGTCGCTTTGTTGAACGCAGGACAATGTTGCTATGTTCTTTTACTGTTTAATAGTTCTTTATTTTTGTGTATGTTTCTTCTACTATCCATATTTTTATGTTATTGACATGATCCTCTCATTACATTGTGTGAATGAGTTGTATTTATATAATTCAGCATTGCACATGTCAGCGGGCACGCCCTTGGACTGCCTTGGAGGCTTTTTATGTATTCAGTTTAGCAGGCTTTGCTTGAGTTAATTGTCGATTTTGGTATATATAACTTTTTATTTATTTATTTTGGCATATTGGTGTGTGCTAGCTAACATGTAGCAAATTATTTAATTGAATGACGTATAAAGATGATTGACATAATTATTATTTTTGACATAATGTGTTGTATAGCTTCAGGTTCTTCAAACCTATCAGACAGACGTGTTGCTGGGGAGTTTGTTCCTCCACTTCTTCTTCCCAGCAAAAACACTAGGAAGTGGTGAAGGGTGGGCGTTTTGGGGGACTGTCTTATGTAAACGTCTTTGACGTTCAAAAAGTGCTGATTCTCAGCCTAATTTGAATAAATGAATTTTGATTTTGATTTTTTGAATCAAATCGCAACCCGTGAACCATATTTCCATCATTTTTACTAAATATATAGATAAGTTGTTAACTTAAACATAGAAATTAAAGTAAGAAGCCAGTCTGGAAGACTAGATTTGGTAAATATTACTTGCATAATTTTTTATATCTAAAAATGTGCTAGAAGCACACTTTAGATGTGTTTTGTTATCCTCCTCCATTTTGGTTGAACTGCTGTGAAATGATTTCTCTTTTCCAGATCTTAAGCAAAAGTATTTATAAACAACAGAACCTACAACACATAGGAACAATAGCCCTGTCATGAATGAAGCGATGGGCACCATAAATGGGAACTGTGGAAAAAGTTATCTCTCTCTACATCGTCCTATAAAAACAATAACTGATAATCACCAACGTTTGATGGTTTCTATCATAGTATCCACGCGATATCGGCAAAATTGGGGTAATTTTTTGACAAAAGTTTTAATTAAAGATAATTTGAAACTAGCACCCTCCGTCAAATGAATATAGCAACTAAATGGAATAAAAAATTGTAAACAATGCCTTTCGTATAAGTTTGAAAATAAAAAACCTTGTTTTTTCAAATTATTTTCTGTCTTTCGTCTTAGTATCGGGGTAGTATTCGCAACGACAGTAACGATTGTTAAATGGTACTTCATGCGATAACATATTTCATATGCATATTTTAAACGCCATATTGATACATTATTTGTGAGAAATAGGTACAGAATACAAATAGTTATAAATATACTTTACTGTCTTGTTAAAGGTTTCCTATTTCTACCAATTACATTTATTTAAAAGACGGCAAGCAAAAATGGAGCGGCCCGGATGATCGGATTGTTTTTGAGGCGGCGTAGCGACTGTTTTTGCTTGTGCCAGAGTACTAGCACGTCATAAATGTACAGGAGCTTTGTGCACACTTTCGTAATACATGTACTGAAATGGATTGGACCGTTTTCCTTAACAAGTAGCGGCGCCATTCACATGCACAATATGTTCGTCGGGGTTATTATTCTCGGGTGGTCTGCTTGTTTCTTGGTTTGGACAATCTGAACCTGAGAGAGCATAGGAACTCGTAGCTGCCCCGTAGTATAATAAATTATTTTACTACCATTTGTATAGTAGATTTCGAGCTATACACGATATTGTATTAGTACGAGTAACATAGCTTTGCAATTGAGCTCCTATCATGAATATAACCCTGATAGCCGAGTGACCTTATCTTTCAATAACGTGGTTCGAGTTTAGATTCGATTACTGGATGTTAGTAGTTAGTAGTAGTCCAGTTTTCCTATGATGATCGCGTTGCTAGGTTGGAGTTTATGCCAAATAGCTAGCTGTACCAGGAGAGAATAAACGCAGAGTAGTAATCCCGTAACTTGAATGGCGGTCGATATTTCATTCAAGGGTACTTCGTAGTATGAGGTGGTAGTTGAGTATGGGGCCCACCCTCCTACCTCGTCTATATTGCTGGCGATTGCCTCTCCTAACTTTACGGCGGGAACCGTCGGAATTTTGTTGTTTTACTTTCGCTTGTAGTAAGTCGCGAAAGTGGGTGAAGACTAATAAATAAATAATTTATTACATCTTCATTGGTAGCATTCTACTAAATTTTCTGGAATGATGTTCTCCTGAAATCCTTATTTCGATTTCAGCAGTATTTAATATAATTTTCCAAGTAGCACTATATGCGCAAATACGCAAATTCTCAATTATATCTGCTCTGTGAGCAAGAACTTTATGTACACTTACTTGCAAGCATGCAATACCAATAATACAAATGAATATACAATTTCATGGTTGCCTCGGTATAGTTTTGTAAGAAATTGCCTCGAGTATGGTTTTAAAACGTTTTCTCAAATTCTTATCGACTCCTCTGATTGAAGCCGGAATTTCGGAGTTTTCAAAAAATCTTCTAGTGGTATCTTTCTTGTTTTTTGTAATTTTTGTTTTTCGACATCAATTAAAAGTCCTGTTTGAGATTTGAACGCTTCCTGAACATCTTCATCTTGCTGTAACCCTTAACAATCCAGGCCTCAAAATAATGTAATCTTTATGATATTTGAGGAAAGCATTCCTTGAAAATCCAAACGTGTACCGACGATAGACCATTTTTATATAGGCCGACATCAACTTTCTTTGTCAATATCTAGGTATTATAATTATTTCACAGAGAATAGCTGTCGCTTTAACATCTATCATCGTTAACATTAAGCCGTGTGAGATTTTCAATCCTCCAATCTCTGTCTTCACTAAATTATCTCTGTCTGCCTTGATAGTTGTTCTCTTTAACAAATTGGAAAGTGCAATTCAAAGAGCTGAGTTAGGAGTGTCATTTTCCCAAAAAAGTTAATCATCAGAAACCAATTTGACAGGCATCAAACTGCCCAGAAAAACACTAGAATCATCATAATCAGTGACTTCTGTGGTTTCTAAATGCAATTTTTGCTTATAGTTGGCTTGATTAGAAGCACCGTCACAACCCCATTTACTTATTAGTATCACAACGTTATACGTCTCATCAATTGGGGTTGATTAAATTAATCTCTTCACAGTAATGTCCAAAAGAGCCTGCAATTCTACTCTAGCTGTTGTATCAGTTACAGATGGATAGCAATTTAGATTTTCATTTTGTAGTGCGTAGTAGGAGGGAAATATGTAAACACTAATTACTTGTCGGGTGCTTTACATTTCGTCATTTTAAGTGGCCTAAAGTAATCATCATCCGGTGCAAACCATGTATTTTTTTTTCTCTTTCTGCACTTATTGTGGATTCTTAAGCAAGTAATCTAATATTGCTTTTAACTTTGAAACATATGCATGTGAAAATTCATCTGAAACTTTTCTTGTCACAGTATGTTCTACACGTTTCTTTTGTTGCTTGGGGCTTAATTAAGTGAAATTTTTTCTAAGACTTACTTCGGTTTATGTGCCAATAGATGCTATCTCTGGAGATGGAACGATAATTAGTGTAGATGTGCTGGTATCTAATTCGTCGACTTCTTCCACCAAAAATCGGACAAAATCATTTCTGACTCTAACCTCTCACTATAATTACTTTTGAATACTTGTTCCTTACGATGAGAACTTTCTAATTAGCTATAAATATAAAATCAATACTTTGCACAAAAGTCCTTCAGTTTTGTATCATTATCACAGTTTAAACCAGATATTTTGACCTAATTTCACTGTACAAAAAGTTATTATCTTTAAACTCCACTAAAAAAATACAACCGGTAACTTCACAAAAATCAAATTAGTAGGGTAGTCCGTATGTAATTGTAGATAATAAAGAACTAAGGTTATTGTCTCTCGGTGACTAACTACCATTTGGTGGTGTGGAATATACATACAAAATCATCGATTATGTTAATATCTTTTTTCATGCAATATTGAAAGCAGTATAACTCTGTAAGTAACGGCTTGGTGAAAAAAGTCGTCAAACATAAAAGTATTGTATAAGTGTATATACATAGATATCAAAAATGTACATACCAATCCTTAATCATACTTTGCGATTTCAGCCTTTTTAGCCGGCATGAGCGTCCCCCATTTTTATGAATGCTATGCAACGTGAGCAAAACAAGTACCAGGAGAACATAACCAAGAAGGAGTTCGCCTCATAAAAATACGAAATTTTTCATTCGAATATTAGTGTTAGACTGGTTTTCGAAAGGTTAAGGATCTGTTCTACATTTTAGTACACCGCGATTTTTTATGTTTATTCTATTGTCCATACAAATATAATTAATACTGAATCACTTTACCTCGTTGAAAGGGACCTTGGTTATACATTTATTGGTAATTAATATGAAATAGCAATGTCAGAGTCGTGGTTTATAATAATACCAGCCTGTATGGACGTCTGCCGCCTGATGCTGGTAGCCATCTAAAAGCAATTGATCATCATCATCATCATCATCATCATCAACAGGCTATACTAGTCCACTGCTGGACATAGCCCTCTCCTAATGAGCAATTGATAATATTCTTTAAATATTTGTATGCATACTTTCTTATATGTAATTATATGTAGAAAATATAAGTTAACACTCCGATTGGAAACGAAATGGAAGAGAAAGTACAGGTGTATAGACGATATCTACACCGGTGATAAGTTTCAAGTAAAGTCTAATGTTCTCAAAGAATAAGTCATCGTTCTAAGAGTGTATATAAATATGTATCTACAATCGCACGCCATTCAATGTTTAGCTAGTCTTGGAGTTTTATACAAAAACGATTACAGAGCGGTTTAATTGTTTGTATAAGAATGTCTGCAAATTTAATTTTTATATCATAAGCATAAATGCCATCCCCTGACCTGTGAAACATCTAGACCTAATTTGTAAAGGTTTTGTGTCATCTTAGGATTAGAGTACGAGCCTCATCCCATAACTATATCATAAGTCGGATGGGCGCATGCGTAACATTCGTTGGTCTGCCACAGTAGCGCGGATTCATTTCACAAGCAGAGCGCAGACAGAAACGAACCAGAGAGCCAGCTCCCTTGGCTCAGAGCGGACGCCAAGTGAGCTGGTATCTCTTATAAACTAATGTAGACTCCATGTGAACAGAACGGACGCATTTGATTCGGTTTACTAAACAATTGTGAAAGGTTCTGATAGTGAAGAGAAAATGAAATAGTGCTAGACAAAACTTAATTAAGATTCCGTCATTTAATATTTCGCAAACTTCGTAGATCAGCAGCGTTTTGAAAATAAAAGCAGATAGGAAAGAGTTGGACTGGCGCTCGAGGGTTCCGTCTCAAAACTATGACCAACAGCTCGTGGCTTCACTCAAGTGACCCGAATTTAATGAGAATGAATGTCTTAATCCGAATTGAGGCCAGCCAGCGCATCGAGCTACCCCAATCTGTAACATTTTTTCGATAGTTTTTCCACTTTAATACAAAAGAATAAGGTTCATTTTCAATTGTGAAAATTTGACAGTTTGGGATAGCTTGATGTCTGTGTGTCTTTACTATTTATTTATTTATAAACAAAATATCCTCCACGAATGCCGTTATCAAACAACTTAGTTTGGATATAAGTCCACTTTAGATGGTTTATTATGCAGTTAATTTATTTTATTCATCAGTGTGTTTTCTTTAATAGGGTACGCCCAAACATGGAGATAGTTTAGTTTCGTAGAAGAACCTTTTCTAGTGGACTGGTGGTGGATGTATGTTGTATGCCTTGTTAGTAGCGAGTGACTGAATTGTGCCTGGCTGGAGGCCTTAATTTTAATTAAGCCCCCTACAGGAAAGTTCGGTTGAGCAGTAAATATCCCTGAAGGATAAACTGCGAGATGCCCATTCCAAAAAAAAAAAAAAAGAGTGACCGAATGAAACCGCGGCACAACTGTCTTTGTCTACTGCGCTTTCGTTCTACCAGGGTGAAAGGACTTGTAAAGAGTTCATGTCAACCATCAATATGTTCCCAGTTCAAAGCGTGACCGTGAAAATTAAACGATTTTGTTGATAAATATTGTTCTTCACAGTAGCATGTATTGAGTATTTACCTCCTCCTACCTCCTTTTATAAAATATGTATAATATTGTAAGGTATGCACGTTTGTATTAAGGATTCCTTTATAAATTGATAAAGGCTTCTCTTTAACAATAATGAGTGTTAAATTATTAATTTAAAATGTTGGAAATGCCGTCAGCACGTAAGCTAATGTTATTCAAACTATTTAATATTGATTGCTTGCATTAAGCGTCTTCTCAATAAATAGCTTAACTTCTGGAACTACGATAATTTTCTTCCTATCGCCTTAAGTATTAGGTAACCATACCAACTTATTATAAGATCTGCGTCCGTGTTAATTAATATGCCCGCTACCGGAGTCTACACAACTCCGGTGAATTTTTCTCCATCTTATTATCTGTATTATGAGGATCTATTTATTAAATGATCGTTTCTTCTGCACTCTTATAACCATCCGCATTTATGACCAGATCTTATTTTTCTTTTTTTTATTAAAACAGGATGTATGTTGTCTTATTCATTTCAACCCAAATATACCCAAGCTACGTTACATCGTCCGATCCACTGCTTCTTCATATTATATTAAATCATTCGGTCAGTGCGTGCTCAATGCTCATGTGACTCCGTCTTGATTTACAATTAAAGTGGTTATAAATGTATTACTTTAAAGCAACTTTTGTACCATTATATCGGTTTAACCATCTGTTTTAAACCGGGCTAAATTCGTAGTCCAGGATCTCAAAAATTAAATAGTATCAGGAGTTCAAAAATTAATAAGTAACGATTTGTTACTACGTTTTGCATGGGTGGGTGCAAACATGTTTTTATAGATGTTTTATACAAAAATACCATTAAAATTATCGACATTTCAGTGGATTTTCACATGACATGAGCATACAAAAAAAACAGTCATATCGGTCTACCCGAGTTCTCAAGTGATGATCTTTTGTACGTGTGGCAATTTATTTATCTTTATATAGATTACATAAAGACATTAAATGAAGGTGTCGTATAGAGTTCGTGAAAACAAACATCACCTACCCAGATAAGAGTCTAATAGATTAAAGTTCAATAATATCTCTCACGGTCTATGAATAATTTGTAATTTGGGTCAGGCTGAGTAGCTTTACAGATAGAAATAAAAATCACAATGAGTAGACGTTGTGATATTTGTAAGTCAGTAGCACCATGTGTTCAATATCTGTATGTGGTATGAAATAATGGCACTTTACCTATGTTTTTGTGTGACCGCTTAAGTCTTCTCAATTTCACTATGTCCTTTGATGCAGATTTCGGAAGGAAAATAAATAAATAAAATATATAAATTAAAATGTATTTTATTGTTGTATTGTTTGAAGGGCCGATATCCGCAAACACGAGTCTGCGCGTATTTTGCTTAACGGGTGGGACAATACCTTATTCGATCCACCCCATGCTAAATAAATAAATTCAAATGTAACTTAATATGAAATAAAGGTAAATCATATAAAATTCTGTACAAAGCAGGAGCGCGTTCTTCGCTACTGTATATTTAAAACTAAAGCATAAACGTAGTATTTTATGAAACAGTTCAATAGCACATTATTTAAACAAGAGTGTGAGTTATAATTTAAATACTTTACCTATTGTTTGTATTGTTAGACGGGCCGATTTCCGCAACTCCAGGACTAATAAAAGACAATACTTTACCTAACTCAGATATATTATATAGATAGGTAATATAAAGTTTTTTCATGATCTCATACTACACTAGTAAGTAAATAAGTACAATGGAATAATTACTACTTTTGCGTTAGGGTTCAAATTATAGGCAGTTAACACTTGCTAAGTACTAGGAGATCAGAAATAAGTAGGATGTCGGTACTCACCACGTGCGCGCTCGCAAGACGTTATTTGTTGGTAAAACTTGGCTGAAGCCTGACTTACTGACAATAAATTTGTCCATTTAACAAGTTTAAGAACACTTTTGGGACCCAAAAAATGAATACTTGCAAATGCAGGAAAATAGACATTAAATATTAGCCAAAACATTAAATATTACCATCAGTCCTTTTTAATCTTTGGACAAAACGATTGCTTTTGTTTATTTAAAGTAAAATATCACTCTGACTCGTACTCGTATTTGAGACTTTATTCATAGAGTCTAGGAAAAACAACATTATTTATAGCAAAAGTATAATTATGTGAGATTACTAACTATGTCTCTTATTTGAGAAGTTGGTACCTAAACAACACAGAAATGTCGGTGTTTTAGGTTGTCGCTGTAAAGAAATGAAACACCGTAATCTGTGCCGTGTTCTTGCATATTAAGTTGATACACATTTAAGTGTAGGTAAGTACCTAAAACAGCCACATCAGAGGTCCTCTCACTTCAAACTTCGCAAACGTTACTTCTATCCTTTATTTTTTCACTCTCGCACTCCCCGCGAGAGTGATACCATGCCGTCAGTGCAGTTGATACGATATGATACGACGGTTTGTTTCAACAAAATACTTGTACACTATATCTTTTTTGATTAATAAACAAAAAAAAAGCAAGATACCGGCACACAGTGAACTGATTTTGGAGAATGATAATTTATTGGAAACTGCTTTGCTTGCGGCTTCGATCGCTATAATTAAAAATCTATTCGGGTGGTGATCTGCTTGTAATAATATAATCCAATCATGATTTGAAAAGACATGAGGTGGTTTTTGCAAACTCATGTTGAAATTAAATGTGCTTGCACAGTAATTAAGTTGTTTAACTCTTAACAACTAAGGGATTCTCGAATCACTTTGCCAAGATGCGCCACACTTTTCTGATTTATTACTTGCTAATGTTACTGGACGGAATTAAGTGATGTTGCGTTAAAGAAATGTGTTTAAGGCCTATTTTACACCTATGTCAACCTACTTAACTTATAGGGGGATGTCATGACATCCATGATCAAAAATATCATTCTAGCTATTCTGCTATTTTATTCTATTCTATACAATATTTATTTATTTATTTAGTAAATCATGGAAGATATTCTACTCATAATGCACATTTTTTTAAGGAATGATGAACTCATCTCAAATAATACTAGCGTTGTCGTCGCCAAAGTGACATTAGCTACGGGTTTGTAACGTAGACTGCAGAGCTACGCCGTAGCACATGTACGAAAGACTTTACAAGATTACGTTTTCAATATTTCTTGTCCGTGTGACATAGGTAATTCTTTAAATATTAAAGAACGTCTCTAGCTGTCCAATTAATCACTTTCATAGCAGAACAAGCTCACCCACTTTTATATGACACTACATGAAACATTCATATAATTATAAAATTTTATCATTACAATAATTATAAAAAATATATTTAATTACCACACAGCAAAATCAAAACAAGATAGAAAACAATAACATATAACGTCACGCGGTCACGCCAGTACCGCATGCTTAGGCAAGGGATAGAAAATCAGTATAAATAAAGGGTAAATGTCACAAAATTTGAATAACATGCACACACATTACTACAAATAAACATAATAAAAATAGTTTCTCAACCAGTTACACCTGAGCCACCATTTCACATAGAAACAAGGTCGTAGTACCAGGGGTACATATGCGGTAAGGAGACGCAACCATCGCTGTGATCATGACGTCTCTGAATTTCCCTAGTCAGTTATCAAACTCCCAATAACGTGCATGCAATAGTCTAACTCAAGCTAGTATGAATAGAATAAAAATTAGCCACTAAAAACACAAAATTAACACTAAAGGGTAGTTTTGTCTCTTTGTATAAGCGTCAAGCTTGTGATGGCTCTTGGATAGTATTGAGATTCCTATTCGTGAAATTTAGCAGAGCTTGTTGTCACTCGGTTAGTATAACAATTAAAAATCTATCACATTTGGGATTCTTACCAGTCCTTATTACTGTATCAAAAGCCAAGGCCGCGCTGCTGCTTCTTAATGTCAGGGTTCACACATCGTTTATAAATTGACTACCGAGGTTGGATAAGTTTTAAGCAACTTTAACCTTAAAGAAAACAGTTTTGTTAATAAGATATGTTACAATTGTTGGTGTGCAAAAATGCATATTCTATCGTTCTATTGACCTAATTTAATACTGATACTAATTTCAGCATAAAATTCAACTCCTGAGATTCCGCAATGTTGACACGAAAGAGATTGTCAATAGTTTGTTTTTGATATTAAAAAATTCCAATGCCTCCGTGGGTGCCTTTGCGGAGGCAACAAGCTTTTTTTTTTTTTTTTTTTTTTTTTTTTTTTATTTTAAGGGCTTTATCGCTGAGCGATAACGTCACCCTGTAGCACATCATCAAAATAACTAAACCTAAAACCTTTTTAATTCTAAAGTTACTTAGGTATAGTACTACTACACTACTTACAAATTTACTTTAAAACAAAAAATGCTAATTTGTACATTATCCTAGCTTGTTCCGATAAAGGAAAAGCCAGGATAGCATTACAGTCCCCAGTGTCGTACTTGTTTGTTGGACCAAGTAAATTAAATCGCAAAGCCTCATTCCGCACACACTCCATCAAAACATGTTGCACATCTTCGACTACTCCACATTCTTCACAGTTGGGTGACGTAACCTTTTTCATTAGGAAACCAAACTTTCTTGAGGGAATGTGACCGGAACGAAGTCTTAGCGCCATAACTAATTCACTTCTGCTAAGTACATTTTGATCGATCCAATTATACACTGGAAGCTGTGGTTGGATGGTTTTGTACCAAATTCCCTTTTCTGTTGACCTTTGGTTAAAGTATTCACTCCACACATCTGTACACTGCTGTTTTATTATTTTTATATAATCTGTATATAAAGGACGAACATTTACAGAAATTCCATCTGACACGGCTTGGTTGGCCAAAAGATCCACTCTTTCATTGTCCCGGATTTGTACATGAGATGGGATCCACTGTAAAACTATCGAGATTGATCTTTGACCTAGTTTGAATATAGACTCCAAAATCATGTAGGCTATCGGTACTCCTCGCACGGGCGAGGTGCACCGAGCCAAGTGTTGCAGCGAACTCTTCGAGTCTGTTAGAATGACAAATTTATCATGATTGATTGAGTTAATATAAGAAAGAGCCTCTGCTATTGCAATTAACTCGACATGCATAATGGAGATATCAGAGTCTATAGCAAGTTTGACATTTGTATTTAATAGTGGATCCCAAACCGCAGCGCCACTACCAGCACTACTCTTAGAACCATCTGTGTAAATCTTGTGAAAACCAACATATTCCTCTTCTATAAAATTTGTGCATATTTGTCTCAGACGGTTGCCGTCATAATGTCGTTTAGGTTTAGTAATAGATGGTATATTATGTCTAATAGCCTTATGAACATTAATGTTGCTGACCCATGTCCCCAGAGAAAACATTTCAATTAACCTAGCCGAGTGAACAGCAGAAGATTTAAGTTCATTGTAAATTGAGACCAATAGAGGTTGTTTTCTACCTCTCCAATATTGGGAATTACTAATGTTTGCAGTTAACGACTCAATCAAATTAATTGCAATGCTCTCCCGAAATGACATACATTTTAAACAATACTTGGCTCCTAGAAATTTCCTACGAATATGTAATGGAGATAGATTTAATTCACTCTCCATCACGTGGATGGGAGTGCTTCGAATAAAGCCACCAATAACACGAAGCGATTTGTTTTGCGCTTTGTCCAATTTAGATAAATGGCACTTGTAACTCCAATCGTACAAAAAGCTACCATAGTCTAACCTACTGCGAATTATGGAGATATATAGTCGACGCAGATGTTTAGGGTGAACACCCCAGCCAGGGCCCGCCAATACTTTGAAAATATTTATATAATTTAAAACCTTTTGAACCGACTCATTAATATGTTTTCCCCATCTGAGTGATTGATCCAACCACATTCCCAGGTATTTAATATTATTCACTACAGAAATATTAATATTATTAATTTCTAAGTTAACAGGTTGTCTGCACATACCTCTCTTAAAAATACAGACCTTAGTCTTATCAGGAGATATTTCTAAGCCTAGATTGATTACTATGGAATTAAATGCATTCAAAGCAGACTGCAGCTCTGAGAGAACAGCATTGACATTAGAACCTGATTTAAATAAAACAAAATCGTCAGCATACTGAGAAATATCAACGTTCGTAATGGCCTTGCAAATATTGTGAGTCGCAACGTTAAATAAAAGAGGGGAAAGTGGGTCTCCTTGGGCCAACCCCCGTCCCGTAGACCGCCTATATTCTTTATTATTAATTGAAATCTTAAGTATTCTCTCATTCAAGAATCTCCACAAATATGAACACAACTTACGACCTACCGAAAGTTTATCGAGAGTGTACAGTAAACTAGCGATATCGATATTATTATAGGCGTTATTGATGTCAATAAAACAACCAACTGTGACAAGATTTGAAGTAAAACCAATTTGAATCTTTGTCGTCAAAGCAACAAGACTGTCTAAACATGACTTAGACTTACGAAAGCCTACACTATTATCAGAAAATGTGCATCTATTCTCAAGAAACCATTCCAACCGTTTGTTCAAAATTGAGTGAAAAATTTTGCAAAGACATGATATCAGAGAAATAGGTCGAAGGGAAGATGACAGTCCCGAAACTCGACCTGGTTTAGGAATAGGAATTATTTGAATATTGCGCCACTGTCTTGGAACACAACCAGTATCGTAAAATTTATTGTACAGAGAAAGTAATAATAGTTTACCAGTGGCTGGAAGATTCTTGACCATAGAAAACGAAATTTCATCACCACCAGGTGCCGTGTCTTTTGATTTTATGGAATTTTCTAATTCCTGAATAGAAATAACAGCTTCTAATTTATTATTGCAGGACTGAAAGCAGGGTTCAGGTGGGGAAACGTAATCCGGCGTTAGGTCATTAAGAAGCCTTTCTGCTAAAGTTGAGTCGACGTGTTGATATTTAGATCTACGGCCTTTTACCCATCTCATTTTGCGCCACATATCACTAGCAGAAGTTGTCTCATCGATACTTGAACAAAAACCTCTAAAGGATACACCTTTAGCCTTTCGTGTCTGCCTCTGCGATTCCTGAATGTTCTCCTGCAATAGTGCGTAATTTTGAGGTGAAGGGTTACCCCTAAACTTTGCTAACGCTAAACGTCGTGATGCCACCGATCTAGATAGCTCAGGGCTCCAATACGGTTTTGGTTCAAATTTCGAGTTGATATGTTGAGGAATAACAATTTGAGGGATGTGGGAATCTGCAGCTTTCTGTAAAGTGTTTTCAAAGAAGTCATAACACAACTGTGGGTCTACAGGGGCGGCTGAATCATGGAGAATGTTTTCTACGGACGAAGCATACTTCTCCCAGTTAGATTTTTTAAAATTTATTTTACGAATATTTTGTTTAATAACATTAATATTGGTGGATAATTTAATAATTAGGTGATCACTGCCTAACGATTCATTTGTAACTTTCCAAATAAAATTTAAAGCCAAATCCACAGAGATAAAAGAAATGTCGGGAGAGGATTGTTGCACCAAATTATTCACCAATTTTATACGAGTCGGACTGCCATCATTAACCGATATAAAGTTATAATCAATCATAGAATCGAATATCTGCGATCCACGCTGGTCAGTTTTATATGACCAGTTGGAATGGTGACCGTTAAAGTCACCTAAAATTAAGGTTTTGTTATTTGCTATCGAAAATATATTATCCCAATCTCTTTGTAAAGTACGAACAGTTGAAGGGCAGTAAATAGCAACGATATTCTCAATATACTGACAATTTAACAATTGAATGCACAAGAGTTCAATACCTGGATTATAATTATGTACATTACGCAATTGCGCTCTAATCGATTTGTGAACAATAACAGCTACCCCCCCATAGCCGTCATAGCGGTCCAATCTGAAAACGTTATACTCATTCAAATGAAAGTGGCTGTCTGGTTCCAACCACGTTTCACTGATAACGGCAATAAAAATCTTATCTTTGAATAAAAGCTGTTCGAATAATGCTGATTTTGGCCGCAGACTTTGTGCATTCCATTGTGCAATATTAAGTGCGAGAGAATTATTGTGACAATCCATTAAAAAGTTTACTTAAAAGTGAATTTTCTGGCAAATTATTAACCACACTAATTACCAACCATTCTACGATTATCTTAACCACGCTGTTTATTTTATTCTTAATTGAACCTTTCTTCAGAAGTATATTAATAATGTTACTTATAAAATTACCAGACGACGTATCTTTTAGATTACGAACGCTTGATTTCTTTCTATGACAATCACTTGGCTTCTTTGGTATATTGGTTTGGGTCGATGTTTCTTGTTCACTCATAGAAGAGGTACACGATACCTCCGAATCCCAATCCATAACGCCACTGCCCGCGGCCGCGGACGGACGAGACTGCCACCGTTTTTTATGTTGTGTAGTTTTCTGTTTCGATTCTCGATTCGGATGCGAACTAATATCCTGTTGTTGCCCAGGTATTATGACAGCTGTTTTAACTTTATCGGCATATCTTGTCTGCTCCACATATGATTGTACTGGGTTAATATTTTCTAATGTACTTGTTTGGTTATTTTCTTCTGTCACAACAATATTTGTAACCTGGCAAATAGGAGGAGGAGATGCAGGTACATATAATAACAATGCTTTACGGTACGTACAATTAAATTCATTCATTAACTCTCGTAATCTTTTTTCTTTCAAGTAAGTAGGGCATTTCTTATCTAGGGCTAAATGATTACCCTTACAATTTACACATATAAATGTAGTTTTATCGCAATTGTCGTGACTACCTCCACATTTAGGACATTTAACTTGACTAGCCGTACACATCTTTGCAATATGTCCATATCTCCAACATTTGGAGCATTGAGTTACGGGTAATGTAAATCTCTCGACTTTGGCTCTCATACCGTATATATATACATAAGAGGGTACATGTGCACCTTGAAAACAAATGCGTATAGACTCGCTTGCAATCCATCCATTAGAGTTACTATCTCCATTATAATCAGTATCTTTACATCTACGGTTGAGACGTTTTGCCGATAGAATTTTCATATCACACGAGACATTACCAACAAATTCCTCAATTGAAAGATCCAGTTCTATATCTCTAATAATCCCGTATGAAACTGCAACTTCCCATGATTTTTGTGAACGCCAACCCATTTCGTCAAATACCTTGCAATAAATCATTTTTTCGGCATGAGATTCATTGTCAAATGTGATTATCAATTTGTACGGATTAATATATTTCACGCGTGTTATACCGATTATCTCATTATTTTTAAATAGTCTAGCTAACGCAAATTGTTTCGGAAACTTCTCTTTATTGTATACGCATATCTCAACTGCTTCTTCTTCAATATTACAGCTTATCTCCTGAACTGGAGTTGGTCTTCTTGCGATTCTCTTCCCAAGTCCATTCACCGTAGTCCAACTTCCAGATGAGTCATCCTCCCTATCTCTTTTTCTCCCTAAATTATCGTCATCATTACCTTCTAAACTTCCCTTCTCTAGTTGTGTAGGCATCTCCATATCCAAGTGTGTTATATCCTCTGAATCTTCCCTTTGTGTATCACTACATTCATCTATAACTACGTCATTGGGCGAGTTACTCATATGATATTAGATCGAACGGCCGGCCGGCCGAGCGTGGCGGCTCGGCTACGATCGAAAAGGATCTTATCGCAAAAACGGTAATTAGCGTATACTCGTACACACGACTAATTAGCCCGCGGCGCAAATCGACACTGGCAACAAGCTTTGGCTGCTACAAAACAATAAAACTGAGTTGTTGTTGTGATATTTTATGTCACACATTTAGTTCGTTAAAGTCGGGGATCCTGTTACTGTACGCTTGTGGCAACGAACCATTAAGTTTCGGCTTAACAAATATGGGGTTACATTTGTTGTTCACGAGCCTCCTATCAGCTCCTGTAGATTTATACCAAATTCTCTGAAGCCCTGAAAAATATTTTTAATTATTCATATTACATACTCGTACACAACATTATATACTTATATATTTCCCTAGTACCCCGAGAAAGTTTGTAGATGAATATTTTGTGGCCTTAAATAAGATCTTGCGGTAGTAACAAAGCTTGCTTAGGTGTATTCTGTTTATTATGCAACAATAAGCAGAAAACAGAATTTATTTATTTGGTTTACACTTTAATTTTAACGGTTGACACATTACAATTATCAATAACACTTCGGTCATCATTGCTGGCATACATTTTATCACTGTCTATTTTTTTTATCCAAAAATAATTTTATTTTCTCATGGTTACGTTCCTTTTTCGTAGTGAGCATTATTGTTTTAGAAATATATTATTTAAAAAAGCTGGCGCAAAAATATTAGGTACAAGTTGAAGTCATCTAACAATACTCATGGATATTCTGCTGCTATGATAACCATCAAGAAAAGTACAATAGCTTTAGGCAGCTCCAACTCGTATTTTTGTTTTCGTTCTCGTTGTTTTATTTTATGTTTTAGGGATTTTTTTTTTAAGTAATGTACAACAATGGGACGTTTGTGAATAGGTAATAAGAAAATACGCCAAACTTCATCGCAGTTCGAATATTATGTACTAACTTGATAGTTAACATTTGTAATAAATTGATCTTACAAAAATATCACAGACAGCATGAAAAAGAAATGTATCGCTAAGAAATGTATCTATGTCACGTTTTCGCGATATAGATAAAAGTTTACATACTGCAATTTTTAACCTTTGTAATAAACTTTTCTAGTTTGTTTTCACAACATACATTTCTGAACGGACTAAAATTTCAATAATTTGTGATTACGGACAACATTTGACACTATTTTTTTCTATTGTAAAATACGCGATAGTCCGAATATTGTGGATATTTTTTGTCGCTTTGAAACCATTATTGGGATGAACGTAGAATGTGTGACTGGTACGAAACCCAGGAGCAACTCATATTTTTTTTAGCCAATTTTCCTTTGTTTATATTCTGCTATTTGAGGCAAAGACAAATCGAAAACCATGAAAATCGGTCCAGCAGTTTTCAAGTTGTTTTGTATGTAAGTGTTGTAACAAACATGACTTTGTTTAATAGATATGCAATAAGTTATTTACTATAAGTTGTAAGTTGCTTGGCAATAGACTCTGCCCCTAGTAAATAACACATTATGCCTGTTATGTTTAAGACGCCTGTAGTCTTAAACATAACAGTCAAAATGTAATTGTGTAATTGACGATACGGTTGGCGCAGTGGCTGAACGATCGACTGCTGCGCCGCGTGTCGTGGGTTCGATTCCCACACGGAACAAATATTTGTATGGCCTGCAGGTAATTGTTCCGGGTCTGGCTGTTTGTGTATGTGACTTTAAATGTTTGTCAAAGCACCCACGACACAGGAGAAATTCCTAGTGTGGGGCAACGTTTTTTATTTAAAAAAAAAAAAAATGTGTTATTACTAACGTAAGTGAAATATCGAAAGCCCCTTTTATCCAGGTAAACCCCCAAAACTGCACTGGTCGGGCAATCTAGAATCTTTTCATTTTGGCTGGTGAGACCGACATAATATAATGTATTTGCAAAAGCTAGTGTCCTCATGAAATCTTATTGCCACAAAGGATAATTGTTATTGATAAATTGGCGGGTTCATTTTTGATGTTGAAAAAGCAGGCAATCTTCCCTAAGAAGTTGACTCAACGGGAACCTAGTCTCAACATATGAAATATTTTTTTAAGTTACTTACTTCATAGTTCATAAGTAAGTGAAAACTCTTTTATCTAAAATTTTTACATAATATCTACAGTGCTAACTGCCTGGAATTTCTGTGTACGTAAATGTCAACTGAAATATTCACCTGTCATGCTTTTTTTCCAATAGGTTGATTGCCTAATAGAGAGTAAGCACTCTTGACTGGTAGTATGTTAATTGAATCATTATGAAAAATAGATAAATATGTTGAGCAGTCTAGTGATGATTGCGTGTCGGTGCGGTCCGTGAAAAATAATGAAGTTATATTATTTAAAACCGGTCTGAGAAGCCCAGTAAAGTCTCGGTTCGTGGTTGACTGATACTAGGAGCGCAGAAACTGTAAGGAGGTTACAATTAGAATTACCACCTTTAACAACAGGGCAGGCTAGCTAGTACAACTACACGTGTTTAAAGCAGTAAGTGACGGCAATATACAGAGTCCATCACACAACAGAGTTGAAACTAGATAAAACTGAAATAGCACTATATTTATCAATGCCGTCTTCTGAATTGTGTGAGTCAATTGCCTCTCCCTGCGACAAGGAACCAGGCTGCCGGAATACTTGGCCCGGAGCAGACGTCTGTTATCATAGTTTTCCTAGACGGCGTCGCTAGGTTGGGGTTTATGCCAAATAGCTAGCGATTACCAGGATAGAATAAACGCAGAGTAGTAATCCCGTAACTTGAATGTCGGCGGGTATTTCATTCTTGTCAAGGGTACTTCGTAGTTTGAGGTGGTATATGGGTATGGGGCCCACCCTACTAACTCGTATTGCTAGCGATTGCGTCTCCCAACTTTACGGCGGGAACCGCCTGAATTTGGGTGTTTTATTCTCGCTAACTTTGTCGAGACTGTCAGTGCTCGTATAGTTACAGCAGGAAAACATGTATTTAAGACAGCAACTATTTTATCGGGTTGCTCTCTTTTCACTCAACGCAAACTCGGTCGGTCCGGCACACGGTGGGCCGATATGAACTCATAGAAGACTTAGGAATCAGCAATAACTGATTGGGTTATTTAAAAAGACAGCAATTGAAAGCTGCTATATGTAATATCAAATACAATTTAATAAAGTGCTACAGCTTTTACGTTTTGATATTAGAGATATTTTTGAAGTGAAAACTTCTTTAGCATCGTTGTGATTTGAAATTTTATGAAACAAAAAAGCGACAGGAAAAAGAGACAGCCACAAAAAATTCATAAGATTTAACGTAGGAACATTGGTTTTAAGTCTAGTATTATTTGCAGTATGTAGGCACTTCAGTACCTACGTCTCACTTGTGCTCCAATCACGGTGAGCGGAGATAAAGTGCCTTAACTGCTGTGTTCTAAGGATGAATTACTTAAATACGGTTTATCATAACTGAAAGGCAACCAGCTAAGCCATAACGTCATAATTTTAGTCTTTGTTAGGTAATAATGCGATTGGTCTCAAAAATAGTACAAAATAGCAGTAAGGGATAGAGCGCTTTAAAAGTGTTTTAAACACAGTTTAAACACTGACGACTTTGTGTTATTAAATTTTAAACAATCATTCTGTTTCTTAGGAAGTAAACTGCCGCTTGTCTCATACTATTTATACGGAGTCAGATGCAGCGCTCGTGTAGCGACATCTTTAATGAATTTTTACTAGGGATCATCATCATCATCATTTCAGCGAAAAGACATCCATTGCTGGACATACTCTTAGACCTCCCCCAAAGATTTTCACAATGATCGGTCCTGCGCTGCACTCATCCATAGGCTTGAAAGAAATATTTTTAAACAAATAAAAGAGAAATAAACAAATTAATTTCACAATAATATCATAAATATCATCATTTTTATTTCTATAACTTAGGTAGTACAGTTCTTAAATTAAAGTTGATAGGTCGTGTTATACCAAGAAATGTACAAATAAGGTTGCATGTGAAATATGAAAAACAATAAATATTTATCATGCAAGCGGTAAACCAAGGTAAACACAAATTATTTTTTGGGTATGTCAACATTAATAGAATGATCTTATATACAGGATGGATACCACATATATGCTATCACTTAAACCGAAAGTAATACTAGTCCATAGAAGTATAGCAAAATTAAATATTAAATGAAAAACCGTAAACTGAAAAACTGAAATTTTCAAACAAAATGAATGTCAAAATCAATCCAGTAAAAGTAAACACTCTGTTTAGACCACGTACCTTGACCCCAAGAAGATTGGCAACCATGCACGCAGGCGGCGCGCGGCGTCGCCATAGGCGGGTGGCGGTTTCTTTGTCGGCGCTTTGATTCGTTTGACAATGTGTGTTTTTATTTCGCGAAAACTGAACTAAATAAATTCAATATTTCACATTCGTTCCAAAATTAATGGAAACTTAAATTTTCAAAGTGTCCACCACTTGAATACACAATATTGTCCCGAAGCCTGCTCAGCAAATTTCGTTCAGGATCCAGAGCCATGGCTTTTAATTTGTCAAAGACGGCAACAATACGATTCCACGGTTGTTGGTTCCTTATCAGCACTTGATCAATTGTTCTATGGCTCACTCTGAACACACGCCCGGCTATTCTAAGGCTGCAGATTGGGTTCCGATCGAAGTGGTCTACGACGCGTTGTTCGAAATGGATGGAACGTGGCGCAGAGCAACTCCTTCGTGAGTGTTGGGCACTATGTGCTGGTTTTCTCTGATCCTTTGGACAACCCCTAGGATGGTCCGGCCATAAGTTCGGCAGATGCTAGTTGCGCTGTATCTCTCACGATAAGTACGTAGAGTCAAGACTGCATTTTGGCGGCATTCGCCGTACAGTAAAACCACGTCTGTATACTCAGCAGCACTGTAAAGATGTTGCTATCTTGGCATTTTGTTTGAAACACACGCGTACACACAAGTCCAGTAGTGTCAATTTCACCGTTAAAAAGTAGGTATTACCAATAAAATTAAAAACACAAGTTACACACACGCGAACTAGTTAATTTCCACCGTAAAAAGAAATTATTTGCCAAAATCACTCGATGCGCGCAAGATGCTATAAAATTATACACTATCCCGGAAGACAGCCGGCGGTGTACTAACAAAGCCCGACTTTCCAAAAATTGAAAAAATTAAATTAAATCATAAATAGTGGCGCAAAGATTTTATTTTATTGTTATCGTTACTTTTTTACTTTTACTAACCTACTACCAAAACAAGGCGTCAAAATACAAGTATTTTTGTGTGATTCGAATATTTTAAAATTTTATAAATTTACATACTAAAAACTGTTTAGTATACAAAGATTAGTTATTGTCAATATACTCGTAGTACTTCGGTTTGTTATTGAGCTAAGTTACAATATCCTTACGCCAACTGATCATCACCTTTTGCAAATATTCACGATTATTATAGTACCGAAGTTTCTCTTGATCCTCCATCAGCTACAGTTCACCATATGCATTGTGACAGGCATAAATTACTTATCTTACTTACGAGAGTATAACAGTAATCAAATCGCAACCCGTGAATCATATTACCCACATTTTGCAAAAATAGTATTTTTTCTAGATTATTACTAAATATAGAGTTAAGTTGTAAATTTAAACAAAGAAATTAAAATAAAAGGAAGTCTGGAAGAATAGATTTGTTAAATATTAATTGAATATTTTTTTATACCTAAAATATACTTGATGTGTGCATAAAGTACTTTTGATGTGTTTTGATATCCTACTCCATTTTGGTTGAGTTTGGCTTCTATGAATTGATTTCTATTTTCCAGATCTTAAACAATGGTGTCTTTAAGCCATAGAACCTAAAACATATAGGAACAATTGCCCTGACATGAATAAAGCGATGGGCACCTAAAATGGGAAATTAGGAAAAAGTTTTCTCTCTCTTCATCGTTCTAAAAACAATAACTGATAATCACCAGCGTTTGATGATCTCTATCAGCCACGCGATATCGGTAAAATTGTGGTATGTCTTCAACGAAAGTCATTATTAAGGACATAAGTTAAGTTGAAACTAACACTCCGACAAATGAATAAAGCCAAAAAATTGTTTTGTAAACAATGCCTTAACTAGGTATATGTTTGAAAATAATAAACCTTACTTTTATTTCAATTTTTTTACAGTTCTTCGTCTTAGTATCGGGGTAGTAAACGCAACGACAATAATGATTTTTAAAAGCTACTTCAGTTGATTACATACATATTTCACATTCATATTTTCAACGTCTATTGATACATTTTATGTGAGAAATAGGTACAGAATACAAATAGTTATAAATATACTTTACTGTCTTGTTCAAGGTTCCCTATTTCAACCAATTACATTTATTTTAAGACAGCAAGCAAAAATGGAGCGGTGCCCGGATCGCATTGTTTTTGAGGCGGCGTAGCGACTGTTTTAGCTTGTGCCAGAAGTACTAGCACGTCATAAATGTACAGGAGCTTTGTGCACACTTTCGTAATACATGTGGCGAAATGGGTTGGACCGCTTGCCTTACATTTAGCTCCGCCATTCACATGCAAAATATGTTCATCGGGGTTATTATTCTCGGGTGGTCTGCTTGTTTCAATGGTTTGGACAATCTGAACCTGAAAGAGCATAAGTACTCGTTTACTTATCGATTGTAATATAAATTTTTATTTTTGAGGTAGCTACACGAAAAAACTATCTTCTTATGATTGCAGTTTTGTATTAAGATTATATAGCTCTATGACATGTACTAACTGACATCAAAGAAATAGAATAGCCATAAATCCTATAAGATATTTTCTACCAGGTATATCTCTGTCTCACTCTTCAAGGAAAACAGTCGTGATGATCTTATGTATGTTAACATGATGTTAGGATTAAACCAGGTAGCATTCCGTTGTTACCACCTACCCATCATCTGTCTAGCATTTTTTAGCTATGTTAGTTTATAATAGTTCGTGGTTAGTAAAGATGCCATTTATTTATTTTTTATTTGGGCACTAACAATTTAGTCTACCGAGAGATTTGACCCAGAACCGGTTCTGGGTCAAATCTTCGTTAGTGTTTGTCCATCACCAGACCAACGGAATTCAGGAACTTACAGAAATAAAGTTCGGTGCTTTTACATTTTACTCAACAGAGCCTCTCACCTGTCTATCGAGGGGGGGTGCTGGTTCTGTTGAATTTATGGAATCTTTGCTTCACTGCCATCAATCAAGCGCCCTCATCCATAGGGAGGATTTACTTGATATTTTGTATTTTGACTATTACAAAAATCACAACATCTAAGTGGTAAAAGCATCGTATTACTAACGCGAGGGTCCCATGTATCTGAAATGTACCAGAACATCTATTGTTTCCAATTTAGACATTGTTTTTTGATAAATAATCCCCGTGTTAAGCATGTCCTATTTTAAAGAGTATCAAACGTCATCATGCTGTGGTTGTCCGGAGGGTGTGTGGAGAAATGACAGAAGTTTTGAAAGTTGAAACTAGAAGCTAATAATAGGTTATTTAATTTCGGATTGAAGTAAGATTAGAAGAACAAGCACTAGAAGATACAGTTATAAGAGTTATAATGGTTAATTGAGACTTCAGGAAAGTTAGTTTGCGAGACATTCGCCTTCGGAGCAGGGTAACGACTGGCGCGGAGGACCGAGCGATCGCGGTTTAATGACGCCGGGTCAATGAACCGAGATCTCGATCGCGGCGGCGAGGTACTTTCGCGGTATTTTCCGCCTGATCACTTACATTTATCGCATAAGTCCTGCGTAGGTAAACGCTTAGTCACGCCACCTTAAAGTTTTAACAAATCAAAGTAGTAGCTAGAATTAATAATAAAGTTTAGGTTAAATATTTGGGTGACCGAGCTCTGCTCAGGAGGTGGGTTTTTTTTTGTCATTTAATATTATTTTAATATTAAATGACAAAAAAAAACCCACAGATGACATCTAGGTAGGTCGATTTTTCACCTCCTACATTCGAGCCGAGCCGTTTGAGAGAACGTGACTACAGGAATTGCTCGTTTTCATAAGCTATACAGAGTGGAAACTTTCAGCGGGGCAGTAAGGGGAAGTACCTTATCCGTTGCAGCTACGCGAAAATGGTCTTAGGAGACTATCCATATTATTTTATGGAATTTTGAACCCCATACACAGATTAAAAAAAAAACACTTTTAGCAAGAAAATATCCATTTTACACAAAAACATTTTTTGATGCCAATCGATCCTGTTTCTAATACCGATATTGATCAAAAACTTCTATGTGACCAACCATCGTTGGAGTACTCGAAAAGTCACAAATTGCAAAAAACTTATTCCGTACATTATGTAAAGAATTTGTGTAACTGAAATACAACAAATAAAATAAAAGACAAATAATCACGTAGAATTTTACACATATCAAAAACAAGACGTATTAATTTTCGTATTAATGACGCCTCTAGATTTGTTGTTGTATTTCAGTTACACAAATTCTTTACAAAATGTAAGGGAAAGTTTTTTGGTTATTTTTATATTTTTTATCCGCCGGCCGGTATTGTGTTGCTTTCGTTTGTTATTATAATTTGGTTATAACTACGTACGAGTAGTAAGTTAGTCATTCTGTTCTGCTTCCTCGCAACGTGTAACACAGGTTTTATTCCTAGAACCAAATTCAAGCACCAGTCTCTCACAAAACATGTTGAAATTGTTATACGTACCATCATGCACTCCCTTCATTAATAAAAAAAACATGATATAAAGATAGAAATTGAATTGAAATTAAATTCCTGTATTTTCTTTAAAACAATATACGACATGGCCAAGTTAACTTAACACCTTGCGCCAAGGGGATCGCATCCAGCGTTGTGTCTAGTTACGACGCACCGAAGGATTGAACCGATTTTCATGAAATCTTCTTTAATTTGTAGAGTATTTCTTAAGTGACATTTGAATGTATATAACATGCATACTCGTAATGGATTCGCTGAGCTGATGCATGCTGAGTAAAGAACGCGCCGCCCGGTACCGCTGCAACCGCTGTGTCCCTGCATTTTAAATCTGTAATATCTCCGAAAACATTCATTGAAATGAAATGCTATAAGGAGCCATATTGATCATTTTTAAATATACAATGTATTTAAGGTACTTAATAGGATAAGGATTAATTCTGTATTCCTTAAATTCGCTTCGTAAATAGGCGATTATTTATCGTAAAAAGTAAATGGTTATTGTGTTCCTTAAGACTTGGACATATACCATTACGGATTTTTCCGTAGAATGTTTTAAGTTGTACAATACTGTAGTACGTTCAGCCAGCGTTTGCAATGTAAGCGGTATAAATGTGTTTATTTACGATATCACATTAAAAACCTATAAAATTATCAGTGTTTCTCTACTTTATAATGCATGTATTATACATATAAACCATCCTATTCAAACATACTAGGTACTAAAAATAATAATAATAATAAATGATAATATTTATTTCTGTTGGGTTTCTACAAACACTTTTACACGTTAAATAGATGTTTGTTACTCTTTCACACTAAAACTTCTAAACGGATGTTGATGGAACTTTTCAGTTTTACACTTATGAGTTACTTCATAATAATGCACATTGTACGTCTACTTCGTGTGTGTGTTAATTGTGATTTAAGTTATTTGTAATACCTACCTACTTTTTAACGGTGAAATTGACACTACTTGACTTGTGTGTACACGTGTGTTTCAAACAAATTGCCAAGACAGCAACATTTTTACATTGCTGCTCAGAATACAGACAAGGTTTTACTATATGGCAAATGTCGTCAAAATGCAGCCTTGACTCTACATACTTATCGTGAAAGATACAGCGTAACTCGCATCTGCCCTACTTATGGCCGGACAATTCTGGGGGTTGTCCGAAAACCAGCGCATAGTGCACAACACTCACGAAGGAGTTGCTCCGCGCCACGTCCCCTCCATTTCGAACAACACATCGTAGACCATTTCGATCGGAACCCAATCTGCAGCCTTAGAATAGCCGTGCGAGTGTTCAGAGTGAGCCATAGAACAATTCATCAAGTGCTGAAAAGTAACGATCAGCCGTGTAATAATGTAACCATTAATTTTGGAACGAATTTGAAATATTGAATGCATTTAGTTCAGTTATCGCGAAATAAAAACTTGGTCGCTCATTGTCTAACGAATCAAAGCGCCAACGCCGACAAAGAAACCGCCACCCGCCCATGCCCATGCGTGCATTGTTGCCAATCTTCTTGGGGTCAAGGTACGTGGTCTAAACAGAGGGTTTACTTTTACTGGATTTATTTTGATATTTATCTTGTTTGAAAATTTCACTTTCTTATTTTACGGTGTTTTCATTAAATATTCAGTTTTGCTATATTTCTATGGTCTAGTATTACTTGCGGTTTAATTGATAGCATATATGTGATATCCATCCTGTTTATCAATGCCATCCCAAATACTTAAACGTAATATCTAAAGGTAAACATAAGAGTACTAGCCTCATCCCGTAGCTATATCGTCGGATGTGCGCATGCGTAACATTACCTCGGTACCGCGGATTCATTTCACAAGTCGAGCGCCGACAGAAACGAACCAGAGAGCCAGCTGAGCTGGCTCAAAGCGGACGCCAACTCAGCTGGGTCCTCTCGTAAGCTCTTGAGTACTCCGTTTGCACAGAAGGAGCTCATTTTACTCGGTTTACTAAACAATTGTAAAAGGTTCTAATAATTAACACAAAATGACATAGTGCTAGACAAAACTTATTTGAGGATTACTACATTGGATGTTTCGCAAACTTCGTAGATCAGCAGCTTTATTACTATTACAATAAAACCAGACAAGAGCGAGTTGGACTCGCAAAACTATGCCCGTGTGCTCGTGGCTTCACTCAAATACCCAAATTGAATAAGAATGCGAATTGAATTGAATTGAATATTTATCCGAATTAAAGTCACACTTAACATTGTAGTAGAAAAAATTGGTACGGAACCCTAAAAGTATCAAGTAACGATTTAAATGAAAACGTTGCGGACCCTTCGTAAAGTGGATGACAATTCAAGAAATATTATGTGAAAAATTGTCGTAGTCTTTATAATACTCTAAAGTAAAGATCCACCTTGCTAAGCGTAACGTATTTTCTTGTATCATTACAGTTCTTAGAGTCCAGTGTCCACAGTCCATTGAATAGTGAACATCAAAATGAAATTACTAAAAGGTTTAGGTATTATGATTATAATAGAATATAATTATTACGCAAAGAAGGTATTGGTTCTTAACCCGAAAATCATCGATAACTTCAAAGATGACATCAAAGTTCCTCGTTATCAACTCAATTGCTGGCGCATCTATTTGCACAACATGTACAAAATAATTGAGTATGGCGGCCGTGTTCCACAGGTTGCTTAAATCTTACATGATAACTCCTTTTTATCCCAAGCTTTGGCTGGGTGGACGCCGCTGGGCAGTTTGAATTTATGTTGTAGGTACAATTTCAATAATTTATTTCTTTATCAACTTAAAACGAATTTAAACCCCGCTAGCTTCGTAAAGGATCTCAATAAACGCCACATATTGAAACTAAATATTATTATGGAACCACCTTCTATCGGATCTGTGTTCCTAGTATTTACGACACTGTATCACACCGTGCACTGACACAGTGTCGTCGGCTCGTGGTGCGTGGTCGTTCACGATCAACGCAATCAACATGAAACGAAGTAATCATTTAAAACAGTGGGAAGTAAAAATGACATCTAGTAGCTTCTTTTATAAGAAATTGTACCACGTACCACTTTAGGAACCATAACTTGATAAAATACTTAAAAAAAAACAAAAGTCATGTATCTGTATAATATTATCTCTGTTTGGTCTGATTAAGTTACAGACCGCTTTAATTTGTTTAGAACTTTTGCCAGTACTATTTTTTTTAATCCGGGTCCTCAAACTTCCAATCCCCAACTTACGCGTACACGTTAAGCAGTTGTTCATATGGCAGTATCCTGTACAATACTTTACGTTGCGAAGTTTACAGCATTTTCAAGTTCCTATCATAAAATAAAAATTAATCCTGAAACTCAATAGTTCAGATCTCGGTATAGCAGGCCTCAAAATGCTGGTATTTGTTCTCAATAAGTTTCCTCCATTCCTGTCACGGTATTATTAGTATTATGGGTAAAAACGGCACTATTTTAGGAAGACCGCTGATGTCGACGCATACTTTGATAAAGAACAAGGCTTTTAAAACTTTATACAGGAGCGGCAGAGGTCTGCAGACAAATAGTAAATCACAACAGCCAAACCTTACAGAAACTTGGTTTGTAACAAAAATTCAAATCATTTGTTAAATAAGACCATTTAAAAGGCTATTTTCAACATCTAAAATTATTATTAATATAAAATGCAAAAACTATTCTAGTTGCCCCTTCCAAAAGGTAGTTTCGTAAGAAGAAGGACCATCCAAAGCAGTGAGTATCTGACGAAAAATACGTGTTTCACAGAAGTGTTAAAGAAAAATCTTGTCACCAAAATGTGGCAATGTTAAGAAAAAGAAATTGCGAGCTTTGACAGTCGTTCTGAGTAGCGTACCACACATCGTTATAAAACATCATCGTTGTTGTAGACTAGATGCAGTTAGTAACTGGATGCAGACAAAGATCTTGGAATAATTTTAGAGAACGACACGAGAATTTATATTTGGATAAGTATTTTTAATCTAAATTAAAGTTAGTTTTCCGTTTTTAATAATTATAAAACTCCTTTTTGTTATGAATGCGGCGTTCATTTGCAAGTGATTGTTTCTCAGTAGCCGAATTAGGGCACCGCTGGGCGAAGAGACGTATTTTTTTATGTTCTTATTTTTTTTAACATTTGTGAAATGTGGAACAGGGAGGGGATCTAGAAATCTCGCCCAGGTCGCCTTTGATACTAAGTACTGTTGGTTGTCGGGTCCGATATCTCCCTTAATATTTTTCGCAGTTTTATTTACAGCTAGTCCAGGATCCATGGTACATTTTTGCACTTGATCACTATCAAGCTAATGTTCCGTAAGTAGCTTCATTTGTTGAGACGCCCAAAAATTTCCGATATGAAACTCTCAATTGTGGTAGCTAACAAAGGTAGCAAGGATAAAATATGTCGATATGATGATTCTCAAATATTTATTACAAACTGTTTTTTTTTTCTCAAGATAATTATCTAAATTAATTGAAAAAATATTTGTCTCACAAAATCTAGGGTTTGATCAAAGAGTCCCCTCCTACCAACATGTATCGATAACGAGGTCATCATGAATTTTTTTTCAAGAATAGTTGTAAAAAGGAGATTGAGAACAAGGATTAGTGCGTAACCTTTGAAAGGCGCCTGGGCTTTGGGGATAAGACCGGGGAGTGTGCGACTCTTAAACTTCCCCGTTGTTCACCATAAGCACGGGAAAAGAAATGATCAACCGATATACATAACTAAACAATATCGTAACGTCCTCCCCAAACAGTGGAGATAGTGGCAGCAAAAAGAGTGTAATTATTTACACTATTTATTTTCATCTTACGAGTATCACTAAAAAACTATAAAAATAAGGCTATACATTTCCATTAGTATATTTCAGTTTCTTTTTATTTTAAAGTTGCTGGTATTGCCATAACTCGTGTAAATAAGGTTTTAAACTGATTGCAAGTAGCCAATAGCGAACCAAAGTGGTTTATATACCTATGCAGTTATAGTCTGTGTAGTTTATTAGTTTATTTAGAATTTATTGGGTGACCGAGGTAAAAAATAAACTTGGACTAAGTTTTAAGGTCGTATGAATAAGTTTCTGTGTGTGTGCCTTTATCACCGGTTACGGACCCCATGTAAGAGTCTCAACAAATACTAAACACTCGTTCCACCCACGTCTAATGTTATTGTTAAGTCATACTGCATACACAAATATTGTTCTTTCTCTTCAAAATTATGTTTACTCAGTATTTGAACGAAATAATTTACATTTCCCCGAAAGGTGCCAAGCTGTACTTAAAGTACACCCACATTACTCCAGTTACGTTAAAGTCCCACGTGACAGGAGCTAGCTTATTGCCAACAATCGGAGAAATCCAGTGTCCAGGCTGCTACTAAGAAAATCTAAATAGATAGAAATACCTACTATTATACTACTACTTACTTACGCACATACTTTTAAGAACCATTCCCAGAATGATTATTTTACCAAGGGCTTGTGGGATTCCCAGGTATTTGTAGGTTTCAAGCTCAAAGAGAGGTCCGAGTGTAATTTATTGAAAGTTTATACTTTTTGAGTTCACCATACGTCACAACTGTACTCAAGCGACCGCAAACTTGTATATACCAATCTCTATTTTGATGGATCTGCTGCAGTATTCTGTGATCTTGAGCAATTCCACAAGTGAACAAGGTTCCTACTATTATTTCCTTGACTGGCTAAAACTGAGAAGGAGCGTATTAAAACGGCGGGAGTGCTTGGCACAGACTAAAAATATTTATTCCATATATTGACATATCTATTAGGTGACAATAGTTAACATGCATTCAGCCAGGTGAACAGGCACATGGTACAATTAATTATTTTGATATAATTACAACATACTCCCATATCAAAATAAGGTACATATTACACTTTCTTTAAAGTAATCTATGAAAAGAGAAAAAAACAATGTATGGAGTACGACGTCACACTTTTAACAAACAGAGAATCTACAATTCTGTGACGCCAAATTCCTTTAAAAATTTGTAATGCTTTTGACAACTCAAACCTTTCGTCAATATATCAGCAGGCATATCATTTGTATTCAAATAGTTTATTATTACAAACTTATTTTCAACAGCAGTTCTAACAAAATGAAATTTCACATCTATATGCTTGCTTCTCTTATGCAATACAGAATTCTTTGTAAGTTTCTGTGCACTTTGATTATCATTGTACATCAATACAGGTATATTATTTCTACAGTTCAATTCTAACAACATATTCCTTAAGTAAATACCTTCTTTGCTAGCCTCACAAATAGCTACATATTCTGCTTCAGTGCTAGACAATGCTATTACAGACTGTTTCTTACATTCATATGAAACTACGCTACCTGACATTTTAAACATAAAACCAGTATAAGATTTTCTATCTGTGCTATCTGATGCCCAATCAGCATCTGCATATCCAGTCAAATCTAAATCATCTTTTACATATTTTAAACCAAAATGTTTTGTTCTTTTTAAATACTTTAAAATATGCTTTGCATGTTTCCAATGAGTCTTACTAAAACAGTTATTGAATTGGCTGAGGTAATTAACTGCATAACATATATCTGGACGGGTAAGTATAGATAAATATAGCAAACTACCTATCAACTGTTGATAAGGATACTCAGTTGAGCATACATCTTCCTTTGCAAGCTTTAAATTTACCTCAATAGGTGTGCTAACTGGGTTACAATCTTTCATGTGGAATTTATTCAACAACTGATCCACAAACTTTTCCTGGTCTAAACTAATTACATTTTTATCTTTTCTAACCCGCATACCTAAACAATGTCTTATTTCTCCTAAATCTTTAATTTTAAACTTAGATTTTAATTCTGTTTTAAGACATTCTGTTTCATCTTTACAATTAGAAAATATAAAAAAATCATCTACAAACAAAGCAATAAATGTTTTATACAATTCATCTTGTTTAACAAATAAACAAGGTTCATACATTGACTTTTTATATCCTAGACCTTGCAAACAGTCATCTACTCGCTTATACCATTCTCTAGCTGACTGTTTCAAGCCATAAATGGCCCTCTTTAGCTTTAAAACTTTATTTTCTCTATCAGGACACACAAAATAATTGGGTAAGCTCATATAAATAGTTTCATGCAAGTATCCATTTAGAAATGCTGTGGTTACATCTAGATGAGTCATGTCTAGGTTATACTTAACACTTAAAGCAAATAAGAGTCTTAGAGTTGAATAGCGGAGCACTGGTGAAAAAGTCTCTTTGTAATCTATACCCGCTTTTTGTGTAAAACCTTTCGCAACCAAACGCGCACGATATCTCACTTTTTCCACTTTTTCACAATTGTCTATTTTCTTTTTGAACACCCACTTGCACTTAACCACTGTAGCTTGAGCTGGTCTTTCCACCACTTCCCATGCTTCATTTTCTTTGAATGATTTTAGTTCTTCATCCATAGCTTTACACTATTCATGTGATTCTGACCCATTCAAAGCCTCTTCATATGTTATCTGGTCTCCAAATAAATCATCATTTAGATCAACGCACATATTGCTGAAGCCATACCTTATCTGGCTTCTTTCTAAGTCTAACCACTTTTTCTGGTTGAACTGACTCAGCAATATCTTTCACCTCCTTTACAGGTATACTATCATAAAACTCATCTGAAGAGGTTTGGGTAGTGTCTACCTCTTCTACATAGGTGCTATCATCATCCGAGTCAGTATGATCCGTTTGATCTGATGATGACGCTTGTTGTTGCTGTTGTTCAGTTATTATCATCATTTCTGAGTCATCCTTGGGCTCTATGATGGTAACATCCCTGCTCGTTATTATTTTCTTTGTAACCGGGTTATATAGTCGGTAACCCTTTACATGGTCAGTATACCCTATTAGGATAAGTTTTTCTGCCTTTTTATCCCATTTGCAACGTTTTTCTTTTGGGATATGACACATCACAATACTACCAAAAATCCTTATATGGCTCACATCTGGCTTACGCCCTGTCCACAGTTCATATGGAGTCCTTTGGTGTAATCCTGAAGCCATAGACATATTTTTCAAATATACAGCTGTGTGCACTGCCTCTGCCCAAAACTTTTTTTCAAACTTAGCATCAAATAGTAGACACCTGGCTCTTTCTACTATGGTGCGATTAAATCTTTCACACATACCATTCTGTTCCGGGCTATAGGGATTTGTTCTTTGGTGTATTATTCCACATTGTTTTAGAAACAATTTCATGTCAACAAAACAACAACAAAATTCTGTGCCATTATCTGTTCTAAGTGCTTTAATACTGGTACTCATTTGCTTTTCCACCATGAGTTTAAACTCCTTAAAGCAATTAATAACTTCACTTTTGTTCTTTAAAAAATAAACAAATGACATTCTGCTATAGTCATCCACAAATAGCAAAAAATATCTGGACATACCAATTGATACGTTCTCACACATCAGCATGGATTAAATCGAGGACTTTTTCACTTCTGTGACTGGAATGTGGAAAAGGCAATCTAGATTGTTTGCCTTCGCAGCAAACTGTACAATTAAGCTTGCTGACCGTAGCTTTGTTGTTGTACATCAAGCCTTCTACTGCCCCATTCCTCATACTATCCAAATCCTTACTATTGATGTGGCCGAATCTTCTGTGCCAAATTACATCAGTGGTCGCTGCAGCAGCTGCTAACAGAACATCTGACTTGATTATTAACTTGTAGACTCCATTCACCAACTCACCTACACCAATCAGCTCATCCTGCCGATTTCTAATGTAACAATATTCGTCTTTGAAATTCACCTTGTTACCATTACTCATCAGCTGACTGACGGACAATAAGTTCGTCGTAAGATCAGGAACGCATAGCACGTCTTTAACAACAATATCGTGATATACATTGTCAACAACAGTCGTAATATGTGTATCTCCTGAACACAGTACAGGCATAGTTGTTTTATTTGCAACTATAATCTCCTTCGTTTTCAAGTTTTGTGACTCGTTTATTATGTTATCCTGGCTGATAATCATGTGATTGCTGGCTCCAGAATCAATGTACCATTCCGTTCTGCCGAAACTGCCATTTAAAAATACTGCACTAAACGCATTTACTGTTTTTTCCTTCGTTTGTGGACACTGATTTTTAAAATGGCCGGTTTGTTTACATTTGAAACATTTAATGACTTTGACAGGTTGAGTTGACGCTTCACCAGTGTTGCCATGTTTTATTGGCTTTTTCTTTTTCCAACCCTTTGATGTCAAAAATGCACTCTCTGATTCATTGCTGCCAACATTATCACTCATGTCCATAAGCTTTGTTTTGATGACGTCAGCGGTGATGACGATTCCCGAATGTTCTATGGCCAACAACATCGGCGAAAACTTTTCAGGAAGGCCCGCCAACAATAATGATACGATCCATTCATCATTTATTTCGTAGCCTGTTCCTCTCAATTTATGTGCTGTATCGATAATCTGAGTAACGTATACTGTCATTGATTCACAACTTTCCAGACGGATCGATATCAAATTCCGCAACAAACTAATCCTGCGCGTAAATCCTGAGTCATCGAAAAGCGATTTAAGTTTCTTCCACATTCTATGCACTGTAGATTCGCACTTTATATGCACGTACAAGCTTGGGTCGATAGTCATAACTAATTTCGCTTTTGCCTTCTGCTCTTCAACGCTAGCCGTTGCGCCGCCATTTGAACCGTCTTGCTTGTTGATATCGACGCCTTCCAAAATCAAGAAATTTTGGACAGCGAACGCCCACTCATCGTAGTTTTCGCGCCCCTTGAGTTTAGGAACATTAACGATATAACTTGCTGCCATTTCTTAACACAAAAACTTATTTATTTTCACAAAAAACTTTGCGCTGGAGGCATAACCTATTAAAACGGCGGGAGTGCTTGGCACAGACTAAAAATATTTATTCCATATATTGACATATCTATTAGGTGACAATAGTTAACATGCATTCAGCCAGGTGAACAGGCACATGGTACAATTAATTATTTTGATATAATTACAACAGAGCGAAATGCGCTTACTTAAAAGTGTTCCGTACTGCCCATTTCATGCAGGATCTTCAGATATTAGGCTAGCTCTTTTAGAGAACGATGCTGTTTTGTATTACGGGGTCAACATTCAGCCTGAATGTCATCAATGTATGAGTTTGACACCCCGAAGAAATGGGTTAGCAAGGGTTAGTACTCTAGATTGTACCACAACTTAATCTTTGCGGAAGTCGCTTGAGTATTATTATTCCATCCTTCACTGTGGAGCACATTGCGGTTTAGTTATACAGAGTGTTCTCCCTTTTTGTTTCGTCCACATTCACAAGTTAAACGCAAAACTCATTAAATCTTTTTATATAAACTTATCTTTACTTGTTACAATTAACGCTTCCTGTCCGCATGGGTGTCGAGCAGCATAAACGACTCCAGAATAAGCGGTACTCAAAAAATGGTAAGTACATAAACATATTAGTTTCTTAAACTCTCATTTAAAAAATACTCGTAATATATTCTCGTATTATTGAAAACTTTAAATTTTTCGTCACCTTTCTACAGCCTTATGGATGCCAAAACAAAAACTGCCAGCTCTTGGTGAAGGATGGGTGACGTGGCGCTATCCCGACATCGTGCTTTTCATTCGTGTGCAAGTGAAAAGTGCGAAATAAATCATGCTAAATGAAAACAGATGCACGGGTGGATGCTAGGGGTATGCAAGCTATGCTTACCGAGGTCAGTCTGTGGATAGGTGACTTTGCATTACTCTTCCATGCCATCACTTTCATAAAAATAGTAGGTAGAAGTACATAAACCCACAGACGGTAGTACTCGTAGTTTTGCTAATAAGTGCAATTAGCATTTTATTTGGTACTAATGAAAAGTATTTACCTATTTGTTAATTCAGAATTACTTTTTCTCTTTTATTTACATTGCCTGTAGCATTTATTCTTTTAATCATTAACATTGACCTGCATATTATAACTTTGAAGTAATGTAGGAATTTATGCTTATATAGATAGGTAGGGAGCGCAGGGCTTTGTCTGTTGGAGCTAATATACTGGCTCGTAGGTTCGCGCGCTGTACTACGGAAGTAAACGCTACGTTGCTTAAGGCATTTTGCTAAACGTTTTACACGTCCAGTTCTATGGGTCGAAAAAATTCAAAACTTATGGTAATAAATCAGATGAACTAACTTTTAAACACTTGCGTGTCAGAGTTAAAACTATGGAAGCTTCTTGTTTTAGTTCTTACCTCGATCAAACGGAAAATTCAATCAAAACATCGCGACTTGCGTTCCGTTTTGTGAACTGAGCACGAATGCTCGGCGTTAACGTATTGTCAATTCGAATGATTTTCAAGTCTGCTCTACCCATCGTGGAATACGTGAGGCGTGAAGTTGTAGTAAGGAAGTAAAGTAAAATTAATCCGATTTGTTGTTTAAGAGATTATAGAGTTGAAACAAAAAAACGTTAGCGTTATTATATCAATATAGATTACGCATCTACCACTCAAAAGCACTTGCTATCTCTACACATATTTGAAAAATGGCGACATGACGCATCATACTCAACATACAAAATCTGTGTAGTTAAAGTTTTTCTAATTACATATGTTAGTAGTTCACTAAATAAGGTTTACTAAAATATTCTACTCATAAAGAAAATTGTAACACAGCTGCGGAAAGTATTTTAGGGATCCAGTCAAGCGAGCGCTTGGCGTATTATGAACTCCTGGTAGCGGAGTTCAGTTTGCTTGCTCGCTAGTATGGGGAAAGCACCAGGAGCAGAGGAGGTGGGCGACGGAAAATCAAAACTTAGACTTTAGATTAAAAGTGAAAGGGGACGACCCTTTACTAACTTACTGGAGCTAACCAGAATTTCAAAATACGATGTTAAGGTATCGCATGTGGTCAAAAAATGGCTTGTAAATTATGGAGACAACTTTTAGAAAAAATTGAATAAAAACATATCAGAAGACAAGCATTATAACTATTATTTTTCACGCGTCGTCGTCTAGGTAATAACGATACACACACTGAGTGACATCAACCGTCGATAATGGAAAAACAAATTAACAAGTACCACACGTGATTTCATATAATACACGGATTGATATTATTATTACGTAAATTGAAAAAAATAATAGTGATTATCTAAATAATAATGAAAATGACCCTGGTTGATGGTAGGAACTACGTTCATATGTATGGCCATAGCTGATATAGAGGTTGCATACAACAAAATACCTCATTATATACAGGCTGGTAGAACATGAGTTCTCTCTGGTTTCAATCACTCAAATTATACCAGAATAGGTTTAAAGATAGAATGTGTTACTTGTGTAGTGACAGGTTTCTCTGTAAAATAGTGATGTACGATTCAAATCTAAATAAACGTAACATATTAGTACAGGCCTATTATTTATAACAGTGATAAAAACCGGTCAACAGTACACTGACATTGTACAAATTATTATGATTTTCGCCTGGAACATTATAACAGACACCGACGGTTTGTTTTTTTTTGCATTGAATTTCAATACTGAGTTTTGATATTTTAGAAACTACTTCTATAACCTCATCTAACCTATCTCTTCTAGACCATACAAAACTTGACTGGTTAACATTGCTGTGAGCGATAAGACCACCAAGTAAAGATATGTTTACGAGCTGTGTATCAGTATGGTGAAAAATTTAATCATATTTCGTTTTAAAATGCATTTATATTCTTCTCTCAAGTTAAAACTTAGAGTCAAGAGATTATCACAGTTTTAAGATTTCTTGGTAGATTCTGAGCAAGTGATTGATATCTACTTAATGCTTTTAATGACTACATTGTGTTTTTATACATTAGAGGTGAGGGCTCCGTTATAGGTAACTCTTACTAGCGATAAGGATGGAGCCACCAGGACCTTATTCCAAATTATTTTGGCATGCAATAGTTAGTTTTTCTGTGAGATCCAAAGTATTCTCATAGATCGCTAATAGACCACAATGTAAATAGGAAAGTTATATTTACGATAATCTCGATTAAGGTAACGTTTTACTATTTGTAAATTCTGTACGTAGTGTGTTCAGAAACGAATTGGTCGCCCGTCGCAATTCGAAAAAATAAATAAAATTGATAATCGAATACACACACAGGTTGCCTTCTGACGATATCTTATTTCACTGGTAGGTGCAAGGTGTAACACAATACACCTTGCATAATAATTAGCCGACATTAGCATCAGATGCGTCACTCAAGTGAGCATGTGACTATATTCTCAACTATGTTACTCATGTCGAGGTCAACTGAGAATTTAGCGGTAAAATAATCTGCAGTTCCCTGTGCGGTCGAAATAATTTGTTTGCATGCACATTGTCTTTACATAAATGTACTGATTGAAAATTTTCTAAGCGATTGTTATCCCAGAAATCTTACAGCACAAAACCTCACCTCTTTAATCTCTGATAGTTCATCAGAAGAATAGACAACAGCCGGTCAATGCTCTCGAAGAACACTTTATCAAGAATCGTGGAAGAATTAGGTAGCACTGTCTTTTGCTTGAACGAACAAGAACAGAACCTAAATAATATGAAGGTTCACCTCACCTTAGCTGTTGTTTTATTTGATAACAAAACTTGGCCAGTTATGGGTACAAACATACATTCCTAAATATACCGGTCAAAATCATAACCTCGCCGTAGTCGGGTTAAAATATTCAGTTATGTGAACTGCAAACAGAAGTGAAAACTTAAAACTTTGTAAGAATTACTGCCAGACTGGAGCAACACGTCGCATTAGGATATCGGTGAACCCATAAGTTATGCCTCAAAGCGGCTCACGAAATTTTGACTTCATTAGTAAATAAGTTATTGAATAAAGTCAACAATGACTCAATCCCAAGCCTTCCTATCCTATTTTACGTGCTCTGTCTACTTAACGAGGCAGACCCGACATAAACGGCGCGAACTATTAGGAGCACATGACTCACCAAGAGTTTAATATTGCAACGATCGTGGTCAAGGCCAAAGCGGTCGCGGCACTTTAGCCTTGACCATGACTGTCGACATAAGATAATCATAGTAGGTGTCAAGAACAATGATCGTCAGTACGTAGAATTATGTAAACTCTATAATTCTAATACAAGCGTTAGGAACTTTAAGTTTTGGGGTTCCCATGCATGTTTTATATTTGTTTATGGGTGTCATAATTATAAAAGAATATTTTTACTGAGAGTAGGTACATGACACATAATGATTGGTGATTTGGAATGATGATCCCTATGCAATCATCCATATCTGTAAGGTATCCAAAACCGTTTTTATGTCATTTAATAACAGACACGACATTTCATGTAAATAAAGGTCTGAAAATTATTTCAATGTAAAATAATTATTTTAATTAAGTAAGCAGCTATGGCACGTATTTAAGGTTTAATAAAAATCTTAGAGATTTATTTATGTGATACCTGTAGATAACAAAGGTCGTGACGGTTAAGTTTGTGAGAAGGGAGAATAAAACTTTTCTATGGGATCCGAGTAGGTTAATCAGATAAAAGCAGGATACAGTAGAACATGTCTGCTTTCAATAAATTTGAGATTTTATTCAATTCGATTAATCTTTTGAAGCACTTAAGACATTTTGCAATACGTTTAGTATGCAAGTTAGTACTCTGGCGTCATATAAAGCTAACATGTTCTTTCTGAAGTCAACTTTTCTTGAATGATATGTATTTTTTTTGTGAATTTGATTTTGAATTGTATTATTTTGGATTGTTTGTCTTATGATTAAATTTTAATTTTGATTTTTAATTCTGTTTTCAAACTCTGATTTATTAAAATTTACTTTAGACTCTAACTAGTAACATTAATTATATTATGGGGCATGCGGTGTTAACCTATAAGAAATTGTTATACTAACCTTTGATATAATCTTTATCTTAACATGTAACAGTGTAAACAATAAATTGTTGGTTGGCCAGAAATAATATAAATTGAATATTGAGTCTTGTATATTAATTATGTTTACACGAGAACGTCTTAGAAGCTGACATACACTATTCTTTGTTCACGATACAGTAACCTTATTGTAATATAACAATTGATGATTTTCTGCCTCATAGGGAATAAATAGATTCCCGGTACCAGGATCTGAGGAAAATAAAGATGTTACCTTTTCCACCCCTGTTGTGCCCTCCTGTGTGCGTGCAGAGGGGTGTTCATTGTTAGTATGAGTACGACAACGATTCGCAAAAAATACAAGAGTGAATTAGCAGTATTAGGGGAAAAGCAAACTGCCAACTGTTTGTATGTGTGCATCATACGGCTACTGTATTATACTCGTAATGAGACAGACTGTGGCATTATATAAAGCTGCGCTTGTGTGTGTGCATTGAACGAAGTTGATGTCGGAATCATCTTATAACTTTGTTCCTTTGTGTTGCCGTTAACGGTAAACCTCAAAAATACAGTTCGGTGGCATCGGCACTGTGAAAGTTCTAAATAATATCCGAATCAATACAGTACTGTACATTATACATATCGACATTGATCCATTATTTAATTATGTTTTTATTTCCATGTCAATTATAAGAAAATTTATTTTAAATCTAATAAAAAAATATTGATCTAATAAGAAACAAGTTACAAAACGCTTTTGCAATCAAATCGAGTCATGCTTTGTTCCCGTTGAAGGGTCAGAACCAATGAATTATTAATAAGAGAGCAAATGTAGACTTTAAAATAGCTCCTTTACAGCTTACCGTAGTGCAAAACTGAAGCGGTACTGTCTATTTCGAATGTTCATTCTTGATACTGTTTTGCTATATGGGCTCCTGGTACTGTGATTCCTGTGATTCACGATTCTGACTCACGATTCCGTTTCAAGCCTGCGCATTACGTGGCAGTCCACATGGAATTCGTATTGAAACTGGTGGATGTTTTAACGTGGTCGTTTGCATGGTTTTCATAAATTGGTAAAGGTTGGATAACCGCTAACCAATACCCAAGAAAAATAAAAGTACTTGTACATACTCGTCCTTTTTTTTAACTTCCTATTCCATTTTATTTACGACGACACATCATGGATTAACATACTACAATTTATATTCAACTAAAAGGCCAATACCATTGTATTTGTTCGCTTTTTATGAGTTCTTACTTGTGTCGGGGGTTTTTAAATGTACTTAAGTGTGTATGCTCGTGAGCGAAACGAAAGGAGTATGTAAGGATCGTAGCGGGTGGCTTTCTGTGGTCTCTGCCTACCCCCATGGGAAAATGGCGTGTGTTTTTCTGTGTACGTATATTTTCTATTATCTTTTGCAGTTCCTGCGTGCTATCAAATTCTCCATTTGTTTCGTGCAATCAGGGTTAAACACACACACGCATTGTCCATCTTTCAATCCGTTTTCGAATGGACGTTTCATTCCCTTAATATTTTGAACACAATATCACGAATACATACCACTACACCCACAAAAAGTTTCTTCACTTTTGGCATTCAAAAATCTTTTCCCAGCAAAGATAGAGTTTAGATTGTTAAAACACATACTTGTGATACAGAAAAACCTAAGACTATTAAAATGGTGGCCATCACAATAATGTATATGTTAATAGTACTATATTGCGAGTAACTGACCTAGGGAGCTAATTTCGTGACTCGCAGTATAGTACCATTGCATAATCTAGGTACGTCCATGTTGCTCATTAACAAATCGGGTGGCACTCCAGATAGCTCCTAAGAGTTTAGGAACTCCACAGGGTAGCTCGTACTGTCATCGGATGACATGACTGTGTCGTTGTACGCTGATGTATCGCTGGTTATTTAGTTTAAGATTTTTGTTTATTATGGATAAACTCAAAAACTACTTTCAGAACCTAAAATCTACATTATCTAAGAAACATTATTAGCGAGTAACATTGGTTATACTTTACTTTCAAAACTACGTTTTATAGAGGGTGGAGGTGATAAAGTTCGAAGGGAAAAGTTCGAAATCCACGCGGACGAAGTCGCGGGAGAAGTGCTAGTATTCACAAACTAGTGTATAGATCACGACAGCCATATTCCAAAATGTTTGATGTCTGTTGGTATTTAGAAAACGATGGCGACACAGCAATTTTCTTACTCGTGTGTCATCTGTACGTGAAAGTTTTATAACCAAACAGTTTGCTCTAATCTGAAAAAGATTTATAAAACAAATAAATAATTGCCTTTTTTGTCAAAACTGATGTCACAGCTGTTCGTAATGCAGCTGGATAAGAGATTTGTGTTTTCTAACAAGGTAATGCAAGAAAATAATACCTACCTACTAGCACAGACACTTTGTCTGCTAATTAATGTTATTTAAGCTTAAGTACACGTACAAACACATTACTGGTCTGTTGTATTTCCACTGCTGGGACAAACGGCTTCTCTTTTTGTGAAAAAAATAAGGCGCAATTTATCAAACATTTATTTTTAAGACAGGCTATTTTTTTATCTACCGGCAGTAAAATTATTTTTGTCCTTTCTGTAAACAACAGTTATAAGTAAATACTGATGATATATTATCCACTTCAAATGTCTTCAAACGTGTACAGTTAACCCAAAAGGTTTTTGCTATATTTGTGGCTAATTTTTTTGTTAAATCAAAGTTTCTGGTTACACAAATACTGCAAACCGCCAATTAACATGAATTCGGATTTCCTGTGTGACATCAAGATAAAATGTAGGTTCTGCATGTGGTAGCTCAAAATAAAGATAAAATTAAAACTTTCCAATAATGGCTAAGTCGCCATTAGGAGGACTTCCCAGTTACCAACCTACATTCACGGATAAATTGAGTATCTCGCTGTACCAGAGTAGTCAACTACCTCATAAGCTTAATTTTGTTCATGATATTTTTCAATATTTTCCCCAAAGTTAAGCGGCTTCAAATACTAACCCATGTAATTTTGTTTTACATTATGGACAAAAAAGCCTAGTAAACTTGTGTCATTATTACATACATGTACTCTAACTAAAGTCTAATGCTTGCTTCGACTTCTTATTTTGTATGTACCTATCTGTACAATAAAGTCACAAAGTCCGCTTGTACCAGTAGCGGTATACAAAGACCGAGTCTTTAGATTTTTTCATTTGCCGTTTCCGTGAGAACTTTAGAATAAAAAGTGTGAAAACACTAATTATTACAATGAAGTGTTGTGTAAAAGTTTAACGTCAATCTATTTATCTATACACTACTATTCGAAGTTTGCGGACTCGAAATATATGGAAGTTGTTTTTTTTACATTTATAAAGATACAGGGACGTGAATTATCAGAAAATAGGCACGCACGATTTACTTGAAATCAATGGCACAAAATGATTTATTTTTTATTGTATTGAACCTAAAGCTCTAAGTGCCATATTCCAAAACTGTTTGGCACTGTCAAGCTACTATTGATATGAAGATTGTCTTATTCAAATAGTGCACCATACGCTACATAACTTTTACTGCGACTTGCATATTTACCCGCTCAATCTCAAAGAAGATCTAATACTATTTGACTGGAGTCGCTTTGACTTATAGGAAGCTCGTAATAAAAAAAATGTACCATAACTTCCATCGTTACTTAAAAGTTATTAACTGCGGGACAATATAATTATTATTAAAAAAACATGCTACAGGCAGTGTTAATAAAAGATAAAAAGTAATTATTCATTAACAAACAAATACTTTTCATTAGTAACAAATAAAGTGCTAAATAAAAAATAAATTTGAAAATTGCTTTTATCCGATCCTTTTGGACTTTGAGTATTAAATGAGTTGACAAATATCAACAATAACACTTTTTTATGACAGTAGATACTTTTAAAAAACACTTTTTTTTTTTTTTTTCATTTTTTTTTTAAAACGTTGCCCCACACTAGGAATTTCTCCTGTATCGTGGGTGCGTTTACAAACATTTAAACTCACATACACAAACAGCCAGACCCGAAACAACTACCTGTAGGCCATACAAATATTTGTTCCGTGTGGGGATCGAACCCACAACACGCGACGCAGCAGCCGATGGCTCAACCACCGCGCCAACCGTGTCGTCAAAGTTTTGCTAGATAGTAAATAAAAAACCGTTTTGAAAAACTATTTCAGTGGACGTCGGGTTGTCTGTATGTTCGGATGATGTATGTGGTCACGATATCGCCCAAAAAACTTCACTTTTTGAGTCATTTTTTTTTTCATCCGCTTCAGTATCATTCTGAGTAATAGCCTATTGAAAATTACCGTCTAATTCAATCAAGTCATTTTTGTCATAAAATGAGCGTTGAGACGTGCACTTTTGGATTTTCCAAATTTTCTTTTTATTGTTTTCTCTGGGTTAGGATGGTTTTACCCTTAAATCAATATTTATTTGAAAGTGATGACACGGAGGAGTCTCGATACGCCATGAAGGGTGACCCATCCACAACTGTATTCGACAGCGTAGCTTAACCTATGATCCATCGTGCAGTTGTTTCCATTTAGCATCACTCATACATTGTAATAATAGGACTAAAAGCTATAACCACAAAACGAAAACAAAAACACAAATGAATGATTACTTACTCGAAGGTTACCAGCAATTAAGCTTCAGGTAAGCTTCAGGTGAAAAAACAAAAGTGATCTTCTAGAAGAAAGTTTCAAAGAAACGTTTTATTTTGTGGTAACTTTTATGGTGGCGTAATAACCAGGCAATAGTAAACATTAGGGACTTTGATAGCGGGTACAGTCTAGTACAACGATCTAAAGGTAGTTGTTCAACTGCGATCGAGATTTAAGCTCTCGACGATTCGTAGAGTCCTGGTATCAGCACCATCATTCTAGAAACTTTCGGGCGAAATTGGTATTTCACACTGACTTTTTGTGGAACAGTCTACGTGTGTTGATACCACGTGGAAGCATGGAGCTTGTTGAAAATAATTTTGAAATATTTTGACATTAAAACTGTGTGAAGATTTAAGAAAGCAAACGCAGTCTTATAAGGAACATAGTATTTTCTTGCTTTCTGTTTTTCTGACACATGGATTACGACTTGTCCTGTGGTACTTTTAGCTGAGTTTTTCATAATTTTACTGTAGGATACAAAAAGTTTACCTTTGTTAAAATAAATACACCCGAATTAGAGGATAATGATAAGATTCCGATTTTGTTTGCTGTGTGTTACCACAACAATATAACTCTCAGGTCCCTGTTTAAAGCTCAGCGTAGCCAATACGTTTATTATGTACATAAAGTATAACGAAAAATAATCTAAGAAACACTCTATACGTTTAAATTTAAAGATAATCCATTCAGCACTTTTTGAGATTAGTAACTTTAACTTACAGCGCGTGTTTCGGTGCGAAAGGGGTAGATAGAAACCCCTGAACTGACCTGGGACAATCTCCCAACTTTATGGACGTGAGTTTGACGACTTCTGTTGTTATTAACCCTGCTGGTGCCACACGTCACCATGCACTCCTGTCTGGGTCTCCTACCTTGTCGTGGGTACAACCCACTAGGACCGCGGGGAGAGACTTGGACGAGACTTGAGGCGAATAAATAACAAAACATTTACACTTCACTACTTGTTCACTGGTTTCGGCTTGTTTCTGCGACTGAATTTTTCCTTTTTTATGTAGGGCCACTTGCAGTTCAGCACTAGACGGTTGTTAAATTCCACTGGAGCAATGTCCGGGCACGGCTATTAACATTGTTGGTGAAGTTTTGTAAAAAGGTCAAGCTATAAATACTCACGACCTTCAAACGTTTGAAGATAAGATGTTCCAGCAGTGTAAGTGTCACAAGCGGACTATGTCAAGACAGACTTTGAAAAAACTATGTAAGAACCCTTGACACATACATACAAATATTTTATTTTAGGAGGTAAACAGTTATTGCAAGTTTCCCTACGTAATAAGAATAATAATGATCGAACACTATTGAAAAACAAAATCGGACAACTTTCACTGTCACGCTTTGAACTGAGAACCAATTGAAGGTTGAAACCACCTCTTTACATGTCCTGTCTCCCTGGTAAAACGAACGCGTTACCATGGTTACCGCCGCTCAAGCTCTACAGACACCATTCACAGAAAGTAATCCATTGCCTAAATTATGAAGTGAGTTTAATTTCAATTTTTCTTGTGCGAGAGCTAGACAAAAAAGTTTTGTTTGTCTCGCTCTCGCACAAGTTATAAGCGATAGTCAGATAAAGACAATGATTTAGCACAGTGCACTATCAAACTTCGGGATACAACTGCGAAATCCAATGCGGAAGCCGTGTCCCGAGCTCCTCGCCAAGTACTAGGCCAGCATAAACGTCAGAAGTAGGATCAGTTTTGTTTGTTTAGTAAACAAGTCTCGAGTCTTTGTCAAGTCTCGAGTTCAAAAAAAGATCAGATTTTTTTTAGGGATTAGGCTGAGTAATTTAGAATTATGTATTGAACTCTGGGTTTTAGTATGTGCGTCGATGTCCCTTCCACCCTCTGTCAAACGCAATAATATTTCAACAGACGACCGCTGTAAGAATGTAGACAAAATGAGTTTTTTTAATTATATTATGTCTCCGCTGAATACATCCCCTAAGTAACCGGGTATTTGAAGCGGCAACGCAATGCTAATGTTCCCTTTTCCTAGTTAGTCCATTATGCACGATGAAATAACACAAATCAAATAGAAAATGCTGTGTTTGGTATTTTGTTAGGACAGAGAGAGCCGCTCATAAGTAAGAAAAAAGTTAAAAGCTTCAATAAAGTAGCAATTTTTAAGTAAACGTAAAAATAAAAGAAGTTTTACGGATTGTGAGTCAGAAGGAGCTGTCTTACGAATGCCGCAAGAAAGATATTTAAGTTTTATCTTAGTTTATAAGTATTTGAAACGTCGACAATTGCTACGCTTTTCTTAAATAAATGAGTCTGAAAAACTATATCATATTAATTCTGAGTCAATAATAACCAACTTATATTTCGTGGTGCTGAAGTAGTACAGTGTCTTTATAAGAATCATAAAAATTAGAGTTCCAAGTACTTACGGATACGTATGTAGGTACTAAGCAGAACTAGACTTACTCCAGACCCATTTAGTATGGTAAACTTCCCGTACGTAAGCAGGTGAAATATCGACGCTGTTTTGGTTTAGGTACAATTCTTTATATTTATTTGCAGTCAGTTTTTTTTTTTTTGTCTTTTGAAAACAGATAAGTGTCGGTATTTGTCAATGCCATCGCCTTACTTTTGGAATCATGTAGAACTTATATGTATAGGTATACAGTAAAGTACGTTTCTCATCCCCTCGCTATATCCTCGGTTGGCGCATGCGTAACAATAGTCAGTCTGCCGGTCGCGGTACCGCGGATTCACTTCACAAACCGAGTGCGGTCGGAAACTAGCCAGTTTGAGACTGTCCTAGGCCCTGAGCGGTCGCCTAAGACATTCTCGAACTCCTGCAAATAACTAGTAATCCATTTAACCCGAACGAGCTTATTTGATTCGGTATATTAAACAACTGTGAAAGGTTCTGATTATAAGACAAAATGACATAGTGCTACACAAAACTTGTGAAATTAATAAATAAAGTCGTATTTTTAATAACGAGTCTCATCCGATGAGTGAGTGGAGATTGAAACGAACCATAGCCGGTTTATGTGGCTGGGAATGGATGCCACATAAGTGGTATCTCTAATAAACTAAGTGTCCCCGATATTGTCAAAAAACCCCCAAAAAGAATTACTTAAAGTGAAAGTTCGCGTGTAAAATAAAGTGCATAGTATACTCGTATAATAGACATAATCATAGTGTAAAAAGCGGTGAACAAGTGGGTTCGATATGAAGACAGGTGAATAGGGGGTATGTTTGAATAAACTCGAAAGACAGGTATCTTAGTGTCTTAAAAATTGACTGTGCCCGACTCCTCAGGAAAGGCTAATAAACTGTAAGTTTATCTAACTTTATTGTGCCGTCACTAAGGTAGTAATATGGGCTATGTATGCGAACTTTGAGGGTGTTATCGATTAGCCGAGAACCAGACGTAACTATAAATACCACAAACGCTAGCCTAGTTCAAAAAGACGTCTAGAAAAATGTATCTCGAGAATGAATTAGTGTTAAAGTTATTAGTAAAAAAAAATTTTGTTAATAAATTAAGAAAAATAAAGTGGTATTTAGTCTTTCGTTAATGACTCAAAAACTGTATGTATTTAAAAAAAATGAAGATACGTTATAAAAGAAAATATTTTTTCCGATAAAAAGTCCTGACTGCCGGAAATATCTCCATTATTTTGATTTTTTCATTAAACGCCAAATATAAGGAACCGTGCTGCCGCAGCTACATGGGCGCACTGCCGCTGAAGGCAGTATGCTTCATTTCTTTTTGTTTTTAATGTATTAAGTATCTAATTAAACTATGGTGTCGTTTTATAACTTGAAAGAATAAAGCTCTATTAGACTAAGATAATTACGAAGCTGTTTCCAAAAAGTTTTACCACCGTTACCAAGTATTTCTTTTTAATCTCTGTTTTCACAAATAGTGAAACAAAAGTTAAAATAGTTGTTTCAATTTTGTTTTATGTAAATACTTAACAAGATTTCGCGATAGAAGTTTGTGAAACATTTTCATTTTGTAAATCATATCATTTTAAAGTTAAAAAAATAATATCTAGAAAATGATGATAGTACCATTTATTTGGAAGCAATTCAAATCTTGAAGTATTTTATTAAGAACATAAACTACTACATACGTTACTTCACAGGCTACTACACAGTGTAGACCCAGGTCGAGTTAAGTTATTGTGTTAAACGTCTATGTAAGGGCAGTCGAAACTTAATTGCGCTGTTTCATTCAAGGTCGCCGGAGACAAGAGGGAAATTAAATTCCTGTTTCATATAGAGAAATGTTGTGAGATCTCACTGGAGCTATAGAAAATTATTTTAATGTGTTCACAACGTGCTGGAATTAAAAGTCACTCAACTATATCACGCGGAAGTATAGTGACGGCGCAAAAGTTTACTGCTTGTGCTTTGTAAGGCGGACACGAATGTGATGATATTATGCTTCATTTTGTTCCTCATCATGCATGTGATGTTGGGTCAGTTTTGCAATTATGACAAACCCTTCGAAATAATTGGAAAACTGACTTTACTGCGGCAGAAAACACAGATTATTTAAAAATATATTTACTAACAAAGAAACACGTACAATACAATAATGTCACACTTAAAAATTATGTGTACACTAACATAAACTTTTAATTTGAGTTGATTTAGAACTTGTGGAGCTCAACAACTTGACAAACGTCAAAATTAAGCCTGGTTATTGTATTTTTAAATTATTTGCATTACTACGTGCAACCAAAATATATGCACTGCGTCTGCACGCCATGTAACCAAAACCACATTATTATTTCTTTTTACATTTTACAAGTCGCATCTTCGATACGGTGCCTATATCTTTTCTAATTTAAATTTAATCATTAGGATCGTTCGACTCTATCGAACAGAAATCTCGATATTCTTAGCTGTCGCCACATGAGTAGTTTGGACTCGAACGAAGCAGGCCAGGCAATAGCTGTTAATCAATCTGAGTGAAACAATGGATATTTTCTAAAATGATTTGTACCCACGATAAATTTGTTTTGGGGGGCCCAAAAGAAAAATAAAGCACGTTTAAAAAACAGCAGACAACCTTTTTGAAAGCATTATCAAATGAAGAGGTGAGGGCGATGCCCTCGCCCCTCTATCGGACCGTTCGATACGGCGCGGACGACACGTAGAATACGTCTGGGTAGGTTTATCACTTGCCCCGACCGGACGGCAGGGGATAAATCTATCCCACAAAATACATTGTAATGACTAAAAAAAGGGTAGGAACAGTTAGATCCCGTGCTGCCTGTAGCGTTTTTGTTTGATTTCACTAAAGAAAGAGGTTCCCAATTTACCTAATTCTGAGCCGACTTGGGAGGTTTTATGTTCGATTGTATGTATTGGAGGGTTCCGCGCCTCGGAAGGAAAAAATGGAGCGCTCATAGGATCACTTCAGTGTCTGGTTGTCTGTCTGATCAAAACTCTTTTCTCCGGAGCGCGTGGAGGTATAAATTTAATATTAATAGCATATACGTAGGTCTACAGATTTAAAAAGATATGTATATCAAGAAATCAATTTGTTCTCAGTGTGTAATGTCAAATAAAAAGTTTTTTTTTACTAAATGCATTTTTTTTTACTATATGAAAGTTCATACTAAAAAAAATAACTTCTAACCATTTAGACTGTCTGTCTGTTTGTTTGTGGTAATCTCGGGAATAGCTGGACCAATTTCGACTGGACTTTCACTGGCAGACAGATGATGTGATTAGGATGTATAATTTAGGCTTGAAATTTAAGTTTGAATTCATTACGGTCTATCAATAATAGTTATATAGGTCTTCTGCATAAGATATCATAGTCCTTCACCATAACTTATCCAAACGGAGTGTGGGATTCTTACCACACTAAACCCACCCGGTGGTCACCAGCACGCGGAAGGAGGCACCATGTCCTCTTATAAGACCACCCCCATGCCCCCTCTGTAGACGACTGTCAGGGCACATCCCTGAGGATACTGTAAAGGGGTCTCCCCTTATGGCTGGCAGCACGTGAGCACTGTGCCACCGTCTTCCCTGAGGTCACTAGGTAGGCGGGCAGAGTCCCCACTCTGGGCACCCGCAACCTGTGGCAAACAAGCCTGTGCTCTGTAAATCACTACACCGCATTAACATGTTCGAACAAATCATGAAAATATATTAAATCAAAGAAAGTCACTTGATAAATAATGAACCAGTATTTGCAGCAGACGCCAGACATGCTTTATTAAGTTTTCAAATAATTAAATTATGATAAGTGTTCTTCGCAGGGCATATTTGCTCTTCGCCTTATCAAGGAAACGAAATTTCACCCAATAAATATCTGAAATAGCAACAACAGGTACTTAATATTGCGTGCATAAGAAAGTGTAAAAAGTGCTTGGCACTATGGTGACCTAACACTCCTGTTCTGTATTGAAAGGATATGAAAAAATGATAACTTGCACCTAGCCACGTAACATGCTACACCTGTCCATTCCTTTATTGGCACGAAGGATAAAAAGATAATTTTGTACACAGTCATAATTCCAATTCAATATCCTTTCAATGTTTTTAGTTTGTGTAGAAGGGAATCAGCGGCATCAGATTAACTGCTAATACCCTACCTAATATGATCGAGAGGGCCGAGGGAGGGTGGCCACTTGCCATGCGCAGGTTTCGGTACTTATAACAGGGGAGCTGTTTTGACTCTATATCTCCATATCTATTCAAAGGACGGAACATGGCGATACCATAAACTGCAGTTTGCCTTCCACAAACTACATTGTATAATGTACACATATTTTCCTTTACCAGTTATTACAGAAAAAAACAAACCTTGAACTTTTTTACGAAACTTGACAACTTCAGGTATGCCACTAATATTTACTCTATTTACTTTAAATATCAACTCGGGCTTATTTCGAAGTGGTATTATTCCTGTGTGAGACATAGGGGAATAAAGTTGCTAAACCAGAATACTGTGTTGTCTGGACCGTTCATGTGGCACCGCATTGTTGTGCGCTATTTTAGGGGACGCAAAAACCTTGACCATAGTTAGCAAGGCAACGGTCACCCCTACCCTCGCATTGTAGAAGGGTCGAATATTTCGTGCGATATCAACTTTTTTTGTTTAAGTACAAATAATTGACGTTAGTTACAACTGTAGTGTCACCCGCTGCTCAAACTGACCCTACTTGGTAGTTCGAAAAAAAGGTGCTATTATAAAAAAATATTAACGTTTTTGGTCGGTGGCAAGTAATGGCAACATTTTGCAGTTAACTAGTTTTATTGTCACGCGTGTGTTGTCATTGTGTAGTGAGTGTAAGGTATATATTATCAAAGCAACCTGTGTTATTTAGTATCGATATTTTCCATTAGTTAATAATAATTAACCATAACTATTGCACCTTGATAATTAGGTGCACGAATTTGTGCGAGCAAGTAATGGTTGCGCTTCGAGAAATAATTTAGTTGCGTTTAGTTAATTGCGTTTAAATATAGTTGCGCTTTGAGGAATACCCCGTTTGATGAGGTACCGAGTTGGCTCTCAAAGTATTTTACATTAGTTATAGGATTTATTCCTCGATACCTCAAGGACTACTTATGTAACATACGCCGGCCGCCTTTCTACCAATTTAAAAAATAAGTGTTTATGCAGATTTAAAAGATTAAGAGAACAATGCGTTTTAACGATTTTTTAAATTATTTTCAGATTCTGGTTTTGTTCAACAGTGCAGATCTAGTAAAACCACCGAACGTATCGTCATTAGAAACTCGATGGTGGACGTTACTTTGGAGACTGACAGTTAACAGTGGCTTGCACATAACCTGGACCTATCATGTCGCAGTGAACACTTCTGAGTAAGTTAATAAAACTCTAAATTTTCAAATAGCAGCATGTTGGTAATTCCTGTTACGTGCCGAGTAGGCTTATCAAAATAGCAACATACATATTTCTTATTAAAGCAAGAAAAAGACCAATTCATAGATAGTTACTTATTCCAGTTTCGCTGTATTTTTTTCTGGCTGCAAAATGGCCCAAGCCTAGAACAACGATATGTTTGTGAAATATGATTGAATCCGACGCATTCCGACGGGTGTTTTTATGTTACTGCGTGAGTAAACCTGTAAACATTGTAGTCAAATTTTGCGCAATTGATATCTTTCACATCCTAGGCGGTGCAAAAAAATTAAGCTATAAAATTGGAATATATTCAAACTTTGTCTCCATTATTGCTCTATCTTCAATACGAACGAATTGATTAATTATACGAGTAAATCTTTTGGCTAAAATTAGTCGTATTCCAACCTAATCAACACTGCTAGCTATTTGCTGAGTATCGGTTATACCTAAGTTCTCGCAAGCGTAGCGCCAGAAAAGAACGTGGCAGATTTCAAGTCATGAGTGTGTGATACTAGGTAATTTGTACAAATTTAATTAAAAAAAAATATGATTTTGAACGAATACGACATTTTTAATGAGAAATATGGAGTGATGAAATATGCATTAGGCGATTGGCACACTACACCGCTTAAATCGGCGTAGCACGGGAGAGCGTGATTTGACATTGTTTGCAATTAACTGTTTTTGCATAGAAAACATGCGTAGTGCAACACACAGAAATCGCATTCATGCGCAGTTTTCGTCGTTGGTCGCCACGCAACCCGCTCCGAGATGCGGTGCAGTGTGCCAATCGCCTTAGATCTGATTGAACTTTGTTGAATAGAATTGATTTACTCTGTTCTAGGTAAACAAAAATCAAAGATAAACGTGAAAATGAAGAATATGAGAATCATTCCTAAAACAAACAAATGGTTTGTGTGTTTTATGTCTTGGCGTTATTGAAGAGGCATTCATAGTCTAGTCGACAAGTTAAAAATGGTGTTAATTCGACATACTACTGCTAAAATTATGTGGTTTAGCTCATTTGATTCGGAATAATATCTAGACCATTGTGCTAAAAAATTGAATTAGCACATAAAAAATTCCAAAAGTTATTAACAATTAAACACCTTCAAAAAATAGCGTTTCGTTTATTGCTTATTGTCCGTAAACTATAAATATTTTCGAAATTTGAAAAAGAAAGGTCCTTAAAGAGGAGGTAATTTAGTAAAAAAAAGTTCCAACTCCCGGAACTGTAGCTCCATTATTTATAATTTTAATTTAACGCTGAAAATAGCCCGCCGCGCCGCGCGCCATTGTTAGGTTGCGCGCACGGCCTCGAAAGCGAGTAGGTCACTTAAAAATATTTTTTTCAAGTTTTTAAAGTTAATTGAAAAATCTAAAAAAATTATTGCATAATCTAAACACTTTAAAAAATTTATTCCCGTTGGAATTTTTTATAAAAACATATTTTTCAATATTCTAGACGATTGTTAATTAAGATTTTTTTTTCCAATTTCCATCATCCTTCTAAACTAAAAAAAATGTTTAAATAATTACCTTAAAATTATTTCGCTTCGTGGACCTCTTCTTATAAATATATTAAACAAGATTGCGTCGTCTAATTTATGAAATTGTTAATATTTTGTTAATAATATTTTTTTTAAGTTAACAACATAATTGTGCTTTTTCTTTTTTTGTTAACTTAAAAAAATTATTATTATTTATATATTTTTTAACTTGTCGACTAGACTATTCAAAGTATTTCCACAGAATAAACATCGAAACATCTTCTGTCTCTCTGCTTCGCTCCCATTTGACAGTCAGTCAAATTATAAAGCAATTCTGCATGATTAACTCATGTAGTCGATGAGCAACAAAATGAAAAGTTCTACATAAAAGCGGAGTGTTGTTTAAATCTAAGTTAGACAACACAAGCATCAATTATATACTTAACAGATTTCAATCATATCCTGTTGAGCGGTTAATGACGCAAGAGCATTACCGTTTCACGTTAAAATAATTAATTTGAACATATTGCATTTGTTGTTAACGTAAAAAAATCTTATAATTTTTATTCGTAAAAATAGTAAGACGTTGAAGTTGATTAACTAATCTTATGAATATGTTTAGCTGCGTATCATCAGATGTCACGGAAGACAAGCAGTATAATATGTGAGGAAAGCCAAGATCCTTTAATGAAGTAAGTTAACTGTTTATTTAACTACTAAAAAGTCGTATGAAGCGATTGTGGACTTCAAATATTTTCAAGCGAAACTTGCCACATCCAAGTTTATGCCAATCCACTTTGTATGGTTTTAACGAGATTGGAGTTATAATGCTAAATCTCAATGATAATTAAGTAATCATCTAAGTCGAGCGACACAAGCGTCACCTTAACACATGACAGATTTCAAGCATAACTGTTGTGTCGTGACTGACGCAAGAGCATAAACGTTTACGCATGGCAGTAATAGGGTAGTGTCCGTAAAAAATCTGATTGGTCCGCAAATTGGATTACTCAAAAATACTGGACCTGTATTTTTTTCTTTTGTCACGTAAACCATAACTGACGACGGTATAGTGCGTTGAAATTGCGCGTGACGTCACGCCGTGCTACACTTTTCGTTTAGAGTGTGGCACGGCGTGACGTCACAAGCCCTTTATTTAACTTTGATGTGCTATATCATTGTCACTTTTTATTGAATTAAGTAAGCAAAAAATACGTGTCCACTATTTTTTGGTAATCTTACTGACGGACTAAATAGACTTAATATATTTTTACCTAGGACACTTTATCCCTATTCATTTGAATCAATTGCATTCGTTCTTAACGTAACAAACTCTTACTGATTTTATTTTGTGACGACACGGTTGGCGTAGTGGCTGAGCGATTGGCTGCTGCGCTGCGTGTCGCGGGTTCGATCCCCGCACGGAACAAATATTTGTATGGCCTACAGGTAGTTGTTCCGGGTCTGGCTGTTTGTGTATGTGAGTTTAAATGTTTGTAAACGCACCCACGATACAGGAGAAATTCCTAGTGTGGGGCAACGTTTTTTTTTAAATAAATAAATAAATAAAACTGATTTTATTCGTAATAAATAGTAAGACGTTCAAGTTGATAAACTAATATTATTTATATGTTTAGCTGTGCATCATCAGATATCACGGAAAGCAAGCAGTATAATATGGGAGGAACGCCAAGGTCCCTTAAAAAGTAAGTTTATTGAATTTTAACTACTCGTACTAAAAGGTGGTAGGAAACGATTGTGGACTTCAAATATTTTGAAGCGAAACTTGCCTCAAAAAGCTTATCAAGTCAGTTTGTATGCCTATCTGGAAGTTAGAGTTATGTTGTGCTAATAATTTTGACGACCGATGTGGCGCGGCGGGCGAAGGTCCGCCTGCGACGCAAGAGGTTGCGGGTTCGATTCCCGCCTTGGGACAAATGTTTGTACGATCTACAAATATTTGTTCCGGGTGTTCTGGGTATTTCCTATGTATAATAAAAATATCTATATATGTAATGTATTGTATTAAGTATATCAGTCATCTAGTACCCATAACACAAGCTCTGCTTACCTTGGGGCTAGATGATGCTGTGTGGATTGTCCAGCAATATTTATTATTATTTATTATTTATTTATAATGTGTTAAAATCGATGATTTTGAATGAAATACTTAAGTTAGCAACTAAGTTAAACGACACAAGCGCAAACACCAAACATGACAGATTTCAACCATAACTGTTGTGTAAAAAATTGACGCGAGAGCAATACTTTTGTATATGCATAATGCATTACTTCTTAGTGCATTATTTAAGAGCAGAAGTAACAAAATCTCGCAAACAATCAACAAGGTGTCCGGAGTATCTGAACTTAAGCTTAAATAATTCTCTTTTATTTTACACTTTTGAATTTGGTCATTAAAATAAAATGTTCAACGTGTCAATATGAAAAATTTCGCAGCACTCTTTGACCATGGTCCGGTCTCTTTCAGCGTCTGTTTTCCTCAAATTGCAATGGCCTTCAAGGTAACACTAGTCAATATTCTTTTCACATCAATATTGCTCCACATTTTGTCAGTCAAGTATCGTTTTAAGTATGTCATTTTTATTTAGAGATGGTGCAATACTCGGCTAAATGGGCATTGGAAATCTGAAGAGAACATTATTCGTATTATGTTATTTCGTTCTACCCGATATCTAGGCTGCGTCCACCAAGTTATATTAAGTGTTGATGCAGAAAAGGACGCAACATTGAAACAGTTTTGTTTCATAGCAACAATGTCGCGATGAGTTACATTTTTTGTACCAACTTCAAATTGAGTAAATTATTAATTATTCTATTTCACAACATTACAAAATTAGCTCACGTGGTTGGTGAACGGTGCTACCTCCTTCTCAACTCAATGTAAATTATATGCTTCCTTTTGAGTGTCATGGATGACAGACAGTATTATAGAACCAAGCTGTTTATTGAGGTACTGGGTTGGCTCTTAAAGTAATAGGTTGGGGAAAAAGTTTCTTTGCATATTTCAAGAAAATTCAAATCATTTTTAATATAGTTTATTTACATTTAACTAAAATATATAGGTACCGTTTTGTTCGATAACTTTTTGCCATCTTGTAATCAGGGACATGATCCCATTGCTATAGAAATTTTGGGACTTCTGATCAAAATACCGCGACAAGTGGATTTGGCAGTCCTCTCGTGATGTCAACCTGACACTGTCTAAAGAATTCTGAAGAGACCAAAGCAGGTAGAAATCTGAAGGTGCAAGGTCAGGACTATACGGCGGATTCATTAAGACCTCCCAGCCACTCTCTTAATTGTTGCTGAGTAGCTAAAGATGTGTGAGGTTTAGCGTTATCATGATGAAAAGCCACACCCCTTTGTTGATTAATTCCGGCCGCTTTCTCTCAACTTCTTTCTATAATCTCAGCAGTTGCTCGCAGTCGAGTTCAAAATCGATGGTCCTGCCTGGTTGTAACACGTCATAATGAATAATGCCCTTCCAATCTCACCACAGACTCAGCATCACCTTGTTGCGAATTAACCCGGGTTTCGCCACAGTCTGTGAAGCCTAACCGGCCTTTGACCACGACCTTTTTCGCACGTTATTGTCGTACGTAATCCACTTCTCATCATCAGTTATCAGCTTCTTCAAAAATGGTTCGGTTTCATTACGTCGTAATAAACAATCAGAAATGAGTAAACGGTTCATTAGGTTTCTTTCAGTGAACTCTTGAGGTACCCTAATATCGAGCTTCTTTGTGTACCCAGTTTTTTTTCAAATGCGCCAATACTGTTTGGTGGTTAATTCCCAGTTCTTCAGATACGTCGTAACTACTGATATGGCGATCTTGCTCCACTTTTTCAAAAATGGCATCCATTTTTCCGTAATAGGGCGACCAGAGCGACGTGCATCTTTGACATCAAAATTTCCGGATTGAAAACGCTTAAACCAAAATGGTGCTACTCTCACAGACACGGCACTAGGTCCATAAACATTGCAATTTTTTTTTGCTGCTTGCTCTGCATTTTTACATTTTTTTTAGTAAAATTTTAAAATGTATCGAATTTCTTCATTAGATTCACTCATCTTGACGGTACGACAAACAAATGAAAATCATACATTTTCCTAATTTGAATTTGGAATTATGTTGTTTAAAATTTAAACTTTCCACGATACCAAAACCAGCCAAATACAAATAAAGAGATTTAATTACAAGTTCATACATACTATAATGCGAAAAGACTTTTTCCCCAACCTAATATTTATGTCGATTATAGGATTTATTCCTTGACGTAGCTACTTTATGTAATCTCTTCAAAACAAAAGAGACATGACATGTCATGCAAGTGTGAAGGAGTACAATGTGGTTTAACGACTGATATTTTAAATTATTTTCAGATCCTGAATGTGTTCAGCAGACCGGCAGTTCTAGCGAAACCACCGAACTCAAACAGTGGAAACTCAAACAGTGGTGGGCGTTAATTTGGCTGCTGACAGTTAACAATGCCTTGCACATGATCTGGACCTATCATCTTGCAGTAAATACCTATATCTAAGTAAGTTGAAAACTCTTCTCTTCTTTATCGGGGATAATAACCGGTTAACCGGTAATCACGGTTTCGCTTGCGTGGAGGTTACGCAAGCGAAACCGTGAGCAAAAACTTGCCAACTATAAGTAATCCACACGCATTATTAATAATAATCGAAATCTGGTTAATAAATATGATGGAACCACATTTGAAAAAAAACTGAAATGGGGGAATTTCAAAATCCTTCCCATACTGAACAAAGAGGCTTTTCAACTTTTTTCACGGAATATGACATCTTCCGTCTCTTTTTCTTTTGACAGGTCTGCGGGAAGATGAAGCAATACTTTATTTGCTTTACTCATTTAACATGTGTACATAGTTCTTCGTTTAAGCTGACTTTCGTTTAAAACTAAGACAAGGGTACAAGCGCCAAGCCCAAACATGACAGATTTCAATCATAACTGTTGTGTGAAAACTGACGCAAGAGCATTACTTTTTAATTTTAATAATGCATAACTACTTAGTGCATTATTTTAGACAAGAAGTAACAAAATCTCGCAACAAGGTAAGTTTAGATACTCCGAACGAATATCTAAACTTACGCTTAAGTGATTCTCTCTTATTTTCAAACTTTGAATTTGGTTTAAAATAAAGTGTTTAACGTGTCAATGTGCAATAATGTCGCAGCGCATGACCATGATCCGGTCTCTCTCAGCGTCTATTATTAAATAAAATAATTAAATAAATCAAAGTTAGACAAGGTATGGTTTTGTCTAATTATTCATTTAATTTTATATTTTTTAGATTTGGTATGACTTTGCCACATACTTGGAATTTCTCCTGTATCGTGGTTGCGTTCACAAACATTTTAACTCACATATCCAAACATCCAGACCCGGAACAATAATCGAATAGGGAATCGAATCCACGAGACATACACGATATTTTGTCTGTGCATGTAACATGTTTGTTACAAAGTGGAAACCTGTATGTTGGCGATTGCCTTTGTTTCGAAAGTATCTGAATTATAATAAAATCAGGATTTGTCACATTACAGTTGAAGAAACAAATCCGGAGTAGTCAAGTCGGCGTCGTCACCCCAGATTTATGGAACACCATCATCTGCCTTACAAGTTCCCAATTATGTATGGATTGGTTGCCATTTGGATAGTCATAGGCAGAGCACGAAGTATCACATTGCATGTACTCGTAAATTACCTCAGCGTATAACGGAAGTGCACAATGTTGGAGTATTTATGTAATTTTATGCTTCACTGCTACTGATCTTACCAAGACAAAACTTTTGTTAACAGCTATATTTCAGCAGCTGGGTGAATGAGTAGAGCGGTGATAATGCAGGTGGTATATAAAAAAAACTGAGGCCTTACCGTTTCACGCGGCGCCCTTGTTGATAGCCGCAATAGCTTCAATCTCGGTGTTACATAGGGCTAGTGTAAAAAAATCTCCCGAATTGACATACTGATAAGTATGTACGTTATTGGCATTTAACATAATTTTAATATTCCCGGATTTAATAATAAAAAAATCTTTACAAAAATAGCTACTAAGCTAAATACCTATTTTTGTAACGAATAAACACACAACTTAATTTTAATAATCCCGCCCCAGACTCAAAAATCAATAAAAAGTATCGTGAAAGTTGTTAATACTTATTTTGCTATTTGGGGCTGATTCATAAAATCGGTCTAGTTTAACTAGCCCGACTTAGAAGATAAAGATGTTATAAAATATTATTCAAGCAATGTTTCCAATGTTTAACTGAGATCAATAAATGTTTGAAATTATTTTAAGGATTTTATTTATAACGACCTGAAAAATACTTTAGAATAAAAACATCATAAGTTAGAGGCACATGATGAACGAACTAAGCCTATATTTATATTGAATTATATGAAAAAAAACATGATAAAGAATCTGTAATAATACCATATGTCAGTACTTATAATATATTTATTCTTAATTTTACTTTGCTGGAGAAGTTTACACTTTTTTATATATAGAGGGTGTCCAGTAAATAGCACGACATACTGCAGGGGTTAATAGCTAGGGACACTACCTATCAATACAACACAATATATGTGCAGCAAAATCTTACGGATTTACAGTTTTACAAAAATTTCCGAAATACCGAAAAATCTCTACCTTGAAACAGATTTTTAAGCATCTCGTAATGAAAAAATCCTTTTCTAGTGCTTTTTTTTTACATCAAATTATTCGTGAATAGTTACTTTACTCATTGATGAGTCTTTTTTCTATCAAAGACAAGAATGTTTTCTAGAAATATAGGAGACCCAAGCTATCACCCCCTGCAGTATGTCGTGCTATTTACTGGACACCCTGTATGTGTGAAGCCTTATTTTTTGACGGCACGGTTGGCACAGTGGCTGAGCCATTTGCTTGTCGCGTGTTGTCGCGGGTTCGATTCCCGCACTGAACATTTGTTCCGTGTTTGTATGGGCTACAAGTTTGGCTTCAGAAATTGGCAAAATGTAGAATTGGCAGCATGGCCGTCATTGGCTCTGATTGTCATCTTTATAAATATCAATATGACAAGTCATGACTGACTGAATCATCAACGCTCAGCACAAACCATTGACACCAGCTAGAAAGCTGAAATATTGCACAGACGTTTCCTTTACAATCTAGATAAGGAATGAAGAAGGAGTTTTCGAAATTCAAAAGGAAGTTTATATGGGAAACCCGTTAGTTTTGTAATTTAAAACATGAAAATTTGTATTCAATCTTTAAGTTGGTAATTAATAATTAGCCTATTGCCATGCCAATATGGAGCCTATTGCCACCAACCGGGCACACATCCAGATTCCAGACTTACAACAGAGAGAGATTACAGATTTCAAAAAATTAACTGAAAACAATAGCTTAAAAATACTATGAGCAAGCCGTGTTTAGCAGCCGATACTTATAAGAAACGAAGGCTCGGCATCATACAGTTTAATTGCCTTTCCAGACTTACCTTTCATTGCGCTGTATGGTTACTATAGAAATAACAAGAATGAGTTTACATTATTAAAAAAAGGTATAAAAATGCTGTACATAGTCATCAAGTAGTAATTAGCGATACATTTCAAGGTCTTGGTATCTGTTCTACCGTGCAGACACGAACATGGCTATGGAATCAGGTCATCCCGAACCAAGAAAAGAGATGTTATTGTAATACATATATGGACAATACGAAACACTGGCCTTTAGTTACTAGCTACTACGTGGTATGGCAAACTTTAATATTTTAAAACAGCTAATGCATGATATAAACTTTTGCAACACAACAGTTCACGTTAGAACAGAAAGCTTACTAAATATACAACTATGTTGGCAAACGATACGGTCTCAACGAATTTAAACTGACCGTCTTTTTATCCACATAATATAACCTTTTTTTTTACAGCAATTAAGCAAAGCAAAGCTAACATAAGCAAAGGAAATTTTAACGTTTAATAGGAACTACGCCGTAGCGCTACGTGTCGTAGCAAGTCAGCGACCATGGGTCTACAAGTAAGTGTTTTGTTTTATCGAGAACTCCTATATAAGAGAACTCGATGAAAATCGGAGGAATAAATCGACGTGGCTGATAATTTTTCCGTATGTTGGGTTCTGCTGGTTTAAAAAAAACCAGGAGACGTTTACAACACATGATCTTATTAACCTAGCGAATTCCCGACGCAAGTACGAGGCTTATTTTTTGCTTATTAGAGGATTTTGTGCCGGGGGTATTTTTAATTAATTTAATTTTTATTTCATTTAAAATAATGGTAAGTAATATGGTCACTCTGTGAACTAGTAATAAAATAAATATCAATAAACATACGTTCAAATTTTTGCCTTGAGAAAAAACGACAGGCCAAAGCGTAAAAAGCCGCGTACGTGGTATACATGCGGAAGTAACTCTGTTAGTTTGTAAGTTAACGCGAACAGCTGATAGAATCTTAATTAATCTTTTCAAGATTCGGGGATGGACATGGGATAGTTTGTAATCCGCGACTTCGTCGGCATCCGGAATAAACAAAATTCCCTCGAACAAAGTTGCGGGCAAAAGCTAGTACATACATACGTACATACCGTTCAAAATCACAACCTTAGTTGGGTAACTAGACTATCGAATTGTAATTACATTACATTTACTTGAACTATTCTGTACATTCTTCACCTCAACGCGCCCATGAATGTTACGAGCTTAATTCATGGGTTAACATATAAGTTAAACGTGATTTAACACTGAGTGGTTTTCAATAGTTCTCATTCAGTATACGTATTCACTTCTTTCGTAATTCTGAATTATGTCATAGACAGCGCTGGGAACCGACACTGCACGGAGCGGGCAACTTCGAATTTTTAAAGTAAAGTCTAGTTGTAGAAGACGAGTTGATAGATCTAGTTAGTTGTTTGGAATGTTTAAAATAAATTGTTAATTTATTTTTGTACGTATATCTTATACCACTAAGATACATTTAATAACGTTGATTTTTAATAGGCAGCAATCGTTTGAGGCTTAAGATTTGTTAAGATGGAATAATAAATGATGACACGGTTGGCGCAGTGGTTGAGCCATCGGCTGCTGCGCCGCGTGTTGTGGGTTCGATCCCCGCACGGAACAAATATTTGTATGACCTACAGGTAGTTGTTCCGGGTCTGGCTGTTTGTATATGTGAGTTTAAATGTTTGTAAACAACGTTTTTTAGAAAAAAAAAAAATACCTAGTAAGATAAAGCCAGACAAACCGTATATAATGTGCACCGTTCCATGACAAAGGAACTGATACTATTTTAAATTAATAAATAAGTGTAAGTAAATGCTTTTTGAAATTTTTACCTGATTTTGGATAAGTAAAAAGGTAATAATAATAAGGTGATGATATAATAGTGGTGATGGTTCGAATTGAGAGGCGCGCAACGATTGTTGATATAACAGTGCCACATGGCGGGAACCTCGTGCAAGCAGAGAAAGATAAACAAATAAACGACGTTGTGGGATGTGGACTCAGCAATCGTTGTACCGATAGTCGTGTCAACCAATGGCTTATTAGCTAAGAGCCTCGTTAGGCAGCTGGATCAAGGGCTTGATTCAGAAAGCAGTTCTACTGGACACGCCACGTATTGTTAGGCGATTCCTCTCTCGCGAGCCCTCACCGCCAGTAGCTTGGACCCTGTTCCCGATACCGGTGGATTACTATTTTAATATTTTTAAATGTTTTTTTTTGTTTTATATTGGAATATTTAAAAATATAATTACAAAGAACAGAAATAAAATAAAGGAACTATAAGGTGGAATAATGATTATTTTACAAATACATTTTTTTATTATTTTTGTAATATAAAATTAAAATAATTAATCATATCATCTACAATACAAATAATACAATAAAACTAAAGGAGTAAGAAATTTTTAGAAACAAGCTATGTTTTCAGAGACAGAACAAAAAAATTGACAGGAGTTTCAATTAATAAAAAAAATGAAAGCTTGACGCACTGACGTACTGTCTACTATACAGGATTATTATGCAATTTCAATTATGTAATAATGGTAAAACTTCATACTGTTGGTAGTATGGAGTTTGTATTTTTGGGGTGCATTTCTACAATAATTCTACAATCCACATTGCACGTGGTCGCTTTCTTAAACGGCGCTGCGTGCCAAACGCAGACCAGACAGGAAAGGCGCGAAGCACTAGGATCACATGACTCGCCAAGGCGTCAATGTTGCAGCAATGGTCAAGGACAAAGTACAACGACCCCGAGGATAAAATACAGTACCAAAACAATTCATAGTCAGTGGATAAAAATTGTCCAAGTCAACAATTATTATATAAGCATAAGGTACTTTAAGGATAGCCGGGAATACGACCGATGTGGCGCGGCGGGCGAAGGTCCGCCTGCGACGCAAGAGGTTGCGGGTTCGATTCCCGCCTTGGGACAAATGTTTGTATGATCTACAAATATTTGTTCCGGGTGTTCTGGGTATTTACTATGTATAATAAAAATATCTATCTATGTAATGTATTGTATTAAGTATATCAGTCATCTAGTACCCATAACACAAGCTCTGCTTAGCTTGGGGCTAGATGATGCTGTGTGGATTGTCCAGCAATATTTATTATTATTATTATTATTTAAGATCGGTTTTACCTTCATCGGTAAGGCAGGTTATGATAGAAATGACTTCTTATTCAACAAAACGTACAGCTATTTTAAATTTCTGCTAGACGCCTTCATTTTGATCCAAGTTTGGCAAGTTGTTCTTTAACTCAATGTGTTCTGAATTTCAGGGCAATATCAATACAGAAAAAAGTCTTTATAGTTGGGACATACAAAGTAGTATTGTACAAAAGTCGTGCACCTTAGTGGGCTAAGGTGTACGACTTTTCTACAATCTAAAACTTGGTATTTGTTTGGTAAAGAAATACAAAATAAGAAGCAATAACAAACATTCATGCATTATGTAGACCCAGATGTTGCGCCTTAGTTTTTTCTTCTTCTCTTCTTTAGCAGTTACTTTATAAAAAAATATTGAGAATATTCATGTAAATCCTTTTTCGACGACTCGTAGGACTAGAGCAGAACACAGTAGAACATGACTGCTTTCAATAAGTTTGCCTTAATGAAAGATTGACCTCTTTATATCAATTGCTGTCATAAAAGAACCTGTTAGAAGCTGACAAAAATAATCTTTACTGTCACTACAGTAACGTTTATAACAGAAAACTTTCTGAAAGTTTTCTGCCTTAACAAGTCGAACCAATAGATAGGTTTCACGTACCAGGATCCCATGAACAATAGGATGTTATATTTTGCTTCCACCCCTTATAGCGCACCTGTGTGCGTTCAGAGGGTTGTTCATCTGTTAGTACACGTGCGATAACGGTTTACAACATTTGCAAGAGTGTTTGTGATAGCAGTAGTGGGGTGAATGCAACACTGGCGTGCGTGTATGTGTGTATCATACGATTTATTTTACTCTTGTTAATTTTGCATACTACTACGGCATTCCATTGAGTTAAGTTGCACTTGTGTGTGTGTGGACATCAAGCAAAGTAGGTAATTGATGATGGAATTATCTTATACAACTTTATTGTTAAACTTAAGTCATTGTTATCTGCAGGTTGGCACGTCATCATACCGAAAGAAAATAATTATAATATAATATAATATAATATAATATAATATAATATAATATAATATAATATAATATAATATAATATAATATAATATAATATAATATAATATAATATAATATAATATAATATAATATAATATAATATAATATAATATAATATAATATAATATAATATAATATAATATAATATAATATAATATAATATAATATAATATAATATAATATAATATAATATAATATAATATAATATTTTTAATCTTAAATGAAAGAAATCTTGCGTTGAGATTTTATTTAATAAATCTTTTTTTCATCGCCATAACGATATAAAAAAAGCAGGATTTCATGCTGATTAAATCAGCATTTTACCCTTATAGCATGAAAAATAAAATTTACAAAATACAATATATGTACTTCTTTTATCGAGAGGAATCTTGGCTTGATCAGCAAAAAAATTGATGATTTTACAAATTAAACATTCATATTATAAAGAAAACTTGTCTTTATAATAATGAACGTAATTATCAGTTCCCGATAAAGTTTTAAGTTGTTTTAGTCTTGTTAATGAGGGATAACTGCAATCACAACCTACCACACCAAAAACTGGTCCTTAAATTGATGCTCTTGTGAATATCACATGACTCAGTCCATTGATAATATGGTCCATTCACGCTCAATTGAGAAAGACCGATTATCACTGACCATTACAGTTTATTCCTGCTAATTGATTCCTGCAGTAATTTATTGATGGCACTTTTCCCCACGATGATAAACTCGTTAAAACTGAAAACGAAAAGATACCAACTATAAAACAAAACGGCTGGAACGATCACTGGCATATAGCTAATGTATTAAAGAGTAACTAACACTTCTTTTATTTTTGGAAACAAAATAGGAATCCGCTCAAAAAAAAAACCCCGGAATGTTGTCAAACTCCGCGTGGATGTTTGAAATATAATCAGATGTTAGGTTTTCCAACTTCCATACGTGACCAAAGTAGTAAGTAGTAAGTCGTGATACTAATGATGATAAACAGTAGAACGCAATGCTCATTAAGTCTTTCACATCATTATCGCTAGCTAGAGCTACCAGGATTGCAGAACTGCAAAGTAATGGCTTTGTACTGCGGGTGGTATACGATGCGGGTGCTAGTGTAGGGACGTGTGTATTACGCGAAATACGCGCCGTTTCGTGGGATTGCGGATATCGGCAATATACTTTCAATTATTTCAAAAAATATATATATATAATATATAAATAATGCTCGACGTCCTTCCTATACAATTTTATGTCAAGTAGAATCTAGGATTATTGTGATTTTTTTATGATGCATAGCAAATACTGTATGTAATACCAGGAACAAATCTTTGTAGATCGTTCAAACCTTTCTCCCAAGGCGGGAATCGTACCCGCTACCCGCCCACATCGGTCGTCACTTTAAACGTTTTACCAGATGCCCCGACATAAAATACTTAGAAAGTTACGTGGAGGATTCGTCTTTGGTCGAGTGGTTTGCGCACCGTACTACGAACCCAGGGGGTGCGAGTTCGAATCCCGTAAGTGTCAAATGTTTGTGTGATAAGCACCAGCGTTTGTTTCTATATATATGTATATTTATAACTATCCGTTAACTAGTCGCCATAGTACAAGCTATGTTTAGTTTGGTTACGGCTAATTGATTGGTGTGTTGGTAAAAACAATTTATTATTTATTTATAGATGCCCCTTATCACAAACAAAGTAAACCACATTGTTTAGAATGATTTTGATTTAAATAAGTTTTAGATGTGGCCACTACAGTAGTTTGCACCCGTGCATGACAGTGGCCACCAAATATATTAAACGACATATTATCAAATCGGTGGTGGTGTAGCTTCTAAATATTACGGGGGGCGCATGCGCGGGGCGTTGCCGCCGGTGCAGTCCATACGGCACGGACGACGCGTCGGATCCGTCAGGGTAGGTTTATCTCTTGCCCCGATCGGACGGCAAGGGATAAATCTACCCTTATCAACACATTCTAAATAGTTAAAAAGTGGTATGCATAGTTAGAGTCGTAGGTAGTGTTTTAAACTAATAACTGAATTCACTAAGCACTTCAGAGCGAGCCGTGTGCAAAACAAGTTGCAAAGCCCCGCCTTCTTCGGTCGGACTTGCCCCACCTTCCGGAACATGGCGCACGCGCATTTTTTGAGGAACCACTACCGAGACAAGATGGCGCGGTCTCGTCTTATGTCTGCGTAAACAAGTGGGTGTCGACTCCTGCGCAAAACGGTCAAGCGTGAACCGCTATTATTACTATTTAGTTTTTAACATTATTATGATTGCATTGCATAATTGCCCTGAGGGGGCCTTAATTTTTATTGAGTCCCCACAGGCAAGTTCGGTTAAGCAGTTAATAACCCTGAAGGTTGAACTGAGAAATGCCCATTGCAAAAAACAAAAAAAATACATTATAAAGTTCCGTGTTCGCCGTCGAGGCCCGTCGCGACTACCCCGTCAATGCGGAGGGACTCAATAAAAACAACGTATTCTAAAAATGAAACATAGCTAGATCGATTTAGCGCCCCCGAAACTCCTGCATACTAAATTTCATGAAAATCGTTGGAGCCGTTTCCGACAGTCAAATTATATACATATGTACATACGTACATACAAGAATAACTCACTTTAAAGTATTAGATATCGTATAGAAATGATTTGATTAAATGTTTGATTGGAATGATTTTGATTTAAATAAGTTTTAGATGTGGCCACTACAGTAGTTTGCACCCGTGCATAACAGTGGCCACCAAATATATTAAACGACATATTATTAAATCGGTGGTGGTGTAGCTTCTTAATATTACGGGGGGCGCATGCGCGGGGCGTTGCCGCCAGTGCAGTCCATACGGCACGGACGACGCGTCGGATCCGCAGGGTAGGTTTATCTCTTGCCCCGATCGGACGGCAAGGGATAAATCTACCCTTATCAACACATTCTAAATAGTTAAAAAGTGGTATGCATAGTTAGAGTCGTAGGTAGTGTTTTAAATTAATAACTGAATTCACTGAGCACTTCAGAGCGAGCCGTGTGCAAAACAAGTTGCAAAGCCCCGCCTTCTTCGGTCGGACTTGCCCCACCTTCCGGAACATGGCGCACGCGCATTTTTTGAGGAACCACTACCGAGACAAGATGGCGCGGTCTCGTCTTATGTCTGCGTAAACAAGTGGGCGTCGACTCCTGCGCAAAACGGTCAAGCGTGAACCGCTATTATTACTATTTAGTTCTTAATTTTTTTGCATTATTTGTATATTGCATTGCATAATTGCCCTGGGGGGGCCTTAATTTTTATTGAGTCCCCACAGGCAAGTTCGGTTAAGCAGTTAATAACCCTGAAGGTTGAACTGAGAAATGCCCATTGCAAAAAACAAAAAAAATACATTATTCAGTTCCGTGTTCGCCGTCGAGGCCCGTCGCGACTACCCCGTCAATGCGGAGGGACTCAATAAAAACAACGTATTCTAAAAATTAAACATAGCTAGATCGATTTAGCGCCCCCGAAACTCCTGCATACTAAATTTCATGAAAATCGTTGGAGCCGTTTCCGACAGTCAAATTATATACATATGTACATACGTACACACAAGAATAACTCACTTTAAAGTATTAGATATCGTATAGAAATGATTTGATTAAATGTTTGATTGGAATGATTTTGATTTAAATAAGTTTTAGATGTGGCCACTACAGTAGTTTGCACCCGTGCATAACAGTGGCCACCAAATATATTAAACGACATATTATCAAATCGGTGGTGGTGTAGCTTCTTAATATTACGGGGGGCGCATGCGCGGGGCGTTGCCGCCAGTGCAGTCCATACGGCACGGACGACGCGTCGGATCCGTCAGGGTAGGTTTATCTCTTGCCCCGATCGGACGGCAAGGGATAAATCTACCCTTATCAACACATTCTAAATAGTTAAAAAGTGGTATGCATAGTTAGAGTCGTAGGTAGTGTTTTAAACTAATAACTGAATTCACTAAGCACTTCAGAGCGAGCCGTGTGCAAAACAAGTTGCAAAGCCCCGCCTTCTTCGGTCGGACTTGCCCCACCTTCCGGAACATGGCGCACGCGCATTTTTTGAGGAACCACTACCGAGACAAGATGGCGCGGTCTCGTCTTATGTCTGCGTAAACAAGTGGGCGTCGACTCCTGCGCAAAACGGTCAAGCGTGAACCGCTATTATTACTATTTAGTTCTTAATTTTTTTGCATTATTTGTATATTGCATTGCATAATTGCCCTGGGGGGGCCTTAATTTTTATTGAGTCCCCACAGGCAAGTTCGGTTAAGCAGTTAATAACCCTGAAGGTTGAACTGAGAAATGCCCATTGCAAAAAACAAAAAAAATACATTATAAAGTTCCGTGTTCGCCGTCGAGGCCCGTCGCGACTACCCCGTCAATGCGGAGGGACTCAATAAAAACAACGTATTCTAAAAATGAAACATAGCTAGATCGATTTAGCGCCCCCGAAACTCCTGCATACTAAATTTCATGAAAATCGTTGGAGCCGTTTCCGACAGTCAAATTATATACATATGTACATACGTACATACAAGAATAACTCACTTTAAAGTATTAGATATCGTATAGAAATGATTTGATTAAATGTTTGATTGGAATGATTTTGATTTAAATAAGTTTTAGATGTGGCCACTACAGTAGTTTGCACCCGTGCATAACAGTGGCCACCAAATATATTAAACGACATATTATCAAATCGGTGGTGGTGTAGCTTCTTAATACTACGGGGGGCGCATGCGCGGGGCGTTGCCGCCAGTGCAGTCCATACGGCACGGACGACGCGTCGGATCCGTCAGGGTAGGTTTATCTCTTGCCCCGATCGGACGGCAAGGGATAAATCTACCCTTATCAACACATTCTAAATAGTTAAAAAGTGGTATGCATAGTTAGAGTCGTAGGTAGTGTTTTAAATTAATAACTGAATTCACTGAGCACTTCAGAGCGAGCCGTGTGCAAAACAAGTTGCAAAGCCCCGCCTTCTTCGGTCGGCCTTGCCCCACCTTCCGGAACATGGCGCACGCGCATTTTTTGAGGAACCACTACCGAGACAAGATGGTGCGGTCTCGTCTTATGTCTGCGTAAACGAGTGGGCGTCGACTCCGGCGCAAAACGGTCAAGCGTGAACCGCTATAATATTACTATTTAGTTTTTAACATTATTATGATTGCATTGCATAATTGCCCTGGGGGGGCCTTAATTTTTATTGAGTCCCCACAGGCAAGTTCGGTTAAGCAGTTAATAACCCTGAAGGTTGAACTGAGAAATGCCCATTGCAAAAAACAAAAAAAATACATTATAAAGTTCCGTGTTCGCCGTCGAGGCCCGTCGCGACTACCCCGTCAATGCGGAGGGACTCAATAAAAACAACGTATTCTAAAAATGAAACATAGCTAGATCGATTTAGCGCCCCCGAAACTCCTGCATACTAAATTTCATGAAAATCGTTGGAGCCGTTTCCGACAGTCAAATTATATACATATGTACATACGTACATACAAGAATAACTCACTTTAAAGTATTAGATATCGTATAGAAATGATTTGATTAAATGTTTGATTGGAATGATTTTGATTTAAATAAGTTTAAGATGTGGCCACTACAGTAGTTTGCACCCGTGCATAACAGTGGCCACCAAATATATTAAACGACATATTATCAAATCGGTGGTGGTGTAGCTTCTTAATACTACGGGGGGCGCATGCGCGGGGCGTTGCCGCCAGTGCAGTCCATACGGCACGGACGACGCGTCGGATCCGTCAGGGTAGGTTTATCTCTTGCCCCGATCGGACGGCAAGGGATAAATCTACCCTTATCAACACATTCTAAATAGTTAAAAAGTGGTATGCATAGTTAGAGTCGTAGGTAGTGTTTTAAATTAATAACTGAATTCACTGAGCACTTCAGAGCGAGCCGTGTGCAAAACAAGTTGCAAAGCCCCGCCTTCTTCGGTCGGCCTTGCCCCACCTTCCGGAACATGGCGCACGCGCATTTTTTGAGGAACCACTACCGAGACAAGATGGTGCGGTCTCGTCTTATGTCTGCGTAAACGAGTGGGCGTCGACTCCGGCGCAAAACGGTCAAGCGTGAACCGCTATAATATTACTATTTAGTTTTTAACATTATTATGATTGCATTGCATAATTGCCCTGGGGGGGCCTTAATTTTTATTGAGTCCCCACAGGCAAGTTCGGTTAAGCAGTTAATAACCCTGAAGGTTGAACTGAGAAATGCCCATTGCAAAAAACAAAAAAAATACATTATAAAGTTCCGTGTTCGCCGTCGAGGCCCGTCGCGACTACCCCGTCAATGCGGAGGGACTCAATAAAAACAACGTATTCTAAAAATGAAACATAGCTAGATCGATTTAGCGCCCCCGAAACTCCTGCATACTAAATTTCATGAAAATCGTTGGAGCCGTTTCCGACAGTCAAATTATATACATATGTACATACGTACACACAAGAATAACTCACTTTAAAGTATTAGATATCGTATAGAAATGATTTGATTAAATGTTTGATTGGAATGATTTTGATTTAAATAAGTTTTAGATGTGGCCACTACAGTAGTTTGCACCCGTGCATAACAGTGGCCACCAAATATATTAAACGACATATTATCAAATCGGTGGTGGTGTAGCTTCTTAATATTACGGGGGGCGCATGCGCGGGGCGTTGCCGCCAGTGCAGTCCATACGGCACGGACGACGCGTCGGATCCGCAGGGTAGGTTTATCTCTTGCCCCGATCGGACGGCAAGGGATAAATCTACCCTTATCAACACATTCTAAATAGTTAAAAAGTGGTATGCATAGTTAGAGTCGTAGGTAGTGTTTTAAACTAATAACTGAATTCACTAAGCACTTCAGAGCGAGCCGTGTGCAAAACATGTTGCAAAGCCCCGCCTTCTTCACGCCGTTGTTCGGACTTGCCCCACCTTCCGGAACATGGCGCACGCGCATTTTTTGAGGAACCACTACCGAGACAAGATGGTACGGTCTCGTCTTATGTCTGCGTAAACGAGTGGGCGTCGACTCCGGCGCAAAACGGTCAAGCGTGAACCGCTATAATATTACTATTTAGTTTTTAACATTATTATGATTGCATTGCATAATTGCCCTGGGCTTTAATTTTTATTGAGTCCCCACAGGCAAGTTCGGTTAAGCAGTTAATAACCCTGCAGGATGAACTGAGAAATGCCCATTGCAAAAAACAAAAAAAATACACTATTCAGTTCCGCGTTCGCCGTCGAGGCCCGTCGCGACTAACCCGTCAATGCCCTCCCCCAGACCCTTTGCTCGAACCAGCCCGTGTCGCTAAGTCAGTTGTTAATGAAATTAGTCCCTATATAATATCTATCAGATTCAGCCCGACCCTTTCCTGTCCTCTCTCAGCGACAGCCTAAGCCGAGGCACGAGCCTCGGCTTAGGCACCGGCACCCCCGCGGGGTACGAACCCCGCGGGGGTGCCCTTAGCATGTGGTCGTTTAGCTACTAAGTTTTTGCGCCCTGGCTGGAGGCCTTCGTTTTTTATTCAGTCCCACAGAAAGTTCGGTTAATCTATGTAATGTATTGTATTAAGTATATCAGTCATCTAGTACCCATAACACAAGCTCGGCTTAGCTTGGGGCTAGATGATGCTGTGTGGATTGTCCAGCAATATTTATTTTATTTTATTTATTTATTTTTACAGGGTGGAAGGCACATCGACATCCAACTATTAGTGCACGCATAAACACTCCAAAGCTTTAGACTCACAACATACAGGTGGCCTTTACATCAAAATAATTTATTTCTCATCTAAAATATAAGGTCAACCGGGGCAATTGCGTCATAAAAATTCCTTACAGGCTATTGAAAATTCATATCACACTAATTATAAATTTATTAGAGAAATCCTTAATACAAATGTATATAGAAATTATCTGTGTGCATCCTTAATTTATTGTGTGTTCCATTAGTCACAGTAAATACGAGTAAATACGCATTTTTTTTTTAAATTGGAATTTTAGACGCTTTTTCCCGTATTGGGGCAAACGCGTCTTCATTAAATAAGTTTTAAACCTGTGACGTTTGAAGGCTGAAATGAATATATTTTCCTTCAATTAAAGTTTTTTATACGAATCTTTTAGTAAATTACAAAAATATTAAATAATCATCACATCAGAAGCTATGTCATATAAACTGGGTAAATGCGACTATTTTCTCTTAGACGCATTTACCCCGTGTCAAATCCAGATGTTAAGAACATTTTATTTGTGAAAGTAAAATTAGAATGAACTCTCCTAGAAAAACCTAAAATGGGTGCTAAATAAAAGTAACATATACATTTTTGAAGTTTAATCAAAATCAAGTTACAACAATTAGAACAAAAAAAAAACAAAACAAACTTAATATTTAGAGAGACATTGGTATTCTTATCTTAATAATCACAAAAATTGTCTATACTTTGGTAAGGAAAATAAATGACTTTGAATCTTTACGTTAACTCTATGAATTATTGTATATACCTAGCTCTAATTAGACTTTTAACGAGATCAAATCTTCTTTACTTTAAAAATCACAAATATTGTTACTTAAGAACTTAGGTAAGTTCTATTTGTATTTTTATGCTGCTCCTAGAAGTTTCCATTAAAGTATCTAACTATTACTATGTATAATTATTATAATTGACATTCACAAGATCAAATCTTTCATATTCTAACATTATCACACTAAAATCAGATCAAAATCACGGGTAAAGGTACATTTCTATAGCCGACCGCAGGTGGCAACTCCAGGCGACAACGTGTCGTCACGACACGACTGGTTTCTATGATGATGGAATATAAGATGGACACCAAAAGAATGAACTTTCTAATAACGACTTTGCAATTTGAGAATTCATATTCAAAATAAAATGATTAGGTCCAGTTAGTGTCGCATGGGACTGTCTACATCCGAAACATTCATGTGACCAGATAAAATGTGTTTTATGCCATGGCCAAGTAAGTTTCTGCTCAATGTAATATTGAAAGTCATTTCTGTCTAAATATTTATCGATATCAAGGTATCTCAATATAACCATTGTGATCGTATTCTACCTGCAACACAAATTGATAACTTCACTATAGCAAAAAATAATCGCTAAAGTTCTCACAAAAAGTTAAAAAATGAAGAAAGATAAATTTAAATTCAAAGCTAAACAAAACTCTCTGAAACATTTAGGTAATTACGAAAATAAATTAACTATTAAATAAAAATAAAAAAACACGAAATAAAGGTTAACATTAAGTTTAAGGTTTAACATCTCTGGTTTTGGGGCAAATGCGTCATACAGACGCAATAACCCCGAAACTGCAGATGCATTTACCCCATAAGCTCAGACCTAACCTAAAAAATTTAAATCATCATTTCTCCACAACCAAAACGATTTCAATAAAAATAACTATTGTTATAGACAGGCTATAATATATTATTTAAGTACATTTCAGAATAAAAACGGAAAACCGAGAAAAAATATGGATTTTTAAGGATTTTGATCACTCACCTCGTGCAGCACAACTTCACAAAAATCAAATGATTTTCAATATGGCCGATATTTTGAATCTATGCGTTTCAACGCCATCTATTGAAACTATAATTTTTAATTTTATTCAAAATAAACAAAACTAGATGGCAGGAGAGGTCGGTTTTAAAACAGATTTTAAATTATTTCAAATAAACGCAATTGCCCCAAAGACGCTAATGCCCCGGTTGACCTTACTAGCAGACCCGGCAGACATTGTTCTGTCCGATCCCAGTGCAACCTGCCGGTTTCAATTATTACTCTTGACCATCCAAAAACCCACTCAAACACACACAAAATACGAATAGGTCTAGCCGTTTAGAAACAGTTCAGTGACATACACTTGCACAGAAGAATAAAGATATATTTTTAATTAAATATGTAAATTTTGCATGTAGTGTCATAATAGTGGGTGAGCTTGTTCCGCTATGAAAGTGGTTGGTGATTGGACAGCTAGAGACGCTCTCTAATATTTAAGGCATTACCTATGTCAATCGGACAAGAAGTATTGAAAACGTAAGCTTCTAAAATAAACTCTTACAAGGTGCCACGGCGTAGCACTGTAGTGTACTTTATAAACCCGAAGCTTATATCATCTAGGTGACGACAACGCCAGCATTATTTGAGAAAAGTTCCTATATTTAAAAAAATGTGCATTAGGTGTTATTGCATCCGCATAGCCGGAATGAAATTTAAAAGAAAACTCGGGACACCATTACATCCCCCTAAAAGTTAAGTAGTTTAACATAGGTGTAAAATAGGCCTTAAAAACATTTCGTTGACGCACAGTCACTTAATTAATGCGCTTCAAATTACTTTTCTTCAATTATTTATCAATCAATCAATGATTGCCCCACAAGGGCAGGAAAGCAGCAAACAAAAAACAGCATATGAAAGATAAGCCAAACTTATGAGGATACTAAAATAGTACTCTTGAATGAAATATCGACCGTGCCATTCGGCTTACTACGGGGATGGATTTTTTATTACTAATTTACGATTATTCTATCCTAGTACAAGTGTGATATTTGGCAGGAACTTCTACCTCAGACCGCTATCAAGTTTTGAAAACTGTGTGGGTTTAAACCAAAGGAAACTATTGAAGAATAAACTGTTTACATGGATAATATTTTAATTATGCTACAACTTAATTGGAAATTTGTCTTAATTGCATGTAAGTTTGTTAATGTTAATGAATACAATAATTACATTCAGCAATAAGCGTAGAATATTTTGTTCCAACGATTGAGTGTCGTTTATAAACTTATCATTTTTATGAGCAAATAGGCCAGTAACATCAGCAAGTACATATATATATTATAAGAAAACTGTGGCGCATCTTGGCAAAGCGATTCGAGAATCTTTGAGTTGTTTAACAGTTACTCAGAAAACTTACTGATTGTCCAAGAACAGTTAAATTCAACATGATTTTGCAAAGAGATTTGATTTTTTCTTAATCTCATGTAAGTACAAACGACTACATCTGAATGATAATGATATAACACCCAGGTCACGAAGTAGTTCAAGAATTACTGTAGTTGAACAACTTTGTGACCTGGGTGTTATTCTTGATTCAAGGTTAAGTTTTGTTCCGCATTGTGATGACATTGTCCAAAGAGCTGCTAAAATGTTGGGTTTCATCAGACGTAACACCAAGGACTTTAGACACACAGCCTCCAAGATTATGCTTTATAATGCTCTGGTACGAAGTGTACTCGAGTTCGGGAGCGTCGTATGGAATCCGCATTATATGGTTCATTCAAATCGTATCGAGTCGATTCAACGATCCTTTACGCGGCAACTTGCTTTCCTTTCTACTGGTTTCAGTGCGAGATGCTCTTATGATGAACGACTGCGTTTCTTCCATATGTCAAGCTTACAGCTGCGCCGACTTATGATAGACTTGCTATGCTTGCGGGGTATTGTTGACGGTTCTTTTAGATCTGATGGACTTCTTGAGCGCATTGAGATAAACGTTCCAAAACTTAATGCTCGGAGAAAGTGCACGTCCTTTTTCAATGTCCCTCGTCACAAAACCAACTTAGGCATTAACGCTCCGATGGCTAGGCTAACGTCCACGTACAACAAATTTTGCAATAAGTATAATTTGGATATCTTCCACGACCATCCCACACGTTTTAGATCCAAGATTATAAATGAGGGGAAGACTGTAGATAACACAATAATGTAATGTAATGTAAAATAATATAATAATAAAATAATAATATACAATAATAGGTATAACATAATGTAATTTAAATAATAGAATATAATAATTCAAAATTATATTCTCTCTACTACCGATATTTTAGCTTAGTTGTTGTTCTTTTGTTTTCTTTTATTGTGTGTGTTTTTTTTTGTAACGTGAATGCTGTGTTTTTTCTTCTCTTTTGTTGTGAATGCTGTGCACGTCTGTAATTGACGTAAACACTAGTCCATGCCTCTGTTTTCTGTTATTTGTAAATGTCTGTGTTTGTGTTGTTGATGTGCCTTAATAATAAATAAATAAATAAATGAAATAAATTTATTTAATTATTTAATTTATTTATTTAATAAATTTTGGTAATAAATTAAGACAAGACAGTAATAATGAAATTTCAACAAACAGTAAATAAGAATTTAAATTTAGATATAAAATATAATGATAAAAGGATTGATGAGGCGAATGTGACAAAATTTTTGGGATTAAATATTGAAAGCACATTAAAATGGAACACCCAAATTGACAAAGTATGTAGTAAAGTAAACCAATTTTCTCACGCGCTGCGTATGCTAAGTAAAGCGGCCAATCGAAACACTTTACTGACTGCATATCATGGTCTAGTAGCCTCAACATTAAGATACGGTATTATGTTTTGGGGAAACGCCTCGGGTAAAGATGTGGTGTTTAAGTGTCAGAAAAGGTGTATGAGAGCGATCTGTAACCTGCAAACCACTGACAGCTGTAAACAATATTTTAAAAGTATGAAAATTTTAACAGTGCCTTCAATATACATATACCAGACATCTATGTTCGTCAAAAATAATATGTATAAATTTGACCGAGTAGGTAGTCAGCGTCGAGCAGACCGGCTACAAACTGTTGGTTCTAAAACTGCTTTACACAAGAACAGTATTTTCGTAATGGCTCCAAAATTATACAATAAATTGCCAAAGTGTATCAGAAGTGAGGAAAATGGCAGCCATTTTAAAAAGAAGTTGTTCCTATTTCTAGTTGAAAAGACGTATTACTCGATTGAAGACTTTTTAAATGACAAATTATGACTAAATTTAATTTTCTTTGACATTTTTAATAATTAATAATGAAATTCAATTACTTTATTTTATGCGGCTCATGACATTTTTCAAGTGCTTCATTTATTTTATCCTAGAATTTATTAATTATGATAGTAAGATAACCAGCCCACTAATATTATATTTATATTTGTATGCCAATTATTGGCCGAACATACAGATCAGCCAAAATGTATAAATAACACCTTTTTGTACTTATGTTCACAAATAAAGTTTGATTTGATTTGAAAAAAAAAAAAAAAAATATTTATTTGTCTACTTTAATATTAAATTTATTTACACATTTATATTTTTTTAAACAGACTTCACAGAAAGATTCTCAATTAGACTGTATTTTCTTATATATTTGATACCTCAGAACTTTCGACAGGGTGAATCGATTTTGATGATTCTTTTTACATTTGAAAGCTGGTGCTTCCGTGTAGTTCCCCATTTCAAACTAGTCCAGTTTTGACAATGGCATTCGTGAGAAAACCATATAAGTCTTTAATTTGCATAATTTTATATCTTAGATCAATTTATAAAGCGACCCACTTAAAAGCTAGAAATAAAAAACTTTTTACAAAAAAATCAACCGATTCATTTCAAACCTTTGAGTGTTTGTTTTTGGAGTCGTTTGAATTTATTTCACAAAATCAATTTCTCGGTAGTAGCCCGGTGTTTGGTCGTGCATGATGTGTTGATGGCAATAGACTCTTCCACTATTACATGGGACTTAAAAATATAAATAGCAAAATATATTTAGTCCCATATATTTCAATGGATGTACAGCTCTTTTTTGATAAATATAATGATGTGAGTAGCATATTTGCAATATTCATTTTAATAATTTAATGCATAACCGATATAGCTAAAGCTAAAATAAGATCTTCAGTTATACACCATCATTTTAACCGTAGTAATAGTTGGAATAACCTTTCCACCTTTAAACCAGTGCGCCGTGCAAGTTCCGTCCTTTATTCGAATTCGGTTCTTACTACCAGGACACCATAAGTCGACAGGAGATGATTCGGCGCAAAAGTAAGTAGCGGCCAGAGAGGGATAGAAAGTTCATGTTACCGCTCTGCCGACACAGACCCCGCCCCCACGGCCCCACCCCACCCCCTAAACGGCGGCCTATCGTTTGTGGGGCAACCCATCAGAAAATCGATAGACCGTTGAACTTTCAGCATTAACCTTGACCGTATTTTACAAGTTTAACTTATTTTCACCGCATTTTATGCCACCGACTTCCGCAACTCAAGTTATTTTAAACCTTTAGTGTTTTTTTTGAGTAAGTTGATTTTTAATGCAATGATAGGTGTTTTCTAAATCCATATGAAAGCATTTAAGACAATTATAACAAAACCATTATGTTTTTAATTTTTGGTACGTCTATAATAAATAAATTATTTTCTTTCCTTATTTAGTCTTTAAGTCGATACTTAAAGACTAAATAAGGAAAGAAAATCATTTATTTTAATAAAGTAATCTCAGCGTTTGGTGATCTATCCTAGTTTCTACGTCATACTGATAAAATTGTGGTGTATCTTAACCAAGTCATTATTAAAGAGGTAATACCCTGTGATGAATAAATAAAGCTGCAAAGATCTTTATAATATTATTACACTTATGTTTTAAACTAAAAAAACCTTGTTTGCTTTTTAAATTATATTCAGTCTTCTCCGTTTTTTGTATTTAGGTGGGTGGCATCCGAAACGACAATACTTTTTGAAACGAAGTCAATATGATTTCAAATTTGTTAATTTTTATATCCCACTAGCTGCGCCCCACGGTGTTGCCTGCGGCGAACGATATGTCAAACCAGAGAATTTAAAATAGTCGTTAAGTTTTCTCAATTTTTTGAATGATTCGCGCTGATTTCTTAGTTTTTTTTTCTACATAAATACCTTCTCCTTACAATAAGAAACACAACAAAAAAAGAATTAGCTGAATTAGTACAGCATTCATTTTTATTTATACAGAAGACTAACACATTGCCCGCGACTTCGCCCGCGTTGATTTCGTACTTTTCCCTTAGTACTTTAACATAGCCTGCATCCCCTTTAAAGCGTTTTTTTTTTAAATAAAATACAACCTATGTTACTTGCTGTTAACGTAGCTTGTAGGTTCTTAAAGTAGAATCCACAGCAAAGAAACAAATAAAATCTTTCCTCTTTATTATAATGCAACCGAAAGAATTTTATTGAACGAAATCCAACAATTTTACTAATATAAAAAAAACACAACGGAGTAAAGAGAAAATTACTTTAAAACAACTCGAATTTGATTGCAACTTGAGTATACTTGAGATTATTTATAAACAACAATACTAACAACAGACAGAATTACGAATTTACGAAGAAGACGAGAACAAAGTTTTAACCACGAATTAAATTGAACGACTCATCTGCCTAGCCGTTTCCCAATCCTTTTCTGGTCTAACCGGTTGTAGCTAATATATATAGCTATATATATAATAATAATGTAGAATACCAGTATTTTACATGGAGCGATTGCTTATCTGACCTCCACATCCCAGTTACTGGGCAAGACCCCTGTGTAAGACTTGTTGTCACGGATCATTGGTTCCGGAGTTTACCCCCTACATACAAACTTACAACCTTACATACAAATGTTACCTCTTTTTAATATTAGTGTAAAATACGTAACATAATTAACGCACATCCTGAAAGAAATTTGATCAGAATCGTTTACTGAATAGATTTCTATAATTTTTTAATACAGTATTATAGTAATTATTTATCCCAAAAACAATTAAAACTACTGTTTAAAACTACGTAAATTACAGTCACACAAGAGTGTTATTTACGTAGTTTTAAACATTATTTCCATCATGCCAAATTTTATTTAAAAAACTGACGAGCGTTATAATAAATCATAAGAAGAAAATCGAGTTTTTAAATACCAAGCTTATCCCTTTTCCGGATGACCTGCATCAAAAGATCATTAAATTTTAGGTGGTTAAAGGAAAAACTCAATTGGCAATCATAGTGTTTTATTATTGCGGTTAAATATGAAATAACTATAAACCTTTCGAACTAAAAATCGGATTCAAAATATTCTCTACGAAATTTAGCTGACACGTTTTGTAATTAAAGTTTTATTAGTATATTATTGTTGTATCTTTATTATCATTGTTCAGGGCGATAAGGTGTATTTTTGCTTGTGGGTTATTTTGCGAATAAGGAGACGTGTGGACTGTTTTAACTTTGATTTAATTCTGATTTTTTTACATGTTAAGGGTTAAACTAAGTGGACTGTATAAAGATATATGTATAGGTAGGTAATTAGCCGATGCGTTGTGCTGCTGTTTAGTTTCGGTTTGAACATTCCGCCCACCAAAGAACGCAGTTCTTTAACATAAGTAACTCAAAATTAACTAATACTAATTTGACCTATGGATACTAGTAGTAGGAACTATTCAAATACAACCAGCAACCAACGAATCGAACATGGCAAAGTAGCAAAACTAAATAAAGTAGATTTACAATGTTTCTTACTTGATGGGCGACAAATTATAACATTACAACATTTACTGAAAATAGATTAATTACAGAAAAGTGTGCTTTCATTGAAACGCTTAACATGCAACCGCCCACCGTACTATCTTATAGTTAAAAAATAGTTCGAATCTGTGTACTGAACATCTCTTAGATATTAAATTGTGATATAGCTCAAAATAACAACGTTAACACAGGTGAGTATGTATACCTTATACACAATATTTAGCATACATTTAACATACATTTTGAAATCTTTACTAGATAAGTAATTAGGTATTTTGAACGTTTTTCAATTTTTGCTTATGAAGTTTTAAATACAGCTAACATCAACACGCTATTTCAATAGAATTAGATTTTGTTATGCCACATATTTTACTCACAGGTCTTTTAAGAATTCCATTTTTACATTTAATTGACACGACAAGAGTAATATTATCAGGACCCACATGTCTTTGTAGAACCCATTATCCATTTACTAGGAGGAATATAATTGTCCTCTTTTAAAAGCACTGTGTCATCGATTTCTGGTTCAGCATTCCTTGTATTCCATTTGTACCTTTGACTAAGATTAACAAGATATTCTTTGTACCACCTGTTCCAGAAATCGTTGACCAGTTTTTGTGTTAGTCGCCATCTCTCATGGTAAGTAATATTAGGTTGCGTGTAATTCTCGTCAGCTAATTTCAGTAATAGCTCACCAACTAAAAAAATGACCTGGGGTCAGTGGGAGAGGATCATTGAGGTCGTCATTTAGAACACTTATCGGTCGCGAGTTGAGGCAAGCCTCTACTTACGCTAATACTGTAGACAATTCTTCATAAGTTAGTGTAGTGTCCCCAATTACTCGCTTTAGGTGAGTCTTCGTACTGCGCACCCCAGCTTCCCACAGACGTGGGATGAAAGATGTTCCCTTCCTACGTTCTTGTCAAATAATAATCAAGATAATAAGAAAAACCATGTACCTACACATTGAATTGTAATAATGATTGTAAAATTAATTAGCTATTTTGACTCGAATACACCTGTAGGTATTATATAGTCAAATTTGGTGGTAATAGTATGACTTTGAGCTGGGCTAGCAAAGTACGACGTTTCAACGGAATGAGAGAACAGCTAATGCTGGTACGCACATAAGGGCAACTAAACGTACTTATTCTTACTTCTTTTGTTTCCTTGTGAACTCGTTTTTCTTTTTCCTAAAGCGCACCGCGTCTTGAGTCCGACTGCATAGTTTCGTATAACTGAAAAACACAAGATGAACGTTGTTTATATGGTTAGTGGCCGTTTACACCTCGTTGTTTAAAACGACATAAGATTGTTAGAAAAATGGTTTCAATTAAAATAATAAGTTTATTTTATTTATTTACGAACAGTGTTAACAGTTTGATGTTAGAAGAGATTTGCGTATAAATACATAATTACTAACTAGAAATTTAGTTAAATAAGTCATGCACTTAAGAGATGGCCAGCGCTGATCTGAAAGGTTTTCATAACGACTTATATTTAAACACACATGACATGCGAGAGAAACCCATACACAAGTAAGTTACATTAAATATATCACCGCGCAGTCAGATTTTGAACACATACATACAAACATAACGTTACGCCTTTTTCCCATGGGGGTAGGCAGAAACTACAGAACGTTTGTAACGATCCTTACATACTCCTTTTTCTTCGTCTACGTTCATACATCTAGTCATACACAAACGCCAGTTGCGAGTACTGCGCACCTGACCGTTTTGAAGAGTATCACCACCAGTGTATGGGCATACACTGACCTTATTGGTGATATTCTTCATACATTAGATGTAAATACCTGTCGTTAGTGTTACCTTTTGTTTTGTGTTTGCCCTTTGTTTTGTTTTTGTGTTTTGTGTACCTTTTGATTTGTTTTGCAAATTAGAAATATAAAAGCACCTTGATTGCAAAGTCGTGTACACACTTTTTAAACGTGCAACTTGTAGTTGCCGTGACAAAGACAACGCATGCACGTCGTAAAAGTATTATAAATTAGCTAAAAGAATTGTGAATTGTATCAATTGAGCTATAATTGACGTCTTTGATTTAGCACTACTTTGATTAATACATATTCGGCGAAAATTGATCTATCGGTGATTGGTTGGGGAATATCGACCACAAGTTTTAATAATTAATGCAACTGACTTGGCAGGGGTAGCGGCATCGTTGCCTTGGTTACTAAAGTGTACACTTTGATTTATTGTGTGTGAAGTTCTCGAGGACTGCAGTGGTGTTCAGACTAGAACGAGAGTATTGTAGCACTAATCAGTCATGGAACGGTGAGAGGCTTTCTAGAATGTCTATTTTAATACCACATAGCTCGTATTTGCACCCGTAAAGTAATATTTTGTGTATTTAATATAATTTGGTGTGCTTTTTGTTTGCCTTATTTTAAAAAGAACGCATAAAGCGGACCCTGACGCTTTCAGTACTAATGACATTGTGTAGTGGTAATGTGATCACGTCAATATTGTAAAAATGACATTATTACTAAAAGTAGGATACAACGGTTCGTTTTAGAATAGGTAACTAATTGATTGGGGTTATATTCAAAAAGTAATTTTCAATACTTAGTAATATTCATAAGACTCTCTTACAATCACATATTATAACCACATTTTCCGGTCCATCCAAGTCCCGGTCCAAGCTGTTGGCGACAAGAATGCCTGGTGTTGGTATACCTATGAGCTGTGGTTTGGTATGGTACACAGTAAGGCATATTCCGTGTTAAAATCTATTTTAAGTCTACAGATTAATCATCTTAATACTCTAATAATATCTTTCTACGTTCTGATTAGTGATACCGACGCACGGATTTATAATGGTATTGTTTTTATTTGCATTACAGATGAGTCCTTGATACGTGCAAGTTTTAATACTGCTGGTAAGAACGGGGTCAGCAGAACCTGTTTCCTGGCAATTTCGGCATGAATTCATGAGATTAATTCAAGGTCAAACTAATTTTCTTTTATTTGGAAATGAATACTACATTACTTCCAAACCTAATGTTGCCTCTTCCATACAGAAAGGTTTTCGTCATAATATATAGACTGTTTTATATATTTCAGATGGAGTGTCGGCTTCAGTTGGCCGATTGGAGATGCAGTAACGTGTGAAGCCGTGACAACGATGAGGTTACGCTGCCGGAGAGAACTCTTGTCAACTTGTAAGTAGATAGACATGTTTTATGTTTCAAGAAAAACAAAACTACTCCACCCAACTACAGTAGTAGAACAAAAGTATTCCACGCTTAACCTTTTAAAACTAGACCTACTTACTTAAAGCATAGCGTTCCATGTTAGTCTTGTAACGATTGATGATATACAACACCATTTGACCATGACTGTTGTATGTTCACAGTTTGGCGGTGACAGTGAGTTGGAACACGCCACCTGACATGACGTGGCGTGCCCACCGCGACGACAAGCTGGTCACGCAGAGCATTCACTGCCACAATATCAGTTTGTGGTAGTCACAGCTTCATTACGCAGGGACTCCGTTAACACAGTATACTGTATTTTCCACAGTGTTATATCAGACTCACGATAGACTTGTATTTGAATTACGAAATTATTTAAATTTAATTTAAATGTTTTATAATAATAAGTAATACTTCCAGTCGATAACTGTACCAACGGCAGCACAAAGACATATTCTCTTACAAGAATGAACATTGTTGTCTTCACATTGAACGTTGCATAGGAACAAGAATCGTGCCACAAGAATTACATTAATACTTTATGCATACTATTGGCCTTGACAAAGGCCATAAAATAAGAGCATATGTGATGCTCTCTTGGGAAACATTAACTTCTAGACAAGCTTGAAACTTAATGTTCAATAAATACCTAGTGCAATTTTCTTGACCAATAAATAATAAAAAGGTAAATCTCTTAAGGTTTGAAAGTATCTGATTTCTAATAGCATCATGACATTGTCACATTACATATGGAGATTGAACAGTGTCCAAAATCACCGAAGGGGCGTCATCATCCCACACAGAGTATCATCATCTACCTAATATGTTGTAAAAATATAGTATTGTGGTCGACTTCTAGTCGAAACAGATGCAGGTAAATACTCCTTGGCAGAGCGCGGGGCGTGAATTCACACCGATCCCGCACTGTTTATTTCAAACACACAATGCGGTAATAAGTGTCATATTCAGCGGACTAACATCAAGACAATACTATTGCTGAACTTCAGTCGATACAGATGCAGCTGGAGACTTCTTAGCAGAGCACGGGGCGTAATGTGGCACTTTTTCTTCATTGTTAATCAAAAGTACACGATGTAGCAATAAGTGCCATATTATGCTCTGGCGCAACTCAGCGAACCAACATCAAGAGCTTACTTTTGCTGCATTTCAGTATAAAAAGGTGCAGCTGAATACTTCTTGGCAGAGCACGGGGCGTAATTTGGCACTTTTGCTTCATTGTTAATCAAAAGTACACGATGTAGCAATAAGTGCCATATTATGCTCCGTCACAACTCAGCGGACCAACATTAAGCTATTGCTGAATTTCTAAAGACTAATATTACCCTTATAGAAATCCATGCTACTATGTGCGGACCTTTAAGAACCATTTTTCATAGATGTCTCTGTTCTGTTCTGACCGTGTACGAATATTAGTTGTAGCCATTTCAGCTCATAATAAACACAAATTCCCTTTTGATAATTTCATGTATGTGTACTTATTAACCACTTCCACTCAATACTAGTGTTTTGTTATAATGTCAATATTATTATTCAATGTTTCTTGGCCACCTTACGAAATGTTTTCACACCCATGAAGTTTTGTATACTTTATAATATAAATATTTCCACTTCCAGGTTTAACAGAGAACAATAAAATGTTACAAACTATTTAACGATTTTTATTTGCCAGCGTAAGTGTCATATTATTGCATTGTCAATAAAGTAACGTAAGCAGAGTAATTTAAAATTGAAATACTGCCCACAATAATTTATTTACGTTGAAAGAGTTCAGAGGGCCGTAATTAAAGTCACCCTAGGAAAACCAACTGACCAAATCTACAAAGAGTCCGTTGGACCAAGACGTATGATTAATGAGAAAATAAATCCCTGTTTCCCTTATTCACGTCATACTCGTAACTTGAAAACGAGTTCCCAGATTTCATTCAACTTTTTATGTATTTAAAAACCATAGTATTTTAAGTGACAATCAACGACAAATAAGTAGTGCATATTTATAACAGGTTGAAACACTTGTTTGTGAATCTATTGTTTGTATCTCGTGTCTATGAAGCATTGAAAATTGTTGGTTGGTCTAAAAATATAAATTAAATAAACATTAAAATCGCGAATTATAGCGTTACATATGCCTGGCCTGGTGATCTTGCAGTTATTATTATACGATTCGGAAATTTTGTAATTATTTACTGAATTGAAGAAAAAGAATTTTCCTTCGTTACTTTTACTATATATGTGTACGGAGTATTCTTACCGTTACCTGCACTCAACAGATTAACTCAAGAACAGCTCTACGTTTGCTAAAACCCCAAATATTCCTGTGATCTTTGTTAGCCGAGTACCCAAGCAACTAATACCGTAGACAGCTGTTACGTAATTTAAATTACTGGTTTATGATACAGCTGTTCAGAAATACCCTCAGAACAAGATTATGCTCTAAGATTATTGTTATCTTGTTTTTTATTGAGATTGCTGTCAATACAATAGTTTATATTTTTTTGTATTGAAGCCATACTGCACATTTTTGCATTTTGATTTATTTTACATTCGATTACCTACCCATATTAAAATATACTTTTAGTAATACATATATATCGGCGACATTGGCCGCTTCGTCTATTCAAGTTTTCCATCTTAGTCTGGAGAAGCAAAGTTGGTTGTTTTAAGTAATTCGCAGCCATCTATATTATGATCCGTAATAGAACACTTACCGATTAATGCAGTGGATTTGTTTTTGGACTTTATAAAATATGATCTAGGCAAGTTTTGTATCTAGTCGGCTTTGATTTTGCAGGAAGAAAATAGTGTGAGACCACCAAACTAATTAGTACAATAGTCAGTGTTATTATTGTTTTCATTGCGTATGTCAACAATGTATATCTCGTAACAAAAGTTGTGGCATAGTTGTTAAGTTACATCAGTGTGGCATCTAAAGCGGTGGCGAAATTTCTACGATTAAAAAAGGATGGATGAGAGATTCCTAGAATAGCAATATCACTGTTCATTTATATAAAAATCTGTCTGCGCGGCGTCTTCTAAATTTGGTTCACTGACGGTATAATTCTATAAAGCTTTAGTGTACATGACCACTTCACCGTTTCTGTTGGCAAAATTAAAAACTTTTTTATTAGAAAAATGTCCTTATAATATATCAGAATTAATGTCTCACAATAATAAATAATATTTGTATAAAACTTTTGATTATATAATTTAGAATAAATTTCCGACATTTCCATTTATCTTTGACATTATGTAGTAGTGTGTTAAGTATTATTTATTTATTATTTATTTATTTGCATACCATAATGTGTATAATAGGTGTTACATAAGGCTTAAAGCTAAAGTACAGTTATGGACCCTGTTAGGGCACAGCAATATCGTAACATCTTAAATTTTAACAAATTGAACATAACATTACATTACAATTAATTGTGATTTGAAATGAAATGATCTATATGCTATGCTAACACTTAATGTTACTGAGATCAATTTCCTATTTTAATTTATTTATATTCATTTAAATTTCTCTTTAACAACTATCTATAGTTAAATTCTGGTCAGTAATTAACGTAAATTATTAATGTCTATTGCAAATAAAAATAAAAAATCAAATAAAATCAATTAGTCATTATTAGACAAAAAATAAAAATAATCATATCAAAACAATAAAATAATCAATTAGTTATCATTAGTAATTATTAATATTTAGGTATTTTATTGTTATCATAGTTTGTCATTTAAGTATTCATTTATATTATAGTAATTTTTGCTCAATAGAAATAATTTTAATTTATTAATAAAAATATTATATTTACTTATATCTCTAATTTGTTCCGGTAGCTTATTATATAATTTTATTGACATAACATAAGGACTTGAGGAAGTTCCTATTTAGAATCATGCTGTGACATTTTTTATATTCATATTAAAATTGAATGGACATTTTATTAGATAGCTTGACACCTTATCTGAATTTGTATCTTGTTTCTGTTTTTTTCTAATTATATTATATTTGCATGTATATTTGAATTCAACACAATGTAAATTGTTTATGAATAAATGAAATGAAATGAAATGAAATGTTAAATTGAAAGTTTTTCCTAGAGCCTGTGCAGCCTGGTAGAAACACGCGTAACAACCCATCGATCAGCCAGCTCCGTAAAATCTGTTACATTAATATCACAGTCAAGACGTTGAAGAGTAGAGTTAAAGTTATCTTAATTCCATTGGTAACTCCTCATGAAAAATTGGATAGTTTCAAGTAATTTTGAACCCACAATAACTTTGTGCGTTTGGGCCCACTGACATACAAGTAAAAACCAAAGTATGTTTAACAACTAGCACGTAACTTAGTTTAAACTACTGTATTTTCAATGGTATTTGGAGTCTGTTCTAAACTTCACGGAGGGCGCAGGCGCGAGGGACATGCCGCCAGTCTAGACGATACGGTACGGACGGCGCCCCAAACCGTCAGAGTAGGTTTATCTCTTGCCCCGACAGGGTGGCAAGGGATAAATCTACTCATACAAAGAACATTCTAAATTTCTAAATACTAAAATGGGGTAGGCACAGTTAGAGCGCGTGCTACCCGATAAAAAGATTTTATTTCTCTCTTTTTAGTGGATCGGTATCTTAGTTATAATAAGCTAATGTCAACAACATTGTCATATTTTACAAAGTATCGTTTTCCCCGGTGCAGGGAAGTCAATTGTTGAGGAGTTCTCCAGGTGGTTTACCATCACAACTCGACGTTACACATTAAACATTGCAACATAAATGGCCAACATATTAAAGTAAAAATAAATGATAATTATATTTATTTCTGTAAATACATTTTTACAAACACTTTTACACGTCAAAAGTAAAATGATTTTTAAGTAAGTAGGTGTTATGCTATCTAACTATATTCAGAGACAAAACAGCAAAAGGAACTCAGAACAGATCCACCATAGAAAAGGGAGGCTTCTCCGTTCAGATGGGTGATGTGTGGTGGACAAATTTACTGCCAAAAGGTTTTTTTTTGTGGCATCGGGATCTCGCACTTTATCCATCAGTGATTTCTACTGCTTAACCGAACTTTCCCGTAACTTAATTAGAAATAAATTATCTAAAAAATATTTGTATATTTTGATGTCAGAAAATACGTGAAGCCGTTGGTCCCGGTTGTTAATTGTAGATCTTTGACAGTCGTAACGGGTAGTTACAAGCCCTAAAGCCTGACAACCAGTCTTACCAAGGGTATCGTATTACCCAGTTACTGGGTTGTGGAGGTCAGATAGGCAGTAGCTCCATGTTAAAAACTTGTATTCATCTGCATCCGGTTAGGCTGGAAACCGACCCCAACTCTTTTGTTTATTTATTAAAAATTGAAACTATCGCAAAAGTTCCATAATGGTTACTTTCACCAGAAACTAAATAAATTTATAGCAAAGAAATAAGGTGACAAAAGCAAAGGGACGAAAGGAGGCGGTCATATATGTGCACATTTATTTGTGTGAAGTAACGGTGTCTTCTAAGCCGAAACAATGTGTCATACCGATTTTACCTGTTCTACGAGCGAAGAAATAAAAATTGAGAATTTCATACAAAATATCGTGGATTAGACAGTACTCGGGCATCGACTCTTAACATGCAGCGCCACCATCACTGTCATTATGATTCCCTGTCACTTTATGAGCATAATTCGGAGCATTTTTAAAAGAATAAATGAAAAATGGCGTCGACTTCCACATAAATGCAAACTTCAAGTTTTAAAATAATCCTCAATAAAGCAAAACATGTCACATTAGCATACACACACTACACGAAATGCAGGTGAAGTGAGAGTGACATGAGCTGTCAACTCCTAGCATTAGTAATAAAAATTTAAATTTTTATGGTATTTTTTACAGAAAAGCATTGCTTCTCTTAAACATTTATTTCACGAACGGAGACCACCGTGAATGTAACCAGTCATCAACTCGTGAGCATCGAGCGGCTCTAAATTAACACCGCGTGATACTGACCGCTATGCAGAAGCTATGGAAATAATTATTTTAATAAAAAAGTCTGAGGGTTGAAAAAATCATTTGAAGACGTTGGATTCATTTGTCAATATCAGATCGTGGTATAAATAATACGACCACAATGGATGCCGCCTGATGCTTGCAAGTAACTGTCCTGACGTAATTTAAGTTATTTTTTAAATATGTATGGTTTTTGCAAAATTACTGTGATTGGTAATACCTATATTATTATATGTTGAATATGTAAAAATAATAATAAAAAATATCTCGGCAAACGTAGTGTAGGACGCCCTCTGACCAGGTGGGATGACGATCTGCGAAAGACTGCAGGCAGATGCTGGATGCGGCAAGCTGAAGACAGGGCGCTATGGCGCTCATTAGGAGAGGGCTATGTCCAGCAGTGGACTAGTTTAGCCTGATGATGATGATGTAAAAATAGTAAAAGTAATGATGAGTAGACCAATGTATGCAGGATAGGCGCCGTATAGAATTGGTCTAAAAAGCCCAGTAAACTCTCGGTTCCTTTTCTATTTGTACTAGGAGCGCAGAATCTGTGTGGAGATTTATTTTTATTACTATTACTACCCTACATAACAGAACACCGAGTAATACTGTGCGTTTGGTTTGAAGCAGTGAGTGACGGCAATATACTGAGTCCATCACACAACACAGACAAAACTGGATAAAAATGAGATAGCACCGTATTATTTTATCAATACCGCCCTCTGATTTGTGTGAAATGTCTAGACTAATGAAGGGAACGAGCCTCACTCTAGCTATGTCGCGCAAACGTTCAGCTAGTCAATTTGCCGCTCTCTCTGTGACAAAGAACCAGGCTGCCAGAGTACTTAACGTAACGTAAATAGACATACAGTTAACTTGTTCAAACTTGAAACATTGCATATATTGACAACATTTTTTTTTTCAATAAGGTAATTAACAAAATATGTTATAAGAATACCAAAATAATACTAATTCGACCAGTCTACCGAAATAAAGTTACTTTGTTTAATTACAGTTTGAGAGGACTATTTTGAGATAATTAGTTTTTTGTTGGATATATAGCCTTCCTACGTGTCCCACTCCCGAACACTCCCGAATATTATATGTTTGACTGTTTGAGCGTATTGTTTGTTGTTTGCGTGTTTGAGCGTTTTGCTAGTGTGTAAAGAAATATAAAAACAATTACATTTTCGTACGTTGAGAACTGAGCATACAAAAATACCAGCCTGTTATTGTCTTACTGAAGAGCCTAAACTACGAACAGTACGTCAGTACATTAGTTGAGTTCTAATACATATTTTAAGAAAATTTGCACTTTAGTGCAGGATGTCTTAAAATATTATATTGAACATTCGATTATGAACAGGTGATATTTAACATAAATTAGAATATTGTAAAATAAATTAAACTTTCCTGAAAGTACGCCTCATGCATGATGTAAAAAGTTGGTCACCCATAGTACAGTATTGAGGAAGAATACTTTGAATTGTTGTAACGGCAGAAGTACTGTTTCTGTTTTAAGCAAGACTTAGCCGTATTCACATAATGTTTAAGCTTACATTCCCTCTCATTCTGTTGATTCTTTGGCCATGATTACTTTACAGAATCATGTTGTGCTTCCTTTTTATTAATTTATTTTTGACATAAACATACTTCCAAGAGGAATGGAAATAACTGCATTAAAGATTACATTTGGAATCTGACTTTCGATTTCTAACATAAATATATTGGTACTCTTGTACTCGGGATAAAATAGAAAGCTCTTAAAAAATACTCTCAAGCTCCTAAGCTATGGGTTAAGTAATACCTGTATAATGAGATAAGTGATCATGAAAACCCATCGAGGGTTTTAGAACAGTTATTTTATTATTGGATTAATGTTTTTATTATGTCGTTAACTACCTTGTTCAATATTCGTTGACAGTTAATACAGGTAATGCAATCGAATACTCACGTATTCGATTGCATTACCTGTATCAAAACTATTTCTTTTTACGATAATCAAAGCGTACAATTTTTTTAAGTGTGATTTGTGTGTGTGTTTTTGTGTTTTGATACGAAGAGACTTCGACTTATACCTCGTAACATATCTAATTGTTGAAATTGCTATTATCCGCCAACAGTACAAATAAACGTTCAGGTAACCAAATTGTCTATTCAACACCAAGGAATATGTTATGCTCTGCGATGTATGATATTCCTTCGAAATTTGTCAAAGATTAAAGGTTGTTGATATTTACGTTCGAGTATTTCCAATTGCAGTAAGCGCAGGCAGGACGGTTCTGCATGCAGGTTGTCTTGCGCATCCAGTAGACCCAGCGTCATAGCGCCGTGACGAACTCGGTGAGTCTCATACAACTGAAATACACATATTACCATACATTAATTAATTGTTATTTACTAACTGTGTCTGTCATGCTCAGACCTAAATAACCACTTGTGCGACACAGCCAATAATCGTTGCGGCAGACCACGATGAATGTGGCGCAATGTGCCAAACAAACTAGCCCTGGATCAGAACAGCTAGAATTCAAAGTTGATGCCATTGCGCGGCACTGGATACAGGCACCAATGGAAGGCAGGCCGCGCTGCACTTGTCAAACAGCCGTAATGTATTGGCCAAAAAGTTTTTATTTTGCGTCGCGGTGCGTGCTGTATCTTTTTGCTAAAAGTAGGTGCTGGATTAACGGACTTGGGGAAATTTTACGGAATAGTTAACATTTATAACAGTTAACGACGACCGATGTGGCGCGGCGGGCGAAGGTCCGCCTGCGACGCAAGAGGTTGCGGGTTCGATTCCCGCCTTGGGACAAATGTTTGTACGATCTACAAATATTTGTACCGGGTGTTCTGGGTATTTCCTATGTATACTAAAAATATATATATATGTTAATGTATTGTATTAAGTATATCAGTCATCTAGTACCAATAACACAAGCTCTGCTTACCTTGGGGCTAGATGATGCTATGTGGATTGTCCAGCAATATTTATTTATTATAACTATTTAACTCAAAGTTTATCCGTTATTCATAATGTTAACTTAGTTAAATAAATATTAATTAATGAACGGCTATTGTATTAACAATTATATAAGGAAAAAGATTATTTTTTCTGGCTGATTGTAAATCTGCTTTCATTAAAAAGCTATTACGAATTAATTCACGCCCAAACACAATTAAACTTTTTACCTGTATAATCTTCAACGACCACAGCGGATGAATAAGGTATCAACCTGTTTCTTGATCTTCTTTAAGTCATTGTAGGCTGTCATCGCTAAAGCGTGGTTTGTAGGATAAGACATATACATATAGAGATATGTGATTGTGAGTGTATATGATTTAAAGAGAGGATCCTCTTCAATGCTGGTCCATCGTTATACAGTCTATACTAGTACGGGGACCAGAGCGAATCAGTTCTGTGTTAACAACCATAATAAGTACCGACACCGGCAAACAAAGTAGTTTTTTTCTAATTTTCTCTTCATTTTATATAAGTAACTTAGTTTGAAAAAGGTTCAAGTGTCATTGGACTCAGATTAAAATGACATACATTGTCTGTACTGTTGACACGCTCCAGTTCATCGCCGGTTCGCGGCACGGAGACGACGATACGCAGAACGTAGCCGTGGTGGACCTGAAGTTGTGGAACGAAGACATTACAGAATATGAGCGTGAATTCCACAGACAGATTCAGGTTTTACATACATAGGTACAAATTAGCAAAACAATTTAAATATATCGGCAGGCAGCGCAGTACCCAACTAATAATATTGAGGGTATGTTTCATCCAGGATAATTGTAACCATCGGTGAAAATGTGAGCACAACTATCGGCCTGCCTGATGAAGGGTGGGCGTTTTGGGAAATTGCCTTATGTACATTTTGACGTTTAAAAAATGCTGGTTTTCAGCCTAATTTGATTAAATAAATTTGATTTTGACTAATAATAATAATACTTAATCGGCACAACGACTGTCGGATCAGGTACGAGTCATTCAACGTAACCATATGTTGGATGACGCCGTGCTTGATAGACTACGACTGAACTCACGGAGTAACCGCGTTACGCCTGCTTCGCCACCGGTCGCGGTGCAACTACAAAATTTACCTAGTGTTTCACCGCGACCTGACTACGTTGGTGAAGAGGATGATGACGCAGCTATATCCGTGAGTTCCCAATGTAATGTACGCTTGAGGAGCGCTTTGGAGGATGCATTCCGAGAGTACCGCTCCACACCGCCTGGGCTTAGACAACGTTTACCTCGTCTGCCCATGCACAAGAAAAACAAGGCGTTGATGTGTACTCTAGATTCACTGTTGTCAAATAGTTTTGACAGCAGCAGAGACCTCGCCGATACCCACTCGATTTTGTACTGTGCAGCTGTAGCGGCATGTCGTGTAGCTAATGTAAAATTTCCCAACAGTGTGAGATCTACACGACCAGCCATACCAGCTTGGCAGTGCAGGATTGAGCGACGTATCGGTGAGGCTAGAGTACTCATCGGCAAACTTATCTGTTTCAGGGAGGGTAATACTCGCCCTAGAGTAATGCGCTTTGTGAGGCGGGCGTTCTCGGGGACTGATATTAGTTCTCGAGACTATTTAACCCGCGTCACGGAGCGCATCGACTTCCTGAAACAGAAGATCTGTGCATGGGCAAACCGTATTCGTCGGTACAAGCGGCGAGTGGAGCGATACACTCAGAATCGCACATTCCGGAGCGATGAAAGGTGGGTGTATAGGACTTGGGAGCAACCGGACCAAGGTGTGACTGACACGTTCCTGCCGGATGATGAGGCCATGTGTTTTTTGGCGCAGCATCTGGTCGGTGCCTGTCAGTCACACTGAGGGCGATTGGACTAGGGAGGTCGAGCGGACGTGTGAACCATTACCAGAAATGGGGGCAATCAACATCAGCCCCCAGGATGTAGCTTGTGCAGTTCGTCCGTTACCTAATTGGAAATCTCCAGGACTAGACGGGCTGCACAACTTCTGGATTAAATGGCTGAAAAGCTCGCACGCTCGTTTGGCATCTCAGTTCCAGTCTGCCTTAGAGTCAGGATCGCTGCCCCAATTTCTTACAACAGGAATAACCCACCTGCTCCATAAATCAGGTAGTACTGCGGAACCCAAATACAATAGACCAATCACTTGTCTACCGACGGTCTATAAAGTTCTTACATCCATTTTGAGATCTAAAATTAATAATCATATCGACAGCACTTCGATCATGTCTGTCTCTCAAAATGGATGTAAGAACGGGTCCCGTGGTACTAAGGAGCTGCTCCTCATAGATATGGCCATAAGCCAACAGGTTCGTCGTTCCCGAAAGGATTTGTCGACATGTTGGATAGATTATAAGAAGGCCTATGACTCAGTGCCACATACATGGCTCATGAGGGTGCTGGAGTTGTATAAAATAGATGCAACTCTCCGCACCTTTTTAAAGTCGTGTATGGGGCAATGGAGGACGGTCCTTCACTATCCAGGATGTCGGCAGTTTCAGGAGAACAGCGAACCGATAAGGATCGAGCGAGGCATATTTCAGGGTGATAGTCTCAGTCCGTTGTGGTTTTGTTTAGCCCTGAACCCTCTAAGCACGTTGCTGGAGGGTTCGGGTCTGGGCTATCGGTTGAGAAGAGGTGGTCAGGTCATATCTCACCTTCTTTACATGGATGATCTGAAACTCTTTGCCCACAACAATTTGCAACTAATGAAGCTACTGAAGGTAACAGAAACCTTCAGTAGCGCCATCAGGATGGATTTTGGTGTGGACAAATGTGCAGTCATGCATGTAAAGCGAGGGGGGATTGTGGAATCCGCGGGAACCCAACTCTCGGATTCTATATACCTTAGATCCCTCTCCTCAACCGAAACCTACAAGTATTTGGGTATGTCGGAAGCGTTAGGCATCAATACTGCTGACATGAAACAATCTTTGAAGGAGCGCTTCTTTGGCCGCCTGAATAAAGTGTTTAATAGTCTTTTATCAGGCGGCAATAAGGTGCGCGCCTTCAACAGTTGGGTCATGCCAGTTTTGATGTATTCTTTCGGCATACTCAAATGGACTCAGACGGAACTTGACGCCTTGGATAGGAGGGTCCGCACATTGTTGACCGCAAATCGCATGCATCACCCACGATCGTCGGTGATGAGACTGTATATCTCGCGGAAATGCGGGGGTCGAGGCTTCTTAAATGCTAAGACCCTGCACAACCGTGAGGTATGCAGTCTCAGGGAGTACTTCCTTGAAGCCGACGTGGGGATACATAGAGATGTGGTCGCGATGGACAAGGCCCTCACCCCGCTCTCCTTGGCTAATGAGAACTGGCGCAAACCCATAGTGTTAGATACTACTGACCGCATGGAAATATGGAAGAGCAAAGAGCTTCATGGACGCTTTTATCGGGTCTTACATGGACCCGATGTAGACCTATCAGCGTCCGTATCTTGGCTGCGCTTCGGTGACCTCTTTGGGGAAACCGAAGGTTTTGTCTGTGCGATTATGGATGAAGTTATCATGACGAATAACTACCGGAAATACATTGTGAAGGACGGTACGGTTGACATCTGTCGGGCATGCCACCGACCCGGGGAATCAATCCGTCACATTATTTCTGGTTGTTCTCGTCTTGCTAACGGAGACTATTTGCATAGACATAACCTTGTTGCCAAGATTATCCACCAGCAACTTGCTCTGAAGTATAACCTTGTGGAATCAGAAGTACCATACTATAAGTATGTGCCCGACCCAGTTCTTGAAAATGGCAATATCACGTTATATTGGGATCGATCTATCATCACTGACAGGACTATTGTTGCTAATAAGCCTGACATTGTGGTGATAGATCGATTAGATCGTCGCACAATGATTGTTGATATAACGGTCCCACATGACGAGAACCTCGTGAAGGCCGAGAAAGAGAAACAAATCAAGTATCTTGATCTGGCCCGCGAGGTGGTCGACATGTGGGATGTAAATACAGCAGTCATTGTGCCGATAGTTGTGACGGCCAATGGTATAATAGCCAAGAGCCTCGACCAACACCTAAGGAGGCTCTCGTTAGGCAGCTGGATCAAGGGCTTGATACAGAAAGCGGTACTCCTGGACACGGCGCGTATCGTCAGGAGATTCCTTGTAGTGTGGGTGTCATAGAACTATGTCTATGTTTGTATGTGTAAGTAGCCTAAGTCTATATATTCAATGGTTTGCTAATAAACAGTAGTATTATACATCAATTCGTGTACTCAATTACACCTATCCCTACATGGCGACCCTGCCTTCGGGCAAGCCGCGCATAATGGTCGTGTCGCGTTACAACTGACTTCATTATTAATTGGTGCGAAATTGTTAAGAAAAGCAAAATGTGTCAATCATACCAGACCAAAGAAGAGGTTTTTCTAGCTCAAAACGCAGCTGGTGCTGGCAATGGTGCGAATTTGCAAGAAATTGGGCAACATTTGAACATCCAGACTATTATGACCACAATAATTATCTGTTTCATGGGTGCAGTGCTTCTATACTTGGGATTTAAGGCATATAAAAAATGCCATACTCGTTGGATGCGTCAGGAGATCAACCACCAGGCGTTCAGGGGCATGCGATTGTCCGGACGAGGTCGCGGCCAGGCCACTCCGAAAGCAGCAGAAAGTGAATGTCAGTGTAAATCAGTGAACTAAAGTGATTGTGTACGCAAGATATTCGGGAAGAAATTAAGTTAAATGTACTGTTATGTAGAGACTGTTTAAGACAAATTCTAAAGTATGCAGTGACGTCAAAATCAAAACGATTAAAATAGTGTCTTATGGCTAAGAAATTTGATAACATATATAATGAGTTACGCAAAATACGTATATATTTAATTAAAATAGGTCCTGAGCGAAGATTAGAATCTAAGGTATGTAGTAGAAAATTAGAAGAATCGATAAATTTATTTTATTCGTTTAAAAATTATTGTAAAGAAATAGAAGCTAACGTAAAACACTTCAAAAATGAGGAGTTAATACTAATAAATGAGTTACGTTCTAAGATAGATGAATTATTCGTAGAAATAAAACAGTTATGTGAAAAAGGAAGTAGTTACAGTAACTCAGATTTAGAAAGTTTAAGTGAGGACGAAGGAAAAATAGCTAAAATGGCCAAATTTGATCTTAAGATAGCACTGAATTTGTTGCCCGTCATGACAAGTGACGAGTTAGGTATTAAGCAGTTAATCGATGGGATCGATTATTACAGTTCTATTTTAGATAGTCAGTCGCAAGAACAATTAATTACATTCGTTTTGAAAAGTCGATTGTCTCAGGCTGCAAAATTGAAATTAGCATCAAATTATGACTCAGTTAAGGATCTATTACACGATATGCGGGTTCAATTATTGCCAACAAAGTCTGCTACGGCAATACTGAGCAAACTACATTCTTTCTGCCAAAAGCAAATGTCAATTGATGAGTACGGAAAAGCCATTACTGAGATGTTTGTGGACTTGACGATAGCGCAATCCGAAGGGAAATCCAGTAATTACCAGGTATTGAAACCGCTTAATGAGAAACAAGCCATCAAACGGTTTGCCGACGGATTGCGAAACCGTCGATTAAGCACTATCATAGCCGCAAGAAATTTTGAATCCCTCAAAGATGCAGTTCAAGCAGCAGTGGATGAAGAGACTTCGATGCCTTCGACTTCATCAGGTGAGATTATGGCTTTTAATCAAAACAATCGACATAATTACAGGCGTGCTTCTAATAATTATTTTAGAGGTCAGCATGGACGAGCGTTTAGAGGCCACTCAAACCAGGGTCAAATGCGTTGGGGTGACCGTAATGAGACCATCCAGGACCCAGGGCGTGGTCGTGCACCACGAGGATCGTGGCGGAATATCGAGAAGATCGAATCGAGGTAGGTCTTCTTTTCATAATAACCGAAACAAGTGGACACGTAATTCGGAAGCTATGCATATTATGACCGAGGATGCACCTAAAAATGAAGAATCCAAAAATCAGTTTTTTCGTGCCTAAACATTATATTATGTCATGTGATAATAACATGGTTGTCGAGTTTTCTGTAAATGGTAGCCCATTCCGATGGTTACTTGACTCGGGTGCGTCAATTTCAGCCATCAAATATAAACATCTTGTCGAACAAAATATTCCATGCCATTTAGAGAGTATTGAGATTAATGGACTTGGGCGCAAAGTTCAATCTTTAGGTTACGTTTATTTAGACTTAGTAACAGATTATGCAACGTTTAGGCATAAGTTTATTGTTTTTAATTCTTTGCCATGTAAGGCGCATGGAATCATCGGTGACGACTTCTTGCGAAAACATAAAGCGTTATTAGACTACAAGAATAATAGTTTATCTTTGCACACTTTAAATGGTAATCCAATCACGTTGTCTATTAAGATATCTAATAGTAAAAAAGAAATGTTTATTATACCTCCCAGATCGGAGTCAATCCACTTTATACAAACTAATATAAAAGAAGAATGTGTAGTTTGTACTTCTGAATGCAGCGAAGGTGTTTGTGTTTTTATAGCTAGCACCTTAGTAAAGCCCACTAGTGGAAAAATACCTGTAAGAATACTTAACACAACTGAGAATGAGTTAACTCTAGATAAAAATATAGACCCCATTATACACATCGCGTCGGATTACAATATTTGCAGTTTTGATAAATGCGAAAAAAATGCGGCCCGCGTTAAAAAAATGTTTACACTGCTGAATATAAAACATTTAAATGAAGAAGAGCAGATAACAATTGAAAAAGTATGCGCCAAATATGCTGATATATTCTTTTTACCGGGGGATAAACTGACAACTACGCATATTTATCAACATTCTATTCGCGTAAAGCCTAATGCAGAGCCCGTATTTGTTAAACCAAATAGGTTACCTCATTCACAGAAAGATGAGGTACATAAACAACTCCAAAATATGTTAGCCGACGGCATTATAGAGCCATGCGTAAGTGATTGGTCTAGCCCAATTTTGCTGGTACCCAAGAAATTAGACGCTAATGGACAAAAGAGGTGGAGATTAGTTATTGACTACCGCAAACTGAATAATAATATTGAAAATGATAACTTCCCTCTTCCTAACATTACAGAAATTTTAGACTCGTTATCAGGATGCATCTACTTCTCACACTTAGATCTCCATCAAGCATATTATAATGTAGGTTTAGACCCCAATAGTAGGAAATATACAGCATTTGGTTCTGGGCAATATCAAATGACTAGGATGCCCATGGGGCTTAAAACAAGTCCTAGCTCATTTTCAAGGATGATGACAATGGCAATGGCAGGTCTTAATTTTGAAAAGTGCCTCGTCTATCAAGACGATTTAATTGTGTATGGAAGTTGTCTCAGTCAACATAATAAAAATTTAATTAACGTTTTTGAAAGACTTCGGAAAGTGAATCTTAAATTGAATCCGTCCAAGTGTGTATTTTTGAAAAAGGATATGTTATATTTAGGTCATGTGGTCTCTGGCAACGGAGTTTTACCAGACCCGGACAAAATTAGTGTTATGCAAAATTATCTCATTCCAAAAACGGCAGATGAGGTAAAACGCTTCGTAGCGTTTGCCAATTACTATAGAAAGTTTATTAAAAATTTTGCAGATATAGTTCACCCCTTGAATAATTTGAGTAGGAAAAATGTAACATTTAAATGGGATAAAGACTGCCAAGTGAGCTTTGATGCATTAAAACAGCGTTTGATATCCGCCCCAGTTTTGCAATACCCATGTTTTTCTAGTGACAATATGTTCAACCTACAAACAGATGCATCAGGATACGCGTTAGGCGCCGTATTGTCTAATCGGGATGGAAGGCCAATTGCTTATGCAAGCAGAAGTTTAAATAAAGCTGAAAGAAAGTATCCCACTATAGAAAAAGAATTATTAGCTATAGTGTGGAGTATTAAACATTTTCGTCCATATTTGTATGGTCGCAAATTTAAGATTTTTACAGATCATAAACCTCTAATTTATTTATTCAATTTGAAGGATCCTTCTAGTAGATTATTAAAGTTTAGATTGGTTTTGGATGAGTACGATTTTGATATCGAATATGTGCCAGGTAAAAGTAATGTGGCTGCAGACGCATTATCGAGAGTATGTGTGTCATCGAAGGAACTGAAAGAAATGCATGAGTGTGTTGTAAACATTATGACTAGAGGACAAAAGCGGAAGTTATTGGAGAGCAGTTCTTCGGAAGATATGGTTAACACAGACATTTGGCCTGATCAACCAAAAGTTGTGGAAACTCATAGTAAGCCGAAGGACTCTGTTGAGATACGATTTGTAGATAGTAATAATTGGGCTAAATTAAGAGACGAAAATAATAATGTAAGGTTAAGTAGTCAGAATACATTGTGTTATGTGCCGGCTCGGATGACATTGTTTATAAACCCAGCATCCCGATCGCAGATGACGCCAGCCGCATTTGCGAGGGAGTTCAGGGAATATTGTAATATTAATGATATAGAGGAGATATATTTCATTAAAAATGGCACAAATAATTATTTTATTGAGAAGTTGATATCCGAGGTAAAGAAAGATGCAAAATGGTCCGGACCAAGGTTATGTGTATTAAAAGACGTAGAAAGAATAGATGACAAAGATGACAGAAGAGTCATAATTAACGACTTTCATCTTTTACCCACGAATGGCCACGCGGGTATAAGACGGATGTTAAATAATATTCGTAAATATTATTTCTGGCCTAGCATGGAACGAGATGTCCATGATTTTGTGAAGAAATGTCATAAATGCCAGATTCAAAAACATAGCATATACAATAAAGAGCCGATGGTAGTGACGACTACTGCTCATACATCCTTTCGGAAGGTATATCTGGATATAGTAGGACCCTTAGATAAGGATAGGTATAATTTTTCGTATATTTTAACCACACAATGTGAATTATCCAAATATATTATCGCTTGTCCACTTGTTTCTAAAAAGTCAGAAGAGGTTGCAAAAGCCTTTGTAGAAAATGTTATCCTAAAGTATGGTGTTCCAAACACTATAGCGACCGATCGAGGAGCAGAGTTTATCAGCGCAACAATGACGGAGGTATGTAAATTACTAGATATAAAAAAGCTTAACTCCACGGCATACCATCACGAAAGTATTGGTGCGTTGGAGAATGCTCATAAACATCTAGGAGCATTCTTGAGAATCCAGACGGATAATCATCCTGAAACATGGAGTTCATGGTTACCCTATTGGTGCTTCTCATATAACACTTCGGTGCATAGTGCAACAAACCATACTCCATTTGAATTGGTATATGGGAAAAAATGTAATTTGCCTAATAATTTATCAAAGTCAATTGAACCACTTTATAATCATGAGAGTTACCCGCTTGAATTGAAATATAGATTACAGGTGTCACAGTCTGAAGCACGAAATAACTTGATTCAACGAAAAACATTGCGCAAGCAACATTATGATTCCAATATGAGGCCTATCACTTATACACCAAATGACCAAATCCTTGTAAAAAAAGAAACTGGAAACAAATTCAGTCCCATTTATTCTGGACCCTATGTAGTTGTAAGGGACTTAGCACCAAACGTAGAAATAATAAGAAAAGGTAACATTGATGTAGTGCATAAGAATAGAACTAAGTTATATTGTACCTAGTAGATATTTTTATAGTGTCTGTATACCTAGTTTAAAACATTAGAGGATGTGAATAAAAAAAAAAACATTTGTATTTTTTTTATTTTATTATGTGGGAGGTGTAGTGTGGGTGTCATAGAACTATGTCTATGTTTGTATGTGTAAGTAGCCTAAGTCTATATATTCAATGGTTTGCTAATAAACAGTAGTATTATACATCAATTCGTGTACTCAATTACACCTATCCCTACATCCTTTCTCAAGAGCCCTGACCACCGGTAGCTTGGACCCTGTTCCCAATGCCGGTGGGCTACTATTTTTTATATTTTTAAATGTTTTTTGTTTTTTTTTATTTTGAAATATTTAAAAATGTAATTAATATGTATATAAAGAAATAAAGGAAATAATACTTACTAATAATAGTTTACTCACTATTTTCCATTACCCACAACAATGTAAAAACTGTATCTACGAATTAGCTTGTTTATTTACGTTTACCTTCTTGCTACGTAACTTTTATATTTAGTTTTAAGGTTAACTTGTATTACTCAAATTATGTGAATGTGTATTCTTTTTGAGAACATAAATATTTTGAGCTGTAAGTTTCTGTGGTGAACCATGATGAAAACATTATATGACAATATGTGAAGACTTTAGCTCGTGGCTAAATAAAAACAGCCGCACGGGTTGATCTAAGGCTAAGCCAAGCTTGCCAAGGTCAGTCTGTGGATAGGTGACCGTTCGTAAGATATCAGGACTCCTCGGAGCCTCGTAAAACTCTATAAGCCGTTGGTTCTGGCTGTCATTTGTAGATCTTTGCAGTCAGAAGTCCGAAAGACTGACAATCAGTCCTAACAAGGGGTATCGTGTTGCCCAGAAACTGAGTTGTGAAGGTCAGATTGGCAGTTGCTCAATGTAAAGTAATGGTTTTCAGCTGCATTTGGTTACACTAGAAGCCGACCGCAAAGTAGTTGGGAAAAGGCTAGGCTAGGCTGATGAATATAGTACGATAGTATGACAGGAAATTAGCTCTACTAGAACTAAACGACAATAAGCTGTTCCAACTACAGTTAGGGAAACAGAGTTTCTGACTATTAGGCTAAGCTTTCCAAGCAACTTCACACACGCGATCAGGAATTTATTACTGTTATGCAATAATAAATTTTTCATAAACTGACTCTGTAACAGCAGCTAATAAAAAAATCAATGAAATGAGGTACCTAGTGCATACTTGGAATAGGGTAGTGTCCTTAAAAATTCTATAGTGTCCGAGAGTTGGATAACTCAAAATTATTGGACACGTATTTTTTCTTTTGACACGTAAACCAAAAATGACGACGATATAGTGCGTTGAAATTTCGCATGACGTTACGCCGTGCTACACTTTTATGTAAAAGTGACGACACAAGCTCCTTCTCCTGAACTTTGATGTGCTATATCTTTGTCACCTTTTATTGATTTGAGTGAGCAAAAAAACGTGTCCAATATTTTTTGGTAATCTAACTGACGGCTCAAATGGAAATATTATATTTTTACAAAGGACACATCCCTATTATTAATTTACAAAATATGTTTTTCTGTTGTCTGACTGCCACGTTTAAATTTAAATTTATTACCGTATCTTTTACCTGACAGTAATAATTACGACTATTGTACTTACGTACATACTTAATTAGAATTGCTCGTTTGGAGGTTCCTATTTGATAGATATCTAATACCTTAAAAGAGCAATTCTTGTATACATATATTTTTTTTTTTCATTGCCCCGCTCTAGGAATGTATCCTGTGTCGTGAGTACATTTACAAACATTTAATTTCACATACACAAACAGCCTGACCCGGTTCGAGTCAGTACAAGTAAATACTTGTACTGACTCGAACCGGGTATCTACCGGTATCGGTAGTCGGTATTCACCGATGGAACAGTCCTTCCATCGGTATTTACTTGTACTGACTGTCTCAGACTCGTAACCGATTGATCATCACATGATCTGACCAAGACAGTGTCTTGACTTTAAAAGAGACTGTAATCGCTGTGATTTTCGGTGTTTCTTCTCAAGAGAGAGAGAGAGCAACACCAATCTAGATTAAAGCCTGACATATTTGTAAAAACCAATTTACAAAAATATATATAGTTTTTCACCAATAAAAGTAATGCTATTGGAACGGAAAGCCCACACGATAAACTGGGTAATTGTAACAGAAACAGAAATATAACCGTTTTACAGCAATGTCACTATACCTTAGTATCTGTAAGCAAAGAAAATACTAACATTTCGTAGCATCTCCATGGCTGCTACTAAATGTTGCGATGGCCGACGAGTTGCTGCGGCACGTAGCGTTCTGTTTCAGAAGAAGCAGCCTGAACCTGTAACCACTAAAATGCGTAGCATGAGTTTAACAGTTAACAGATTATAGTATAGTTTTACTAAAAATATTGAAAAATAAAAAGATTCTCCTCGGTAGGGAATCGAATCCTGGTCCTGAAAGGCGGGAAAACTAACCACTACACTACCGAGGATTGTGGCTGAAATCCTGAAATTAAGGTTCTCTTGTTTCTTTTCATCCCGACAACACTGGAATTTTAGCAAAACTACAAACTGTCTCTATGCAATTTTACATGTAAAAGTAGCAAAAATGAACGAAAGATTAACGGCTTGTTGAAAACATTATTTTGATTTATTAATGTTATTTTGTTAGAAATTGTGTTTTAGTAAACTTTTTTTCCGACGTAAGCGACGCAATTTGCATAGATAGAGCCATTACTAACAAGTTACGATACTGTGGATGGATGGATGGATATAAGGCACGACGTGATACAAATGCAATAAATATAAACTGTCGACCTTCACAAACCGCGTTATAGGTTTATACTTAAGAACTTTCGTTTTCAATCTACATAACAGTATTAGTTCTGGTTCCAGGCATATATAACAATTTCCATTCGTCTAGCATCTGAACAGTTAGCCGTTGCAACCTTCTGTTATATGATGATATGATCCATGATCCTTGTACGTAACAGGTGCGGAACATTGCATTCCGTTTTCACGGAATCGGAACTGATACCAGGTTGATATCTACTATGTGGGACTTGTGTGGCTGGTTGCATGTCTTTTTTCTGTAGGCGTGCCGCGACACTGAAGCATGATTACACGCTGCCGAGCGTCGCTGCTCAGCAACTTGGCGAACAGCCTAGCTAGATGAGACCCCCAATTACCAGTGGGGGCCAGGTGGAGAAGGCCAAGATGTCGACTTAGGCAGTTGTGAACGGTTAGCCATTTCAACCTCTTCTTATATCATGATCTATCTCCTAGTATACGTCTGTAACAATGCGCTGTTTCCAATGAATAGGAACTGAAACAACATAAGTAGTTCACTGAAGAACAAACAGGTAGCTAACATTTTTTTTAAATAATATAGTAGATATGATATTATGGTACTTTCTTAAGCTTTGTTATATTATGGTAAAACAAGTAAAGCATGCATGCAAAGTTTGACGCGATAACTACATATATATCTAGCTCACGTAGTGCGCTCCAAAGATTGTATAAGGCAGCTTGTAGACGTCCGTTTTTTCATCGGACAACGGACCGTGTTTTTCGCAATTGTATGTGCCGGACACCGGTTTGGCATCCGGTGCATGTACACACATTTATTATAAACCATACACCACCGGCGAAAACAACGGTCCGTTGTCCGGTGAAAATAACGGACGTATACAAGCGCCCTTACTAGTAATTTAATTGATTGCTTCATAGAAACAGGAGACGTAGTTGAAAAGTTGAGTCATTGTTATGAAGGTAGTTGCGCCATGATTGGTGGTTAAGTGTCCTTCGGCCTTTCCGACGAGAGCGAGCGTGGCGACTGCTAATTAATCACTTGAATCGAGCGCTTGTGTTTATTCCTTAGCAAAGATTTAAATAATATTTTAATAAGTGATTATGTCGAAGGCATAAGTATCGGAGTCTCAATACATCGATGATGCAATTTGATTCGCACAAGTTAAAAGTAAAGTTTTCATTTTCGTAATTTCTACTTACATATTTGATGCTACCATCAAATAGGGTAGTGTCCGTAAAAAATCTGTTTGGTCCGATAGTTGGATTACTCAAAAATACACTACTACACACGTGTGTTTTCTTCTGTCACGTAAACCAAAAATGACTACGACATAATTTTGCGTGACGTCACAGCGTCACTTTTTAGGTTAAAGTGACGTCACAAGCCCCTTCTGAACTTTGATGTGCTATATCTTTGTCACTTTTTATTGATTTGAGCAAGGAAAAAATACGTGTCCAATTTTTTTTGGTAATCTTACTGACGGACTAACTGGACTTATCATATTAATATCTCGGACACATCCCTATTAGCTTTTTTCTTATTGAAATCAAATCGAAGGCTTGGAAAACACGGTCAACGTCAATGCTAAAAGTTCAACGTCTTATCGTTTTTTTGCGGGAATGCCCCACAAACAACAAACACTGCCGCCCTTGTATTCAAATGACGTCATTATAACAATATCAGAAAAGTAAGGGATGAAGATTACTTCAACATGCCATCCCTTTCGAATATAGTATGTGGTAAAGCTATATGAATGGTTGAAACAGTATGTACCGCAATACCGTGTAATATAAAATGTATAGGTATTCGTTGAAATAGTACACTAGGATAGCATAACGTGTCAGGAGGTTACTGTTTTGAATGACGAACCATTCACCAGGTAAAATACATTTTAATGTTAAATACTACCTCCTTCTCAGTTATACGATGCTGGTACATTTGATTGTTACGGACGCTATGCTTTGACGATCTTCGGTAACGTGTTGAACAGATATGACAACGAGTAATATGTACTAAATACATTGTAAAAAAGTGCTTTATCCATTGAGGAGTCATATTTAACCAATACAATTAGTAAAAATTTGGAAAATCCAAAAGTGCACGTCTCAACGCTCATTTTATGACAAAAATGACTTGATTTAATTAGACGGTAATTTTCAATAGGCTATTACTCAGAATGATACTGAAGCGGATGAAAAAAAAAATGACTCAAAAAGTGAATTTTTTTGGGCGATATCGTGACCACATAGTATACATCATCCGAACATACAGACAACCCGACGTCCACTGAAATAGTTTTTCAAAACGGTTTTTTATTTACTATCTAGCAAAAATAGTGTTTTTTAAAAGTATCTACTGTCATAAAAAAGTGTTATTGTTGATATTTGTCAACTCATTTAATACTCAAAGTCCAAAAGGATCGGATAAAAGCAATTTAAGCCGAGATAATTGCTTGACCTTGAGAGAGTGAGAGTAAAGCACAACTCAACGCTTCGCGTTGAGACGTGCAATAGTTCTGAATGAGATGAAACTAATTCGTTCACGTCCCCGGTATGCTAATGTGACAGCGTCACTGACTTGGTAATGTGTATGTTGCGGTAGGCTGTCAGACAGAACTCGTCTGCTCCATTTTGGGTGGGTCCGTCGGTAAATATGGTCAGGCTACTGCCACTTCAGGACATTATACTTTAAACTTTTGCCTAAAGTTCGTAAAAGGAAATCATAGCTCTTTTTCAAAAATCGAAACACTTCCGTTTTTATGGTTTCTGTCCTGATTTAACTTAAAAGAGTTTTCATTCCATGAATAAAATCACATACTCGTATTGTATAGCTGGCAATTTGGCCACAGGTTACAGTCATAAGCAAAAATTCAAAATCAGAATTTCATTGGTTAATCCTGTAAATGAAATGATTCACTGTTTTTGAACAAATTCGTGTTTAGAGTTGGAGTACATTATACAATATACATATACCTACAGGATGCGTTATAAACAGGACATCATTGACGATTTGATGCCCCCCTTAACGGGTTTCCCGGAATAACTGCTGACTTGTAACGTAGTAAATAGTTGGCCAGTAGCTCTCTTTTTAATAATCACCGGTCTTCAGGTCTGTCATCGACCTCTTATTGTTTGTGTTTGTTTCTTATTCGATGTCACACCATACATTGTTTTGGCAATCTGAGGGTATGAAAAAGTTTCGAAAACATTAAAGGGTCATTTCCCTCTTATATTTTTTTGAGTGTCTGCTTCTGTTTTTAGTTTCGTGAGTGACTTTTTTAATATTATTCAATTCTACGATTGATTCGTGTATCGATACTAACAAAAGAAGGTAAGGATCGTAGTAAATCTCATCTGTAAAGTGTGAAATACGTGACTTTGATGTACATATGTATGCATCGTCACTTGCTGCTGCAAATTTGCTTCAATTAAATTGTGGTTTCTGATAATGTACGTAGGTTTCTTCGGAACTGTGACGGGATTGGAATACTCGTATACATGCAAAAACAACGAAATGAAATACTGAGCAAACAGACAGCCAACCAGTATCCATATTGTATTAATACGTCAAAATATACTTCGATTCCCTTTCTAAGAATATTGCCCGCATAGAGGATTGTTAGGGTTGGTATAGTTAAAGTTAAGAAGAAGTGAGCCTTAACGACTGAATATCGACCACTGAATAACCAATACTTTGAATTATTAATAGAAAAGAATTGGTGGGGGTTCCGACATTGTTGTCATGACGACTGAGGTGTACACTTTGCATTTAGTGCTAGTGATCGCAGGCCGCAGTGTTAATCAAACTGGAACGTGAGCGTCTGCAGCACGAATCTGTCTTGAAATGGTGAGAGGATTTTAATTATGTCCATTTTCATATTTGCACCTAAAAAGATAATGTGTTTAAAACTGAATACCTCAAAATACTGCCTTGTTCGTCTAGTGGTTGTAAGTGCTACTGCTGAGTGATGAGGTCATGAATGCGATTCCCGGCTCGAGCAAAGCGTTATTGAGTTTTTTATCTACATTTTCTCAGTAGCAGGCCGGAGTCTGGATTTGTGCACGATTGATGGCAATGGGCTAGCTCCCTATTACATGGGACTTAAAAATAACTGGCGAATTGTGGGCGTACTATAGGTACTACTTTCCTCACCCTTCCGGGAATTCAAGCGTGATATTTATGTTATGTTGTAATTTCACAGATCTGTGGCGACAACGACTTGGAACACGCAACCCGACGTGACGTCACGGACAACAATTCGATGACCACCAAAACAACAAGTCACCCACAGTTTCATCTCGCAGCGACTATGTCAAAAACATTGGACTGGATTCGTTTTTATAAAAGGTATGATATAGATTCTTGATATAGACTAAAGTTTTATTATACATTGCCAGTCACCATGTGGACCCAGCGCGGACTGGATTTAGGCTCATGTCACGTCACGGTTGGCTCAGTGACTGAGCAATTGGTTGCTGCGCGCAGTTTTGCGGTTCGATTCCCGCACGGTACAATTATTTGTATGGCCTACAGATAGTTGTTCCGGATCTAGCTGTTTGTCTATTAAATGTGTGAAAATGCTCCCACGATTCAGGGGAAATTCAAACGGGGCAACGATTAACAAAAAAAAAGATTAATTTTTTTTTTATATACAAGCTACTTAGTTTGTAGCAGCTGCTTCGAGGGGAATTTTCACAAAAGAGTTTATTTTTTAACTACGGTTAACACCGCGGTGTTACCAAAATATAATGATGATATTGAAAAAGTAGTTGAAATAAAACTTTTAATCAATTTCAATCAATGTAGACAGCTTCAGAAATTCTAAATCTCGCGTAGATAAATGATGAGTATATGCATTTATGATGAGTATGTGCATATGCATTTATTATACAAGCTGCCCATTCCTACACATATTCTTAGTTAACGAAAATAAGTATTGGGTAAACGAACAAAACTCTGTGATAGAAACTTGTACGCCAAGGTATAATAAACTACATTAGTAACTTATTGCCACTCTTTTCATTTTTAGAATTGCATGTATACTATATGATGCGCACATTAATTTTATCAAAAAAGATATTAAAGCACACACGTAATGATGCGTATGTTTTATTAACTTAGGATTATACGAGTACTAGTGATACAAATGTCCTGTACTCGTTTTGTTGGAACGCGTTCTGGCAGCCATGCAACAGGTGATGCCACATTTAGTACCAGGAAACCATAAGTCGAAAGAGATCAAATGCCAGTTTTATCAGGCCATATAGAAAGCACAGGTTGCACAAATATCCCATCCCCAAGGAGAGCGACAAAAAAATAATAAAAATGCACATGCTCTCTTAATATATTATTTTGACGAGCATAGAAATGTATTGCATGCTGAATTAACCTTCATGCCTTACTTTTCTGAAATGGATGAATGGCGTCTTTTGGGTGGTGGAGTTTGAGTCTGGCGTATAATTTTCGTTGTCAATTCTATTATATGTATAGACTAGCACTTCGCCCGCGACTTCGTCCGCGTGAATTGAGAGCATCATCAACCTACGAAAATTCTTCACACAGCGCTTTAGAAAATGATGTCCTTGCATAACGCCAACTATACGTAAAAGGCTAAGCTAACGTTCGCAACCCATGTTCTATGCGCGAACGAAAGTAATTGTGCTCTTTAATCATTTTACATTATATCCGAAACTGTATGGCCAATTGACATACTCTAAGGGCAAATGTTATCTCCATGATGTCCTTGTTACAATTAAATATTTTATTTCGATAAGGATTGATACTTTGTTGTTTAAATATGCAAAAAAAAGTAAGTATGTCGAAAAAGTACTTGTTTAAATCATAAAAAGCCATCTTAAAGATAAAATATAAAAGATAGCTATATGGTGTTCGGGACTTTTTTTAGAACTATTTAAGACGAACCAGATTGCCATACATTGTTTTCCATTTGAAACAACCATTAAGCATGCAAATAATTCTGTTTTTAGAGGTATTGATTTCCGACTTGCTAGACTAACTTTGTGGTAGCTTGACTAATATGAATCATGTAAATATAATTTATAATCTATATCACTCAAGAATAATGTAGCTATTAGTTCCGGAGATTACCCCCGCATACAAACTTACATACAAATTTTACCTCCTTACGAGAATAATATTATTATAGATTTGAGGCAATTTTAACACTGTTTCAAGCAGATAGGTATACTTTATCTGTCGAAAACGAAAGACTGTAGTTAAATCAAATTTTTCCCATTGCAGCGTAAGTATAGTGTCGGAAAAACTACGACATATTTTTATGAAGTAACCCATTCTCATGCATTCCCAAATTATTTGAATGCTCACTTTACTTTACGATTAGCCTATCTATCCACATGTGTCTACATCATGCTGTACAACCTCCAGCCACATCCTCTTAATTATAGTAAAACTTAAACTTATCATTCAAAATACAAAACTTGTAAAATTACTTGAACAAAGTTTGACGTCATAAGAGATATGGAAGATAGGATAATATTTTTAAATATTTAGAATTAAATTGACAACTTTTTTAGCTAAATCGGTGGTTAAGTTGTGTGAATGAACGAAGTCATGTTATCGAGGATTAAAAATACATTTAATTGAATTTTGTGAGAATTTTTATAATTTGGCAGAGTTCAAGTTTATATTATGAAGAAGTAGTGCAGCCGTGCAAAAGTTAGGTGAAGAACCGTGAGAGAACTGTCAATCCTTTACATTAGTATGGGATGACGGGTCACTTTGCGTTCACTTTACCTACATTTTCACGGTGAGATTATTACACAATGGCACTGGGGAAAGCTCAACCGGTCAAATATCGACCGCTTGCTTGTATCAATAATACATGTGGGTTTTTGCGCGGGTTGCGGCATTGTTGCCATGGTAACTAAAATGTACACTTTCATAATATCGTGCAAGCGCTCGCAGGCCGCACTATAGAACAAACAAGAACGTGCATGTCGGCAGCACTAATCTAACATTAAACGGTGACATACTTTCAATGTTTATTTTCCTTCCACATCGCTCATAACTATTTGCGCCTATATCATTTAATATGTATCAAAATAGAATTTTATATTTTTTAGCCTTGTTTTCACGAAAGAGTATTAGAAGTACTGGTTTACGTACAGTTTGAAAACTAATTTTCAATACAAAGTGATATTGATACCCTTTCTTACGATCGTATCTAACCGCTTTTCCCGGTTCATCCAAGTTATCGAACAAACATAGCTGATGGTGACAAGACTACCAAGTGTTGGTATACCTATGAGTTGTGGTTTAAGCACAATAAAGTATATTCCGTTTTAAAATCTATTTAAAGCCTATAAACGACGTAACTGTTATTTGTACCTAAACCATTCTTTGTAAGTTTTGAGTAGTGTTGACCGACTAAGTGACTTGAAATGAAATATTTTTTCTTTGTACTAATCTGTAGGTCCTGACGGTGCTACCAAAATAATCTCAAATAGATTATTTTGGTCGCACCGTCGCAACTTGGTTATAAAAACATGAATGCTTCGGGTTTCAGATGGATATCTATAATTCGCTGATTTGGAGATGTAGTGACGAGGGAAGGCATAATATCGCTGACGTGGTCTGACTTAAACCACGTTGACTTGTAAGAAGATGACACTGCACGTTTCCATTGCCAGACATCGGTGGTACTCACGGCCTCATACCACAGCGACTCCATCAAAACATTGGGATTTGTTCTTTTTTGTTTGTTTTGTTTTCTTTATTTGTATTAGATAGATACTTGATATTGAGTTTAAAGTCTCATCATGTTTGCCAGTCAGTAACTGGACCAACTGCAGCACAAATACATGTTCATTTACGGGAATTAGCATATGGCTGTCTTCACATAGGTAATTGCAAAGGAATCGGACATCGTTACCTGCACTACAAGAAAAACATTAATACTTTATTATCCCTCTTATCCATGATCATGACCAAAAATAATATGAGCCTTACCATGAGTAACGTTTTCTTGGGTAACTATCAATTCACCATCGTTTCTGAATAATGAAAATATCGCTTCCATGAGGGCCTATTTCGAACCCGATAATAAATGAATAACCCATGAGGTACAAAGTGCAATTCACTTAAAAACCTACAATGTTGGTTTTTTTTTTATATATTTGAAGGTATTAAATATGAAAAATATTCTGTATATCTATTTTTTTTTTTTTTTTCATATAACAGATAGACATCGAACAGTATCCGTAGTCGACCAAGCGGCTCCTTACGTCGTTCCATACACAGCTGTTTCTGTTTCGACTGAACGCGGTGGGCGTTAAAGCTGAATATACCTTGGCAGAGCACGAAGCGTAGCTTGGCTCCCTTATTACATTGTTTATAACTAGCACACGATATAGTAGTTATACCACCTTATGTTGCGATGAAACTCAGCGGATCAACATCAACACAATACTTTTGCTTAATTTCAGCCGAAACAGATGAAGTTGGAGACTCCTTGGCAGAGCACGAAGCGTAACTTGGCACTTAACCCGCTCTGTGTATGTCAAACACACCCAGTGGAATTAAATGTCATATTAAGCTTCGTACAACTCAGCAGACTAACATCAAGACAATACTTTTGCTTGATTTCAGCCGAAACAGATGAAGTTGGAGACTCCTTGGCAGAGCACGAAGCGTAACTTGGCACTTAACCCGCTCTGTGTATGTCAAACACACCCAGTGGAATTAAATGTCATATTAAGCTTCGTACAACTCAGCAGACTAACATCAAGACAATACTTTTGCTTGATTTCAGCCGAAACAGATGAAGTTGGAGACTCCTAGGCAGAGTACGAAGCGTAACTTGGCACTTAACCCGCTCTGTGTATGTCAAACACACCCAGTGGAATTAAATGTCATATTAAGCTTCGTACAACTCAGCAGACTAACATCAAGACAATACTTTTGCTTGATTTCAGCCGAAACAGATGAAGTTGGAGACTCCTTGGCAGAGTACGAAGCGTAACTTAGCACTTAACCCGCACTGTGTATGTCAAACACACAATGCGGAATTAAGTGTCATATTAAGCTTCGTACAACTCAGCAGACTAACATCAAGACATGAATAGCTAATGTAATCTTTATAATGTTCTTACGTGTATGTACTTGTATACCACTTTCACATACAGGTGTTATGTTACAATGTCCTTATATATAACGTACATTCCTGGCTACTTCGCGCTTTTTTATATCCATGTTGTTTTGTATTCACAATTATTAGTACAATATTTTCCGTGAGTAAAACTGAGAAAAATAAATGTTATAAATTATTTCATGATTTTTATTTACCAGCATAGTTAGTGCCAAACATAGTATTGTCACGAAATAACATTAGCAAAGCCAAGTTTTAACATCATCACATGCCAGGATGTACTACAAAACTGATTACTTATTTCGAACCGCTAGCAAGCAAGTTATAAAAATGATTGTAACAACAATAACTAGGAAAAAGGTAATCCACACTATGGCAATGCCATTCCACGAGTAGAAATTGAACCAGCTGCACTTTGGGACCGTGCCTGTGGCAGCTTACAAATTATAGTAAAAACATTGCTCATCGATTTGATACACTATAATATTTCCAGTGACACCAATGGTATTATTGCGGCCCGTATTACAATGGCATTTTTTCACATATAGCAGTCAACGTTAATAAAAATTCATAAAATCTTGCTAAAGTAAAACTGAGGTAATAATGTTAATTATTGCATTCACACTACACTTTATTACTGTTGTAATAAACTACCAGAATTGAAGAACTGAAAAGTAAATAACTTACTGGCTTCGTACTTGATTTCTAGTCTATTTGTGCAATTAACGATTCATACAATACATTTTGAATACGTTACTATACATTCTTACGTCCTGCCTTAAGATACCATCTGCAATCCCTGAAAATAATAACTTTTACTAGGTTGCAATGCTTCAATTAAAGTTTTAGAAGAACTTTTTTGTACGTCATACTCACAAAAAATACTCTTTAAAAGTGAGACAAATAAGACGGGCAAACGGTAATACGTCTGCCAGGAGTACTAAGATTTCATCAATCAAGATTAGAGTTACAGGCTAATAAATGACTAACTTGCTTTCTTGTGGCTGGACAGGGACCTTTGCAAGAGAGTTTCAGCAAGTGATCGATTATAGAGAGCAAATGAAAAGAGCAGATTCAGTGAAATGTATTGTATGCGATGTGAGATGGAGCTTATTTTTCACCACGACGGCCCAGTGACGGTTGGTGGAAGTAATATGTCTCTGGGTTTTTAGTTTAACGACATGAAGGTTTTCTCACTATGTTTTCCTACATCAAAAAGGAGGAATTTCGAAAAATATCGCACCGGACGTCAAGTAAGTTTGGTTTTTACTAAAACATGGGCGCAATTAAATTAGAACATACAAAACTACTAAAATTATTCAATTATAGCAACTGCTTTGTAGAGTGTGGCCTCACGGCTATCATCATCTGCCTAGCCTTTTCCTAATTATGTTGGGGTCGATGACCTTGCGGCTACACGGTGTCAAATGCCATTGGAAAGGTTTTTCGAGACAATTGCGATGTGTATTTTAAACATCCCTCAAACAAGCAAACTTAATAATATGTATTATTGTTTGTTTTTAGATACATATCACCCTATAGGTATAATATTGTATGTCCTTGATGATAACGTAGCGACCATGTTTTTTTTTTTTATTTCCCCTTTTTACAATGGATCCTAGTCAGTGAGAATTAGCAATAAAGCCACACAAAGCATAACAAAAGCCTAAAAAAATTCTGTAACACCTCAGTAATGTATAAATCAGATGTAAGACAGTGACTGATTTAAAAATAAGCCTTTGTATTAAGTGTTATATCAAATGCACTTTGAACTCTTATTTACGAAAATATCGCTAGTATTCTCAAGCACTCTCATTTCAACGAATATAGATCCTGAAGTAAGCTTTCTCGTGATGACGTCATTCAAATATTAGGATGGTGGTTGACTTTGCCTGACGTCACTATTTTCTTAATCGAAACAAGGGTGGCAGCGTTGTTACTGCGACAAGCCAGAGGAAAATCAATAGGCTGTTGAACTCGTAACATTGAACTTGAGCGTAGTTCAAGGAATGCTCACTTTTATCGTAGTTGCAGTAGCACGAAAACGTTTCGAAATTTAAAGTTCATAGATGTTTGATTTATTGAAAGATTGGGACTGTTTTATGTTATTTTTGACGATTAAAAGGTGCTGATTCTCCTAATTTAAATAAATGATTTTTGATGTTACGAATTTTGAAGTAAATCTTAAAGCATGATATTAAACCATGAAGAAATTGTATTGTAAATAAAACTTTGTTCATGCAAAAAGTTTCAGAAGTATTACATGAAATCAGGATAAAAACTCAGCCTGACCACACAACCTCCTTGAAATTCCTATGCAACATACCAATGCGTGTGTTGATAAATAAGTGGTCATTGGAATATTGATGACTTTATCGTTCGTCGTCTGAAAAGGTATAATGACGTAGAGTCAGACGCGAGGCAAACGCCTGGTGATCTTATCTTCGCACAGTTTAGGTTTGACCGATAGCGACTCAGTTTGTTTTAGATTCTATCTTCCAAACAGAAAATATCAATGACCTTGTGGAGACCATGCATGCTAGGGTAGTTTTAGCTTGACAACTATCTAGGAAAGTAAATTAAAAAAATGACAGTCATGGGGACTGCCGACTGGACTAAAAGCTTGGACTTTACAGTAACTGTGTTTTTGATACACGTCCCATTAGTGGGTTACTAAAAAAAAAACATTTCGTCCTAAAAATCGCGCAAAGCCTAAAGAATGGTTCCCTTTTATTTTAATGACTAAGTACTCAATACTCGGCCTGAATAAATGATGTAAACTTGCGAGATTTCTTAAGCCTGTCTGTTATTATAAAAATTAGATGGAGAAACCCAAACTCAATTCGCTCGAACCGAATCGAAACCCAGGACTTCATGCTCAGTAGTAGCGCGACTACTAGACAAACGAGGCATATTAAAACCGGGTCTAACGTGGATAAAAGAAGTTTCAATTTTTACCATAATTTTAAGAAACAGCGTTTTTTTAGTATTGTCCACTTTTGGATGATTGTTTAGAACCATAGATTCAAAAATTTCGCGTTATTTTTTACCTTATTTCATAATTTAGGAAAACTATCCCAATGATGTGGTGATAATATAGAAGTGGAAGGCATGCGATGCAGGAGCTGTGTGTTCAAGGCTGGGGGGTCCAGTATCATGTACAGGAGCTGTGTGTTCAATGCTGGGGGGTCCAGTATGATGTACAGGAGCTGTGTGTTCAATGCTGGGGGGTCCAGTATCATGTACAGGAGCTGTGTGTTCAATGCTGGGGGGTCCAGTATCATGTACAGGAGCTGTGTGTTCAATGCTGGGGGGTCCAGTATCATGTACTCATAGTATTCGTTTGTCCATGTCCAAAGTTAGTTGAGTACAGAGTGGAAGGGACATCCCTTCCACTCTGTACTCAACTAACTTTAACCAACGTAGAAAGAGGATGGTCTATGTTCTAACATGTAGCAAATTATTTATAAAGATGACTGACATAATTATTTTTTTATATATATGTTGTATAGCTTCAAGTTCTTCAAACTATCAGACAGACGTGTTGCTGCGGAGTTTGTTTTTCCACTTTTTCTTCCCAACAAAAACACTAGGAAGTGGTGGGCGTTTTGGGGGACTCTATTTTGTAAACGTTTTGACGTTCAAAAAGTGCTGATTCTCAGCCTAATTTGAATAAATGAATTTTGTTTTTTTTTGTTGATAATACCACTGAATATTAAAACAAGTCTCAAAAAAAACAAAACAATCATTATAACCCGCTTTCATAATTAAATGCGCACACAATATTACGTGTCTGAGTTGCAGAGACCGAGCTTTTCCTTCTGGACTAATGTTCTATAAAAATAAAAATGAATCTCTAAATGTGTTGTTAGAACGGCTGAAACTATTTGGCTCATTCTTATTTTTAAGTGAAAAAAAAAAACAAAGAAATTTGCGCGGAACATTTGAAAATTTAAGAAAACTTACATCTATTTTAACTTTGCGCGTTTGACAGTTCGCGCGCCGCTAGTAACGTAAAAGTATGCTTGTTTGTATACCGCTCAAGTTCAAGGCTAAGAGTTCAACAGCTTATCGATTTTTCGCGGGGTTGCCCTACAAACGACCGACTACTCGTATTCAAATGACATCATCAGAATGCATGCCATCCCTTTCTATACCAATATTTATCGGCATGATGTCGTTTCTTTCGTTGAGGAATGGGGTATATTTAAGACCAAAAATGAGTTTGCTCTGACTCGCTGTTATTTTTCCGACGCGATTTCCTTTCGTAAGACTCTTGTAATTCATTGTATCCTAGTACCAAGACCTAACATTATACAATTGTATATGACATAAAAGACTTGCCTGTGTAAACATTATATAATAATAATAATTCATTCAGGACGAGGTTATCTAGACGACAGTATGAACATATGTTGTGTTTGACACCTTCCCAGTGAATGAATATCGTCTCTAGATGCTCTCTTCTTGCTAACGGAGAAAACTTGCGCAGACACAACCTCGTAGCCAGGATGATCCACCAACAAATTGCCGATAAATATGCTCTTGTGGTCATCGAGGTACAATATTACCAATACCATCCAGAACCAGTTCTTGACAGTGAACAGACCACACTCTATTGGGACGGATCGATTATCGCTGACAGTTTTATTTCCGTTAATAAACCCTATATAGTGATAATTAATCGGTCGGTGAGTCGCTATTCCCCATGATAAGATGTAAAATAATATAATCTGTTTATATTATTAAACATTTTATATATATGACGGCGCATCCGTCAACGTCAGACATCAGGTTGACTTTTAGCTGTCAAAGTCAGCCTAGCGAAGCGTCATTGTCGATGGTGGTGAGGGCAGCCATCTGGACACGGTTGTTCGAGACGGCACCCGCGCACCACGCTTGTGACGAATCGCTTTGCATCCGAGTGATAGTGTGCTCTAATATTCTAATATTCTAATTAAGTTGGTGTCGTGTTCCTTAGACTGTACATTGCTCATTTGACTGTGTATTTTGGTTATTAAACGCTGTGCTGATTAAACAACTGTGATTTGTAACAAGGACTTGTGATTTTTCTGCTCACGCCCACCTGCCTACCTACCTACCCACATACAACACAAGATGAGTTCTGATGAAGGCCCTCCTGCCCCTACATCAGAAGTGGGATTCGAAGGGCAAACACCTGAAGAAAATAACGGAGACAGAGTAGCAGCCCCGCCAAAGCTTAACCTATTGCAAGATATGAAAACTTTGTTATCTCGTCTCTTAGCAACCGCTCAATCGCAAACGTCAAATTTCAACGCAACTGCGCGATTGATACGGTTTGATCCTGATGATGCTGATGTTGACATAGAAGGTTGGTGCAAAATCACGGAAATAGTAGTTCATAGCCAAAAGCTAGATGGTGCCGAATTACTGTTGGCTCTTACCCATGCGTTAAAAGGCCGGGCTGCCACCTGTTTAACGAAATTACAGCTGTCTCAGCTATCATGGCCTCAAGTAAGGGAATTATTGCTAACCAAATTTGCAAAGCCTATGCTAGGGCAAGACTATTTTGACGAAATATTGCGTTTCCAAATAACAGCAAAAGAATCTGCTAGCGATGCCGCTATGCGCCTGTGGAGTCTCATAGAGCGCATACCGCGGACAGAAATGTCCGAAGACATATTGACGGGATTTGTTGCATCGGTCTTGTGTCAAAAGGATAGCACAATTTGAAGAGAATTGCACTCACATAATGCGGTAACAAGAGCCCAACTGCTACGTATCCTAAATGGAATTTCTCATAAACGAAAATATGAAAGCAACGAGGGATACGAAGGTGACGCAAAAAAAAAAAACCTCGCTACACGGAGAATCGCTTCAATGGCACTTGCCATCGTTGTGGCAAACCAGGCCACAAATCAATGGATTGCCGTAAGCGACAGGACGAGCTATCATCTCAAGTAATGGCTGCGAATAGAACCCCAACACCAAAAAGTTACGATAAGAACCGTGTCACCTGTTACGCGTGTGGACAACCAGGACACGTTGCATCGTCGTGCCCAGACCGAAAAAGAGGCGGTGGGGTAGCGGCGGCTGCCGTCAAGGAGGTCAACGTTTGCGAAATCAAATTGACAAGGAGTAACCTGACCACATCATCTGGTGAGCTCGTTCCTTTTCTCTTTGATAGTGGATCTGCTTGATCACTTGTAACTTTTAGTTTTACCCACAAGTTCCCGGGTACTATGCGTTTTGATTTAATTTACCTTACAGGCATAGGCAAAGAAAACGTAAAATGTGAATCGCAAATTTTGAGCTGTGTTAAAATTCAAAGCATCAGTGTCGATTTTGTTTCATGTTGTGCCTGATAACTCAATTACAGAACCAGTAATTATAGGTAGGGACCTACTAGATAATGGTTTCCATGTACGTTTAGATAGTGACAAAATTACATTCTCTTTGCGCAAAGAAGTCAAGAAAACATCACTGAAAAGCCTCATTATTTCGATTTTAATTGTATTGACACTGACAGGGTGAAGATAAAATCTCATTAGTTCAGATATTACAAAAATATAGTGAATTCTTTACTGATGGTATACCTACTCGTCGCGTTATGACGGGTGTTTTACGTTTAGACCCTATTGATCCAAGTAAAATAGTACAAAGACGTCCATATAGGTTATCCCCTACAGACAAAGAAATAGTCCAAGAAAAGATCGATTCCCTTTTGAAAGCGGGCGTCATTCGTGAAAGTTCTTCACCATTCGCTAGCTCCATTCTTCTTGTAAAAAAAAAAAGGATAACACGGAAAGGATGTGCGTAGACTATAGGGAACTTAGGCTAACACGCGCCCCGAACATTTTCCTTTACCCAAAATTGACGAACAAATAGACCGGCTTCATGGGGCGCACTATTTCTCTTGACTAGATATGGCATCAGGGTACCATCAAATTTGTATTGACCCTGATGGCGATAGTATAGCACGAACGGCGTTCGTGACCCCTGATGGCCAGTACGAATATTTGGCCATGCCTTTCGGACTTAGAAATGCTGCGTCTGTATTTCAGCGTAGTATTAACAAAGCTTTAGGTACCCTTAAAGACAAAGGAGCACTTGCTTGCATGGATGACGTTTTGTGTTATTCAGTTAATGTTTCCCAAGGTCTAGAACGCTTAGATGTAACATTAAGGGCAATTTTGTCTTCCTTAAATGTAGCGAAAGGAGTATTGCTCGGTAATAATCGATGCCTTTACCAAGTATGTTTTACTCGAACATACTTTGTCAGTCGATTCCAAGAGTGCAATATATGCCGTACAAAAAGCTGTGTGTCTTTTTGGAGCCCCGAAAAGAATCATTGCAGATCAGGGCCGTTGCTACATTAGCTCAGATTTTAAGAACTTTTGCCAAGAGTATAAAATAGACCTCCATTTCATCGCGACTGGTACGAGTAGGGCAAACGGCCAAGTTGAACGAGTGATGCGTACTCTAAAGAGCCTCCTTACCATTATTGAAAACGACCCTAACAAAGCGTGGCGTGACGAATTAAGTAACATCCAACTTGCTCTCAATAGTTCTAAATCTTCCGTTACCAAATACTCACCGTCAGAACTAATGTTTGGAATTCGTTCTAATTCTTTAGGAATGTCTAAGTTGAACGCCGATAATATAGATCATGAGGTTCGCTTAGATTTAGATTCGATAAGAACTGATGCATCAGCTAACATTTGCAAAGCTGCTGAATCTGATACCCTTCGGTTTAATCGTGGTCGGGCCACAGTAAGACCTTTCTCTAAAGGAGACTTCGTATTTATTAAAAATTGCGAACGGAATAAAACAAAATTGGATAGGAAGTTTCGAGGTCCATATGTTATAGTAGAAGTACTTGAAAACGATCGCTACGAACTTAAAAGTTCAGGTGGTTCTCAGAGAACTTATAAATACTCTCACGAGAATTTGCGCGCAGTACCCCAGAGACATATCGGTTTGATCGAAATAGCTACTAGTCTTTTAAATTGCGAAGAGGCCGAGACGGCGTCGGAAGATGAAGAAAGTATAATTAATTCAAATCATGACAATGTTAACTCTGACACCTTGACCGTATGCTCAAACACTGTTTCCGCCGATTCAAGGACGCTCACAGCAGGCTCGGACACTCTCAGTACGTGCTCAGATCATGACACTTGGGAAATGTTGCACGAAACTGAAATTCATACAGAACAAGATGATTCATAGTCGTAGGTAAGTGGAGCGACCTCTAAGAATCTCTTCCCTAACAAAAAGTCAGACGAAATATGTCGTCCGAGTCAGTATCAGATTGACTTGTCTCTATGCTTTTGTTCTATGAGACGAAATATGTCGTCCGAGTCAGTATCAGATTGACTTGTCTCTATGCTTTTGTTCTATGAGACGAAATATGTCGTCCGAGTCAGAGCCCTTTAAGTTGACTGACTCGTTCTGGATGTTTTGCAGATTATGGTAAGACGAATAGTGTCGTCCGGGTCACATCCACCAAAGGATTGACTTGTCTAATAGTACCAATTGTGAACAGTTAACCTACATGCTGTTTAGTGACGAGGCTGTGTCATCCGGCTTAATTGTTGCGAGACACTCGCCTTAAGTCTTAAGTATCATAGCGCATTGTGATAATTGTAATTAGTCGTCGGTCAGGATGCCGAACGGACTATGTACGATTGCAACTCATTGTTTCTGAAAATCGCCCGAGGACGGTCGAGTGTCAGTCCGGCCGTGACGGCGCATCCGTCAACGTCAGACATCAGATTGACTTTTAGCTGTCAAAGTCAGCCTAGCGAAGCGTCATTGTCGATGGTTGTGAGGGCGGCCATCTGGACACGGTTGTTCGAGACGGCACCCGCGCACCACGCTTGTGACGAATCGCTTTGCATCCGAGTGATAGTGTGCTCTAATATTCTAATATTCTAATTAAGTTGGTGTCGTGTTCCTTAGACTGTACATTGCTCATTTGACTGTGTATTTTGGTTATTAAACGCTGTGCTGATTAAACAACTGTGATTTGTAACAAGGACTTGTGATTTTTCTGCTCACGCCCACCTGCCTACCTACCTACCCACATACAACACAAGATGAGTTCTGATGAAGGCCCTCCTGCCCCTACATATATGACGGCGCAAGATGTCAGCACGAGATTTGACAGTCGAGGCGATGGTCAGCGCGGCCTTGTTGAACGAGGGATGGTTTTCCTGAAACGTCAACATTCGACGAATCGCTTTTGTCACAATGTATATCTGATTCTGATGATGATTTGCATTTGCCTATATAATTTGTTTTCCCGATCTTTGTTAGAACGAGAAACAAACGAAAGAGAATATTTGGTTTATTGCTCTATTTCTTTTCTATTATAAACTACTTCAAATCAACTCAATTTTGATTGAAAGTTGAGTATACTTGAGATTATTTTTGAACAACAGTACAGCAATCGTACAAGACAGAATTACGAATTTACAAAAAAGAGGAGGAGTACAAAGTTATGACAACGCATTGAATTAAACTGCCCCCCAACATTTTGTTGGGGATAGCTAGCCTTTTTCCAACTATGTTGGGGTCGGCTTCCAGATTGTTTGTCAGACTATCGGGCTTCTGACTACCCGTAACGACTGTCCACAATCTAAAAATGACAGCCGGTACCAACGGCTTAACGTGCTTACCGAGGCACGGAGGAGTCTCGATATGTGACGAACGGTCACCCATTCATAGAATGACCTCGGAAGGCGTAGCCCACGGTCCACCCGTGCGGTTGTTTAAATTTGGTTATCAGTTCCGGTTCTATGGAACGGGACGCAATGTTTCACTAACTTGGAGATCATAATACAAGAGGAGCTTGCAACGTAGTTAGTGGACATTTCCACGGGGTTCCCAATACAAAACACGCCCCTAAGGGCGGGTTTTGTATTGGGCGGACGAAATGTTGCGCCCCCTATACTAGGAGATTATAAAGTAAGAGAAGGTTGTAGCGATAATAATATTCTCTCACGTGTTCCGATTCCATGGAATCTGCGCCCAATTTACACGCCCCTATACCGGGAAGACATGATATAAGAGAAGGTTGCAACGATTTACTGTTCAGAAATACTACCGCTTTAAAAGTAGCTCCATAACACTGATTTTAAGTAAGCAAGTACACTTAAAATTCACACTTTTGATACTACTTTAAATACAAACAATTTTCACCCTAATTTTCTATATAGAAATATGCTTTTAGTTACCGCGACGTACGAAGAAAGATGACTTCTTTCTTCCTCGAAATAAGACCGTAGTGCTGAAAAAGCTTTACCTAATTAACACCAAACATAAAATATATTTCTTAACATGCAAAATCCCAACCCGCTAGAATATTGTGATTTATATTATTTGACGGGATGATATCGGATATTAGTATGCATTGAAATTAGGAGTACTTAGGTGTGAATGTATTTCTGTCATTTATGTATTGAATTAATCCATCGTGTTGATGATACTAATTGAAACATTACACAAATTGCTGAGTAAAATAAGTTGAAATCATTGAATAAATCTCAATAAAAAGCAGAAAACAAGTTTTCATTCAAATGCAGTAAGAGGAAATCATCAACAGCGTTCGCCTATTTAAATCTCATCGTGACTTTTTAATACTTATTTTTTAAGACTATACCAAAAATCATTGAAAAACCCTAGTGAGATGGAGTAATAAGGATGTTTCTGTTGGCAACATAATTCACTTCTTATGTAGATAATTAAGATCCCTATTTTTTGTGTAATTGTCCAGCGGCCTTCACAATTCTTAAATTATAAACCTTTTCTGAAACGTTCGAAAAGCATATGAATCACATTATTATTATAGGAAGTGAAAATGTGAACATTAACATTACATGAATGATTCAGATTAAAATATTTAATGTAACTCAGCTCAGGATTCGGTGAAGTACTCCTTATCTTACATACAATACGTTATTTATCTTATATACGTACAATAATATTTTACTAAGTTTATTGTTATATTCATTTATTGTACATATTTTAACAAAAAAATTATAAAAGACACTAAGTTGTTGTTAGCATTCGCTAATTAATTCGTGTTCTTCAGTGAACATACTAGTAGTAACTATCAGTCCCAGTTCCATACAATGTTCCGCACTTATACCAGGAGAGCTAATACAAGAGAAGATTTGACGGTAAACCGCACATAAATTATTTTATAACTCTCGTACTCAATTCATACATGAAAATAATACTAGTATTAGTTCCGATTCCATGGCATCAGAATGAAAGGCGCCGCTCCTTTACCAGGAAACCATAAAACAATAGAAGGTTGCAATCGTTAACTGTTCCGAAATACTCTCTAGGCAAAGGGCGGGACGTTTCGTTCCAGTTCCGGTGAATCCGCCCTTGTACTAGGAGATCAGGGTATAACAGAAGCTTGCGATTAACTCTTTAGAAATACTCTCGTAGCAAAAGTAGCTTCATACCGGAAACTTTAAATACGCAAGCAAACTTAAAATGTACTTAAGTTGTGAAATAACTTTATAGACAAAAACAAGTTTTACCCTGAATTGTGAAATAAAAATATGCTTTTAATTCCCGCGACATACTACAAAATATTATAAAACTCGAATTTGTTCGTATGATTTAAAATTACGCTCGTCAGCGTTTTTTTCGTTCTCAAAATTTGAAAGCCATGCGCGTTGTGAGACACGCGGGGGGTCTCTTTGACGCATTTACGTAGTGTTTTAATAACTTGATAATTAAAATGACACAGCAGATGCAACCGTTGTTAGTTAGGCTAAAATCCTTGTGTTGTATAAAGTCAGCTACCTTTGGCGCGCTGGTTGATGGTTTTCGGTGCAGCGCGCGGGGTAGTACACGCGGGGGGCAGTGAAACATTCGCCCTCCCAACCACCCACTAAGTACAGTGACACAAAAATACAGTGTAGGTAGGTATGTATCATCACAAATAAATTATTAAGTTATTGTTTTCAGTTATCTTTGAAAAAATAAAAAAATATGACTTAAGTAGTCATCGCCACCTTTTGTTTCGAATAATGCCGCGCTCACCCCTTAAAGTTTGCCATTCCGGTGCTAGGGCACCCTCCTGGATTTTCCATTTCAATTCTTTAGTTAGAAAATCTTTTGTTTACATTAGCTATTAGAAGTGGATTTACTTCAATTTTGTTTTTTGCATGACTATGATTATAGCGCATTTTTTTTATAAAAAAAAACAATAATTCATAAACCTACACTGTTCCACTGATTCTCGCTGGCACGGAAGACAAACGAACGACAAAAAGAACACTGTCATCATCACCTAACCTTTCCCAACTATATTGGGGACGGCCTCCAATCTAAACAGATGCGGCTGAATACCAGTATTTTTCATGGAGCGACTGCCTGTCTAACCTCCACATCCCAGTAACTGAGTAGCACGATACGCGTTGGTAAGACTGGTTATCAGACTATCGAGTTTCTAATCAGAATCTCGATAGCTAGATAACCCGATGGCTTTACGCAAAATACGCGCTACGTCATGGAGTTGCGGAAATCGGCCCGTTTAACAATACAAACAAAAAACCCGATGGCTTGGCTGTCATTTGTCATTACGGGTAAAATGAAAAATTTCGGCCAAGCCATTAGCCTTCTTTCCGTGGCACGGAGGGGTTTCTGTTTGTATGGGATGGTCACGCATCCACTGGTCAACGTTGGCAAACATTGCTCCATCTTGAAGATAGATATTTGTGGCAGAAAAAGGATTGACCAGATTTTATGTCATTGTCGGTGGACTGTGGGTTGGCGACCACGGGAGGCGGCTGCCGGTCGCCGCAGCCGCCTCAAGAGGCGGGCTCGGACGCTACGTGCGGCGTGGAAGGCGCACGCCTGTCTGTGAGTCAAGAGTCAAGCGTGTGGACTGGTTCTGTGTCTAGCGGTGTGATGACGTCAGAAGCACGTATGCCTTCGCAGGCAACGAATCGGCGGACTGCCGCTGATAAGGCCGGGCGTGGTTTTGGAACGGGACGATGACGCCATCAATCGGAGCGGCTGATGTTTGTGAAACTACGATAAAAAACAGTAACAATGAAGGATAAACCGGTCAGGTATTGCCAGAGATTTAGATTGCACATTCCGCGGAGCGGATAGAGAAAAAAACAAAGTTTAATTTAAATGTGCACGTATCGACTATGTAAAGTCGCGTCACGAAACGGTGTTTTAAGAAAAAAATAATATGAATCAAAAATAAGGCAAGCCTTATATAGGCAATTTTAAAATAAGGCAAGCCATATATAGGCAATTATAAAATAAGGCAAGCCGTAGTATATAGGCAATTATAAAATAAGGCAAGCTAATAATATTAAATAATAATGTAGATATAGGCACTCACTAGTATACCTTTTTTCACAGTTAGGAAGTAAAACAGTTATCTCTTTACGTTCTCTGACCTCTGTAGACCTCTGCCTGGTTAGGCAGAGGTCTATCTACCTATAGTACACCCACATTTCGCCAGTTATGTTAGAGTTCTATGTAAAAGGGGGCAAGCCTATTCCCATCAACGGGGTAGGAATCCAGACTCCGAGCTGCTAATGAAAAAATTCAAAAACACTTTGCCCGACCATGGAATCTAACCCAGGACCTTCCCGCTCAGCAGTCGCGTTTGGCACCACTAGACCAACGTGGCAGTCAAACATTTCATTCCTTGCTTCTATTATGATAAGTTTAATGATATTACGGTATATGTCGTAAGAAAGGTGACAGACCTGTTGACTTATTGAGACGCATACAATTGAATCGCAATAAGCAGGAAATGTTATATTCATTTTCTGTTAATTCTGCCCCCATTGTTTGATTTTGCATGCAGAGCACCCAATGTATTGTATAAACGGGCTGATATCCGCGATTCCACGACTCTGCGCGTATTTTGCGTAACGTTCACCCAGCATTAGTATTTATTGCAAACCGTTTAGGGTCACAGGTGCAACTACTACTCATATACGATTGCACTAGAATATTGGCAACGCCTTCTTACCACCCAAGGATTTGCATACAATGCGATATCTGTCCGAGTCGTGGATGTACAACATGTCCAGTTTAAGTTTGTTAAGTTGGTGACGGATGCTGCTTGTCAAAAAGCAACATAGTAAAAAGATACTTTACTTTAAACAAAGTTGTTTGTTTCCCGCCTGCATAGATATTTTGGACGTACTTTACGATCTGAATCTTTTTTCTTTGCTTAAATATCGTTAGTTTTGGCTATCAAAATTAAAACTAAAGAGAAACGTGAAAGTAAATAATTTGGTTGAATCTTTGCAATAACAATTAACAAAGTTTCTTCAGCTTGTGCAATTGTAGTTATATTATACAGGGAAATACAACAGGGAAAAAACTATCGTAGGTTATAGAACATACTACACCCCAGTACATTTGTGGGATTAAAGTATTTGACATATACTTTTTTTTTTATACTTTTTATTCATAAGTTCACATATAAATTACATAGAAGTGACATCAGTACAGAGTTACATATTAAAATTACTAAGCAAATATTAAACTATGCCTAAAATAAATCTAGTGTAGGTATAACTTATATAATATATTGGATAAAGGCCTAATGAAAAACAATAGCGACCTGCCTGATGTAGGTTTATTCAAACCTGTGTTTCAGGTAACAACGCTGAGTGTTTTATTGGACTATTAAATTAATGTACATAGAGCTAGCATTGATACATAATAATTATATTATTAAATAAAAATTGCCTTAACATTAATAAACTTATTGCATGATTTCTAGCAATTTTTCAGTGTCTGAGTAATTTAATGTCGCTAAGTATTCACTTAACATTTCACTACATTTTTTACAATTTACACTATATATACTTAGAGACTTATTGATTTTATTATATAAGAACGGACCTAAAAAACCATAAAATTTATTTATAAAAGTATGTCTAGTTTGAGGCTTTATGCAAACTAAGTCTTTTCTTCTCTTATGTATAGGTATGGGGGTATAAGGGAGATTGCTATGCTGGTGTAATACTATCTTTAATATAAATAGTTGACGCACAGTTAAAACCTTACATGCCGTATAAAGCTCGTATGTGGGAAATCTAAATGGGCGAAAGGTGGCTACCTTAAGGATAGCTCTCTGCGCACGTTCTAATGGTAGTAGGATTGTTTTTGCAGCCCCTCCCCATGAAGTTATGCAATATGTAAGAATGGATTGACACAAAGCTAAATAGACCTGTTTAATTAATTTGTAGTCCGTTATATATCGTAAATTCTTAAAAATGTATATTAATTTACGCATTCGAGTGCATAATAAATCAATGTGTTTACGGAAGTTCAGATTTGTGTCAATCGTCACACCAAGATATTTCATATGATCGGCTTTTGCTAAAGTAGGACAATTACATGCATTGTCAGCGTACTTGCCGCACTTATGCGCATAAATGTTTATGTTAGTAGTTGGCAGGTTAGTATTTCTCATAGTGAATAAAATGTGTTTAGTTTTTTCTGCATTTAGTGTTAGGAGATTTTCATGTAGCCAATTAGACACTATATTAAAACCGTTCTGGGCTTGTTTATACACCTCCTCTCGAGACTTGTCTGAAAACAATAGAGCTGTGTCATCTGCATAAGACATTATGACACCATTTTGGAGTGTTAAGCTGCACAGGTCATTAATATATACTAGGAATAAAGTAGGACCCAATATACTACCTTGAGGACGGAATACCGTAATTACTATTTCGAAGCTCAGAACTGACGTACTGACCAATTTTTACACATTGTTCGCGGTCTCTTAAATAATCAGAAAGCAGTGTAAGCGTTGTTCCTCTTATTCCGAGTCTTTCAAGCTTGCCCAATAATAAAGGACAGGAAATTGTGTCAAAGGCCTTGGCGAGGTCTAGGAAAATATAATAAGCTCATAGAAGATTTTTAAGATACTCGTAATGTTATTTTATTGTTGTTGTTATTTTATGTCATGAACCTGTACTTCAGAAAATTCAAAAAGGTTAATGAGAAAAGTTGTTTCGTTCTTTAATCACATAAAAGATAATACGTTGTTTTTATTGAAAATGTGACCGCAACAAACTGCTTCATGTATTTTCCAAACAATATTACTTTTTTTTAATAGCGGTATTATGAACCCTTCTTTTGAGGGTATTAAGATTTTTAAGGCCTGAGTAAGGGACCAACCATTGACACGTCCACGTTGGTCCCCTATCAAGCTCTGCCGTAAACTGCATATAGCGCTCTATTTTATACACTAGTTACACCAGCCATGGCAAACTTCACATGGTGAGATCCTCGTGCCTATTTAGAGAAAAAAAGTATAAATTGACGTTATAATCTGCCCAGCCATAACCAACCATGTGGGGGTAGCTTTCAGTTTTAACGGATGCAACTGAATACCACAAAATATAAAACATATACCAAAAGCTACGCTTGCCGAGGTCAGTCTGTGGATGGGTGACCGTTGGTAACGTATTGAGACTCCTCCATGACTCAGAAAGCACGTTAAACCGTTGATCCCGGCTGTCATTTGTCAACTTTGGCAGTCGTTACCGGCAGCCAAGGCCCGAAAGTCTGACAAATAGGCGATAGGCAGACGCTCGATGTAAAATGGTGGTATTCAGCTGCATCCGGTTAGACTGGAAGTCAACCCGAACACAAAAAAGGGGGAAAGGCTAGGCTAGAATCTACCAATATTGTTATCTGAAAAAAACGAAGTGAAATTAAAACCAACGATCTGTAGGGTAAAAATGTGTGCGTGTACTAGCGTACACTCGTAAGAAGTGAAACTTCTTTATGACGTTTTTTTCAAAAAATGTAACTACTCAAAACGGGCCGCAAAATACATTGGAGACATTTACCAATCCCTACTCCGCTGGAGAAAGTATACTTCGAATCACGCGTGGTAGGGATAAGAAAAACGGAAAAATGTGACACGTAACGAAAAAATTTTACACAAATTTTTTTTCCAACTCCGATAAAGAAGTTTCACTTCAAAAAGGGTTCAAATATTTTTTTACGATACAGTTCCTATATACATTTGTAATTTAAAGTACTTGGTAAGCAGGCCAGAGGTTCAATATCCCTGCGTTACACAAATTATACTCTACAGGTTAGATAGAGATGCTATGAGCTTACCTCTTTGTTTAACATCGGAATACATCTTGAAACTTGCCAACCTGGTATACATGGATGCGGCATGTATATATGGTATCTTGTTTATATTTTTATATGTCAGGTACCTAACAGTTGATATGCTGTAGGGACATGTAAGTATTTAAGCCTCCACTATGGACAAGTGCCACGTTCCCTCTCTCTTATATGGCTTCGTCCTGCCTTATTTATTGTTATTTATTTATTTAAAATCAGCTACTGCACTATGCACGTTCAGTTACTTAAAGTAAGGTTTGGTTAATTCAAGCGAAGTATTAAACCTATTTATAATTATTTTATAACAATTTGTGATTAATGACGACTCTGCAGATAGAAAAATCCTATTAATTTTCCGGTATAGTTTAAAATATTATGATGCAATATTACTGTCAATAGTAATGTTTTATGTTTTCCTAATAGCCCAAGAAAGTTTGTAGACGTATATTTTGTCGAATATTTTTATTCTTTTCATTTAATAACATATCCCTGTACGCATCTCTGAACTCCTCATAAATAATAATAATAATAATAAATAATGCTGGACAATCCACACAGCATCATCTAGCCCCAAACTAAGCAAAGCTTGTGTTATGGGTACTAGATGACTGATATACTTAATACAATACATAACATAGATAGATATTTTTTTTTATACATAGCAAATACCCAGAACACCCGAAACAAATATTTGTAGATCGTACAAACATTTGTCCCAATGCGGGAAGCGAACCCAAATGGCTGGAACGAGTTTAGTTGGGTTGTAATACTAGATTACGCATCAAGGGCTTACTTATAACAGATGCGTTTTTTAATAGTTGTATCACATATTTGCATACATACCAATGCAAAAAAAATGCTTCCAATAAGGGATTTATATGCTTTTACTGACTTTTCCTAATATGGCAAATCGGTTTCTACAGTCAGTTTCATATTCACCTTCTTACACTCTCACAGGTTTAGGTTTTAGTTATAGAAAACTGCATTTAATATCACACAACAACAGTTAAAAAAGTTTAACGAAATCAGGAAATAATTTATTATGTTAAATTTAGATTTTACGAGTACTGACTTTTTGATTCGAGGCGTCTTTTGTGGTTTGAGGTTCCAAATTGAAATCATAGTAACTACCGGCGGTTAGTAATTAAATACAATACAAAATTACCCCTCGGCTGTGCTCCCGTCACACCTCGGCCCTACAATGAGTTACTTTACGTCACGTTGCATGACATATTATCGGATATTTATGAACAAGTGGTGGAAATAAAGGTGTACGAAAAACAGGAACCACAGAACAAAGTCACTTCTATACAGTAATAGCAACATCATCATCTGCCTATCCTTTGCCCAACTATGTTAGGGTCGGTTTCCATGCATGTGAACTCCGCATGGGTTCACACACTCCGGTTCCCGTTCTGGTTTCTTATTTTACAAAAATCTGCTGGTTTGCGTGGTTAAAATATTGAAAATTAGTATACATACACCATTTTACGCCTTTTTCCATGGGAGCAAGCAGAAACTACAGACCGTCACCTACTTTGATCCTCCTTTTGTTTCGTTAACTATCATCTTTACTTGAAAAACAATTCCCGTAATTAAAACCGTTAAATTCTAGGCGCATTCTCACCTCAGCGACAGTAAATGTCAAATCTTGTCAAATATGTGTGCGAATAACATGGATATTTGACAGATTGATACGAAGATGAATGTGAACGTTCTTAACCCTTAAATTGGCAAATGAATCTATTTCTAAAATGTACTATTTTTTTTTGTTATTTCCTGGTTCATTATGACCCCAGAGAACTGAAAAAAATCGTGAAAAATTTTTACTTATTACAGTTTTCGCGAAAATCTATGTACTCCGGAGAGTACATTGCCAACTATAGTATAAAGTACATCTTCTTATGTTTGTACTACGTGGAGTACGGTGCCAAGGTATCAATTAAACACATCTAAGTGAAATCTTTAGTTTTATAATCATAATTTCAAAATTATTTTACAATATTTATTGGATGTGAAATTGGCGGAAGCAATTTCTTTTCTTTGTTTCTCCTACCACAAAACACAGAAACATTTTGCACTTTATGCAAAAGACTTTGGTTCTTCCCTCTTTGCAAAACCTACAGCGTGATTGCTTATTTGCCGATTCTGGAAAATGTCCGATAGCATCGTACCTGACACTATCTACCGGCCTTTCAGCTGTAGGTTTCTGTATTATTCTGCCTTTTATTTTCTCCATACTTCCATTTGACTAGGCGAGTTTTCCAGCCTGACAAAGTCCTTCAAATAAATCAAGTCTGAACTCTTTGAGAGACTTTTTAGGTCTCCCATCTCGCCTGTAAAGAAGCCAGCCGTTGTTTACGCATATATCCAGCAATTGCGAAAATATACCCAAATACCACCGACGGCTCTTGAACGGGGTTCGGCACAAAGATATAAGCATAACTGCTAGATCTACGCCCCCCATATGCTTATTGTACTGCTTTACAAGTTGAGGGCAGTCAACGTCAACCTTGCGTTTGTCTTCCTTCGAGTATCTCCTTATCTTTTCAATAGGATGAGAATCCACGTAGGAACTTATAAGCGTTACCACCTTGTTATCGCTCCACTTCACGACAGCTAGCTTATTGCTATTGCACACAACTTGGGTACTGTATCCTCTCCTTTTCTTTCTTATTTCTTTTTCAGAGGGAAACAGATCTTGACAACCCCTGAGCCGGTTTGTTCTTATAGTTCCCAGGCTAAATATTCCATATTCTTCCCGCAACAAGTACATAAGCTCTGGAGAAGTAAAGAAGTTGTCCGCGTGTATGATGGATGGCTTCTTTTTTATTGTTTTGCTTAACGCTATTACCACCATGCCGCCAACCCCAAGTGAAGCTTCTTTGGCTGTGAAAGTATGTTCACGAAATGTGTCATCCCCACCATACATGATGAAATAATATATTATGCCTGATACCCCGGCGCGTACAAAGTTTTTGAAACCCCATTTTTTTGGCTTGTTCTTTATATACTGCCTCCTTTTCCCAGCTTTCGTCCCAGATTTTTTTATGAATTTTCGCAACTGTCTCATTTCTTTGTTTCACTCAAATCAATCGTGTCGTAATATTTTGAAGACTATTCGTCTAAATTACATACGTAGTGTGAAAGATGAAGTTCATCTGCATTAAATGCTGAAAGCGACAAGCGTAGACATTTTGATAAGAATTAACTAAATACTTTCAAATGTTCCTTTCAAAATGTATCCAATTTTAGTGTTATTGCTACAAGAAAGATAGAAGTAGCGTTCTTTTATTAAGAATAGTTTAAGACAACCAATCCCAAGATACATTTCCTTCATGTTACTTCACTTCACTTTCAACAGTTAAGGCAGTTCAATATTACAGTCATGTGAATTTTATAATAATTATCCCTATTTTACCCTCTATCCCTCAAGAGGGATACCCCCCCCCCCCCTTTCAGGGATATTTTTGAGACAAAAAGAAGCCTATGTCCTTCCCCGGGATGGTATCTACCTATATGCCAAATTATATCGCAATCTATTTAGTGGTTTAGGCGTGAAAAGTAACATACAGACAGAGCTACTTTCGAATTTATAATATTAGTATGGATTCCACTGCACTTTGTTTTTTTTATTGAATACCACGTGTTTCTAGTTTTGAGTCCACAATTGCACGGAGCTGATACGTATCGTAGCTCATTGGCTCCCCCACTCACCAACTATCACTACCTAACTATTTGTTTTAAATTCAATGACTTGATCGATAGCGAAATCAATAATAATTTATTGAAAAGCAATGAATGTTCGTTTATTAAAAGCCTGTTTATCAAATAAATACTGCAATTGCTTAAACTAATCCATTGTGTGCTATTTCAATGTTCAGGTGAGTTGATTTATCTCACGCCACCGTTCAGGGCGTGCGATAGACACGTGATGATGTGTGCCCGACAAATACATCGGACATCGCCAGAGCCGACAGCACAACTTCTTCACCCCACCGTTATGCAAAAAGGTCGCCAGAACTGAATCTCCTTTACGTCGTACCCTTAAGACGCTCAACGCTCTTCTGATTGCCAACCCTGAATGTGATGTGTTTGCGGATGAATGGATTAAATTAATGTGTATATGACTGGTGTTCTGTGAGAGAAAGTGTGCAAGAGTGTCCACTGTTCCGTGTTAGCTGTTAGTTCAATTAACCACTGAACGCTGTAGTGAACTGTATGTTTTGTTTTTATTTTGTTTTATATTATGTTAACTACACTGGTGACAGCCGGAGGACTTACAAAACCCGAAATCAATTTGAAGAATGACTTTGTTGCCTTGGAAGATGGGTAGGCCTTTGGTGTGGGACGCAACCTGCGTCGATACCCTTGCGCCATCTCATGTTTCAAGCACGGCAGGCTGTGCTGGCGCTGCCGCGGCGGGTGCTGAGACCCTCAAACGGCGCAAATACTGTAACCTTATTGGTAACTACAGTTTTGAGCCGTTTGGGGTTGAAACGCTCGGGTCATGGAGTCCGAGTGCACGTCAACTTTATAAAGAAATTTCTCGACGTCTGATCGACACTTCGCGTGACCAGAGGGCTGGCTCATTCTTTGCCCAAAGAATTAGTATTGCCATCCAACGTGGCAATGCTGCCAGTCTTTTGGGCACGTTTCCAGATGACAGCGATGCGGAGGAATACTTTGACGCCTGAGTGTCCTTGTCGGCTTTTTTTTTGTTTTTTGTTTTTTTTTTGTTTTTGTAAATATGTATATACCTAGTTAGTTTACTAGTATAATTGTATATATGTGAATAAAAAGTTGTAATTTGAAGAATGTTTAATTACTTATAAAATTACAATGATAACTTAGGTCTAGACTTGGAAGATGCTAGTGCCGAAGTGGTGAATAATTATTACAAAAAAATATAGTTTTAAATGATTGCGAAACGCGCAGGCGTCGTCACCAGATTGGAAGTAGGTGGCTGGCGACGGCACGAGGCGTCGAGTCAGCAGAGTCCCTGTGTAGCAATTTGGCGTGGAAACATCCATTGTTCGTAAATGACTATCATATTGCTATTCAGCTGATTTGGTGTAGGCAGGGCACGTAACATGTTTCTATGTTAATTATTGTAATTAGTGTTTGTATCGTTTCAATTAACTATAAATAAATCTCATCGTTGTCATTTATATAAAAGGTTTTTTTGAAATAAACTTTTACTTTACGTTTTGATTTTGCAGATACGACAGGTTTAAATAAGAACTCTGATTTGTTATCACTGGCTCATCAAAGGGTCAACGAGGCGTAAGATTTGATCCCGATAGACTAAATTAGTTGATACGATTTGTTAAAGGTCAAGGTAATTAAACTGTTATAATAGCTCATGTGAACCGTGTACCGCTCTCACCCATCTAAATAATTTCTTACAGAGTATGTAATGTTATTGCTTACTGAGCGGTTAATCGTGATATCTCTGAACACGCGAATTATATTTTCCTTTCAGCAAGGCAGTTTTGTAACATACTTATTATTTACGATTTACCGCACTATGGCTGCAAACGCTACTAGATAGCGCTACGCAGGTGCGTCGTAGCGCTACGGTGGCGTAGCGTTGCAAATGATTGACAACGCATCCTCGATTCTTTGTTTTATTAAATCGGTTTCTTCTTGTATGATTTTCATAATGATTTTTCCTGTAGTTTACGACACCAAATCAGTAAATGCACCAACGTCACACAACAACAACTTGGTACCTGTGACCCATACCAAGAAGACAATCGTTTCACTGCTGTTCTCAACGAGTTGAAAATGAGGGCTAACTTGACACAACTTTATCATTGTGCTGGGTTAAAATACCCACACAGTAATTTTTGATTTTACTTTCAGCATTAAAATCGTCTTTATTGTCTTATGACTTTTATTTAAGGAGGAGCTCGTGGTTAAATAGAAACAGTCGCACGGGTAGATCGGAGGTTAATCTACGCTTGCCGAGATCAGTCTGTGGATGGGTGACAATTTTGTAACATGTCTAGACTTCTTCTTGCCTCGGAAAGCACGTTAAGCTGTTGGTCCCGCTGTCCTGCTATCATTATTTTTTTACAACCATTTTTAGTTTTATTTCTTCCTGTTTTGAGCAAGTTATGTCATTACTGGGAAGACTTGAGAATCTAGAAACTTGTGTGTGTATACTTTGTTACCAAAACTGAAGCAGAAATACAATAAGGATAATAATAGTTTTTGTGCACCAAAGATTGAAGTCTACAAAAAGTCTATGCATACAAAAATAATACTGAACCCTGTCTCTTAAACTAGGAGACCTTAGGAGACAGTGATCGGTCAGAATTGTAATTTAATAATACGGATATTTACATTAGTGATTAATGTGTCGATCTACCATTATAAATGGGAATTAATATTAATCAAATATGTGTGTGTGACATGTGTGTGTGTGTGTGCGTGGGAAGAGATGAGACTATGAGTGTGGGAGTGGGTACCTACGTTTGTGTGTGTAATTGTGGTGTTTGTTGTTGCTGAAGAAGTTTATAATCGACAGGCGGAACCAACGAATTCCTTGCCTTTTTTTAGTGCTTCATTTGCGTAATTTTCGGCACGGTGTGAAATAGCAAACGTCGAAGGAAACGTTTCTGTGCCAAGAAACGCGATGTTCTTGTCAGCTGGTGTATTGCTACAGTCAGTGCACAGATAATGAAAGTTTTAACGCTTTTCTGAAAATCATTTTACCATGTTTGCGATTTAATTGAAAATAATATCAGCTTTACATTTGATATGATTGGAACATAAAACATAGTAGCATAGCAATAGCAAAAATACAAATATAAATCGTACCATCTTGCGTTGATTTCTCCGTCAATAAAGACAGATGGTTGTTATGTTTGTTGTCGGCAGCACTAGCGCTCTCATTTCTACTGTCATGTTTAAAAAAAATACTGATATGGTGTTGTTATTCGCCATATTTTCTGTTTTACTTTCGCAATATTTGATTTAATAAAACTTTAGATAAGTTGTTATTAGAAGTAGCAGCTAAAGCTGCTACTTCTAATAACTAATATAAAATATAAATAACTTCTAATATAATAAATATTAATGTAAGGAGTAAAACTTAAACATTTTAAATGTAGGTGTACTATAAATACTCATCTGCCGAACCCTTCGGAAATTACAGGCGTAGTGTTATCTGTGATGCATGTAATTCGTTTTACATCACAGTAATAAAAAATATGAGTACATTCTGCTCTAGTTACAGACTCATTTTTCTTGTTTACTCATTTTATCCTATGGTTGACCTTATTTAACCGAATAAGCGGTAAGATAAGATAAGGTTATTAATAGCAAAGAAATTACAGTACAAATATCCTTTCTAAAATTAACTTGTTCCTCGTAAAACATCAATTCATCAAACTTGAAAAAAAAAAACTACTACAAAAATGGTTCGTCCCGTGTGACTAGATGGCGTTGTTAGATGTGCGGCGATTCCTGAATCGCGCTATGGTTTCGTTACCGGCAAAACATGACTACCCCGCGTCGCGAGTTGCTAGGGAACTCTTGTACCGTCTCCGTGGTAGGTATATATATACCTACCATATTCAATTTTTGCAGAGGTTGTTATTGAAAAATAACACCTTAAATAATATGAAGATTTAATGTGCGTGAACGTTGCCCGGTGTATGCCGTGTTTTTCAATGTCGCGTGAATCGTGATAACGATGAATATATTTGTAGGTAGGTAGGTCCTCTATGTTTTGCCCAGAGGCGTACAAATAAATATAATTAACTACATTCTTTTCGTCTTTATTTCGAACAACAATTTAACTTTTAAAATAATTATCATAAAGTGGTAGAATAATATAAAATTATGTAGACTTTCACATTGGTAATAAAATCAATTAATAGATAGGTACATGCAATCAATATAAATAAAGAATATAATCAATTTCGATAAAGATGTCAAATAGATTAATCAGTATAAATAGAGAATATAATCGATCTCAATAAATGTCAAATATATTAGGTTACATGTCTTAATATTAATGCTGATGTCAATAAGATTCAAAATAGATGAGGTGATGTACAATTTTCTGAAGCAGAAATTATAGAATTATCGTCCAAATATTCTTGTAGTGAGTAATAGCATTTATTTAATAATATTCTTCATAATTGTGTTTTGAAATTGTCCAGATTTAACGTTTTTATTTGTTCAGGTAGTTTGTTATATATTTTTTGGCCATACAGAAGGTACTTTTATTCATTAGTGCAGTTTTGCCATAGGTCACTTCGAGTTCCAACTGATTTCTATCGGATCTATATGTTTAAATATTAGGTATATGTAAATTTTTACTTACATGAGTAAAGAGTCTTTCTTTAGCACAAATAGTATTTTTGAAGGATGTATTTTGTTTTCCAATATAAGGTTCCAAACGGGGAAGTAATTAACGTAGAATTGTTTTCTTGATAATCTTAAGTAATTTTGAAATTTTTGGTCACAGTAGCCTTTTACTTTATGAAATTCAGTTCGTTGACTTATACAAAATAACGGTAACGTTTCATAGGTTTCGTTGTTTTCCTTTTTCCAAAATCTTATTTTGTTTAAATAGTAACACTAACAACAATGTTTCATTGTCAGAGACACTAGGCAACACGACACCCCTTGGTAAGACTGGTGTCAGACTTTCGAGCTTCTGACTACCTACAAAGATCTACAAATGTCAGCCGGGAACAACGGCGTAACGTGCTTTCCGAAGCACGGAGGTCTCGATATGTTACGCACGGTCACCCATCCACAGACTGACCTCGGCAAGCGTAGCTTAACCTTCGATCGGCCCGTGTGGCTGTTTATTATAACTACGTTCCCTTGTGAATATAATTTTATAATGACTACTAGCATTGTCGTAGAAGTCAGAAAATAACTGCTCCACCATTCAATTGAAACAAAATATTGCGAACACAAGAAAACATCATCGAACACCTACACCATCATTGTGGTTTGTTGATTGGAACAAGTAACTACTAGAAGAACAAAATGTATTCCTAGCACAGTTCTTAACAAATCAGCAAACACTCCCCAAAATTAATGTAAATACATAATATATCAACATACATAGCACGGAACCATCGGTGCGTGAATCCGACTCGCACTTTGCCGGTTAACATTTACACCTTTATCAAGCAGTTGAACGAGCTTAGCGGAGCACCTCGGCCAAGCTCGCTCAGCCGACTGGCGCCCCGACTGTGTCCGCAGTTGAACGTGGATGGATACATCCATACAGCTATGTACCACACCACGAGAGTAGAGGGGATGCAGACGCCATCTCTCTACAGCCACACACCATTCAATCGCCATTTCGCATTTAATTAAAAGTATTATGGTGTTCGGTATACTATAATATAGAAGTAAATGAATACTAAAAGGACAAACGCGTATGTACTGAACCCAAGTGGGATTTATTTGTTTCAAATGTACGTTCTGTCTTTAGAGCGATTATCTCGACAGCGTATCTGTTATATTTAAAGCGGCACAAATAATGTAACAATAAAATCCCTACAACCTGCTACGGCGTAGCATTGGTGCTACGCTGACGTCTACGCTACAAACCCTTAGCAAATATAATCTTGGCTTTGACGTGCCGACGCGGACAGCATTATTTGGGATTGTTCAGGATGGACCCAGGGAAGTTTATTAGTTTAAATCTCTTTGAATAAATAGTTAATGATAGTTCTAGATGAATAAAGAACACGCAATAATTAATGAACGAATATTTGGATGAGAAAGAAGTAGTATAGCCATATATATAATATATATAATATAATATAATATTCGTTTTAGTCTTACGGAACCCGCGAAAGGACATGTCCTTTCGCGGGTTCCGTAAGACTTATCCCCCTCATCATTAAATCTTTTAGTTTAAATTTGCTGAGAACAATTTTAAAGACCGGACTGGGGATCATCACACTAATCACCATAGTTTTATATAAAGTACCCCTATTCATTTATGACATGCTAGTTCTCGATCAATCGGTTTGCTCCTTATCTGAGTAAAAACCATTCTATGATTTTATAGTTGTATTTAGACAAATGCCACATTTTCGAGACCCTGTGATTTTTGATTTTTGTTTTGATTTACATTAGAAGGTTAGATATTAATATAATCTTTATCAGAGACTTTAAAAGAAGTTCATGGATATTATATTAATAGTCACGTTAACATTCATTTCTAAAATCCTGTATCCAAACTACAGGGATACGATTTAAGTTGAGAAAAAATACTAGTAAAGTATTATTTTAACTCTATTTATCAATATTTCCGTATCAATATTTTAGCTTTCTATATTTTTATATTTCTAAATCTGCTTATTGTTTCTTCTACACTTTTAAAAATATAGGGAATGTTTTAACCTTATATGATTACAAGACCTGACTATGAAGATTTCAGATCAAAACTTTTCTAATGGTTGGAGTAGGCTAAGTACTAAATTATAGTTTCATGTCAAGTAGCACGATAAGTTACACATTGTGGAACAGTAATAAATGGGCTGTGGACACAGGAACACGTGTACATCATTTCTCTCCGCCGTTACCCCCGCACACCTCATGGTTTTAAACAAATACAGTGGGTGAGTATGATTAATTCATATCATCGTCTATATTTCAATTTCAAGATGGCTGCTGCAGGATATTTATATGTATCATTCTGAGACGATGACACTAATGCATGCTTAGAAAAGGAAACAAAACAAAACAGTTTCAAAAACAGTTTCAAATACAGTTAGTGAAGCAGGCTGTTCAATTATTTGTTCATTTCGTTCTTTGAAAGTTTTGATCTGATTATTTTCAAAGTTTCTTTTACGGTGTTTCTTAGTTAATGTTTCTGTATATATTATATATTTATAAGTTGTGGATTAGCTTAGTGAACGCATATTATTCAAAGGGAGTCACAAAAAGTTTGTTACTAAACCGGAACTCCAGTATTATGGTTATACTTTATAAAAACACTTCGGGTATAATTTTCACAGCCACCTATGCACTGGGTTGAGTTTTTCAATCTGTGCTTTCTCAGTAGCATCTCGGAGCTTGGACATGTGCCTGATTGGAGGCAATAGGCTCGACCCGTATTACATAAATAAAACGAATAAATAAATAATGCTGGACAATCCACAGCATCATCTAGCCCCAAGCTAAACACAGCTTGTGTTATGGGTACTAGATGACTGATATACTTAATAAAATATATTACATAGATAGATATTTTTTACTATAGGTACATAGCAAATACCCAGAAGACCAGGAACAAATCTTTGTGGATCGTACAAACATTTGTCCCAACGCGGGAATCGAACCCGCAACCTCCTGTGTCGCAGGCGGACCTTCGCCCGCTGCGCCACATAGGTCGTCGTGCATGGTACATAGTAACATGGTGCATAGACAAAACTGTCGTTTGTAATGTAAATGTTGATGTATCTACTATTATAGGTACTAAATAAAAGTAGTGAATGTAACAGTTAGTAATAGAATAGCTCTACCTTACCTTACCGTAAAGCAATGGCGTTTTGTTTATGTTATTGAATAAATTGTACCCAGCGCAGACCAGAAAACTAAAAAACCCAGCCCAGCCCACAATACCACTAACTGTAGCCCAGTGAACTGGTCTGTAGAGGTCAGATAGGCAGTGGCTCCATGTAAAATACTGGTATTTAGCTGCATCCGGTTAGACTAAAAGCCGACCCTAACATATTTGGGAAAAGGCTAGGCAGATGATCAAATAATATAGTATCCAATAAATGTATGAGATAAGGGTGCTTGTACACGGTGCATGTATCTGGAGCAAGTAAAGGTGCGGGTTACTCGCTTGTACTTGTACATGTTGCAATGATTGGAGCAAGTAAAGACTTGAAGTACTTGAGTGCAAGTTATTTGTTCGTGGTCAAGAGCTACATGTACTATTCGCGCGGTAGCTTTATTACTTGAATCGCGTCAAAATGTCTCGCGAACGAAAATTCTTTTAAAATTATAATGTTAAAAATGTAATTTTGCTGGAATTATTAAATTTACTGGAAGACTTAGACTTAGATTAAATTTACATGCGTGAGTACCCTGCGCGCGCCGCAGAGCACGCGAGTTAGTTGCGCGGGTGGCTCGCTTTGGTTCATGCTCGAGTTGCTGACTCCGTACGTTTTTTAAATGATAAAGTTTACGGTGCATGTATCCCGCGCAACTACCTCCACATGCTCAAGCTACAAGCACCCTAACTAAAGACAGCCCACATGACGTATGTGTACCAGTACCAGCCTATTACTGTCCCACTGCAGGGCAAAGGCCTCTTCTCATACAGAGAAGGCACGAGCATTAATCACCACGCTTGCTCAAGACGGGTTGGCGATTTCAGACTTATATTAATTAGATAAGTCCAGGTTTCCTCACGATGTTTTCCTTCACCGATGTCAATGATGTCCAAGATAAACTTAGAAAGTACATATGAATTGAAAAACTCACATTGGTACTTGCCCAGATTTGAACCCACAACCTCGTGCACAAGAGGCGAGGGCTAAACCACTGGGCCATCATCACATTGACGTATGTGTGCAAGGGTTCATTATACCCATTGTCCACCCCCACACCCCTTACGAGTTGGGAGTTTACCCTTAGGGAACTATAGTCGTGATGTTATGCCACGATAACCTTAAGCCTTCTTTCCCAAACTATTAACGGTTTTTTCCATTACAATTATCGTGTTCTATGTAAATTTTGCCTTTTGGAATATTTTAAGTTATTGGGCTGCGAAATCAACAAACAAAAGCTCCCAACATCGCATTCACTGCAAATCGTCATATTTTCACGATACACTCTTATTCGAAGCAAATGTAATTTTCAATAACAAAGGATGATGTGGATGGCGTCGTCACGTGGGAGATTCATACTACGGGCTCAACATTCAACGAGTCATACAACATCATACGATATTTCTACAAACTAGAATCTCATCATTAGAGAACAATCTCGTAAACATCGAGTTAATCGGAGTTGGGAGCTAAACACAAAGAGAACTACACCTACAACGAAGGTCACACGTGAGTCCTGAAGCTAGCGTTACTATAAGTTCGTTCCAAATTGTCTATTTATTGCCCCGTAAGCCTACTAAATTTCGGCCACAAATCCTTCTTTCTGTGAGCCTCAAATCATAGTCACAAATCCTTTGTTTTATGATTCTTGCATTTATCCCCATTCAAACGGCCATTGATAATTAAATATTCACAAATCCTCCAATTTGTGATTCGTTTACCTAGGGTACATGCGGGTGAAGTCGTCAGTGTCCCAGAAGTAGTCAATTAATAAATATTTTTCTTCTGAAAATTATTTTGACTGATTTTATGGTAAAATAATCTTGATAACATATTGTTTACACAGTTACAACAGCAACTTTCTGTTTTACCTTAAGAACGTCCACATTCATCTTCGTATCAATCTGTCAAATATCCATGTTATTCGCACACATATTTGACAAGATTTGATATTTACTGTCGCTGAGGTGAGAATGCGCCTAGAATTTAACGGTTTTAATTACGGGAATTGTTTTTCAAGTAAAGATGATAGTTAACGAAACAAAAGGAGGATCAAAGTAGGTGACGGTCTGTAGTTTCTGCTTGCTCCCATGGAAAAAGGCGTAAAATGGTGTATGTATACTAATTTTCAATATTTTAACCACGCAAACCAGCAGATTTTTGTAAAATAAGAAACCAGAACGGGAGTGTGTGAACCCATGCGGAGTTCACATGCATGGAAACCGACCCTAACATAGTTGGGCAAAGGATAGGCAGATGATGATGATGCTATTACTGTATAGAAGTGACTTTGTTCTGTGGTTCCTGTTTTTCGTACACCTTTATTTCCACCACTTGTTCATAAATATCCGATAATATGTCATGCAACGTGACGTAAAGTAACTCATTGTAGGGCCGAGGTGTGACGGGAGCACAGCCGAGGGGTAATTTTGTATTGTATTTAATTACTAACCGCCGGTAGTTACTATGATTTCAATTTGGAACCTCAAACCACAAAAGTCGCCTCGAATCAAAAAGTCAGTACTCGTAAAATCTAAATTTAACATAATAAATTATTTCCTGATTTCGTTAAACTTTTTTAACTGTTGTTGTGTGATATTAAATGCAGTTTTCTATAACTAAAACCTTAACCTGTGAGAGTGTAAGCTGATGAATATGAAACTGACTGTAGAAACCCATTTGCCATATAAGGAAAAGTCAGTAAAAGCATATAAATCCCTTATTGGAAGCATTTTTTTTGCATTGGTATGTATGCAAATATGTGATACAACTATTAAAAAACGCATCTGTTATAAGTAAGCCCTTGATGCGTAATCTAGTATTACAACCCAACTAAACTCGTTCCAGCCATTTGGGTTCGCTTCCCGCCTTGGGACAAATGTTTGTACGATCTACAAATATTTGTTTCAGGTGTTCTGGGTATTTGCTATGTATAAAAAAAAATATCTATCTATGTTATGTATTGTATTAAGTATATCAGTCATCTAGTACCCATAACACAAGCTTTGCTTAGCTTGGGGCTAGATGATGCTGTGTGGATTGTCCAGCATTATATTTTATTATTATTATTATTTATGAGGAGTTCAGAGATGCGTACAAGGATATGTTATTAAATGAAAAGAATAAAAATATTCGACAAAATATACGTCTACAAACTTTCTTGGGCTATTAGGAAAACATAAAACATTACTATTGACAGTAATATTGCATCATAATATTTTAAACTATACCGGAAAATTAATAGGATTTTTCTATCTGCAGAGTCGTCATTAATCACAAATTGTTATAAAATAATTATAAATAGGTTTAATACTTCGCTTGAATTAACCAAACCTTACTTTAAGTAACTGAACGTGCATAGTGCAGTAGCTGATTTTAAATAAATAAATAACAATAAATAAGGCAGGACGAAGCCATATAAGAGAGAGGGAACGTGGCACTTGTCCATAGTGGAGGCTTAAATACTTACATGTCCCTACAGCATATCAACTGTTAGGTACCTGACATATAAAAATATAAACAAGATACCATATATACATGCCGCATCCATGTATACCAGGTTGGCAAGTTTCAAGATGTATTCCGATGTTAAACAAAGAGGTAAGCTCATAGCATCTCTATCTAACCTGTAGAGTATAATTTGTGTAACGCAGGGATATTGAACCTCTGGCCTGCTTACCAAGTACTTTAAATTACAAATGTATAAAGGAACTGTATTGTAAAAAAATATTTGAACCCTTTTTGAAGTGAAACTTCTTTATCGGAGTTGGAAAAAAAATTTGTGTAACATTTTTTCGTTACGCGTCACATTTTTCCGTTACGCGCCATCTCATCCCTACCACGCGTGATTCGAAGTATACTTTCTCCAGTGGAGTAGGGATTGGTAAATGTCTCCAATGTATTTTGCGGCCCGTTTTGAGTAGTTACATTTTTTGAAAAATAACGTCATAAAGAAGTTTCACTTCTTACGAGTGTACGCTAGTACACGCACACATTTTTACCCTACAGATCGTTGGTTTTAATTTCACTTCGTTTTTTTCATATAACAATATTGGTAGATTCTAGCCTAGCCTTTTCCCAACTGTGTTCGGGTTGACTTCCAGTCTAACCGGATGCGTTTTACATCTACTACACCCCTTTAAAAGCGTAGTTTTGAAAAGAATAATAGCCTCCAGCACTCAGGAATACTGTAACTTTCTAACGAAGTACATTTTTTAAGAATTGACTATTATAAAACTACATACTTTCAAACAAATGTCACCTCTTTATAATATTAAGTATTGATTGTCACGTGACAAGGTAGTCGGTGATATCAATTTATTTGTGTTAGACAGCGAAGCACATTTAGTAATTAAGTTTTTATTAGTCAAGTGTTCCATTTTTGTGTTAGTTAAATAAGACCTTAAACTTTATCTTATCTAACATAATTAAATTAAATTCAAATGTATATATAACCTTGCTCAATGATTTTGACCGGGGGTTATTAAAACACTACCATGAGTTTCGTTAAATAGCTTTTTTATTTTATTTTAATAGTTTTTATTTATTTAATAGTTACATAGTTTGTTTTTAGTTTTACTCTTTCCTATATCGCCTCTACAACTACTACAAACGGGGAGTTCAAATTGTAGGCAGTTAACGTGAGCAAAGTACTAGGAGATCAGAAATGAGGAGGACGTCGGTCCTTACTACGTGCGAGGTCGATTTATATTTCGCGGGAAAACCTAGGCTTGACGTGTCCTAATTTCATATAGGTAGTAATTATGATAAATAATGTAAAGCAACAATGTATTTGATAATTATTTTTGACTGTGACAACTTATAATCCAGTGTAGTACATTCAATCAGTATTAAATTTTTCATTTCTAATATAAGCAGTGTTATGTCGAAATCAATGAATATTTAGCGAAACAAGTTTCAAAATGTTAAACAAATTCATGCATGCTATGTTCTTGCTGAAGGGGTTAGTTGCGAAGTGAAGTAGGAAACCAATGGAAAAATAATATAAGAGCCAATGTATATTTTAAAAACACTCTTATACAGCTTACTGTAATGTAAAGCCGAAGCAGTACTTGTTACTGTTGATGCTATTTTCATTTCATTTCACGATTCACATGATTTCACACCTGGCAATATAAATTTAAATAACGTGGCAGTCCACGTGGAATTCGCATTGAGACTAATGGATGTAGGCCGCGTCATTTGACATGTCTTAATTATTTTGCAAGCTTAGGCATTAAAAGCGACACTTTTAATTAACATTTTCTATCACTTGCCTATGAACACTTAAAATCGCGCATGTGTGCAGTTGCACTTATACTAAAGCACTGATTGGGTTCGATTGGTGACGTCCCGGTACGCCAGTTCGCAAAACGTGCAATTCAACCTGAATTCGAGTCACCTACAATGTATGTATGTGTTCCTGGTAGCGTGAGAAATTTATAAGGCGCTTCAATCAAAGATTGAAGACTTGATTGAAGATTGGAGACAATTAATGCGGATTCTATCTCTATCTAATAAACACGTCTGTGGTCAAGAAACAAAATTAACTGCATAATAAACCATCCAAAGTGGATTTATCCACAGTAAGTTGTTTGATAATGACATGCGTGGAGGATATTTTTGTTTGAGTGATTATTAATTTCTTAGGTACTAATAAAAGTACCTTAACAGGTATACTTTGACCTGAGAATAAAACAGTTACAACTATTATAATATATTTTTTTTTGTAGAATTTGAGTGATTTATTATTGAAGTGGTGGACAGATAGTAATTAATTAACTTCAGTCTTCTGTGAAAAATGTTTTCAAACAATTATTATTTTTCCTATTTTTTTCATAATCACTTTGCTTTGATTAATTCTGGAATACATTAAATGTTTGAGCTAACTGACAAATGCCTGCATCCATATTAACAAAGTAATCTCTGTGAACTTACAAAAACAATAAGTATAATTAACTAATTAAATAAAATGACAGCGTAGTAGTTCCAATGCTCAAGAAAACTAGTTACCATGGAAACCGCGGTAGCGCGTCATGTGGCGGGAAACAGAATTGATTCCTCCAGACCGTACAAAATTTGAAGTATTTCACTCACGAAACTGAATGAGCACATATAAACCACGTTCAAGAGCTGTCAGTTTCATCACTGTTGTGAGATATTGACACTGACAGCTCTTTGACACGGTTATTTAATTAGTTAGTAGTTCGGTGGTCATGTCGGGAAATTTCGTATAATATGCAAATTGCTAAAATAATCTAGATAAAAGGACTTTTAATTTGTTCTCCATTATATTTCATTTTATCTGTAAACAGGATACTGTAAAATATCGTCGCTAAAAACAACCTCTTACAGAAAAGCATTTCAAGGTCGGTAGGTCTTGGTTGTTTTCATTCCTAATCTAGAGCTGTACTTCTCTTGCAAAGGATTCAATAAGGGTATCACTTTTTGTTGTTGGGATCGCACTAAAGTTTTGTATAACACTAAGAATATACATGCACAAAATCACAACAGGATCTCATAACGGAACCAAACGTCGAAGGGCCCTGTTTTTTATATTATATACGTGTAAATCGAAGTGTAATCGAGAATCTAAAGCAACACGTAAGTCACGGACAGGGTTAACATCATTTAGGAGCGCGATATTATTTTCATATTTGTACAAAATTATTTAATCAAACGATTTCCATGATATCTCTTATGAATGTTTTGACTTGACCAGCAAATTGTGTGCTAGCGTGAATAAGTACTCACCCCGACTTTTAATGAATGTAAAAAGGCAGTTCCCCTACTATTGCTATCGCATTTCCTCTTTCAATTTGCGAATATGACTGTCGCACGGGTGCATACAGATGACCAACACTAAATCACGACGTTCTCCTGCATATGTGTGCGTGAAACCATGTGCACAGCTAGCAGGGGGAACGACATCTTGGTAGTGATAGTACCCTGGTACAACCAAACTATTTATAGTTTATGCTTACATGAGGCTAAACTTATAGTAAACTGTTTTCATTTATTAGGTTAGTGCTTGAAATCGGCCCGTATAACAATACAATACAATACAATAGTGCTTAAAAATACTACAAACCGAAAAGAAAATTATTTTTAGTCACATTGCAACAGTAATATCTTTTATTAAATAAAAGAGTTTACTACTTTTCGCAAAATCTTCAAAATCTTTCATTGGAAAAAAATACGAACAATAACATTACTTATTTTCATGAAACAGTTCCAAAACCCTTATTTCTCACCAGTACCTAAATAATAAAACTGTTAACTAAAGAATTGGCACCAACATAAACCTATTTTGGACTGCCCTTCAATGTTCCACATGCAATGTGCTGTTTTAAGTTATGACATCCTGGTATTAATGCGGGACGAGCTATTGATTTTGAGGATTCGAGACTTGCAGCTTTTCCCTATGGCGTTGCGCGTATGCTTTAGAGTCCGCGAAATAACATGGTGTTAGGATTTATTGTAGAAAAATATTTTGATCCTTATGCTTGTTATTTTTTCGGATTTCAGCCGGTTCGATTACCGAGTGTGGCAAGCAAATTTTCGAAAATTTTAGAATGCGGATTTGTTTCATTTTAGAAATATAATAATGTTTCCATTGAGTAAAATTTGCCATCCCCAGTATTTTGAGTATTTCCTCCAGGTAAGGTTGCAACATCTAATATGTATATTCATGCAATTCGATCTGAATTCGAGTCACCTATAATTTATATGCTCCTAGTAGCGTGAGAAATTTCGAAGGCGTTTTGATCAGAGATGAGCTTGCACTAACAAATCGCGAATTCTATTTAAACCGATAAATAAGTCATTATGCTGAAGACCATTACTGAAAAAGAACATTCATTAGGAAATGACTATATGGGGCTTGCTCCAATTAATGTTCTCTTTTTATGAAACTGAATAGTCTCTTAATAGGAAGTAATTTTGATTTACATAAATCTATTAGTAAAAAATTATACATAAAGAAATTTCAATTAGTTTTTAACAGACTTTCAAATAATACTGGATTTAAGGGTCGTAGTTTTTCTAGTACTCGTAGTAGTAGTAGTACAATTCATGAAATTTCAATACATTATATTATAATGTATTGAAATTTCATGAATTGCGAGTCTACTGTTTACAGATATATTATATCTGTAAACAGTAGATTTCAATACAAGTACGGTCCTTGAACTACACACAAGTTCAATGCTAAAAGTTCAAGTCACCCTTGTATCTACTGCATGTAACGCATTCTATCCCTGTCTGGCCTACTGGAGTTCTTTCGACTTATGGTTTCCTGGTACAAAACGGCGTCATCACTTGTTGCGCATTTTCCCGCAGTTCAATGCTAAAAGTTCAAGTCACCCTTGTATCTACTGCATGTAACGCATTCTATCCCTGTCTGGCCTACTGGAGTTCTTTCAACTTATGGTTTCCTGGTACAAAACGGCGTCATCACTTGTTGCGCATTTTCCCGCAGTTAACGCAAAACAAATATCGCAACGTAAGTATTAACCTAACTCAAGAAAACATTTTTCAACCGTTACCTAAAATGGTTAAAATATTTATTTTAAACTGTTTCTTTAGGTTATAAGTAATTGTACTTACAATACTTTTATTGAAACAGATTTAGGTATCGCTTAGTTACTGAAGACAACTCCTAACGCTCGTCTCGTGATTGAAGTTAGCCTAGTACCTGCGACTAATAACTATCGTCGCGGCCGTCGTACCGCGGTACTGGTTGGTATCCAATATGGAAATGAAAATCAGTAATAACCACAGCATAGCACAACAACCAGGATACCAAAAATATACCTACCTGTTCGAGTAGATTATTAGAATGACTAAGAAATTAATATACCATTAATTTATATAACCGAGGACAAACTACGGTCGAAAGACTGTCGTATATGAGGGGGCTGAACTCTATAACTCTTTACCTAAAGTAATCAAGGAATCGAAATCACTTCCAACTTTTAAGAGATTATTAAAACAGCACCTAAATAATTTATAAATTCTAAGTTTTGCCGTTTTTGTTTATAACTTAATTTTAGTTTATTACCAAGCGAAATCGTCGCTTATTGTATCTTAATTATTATGTTTTTCCTCATAGAAGTGAATAATGTATTCTTTTTGAGCGAAATAAATGTCTTAAACCGTATATGTGTTTATCGGAAAAGATATTTAATTAATAAGTCGGCCAACAGACATGAGAAGCAGCCGGGGAGAACTCGTGAACACCACTTTCTGAATTCGTTAAATAATGTGAAGCGAAGGGCGCTGGCTTGCCTGGTACCTGAAGAAACATCAGCTTATTTAGCTCTATTTATTGTAATTGGTTTTTAGTAGAGAAGTTTCATTAAATTTGCCCTATGACCATATAAATAACCAAAAAGAAAAACATAAAAATACCAAGATAGTATTTTGTTTATAATGATATCTTTGAAAACTTTTAGTTGGCCATCAACATGTTAAAAAAATATAAACTAGTGTTAAACATTATGAACTATTGTAGTAATCATTCCCGTAAATTTAATAACGTTGACATTCTAATTTCAGATTCAATCTGTCACAAATCCGTTTAGTTAACCTACATCTTTGACAAGTTTTTGACATTTGATTGGCACTGGGACATTTGAAGGGTCAACTTAAGCTGTGAGGCATATAAAAAGCACCCTTTCATTTGCAATATAATAGTAACGTATATTAATAATATAATAAATAATTATTATTACCTTTATTTCTATATTCATTACATTTTTAAATATTTCAAAAAATAATTACGTATTGCGATACAAAATGTTCAGGATTTAACACTATGTAATTTTTAATCACCTTTTTTATTTCATCATTTGTTTATAAAGCAGCTACATTATTTTTCATTTAGTTTATGTGTCTACCAATAACAGTTCAAAATATGCGGTTCGGTTCGGTAAGCTTGAGCAATAGCAAAATATTAAAGATTTATTTTTATTTTATTTTATTTATATAAAGATCTGAATAAAAACAGCCGCACAGGGTGATCGAAGGTTAAGCTACGCTTGCTGAGATCAGTCTTGTGATGGGTTACCGTTCGTAACATATCGAGACTCCTCCGTGCGGGAAAACACGTGAAGCTGTTGTTCCCGGCTGTTGTTAGTTTATCTTTATCTGTCACGCTTTGGGTACGTATTTGTGTTAAACGCTATAGGAACCGGACAACGTCTGTAGCGTTAGCTAGTGTTCAGTAGTTCTTTAAGGTTTTAGTGATTTCTTTTACGTTGCCCTAAAATAAGAGTTTATCCTGTGTCGTAGTCGAGTTTACAAACATTTAAAGTCAAATACGTGACTAGCAACTGCGCCAAGTATGCCGTCAGATCAGTTAGGTTTTCTTAAATGTTGGTAGTAGAATATTCCTATCGCGAAATATAAAGTTAACTTAGTGTACTCGTATCTACGCCCCACGATTAAAATTTACTTACAGTCTGTTGCGTCTAGTTGATTTACTTCAAAAATCATCAATCATTGTCACCTTCGAGAGGTTCTAAACTCAGTGAGCTTGTATTCCGAATGAAATACACTCATCAAAAAGGTCAAGGGAACAAAATATTAAAACAATATATTCCGTGCGCTTGTAAAATTAAATATCTATATTTTAACATGCAATGTTTTCGTATGTTAAAATCCACTAAGTAGGTACTCCCTGTGTTAGCAATAGTAAAGACTTTGTGCCATTTTATTTATGCTGGTTTTTTCCCCTTAATGAAACAGTGAAAGACTCAGAAGCAAGTTCACAAAATACAAGCAAGTTCTTCTATTCATCACACCATACAATACAAAAATAATGTATAACATCAAAACACAGACGGAGGTGTTCGCTAGCCCTTGCACAAATAAAGCTATTACATCAAATAAAATGTCGGAAATGTAACGCACACGCTGAACTTTTTATTTATGACAGGTCAATGGCCGCACGCGGCTTCTGGATGTGATTCGATGCATACAATCTCCAGTAAAAATATCGATTTTGTGTCAATTAGAAATCCTATATCGATTAGGTGTACTGATTTTACTTAGTTTTTACTGTTATATAATTCGTGAAAAGGGTTTCAAGCAACCGTTATAGTTACCTACCTTTTATACAAAATAAACGGTACAAGAATAATTGATTCTTCAATAATCGTTTCTATTTCATTCTACATATCTATTACTGGCTATTAACGTCCAATTAACCATAGATTATATAAAATAATAACAATTCCACTATATACCGGTTATTTTTAACGACTAGTTCTAGTTTTTTTAAACTGGAACAAATATCTGCAAAGAATTTATTTTTACATGTGTTTAGACACTTTCAAAATTCATGGTTAATAGAACTCCACTGACTTATGCACGTGTTTATTATGAGTACGTCTTTACAGTACCTTTGTTTTTATTTTGTTTACGGGGGGTAACCTTCAAAAGGCGCCTGGACTTTTGGGGAAAAGACCAGGGAGTGGGGGATTCTTACCTCAATAAAACCACCCCGGTGATCACCACCAGTACATGGAAGGGCCCCCGTTACCTCTAAGACCATTCCGAGACCCCTGTGTGCAACGCCTGTTAGGGCACATCCGTGAGGATACGGTAAACCGGTCTCCCCTGAACCTCGCTGAGCACGGCGACACGTGATCACTAGGTACGCCACCGTCTCGTAGAGTCCCCACTATGTTTTTACAGTACCTAGTGCAATATAACAAAGTTTCTTTTCGTGTACGTCAGTGTGGACCTCTATCTCGTAAATTCACAGTGAAATTTGAATTTGACCTTTTACATTATTCAGAACATTTTGAAGTTGTTGTTACATGCCACCACGTGCAGATTGCACCCATGCAAAGCAAGGTAATGGATAGGAGGATGCAGTAATAAAAATATTATGCAGATCAGCTAAAGGCTGATTGTGTACTGAGGAACAGTGCTTTTAGGAAACTGCAAACCAGCCAGAGCCAAATATCACAATGAAGTATTTTCAGTATTATCAGTTTCTAAGCGACTAATACGTCGATAATTGGCAGAATTACCTCACTAATTATTATAAATGCGAAAGTTTGTCGTTATATGTGCGCCTCTATGTATGCGCTTTGATTGGTTAGTGATCTGCAGTGTGAATATTTTGTTAATGTTAAATAAATGGCTATTTATTGAAAGGTCTATTTATCTATTTATCTATATTGAAAATCATCGTTAAGCCAGTCTACAGCGTGTAACGAAAAGTGTATATTCATACCAAGGCCACGGATTCTCTAGGCGATGGGCCAAATTTGACAAATAAAATGACACTTCTTTTTTCATACCTATACTTACAAACATAATTATAAAGTTAAGACACATTTAACTAAAAAAAAATGTATTTTATTTAATTCTACACATCACTCTAACAAGTCAGCTGATCGGTGTCAACAAGCTATTCATCAAAGAAACTAATCCATAACGGATTTGTTTCTCCAGGTACTTTTGCAAAATGGATTCCGTATGTTTTACTCTGCAATAATAAACACTAGAATACAACTGAGTTACTTAATACTCAGAATCCTTACTGTATCTTGGAAATTTGTTTTTTTTTTTTGTGTAAAACATCTCACATAATCACGCACAGAAAGTATTTAGTAGTGAAGTATTTTTTGTTCATAAAATCATACTTTAAATAATCAGATGGCCTCCAAAAGCTGTAGTCGTAATGTTCTATTAATTAAATGACCCACGATACAGGAGAAATTCCTAGTGTGGGGGCAACGTTTTTTAAGAAAAAGAAGAAAGTAAGGAAGAAAACATACTGCTAATAACATCAAAACGAAATAAAATATTATGTGTTCAATACTTTTTTTAATATTTTACATCTTTCTAACGCGTCCGCTTTGTAAATAGTATCCGCTCATGCCCCAAGACACTTGACAAACGCCATGCGGGCGCGGCGTCTTTATAAATTATGCAAGAGAATTTATTTAAAGTATTAGGACTTCATGAGTAATGGAAGTTGTCCCGTCAGTGTTGATGAACAGTAATAATACTGAACCCTAATTTGTTTCTGTACCATTACGTATGTAGGAAATTAGGGTAAGGATACCCAGGGATTATCAGGCAATTTTAGACAATTCAATCCGCGTCGCGTCTTTTTTATGACATATTTCTTTCATATTCTTTCACAATGATATCCGGCCTAAGCAAAGCTCTTATGTTTAATAATCAAAACCATTCCTTGGTTATCCTTCTTTCTTTATCTCATAATAAACCTGATTAAATGAAGCATGCATACTAGTAAACTTATCGGTTTCGGTTATATACTCGTCCACACATAGACTCTCATGTAATTGCCAGTGACCATTTAGAGTCAAAATGAAAAAAAACATTGAGTAGATAGACAGTACAACAATGCATGTAAGTATTCCAAGTGTATTTTATTACGTGTTTGGTTTTAATTGGTTTATTTATTTTAAGTAATAAAGTTTCTTCTTATATAAGGTAGAAAGGTTTAAATGTGACACTGAACCCCACACTAAGACACGAGACCCTGTATTACCCTGGGATTTATTTTTAAAATAAAAAAATACTAAAACAGTAATAGAGCTGGTCACCTCAGTACTCCAGGGTGTTGATATTTTTTTGGTGAAATTTAGTGTGCAATTCAGTCGCTCTCTATCCATATCGGTGCAAAGTCGTGATTTTATCAGCAATCACTGTGAGTTGTCGTCACGCTTATGTAAAAGCGAATATTACGTTTGAAAAGACAACTAATTAGATTGGCATCGGTACACTTCGCAAGCGATTTAAAAATTATCTCGACGCGCGGATCCATCAGTGGATCGGCCGCGGTAGTAGTGGTCTCCATGATCCCCAGACCTGACATGTTGTTAGATATTTTTTGTGGGGTACATTAAAAACATAGTGTATGCAGTGCTATGTGACACCATGCTCGAGATGGAAGTGCGAGTCAGAGAGTAAACTCCTGAAGATACGACAACGAACCTGTCCTTTCAAAAGTAAGTCACTTTATGCATGACACCATGATTTTATTTAACAAAATGTTTCTTAATTTTTGCGCAATGATTACGTTTACCGTAACATTGTAGACTCAATCTTATTACGCCCTTTAATAGGTAAATAAAATCAATTGTGCGCTGTTATAGTGATATTATGTTTTACAAAAAATAAAAATGAGTCTTTTATGAGAGCCGAGGGGTTTCCGTGTCTGAAACTGGGTACAGACCGGTGTTCCGGGGCATAATAACGCTTGTAGTCGGTGCACAGACCCCCCAGAATAGGTTGTGTTAGTTACCTTGGCAGGATAGGATGATGACCCTCGTAGTGCGGTGAAACATTCGTTATGATTGAAATAGAATAAACTTTTGAAACAAAAATAATACTGTGCATTTACAAAGTATTATGCTGAAATTTTGAAGATAGATAAGAAACCAGAGACACTCTACACCCTGTTTGATGGATATACCCTTTCCGTTACTGAATAAGAAACCTATTGCATACATCGAAATAAAATGCCTATAGCAAATTATCTGTCTATCAGCACGGTGCAGTGTAAAAATAGAAATATTTCTACTGGACAATAACATTACAATGACATCTTGAGTTTATTAAATTGACCAGAAGGTCAATTCAAAAGTCATTCAAAGTTCAAGCCAGAAGGCTTGAAAGGCTGAAGCTACGCAGTAGGTTCTTACAGTCTTTTTTTAAACGTTGCCCTACACTACGAATTTCTCCTGTGTTGTGGGGCGTTTACAAACAAGCAAACTCATATTACTGACATAAACAGCCAGCCCGGAACAACTACCTATATAATAAGCTATACAAATTTTATTTTGTTCCGTGCGAAAATCGAACCCACGACACGGGGCGCAGCAGTCAGTCGCTCAGCCATTGCGCCAACCGTGCTGTCGATCAAAAGTGGGCCATCTTGAAATCTTACGATTTAAAAATCCTAACTTACAACTATCCTGTGCCATTTAGGTTTCAATTTTTTGATGCAATCACAATTAGTTTCACAGTTAGATATGAATTAGGTCTTAAAATTAAAGGAATATTTAATCTGAATACAGTATTTTCTATTAGGAAATCACTTCTTCAATTCTAAACAAACTAGTGCAGTATTATAAAAAAATACCTTTCAATCCTTGAATTTCAAAAGATTATCTTATTTCTAGTCGGTAAATTGTTTGGTTAGTACCATATTATGCCACTTAATTCTATCATGATTCACGTACAGGCAACCGTGTCTTGCCTAGCTTTACATGATCGATAGTACCATCCCCTTTTAAAACTGGGTTTATTAATACTTAATATCGGATAGTGTAGCACCTGGAACCATAGCCCCAGTACGCACTCTCGCCAGTTGTGATTAAAACCAATACAAATCCATATTCTGGACCAGTACTGATAAATATTTTGGATTAACCTTAAACTTACTTAAACTACATAACAACCGGCCGTGAGAAAACCATTACTCATCTCTACTATTCAAAAATGTGTTGACAAAATCCAATTAAAGCTTATTGAATCATTACAAACGGCAACAGCTTCACTCATGTGGGTTGTTGAACTGTAAATCATGAGAATTGGATAAGTGGTTCTTGAGTCCAGATATGTTGAAATCAATTTATCATGCGATCCCCAGAATGGATCTTCAAAACCTGTACCTACCTCAACAAGAACGATGTTGAAGTGAATAAGTGATGTGAGTGGGCGGCGTGTCGCGCGGCAGTGTCCACTTTCACGAGTAGGAATGTTCCACGGTATTTACTAAAGTCGAATCATGAAAATAGTGTATAAAATCAAAATATTATTGATACTTCAGGTCGCGGTCGAAAGATACTTAAACTTAAGGGGAAGATTTACAAAACAATGGTCAGACCTGCTGTCTTGTATGGATCAGAATGTTGGGCCGCAAAAGGCATGAATGAAAGGCAGTTACATGCAGCTGAGATGAGAATGCTGAGGGGGATGTGTGGTGTTACGCGAATGGATAGAATAAGAAATGAGTATGTAAGAGGAAGTCTTAAAGTTGCGCCTGTGACCGAGAAGTTGTGTGGAAATCGGTTATCATGGTATGGGCATGTGATGCGAAGGAATGAGGACCATGTTGTGAGGAAAGTTTTGAGTATGAATGTGCAGGGTTACATGAGTAGAGGAAGAGCAAAGAAAAGATGGATGGATTGTGTGAAAGAGGATATGGCAAGAAAAGAGGTGACCCATGAGATGACGGCAAATAGAGATGTATGGAAGAAGAAAACATGCTGCGCCGACCCCAAATAAAATTGGGATAAGGGCAGGAGGATGATGATGGTCGCGGTCGAAAGATTGCCGTTTTAGCTATATGTACTGGGGGCCTAGGATTTTGTCTGGACAAAATTTGTTTGACGGCACGGTTGGCGCAGTGGCTGAGTCATCTTCTGATGCACCAAACGCGTGGAAAGGAGTCCCTTCCCACGGGTCATTTTACTGCCATAAAAGTATTATGAGGTTATATTTACGTTAGGCGCTTGACGCTACGGTAAAGGCTTTTTTTTGTCTAGGTCTGCAGTTTTACGTTACGGGTTCACGCTGAAACGGCCGAACAGATTTGAATGAAATTTATTGAGAAGGTAACTCATACCCTTGATTAAAATAGAACGTACTTTTTATCCCGAAAACAATAGTGTACCTTTGGAAATTTGCAATCCTCTTATAGTGACTTTTTAACGTGGGTAAGACAAAAAAAGACAAAGGGTCAAATCTAAACAGTTTTTATCAAAATATCATAATGTATGTGCATACAAAGTATCTTTTCCGTGCTGTAACCGTTAAAATATTCTTGGGTGTGATATGAGGTCACGGTTACCATACAAATCTATTTTCATTTGAACTCAATCAATGTGTAAAATTTTAACTTCGTAGAACAGACACCGGGAAAGTAAATAGAAGGTTGTAAAATACTTTAATTTATACTAAAACATTAATAGTTCTTTGTGAAAACACTATATGTTTCACCTGTCTAGTCATATTTACTATTTATTTGTTATATAATATTAAAATAATGCAATTTCTGATTGATCTGCTCTCTGCTCGGAGCGGTCAATTGTTGAAGTTTACGGATTATGTCAATACATTTATATTTAGAAAATGAAAGAGTTAGAAAAATTAATCCGAATGGTTTATGGACCTTACTAGCCAAACTACTTAACCAAAATCAGCTTTGTTAATATGTAGTTTGCGGGGTTTAATAAAATATGTCTCTGTGGAGAATTCTTCATACTTTCTTTTTATTTGAAAAAAGGCAATTGTCTCTGGTAGTTAGTACATCATTATTTATTACAGGTATGTTGTACAGAGGCCAGCACATCAAGCTATCCCAATGTGTCACATTTCTTTGATAGATTTTCAACTATATTCCGAAAGAATAAGGTTCATATTCAATTGGGAAAATCTGGGGTACCTTTATGTGCTGGCGTTTGTATATATAAATTAAGAATACCGGCTACGGTCTACCTAACGGCGTGCTAACTATCACATAAGTTAAAATATTAATATACTCAAAATAATGTCAACAAACCGAAACAGAAATTAAAGTGTAGTCAATTAATAAAATTATGGTCAGGTATAAGTATATTTATAATTAAAACAATCATAATATCTTTATAAGCTCATATCGTTTACAAAGTCTTTCACTAATATTTGACTAAAAGTAGTTTAGTTACGTTAAAATTAAAAATGTTTACGGAACAATCCCTAAAATCTTGAAGTATTTTATTATAAATGACCGGAAAACAATGAAACACCTGGCGCCTTTCTACATTGGACGTAATATCAAATATGTTTCATTCGCAGGAGAATAGATTCCATGATGAAAGGTCGCTTTTATCGTTTTGTAAACCAGGTTATTTATACATTTGGACAACCAATAATAACATGCCTCATTGCGGACAATTGTAGCAATTGTGTTTACGAAAGGAATACATTGTTGCACCATCTTTTAAAGACTGTTGTTACATGCTCTTATGAATAAACTAGCTGTCGCCGCGACTTTATACGTGTGGAATTTATAAAGTACGGGTTTTTTTTTTTTTTTTTTAACGCATTACCCTAATTTTGTTTCTAAAATTAAAGAAAACTGAGCTACTATTCTACACATCAGCTCATCTACCAGTGAAAGTCTCGTCAAAGTCGGACTTCACCGAAATTTATAAAATTTCATGGGTTTAAGTTTTAGCGCGGAACCCTTATTCCTTTCCTGATATATAAGAAACACAAGTTTCTTCTTTAAATAAGTTCAAAGGTCTATGAAATTTAAAAGTTTTATTGGTTAAATTGAGTTTTTGAAACGTAAATAAATAAAATTCATTTTTCAATGTTTTCTTTATCCAATCGGATATATTTCTGTTCGAACCCAGATGCTATACAGTTACTGGCCTTTTTATACCCCCAATGTGTAACTAAGGGTGAAAGTGTCTGTGTATTGCAACCCTCCAACGAAAGGTTCTATTTCAGAGAAGGGCCTTAAAATGGTAATTTATTTCACGATCGACTCATAATACTTGGTAAACGGAAAAATTTAAATATCCAGCATTTATGTAATACCTTCTTAACCTGGAGCTGCAGCCGGGATAGTCTGCTGACTAACCAAGTGCTCTACAAATTTCAGCTGACATATTGGGGTTTGGACTGTCTCGTTTGTCTCTCATTGTATAGTTAAATTTAGAATAAAAAACGATAGTATCTGTCTGATGATAGAGCAGAAAGGTGGCTCCACCTCCCTTTTTGTAGACACACTGATTACGCAATCGTAAGACGTGCAAACGAATTATATACTAACGTTGATTTAATTAATTAAAATAAAATCTTTGATTGACGACACGACATTGACACAGTGGCTGAACGATCGACTGCTACGCCGTGTCGTGGGTTCGATTACCGCACGGATCAAATAGTTGTATGGCCTACATGTGGTTGTTCTGGATCTGGCTGTTCGTGTATGTGACTTTAAATGTTTTAAACGCACCCACAACACTAGTGAAATTCCTAGTGCAAGAATACGTTCGTAAAAAATGTTAAAATCGCTGTATTATGTTAAAATAAAACAAAACAATCTCAATTCTAAATCGAAAATCTGTGAAACCAAACATAAAAGCTCCATGACTGACTCACTGTTTAACATAAAAGAGTGACAGACTACGTATGTATTTACCAGAACTGATTGAATGAACCACTACGAGTATGTGATGATAAGGTTGGAAGACATAAACAGAACGATTTTTATAAAATGCTGTTGGATTAATACAACGAAATGTGCAGATAAACGTTGATTTAATAAATAGATCCCAGTTTATCAGGGTTCTCTATTGTGTTTCCTAACTTTTTTTCCATAGTCTAAAGTGCATCATTTTTTTTCTCGTAATCATCATTTGTCCTTATGACAACTTGATCGAACTTACTGTTACATAATATGATATTCATCAAATAATATATTACAATATATATCAAATAAATAAAAGACTTAAAACCGCTTTAGTCATCATCAAAGTTTTGAGTCCTAAATTCAAATGAAATAATGTTTGTATTTTATCCGAATAATGTTTTTAAAACAAATTGATTAAAAAGCTTTAGTCACAGCTCCGTCGCTGCGGGTCTCCAGCTGCCCCACGCGTGCCAATCGTCGCGGACAGCTTTCGCTAACCGCCGCAGCTTCGGCCGGCCAGCCTCAGCCGCGGCGGCTCGCTCCCTCCTGTTCCCAGCCCGCATTTCTGAACATTGTGGTTACTAAAGTTTGAAGCAAACGTGTTATGGATAACACGATAAGAAAGCTTTCAGGAGAAGGAAGAGATTACCGTTTATGAGTGTTTGTTGAAGACCAACCAAGTGCTAGGTTGGCTTCCAGCCAAACACTGCCGCAAACTGCATAGCACCGGTCCTTTTATGCGCATTACGTCTCGAAGCGAGACAGACAAATACATATACATAATATATGACAGTCTGGTATATTCGTAGGTATGTGGCATGTACGTGCATCAGGCAAATCAGTCTCGCCGAGTGCAAGTGTTTTGAAATTGTATTACAAAACTAATTAAAGTTTCTGGCGTTGTAAAATACTATGAATAGCCTTTATCGTCAAGTGCCCATCTAACTGTTTGATCTATGGGAGCCATACTCTGGTTCAGATCACTCACAGTTCTCTTGGTCGGTATATAGCGTACTTGGCCTACCTAGGCATACCTAGTATCAACTAAATGACAACCGCTCAGCGGTCACTAAAATTATGGTGGAAGATATTGTACAGAAAACAATATAGTGGCTAAAAAATAGCTCAAAGATTGTACAAACTTTAGGGAGAAATACATTCCTGCTCTGATAATTATTATAATTCGATGACCTGTGAACTCTTTTTTTATTGGATATGTTTCATCATTAGATATCTATACGAAAGACATGTAAAACGTGATTGATCCCAGATAATATTATGGGCGTAACAGAAACAGTACCAGCTGCTAACACTTACACTAGGCGATAACTACATGAAGGTCCAAAATATTATTATTGCACTATTGGAATTTCAACTGTAGGTGCTAAGCTGAACGTTGAAATCCAAAATTGCACTCTTTTATTGGTGTCGATCAGTGTTAGTCAAAAATAATAACACTGTGTGCACTCTCGGCCGGTACACGTCAATTTTAATCGCGCGGTCATCGACCGCGCCATTGAACTATATATGGATAACATTTTAATGATATGCAATCAATGTCATGATGTAACAAAATTAACGAGCTGTTTTGCCTTACCCAATATTAATAGAAGTAATGAACAATGTTAGTTTAAAGTAAATAAATGTAAAAGTGCGTATTCAGAGGAAGGCATAAAAAACAACATTTTAATGATATGATATGCAATCAATGTCATGATGTAATAAAATTAACGAGCTGTTTTGCCTTACCCAATATTAATAGACGTAATGAACAATGTTAGTTTAATGTAAATAAATGTATAAGTGCGTAGTCAGAGGAAGGTATAAAGTGTGCTAAATTCTAAGTTTACAAATTTATTTATTAACTGTACAAGTTTTGTCTACTGTAATATTGTTTTAATCATCAGAACCTTTCACATTTTTTTTGTCAACCTAATCAAACCCCATTGGGTTCAAACGGATTCATAATTATTTATTTAGAGACAAGAGACGTAGGTTTAAAGAGATGTATAAATAAGATACTTAAATAATAATTAGACGCACAGGGTCAGTCCGTGAATAGGTCACTGTTCGTTACAAACTAGACTCTTCCGCCTCGCTTCTGCCTCGGAAAGCACTTTAAGTCGTTGGTCCCGGCTGTCATTTGCAGATCTTTGAAGTAGTTACGAGTATTCAGAAGCCCGAAAGCCTGATTACCTGTCTTACAAAGGGGTATCGTGTTGCCCAGTAACTGGATTGTGGAGGTCACGTAAGCAACCGCTCCATGTAAAATACTCGTATTCAGCTGCATCTGGTTCGAATGGAAAAGGACTGGGAAAAGGCTAGGCAGATTAGTAACTCAATTTAATTCGTTGTTATAACTTCGTAAATTCGTGATTCTGTCTGTATTACACATTGTTGATCAAATATCTTAACTATAATTAAGTCGCAATAAAAAGTACTGTAGTTACAAACCCGACTTTGTTTTATAGACAAACAATAAGTTATTTATTATAAGTTGTAAGTTGTTTGGCAATACACTAGCTCCTTTTAACATAGGACTTAAACATAACAGGCAAAATGTGAATGACCGAATTTTACCTCTGCATAACCCTTCGGGGCAAACACGCGTGATGTAATGTGTATTATTTATTCACATAAGTGATATTAAAATATTGAAAGCACCTTTTATCCAGGTCAGCCTCTTAAAAACAGGCAATCTTCCAGTAGACGTTTACGCATCGGATTCATATCAAGACGCAATCAATAAACGAAATGATTTTTAAAGTTACTTCCTCAGTAAGTTAGAATACTATTTTACCAAAACTTTTTTACATAACTATTATCTCTACAATTTAAAATCACAGTTAAAATTTACAGTGACAATTCTGCTTGGAATTGTCAATGTCAGTCAACTCACATATTCGCCTGTCATGCTTTTCTGTTTCCAGCGGGTTGATTGGTCAGAAGAGAGTAAACACTTTTCATTGTTAGTATGTTAATTGAATAATTATGCAAAAGTAATAAAAATAGATATGGTGAGCAGACCAGTGTATTCAGGGTGATTGTGTATCGGTGCGGGCGCGTATTCCTTTGATAAACTGGTCCGAAAAGTCCAGTAAAATCTCGGTTCGTGGTCCACTGATACTAGGAGCGCAGAAACTGAAAGGAGGTTAGAATAAGAATTATTCTTACCACCCTTCACAACAGGGCAGGCTAGCTAGTACAACTACACGTGTTGGTTTGAAGCAGTAAGTGACAGCAATGTACAGAGTCCATCGCACAACAGAGTCGAACCTAGATAAAAACGAAATAGCATCATATTTATGAATGCCGTCCTCCGATTTGTGTGAATCGTCCAGAATACTTGAGGGGGTGAGCCTCATCTCTAGCTATGTCGTGGGGTGGCGCATGCGTAAAGCTCGTCAATTTGCCACCCTCCGCGACGAGGAGCCAGTCTGCCGGAAAACTTGGCCCGGAGCATACTCCTACTACTACGGGGAATGTTAAGGAATGAACACGTCTTCACGTGGATATCGTAAATAGAGATGCACTGAAAGGCAAACGTCTTCCTTTCAACTTGAATCGTAGCAGGTATATATTGAGGAATACATCATGTTGTTGAAGAATAACAACAAATATTACAAGAATACCACGATAATACTTATTCTACTCAAGTCAATCTAATCGATTTTCTCCTGTGACGCGGGTGCGTTTACAAACATTTAAATTCACATACACGAACAGCCAGACCCGGAACAACTACCTATAGGCTATACCATGGAGGAATCGAACCCACGACACGCGGCGCGACACTACACCAACTGGGCCAACCGTGCCGTCAAATAAATAACACAGGCCTGCAAAATGAAGGTCATAACTTCCTCTCTGGAATTTGATAGCTGATTCTGGAGTATTTTGATGCGCTGATTACGAATATGTACTTAGTTTTTCTCCATCACCTCCTGATTTTTCAAAAAAGCTACAGATAGAAAATTGAGAAAAAAGACAAGTTTTCACTTAAAAAATTATATATTTAAAAAAGTACTTAATTTTTAACTTAAAAAACTATTAACACGTAATAACAACTTATTGCTGGGTTAAAATACACTTAAATTTTATTTGTGGAACCTGGTCCTTTTTTCCTGGAAGCTTCTGTTGTGCGATTTTCGCTTATATTTCCGGTTTGGATCATCACGCTTAAACAACCAACAATAGTCCGCCATCATGCTGACATTCCATCTTCCTTGATACCGGACTTCAAGCTCTTTTAAATCTTGGTGAAATCTTTCACCTTGTTCTTCGCTAACGGCTCCTAGATTTTCTGGGAAGTAATCAATGTGCGAATTCAGAAAATGAAGTTTAACGCTCATATTACAACCCATTACACCAAAATTCGTTATCATTTTGGCTACTATTTCTTTATAGTCCGAGCTTTTATTGTTCCCCAAAAAGTTTTTTACCACTTCCTTAAATGATTTCCACGCTTGTAACTCGACATCATTGAGTTTTGAGGTGTCCAAGTTTTATCTTGGTTACTTATAGAATGTCCAAAATAACTTTTGTAAATATTTTTCACATAGTCTGTAATGTTGTTTCGTTGTTTTATCACCATGAATTTCCCGCAAATATAACAAAAACAATTCGAAGAGTTTAAACAACTTCGCGACGACATTTTAAAGTTTAGGTTGCAAGATGCGCACTTCGACTGTTAGTTTTCTAATTCAGAGTAGGTACTTATACAAAAAAAACCTTTTGTTTTCTTCATTATACCCTTTTTGAACAACATTAACAACAATTAGGCAATATCACCTAAACATCGTGTATTAATGAGCTCATTACTAAATGAAGCCAAAATGACCCGTTTTCGAAATGGTTAATGCGAATTACTTACACTTATTATGTAGTAATTAACAAATTACTGATTTGCATTCATTTCTATGTCGTCTTAAACTAATTAAATGCAATAAAAATTAAGCTGAAGTAATTAAGTGACGTTTTATAGATTTTAAAATGTATGCGCTCAGACATTTTTAGTTAAAATCTTAAATATTCAATATCAAAGAATCCTGACGTGATAGAATTTTTTTATTATTTTTCTCGTAATCAGCACATCAGAAACTATAGAAAACGTTAATCAGATCTCAGAGAGGAAAACCATTGCAGACCTGTGTAATCAATAATCATTGACAAAATTTTAAGAAGATACTTTGTTTATCTACATTTATTTAAAATAATAATGTTAAATAACTACTGTTATCCCATGAGGAGTTATAAATGGACAGATATTTTGTTTCTTACAAATCACTTAAGGGATATTAAGTTGTTTTGATAGAAAATTACAATAATTCAACAAATCCCTCAAAAACCTGCTTTATATATCTTTAAAATAATATCACACGTTTTACATTTATTTTGAGGGTTTATTCTGTTTTATCAGTTTGGTTCAGGGATCAAGCATTGAAACGGCCAGGTTGGTGCCCGACCAAACACTGCCGCAAACTGTTTTTTTTTTTTTTTTTTGGAATGGGCATCTCGCAGTTTATCCTTCAGGGATATTTACTGCTCAACCGAACTTTCCTGTGGGGGGCTTAATTAAAATTAAGGCCTCCAGCCAGGCATACAAAACTTATAAGCTAAGCGACTATCGCTAAGGGCACCCCCTGCGGGGTACGAACCTCGGCTTAGGACGTCGCTGAATCAAACAATCAGATCCAGCCTGTCCCTTGCTGTCCTCCAGCAAGGGACAGGCTGGATCTGATTGTCTGCCGCAAACTGGATAGAACGCTTAGATTTATACGCAAGTTACTCCAGACGGCAGGGATGCTAAACATTACATGGTGAGATCTGCGCGCCGATTTAGAGTTAAAATATAAATTGTTGTCATCATCTGTGTAGCCTTTTCTCATCAATGTGAAGGTTGGCTTCCAGTTTTACTGGTTCCATCGGAATACAAAGAAATCATAAAAATATCAATATCGTAATCTAAGAACAAAGGAAGCAAAATTATAACAAAATATCTAATTAAAGATAAATAGACAAATGAAAACTTACAAAGTAATTTAAATAATAATTTGCACTGTGTAGTTTACAATTAAAATTACTTGGTGAACGTGCCAAAGTTTCACCATCCCTGGGCTACACAAAGTCATATCTGCAGGTGAGACCGGGATGCTATGAACTTTCCTCTTTGTTTAACATCCGAATCAAAGAAACCTATGTCAGACTGGTTCATTGGGATACGCGGCATGTACTACGAGTATATAGGGTATTTTGTGTTTGTTTTCAATTCTTGGGCTATTATTTTGTTGAAATATCATCTTAATATTCTTTGCATTTAATTATTTTGAACGTATTGCAGCGTTTGTAGTGCAAATCTTTTCAAATCGGTTAAACCTTGTTGACTAATCGAGCAACATACATGTTTTTCCTGAAAAATTGATTGTTTATAGTAAGTTGATTAAAATGTTATTGGTGAAGAGAAGATATAATTATGTACTGGAAAACGCGTGAATTTTAACATTAACCGTCATTGAATGCTGAAGTTCATCATTCATCAGCAACCAAGTATTAAAAATGTATAAGACGTTAATTGTCTGTACAACTACTACACTGAAACGTTACGGGGCGTGATTTGCTAGTGAAAACAGTTGTGCGATTTAAAAAGCTCAGTGACTACAGTGAGCTATTTTAACTGTAGTCACTGATCTTAGCGAGAGTACTAGGAGTTTATAAACCAGTGCGTGACATCGCATTGTTCATCACATCGTTTTTACTATTAATATTTACTATCGTGACCATACACACTATCAAAAAGCCACGTTCATACGGCGTTGATCAGTACGATAATTTTCTGTTTAATTTTGGGATTATACAATACTCGTATTGTACCACGAGAGAAAAGTAATATTTAAAGATGAATTATGGAAAATTAATATCAAGACACGAAATTTGGAAAATCTATTCTCATGATTTTCTAAATTCTAAAAATGTACCCTACCTACCGACTTTCTAATTCTGCCTAAATTCAGATGAACGAATTCCCTCTATTATCTAAATGTTTCTTAATTTCTCACTACATTGTCGGTTTTTCGAGCAGTCCTCCCAACTCCTGATTAGGATTCTGGGACAATGCTGGTGGTTAAATCCATTTATATTACTACTGTAAGAACGACTACTATATGAATGACAATTTCGATACGTTATTTACGGGGGGCGTAGCTCAGATGGTAGAGCGCTCGCTGTTATGTTACCAAAATGTTTTAACTGTATACAAAGTGATAAATTAATTTTATTGGTTTATCAACATCTAGCACTTCCCCGCGACTTCGTCCGCGAAAATTGTGATAGCTCGGCTTAATTGCAAGGTATACATTTTTTTTTCACCCGCGTATATCCCGTTCCCGTAAGCTTTCCATTAGTGAAAGAATAGATTATGTAATGTTTCTTAGTAATATGTAGTACAACAACAGTGCTGGGCATCAAAGACGCCCTAGGCGAGATTGTCATGGCGCTCCCCCCATTCCCCTGCCAACTCTTCAATTCACAAATGTGAATAAAATTGATCAAGACAAATATTTAGCCACTTTGAAACAATGACTTACAATTAATGAACTCCGCATTCATAAAAAACGGAGTTTTATAAAATATAAAAGTAGGTAACCTTTATTTAGGTTAAAAAAACTTATCTAATTCTAAATTCTCGTGCCGTTTTTAAACATTATTCCAAGATCTCAGTTTTCATCTAGTTCCATACTTAACTCCATCGATAATTATCTTGTTATATTTGGTAATACAATGATGTTTTCTTATGAGAGAGTTAGCTACCGGGACATCCGAGGTAACTAGGGTCAACAAGGTCCTCAGAACTGTCATACTCGTAGCTCGCAAAAATAAAACTTGACAGCTGTTATTGCTCCCTCGCCCTCTTTCCCATTTCGCTGACAAGAACTTTCTTCAAGAACTTTTGCGAAACATGTAGTTTTCGTCGAACAGCTCACTGCTTTGGATGCTGCTTCTTTATACGAAACTACCTTTTCATAGGGGCATCTAGAATCATTTCTGTATTTTATTTAAATTGTAATGTTTACAAGTGTGTTCACAAGTGCCTTTGAAATGGTATTAGACCATTTCAAAAACCAGCAATGACTTTTGTACGAAATATTCCTCTGTAAATGACTCATTGGTATAACAACAGACACTGTGATTAACCATTTTGTATGCAGATCTCGACCACTCTTAGTTCTGTATCAGAGCATGAGTCGGTTCCAGCGGGCTTCCTAAAAAACGTCCTACCGTTTTTACCCATAAGAATTTGTTTTACTTGTCTTTTACTTTACTATTGTGACAGCATGAGGCAGTTCATTAAATGGGGGTAAATTATTGAGAATAAATACCAGAATTTTGTCGGCTACTATTCCGAGTTCTGAAGTTTTGAGTTTTTCTTTTGATAATAGGAAAACCAGCAACTTCTATGACTCTATATCTATGCTCTAAACTTCTCAACGTAACGTATACAGGCCACAGCCATATGAACGACTGCTTACATTTAGTTGGGGATTGGAAGTTTGAAAACCTGGGTTTGAACCTCCAAACTGTGTTTAAGTACTGGCAAGGTAGAAAACTCTGCTGATAACCACACATTGTTACAACCAATGACAGGCACCGTTTGAAAATCATTTCTTCCATAGTAAGGCTACGTTAGGGCCTCCCTAACAGGATATCAGTTATGTCCACCACAATACTCTCAATATCCAATGCCGGGATCGATAATGGCCAATGGAGAAAAGTCAAATGGCATGAGCCAGATCTCCTGCAGGGCCACATTGTCTACTGATCTGCATAATGTTTGCACACCATCCATACTTCTCTTGAGATATTTAATATCTTTAAACTAGCAATTCTTGTATATTTGTATGTATGTATATTTAATCTGAATCTCGGAAACGGCTCCTACGTTTTGCATGATATTTAGTATGCAGGGGGTTTCGGGGGCGATAAATCGATCTAACTAGGTTTCATTTTTAGAAAACGTCATTTTATTCGAGCAAAGCTTGGTCATCCAGGTACTATACAATTTAACGTGACCACTGTTGTATCTATTAACAGTCTTTGTTCTTTGACACATTCCGCTTTGAAAAATAAAAAGCGTCTAAATGTAATCCCTTAAGGCATAATTTTCGTGCGAATTTGCTTAAGGAATATTTTACTGTACATAAATCTAATAAAGCCCTTGTTTTTAACGTTTCAGCCAAGCCTGTGGTACCTGTGATTGTGATGAAGATGCCTCACCTGCTGCTTCTCATGTACTGGTGGTCAGTCAAAACTAAATCAGGTAAGACATACTCATTTAATCTTCACAGGAAGAAACATCAATCATATCTTAGTAAAGTTGATATTCGGCTCGAACAAATCGATATAATTTTTGTAAAGTGTGTCCTCATTGTTGTGTTGCTCCATGCACCTCCTACTAAAGTGCTCACACTTGATTTTCTATTTCCAAAGTGGAAACTGGTACTGCGGTAGCACAAAAGGTCGCTCAGGTACTAGGCTAGAATTGATCACAGGAGCATTCGGAGTTTTAGCAAGCATATTGGTGAACATACTTTAAAGCTTACCGGCGTTCCTCTCCTCTGTCCACAGCACCGATAAGTTAACTAATCAAATTTTAGCCCCCTCCTTGGTTTTCTCTGAAGTGCCGTGCTTGACCGATGCGGTGAACGCCTGGAAAGTGGCTTGCCCGGATACAGATAGGCCCGTGAACCCATCTTCCCAGAGACAGTGGGATGAGCCGCTCTGCAGTTTGGTACGGAATATTCTTATTAATACGTCCACCAATACTGCTGAGCGTGCCCGCTTGCTGGCTGTGGGTACGTGGGAGTCGGGCCTTTGGCTTCAGGCTTTACCGTCACCCAACATTGGCACCATGCTAGGTGACACTACCTTCCGGCTCGCTACATGTCTGTGTCTGGGCGCTCCTTGCGGAGCTCCACATCGTTGTCAATGCGGTGAAGAAGTCGATTGCCTCGGACACCATGGTCTATCCTGCAGTAAAAGTGCAGGTCGTATAGCCCGACACGCCAGTATTAATGGCATCATCCGTCGTGCTCTTGCCACCGCCGGGGTACCAGCTATTTTAGAACTCAGTGGCTTGGCACGCGACGATGGTAAGAATCCAGATGGAATGACCATAATACCTTGGAAGATGGGTAGGCCTTTGGTGTGGGATGCAACATGTGTCGACACCCATGCGCCATCCCATCTTCCTAGTACGGTGGATTGTGCAGGTGCGGCTGCTGCAGGTGCAGAAAACCTCAAACGGCGAAAATACAACAACCTAACTGGAAGTTATATGTTTGAGCCGTTTGGGGTTGGAACACTAGGGCCATGGGGTCCGTGTGCCCATTTAGTTTTTCGAGAAATCGCGAAACGTTGGGTCGGCTCTTCACGTGACCAGAGGGCTGGCCTTTTTTTGGCCAAAGAATCATCATTGCCATTCAACGTGGTAATGCTGCCAGCCTTCTGGGCACTTTTCCCGTTGACAGCCATGCGGATGATTTTTTTTATGCCCTATGATTATTTATTTTATTTTATTTCTTCATATATTAATAATTGTATCATTTGAATGAACTTTAAAGGTGTTGGTAAAAGTCACAAATAAAACTTATTTGACTGCATTTAAGTAGATTTTACCTATTTATACTAACACTATGCGACAATGTTTAAATAAAAGCGCACTGTTTTTCCAGTGCACCCTAACAGTGCAAAAACATTTGAGAAGATCTTTTCCTAGACAACAAATCCCAACCACCTCTATAACTACTTTTCTGACATACATATGTATAGCTCTCTGAGTAACATAACCATAATATCTCTTTAAATTAATGAGTCGGTACTTTCGATCAGAAAAATACTAAAATACAAGTTTTAATACATAAATCAGTTTAATTAAGCACATAGTATTACAATTAGTAGTTATTTAAAACTATGTGAACCCCGCGGTGTTACATGTGGTTATAATTTAGATTCATCAAACGCGCGAACTACAAATTAATCGATAAGTTTTCTGAAATTTTCCTACAGTAGAATCCGTTTATTATGACTCCGCCTATATTGACCAACCGGTTATTATGACGGAATTACACCACGAAGTTTGGTTTTCATATAAAATTCTTTATAAAAAAGTCGGATATAATGACTTCCCTTACAGTGGCATGTCGCTTATTATGACCCATTTTTAATAAATTATGTCCGGTTATAATGACCGATATGATTCTTTACACCTCCGGTAATGTTCGTTGATTCCCGATGGCGCGACGTTCGGCACGTGGCTCGCTTTTGTTTTGAATCTCAGTGAGTAATTGACGCTTGAAGGTCACGCATTGTTTTTTGTTTGTTACTGTGAAAAAAATGTCATCTCAACGACGTAAAGCATTTACAATTGAAGAGAAATGTGCAATAATATGCAGATAAGTAAATGGAGAATCTAACTCATGTCTCGCAAAGGAATTTGGCGTGGGTCATTCGACAATCTCAATGATTTTTAAAAACAAGAACCGCATTAAGCAATCGTTCAATTCAAATGTTTTGAAACCGAAGAGGCTTCGAAAATTATGTTTGGCTTTGAAATTTATGCTGAATATGTACAATTTTGATTTTGATTTAATATGTAGGTATGTATACATTTATGTATTTACTATGTTCCTGTATTAAAATACTTAAATACATACATATTTCATTCTCGCGCGCACGTAGTCCTGTATTATACAATTATAATATAGATGGTTTACCAATGGTTAGGGTAACAGAAATCAAGGATTTGGGAGTAAAGTTCAGCACAGGGTTAATGTTTCGTGATCATGTCATTGGTTGTTGCCGGAAAGCCTATAGAAATGTAGGATTCATGCTTCGGCTAGTACGCGACTTCAAGAACATAAAAGCAGTGGAAGCCCTTTACAACGCTCTAGTGAGAAGTCAGCTAGAATGTAACGCGGTCATTTGGGCTCCGCATGAATCTAAATATAGGCTCATGCTGGAGAAAGTTCAAAATAAGTTTGTGAGGTACTCGTACTTACTATACGGGGTATACCCATTTTATCCATTAATGTACCCTACTCTATTTATTCTGGGTATGGTTGGATATAACGAGTTGAGTGTTTTTGAGGTTTAGTGGCGATGTTGTTGTTTGCTGTTGTAGTTTGGTTTGTTGAACATAATCAACCTAATCCACTTGTTCTCATTATGTTTGTGTTGTGAATCTAATGGTTATTTTATCATGACTTGCAATCTCTTTACAATTGTATCATGCAATATTGGGACTGACTAAAATGTGTACTAATACACCACTTACGTATAGCTGTATTTTTTTTGTATTTGTATATAATGTAAATTCTATACTATTTCACACAACAATTTTATATCTTTGTAGTTTTATATGAACAATAATTATTTTCTTGATGTTGAACTGTGATTAATAAATGTTACGCATTATTGTAAGAATTTTATTTATGACAACCTGAATGTTTCTGTAGAATAAATGCATGGTAAGTGATCACCTACTGCGTGCCTAGGCATGCCTAGGCCCTAGGTGTAATCCATAAAATGTAGGTAATCGCATGCGCTGCGGAAACAAATGATTAGCAAAAAAAAAACTACAATATTTGGAGCATTTATATATCTACAAAAACTTCACAACCTTAGACGTCCAACTATTGCAGTTATGCTCCTATAACTTCTTTTATTCATTTCAATAATCAAGATCTACAAATGGCAGGTACGGTCCTCCGTACCTGCCATTTGTAGATCCAGACCAGACTCCTGTCTGAATATCCAGACTCCTGTCTGGATATGTTACGAGCGGTCACCCGTCCTCAGACTGACCCAGGCAATCGTGGCTCTACCTTTGATCAACCCGTGCGGCTGTTGAGAAAACTCCGGTGATAGCTTCACCCGTGTGGAAATATGGGTCTACCATAACATTAAGGAAATATACTTGTCAAAAACTTGTCGTGACGTAATAAAATAAGCTTCTCGAAATATTTGTAAAAAATATTGTGTTACGAAATCGAGAACTCCATAATTGGTTTAGAGACAAAGGGAGCACCGCGAGAGTTTACGCTTTTTTTCAAGAAACACATCACCTGATGCTGAGTTACCTGAGTCAGACCTTGACAGATTCGTACAACATACAGCTAAATATAATAAATTACAACTAAATATGAAAATAATAATAGAAACCAGTATCAATGATGTTGGTGTGGTACACGACAAAAATTATTGATACAATGGTAATGCCAAAGCTCCAGGGAACTGATTATCATTGCCAACACTAGCGGTTTTATTCTGGGAATGCGTAGGAACTACATAATTATGTCTAGTTAAAAAACTCATAATGATAATTTTCGACACTATCGGACAAGGAGAGGAACGCCACTGCAATGCGCCACTTCTACATCACATGCATACGCACAAAATATGTTTTATAATGTTCTAATACCTTGTTTTTTTCTTATAAACTAAATTCCCAAAAACACGGTGTACAATTATTTTAAACCTTTAAGTACCTGAAGCGTTCGTCTAAATAAAAAGTTATGAAATACGAATAATTAAAACATACATTACGCGTGATATTGCGTTTATTTCAAATTGGAATAATTGTAGATTGTAACGGTCGCATAAGTTCTACGTTCCCTTGTGAAAATAATTTAAATGAGTTTGCTAGCATTATCATCATAATATAAATCGCTTCAAGGCAAGAGCAAAAGAGTTGTTAAAATCATAAGTATGTATACATTTTTCTTTCCCTTCTTCTTCTTACTAAGCTATGCACACTGTTTGTCTGTTTTATTTTAACTTTTTTTATAAATTCGTGGACATTGTTGTGGGTTACATGTATGGTAACATAAATATGGAATAGACTGTGTATAGATGTATTTCTAAGTATTGTGCTAATTTAAGAATCTCTAGGTAAGCTTGGCATGTAACTGTTTTTTGTAACTAACAAATAAAAAAAATAAAAAAATAACTGTTACTGGTATAACTAAATTTAATTAAATGTTATTTTTTTAAATAAACTGTTGAGAAAAAAGGAAAAGAACATCAAGCACCTACACCATTACTACGGTTTGTGAATTTGAATAAATATTAGAGAAATATAGCACAGTTTTTAACACATCAGCAAAAGCTCTACTTCTAATAAAAGACAAATTAATGTTACTTTATTTGTAGCAAAATATTTCATCACACATAGCACAGAACCATCGGTGCATAAATCCGACTCGCACTTTGCCGGTTTTCATTTACACTTTTAAGAGTTGGTTGACCGAGCTTAGCAGACCACGTCGGCCGAGCCCGCTCAACCAACTGGCGCCCCAACTGTGTCCGCACTCGAACGTAGATTCATACCTACAGCTAGGCAACACACCACTAGAGTAGGTAGTGGGGGATTGATGCAGACGCCATCTCTGTACAGCAGCTACACACCAAGCAACTCCAAAACGCATTTAATTAAAGAGTTTTATGGTCTTAGGTACACTATAATAAAGAAGCAAACGAATGTTTTCTCTATTTGTAAAATGCTTAAATCAAATATAATAAGACAGCGAGTTTCCAGTGTGCAAATCAGTTTAAATATCCCGTGTTTTCGCGGCAAGTTTTTAAGTCGACTTAATGAAGGTACTGCGAACAGGTCAGGTTTTGAAAGTTATTCAATCACTGATGCAATACCTCATAAAACCAAAATAGAAAACGGGTATCCTAACATACGATGACAGTCTAAATATACTATTTTTTATATAAATTCGTAGCACCTCCGCGGTGGTCCGCTTCTTTTTTATTTACAATAAAAAGATCTGGAGCTAACGCTCACGTAGCGCGCCCTCTAGGTGGTAACATTGGTAATTACTTAAAAACCGCACCACAAAAGGTAGTTTAATCCTTTATTCAATTGTACTAGATCATGACTATATGATAACAGCGTTATTGCGTGTTCATAGACGCTTCCTTGGGTAACAATGAATTCATTTATTATCTCATCGTCTGCCTAGCCTTTTTCCAACTATTAACTACTAATATGATAATTATGTAATAATATAAACAATAACATCTTATAATATAACTACCAAGGGTAGTTTCCTTGCAGCGAAAAACAGTGGATTTTATGCCCGGTACCAAGCACCCTGTTATTGTGATACTTTCAAGACTTAAAAAGTACCAAACTTCACTATTTATTTCTTCTGCATTCTGGATTTAAACATAACTGGCAAAAGTAAAAGTAATGTCTGCCAAACCTCTCGGCTACAACAGGCGTGGCGTGATTTTAGTCTTTACGATTTCGTATCTAAAATAGCCAAAGATACTCATTCCAGTCTGAAAAACTAATTTAGGGAACACCAAATAGTAACAACTGTTTATCCACAAAACCTTATTCTATGTGTTCTATAGTATAATTTACAGAGTGCGTTCATTTTTAAACTCAGAGCTACATCACTAAAAAGTATCAAAAATCCTAAGGTTTATTAAACGTTAAACGTAAGTTATTACGTACAGTAGTACATCTGCATGTATGGACTCCCGTGTGGTATTTTATCGCAACATGACCTTGCTAAGACCTATAAATTATTGAATGAAACCACAGACTGATGTCTTGGAATGAATGGCAATGTATGCGGGAAAATTGCACCGCGGGCACCTTAACAAGTCCTTTTTATCCAATACTGAGCGGCTAGCTAGGGCATTGGTGGAGGTGGCAATTTATCACATTTGGTACTTGCCAGGTTTTTTTTTAATTAGATCATTATTTCCGGAGATTGGATGATCTCCGGAAATACAATACATACAATCTTACAAACAAACAAAATTCATAGTAACATTAGTATTGTTACCAATATTTGTAAAATACAGTTACTCATTAAATCGAAACATACGTTGCTCAAAAGATACCTATTTTGGTGTTGTGAAATTTGTCATAAATTTCACGATGTAACTCCTGTCAAGCTCAATTTATCGATCGGAGTTTTCTTTCAGATACAACAAACGTCAACATGAAGTTCGGTCGAATCCGAACTGACTGAAGGAATAGAATAGAATTCGTAGTAAGAAACGTCCAAACATTCGGCCGATATTTCGGATTTTGCACTTCGAAGCAGATGCAACAAACATCCCGGCACATATACCAGGAAAACTTAGCTCGAAGGGGGCTGCGAATCCAGTTTTTTTTATCCATGTGGCATATTGATCAATTTTACAATATATTTTGTGTTTATTTAGTTAGTAAAATGATGATTGTTGTTTTAAATTAATTAGAAATCTGGTCTGGCTTCTAAGTATTATACATATAGGAGAATTTAACGGCGATTCGTAAAAGAGACAAAAAATGGAGCCGGGCTCTCTTTTCACGTTAAATGTTGTTGAATTCTTTAGACTATCTTTAGTATTTAAGACTAAAGAGCAATTTAGTTACCTACCATTTTTTTTACAAGAATGGTTTAAATACAAAACGTATCCAATCACTTTTATCGATTAATAACACTCCCTCCAACCCCTTTGAAACGTAGATTTGAAAAAATATTATACTAGTAGTAGTAGTAGTACCAGCTTATTACTGTCCCACTGCAGGGCAAAGGCCTCTTCTCATACAGAGAAGGCATGCGCATTAATCACCACGCTTGCTCAAGGCGGGTTGGCAATTTCAGACTTATATTGACTATCGTAAGTCCAGGTTTCCTCACGATTTTCCTTCACCGATGTCAGTGATGTCCAAGTTAAACTTAGAAAGTACATATGAATTGAAAAACTCACATTGGCCAGGTTTGAACCCACAACCTCGACATATTATACTAATTACCTGTTAATACTAGCTAATAAGGGGATAATAATAGTAGCTTTCTTATTTATGTTATTAAGTTTATCGATTACGAACAAACACACAAGCAATCGAATCTTTCCTATTTATTTATAAAATAGTAGTTCAGTGAACCAAAGAAAGTTTGCCTGTTAAAATCACCTGGATACATTTGAATATTTTGTTCATGCACAAAATTATATTATGTACCTCTCTATTCTTAAGCGAAATCGTTACAAAAATTCATCATTTCGCAATATATTAAATAAATAAATCGGTTCTAACGTAAACTCTACGAGAGAAAAGCGGTTTCTCTAAATATTGTACGATCTCCTTTTCATCACCACATAACAAATCATGATCATTAAAAAGTAAATCCATTTTCACAAATAAACAGACACATTTCAAATAACACTGTAATGACGTCTGTCTGTAAAATCGAAACTTAACAACTCTTTAATTAAACTGGTTACTGGTTAGCTGAGTCGGCCAGCTTACCAGTAGCTAGTTTAACTTTGATGTTTATTCAAATCGAGATTTGATGACTTCCAAGGCGGCAAATTAAGTTTAACCCTAAGCCGAGTTTAAATCGAGATTTAAGTAAAAGCTGCAGGTCGCCCATAGATAGCTAAAAGAGGCGTCGATCGAATGGCACGCCACCGAGTACTAGCAGTTCATAAATGCATGAGAGTATAGTTTAACTGAATAGTTGTGTTTTCACTACGCAGTATTTACATCCGTGTCAGTAATGGGATAACAGCAACACGACGCGGTGTTTTAATATCTTAGAAGTTATGGTGTCTTTAATGCAAACATAACCTATACGTTATGCGTACCATTATCTATATAAATAAAAATGATTGTCGTATGCTGCTAGGCGCAAAAGTCGATAACCTACGCTGGACCAAATCCACTAATTCTTTTTTTATTGCGTTTGTTATCGTAAGGGGAAGGTTCTCATAGAACTAGAAAATTTACTCGGGACATAAGAAAATTTAACCAAACGCGGGTAATACCGCGGGGCGCAGCTAGTAAGTAACAAATAAAACACAAATTCTTTTGGAAGTCCACGTACTTGCGGAATACTGACAATTCTAATAAATATTAATACCCAATCCCACTTTAATTTCATGAACTATTTCGTCGTCTTCTTCTGTACATAGGTACAGAAGAAGGCCAGCTCCATACTCCGAAACTATGGCAGTGTTTAATTATATATGTAATAAGCTATTACATATATAATTAAATACTGCCATAGTTTTTGATAGATCCGACATACCTTAACTTCTAGAGGTTAGGACGTGTGTTTGTATTCATTTAAATTTGACGTTTGATAGACATATTTTATTTAAGAAAACGAAATCTTATTAAATTACATCTTGACGATTTTCTAAAGGGGTAACCAATTGAAATAAGTTTTATACAAATCTTATGGTATTGCAATTGCTACCAATATGGGACATGGTATTAATTCAACGTCTTTGAATTATGTCTGAGTAGTCTAGTAGTATGTGCCTTGGTATCATTGTTTTTTTTTATTTAAATGCGTTTTACCAGTATATATTTAATTGTGAGTACAATTACGTTTAAATATCTAAAATATTTCTTGCTGGTTATTATTGTTATTGTAACTCACAACCACAAAATCGCAAGAACATTATTCTTTTGTTCTTCATTATCTGTAAAGTCTGATGTATTATTTTAACCTAAATTACCTTCAAGCTTTCTACAGTAAAATGATAATCCACACAGCTGAAAAGTCGTTATCCATGTGTATAAGTATTATTATTTATATATTATTACTATCCACGTACAGAAAATACATATGTATAAGGTTCTACGTACACTTCATGTTCATTCTTAAATTAATCGTCAACTCGATTCTACCACTGAGTGAATACATAATTTAAACAATTGAAGAAACGAAATAAAATAAATAATCACATGGCATCGAAATATTCATCCGCATCGCTGTCAACAAGAAAAGTGCCCAGAACGCTGCACGTTGAATGGCAATACTGATTCTTGGGCCAAAAAAAGGTCACGTGACGAGTCGACCAAACGCATCGCGATTTCTCAAAAATTTAAACAATTAGTGTGTCAATAAGCTTCATGCCACCACGTGTTAGCGTGAGAGACGGTGAAGTTTATACGAACACGATGCTCGGTACTAGGAGTTCATGAGGCGTCAGCAGCTTGAAATTCGTCCGCATTTGCTGAGCTACCTTTAGGTCGTTATACCAGTCTGTACTCTTTGCCAATAGCCGTAGAGTCTACTGTTGAATGATTTAATAGGGACATGGGATAATGTTTTAAGTGTCAAACAAGTTTTGCTTTATTCGAAAACGGTTTTAAAACATCTGTGGCAGATTTTAAATGAATTGGGACTGAAAAGTTATGAAAATATTATAAAAATCAGTTGTTACTTAAATACCAATATATATTAACGAAGGTTAAGTTGAAAATCTCCATCAATGTGTTAGTATTTTGCATAAAATCAGGGAGCGACGCAATGTATTGTGACTTTGAGAGAATTGTTGGCGATAGTTTAGCGAATAAACTATTCAAATATTTAAGTTCATATAAGATTCATTGGTTTTGATATGTTTAAACATTAATAGCAGCAATATTTTCCAACGCAGGTTTTAACTGTCGCCGTTTTAATCGATTCACGTCATAGGTATTTTTATTGTTATTAAAATTATAGTCTTCTTGAGTACAAAGTTTATAAATTTATATTGTTTGACGGCCCGACATCCGCAACTCCATCATTTATTAATATATACAAAAAACAATGTATAAATATTTATAATGGGCTAACTAGTTGGTGCTTTATGCCAATTAGTTGCTGACTATAAATATGACCAGATATATATACTATGTCCACAGGGAAATAGAAAGAGAGGTAGACCTGTATCTAGTTGGGAAGACGACAACAAAAAAACAGCTGGCCCCAACTGGATTCAAGTAGCCCAATCTAGAGAGGACTGGTTATCTTTGGAGGAGGCCTTCACCTACAGATTAGTTCTTACAGAATGAAAAATAATTGTGTCATAATTTAGGAACCAAACTTAATTACTAACAAAACTAATAATCGTATGTAAAGTTAACTAGCTTAATGTAATCTAACCTCTTGTTTTATAAGCTGTAAGAAATTAAAGGATTTTTTTATTTTTATTTTATTTATTATGTTACAGTGTATATAATGATGGAAACTGGATGCAACTTTCGCGGTGAAATCGTGGAACGCGTGAAAACTTTCTGCATTAAAACCTAGTTAATACATAGAACAACTAGTTAGCTTGTGATAGTTTTCCTTTGCGAGTTTACGAGTAATAGTGACTAAGGAAGTAGTAAAGAATGTTTCATACAAATTCTATTGAAAATTACTGAGATGAAGTTGTTTTTGTTTTCCTCATATACGACGCGACGTCACATACGACCATATAATTCGAATATTTAAATTTTAAAAGTCTTAGCGGTCATGGTGACCGGTAGGTGGTTAAGGGTTAAATCCTTTGTGGCGGCACAAGTTTGTACCAGGAAACCATAACTCAAAGAAGGAAGCCGGCTAGAAAGAGAAAGATGTCACTTGTTGCTGGGCTATGACGTCATTCAAATACTAGAGGGGTGGTAGAGACGACACAGGGGCGTTAGCGTCGTACTCACGTTCACTTAGTGGAAATCAATAAGCTGTTGAACTCTCTTAGCCTTGAACTTGAGCGGAGTTCAAGGACCACAAGTACGTGGATCATGATAAACACGTTTTAAAATCTAAAGTTTACCTATATGATATATTAAATCAATTTGAGTTAATAGGATTATTAGAAAAACTACTTATGTTATTTAATGGTTGTTAAAAATAATAATTACTTAATATTTTTATGATTTTTCAACAAAAAAAATACAAACATTAAATGTTGACACAACTTTTAAAATTAAGAAAGAAAGATAAAAATAATGTTTATTTGCCACAGAGGACGTGCCTATTAAGTTTGTAAGTTTGAATGTAAAGGGAACTAAAGATCCGCTGCTAAGCATTTATTCACTGTTAGAAAGCTTCATTATTTCTGAGTACTAGTGGTTATAAATTATATTTATAATTATAATGCATATTAGCCAAACTATCGCAATATTAGTCTAGCAAGTCGGAAAAAAATACCTCTTAAAACCAAATTATTTGTCTACCTATAATGGTAAACAATGTATGACAACCTGGTCAACCTTAAATAGTTCTACAATAAAGTCCGCGACACTATGAAGCTATCTTTTATATATTTTTTTCTTTTACGTTGCTTTTTTATGTTTTGAAAAGTATTTTTTGACATATACATAATCATCCATAAGTAAATGGATGATTATTTAAACAACAGAGTAACAATCCTCACCAAAATAAATTATTTAATTGTCATAAAGACATCATGGAGATAAGATTTTCAATTGGTCATACAGTTTCGGAGATAATATTAAAGTAAAGAAAATACCACTCGCGCATAGGCCATGCATTGCGGACGTTCTAGCTATTTACCAATAGACGGCCTGGTAAATAATTTTATGAACCGTGGTTATAAGAATTTTTTCGGATTGATGATACTCTCGATTTATGAGGATCTACGATTGGCGAGGTCAGTTTGCAGATGGGTGACTGTTCATTATACATATATTGAGACTACTGCGTGCCTCAGAAAGCACTTTAGAACGTTGGTCCCGGCTGTCATTTGTTGATCTTTGACAGTATTTACGGGTAGTCGGCCCGAAAGTCGGACAACCAGTCATACCAAGGGGAATACTGTTGCCCAATAACTGAGTTGTGGAAGTCAGATAGGCAATCGCTCCCAATAAATGGTTTCCATCTGCATCCAGTCAGGCAAGGATAGGCAGACGAGGCGTTCACTTCAATCACTTGTCAAAACTTTGTTGCCCTCTTCTTCGTAAATACGTCATTCTGGCTGTTCTATGTAACATTGTTTATAAATAATGTTATGCATACTGAAGTTGCAATAAAAATCGAGTTGTTTTGAAGTTATTAATAATAGAAAATACCAAATATTCTCTTTAAAATTAATATACTCTATTCTCTTTATTCTTTATCATTGTCTTTCTACATTGGTAAAATGATGTGATCTGAATGTGATCGGATGTCACGGTCGTCCTGTTTAATTCACTAGGTTACACTATAGCGTACTTGGCCTACCTAGGCACACCTAGTATTAACTAATTGTCAGCAGTCACTAACATATGGCGGTGGACATTGTTTAGAAAATAATAAAATGACATCAAAATATTTCAAAGTTTGTACAAGCTTTAATGAGAAAAGTATTGCCTGCTCTAAGAATTATAATAATTTGATGTGTGATTTCTGTTTTAACCGGTTATCTTCCATTAAAATCTACTAATCTTCCATTATCTATCCGAAGGACAAGTAAAACGTGACTGATCTCAGATAATATTATGAGTGTAAAAGAAACAATACCATCCGTTATCACTTACACATCATACTAGGTGATACCTAAAACAATTTCATCGCTTTTGTATCGGTGTCGATCAGTGTTAGTAATACATTATTATACTGTGTGCACTCTCGGCTGGAACACGTCAATCTTAAGCGTGCGGTCATTGACCGCGCTATTGAACTGTATGGATAACAATATTATGGTAACATGTAGACAATGGTACAATTTTAATTAATTAACAAGGTATTGTGTTTATTCAACATTAAATAGACGTAATGGATGCAGTTTTCAGAGGAAATTCTACAGTTTCAATAGTATGTTTGAAGATATCATTGACAGTCTCAAGGTCATAGATTCTGATATTGTACCGAGGTATTATATAATATATATTGTATTTTATTTGTGGCGAGGGATCTTCAAATCCTCCCGTCCATATCATAGGATCATATTTGTTTGTAGTCTGCTGAAGAAAATTCCTATATTAAAATAGCATGAACGTCACCAATAAGGTCAATGTATATCTTTCTAGGGATTTTCCTGTTTAATCTATCTAATGTTAGTTCGTATTTGCATGGACAAAATGTTTCCCATTTAAAGATGCACCCAAATGTGTTTATATAAATAGTGAGATTTTGACGTTAATTTATCCCGAAGTTCGATGGAATATGGTGCATCTTTGTCTGACTAGCTCTGATAGCCTGTGCGAGAACGAGACCACCAATTTAACAGTGTTACTTCCTGTGCGTAAATGCTGTCGAACTTGCGGACTTCCGTTACCATGACAACGAGACGATTTCGTTCTACCAGGATGACAAGACCTGTAAAGAGTTTATGTCAACCAGCAAAAGTTGTTTCTAGTTCGAAGCTCGACCAAGAACACCGCACGATTTTCTTTTTCAATAGTGTTAAAACATCATTCTTGTTACTTTCAGACGTTTGTATTAACTGCATACCTCCATTTATAAAATATTTATATGTTCGCATTAAGAGATTTTATATAATTAATAACGGCTGACCTTGAATAATAATGACTGCTTATGATAACTTGATGCGGAAAATGCAGCGGCTACCAATTAATATGCCTACAATCTTATAAGCACGAAACAAAAACACCGACTAGATAATATATACCTAGTCAGTGTTTATGTTTCTTGTTTGACAACCGAATTACTTGATTGGACCTGGCCTGCTGAGTATCATGGCGTCGTCTGTTTGATATTATATTTAATGAAATATGGGGCTAGTGTGCCTTAATTATTAAGCTCGTAGCCTAACTAAATCTGCTACGACCGCGTAGCGATGTCACATTCGTCGTAACAACTTGGTAACCTGATTGTTTAGCAAAAAAAACTTCGTAAAACGTGTAAAACTTCGTCCATGTGATGATGGCAGCGCCGTTGTAGTGCGTGTTGCGTATTGTGACTCAGTTATCGTTTCTTTTGTCTTTCAGTATTAATCAAGCATTGAAATCTACGAATAAATTGTGTGCGATTTGTAGGACACCCACCCATTCAATGATAAGTTATGGAAAATAAAAATTCATTCTTGACCGATTGATTGTCAGTATTATCAACATTAAAATTATCAAAAATCTTTGAAATTGACCACATTATTTACTTTTACTACCAGGGCAGCATAGGCTAGCGCCTGGTACACTGGCTACATACAAACGTTTGGGGGCGGGACCGGACTGGCCTTATTGTCGTGGAGTTCAAGTTGTAGTTATATAGTAGAGTAAAGGACTAGGTTAACAGAAAATGTAAAGTTCAGTCTGTAAACACCCAGAGTGTGGCGGAAAAAGTAAGGAAAAATAAGTCAAGACTAACTGCTGGATAAAAACATTTATTTACATTTACTTGCTGGCTTATTAAAGTTTAAGAAATTGGGTTAGTGGATCCTATGGGATCTAACACGCAACTTATTAGCAATGTGTTATAGTTTGAAGTCTCATGCAATGGAGCGAGCCTAACTGCCATCAACTGGGCAGGTATCTAGACTCCGGGCACCTACTCAGAATTCCTGATAAAATAACCCGTCTCGTACCGTCTACGGAGGTGGGAATTTCTCTGTAACAACATGCAATTGACAATACAATTAATTAGGTGATGCTGTAAGTGGCAAATAATGCCTTGAATATTAAGTAAAGGAATCGGTGCAAGTTATTGAATTTCGTGACAACCTAATTTCACTTTGAATTATTAAAATAATGACCAGATGATACCAGTAGGCTATTTTGACTGTTGACTATAAGTAGGTTTAAAATATCTTTCTTTAATGTATAAAATAAAGTTGGGTTTGTTTGAAGACTAAGAATTAGAGAACCACTGGACCGATTTTTATGGTTTTTTATTTGTTGTATTTGTCTCCGTCCCAAATAGCAGAATAACTATTAAAAACATTGCAAAATTAACAAAAAATATTAATAAAAGAAAAAACATTTTCCCATCCAAAATGTTCAGGGGTTTCGTAACTATCAAACATTTAATGTTCATCCCGTCGATACAGTAATCTCTCCCGTCAAATTTAATAAAGGTTAAACCCAATTAAATAAAGGTTTCCAATCAGTATTGGTATAGTGTGCCCAACATTTTGTACAGCATGTCAAGAGCTTAATTTGCTTGAAAACGATACTCATTGGGACACGATAATCGTTGAAGCAATTATTTCTGCATCTTCAAGTAATTTGCGTATCTGACTTGAAGATGCAGAAATAATTGCCATCGTCATTTCTACATGCTTCCCATCTAATCCACGTGACCTGTGGAAAAAATACAAAGATAACATAGTCAGAACACATTTTACATCGAATTCGTTTCGAAATCCTGATCTTGAGGAGAACAAGGAGATACATAACCAGGTTTTATATCTTAAATTTATCACAGGATGGCTGGAGTCAAGGACATGGGAAGACTGGCGAAGAACATCAAAGTCTTCAACCGTTCCAATCAGATAGACTATAGGTAGCCAAATATCTGTTCTATAGTATAAATCTAAAAAAGTATCTTGCCAATAAAAAGTCTTTCTAGTATTTTGCAACTCTTAAAGTTGCCAATTTAAAAAAGTGCATGAGAATCAAATAACACATCAGTCGCACAGCACTTGTAAGTGGGTTAGGATTATTATTTGATTGAGCTGAAGCACACATACAAAGAACAATGTCAGATGTCCATAGTAACTTTGGCTCAATATTAATTTGTCATGGACAGTGAATATTCTTACGTTTCTTTGTGTTGTTTAGTGTCACAAACATTTCTGTGATTTCCACTTTTACATCGAACTTCTACGAAATAAGTTATTCAGACATTTTAAATTGAAGGTTATGTATTTTTACAGAGAGTAAATTAAACAACAAATATATACAGTAATTGTTTTTTTTTTTTACGTACCGCAGATATAACACAAGTCTATAACGCAAACGCAGATGAATTCGAGAAGGAAACAAATGTACACAGACAACAAAACAACACCGATAACAATCAATACAAGTCATGTCAACAATCAATACATGTGTGTCAATGTCAGTTAACAGTTTAGGCGGGCGCGATTTTGACAGAACTGCAGAAAACCGAGAACTCTTATCAGGGTTGCTATTACAAAGCTATTAAGCTATCGATCACAGGAAAATGGATTCCTTGAATTTCGTTTTTTTATATTCTTTAAAAATACTAACTGTGTTTATAATAAACACGATGAACGTATTATTTAAGTTAAAAAAAAAGTAAAGAGTATTTCTTTTTATTATTTAGAGTTATCTAAATAATAAAAGAAATATTTAGAATTATCGATTACAGTGGCAGGACTATAATTATTTAGAATTATCGATTACAGTGGCCAGACTGGCAACCTTTTATTTAAATCTGGAATTCAAGAACTTGATTATTAAAATAATTACTTATTTATAAGATTTTCTTTTGGAGCAGTTCTCGAAAAGCACTAAATATTGTTTTTTAAGTTGGTATTTTATATTTAAATTGTTGGAGGTAAAAACTTTGTGTCCGCGTGAATTTAGTCATAAAAGTTGTGTAGGCCGAAATCTGTCATTGTTCTTTTACTTATACAGACACCGGGTCTGCACACATAAGTACCTACGAACCCCAGATAAACGTTCGCACAATTTCATCTGATAGCCGGCGCTCCGACCGGAGTGCATGCTATCTGTTGTTCAATAAAAATATGTTAACTAAACAAACTCTATCGACGTATATGGTCACCATATCTTGTGTAGTGATGACTGATTTTTCATAAAATACCCAAGATTAACTTCAAGGCTCCATAATCAGATCTTTGTTACCACCTGCAATTATGCCAATGTATTAAACTCAGCGAGTCATAAGTAAAAGTTACTGGAATAGAGAGATGTGCTCTTAGCCAGTATACCGGGTAAGTAAGATACCCTAATGAGAGCGTATACGAGAGACAAAGAACAACACTAGCGTATCCGCAGGACCAGGTATCCGTGCCGACGATTTTAATGAGCCCTTGCATGATGAGTTTTTAAGAAAATGCAGAAAATAAAAAGCGAGTGAATCTTCCAATGAAGAAAAATTCGATTACCTTATTGATAACTACACTGATTTTAGATCTAGAACATCGGGATCATTCCGAAATAAAACTACCCGCTGCAAGACTAATCATACATTATTTTGAAGGTTTGCATGTCTAGGTATACTATCATGAAGCTCATTTTTGTGCTTAATATCTCCACAATATACAGTTCTCAATGAATTCACCGTAGGCACTGCCACAGTTGACCTTCTCAGTTGAGATATTTATTTATGCAAAGGACTTTATTCTACAGTTTCATTATGTGTCATGTGGCCTTAGTATTTAGGATGAGGCCTGACTATAATAACTCTGTCTAAAAATACGAATGGTTATTTTTCACATATGAGCAGTTTACATAACGATGAATATGTTTCTATACACCTATACAATAATTATGTTAGATTGCTGTGAACGAGAGAGCAGCAATATTTATGGTGCGCTAACTGACGTCTGATGTTTAAACCTAAGTGGGACCTAACCTACATGGAAGACTAATTTGCGAACCACCGCTAGTCCTGGGTCTTTTATCAGTTAACGATGGAATGATTTAATTTGACCCTATGAATAGCCCACACTGAGAGGAGTCTGAGATTTGATTCATTACAGAGCGCGCGCGCGCACAGTGCAGTGGCGTGTGAGATCTTTCCCGTTGTACATTATTGGGTCAAGTACAAAACTTATGATACCAGATCAGAAGTTTTGAAACGTGTTTAGTTCTTTTTTACTGGTGAGTAGTTTATTACGTCAGCTATCGATCAGTACATTTATTTTCTTATATTCTCTCATCTATTTATTGTTAAGTGTGGGGTACAATGAAATAATTTTAATGTTCGTTTATTTCTACTTGGTAGTTTCTACTTCTAGCTTGTTTTCTTCAATTAAATACTTTGCAAAAATACTTTTCAATAAGATGATGTCTAACAACATTGACACGCCCGATCGTGGTGAAGAAATACATAGACGAAATACAAAACAGTCAGATCGTCGACTACCTTTGCTAATACGGAACGTTTGTTAAGTGAAATGTTTCCAGTATGCATTTGCCACGGCCCGATGATAGGTCCAAGCGGCTCCAAACATCCGAATCCATTTAAAAGTATTCCTTTATATTAAACGTCAGTAATGTGAGCATTGCGACTTGTGCCGACAATGGCGAAAATTATCGAATTTGTGAATCTAGAGTCCCGCATTAATGATGCAAATAAATCTGCAATCATGGACATGATTCAGCGAATAACGGGCTTCACTTCTTTGTTAGTCATAAAATTATCGTGAAACGAAACGGAATAAGCTTATACGGAACGCGAATTGGATGAAGTAAAATCCGGTGTATATAATGTATATAATGATAACAATAAAGTTTCGTATGCAGACACGTTAAAACTTCGTTTGCTAAACGTGGTTCCAGCAATGGAGCAATGAAGTCGCGCGCACCACTGCGGTGTCTCGCTGGGTACACCGTGTATGCATTCAAGCTAAGTGCCGTGGGTCTCCAAGTAGCAAGCGTTATGAAAACTGCGAGGTCTGACGTTTTACTACGTGTCGCTAACAAACATCGACTTAAAAAGTTAGTATCGATGTTTTTAAGTCTTCTGGCTTACGACTAGAACAACACAAAGTGTCATAAACTAGTTAAAGACATCCCGTCTGCAGAGGAACACACCGATTTTTTAATAATATTGTGTGAATAATAAAAATAGAAAAACAGACATAAAATATAATGTGGGCATAATATAATGTGATATGTTCAATGTTATGACATTACAATCAAGCAATATGATAACTACCGACATGATGCGATCTTAATATTTATTACTATTACCTTAATATTGTAATAAAGACAATTGACATTACACTAATTAAATAGTATGTTTAGTGCTTTCCCTTTCGCTCGTCAGTATGTATCTGCATTATACTTGGAGTTCGTTGAACTCGCAATTACGCTTTTGATTATAGTACGTTCATAGTCAAGCACAATCCCTGTACTTATTACCCAATAATAATGAATAAAGTATGGACAGGATGTGAGGACATTTGAAATGTCATTACCAAAGGATGGTATGACAGCAAAATGAATGTCATAATAACTGATAGCTGTTTTAAAATACCTCATGGCTTGAGGTAATATTCAAAAAGTAATTTTCAATACTGAGTGATATTAATTACTGGTGTTAAATATACTGGTGCATACAGATGACCAACACTAAATCACGACGTTCTCCTGCATATGTGTGCGTGAAACCATGTGCACAGCTAGCAGGGGGAACGACATCTTGGTAGTGATAGTACCCTGGTACAACCAAACTATTTATAGTTTATGCTTACATGACGCTAAACTTATAGTAAACTGTTTTCATTAATTAGGTTAGTGAAAAAGTATGTCTTGTAACTCAACATGTCTATTGGGACTTCCAATTTTTTTTGAGTTTGCGACATAGTGCTTAAAAATACTACAAACCGAAAACAAAATTATTTTTAAGTCACATTTCAACAGTGATATCTTTTATTAAATAAAAAGAGTTTACTACTTTTCGCTTCAAAATCTTTGTGATAATTTACTTCATTGGAAAAAAATACCAACAATAACATTACTTATTATCATAAAACAGTTCCAAAACCCTTATTTCTCACCAGTACCTAAATAATAAAACTGTTAACTAAAGAATTGGCACCGACATAAACCTATTTTGGACTGCCCCTCAAAGTTCCACATGCAATGTGGACGAGCTATTGATTTTGAGGATTCGAGACTTGCAGCTTTTCCCTATGGCGATTGCGCGTATGCTTTAGAGTCCGCGAAATAACATGGTGTTAGGATTTATTGTAGAAAAATATTTTGATCCTTAGGCTTGTTATTTTTTCGGATTTCAGCCGGTTCGATTACCGAGTGTGGCAAGCAAATTTTCGAAAATTTTAGAATGCAGATTTGTTTCATTTTATAAATATATTAATGTTTCCATTGAGTAAAATTTGCCATCCCCGGTAAGGTTGAAACATCCAATATGTATATTCATGCAATTCGATCTGAATTCGCATCACCTATAATTTATATGCTCCTAGTAGCGTGAGAAATTTCGAAGGCGTTTTGATCAGAGATGAGCTTGCACTAAAAAATCGCGAATTCTATTTAAACCGATAAATAAGTCATTATGCTGAAGACCATTACTGAAAAAGAACATTCATTTTTCATAGCAATTCATGAAATTTCAATACATTATATATCTGTAAACAGTAGATTTCAATACAAGCACGGTCCTTGAACTACACACAAGTTCAATGCTAAAAGTTCACAATGGCTTCTCGATTTTCTGCTGAATTACAGCACTCACAAGACTATGTCACCCTTGTTTCTACTGCATGCTAATTAAAAAATTAAATTAAATTAAATTAAAACTAATGTAACAGCGCCATCTATGTTTCACACATGGAACTAATATAACAGCGCAATCTATGTTCGACACATGGAACTAATGTAACAGCGCCATCTATGTTTGACACATGGAACTAATATAACAGCGCAATCTATGTTCGACACATGGAACTAATTTAACAGCGCCATCTATGGGTCACACATGGAACTAATATAACAGCGCCATCTATATTCGACACATGGAACTAATTTAACAGCGCCATCTATATGTCACACATGGAACTAATGTAACAGCGCCATCTATATTCGACACATGGAACTAATGTAACAGCGCCATCTATATTCGACACATGGAACTAATGTAACAGCGCCATCTATATTCGACACATGGAACTAATTTAACAGCGCCATCTATATGTCACACATGGAACTAATGTAACAGCGCCATCTATGTTCGACACATGGAACTTTTATAACAGCGCCATCTATGTTTGACACATGAAACTTTTATAACAGCGCCATCTATGTTCCACACATGGAACTAATATAACAGCGCCATCTATGTTTGACACATGGAACTAATGTTACAGCGCCATCTATGTTCGACACATGGAACTTCTATTACAGGAGTTACGAGTATAATTGATACAAAATCGATATTTTTACCTGATATTTGATTAGATGTCAATGCTTTACGAGTATTTGTGCCAGCGCTAGCGAATATCTCCGTCTGTGTTTTGATGTAAAACATTATTTTTGTACGAGTATTATATTGTATGATGAATGGAAGAAGATATTTTGTGAACTTACTTCTGAATCTTTCATTGTTCCACTAAGGGGATAAAACCAGGATAAATAAAATGGCGCAAAGTCGTAACTATTGCTAACACAGGGAGTACCTACTTGTATTAGTGGATTTAAACATACGAAAACATTGTATGTTAAATAGATATTTAATTTTACAAGCGCACGGAAATATATGGTTTTAATATTTTGTTCCCTTGACCTTTTTAATGAGTGTATTTCATTCGGAATACAAGCTCACTGAGTTTAGAAGGTGACAATGATTGATGACTTTTGAAGTAAATCAACTAGACGCAACAGACTGTAAGTAAATTTTAATCGTGGGGCGTAAATACGAGTACACTAAGTTAAGTTTATATTTCGCGATAGGAAGTTAAGTATTCTACTACCAACATTTAAGAAAACCTAACTGATCTGACGGCATACTTGGCGCAGTTGCTAGTCACGTATTTGACTTTAAATGTTTGTAAACTCGACTACGACACAGGATAAACTCTTAGTTTAGGGCAACGTAAAAGAAATCACTAAAACCTTAAAGAACTACTGAACACTAGCTAACGCTACAGACGTTGTCCGGTTCCTATAGCGTTTAACACAAATACGTACCCAAAGCGTGACAGATAAAGATAAACTAACAACAGCCGGGAACAACAGCTTCACGTGTTTTCCCGCACGGAGGAGTCTCGAGTCTCCCATCACAAGACTGATCTCAGCAAGCGTAGCTTAACCTTCGATCACCCTGTGCGGCTGTTTTTATTCAGATCATTATATAAATAAAATAAAATAAAAATAAATCTTTAATATTTTGCTATTGCTCAAGCTTACCGAACCGAACCGCATATTTTGAACTGTTATTGGTAGACACATAAACTAAATGAAAAATAATGTAGCTGCTATATAAACAAATGATGAAATAAAATAAAGGTGATTAAAAATTACATAGTGTTAAATCCTGAACATTTTGTATCGCAATACGTAAGTATTTTTTGAAATATTTAAAAATGTAATGAATATAGAAATAAAGGAAATAATTATTATTTATAATATTATTAATATACGTTACTATTATATTGCAAATGAAAGGGTGCTTTTAATATGCCTCGCACCTTAAGTTGACCCTTCAAATGTCCCAGTGCCAATCAAATGTCAAAAACTTGTCAAAGATGTAGGTTAACTAAACGGATTTGTGAAAGATTGAATCTGAAATTAGAATGTCAACGTTATTAAATTTACGGGAATGATTACTACAATAGTTCATAATGTTTAACACTAGTTTATATTTTTTTAACATGTTGATGGCCAACTAAAAGTTTTCAAAGATATCATTATAAACAAAATACTATCTTGGTATTTTTATGTTTTTCTATTTGGTTATTTATATGGTCATAGGGCAAATTTAATGAAACGTCTCTACTAAAGACCAATTACAATAAATAGAGCTAAATAAGCTGATGTTTCTTCAGGTACCAGGCAAGCCAGCGCCCTTCGCTTCACATTATTTAACGAATTCAGAAAGTGGTGTTCACGAGTTCTCCCCGGCTGCTTCTCATGTCTTTTGGTGGCCGACTTATTAATTAAATATCTTTTCCGAAAAAACACATATTAATTTCTTAGTCATTCTAATAATCTACTCGAACAGGTATTACTGATACAGGGTTATTACTGATTTTCATTTCCATATTGGATACCAACCAGTACCGCGGTACGACGCCGCGACGATAGTTATTAGTCGCAGGTACTAGGCTAACTTCAATCACGAGACGAGCGTTAGGAGTTGTCTTCAGTAACTAAGCGATACCTAAATCTGTTTCAATAAAAGTATTGTAAGTACAATTACTTATAACCTAAAGAAACAGTTTAAAATAAATATTTTAACCATTTTAGGTAACGGTTGAAAAATGATTTCTTGAGTTAGGTACGTTGCGATATTTGTTTTGCGTTAACTCCGCGCGGGAAAATGCGCAACAAGTGATGACGCCGTTTTGTACCAGGAAACCATAAGTCGAAAGAACTCCAGTAGGCCAGACAAGGATAGAATGCGTTACATGCAGTAGATACAAGGGTGACTTGAACTTTTAGCATTGAACTTGTGTGTAGTTCAAGGACCGTACTTGTATTGAAATCTACTGTTTACAGATATATAATGTATTGAAATTTCATGAATTGCGAGTACTAGAAAAACTACGACCCTTAAATCCAGTATTATTTGAAAGTCTGTTAAAAACTAATTGAAATTTCTTTATGTATAATTTTTCACTAATAGATTTATGTAAATCAAAATTACTTCCTATTAAGAGACTATTCAGTTTCATAAAAGGAGAACATTATTTGGAGCAAGCCCCATATAGTCATTTCCTAATGAATGTTCTTTTTCAGTAATGGTCTTCAGCATAATGACTTATTTATCGGATTAAATAGAATTCGCGATTTGTTAGTGCAAGCTCATCTCTGATCAAAACGCCTTCGAAATTTCTCACGCTACTAGGAGCATATAAATTATAGGTGACTCGAATTCAGATCGAATTATATGAATATACATATTAGATGTTACCGGGGATGGCAAATTTTACTCAATGGAAACATTAATATATTTATAAAATGAAACAAATCTGCATTCTAAAATTTTCTAAAATTTGCTTGCCACACTCGGTAATCGAACCGGCTGAAATCCGAAAAAATAACAAGCATAAGGATCAAAATATTTTTCTATAATAAATCCTAACACCATGTTATTTCGCGGACTCTAAAGCATACGCGCAATCGCCATAGGGAAAAGCTGCAAGTCTCGAATCCTCAAAATCAATAGCTCGTCCGCATTAATACCAGGATGTCATAACTGAAAACAGCACATTGCATGTGGAACTTTGAGGGGCAGTCCAAAATAGGTTTATGTTGGTGCCAATTCTTTAGTTAACAGTTTTATTATTTAGGTACTGGTGAGAAATAAGGGTTTTGGAACTGTTTTATGAAAATAAGTAATGTTATTGCTGGTATTTTTTTCCAATGAAGTAAATTATCACAAAGATTTTGAAGCGAAAAGTAGTAAACTCTTTTTATTTAATAAAAGATATCACTGTTGAAATGTGACTTAAAAATATTTTTGTTTTCAGTTTGTAGTATTTTTAAGCACTATGTCGCAAACTCAAATGAATTTGGAAGTCCCAATAGACATGTTGAGTTACAAGACATACTTTTTCACTAACCTAATTAATGAAAACAGTTTACTATAAGTTTAGCCTCATGTAAGCATAAACTATAAATAGTTTGGTTGTACCAGGGTACTATCACTACCAAGATGTCGTTCCCCCTGCTAGCTGTGCACATGGTTTCACGCACACATATGCAGGAGAACGTCGTGATTTAGTGTTGGTCATCTGTATGCACCAGTATATTTAACACCAGTAATTAATATCACTCAGTATTGAAAATTACTTTTTGAATATTACCTCAAGCCATGAGGTATTTTAAAACAGCTATCAGTTATTATGACATTCATTTTGCTGTCATACCATCCTTTGGTAATGACATTTCAAATGTCCTGACATCCTGTCCATACTTTATTCATTATTATTGGGTAATAAGTACAGGGATTGTGCTTGACTATGAACGTACTAAAAACAAAAGCGTAATTGCGAGTTCAACGAACTCCAAGTATAATGCAGATACATACTGACGAGCGAAAGGGAAAGCACTAAACATACTATTTAATTAGTGTAATGTCAATTGTCTTTATTACAATATTAAGGTAATAGTAATAAATATTAAGATCGCATCATGTCGGTAGTTATGATATTGCTTGATTGTAATGTCATAACATTGAACATATCACATTATATTTTTGCCCACATTATATTTTATGTCTGTTTTTCTATTTTTATTATTCACACAATATTATTAAAAAATCGGTGTGTTCCTCTGCAGACGGGATGTCTTTAACTAGTTTATGACACTTTGTGTTGTTCTAGTCGTAAGCCAGAAGACTTAAAAACATCGATACTAACTTTTTAAGTCGATGTTTGTTAGCGACACGTAGTAAAACGTCAGACCTCGCAGTTTTCATAACGCTTGCTACTTGGAGACCCACGGCACTTAGCTTGAATGCATAAACGGTGTACCCAGCGAGACACCGCAGTGGTGCGCGCGACTTCATTGCTCCATTGCTGGAGCCACGTTTAGCAAACTAAGTTTTAACGTGTCTGCATACGAAACTTTATTGTTATCATTATATACAATATTGATACCGGACTTTACTTCATCCAATTCGCGTTCCGTATAAGCTTATTCCGTTTCGTTTCACGATAATTTTATGACTAACAAAGAAGTGAAGCCCGTTACTCGCTGAATCATGTCCATGATTGCAGATTTATTTGCATCATTAATGCGGGACTCTAGATTCACAAATTCGTTAATTTTCGCCATTGTCGGCACAAGTCGCAATGCTCGCATTACTGACGTTTAATATTAGGGAATACTTTTAAATGGATTCGGATGTTTGGAGCCGCTTGGACCTATCATCGGGCCGTGGCAAAATGAAGGCCAAATATGAAGGCCATAGCATTAGTAAGTTTATTTATTACCATTTTGGTACGTAACCCTTATGGGATCTCTTAGTTATCCGCCTGAAACAACCCATTTTCTTAGAAATAGGTAAGAATTAGAAAAAAAATAGTAATCAAAATTACTAAGGTCAGCGGTCCCTCAAGAGTCAAGAGACACAGCCACTTATATAATGATAAATTTAGTTGCACAAAACCAAATCCTGTATTATGTAAATGAAGGTACTTCCCGTTAACTTAGGAGCATGGAGTTCGACTACAATCAGCATAGGGCGTCACGTTACAAGTGAAGAAATAAATAATAGATTGTATGTTATAAACATATTAGCTTTTACGATTACAAACTTACATTTGCAGGTGTAACAAAATTAAGTTAGTCTTCCAATCCGGAACGGGTAATTCATAGGCCTTGTTACTTCAGTGAAGCCGAGGTCAGCCACTAAACGAAACCCTCGGGGCGCGAGACATACTCGCACTCGTCTGGTTTTTTAAACTTAGCAATGTAGTTTTGAAGGCAAGTCGATAGTTCTTTTATCGTAAGAAAACTTTGAAATTAAATGAAATGAATCCTTTGTAATCGACGGCGTACCGGAAGGCATAACGTGGTTAGCCCCACGCGGCGAACGTATGTAAAACGTGTTGCTTAAAATATAGAACAAATATCGTTCACGATTGACGGACGCCCTTTCTGAGAGACACTCTTTGTGTAAGCTTTCAAAAACTGGCTCAAGACCGCTACTGTAATTGTCACTTTTCAATCGACGAAACGGTTGGCGCAGTGGTTGAGCCATGGGCTGCTGCGCCGCGTGTTGTGGGTTCGATCCCCGCACGGAACAAATATTTGTATGACCTACAGGTAGTTGTTCCGGGTCTGGATGTGTGTGTATGTGAGTTTAAATGTTTGTAATGTGTGGGGCAATGTTTATAAAAAAAAACTTTTCTCTGGTCCTCTAAAAATGTCCACTTAGCAGCCGACCTGGACAAACTTAGTTGGAAGAAAGGCTCAGCAGGTTATGATGGTTATTGCTGGAATCGTTTCTTACCGCGTGTGAGTACCAGTAGTAATAGACAGAAACGTCATATGACTGTAATTGGTCGCTTTGACCAGCTGTGCACATCGTCACCGGCTCTGTCAATGATTATAGCAGGGCGGGCCTATGTTTTAAAAACGAAACCTGCAGAATCATTTACCCACAAGGATAAGTCGTGGAATAGCGGATATCGGTCCGTCAAACAATACAAAGGTCGGAAGGAATGTGGTTTGAACATTATTCTATGGAAGCTAGCATATTCATAGTCACCCGATTCTTCTGAAATATTGTGTCAGGCAATTTCATGCAATTGTACAAAAGTTAGGTAATCGTTCAGCTACTTTCATCAAAATAATTAATATAACCGACTGAGGTTCATAAACTATATAAGCACCGAACATTTCTCTGACGAAAACATGAATAGGATTGAAGGACAAACTCAAGTTTGTAACGTACAACCGTAACGTAAAGTAATTCATTGTTGGACTGGGGTGGGCCGGCCACAGCTGGGCAGTAATTTTGTACTGTATTTCATTAGTACCCGGTCGGCCGGTCAATAATGTGATTTGAATTGGGAACCTTAAATACAAAAACTAACTGGGCGTCAATATAGCATATCGAACAGTACAGAGGGACTATCAGAAGAGGTAAAACGACAACCAAACTGTCGGATCTACCATACAACGGCCGCTCACATCACGAAATGGCCTTCATGCTCGTGAATTGAAAGCACACCTTTAAAACAGTAGTTAAACGTCAGGTTGTATGCTTTCCAGGACGAGAGCACCCTCGGCGGGCCTTCACAGCAAATGGGAGCGCGCGGCAACGTGCTCAACAGAGTGACGCACCAGCAGGACAAGTGGAAGCGCCAGGTCCGCGAGCAGCGCCGCAACATATACGATAGACATACGATGCTGAACTAGGACTCGCTTCATACCTCATCCGTTGCGTAGCTACACTAAGGTACACTCAGTACACTGTTACCGGGCCCCGGTTGTTGTAGTGTTGTGTAGTGGCCATTGAACATATTTATCAACTCATGTATGGAGAACACAATTTGCATTTGACTTTTGTGTTCATTGAAACACTTGATGCGGTGTTGATTTCGGTATATTTGTAGTAATACTATAATGGCGGCAATTGTTAGTGATTTCATCAAGTTGAATGTGTAGTGGAAGCCCGCGAAATTCAATTTTCATAGGTGTTTTTCAATTCGCAGCTCAATATTAGGTTGTATGTTATTAGAAAAGTCATTCGCGACCGTCACAAATGTGTATTTCAAGAAGTATTCATAATTACATAATTACACGACTTTTTAAGTTCAAACTGTGCGATGGAACGAAGATTTCTATTTTAACAATTATAATTTAGAAATTTATAAGGGTGTTTTTAATGATAATATTTCGAGAAATGTACGTTTGTGACGGTCGCGAATAACGTTTTCTATAACATTTTACCTAATACTGCAATCAGCAAAATACCTACAACATTTTGATTTTGCGTTCTGCCGCCACGCATTAGCCTTAATGTGAGTATTTGATACACTATTGGGAAAAGCAATCAAAATTAAAAAAATAATAATTAGCTACAACATATAACAAAATAAACTGTTAAAGTATGATGAACATAAAATAACTTGTGCAAAAAGTTAACTAAAATGAAAGAGTCGACATCCATTAGTGACCTATTACCGATAAGGACTAAGCAAGAGATGTCAAATTGGTATATGCCTTGAACTTCGCCATGTTTTTGGTCCAAGCGTTTGAATGTCCAATTGGGTTTTTGAATTATTATTTTTTGTGATCAATGGAATTAAAAAAAATTATGGAGTAAAACTGCTTTTATTTTTTTTATTTTTTGCTCTGCTTTAAAAGTTATATTAAATAAAAAAAGATGTATTGAGCCCAGTGCCGAAAACACGCCGACAGTTCTCGATCAAAACCCGAGCGCGCGTGACGTCACTATGTTAATTTTTACTCATCGTAGCACAGAGTTTATACATTGTTTTGACTTGTAATTAATTTAATCAGATTATTTAGATTATTTTCAATATATTTATAAATATATAGAAAAATGTCAATCCTTAATATGTATCGTGCTTGCTTGTTTCGTACCGTTATGTACGAATACTACAAAAAATCTGCCCAGAAATAGATTTCAAATGCGCTCCAAAATGCAACGAAACCAATTGTTCCAAGCTGTGCGCCGAATAAATCCCAAAACAACATACAAGTTTTTTTGTGTTGCGGATAATTTCTAATGTATAATTATATAACACCACGCCTGCATTATCCAATGGGTTAAGCAGAAGAGTTATAATACATCCATGTTATGCCAGTTATGTTTAAGTGGTTCATAAACGGTGAACCCACCTAGTGCCAAAACTTGAAAAGAGTATGCTCAGATGGTTTGGTCACGTTGAGAGAATGAATGAAAGACGACTAACAAAAGGTACTTATAAGGCAGATGTAAGCGGAAAAGCCGGAATTGGACGCCCTAGACGGACCCATAACGCTCATGCAAGTCTTGTGCGTTCATATTTGAATGCCTAACGGCTTTTTTTTTACGTTACTATGAGAATAGTTATCTATATGATGACTGCACTAAGAGTACGTCTTATGTCACACGCTTGAAATAAAGTAAATAAATTAAAAATATTTATGGTATGTGCTGCTGTGAATGATTTTACAGGGATCTTATTAGTAAGTATAACGCTCACAAACGCATAACATTGAAGTGAGATATTTTAACTTTGCCCCTGGTAGGTATTACGAATTAAGTACTTAGACGGACACGTAACACTGTGCACTAGCAATGTTGCAAGTAGCTGTCGTATATTTCATTGTTTGGATGATTTTTCTCAATATTATTTTGTTCTTCTAAAGTGCACTTAAATCACGCCTGTATTGCCCTAAGGGTTGGGCAGAGCTCCTCCTATAGTAACACCCACATCTCGCCAGTTATGTTTAAGTCCCATGTAATGGAGGCAAGCCTATAACCAGGCACAAAACCAGACTCCAGGCTGCTAATGACAAATTTCCTTTGACAAAAACTCAATAACACTGCCTGATCTGGGAATCAAACTCGGGACCTCACGCTCTGCAGTCGCGCTGCGGCACACTAAAACAACACTCAAATATTGATTATAAATTGCAATAAATTTTACAGTATTACGGAATATTTGGGAAATGTCCAAATGCTGTATTAAATACCCGCGACTGTTCCAACATATTAATTTAATAATTTAATATTTCGGTATATTTCGGTATATATTTTAATTTTATTTTTACGGTTTCGCCTGCGTTGTTCGTTATTAAAAACCAGCCAAGAACAAGTTGTACTCGCGCACTGAGGTTCCGTAACCTCGCTGATTTCAGAACAAGTGTTTTGTTGTGTGTCAATAATTTAGAGACATCTTTTTTTACTTTGGGGACGTGATGCATATATCGAGTCTATTTTATGTTTTGCAGAAAAGAGCAATCAGAGCAATATATGGCCTCCGTAGGCGGGATTCTCTAAAGGAACTGTTCAAAAATATCAATATCGTGACTGTGCCTTGTCAATATGTCTATGAGAACATCATGTACGTCAGGAAAAATTTAAACCTATTCAGTAAAAGAGGTGAAAGACACCATTTGGACTAGAAATAGGGACCAACTAGATCAACCAGGTTTCAGACTGGCTAAAGTAAAGCATCCTTCATGGGGTACTGTTTAAAATGTTACAATAAAATACATATGCACATACTGCAACTGAATGACACTAAATTTAAATCTTGTATAAAACGCACACTATGGCGTTGGGGGATTACATCGCTGACAAAAATGCTTGGCCAAACGCTGCTTGTCCTGCTCCACAAGGTCGCTTTAAGTAATTTGATAAGCATTCGGAAATATTGTTGGAGCTGCTGAAGATTGTAAAGCTAAATATGTTTGCATTGTATAAATTCGATCTCGTAGTATTGTATAATTGCATAGCATATGAGTGAGCACTAAGTTCCTGCTACCATTTACTACAAGCTAAACATTCAAGTCAATGAAAGACGTACCCTTTCATTGACTTGAATGTGTCCTGGCAACGGAGAGTTTGTCATGCTCACTCAAATGTCTCGCTGGTGGTGACGTGTGTGTTGGATCACTAAGTTCCCTTCAAAATGGTTGAGCTAAATGGTGCTAATCCATACGTCATGTTCGTGAAGGGGCGCCGCAAGTAGGGACTGGTCATCTCTTAACTGCCACGGCCTGTTTTAATTTCTAAATTGTCAGTTGGTTTTGGTTTTTAATAATATACCTAATAAGAAATGATGTAACCAAATATTTGTAACAAAATCATGACTTAAGTAGAGTGGCCATGGAGTTTCTTGCCCGTTCTTCTCCATAGATACCTACGCTTTGGAATAGGCGACTAGCTTCATTTTTTCCGATTCTTTGACAATTCAAAAGTACCTGTAATTGGTTTATTTGAAATAAAGGCTTTGGCTTAATATAATCTACTTACTTAGTTTTATTTAGTATTATTTTATTAGAACATCAGTTTATAAGTGGTTCTGTACATCTTTCGGAAAATACAAGTATATTATTATCTCCTTTACTCATAGTAAACCTTATAAATTATATTTTTAAATATTTCAATATATTATTATTATTTATTATTACTTTTACATCGATATGTACTGCAGTATACTTCTGTAAACCATGTTAAATGATTTGTTTCGTTTAGCAAAAAACATGTAGATTTTGCGAATAAGAAAGACTTGAGTAAGTTGTTTAGAGCCGACCATGGGAAAAACATGGCGTGTCTAAATGTATACCTGCTACCTTTAAAGATTGACCTTGCGATTTATTGATCGTCATTGAAAATGCAACAATGCAAAATGAATTGCTGACAATTAATAATTTAGACGGCATGGTTTGCGGAGTGACTGAAAAATTAGCTGCTGCGCTGCGTGTCGCGGGTTCGATTCCCACACGGACCTATAATTTGTATGACCTACAAGTATTTGTTCCAAGGTTGGCTGTTTTGTATGTGAGTTTAAATGTTTGTAAATTCACCCACGATACAGGAATTTATTGTGAAGTTAAGTTAAAAAAGGGTATTATTGGGATGCGTGGTATAAGCACATTACCATCTATCGTCTTCAGTTACCATCTAGCATCCCGCCCGATCAACACATACCTTCTGCTTCCTCTTTCTACTTAAAAGCCCCGCAAAATCTGCAATCTTTGCTCATTGCTTCTATTTTTATAAGGTGCGACTGGTACTTCGTGTGTGTTACTAGTGTTTCAACCAATGAAATTTTAAAATTTTATACTATGTTTTTCATGACGTTGTGTGTGGGATTGATCCAGGTATAATTTCGGGAACAGTGAAATAAATGCGTTGCTTGATTGAATATGGAATTTTCAGTCGAGAAACATTAAAAATTAAACCGATTAGCCAGAATCCACGTAGCCTCAACATTACGATGCGCGAATTTCTGTAGGCGCTTGCGGGAATCAGAGAGACCGAACTAGCTGTTTTTTCTGTAATACCTTCAATACCAAAATATTGCCAGTTTGCTCACCAAATCGGACTTATTGGCGGTTCAAATAAAAAACCTTGAAAATCAAGGAACGATTGTAGACATTCTCTGTATTCCTGGTTTCCATCCCGCCGCTTTCTTTTGTCGTCAAACAAATCACGGACGATTGACAGATATTATTGATAAGCATTCTGGGTCAGGCGCTTTTGAAATTTGTGGAATCGAATTAACATCTTATTCTATTGTTGTAATTTGTGTTTATAGAATTCCTAAATACTCATATTTGACATTTTATGATACAGTTGAAATTGTTTTTATTAGTTTATGTTTGATAAAAGAAAAAGAAGTTATATATTATGGCGATTTAAATACTGATAAAAAATAATAGTATTACTTTGGAACCAGAAAATATTGAAAAGAGTTACAACTTGACCTTAGAAATAAATCAACCCAGAGGCTTAGTAGTAACACATGTACCGATAATCTCGCGAATAACATACAAAGAGGATGTAAAGCTGAAATTATAGATCTCATCCTTCCTGATCACACATCGAAATACTCAGGGTTCCCATAAATAAAACATGATGCTTAAAATTCTGGAAAATTAGACTACTTAAAAGAAGACTACTCCACAGAGGAACTCAAAATATTCAGAGAATGCATTCAGAGATTAAGTTTTAAGGATGTTTATGAAAGTAGCAATGCCAATATAACTTACAAAATATTTTATGAAGCGTCCCTATTCTACAAACTTTGCTTCCCTGATAAAATAATAAATATTTATGAGTTGTATGTAAAATAAGCAAGGTGTAGTGTTACTTTTGCTCACGGGTGCGCTGCTTGCGCGGTGCACGGCGGCTGGTATACGTAGTTCCCAAAAAAAGTAATAGATGGCGTGTACGCTAAATTACCATGTTTTTTTCAATTATACTTATTTATCATTTGGAGGGGCATGTATGTATGTATGTATGGGACTACATAGTTTACAGAGCTTATTTGCATATATGGAGTGCACGCCGCATGTAGGATTTGACGGTATGTCCACAAAGGTGATAAAATTTGTAAATGAACTTGTAGCACCCCTAGTAGCGCAAATGTTGAACCTTGGCATTGTTGACGTAGTTTATCCTGAAGACTTGGTGAAAGTTATTATTAAACCACTTCATAAAAAGAAAATAAAACTCATATGAAGAACTATAGTTGTTCATATCAGTTTTATTTCCAGTGGCTAAAATTTCTAATTTTAAATTTTAAAAAAAGTTCCCCCACACTAGTAATTCCTCAACTACCTGTAGGCCATACAAGTATTTGTTCCGTACAGAAATCGAATCCACGACACGCGGCGCAGCATTAAATCAAAATAGAGTACCTATACATGCTCTGAATATTTGAATAAATAAAACATACTTATAAATAAACAGTTGTCTTGCTAATAATGGTTAGTAATTAATTAATGAATACCATTATTACAATAAAACCAAGTGTTAACTAGATTTCCAATAAAATATTATACCTTAAAACCATGAAACATTATAAAGTACCAAAAGTAAATATAAGACATTGTAACTGTGACATTGAAGAAGTTAAAGTTGTAAAATTATTAGGTTTATTCCTCGATAACCAACTTAACTGGAAGGCCGACATAGGCAACCTAAGTTAGAAAATAAATAATCAGCATACGCACCTAAACTCGAGGCCAACATGGACGTAGTAAGTAAGCACTTTTCCAAATTGCTAAACGCCAACATTGACGACCTAAGCAAGAACAGAAATAAAACAGAATACGCACTCTTCCAACTTTCTAATTTATTATTATTTATTTATCGTGCATTCTCGGCAGCTGGTGACGCATTCGAGCCCGCCGACTCGAAACTGCAGATGGAGGCGTTTTGGACACCTCCAGCTGATGCTGCTTTGCTGACTTTGACTTTGCTTCAGGAGTCCTTCAGCAGCCTGGTGGCTAAAGGCCAACATGGATGACCTTGGTATGCATAATGTCATGACAGCCCAGTGGTTTAGGCCTCGCCTCTTGTGCACGAGGTTGTGGGTTCAAACCTGGGCAAGTACCAATGTGAGTTTTCCAATTCATATGTACTTTCTAAGTTTATCTTGGACATCACTGACATCGGTGAAGGAAAACATCGTGAGGAAACTTGGACTTATAATTAATATAAGTCTGAAATCGCCAATCCGTCTTGAGCAAGCGTGGTGATTACGATACGACCTTTTCCATGGTTGATGAGGAACTTTAAATCCTTTTCCTCATACCCCCAAAATTGCACAGATAATCTTCGAGATAGTCCCTAAGATCTAAGGTCTGTATCCTAAGATGGATGACTGTGGTCGCGATGTGTCCCATTCGCAGATGTGAGACCTGCAGAATACAAGACAATCAAATACAAATTGACGTTTATTTTCAACTGAACCATCGCTATACCACGTTTGCTTGTCAACGTACCCAATGTTGTCTGGCCTATTTGCACAAGAATGAGACGCACGATGTCGGGATAGCGCCACATCACCCATACTTCGTCAAGGGCTGGCAGAGGGCAACCTTCATCCAAACCGCAGTTTGTGACATCCATAAGGCTGTAGAAAGCCTTTAGCAGACCTCTGTCAGTATTGCGGTATTGTTCAAGGCTCTTGAATTGCTATTTAACATTCGCTGAAACGACTATCGATACAATGATAGCTGGTGGGCAATCCTGGCTTCTTGGATAACCAAGTAGCGGGAATCCTCCACCAGCAACGAATGACGTCCTGATAATTCCCTCCGTAATTGCATAAACAAACAAAACATCCGAGATACTGCCTGTCTCGAATCCCCCTTCTCTATGGTTGATGAGGAACTTAAGAACCTGTTCCTCATACCCCCAAAATTGCACAGACAATCTTCGAGATAGTTCCCTGTATCCTCGGCCGGATGACTGTGGTCGCGATATCCATGGCACTGCAGCTTCCCATTCGCAGATGTGAGACCTGCAGAATACAAGACAATCATATACAAATTGACCTATATATTCAACTGAACCATCGCTATATCACGTTTGCTTGTCAACGTACCCAATGTTGTCTGGCCTACTTGCACACGAATGAGACGCACGATGTCGGGATAGCGCCACATCACCCATCCTTCACCAAGACGATTCGCTGGCAGGGGGCAAACCGCAATTTCTGTTGTGACATCCATAAAGCATATAATTATAAGGCAATAGAATTGATCCTCTTTCAAAGTTCTAAAAAAAAGTTATATTTGGAAAGTTAAAAAGGTACCTAAGTAGCCTTTTTTATGGTAATCAAATTTGTTCGAAATTAATGCATTATTTGCGAAGGAGTTTTATCAACATAATATTAATCCTTATACAAAAAAAAAGATGATAAATAAATACAATTATTTAATTGTGAACATTGTTGTCCTTGATATCAACGACTCGACACGGTTGGCGCAGTGGCTGAGCGATTGGCTTGTTCGATTCCCGCACGGAACAAATATTTGTATGGCCTACAGGGAGTTGTTGTTGTTTGTGTTTGTGAGGGGGGGGGTCTGGATGTTTGCTTTTGCGGTTGCACAACGACATGCTTTGCTTCCTTTGCTTGGTAGTAGATATGCAGACCTACCTTACTGCCTCCCTCAGAGGTGGTAAGGTGGCGAGGTTTTGAGGGTGAGCGCACCAGTCGTGTAGATCCTCAAGGCAAGTCCGTTGGTTCACCTTCTCGTGGTTGCCGCCCTGTTATTGGTCTAATTCCTTAAGAAGTAGACGCAACAAAAACCAACGGGCGTCCTTTCCACTCCCAACCATGACCCTGGTGATTAAGAGGTTGCGGGCTCGTCGTCACTACAAGCAGCTGATGACGAGTAGGAGTAGTAATCACCTGCGCTAGGACCTGCGCATTTGAGCGCCGTAAGCAGGGATGAAGGAGTCCTGGGGGGTTGAGCCGATCGGCGCGGGTGGTTATGCGTCCGTGAGGCATCACGCCCTCTTTGGTCTGGATTTCAGGCGAAACGGTGGCCCTACTCATTAGCCAGGGGTAGGGAAATGGTCACAGTGTCCCATCAGAGGGCCACAGTCGAGGTGCGTGAGGTCCGCTGGCGCCATCCGCGGGTGGCAGAAGCGGTGGGTGAAGGTCATGCTGACGGTGTAAGTGAGCGTTGATCAGCTCGTCGGGGGTAGGCCTTTCGGCTCCCGATGCCGGCCCGATCGAGCACCCGATGTAGCACTGTAAACCAGCCTTGCGTTCCTATATCTCTCTGGTAGTCCTAACGATCAAGCTTCTTAACAGTGAGACGTTCCCAGTTGCGGGCTCCATGGTGGGTGGGAGCCAGAGAGAGGAATAATACTACTTTTTATACATGGACAATTCAAGGCCATTTCACAAACGACGACCGACTTGACGACCGTTGTGGCGCGGCGGGCGAAGGTCCGCCTGCGACGCAAGAGGTTGCGGGTTCGATTCCCGCCTTGGGACAAATGTTTGTACGATCTACAAATATTTGTTCCGGGTGTTCTGGGTATTTCCTATGTATAATAAAAATATCTATCTATGTAATGTATTGTATTAAGTATATCAGTCATCTAGTACCCATAACAAAAGTTCTGCTTAACTTAGGGCTAGATGATGCTGTGTGGATTGTCCAGCATTATTTATTTATTTATTTTTATTTATTTATTTATAAAACCGGAGTGAAGTCAGCGAAAGCCGACTCAGCTCCTAAGCGGGGTGCTAACAACACCCCGCTCGCCCCTGGAAGTCCTGCGGGTAATACTGCAGGCACCAGCGCGGGTGCCGGTCCGATTGTGGCGAAAGCTGCAGTTCGGACCAAAACAAAGTCCCAGCTTAAGCAAAGGACGTCAGCGCTGCCTGGGACCAGTACCGACCCTTTAAGAGCACAGGCGAGGACGGCGACGACTCATACCACAGCCGGACCTAGCCTTAGCTCATAAATACCACCTCCTGCGGCTCTTCAAGCTGCAAATCAGCAGGCTGTTACCGAGCAATCGAGGACGCCTGGCACTGACGACGCGTTCTCACGCGGTTGGCAAGTGCAAAAACGCAAGGGCAAGGGTAAACACACTCAACAAGCCCATTGCCCTTGTACCGTCCACCCGGGCCGTCCTGCTCCTGCAGATCTGGCCAATAGCGGGGACTGCCAGCGCCACCCTGAACGTCGCAATCACCAGCGAGAGCACGGGGGCCATCAGCAAGGACGTATCGGATCAGGTACTCGCTGCTGTACAGAAGCAGATAATCTTAGAGGCCTGCTCCCCCAAGCAAGACACTCCCGGGCCGACGTTCAACGCCAAGCCACTGTTCTCCGAGGGGGTCCTTAAACTGTGGTGCGGTAACGACCACACCTTAGCATGGCTAAGGAATACAGTCTCCGGCTTGGTTCTCCCGACTAGCACTCAGCTGGTCGTCAAGAATCAGTCGGAAATTATGAAGCGAGCACGATGTGGAGTCGTGATCCCAGACAAGCAGGGGGTCTACGGAGAGCCGACCAATATAGGGCATGCTCTCAGCTACCAGAACCCCTGGATTGACGTGAAGAGGTGGGTACTCTCTTCGCTGACAAGCAGGAAGCAGCATGGTTCGTTGCGGTGGGCATCCCTGAGGACCAAATTCCGACCCTGATGAAGGCCGGACGCCGACTCTCAATTGGATTGGGGTCGGTTTACGATGTCCCTCAGGGGTGGAACGCCGCAGCGACGGCCATGACGGTGGAGGCCAAGCCCCTCGTTCCAGGTGACGCAGTAGACAAGTCTACAGACACGACCAACCCGGGAACTGTGGCGGCCGAGCCGGCCTAAGCTGGGCCGGCCGCCTCCAGGGCCACCGTGGGGGCCGTCCCCTCGACGGGTGGGGAGCTGGAAGACATGATATTGTCTCCGGCCTCCGATCCATGGGGGGACGGGTTCGACGAGGGCTTCGACCTGTTTGCCGGGTTGCGACTGGACGGAGACGAGGAGGGTGCGACCAGCAATGGCGTCCCTTTCGTTGACCTGTAAGGTCGTGCAGGCAAACCTCCACCACAGCCAGACAGCGACGGCTCAGTTGCGCAAGTGGCTGGAGGTGCAAAATGATAGCGGTAAGACATTGGTTGAATTTTTATTTACAACAAACCTATCCCTATTAAACACAGGCTCCGAACCAACATTCGTAACCAGAAGAAGCCGATATTGAAGCACGATCATTGACCTCACCATGGCCTCTGAGGGTGCAGCGGAAATCACCTCGGGCTGGCAGGTCTCCAAGGAGACCTCGTGCTCGGATCACAGGTGGATCCGCTTTGACATCCAGGTCTGTGTGACACCTATACCGCCACGACGAGGAAGGAATACTAACAGGGTTGCCTACACACGCACGCTTGCTACCAAGCTGGCGACACTAAGCAGTCCACCAAGGTACGTGGACACAACGCAGATAGATGCACAGGTCGAGCACATCACTGCATCAATGATAGACAGCTACCATACTGCCTGCCCAGTAACCACACTGCCCGTAACACCAGGTAAACAACCCTGGTGGGGCGCCGAACTGGAACGCAAGCGCGGTAAGGTAAGGAAGGCTCTGAATAGAGCCATGAACACATGGGCTGACGAGGACTGGGACGCATACTACGCGGCCAAGTCAAGCTACAAAAAATGCATCAGATTCAGAAGCACCGCAGGATGGCGTAAGTTCTGTGGCAATATTGAATCCTGCCAACAAGCAAACAGGGTAAGGAAAATACTTTCGCAACAGCACACACCTGGGCCAGCCACTCTCCGTAAACCTGACAATACCTTAACCACATCACCAGAGGAAACGAGACGCGTCCTAATAGAAACTCACTTCCCAGGAAGCGTCCTCACTCAGGAAATTGATTGGTCTGATACAATGCAAACACCGTCAGGAAATGACTGGCTATACGCAAACAAGATAATCACATTGGAGAAAATCCAATGGGCCATCGAAAACTTCCAACCCTTTAAGGCAGCCGGCCCCGACGGTGTTTTCCCCGCCCTACTGCAGTGGGGTGGTACCTCGGTTGCCGTAAGATTAGTGCCTCTGTTGCGGGCATGCCTCGCCTACAGACACATCCCGAAAGTTTGGAGGGAGGTGAAGGTTATATTCATTCCTAAGCCAGGCAAGAGTGACTACACAAACGCTAAATCCTACCGACCTATCAGTCTGACATCGTTTCTCCAAAAAACCTTGGAGAGACTATGCGATAGGGAGCTAAGAGACGGCGCTCTTAAAAACATACCACTATATGGTTACCAACATGCATACTGCTCAGGTAAGTCGACGGAGTCAGCTCTTCACCTGGTGATTAGCCGGATTGAAGAAGCAATTCACCAAAAAGCTACCTGCCTAGGCACATTTATAGACATCGAAGGCGCTTTCGATAAAACAAACTTCTCCAGTATTAGTACCGCCCTCACCAAACATGGCGTGGATCAGGTATTAACAGATTGGATTACTAACATGTTAAGCAAACGAGTGGTTCGTCTGGAAGAGGACCAGAACATGGCCTTGATAGCCAGGGGTTGCCCCCAAGGAGGCGTTTTATCTCCCCTCCTCTGGAACCTGGTAATAAATGACCTCATCAAAATTTTAAATGACAACCACTACTACACGATAGGTTATGCGGACGACCTTGCAATCCTTGTGTCAGGGAAGGTGACAGGGACGATCTGCAACCTCACTCAACAGGCACTACGCATCGTTGAACGATGCTGTAGGGAATTTGACCTTTCGGTGAACCCCACTAAAACCGAATTAGTCATGTTCACCAAGAAAAGAACACTAGGCCACTTTAGCCTACCAAAACTATTCAACACAGAACTCCAACTAGCGAACGAGGTCAAGTATCTTGGGGTCATCCTTGATAGTAAGCTAAACTGGAGCAATCATCTAGACAACAAACTAAACAGGGCCTGTATCACCTTTTGGCAGTGCAGGAAAATGATAGGCAAGAAGTGGGGCCTATCACCCAAAATCATACTTTGGCTATACAACACTGTTATTCGACCACTGATCGCATACAGTGCCGTGGTCTGGTGGCCCCGCACCAAACTAACTACAGCCTTAAGCAAACTTCAACGCATGCAGAGGCTAGCTTGCATGGTAATCACGGGCTGTATGAGAACTACTCCTACCGCAGCTCTTGAAGCAATGCTAGAACTCCCGCCCCTCCACCAGTTTATAATAACAGGAAGCGACGATGGCGGCGGTACGCCTAAAAACACTAAATCTCTGGCGTAAAAGAGAAACACAACACTTCGCGTTACTTGAGGGACTCTACAAGGAGTTCCCCTTGACTAAAGCCATAAACCACCGGATTCCCAAACAATTTATCTTCGATAAAAGATACAAAATCCAACTCCATGAGGATCACCGGTACGAGGGACAACGTCCAGCAGAGTTGCGTATTTTCACAGACGGATCCAAGACAGGTACCGGCTCTGGCGCTGGCATCTTTTCGGAGGACCTCAATATACATATAGCCCCACCTCTAGGGGCCCACAATACGGTGTTCCAAGCAGAGTGTATGGGTATATCCCTAGCAGCCTCAGCTATCGCAGCCAGACAGGTTCAGGACTACACTGCCCGTAATCTATCAGACAGCATGTCGGTCCTGCAAGCACTAAAATGCTACACAACCAACTCTGGGCTCATATACGAATGTCATCACCGCTTAAATCAGGTGGGTATTCTAAAAAACATAACCATTCAATGGATCAAAGGACACAGCGGTTCTCGTGGCAATGATGCTGCAGACGAACTCGCAAGAAGGGGATTTAGCATGGCAGTAATGGGACCGGAACCCATCGTATCACTCCCCTTTGGGTATATACGCACTCTGGTAAGGAAACGCACTAGGGTTCAACACAACAAAATTTGGTCAGACCAAACAGACTGCAGGCTGTCCAGGGAGGTACTCCCTGCAATTGACGGCCGCTTTACAAAACAGGCCCTACAACTGACTAAGCAGCAGCTGCGCACAGTCACAGCCGCTGTCACAGGTCATGGGTCATTTAACAAGCACCTATTTACTATAGGAGTTACAGATAGCCCGCTGTGCAGAGCATGCATGGAGGTGGACGAGACGGCGGACCACGTGCTTCTCCACTGTCCAGAGGTTACTGCATACAGGGCTAAATACTTCGGTAACCCGGTTACTCTCCGAGAGATCGCCAGTAACGTCAGGGCGCTGCTGGCCTTTCTCGGGAACTGGGGTGGATCGAATAAGGTATTGTCCCACCCTTTACGCAAAATACGCGCTACGTCGTGGAGTTGCGGAAATCGGCCCGTCTAACAATACAATATAAATTAAATCAAATTGGAGTAGGTAATACAGATGATATATATATTTTTAATTTCTATACAAAAATAAATTTATACAAACCGAAAATAGGTCTATGGTTTGTCTTGTGAAAAATCTAACACTCAGAATAATAACAATTATCAATTAATAGGGACGGTTAAAAAGTCTTAGCGGTTATGCCTTAATACTGTTTGGTTACAATTTGTATTAATTTTATTTTACTTTATTTTATTTGGGAAACAAACAATCGTACACTGTATGTTATATCTAGATACACAGTATGCTATAAGTAAATGTACAATCCACTACGTTTCCACATATTACCAGCTTATATGAGATACAGTATTGGTAAAATTTTAAAACAGCAATACAATTTTTCGTTGTCTAACAAATAATCAAATTAAAATTAAAAGTTTTGAGCAAGGCGCATAACAATTTGTTTTTTTAGATAGGGCGAATACATCGATATCATTAAAGTTATTATTGTAAGCTTGAACTAATCTCTGGAGCGGGGCTCTCTCTCCTGCATTTGTACGACTGGGAGTTGTAGCAAACAGTGGATAAGAGCGCGCCTCTCGTCTGTTCTGACTGTTCTAGGTACAATATAGTATATTTTGCGTATTAAATCAGGGCAGTCAAATTTATTGTGCACAAGTCCATGAAGCATAATTCCTTGTAGCAACAAGCGTCTAGAGTGTAGTGTTAATAGTTTAAACCTATTCAATGCATCCTTATAAGATAAGCGTTCGATGCGACATTTGTACTGCATTGTACTGAGGAACTTACGCTGGACTCTTTCTATTGCAGTCTCATATTTTATATAATAGGGATCCCAGATCATACAAGCATATTCAACTTGTGGGCGAACTAAAGAATTAAATACATACAGATATGTGGTTGGTCGTTTAAAATCTGACGTGGTTCTCATAACAAAATTATACATTTGAATTGCTTTCGAAGTAATTTTAGCTATATGTAGGTTAAAGTGAAGTTTGCAATCAAGAAGAACGCCCAGGTCACAGATATAGGTTTCTTTATCTAAAGTCTTATTAGAAAGTGAATAGTCGTACGTTATTACATTCTTATTTTTAGTAAAATTCATCCCACATTGATTTAAGTTTAAGTTTCAAAGTTGAATGAGCTGTGCGTCCACCAGCTAATAGAGTCGCAACGATACCCGACGACGTTACCACCAAAGCGAGTTTCACCTGAGACCTAACTTTTGTCAATATGTAAAATTTGTAATGTCTGGAAAGTCTTGCCGGACCTACCTGGAACGTCCAAAAAAACTTTGTGTCGTTAAAAAGAACACTGTTAAAAACATATTTGCGCCGTAACATAGTGGTACCTATTTTGTTGCGGAGTTATTTTAAAATTATGATATCTCTTAATATATTATTTGAAATTAACTAATGTGAAGGACAATTTTGATGACAGTTAAATACTTGTAATTAATAACATATTTATTTCGACAAGGATTACCATTATGTTGATACAACTGATTCGCAAATATGCATTACTCGAGCAAAACCCACGACACGCGGCGCGACAGCCAATCGGTCAGCCACTGCGCTAACCGTCTCGTCTTGATTGGTTTGTATGTTTTTTGTAATGGAGAAACTCAATAATTACTCGATTGTTTTTTTTTTTACACGCATGGAAAGCTACATTATCAGCGAGTAACAACGGCCATGATTTATTTTCATACTCGTAACTATGCCTTAAAGGGGTTGGAAGGGATGATAAAGTCTGAAGAAAAAGTACGAAATCCAGTGCTATTTTGTGCTCTGATATCTAGGATTTCAATCCAAACCTACAAGTAGGTACAGAGAAACCGCAGCCTATCTTCCTCAACAATATTATTACATCCGAAGTCATAAATCTTCAACCCTTTAGTTTATTTCCGTCTCAGTCGTGACGTATGGTGCTACTCCCTTACCCTGATGTATGGCAATCGCTTTATCTACTTACGAAAAATGGTGTTATTTCTAGTCTGACTTTTCAAACAAAGAAAGAAAATTTGGAACTTACTGACAGGTATTGTAGAGTCTTCCGACCTTCATGGCCAGTAAGTAAGCTGTTGTAGATGTTGTCGTATAGTAAGTTGTTAGTTTTTGTTGTATAGAAAGTTGTTGTTTAGTAAGGTGTCAGTGAAATAATAAATTAAACTTATTATTTTGCGAGTAGTTGTCTGGGAATGATGAAATCACGTGGCGTTACGTTTACGTCAACCATTCGTGCTAGACACAAAGAGTAATTGATTTATTTTTAAAAGAACGGCCGATGCCAATTACACTATTTAAACATATAATTTACTGAACACAACCATGTATTCTTCTCACAAAAATACAAACATTCCGACAATATCACCTTCCATTCATTTGCAAACATTTCAAAATGTATGTTTGAGTTCAGCAGCTTGTGTTATGGGTACCAAATGACTGATATACTTAATACAATACATTACATAGATAGATATTTTTTTATTATACATAGCAAATACCCAGAACACCCGGAACAAATCTTTGTAGGTCGTACAAACATTTGTCCCAAGGCGGGAATCGAACCCGCAACCTCCTGCGTCGCAGGCGGACCGTCGCCCGCTCCGCCAGATAGGTCATCATAGAAATATAGAAGGCGTTCCAATCAAAGATGATTGCAATACAAATCACGGATTCTATCTAACAAACTGAGTTATTTTGTTCAAGACCATTCCTGAAAAAGGACATTAATTAGGTAATGTATGTATGTATGGGAACTCGATCCAATAATTAATTTTCACTTCTATAACTGAATAGTCTACTAATAAGAAGTAATTTTTATTTACATAAATATAATCTAGTGGTGAAAACTGTAAATAAACAATTTTCAATAAGTTTTGCACAGACTTTCGTTTAATAGTGGATTTGAAGGCCGTAGATTTTCTAGTACCTAAACCATATTTAATTCATGATATTTCAATACATTAAATATCTGTAAACAAAAGGTTTGGATACAACAGCTATGGTCCTTGAACTACTCTCAAGTTCAATGCTAGGATTCACAATAACTTATTTATTTTCCGCTGGATGTCTGTGCCGTACAGACACGACTCTGTCGCCCTTGTATGTGCTATGAAAATACCTTCAGGTCTAATATTATAAATGTGAAAGTTGTTTGTTTGTTTGTAATTTTTTCCGTCTACATATGTATATGGCTAATCGGATCGTTATGGAATTTGGCAAAATGACTTTCATGAAACTATTGTCTTAAACTGAATGTAATCAGACATTAGTTTCATGACTACTTCAAATTATGTACCTCACAACAATCTAGTTCTGAATACACAAAATAAGTTCTACAATATAATAGGTATTTTCGTTTTCTTTTATTTTTTTTACGTTATCAATACAAAATATTAGTACATTATTATAATAAGTAAAACGTTAGTAAGAGACTGTCGTTGAAGAAACAATTTGCATGGGCAAGCCGTATTCGTATTTATTCGGTACAATCAGCGAGTAAAACGATACACTAAAAATCGCACATTCCAAGGCAATGAAAGGTGGGTTTATAGGTCTTGGGAGTGACCGGAGCAAGGTGTGACTGATATTCACTTACCTGATGATAACACAATGTATTCGTTCGACGTAACATCTGGCCGGTGATTGTCAGTCACACTGAGGGTAATTGGGAGTTCAAACGAGCATGCGATCTATTGGATTGCATGCTCGTTTGTACTTCAAATGGGGTATTCACCGTCCACTCCCAAGATGTAGCCCATGCAGTCCGTCCGCTGCAAAATGGAAGTCTACAGAGCCGGACGGACTGCACTTTTTCTGGGTAAAATGGCTACCAAGGTCGCATGGTCGCTAGTGAAACATCTCAGTTGCAGTCAGCCTTAGAGACTGGGTCACTGCCCCAGTTACTAACGACAGGAATAACACACCTGCTTCACAAAATCTGGTAGTACGGCGGAACCCACTAATTATAGACCGATCATTTGCTTATCGACGGTCTATCAGATTCTTACATCCATTTTGAAAGTTAAAATTAAAATAACATCGACAACAAATCGATCATATTGACCTCTCAAAATGGATGTAGGAATGGGTCCCGCGGTAGTAAGGAGCTACTTCTCATTGGTATTGCCATTAGCCATTAGATTCGTCGAAATGCTGGAGAGACTACAAGAAGGCGGATGACTTGGTGCCACAAACACGGCTCACGAAGGTGCTGGAATTGCACTTATTTTAGTAGATACTACTAATTTAGTCGAAGCAACTCTGCGCACCTTTATGCCTTGACCATAAGATTCACAAAATTGTAAAAGTTTACTATTGGCACACACCGAGGCGCTCAGCGACACCATGTCGTCCGCATAGCTAAGGTTATTAACACAAATATCATCTATGCGACAACCGACATGGTGGTCGCCGAGCTCCTCGATTAGCACATATACATACACCATTAGCCAGCTAGGTATCATGAAAATGCCATATTTGGTACAAAGTGCAAGATACATGATAAACCAGTATGTTGGCCAATTGCCTTCGATTTACAAGTATTGAACGTCATGATTTTGTCACATTGCAGATGGGGAGTGAAACGTATCCAAAATCATCAAAACGGCGTTGTCGTCGCAGATTCATGAAACATCATCATCTACCTAACCCTTTCAAAATTATGTAGTCGTCGGCTACCAGTTGAACCAGATGCAGCTGAACAGACCTATGCAGAATAAGTAGTGGGATTCGGCACACGCGTATAACCTCATTTAATTATAGAAACGCTCAATGTCAGAATAAACAAATATGTATATTCATACATATATGTGTACTTAACGTACACATATATGAACAATCAATATGCATCCAACATTTAAACAATACTATAACTTTTCTTCTACTGAATAAAATTCCTCTTAAATTCATTATATTCATTCAAGTCTATGGAATGCTCTACCGGCATTAAAGAATTTAAATTTTAACATTTTACGGCCCTGGAATAAATGTTGTGCAGAAATATAATGAGGGATCTAAACTTTATTATGTCTCTGAGGGTCATGCGCCTAATTAGGTAGTGTTTCTGTGGCAGCGATACCTCTACCTCAGTGGCAACGTGTGGTGATGCTGCAGGTTGCATATAAAGCTGAAACTTTACCACTCTGTTCGACGTCCTTGTTGATGGCCGCAATAACTTCAATCTCGGCTGCCTTTAGATAATGTCTTTAATTGACATCCTGACAACTTCGTTGGTGGTCATCTTGTAAATATCTTTGTGCTCAATATAAGTTAATATGAAATTAGACATAATGTCTAAAAACCATATACATCAACATCCTCTTGCCCTTATCCCAATTTCATTTGGGGTCGGCGCAGCATGTCTTCTTCTTCCATACATCTCTATTTCCCGTCATCTCAGAAGTCACCTCCTTCTTAGCCATATCAACCTTCACACAATCCATCCATCGTTTCCTGGGTCTCCCTCTACTCTTGTAACCCTCTACATTCATACTCAAAACTTTCCTCACAACATGATCCTCATTCCTTCGCATCACGTGTCCATACCATGATAGCCGATATAAAAACCATATATGTAATTGATTAATAACTAACCTAACCGTGCCAAATGTTATTTTTTGGACCTTGTTTTTACCACCATCTTGTTAAATATAATTTCGCTCTTTATTGCTGTATCGTTGTCATGCGTGAGAATTATGTCTGTTATACTATTACTGGTATACTGCAAGATTCTGGAAGCCTATCCGAGTATTTGATGCGTTTTGTTGTTAAGATTACAAATATTCAAAATATCGTCAATATGACTTTTCATAAGTTTTCTAGTCCATAATTTTTATGTATTATTTATATTTTTTATACACATAAGATATTATGTAGTGTTGTATGTTGCAATATAGCAAATAACGTTTAAAGAGATGGTTTAATACTATGGTTGAAAACGAGTTCATTCGGTTTTCTTGACAAGTCCGATTGGTATATAAAATATTATATTCGGTAACATTTTTATCGTTTAAAAAATCCAGCAGTCAAATGCCCTGTAAACCTAGCCTAAAACCGTGAGATAGACGTATCTGAAATTGGATTGTATGTATTATGTTAGTTTTCTTATTTAACCATATACAACACAAATAAATAAAATTGAAGTGTCTGTTTGTTGTTTCAAAATAACAGCTTTTTACTGCATTAATTTATTTAGGTGAAAAATCAATCATCCTCATTAAATCAATCAATTACTTGCCTAAGCAGAGGTGCTGCTTGGGTTGCTCCGCATCGGTGTCACTGCGGTGAAGTTGTCGACAGCTTCGGACACCATGGCCTGTCTTGTTCTATCTATCTTTGCTATCTATCTCTCTGCCAAATTGTATCGAAATCCGTTCAGTGAGCGTGAAAAGGTAACAAACAAACTTACTTTCGCATTTATGTTTTCATTTATTATTTCGTTGCAATTGTTGCCAAAATACGATCTACAGTGCAACCTCGATATAACAAATCGGAAGGGAACAAGTAAATATTCGTTATATCAAGTAATTCGTTGAACTGAGGTTTGTTATGTTGAGGTTAGGTTGGTCTAAAATTCGTTATAAAGAGGTAAAAAAATAGTTTTTCGTTCACCTTTTACGTTTCTGAGCCATTTCAACTTGAATCTTTACCAATAGTGACGAGCAGCAGTGTTAGCATTACTTTCCATCAAACAACAATGATTGTTTTACGAACAAAAGCGTGTCGAAACCTGTCGCGACATGAATCAGATACTATGAGATTAAGAGTCATACATTGGTGGGAACTTTATATAAAGGTTTTGGATTGACAATATTCGTTAATTAGAGGTATTTATACTTTTTCTTGATAGTTGAAAATTCGTTATAAAGAGGTTGTTCGCAAAAAATGTTCGCAATGTAAAGGTATATTTTACATTGACTCTTATGGACAATTCAAGGGGATTACGAATAATTTGTTAAATCGAGGAAGTCGTTATATTGAGGTACGTTATATTAAGGTTGCACTGTATTACGAACATATAAGAGTCGTGGTCGTGACGTCGTTGCTTGGCGTAGCATCTGCGTAGCCGTCTTAGCTTTGAATAATGGATTGCACCATCCCTTACTTGCAATAAAATAATAATAATGGTGGCTTTACTACTGACCTGTACGACAGGTCGAAATATTGTAAGCGATGATTAATAACTTGCAATTGCTGTCAACATAATATATACTTTACTCTAGCTATTTGCCTCAACAGTGTTAATTCCTTACGTACTCGTTTTTATTAACATTTTTTGCAAGGGTATTTTCAAATCAAATCAAATCAAATCATCTTTATTGTGGACTATAGGTATACATCATAAATACAGGTCTTAATTAATTAAAATAAGTTCAGCTATGTCCTGCCGTTGAGGCATACAATAATAAAATACAAATCAGAAGTTAAAACACAATTAGTCATATTAGTCTCGATACATTATTAAAATATTCCAAATCATAAATACATACAAATTCAATTTCAAGTCATATTAGTCAAAATTCATTTTTAAAACATTGCAAATTATATTCTTACATAAATATTAAACAACAACAACAACAACATATGTGGGAGAAAATTATACTTATTTTTCCTTTCTTGTCATTGGAATACAATATTTTTGTCACACAGGTAATCTTTGACATCATAATAACATTTGTCTATTAATAATGAATGTAGTTTCTTTTTAAACTGGAGGATTGGTAATTGTTTAATGTCATCAGGCAATTTATTATAGATTAATGATGTCATGCATAAAATACTTTTATTTAATAGTGCCGTTTTACCATAAGGTATTTGTACCTCTAACCTTTTCTTATCCCTTAATTTTGGATAATAGCTTTTGACAGTAGTCTTATAGTAGCTTAGATTTGATTTCACAAAAATATTTGATTCGTAAATGTATAGGGAAGGCAATGTGAGAATCTTTAGATTTTTTAAGTAAGGTTGACAGCTAATTGTACTATTTATTTGGCACATTGCTCTAATGCATTTCTTTTGAGCCTTAAATATAAATTCCTTGTCTACCGAATTACCCCAAAATATAATACCGTATCGCAGTAATGGTGCCACCAGTCCGTGATAGGCCGTTACAATCGCTTCTTTGTTAACTATTTTTGAGAGCTTGTAAAGAGCGAATGAGGATTTGTTGATTCTTTTGCAGAGATTGTCTAAATGGGTTGTCCATGAAAGTCTGTAATCAATATTTATTCCTAGAAATTTGGTATTTGTTACAGATTCTACTGTCTGCCCGTTATAATTTACATTAATACTTTTCGGTTGAGTTCTTTGGTGAAAGTGCATTATATTTGTTTTTTCTAAATTTATTTTCAGATTGTTATCAATTAACCATTGAATTATAGTTCTTAATGTTTCATTAATTTCATTTTCATAGTCATTTTGACTGTCACATTTTATTACTACAGTGCTGTCATCTGCAAAAAGTACCATGGGATGCTTTATGTGTCTAGGGAGATCATTAATGTAAATTAGAAAAAACAAGGGACCCAAGACACTACCTTGTGGAACTCCTAGTTTTATGGTTCTAGTTTGGTACTAATGTCAACGAATGGATACTTCTGTCAACAATTCAAGCACCACCCAAACTAGTCAACCTAAACTGAATCTAAATAAAAACTTAAACCAAACAAATAACTTGACATCGAAAAAGAAGAACACAACGAGACCAAGAGTTCACGACGATACCAAGCAAAGAAAACTGTGCGTATTGAGTAATAGTACACATAGAGGCATATTACAAGCGATTGAAGAATTTTTTTCCTATGACTTTAAGTACTGTAGCTATTTAATGCCCAACTCAAAAATAAGACATCTGTTAACTAATATTAAAACAAAATTGGAAGAATTCACTATAAATGACTATTGTATAATCTTATTAGGCGATTCAGATATTAAAACTGACAATAACTATATTGACCTCGTGAAAGTAATTAATGAAAGCTTGAGACAAATGACTCACACAAATATTATAATATGCACACCTACGTACGTACGGGGATCCCCTATATTTAACTATAAAGTTGATATACTTAATAACCTACTTTACATGGACCTAGAATATCATAAATACGCATACTTTTTTGACTCAAATAATGACCTAGAATTTGAATTTGATATGTTTTCAGATAGATTAGGGAAACTAAATAAATTTCTTGTAGTACTGGCATATAAACGCACCGTGAGATGGTCTCTTACTTTGTAATATTTATTTATTTGTTTAATTCTCTAGTTCTCTCATTTAAAATAACAAAAGAACAAAGCGGGGTAACAAGAAATAAAATAACATTTATTTCTCTTAATAATGATAATAAATAATCATTTTACACGTCATACGATAAAGTAAATGAATAGTAATATATACATTGTAGGAATATTCATGTATATCATCACACATCGAACATACATATGCACGTACGTATTGCAGTCCCCCTACTACAGGTTCCGTGTATTATTAGTAGCCTTGGGTATTGGTGTGCGTACAAACACGTCCAGAGAATACAAGGGTAAACCACTTCCTCGTATTCATGATAACCTGGTACGACAATTCTATTGAAACTATTTAGTTGCATGAGTCACACTATCAACAAATTCTGTTCAACAATCTTCTATTGTAATCACAGTTTGACGACTTTTTAAACTTTTTTTTATTTATTTTTATAAATTTTCCACGGATAGATATTAATGTAAACAAAAATAACAGGACTTGCCAGTTATGATAAATAATTTTATAGAAATTTGCACCAAGCGCCATACATTCATTGATTCAACGTCTTTTTCCAGTAACGTTCTTGGGCATAATAAATTGCTTTGGATAGAATCCGCATTAATTGTCTCCAGACAGACAATCTTTGATTGAATCAGAATCAGAATCAGAATTAGAATGCTTTATTTGTAAACATAGGTCAAATTATAATAGTGGTGTTACAGAGAGGTAGGTCCTCTATGTTTTGCCCAGAGGCGTACAAATATATTTAATTACATTGTCTTTATTTCGAACAACTATTTAACTTTTAAAATAATTATCATAAAGTGGTAGAATAATATAAAATTATGTCACATTGGTAACAAAATCAATTAATAGATAGGTACATGCATATCAATATAAATAAAGAATATAATCAATTTCAATAAAGATGTCAAAAGATTAATCAGTATAAATAGAGAATATAATCGATTTCAATAAATGTCAAATATATTAGGTTACATGTCTTAATATTAATGCTGATGTCAATAAGATTCAAAATAGATGAGGTGATGTACAATTTTCTGAAGCATAAATTATAGAATTATCGTCCAAATACCTATTCTTGTAGTGAGTAATAGCATTTATTTAATAATATTCTTAATAATTGTGTTTTGAAATTGTCCAGATTTAACGTTTTTATTTGTTGGTAGTTTGTTATATATTTTTTGGCCATACAGAAGGTACTTTTATTCATTAGTGCAGTTTTGCCATAGGTCACTTCGAGTTCCAACTTATTTCTATCACGCAACTTTCTGTAGTAACTTTTAGAAGCTATTTTGTATAGTGAAATGTTAGATTTGACGAACACATTTGTTTCGTATATGTACAGCGATGGCAAGGTAAGTATTTTTAGGCGTATAAAGTACGGTTGAAGCGCCTTATTACTTTCTCGCGCTACCAGGAGCACATACATACATTGTAGGTGATTCGAATTCAGGTTGAACTGCACGTTTTGTGAACTGTCGTACCGGGATGTCACCAATAGAACCCAATCAGTGCTAGTGCAGCTGCACACATGCGCGATCTTACGTGTTCATAGGCAAGTGACAGAACTTTTATTAAAAGTTTCGCTTTTAATGCCTAAGCTTGCGAAATAATTAAGACATGTCAAATGACGCGGCCTACATCCATTAGTCTCAATGCGAATTCCACGTTATTTAAATTTATATTTCGAGGTGTGAAATCATGTCAATCGTGAAAATTCAAAATATCAACAACAGTAACAAGTACTGCTGGCTTTACATTACAGTAAGCTGTATAAGAGTGGTTTTAAAATATTCATTGGCTCTTATATTATTTTTCCATTGGTTTCCTACTTTACTTCGCAACTAACCCCTTCAGCAAGAACATAGCATGCATGAATTTGTTTAACGTTTTGAAACTTGTTTCGCTAAATATTCATTGATTTCGACATAAGACTGCTTATATTAGAAATGAAAAATTTTATACTGATTGAATGTACTACACTGGATTATTCTTTCTGTTTTACATCGACTACACCCCTTTTAAAGCGTAGTTTTGAAAATAATAATAGCCTCCAGCACTCAGGAATACTGTAACTTTCTAACGAAGTACATTTTTTAAGAATTGACTATTATAAAACTACATACTTTCAAACAAATGTCACCTCTTTATAATATTAAGTATTGATTGTCACGTGACATTGTAGTCGGTGATATCAATTTATTTGTGTTAGACAGCGAAGCGCATTTACTAATCAAGTGTTGCATTTTTGTGTTAGTTAAATAAGACCTTAAACTTTATCTTATCTAACATAATTAAATTAAATTAAAATGTATCACTTTGCTCAATGATTTTGACCGGGGGTTATTAAAACACTACCATGAGTTAAGTTAATAATAATAAATAATAATAATAAAATTTATTCGTACATTTGAAAAACATACATAAGTACACAGGATTAAAAATATATAGTACAATAGAGACACATTAAAGGGCGAACTGATGCCTCCTAAACTAGGCCAAAAGCCTGTGTTTTAGGAGCAAAGGTTCCTCCAGGTATGACATACAACTGGTATTAAGTGTCATGCAAGTACTTAAGTAACACAACATAAATTAAAAAAACAATGCCTTAATTGAAATACAGTATTAGTTCATTTAAGAGACAATTGTAATAAGATTCTCGGTTTCGTCATACGTTAACTTCTGCAACCAATCTGTAAGTTTGATTTTGACTGCGTGTTTGGTTAGGGAGTATATGGGTATAAGTTTATGTATTCTATTATACAGTCGAGAGCTAGTTGCCGCGTACTGTCGGCTGGCAAACTTGGAACGGCATTGGACTATATCGCACACGGGAGTGCCTTTGCGTTTTTTCAGCTTAGCAAGATCTAGATGTAGCGCAGAGTGTTTTCGCAGCATAGCGCGGAGCACAAAAAGCTGTCTCACAGTCAATACTTTGGCTTCTGAATAAAGTTGAATGGTTGAAAAGTCCCGGCGCTTAAAGTGCATGACTTTCAAGATAACCCTTTGAGCTCTTTCAACTTTGAGTAAGGAGGTTTTGTAGGTTCCGCCCCAGACCGGGATGCAATATGAAATAATGGACTGGCAAAGACTCTGTTAAGACTGTAAAGTTAAATAGCTTTTTTATTTATTTAATAGTTACATAGTTTGTTTTTAGTTTTACTCTTTCCTATATCGCCTCTACAACTACTAGAAACGGGGAGTTCAAATTGTAGGCAGTTAACGTGAGCAAAGTACTAGGAGATCAGAAATGAGGAGGACGTCGGTCCTTACTACGTGCGAGGTCGATTTATATTTCGCGGGAAAACCTAGGCTTGACGTGTCCTAATTTCATATACGTAATAATTTTGGTAAATAATGTAAAGCAACAATGTATTTGATAATTATTATTGACTGTGACAACTTTATGAATCAAAGTGCAAAACATTTGCTTTTAAACTAACTGTCTGATAAGATACAAGTACACAGTACATGAACCGTTGAAATAAAACAATGCTGTTTGGTACTTTGTGTTTACTTCTTATTAAGAAATAAAAAGCCATATATTTAGGAAAATAATAAATAAGGTTCCTATATAATTAATGCTTTGTTGTACCGAAAAATACGCTGAGCTGCGCGGTCGTAGTTATAACCAATTACATATCCATCTGACAAGTAAAGAAGTTGTAATGTGAATTGTATTTAAGATACAAGACGGCTAGCAAAAGGTTTGTTTTAAGTAGACTAGCTTCGCGCCAAGGTGTTATCCACAGTTAAAATTCACATACATAATATCAAATGCACATAGTTACAATAGCCGGTATTTTTTCTGTAATTTTCCAATTTTATGTGTTTTTAATTGTCTTATATTATTTCTCGAATACCTAATACTCGAATACTTATTAGAAATACTAAACAAATAATTAATGCAATCGGCGCGGCGTGCGTGTATGATAAGAGGGGAAATTCTCGTACTTTTAAGAACGTTCACATTCATCTTCGTATCAATCTGTCAAATATCCATGTTATTCGCACACATTTTTGACAAGATTTGACATTTACTGTCGCTGAGGTGAGAATGCGCCTAGAATTTTAACGGTTTTAATTACGGGAATTGTTTTTCATGTAAAGATGAACGTTAACGAAACAAAAGGAGGATCATAGTAGGTGATGGTATGTAGTTTCTGCTTGCTCCCATGGGAAAAAGGCGGAAAATGGTGTATGTACTACTCTGTCAAGAAAGTACCGGGAAAAGATCAATAATACACAAAATGTCTGTTATTCATCCAAATCTATTTTATCACCTTCAAAGTATGCTCCTTTAGAAACGATACACTTGCGCCAACGAATAATCCATTCATCAAAACATTTTTTAAACGCTGCTTCCCGAATTGAGTTCAGTTCTCGACGCGAATTCTCCTTTATGTCTTCTATCGATTGAAAACGGGTGCCACGAAGTGGTAATTTGAGTTTAGTAAAAAGAAAAAAGTCAGCAGGAGCCATATCTGGTGAATATGGTGCTTGCTGGATGGTATTTGTTGAGTGTTTGGTCAAAAATTCGTTTACAATGATAGCCTTGTGCGAAGGGGCATTGTCGTGGTTCATAATCCAAGAATTTTCTTTCCACAAATCTGGCCTTTTTCGTCGAATTTGCTGTCTTAAACGCCGCATAACGCTCAAATAATATTCTTTATTTACCGTTAGACCTTCCGGTAAGAATTCAGAGTGCACAACACCGCGATAGTCAAAGAAAACAGTCAACATGACTTTGACTTTTGATCGACTTTGGCGTGGTTTTTTCGGTTTCGGTTCAGTTGGAAGGCGCCTCTCCGAAGCTTGTTGACTAGTTTGCATGTCAAACTCGTAAACCCACGTCTCGTCACCAGTAACAATGCGTTTCATGAATGTTGGGTCCGAACTGACTCGTTCTAGCATGTCCTCAGCTACTTTCATGCGATTGAGTTTTTGGAGAAAATTCAGATCTTTTGGGACTAGCCGAGCAGCAACATGTTTCATACCCAAATGATTAGTTAAAATGGTACGGATCGACTCGTGAGATACAGAAAGTTCGGCGGCTATCTCTCTCAGAGTTGAATGGGGATTTTCAGTCACTATTTTCTTCACTTTTGCGATGTTAACTTCAGTTGCAGACGTTGACGGCCTACCAGAGCGAGGCAAATCTTCCATCACATCTCGACCGCTTTTGAACGCTTTGAACCACTCATAAGCACGAGTTTTTGATAAAGTCGATTCACCGTAAGCCTTCTGTAACATTTTCAGTGACTCCGAACACGAAATTCCATTGGCGATGCAAAATTTAAGACAAACTCTTTGTTCGATATTTATGTCCATTATGAAATTCGCAATACACAATATCTATGATATTACTAAAACCAGAACTGTATTTAATATAAATAACAGATGCAACTCAAACTCCGCGCCAAAATAGAAAACAGTTGTGCCAATCTAACAACTACAAAAAAACAAAAATTTGAATTTGGAACCATAAACAAATCATCCATTCCCGATACTTTTTTGTATACTAATTTTCAATATTTTAACCACGCAAACCAGCAGATTTTTGTAAAATAAAAAACCAGTACGGAAACCGGAGTGTGTGAACCCATGCGGAGTTCACATGCATGGAAACCGACCCTAACATAGTTGGGCAAAGGATAGGCAGATTATGATGATGTTATTACTGTATAGAATTGACTTTGTTCTGTGGTTCCTGTTTTTCGTACACCTTTATTTCCACCACTTGTTCATAAATATCCGATAATATGTCATGCAACGTGAAGTAAAGTAACTCATTGTAGGGCCGAGGTGTGACGGGAGCACAGCCGAGGGGTAATTTTGTATTGTATTTAATTAATAACCGCCGGTAGTTACTATGATTTCAATTTGGAACCTCAAACCACAAAAGTCGCCTCGAATCAAAAAGTCGGTACTATCAGTAAGTTAGTAAAATCTAAATTTAACAGAAGAAATTATTTCCTGATTTCGTTAAACTTTTTTAACTGTTGTTGTGTGATATTAAATGCAGTTTTCTATAACTAAAACCTTAACCTGTGAGAGTGTAAGAAGGTGAATATGAAACTACGGTACTGTAAAAATATTATGAAAATTGGAAAATGACTGTAGAAACCGATTTGCCATAGTAGAAAAAGTCAGCAAAAGCATAAACTCGTATTTTTCCTTACATCTTACATCTATAATAGATTATTATAGATGAAACATATGTGTATAAAATAATGAATAGTCTCAAAAAAACGAACTCTACAGGTTATGACGACTCAAGTACTAAAGTGTTAAAAATATGTACATCGAGTCTAGTCCGACCTTTGACTGTGAAAACTTTATACAAGAAAGGCTTAAAATCGGATATGAGTAACTATCGACCAATCACTTTAATCCCCATATTATAGAAAATATTTGAGAAGTTTATCTATTATAATTATATCTGTACTCATATTATAAAGAGGTAAAATTTGTACGTTACTTTGTATGTTTGTTTGTAGGGGAAATCTCTGGAACTAAAGATCCGATTCTACATTTTTTTTCACTGTTTGAATGCTGCATTATTCCTGAGTGCTATAATAGGCTATAAATTATATTTATATGATGCAAATAAACAATATTGCATATTACAATGTTAGTCTAGCAAGTTGGAAATAAATACCTCTTAAAACCGAATTATTTGCATGCGCTGCCTTAATAGTTGTTTAAAATGGAAGACAATGTATGGCAACCTGGTCCGTCTTAAATAGTTCTACAAAAAAAGTCCTCGACAACATATAGCTATCTTTTATATTTTTTCTTTTACATTGCTTTTATATGTTTTAAAAAGTATGTTTTCGACATACTTACTTTTGGACGATTTTTTAAACAACAAAGTAACAAACCTTAAAAAAATAATAATTCACTGTCACAAGAGGACATCATGGAGATTAGATTTGCCCTTTACAGTATGTCAATTGGTCATAAAATTACGGAGATAATATAAAATTACAAAAACTTTCAGACCACTCACGCATAGGTCATGCAGTGCGGACGTTCTAGCTATTTACCCACTTACGAGCGGCGTTGGGCTTAAAAAATATTAAGTGTTAAGAATTTCCGCGGATTTAGGACTGATTGGATTGTTCTAATATGTTAATTTGTTTTTACGGTTAAGAGAAATCAGACTATCGTCTTTTAAGTTAAATAGTGGGGAGTGCATTCGTTAATGCGTGGTTACAGCCGCACGGGTCGATTGAATGTTCAGCTACGCTTGGCGAGGTTAGTCTGTGGATGGGTGACTGCCCTTTACATGGTGAGACTCCTCCGTGCCTCAGAAAGCACTTTAAACCGTTGGTCCTGGCTGTCAATTGTTGGTCTTTGACAGTAGTCACGTTCATGAGCCCGAGACTCCGACAACCAGTCTCACTAAGGGAAATCGTGTTGCCCAGTAACTAAGTTGTGGAAGTCAGATAGGCACTCGCTCCTAAAAAATGGTATTCATCTGCATCCAGTCAGACTGGAAGGCGACTGAAACTAGGCAAGGCTAGGCAAATGAGTCATTTAATTCAATCCGTTGTCAAAACGTTGTTCTCCTCTTCTTCGTAAATACGTAATTCTGTCTGTTGCATGTATCGTATTATTATAAAGTATTCAAACACTATCACGGCAACAGTCTTCAGCATGAAAACTTTTCCTTTTTAATTGAATATATTTTATACACTTTACAGCTTGCTACAAAAGCGACAGTCATCATCATCCTCCTGCCCTTATCCCAATTTATTTGGGGTCGGCGCAGCATGTTTTCTTCTTCCATACATCTCTATTTGCCGTCATCTCATGGGTCACCTCTTTTCTTGCCATATCCTCTTTCACACAATCCATCCATCTTTTCTTTGGTCTTCCTATACTCATGTAACCCTGCACATTCATACTCAAAACTTTCCTCACAACATGGTCCTCATTCCTTCGCATCACATGCCCATACCATGACAACCGATTTCCACACAACTTCTCGGTCACAGGCGCAACTTTAAGACTTCCTCTTACATACTCATTTCTTATTCTATCCATTCGCGTAACACCACACATCCCCCTCAGCATTCTCATCTCAGCTGCATGTAACTGCCTTTCATTCATGCCTTTTGCGGCCCAACATTCTAATCCATACAAGACAGCAGGTCTAACCATTGTTTTGTAAATCTTCCCCTTAAGTTTAAGGGGAATATGGGGGTCACAGGTTGTTCCCGTTACCTGCCGCCATTTCATCCACCCTATGTTAATTCGGTGCTTGACAGCCCGATCTATTTCTCCGTCACTTTGCACGAGTGAACCGAGATACCGAAAGTCGGAACAGACCGGGAGAAGCACGCTGTTAAGCGACATTGCTTCAGGACTGGAGAGACCGCCGAAATCGCAGAACATATATTCAGTTTTGGTTCTGCTGATTTTCAAGCCCACACTCTCCAGCCTCTGTTGCCATTTCTCCAGTCTGCTCTGGATCTCAGGTCCATCTTCACCGACAAGAACAATGTCGTCGGCAAATAACATGCACCAGGGTGCCTCTTCCTGTATGTCCGACGTCAGAGCGTCCATTATCAACAAGAAGAGGTAAGGGCTTAATGCCGACCCTTGGTGCAGTCCTACAGCCACACTAAACTTGTCGGTGTTGCCAGCAGCCGATCGGACATACGTCCTAGACCGGCCGTACATTGCACGAATTAACTCCACATACGTCCCAGGCACACTTTTCTCTTTCACGGCCCACCACAACACCTCCCGGGGCACCCTATCATACGCTTTCTCCAGATCAATGAACACCATGTGCAAGTTCTTATGTGCACGTCTGTATTTCTCACACAGCTGGCGGAGTGCAAAGGTGGCGTCCATTGTTCCACGACCTGGCATAAACCCAAATTGACTTGGGGTAATTTCACTCTCCTCTCGCAATCTTTTCTCTATCACCTTCTCCCATACTTTCATACTATGTGACAGGAGCTTTATCCCTCGATAGTTGTTGCAGTCCTGTACGTCCCCTTTATTTTTGAAGATGGGCACTAGTGAACTATTGCACCACTCTTGTGGGATCACTTCCTCATGCAACAACTTATTGAAGAATAAAGTCAGCCACATACATCCATCTTCTTTTAATACCTTCCATACTTCTGCTGGTATATCATCTGAGCCCATAGCTTTTCCATTTTTCATACTTCTAACCGCATTCCTAACTTCATCCATGCTAATTTCTCTCACCAAACCCATATTTACCTGTGTCTCTTGAAGCATACCATTCCATTCATTCTCCTCGTTCATTAACCTATCAAAGTAGACCTTCCATCGCAGTTTTATTTCATCATCTTCACACAGAACCTTACCAGCATCATCTTTAATACATTTAATATGCGTTATATCTTTTGCAGTTTTTTCCCTTGCTTTCGTAATCCGATAGAGTTCCTTCTGGCCCCTAGGGCTATCCAGTGAGTTATACAACTTCTCCTGTGCCTTAGCCCTAGCGACTGCTACCACCTGTTTTGCTTTCCTCTTCCATTCTTTGTATATTATATTCTTTTCTTCTTTCAAACTATCGTTCCCGTTTTCTACACCCTGCCATTCTTTAAACGCAACTTTTTTCTGTTTAAGTAACTTTTGCACTTCTTCATTCCACCACCATGTATCCTTATCTATTACACCTTTCCCTTTCGATTCTCCGAATACGTCTTTTGCTACTCTTCTTATACAATCTGCCATCTCATTCCAACAATCATTCACAGATTTTCCCTCCATATCCTTCATATCAATCATTTTATCCACAACTTGATTTTTAAACAAACCTGAACACTCCTCATTTTCTAACATACACCATCTAGTTTTTGGTGGGGGCCGTTCTTTGTTATTTCTGGCGGACACACTTACTTTAACCTGTATAACTACCAACCTGTGTTGTGAGACTAATGCTTCGCCTGGCAGCACTTTACAGTTTTTGACACAAATCAGACTACTCCTTTTTACCAGGAAGTAGTCGATTTGTGTCGCGTGGTGGCCACATTTATATGTGATCAGGTGCTCGTCTTTCTTCTCAAACCACGTGTTTGTTATTGCCAGGTCGAATGCAGTAGCAGCTTGCAGTAGTGCCTCACCGTCATTGTTACGGTTTCCGTACCCCCAACCACCATGCACTCTCTCATACCCAACGTTCAGCTTTCCAACATGCCCGTTAAAATCACCCCCTACATACACTTCTTCACTCTCTTGCACATCTCTCATCACACAATCAAAGTCCTCCCAAAATTTATCTTTTATACTATCCTCACATCCTGATTGGGGTGCATACACGCTCACTACCTTTAATACCAGACCATTCACAATCACTTTGACAGCAATTACTCTATCACTCATTCTATTTACATCTACCACACATTCTTTTAGCTCGCTATCCAGAACTATACCCACACCATTTCGAAAGCGACAGTAATAATACATTTTTGATATGCTGAACAAATTATTGTGGACATTTGAGAAAAGTTCTAAAGGCGATGTTGAAAACTAAGTTGAATATTAATGGAAATTCGATCGACACTCATCGCATACAGACGTGCACATCAATGCAGTATTATTAAAATAAATAAATTAACGCTTGCATTAAATTTTGACCCAGTTTAAGTGTATTAGCTTGATATAATAAAACAACGTAGTAAGCGGTTTTCAACTCAGTATAATGGACTGACTGGATTATAAATAGTTTTTATAATCTGAAAAATGGCTAGCACCCCCTTTAATCGGAGTGGGATGACACCACGCAGCCCTCCGGCGACTCCAACACCACGCAGCCCTCCGTCGACTCCAACACCGAGACCTCCTCAACAACAAAAGCAGCACCAAGAGGAAGCTGTTGAACCTATCAGTACTGCGGAGATTCAGAACTGGCTGGGGACCATTGAAGACCACTTGAATGAGGTGTTTTGTATTGCTTCTGAGGGAAAACTTAATTCTGAACAGAAGCAAAGAATTGGCAATCTCTGCCGAAAAGTTGGACATGGTGTTTCACAATTGGCTGTTCAATACAAGTCGCTGAAATCAAGAGCCCTTCAAACACATACCGCCTTGAAAACAATGACCGAAGCTCGAGACCTAGCAGACTGTCTAGCAGAGATGAACCGCACGATTCAGGAGTCCTGTACGAGGCAGGCTGCAACTCCTTCATCTTTTGCCGATATGGTGAAGAAGGGATCTAGCAGTTTTATTCGTCCTAAAAACCTAAGCTCCGTGGCGATTTTTCCATGCGACAACACAAAGACCAGTGATGAAACCAAGAACATGGTACAAAAAATCATATGCCCTGGTGAAATGAAGCTGAAAGTACGAGGCGTACGTAAAATAGGAAAAGGAGGACTTATTGTTAGCACTGAGACCAAGGATGACCTAGATAAACTCAAGCAAAAAGTCCAAATCGCTTCGTCAGGCCTTACCGTTGACGAACCTCGGAAGCGCAAGCCTCGCATTATTGTGCTAGGAGTTCCCGCATCAATGGCCGAAAATGAGGTTTATAAATGCATTTACGACCAAAACATAACTGACAAACTGCCTATGACCCTAGATACATTTATGACCTCAATTAAACTTAGCCACAAATCTGGAAGGAAAGATGCTGAGAGCTGCAATTATATAATAGAAGTTTCAGCCGCCATTCGCAAGGCCCTCATCACGCAGGACAGATTATTTATAAATTGGACGTCCTGCCCGGTACGAGACTTCACACTAGTAACGAGATGTTACAAGTGCCAGCAGTACGGTCATGCATCCAAGACATGCAAGGCCGCTGCCCCGACTTGTGGCCATTGCGGTGAAGAAGGACACTCTAGCCAAGACTGCGCAAAAAAAGCTGATGATCCAAAATGTGCTACATGCATGCGCTTTAAAAAACAAGCCAACCACAAGACGGGAGACGCAGTTTGTCCAGCTAAACTGGCAGCCGAATACAGGTATATTAACTCGATTGACTATGACGGCGCCTGAGAGCGCCACATATTTGTTTAAATCTTCGACGTAATTTATTGTTGTTATTTTTGTAGAATGGATATTAATTTAATTACCGACATAGATAACTCTTTTTTGACTGAGTCAAAGTCATGTGAGGTTGAAGACTGCAATCAATATCTTTCCCAGTATCAAAAGTCATTAACCATACTAACCCAAAACATACGAAGTATTCATAAGAACATAGATAGCTTTAACATTTTTCTTCATAGACTTAACTTTAATTGTGATATTATGGTTCTAACAGAATGCTGGCTATCAATGCGCCACGATAACCTCCCGGCAATACCAGGGTATAACTTATTGTACACAAAAATTAACCACAATCAAAATGATGGTGTCGTTGTCTTTGCTAAGGAATCATTAAAGGTCAAAGTCGAAGAACCTGATCTTCAAGATTGTATTAGTAACTGCCTTATCATCAAAATTGGTACAACTACAGCGATAATTGCTTTGTATAGATCCCCTTCCGCAAGAAACCTAACCTCTTTCCACAGTTCCCTAAACCAGATCTCTCAATCACTTAGCTCATTTAGCAATGTAATACTAACAGGTGATATTAACATTAATATTGGCTCCGAAAACTGCGACGCAGGGACACAAGATTACCTTAACATCTGCTCATACCATGGTTTTCTGCCTGCTCACACATTGCCTACTCATCAGAGCGGTTCTTGCCTCGACCATATGATGATCAAAACCGCTTATTCATTTATTACGCTTGTTACTAACTCAACAATAACCGACCACCATTCTGTCTTACTAGCCGTAAATTTAACGCTGCCTAAGCATAATCGCTCCCAGACAAAATCTAAATTAAATATAAATAAACTCGAATATGATTTACGCAACATTGATTATGGCCTAGTTTACAATACTGCTGACGCTAATTCAGCTTTATCGTATTTAATAAAACAAGTCCAACAAGCAATATTACGTAATACGACAGTTGTGACAACAAATAATCGTCTTCGTAATATTAAACCTTGGATTACTCCTGGACTAATTCGATGCATAAGGCACAGAGATAAACTTCATCAGAAAACTAAGAAATTCCCTGATAATTTAATAATTCTAAACACCTATAAAAGATACAGGAATTTCTGCAACAATCTCTTAAAGAAGCTTAAAAATAATTACGATAAAAATGAATTAAATAAAGCAGGCAACAATACCAAGCAAATTTGGAAGCATATTAAAAACGCCACCTACATGACTAAACAACGTGAATCAAATTCGAGGTTACTGCTTACTAATCCTTCATCCCTCTTATCAGCTAACAAAGTAAATAACTTTTTTGTTAATGTTGGGAAAACTTTGGCCGAACAGATTCCGAAACATTGCACCCAACCATCTTTCCAAAAACAGAACAACAGCTGCAACCTGAAGTCATTTGCTATGCTGGATACTGACGAAAACGAAATATCCCAAATAATATCTGGCCTTAAAGATGACTGTGCAGTTGGATGGGATAATATAAGCAACAGGATCCTTAAACTCTTTAAGCATATATTAGCACCTCCCTTAACGCATATATTTCGAATCTGTCTTTCCAAAGGAATTTTCCCTAACTGTCTCAAAAAGGCTGTTGTTATCCCTATGTATAAATCTGGAGACAGGGACTTGGTTAATAACTATAGGCCAATATCATTACTCCCCTCAATCTCAAAAATACTTGAGAAAATTATAAACAGCAGACTAGTTAGCTTCCTGGAGAAAAACAACATCTTGTCACCAGCGCAATTTGGCTTCAGAGCCAAATTATCCACAGCCGATGCGGTGCATAGCCTTACCAATTATATCTCTGAAGAGCTGGGCAAGGGGAACCAGGTCATGGGAGTCTTCCTTGATTTAGCGAAAGCCTTTGACACGGTCTCCGTTTCTGTGCTCCTAAGAAAATTAGAGGCCATAGGAATAAGGGGCACGCCGATGACATTGCTTGCTGACTATTTAAACGACCGATACCAATGTGTTAGGATTGACAATTTTACGAGCGATGAGCAGAAAAATACTGGATTTGGTGTTCCCCAGGGAAGTATATTGGGCCCTACCCTTTTCCTGGTTTATATTAACGACTTGTGTAACCTTAACATCAAGCACGGCAAGATCATATCATATGCTGACGACACGGCGCTAATATTTTCTGCTGAAAACAGTAGCGAACTGTTTGAAAACGCTCAACTTGGCTTTAATACTGTGACTAATTCAAAGGCTTCAAAGCAAGGCAAGGCTTCAAAGCAATTTACTAACACTAAACGCTGACAAGACAAAATACATTCACTTCTCCATGCGCAAGCCTCGACTTAACACTTCTAACTTCCATTTATATGCCCATCAATGTGATAATCGCTCAATCAACATGTGCATTTGCCCTTCTATCCTCAAAGCAAATAATATTAAATACTTAGGGGTTATAATAGATGAAACACTCTCTTTTAGGAATCATATTGAAAGTCTAGTTAAAAGAGTGCGCAAATTAATATATGTATTTAAAAAAATACGAACTTTTGCGGATTCTAAGTTAATCACACAAGTTTATTTCGCCCTATGTCAATCAATAATTCATTACTGTATCATTTCATGGGGTGGCGCATCAAAAACTATCCTGCTTCCTCTTGAAAGAGCTCAAAGAGCAATTTTAAAGGTAGCAAACTTCCATCCCTTTTACTTTCCCACAGATCAGCTGTATAAATCCTGCAATGTGCTGACTGTGCGCCAGCTATTCATTATGCACTTACTATTAAAACAGCACACCATGCTTACGTACAATGCTGACAATACTAACAAGAGACGGAACGATATAGTATGCATTTCTAATACAACCTCCAAACATGTCTTTGTGGAAAGATTCTTTACATTTTTAGGCCCATTTCTGTACAATAGATTAAATAGAAAACTAAGTATTTATAAGTTAAACTATTTTAGCTGTAAAAAGTCTATTATTACTTTTTTGCAACCCCTTACCTATGCACAGACAGAAGATTTACTTGTAGTCTGCAAGTAAACTGCTGACACATTGTTTGTTTATCTCTTATGTAAGTTGTAATTTTAGTAATTTACTTTTCTTTAATTGTTGATTTATTTATTTTAAGTAGGTATTTACGCACCTTCTAGCCTGAAACACAGGTTCCACCTAGTTCAGGCAATAAGCAACTGTGCTCTATTTTATTTGTTAAGATACTCAATTGTAAATGTGCCCCTTTTTATAAATAAACGATTTATTTATTTATTTATTATTTATTTTATTTATTTACATCTACCACACATTCTTTTAGCTCGCTATCCAGAACTATACCCACACCATTTCGAAAGCGACAGTAATAATACATTTTTGATATGCTGAACAAATTATTGTGGACATTTGAGAAAAGTTCTAAAGGCGATGTTGAAAACTAAGGTGAATATTAAAAATCGTACCAAGAAATACCAAGAATTTTACTCTTACTTAAAATCATCACCAGCTATAATAACGCAAATTTGTTCTTCTAATAAATATGTTTGTATTTAATAAACATAACTAAACAATTTGGGTACATATAAAAAAAAGTCAAAAAACTAATGATGCGTGTTGTGGGTTCGATCCCCGCTCAGAACAAATATTTGTATGACCTACAGGTAGTTGTTCCGGGTCTGGCTGTTTGTGCATGTAAGCTTAAATGTTTGTAAACGCACCTACGATACAAAAAAAATCCCTAGTGTGGAGCAACGTTTTTTCTAAAACAAAAAAATAATAATTATCAAGTGCTGTGTAACTGACTGCACTGCAATACCTCTAAGTTTAAGTAAAAGAAAGTTACGTTTATTTGAAGTCCTGTTTAAAAAATAAGATTGATTTTAAGTAAATTAGGGAGCAACAATGTTATTTATGTTAATTGATTATAAAACACTGTGAAACTTCAAAGGATCTCTTAATTTATTATGAAAGATAGGCATACCAACTTTCAAAACGCCTGGCAAAAGAGCAATTGCACATGTTTTTTGTGCAACTATTTGCTCCACATTTTTTCTTAACATTATGCAATGTTTATTGACAGCTGGTATGACAGACGTATTATGTACAATCACGCTTTCTAGTGAGTAAGGTGGTATGGATTAAAACATGGAGTATTTGTGTGATGTGGATCTCGCAGCCAAATGAAAACAGCCGCACGGGTCGAGCGGTGGTTAAGCTTCTCTTGTTGAGGTCAGTCTGTGCATGCTCCGGCTCTCGAAAAGCACGTTAAAGTTAAAGTTTTTTTTGGTTATCATTCTTAAAATAAGTAGGTAGTACTTACCTACTTGTCTATTATCGGGTATTGATAAATTTAAAAAGATTTTAAATGTGGTAGGTTATCCATGATCCATCTTGTCGTAAGGCAATATTGTAATATATTGTACATAGGCTAGCCGTAGCACATCAAGCTACCCCTATCTCTCAAATTTCTTTAAATGTTTATCAACTTTATTGAACAAGCTTTATTAAAAAAAACTGTTCAAACAGCAAATAAATAAATAGGTAGTGTTCATTATCCCATCAGCTGAGCAGGATAATAATATGTTGTGACCTTGCGACAGCTGACACGGCCCCCGGCCGTACGCACTCGGTCGTTGAACTCGACTCGATCGATCCCCTGACCACGGTAATATTATAACACAGTAGTATCACTAGGCCGCATGATAGAAATAAATGCCTACATTTTAATAATTCTCCAGCATTTTAATTACATTTGCCTACTTTCTGTTTCTATTTAGTTTTGTGATTGTAAATATCCTTATTATATAAATAAATGAAATACTTTGTATATTGAATAGGAAGTGTGAAGTGTTCAATAAAAATGCGTGTTATTTTGTTATTGGTATATATAATTTAAAAACCATGTTTTTGTTTGAAAAACAAATCGTATCATGATTCATTCAGAACCGCATATAACTATCTATTTCACTCGTCTCAATAACTTTCCGTTACTCTATTCGCTTTATTTATTAATCCAAACACCTTTTTTTTCGTGAGATAAAGGAAATACTTATCCATTAAAAAGACACACATTATATACCTACCTACTAGTAAGTAACATTATTTTATAGTCTTACCTTTCAGAGTTTCCAGGTAATTTAAAAAAACTTATGTCTGGATGCGTTATTGACAAATTCATACAACCAAAAACAGCACAATATTTCCTACTCGTCATATTAACTGATTTTTAGAGAAAAAATCACGCGGTTATTGTAAAAAAAACAACACACCGTCCGTTCGACACTGCGGTACAGCCGTGACTGTCTGCGCCGTAGGCGCGTAGGTATGGCTCGCGTTTCGTCCGTTTGTATGAAGTTGGAGTACTGTATTATAATATTACCGTGGCGTCGGTATTTACAAAATGCCGATAGGGTGAGTTTTAGAGGTCACTGGGTCATAGACCTCGCCGCAGATCGCCCGCGCCCACTGATGTTTTGATTGTTTGTTGATAAGTTGATTTCGAATCTCTTTTTGTTTACGTGGATCTTGTATATTGTATCGTGGATATTGTATCGTACTGTGACTATCGTGTGTCTTCTGTATATATCCCTTATGTGTTTCGTTTATTGTATATAAATATAATGCGATTCAAATAAGAATAGGATCGACTTTGAGCCATATTGTTTTGACGTCATAGCTGTTAATTCAAACAAGTTGGGTAGGGTGAGCAAAACAAGATTAATTTAATTTAGTTTTTTTTTACATTACATTTGTTAAGCGTGCTTTGACATATCCATGCAGACTATTAATGATCAGATTCATGGAAACAATGAGTGTGATCCATCTGCTGGTTCATCTCGTCGTGGTCATGCTCCAGCATGCCCGGTTTGTGTATCATTGTCATCATTGCGCAAGCTTTTACAGCTGATAATACTAGTATTGATTTTCGCGTCTAGAATTCAGTGAATTAATATTATTCGCCTTGGGAACGTACCAAATTCGTCAAGCATTACTAGTGTCCATACGTTTACAGATACGTTCACAGAATAGAAGTTTGTCGAGACACTAATCGTATGCCCGAGTTGGGCAGTGGGGAAAATTCACTTATAAAAGGAATAATTTCAATTGTAGTAATTTTATTACTAAAATTACTACAATTAATATTTTTCTTTAGTATGGTTACCCATACTAAAGAAAAATATTAAAATATTGTCTTAAAAAATAATTATGATGTGCTACGAGAATTAGTGACAGAAACGAATCGCTGCAAAACCGTCTTCACGTAGTCTTGTCTGCCCTATGCCTAGAGTGTAATCTAAGGCTGTAAATCTGAGCTGAGGAGCAGGAGCACCATCTGCGACGATTAGCTCGCGTGGGACAGCCGGAGCCCGGCAGCGCCGGAGCCGTGACAGAAACCATGCCTACTGCATGTTGCATGCTTGCCGCATGCTTGCTGCATGCTCTTACAGGCAGGGAAGTAATAACCACATACCTGATAATTGATATGAAATGTATGCCAAAAGATGATTGTGGCTGTAAACTTAATGCGATATGATGGTTCTACTTTTGATTATTACGGATATGAAATGCGGCATGCATTTCATATCCGTAATAAAAAATAAAATAAAGATGATTCTGACTTACAAGTGATGGATTTCAGTGTATGCTAAATAAGTGCATGCCAAACGATTGTCTGCGAAAAGAGGTTTATGCTATCAGTTGTTATGCAAAATAAAATTATGACGTAAAAAGTTCTGCTATAAAGGGTGTACTTATTATAAGCAATGAAAGCCAGAAATCGCCAACCCATTAAATAAATAGTACCTATTTCAAATTCAGCATCGGCGGGATATTACGAGAATATAACTTCTGTTTGCAACCGTAATGAAAGTGGGCATGATTCTTTGATATCGTGTTTTTTTGAAAAAAAAAATGAATGCATGCATATAATTTCTTTGCAAACCGTACTTTTCAAGTGAACTGACAGCGATGACGTCACAATAAGGCGCTAAGTCGATCCTCCGCTCTAGTAACAGAGCATAGTATAAAGAGGGTCGCTCTTACAGAGCGCGCGCAATAAATAACAAAGTCAAGTGCAAGGTCAGATACGTCATACCGCCGGCGACGGCCGGGCCCGACGCGACGGCCAGATGTTTATAAACAAAGCCGAGTGGCGTCAAGTTTCTTGGAATGTGTGGCTTATCTTTAGTATCTTTGTGTTTTTTATATTGGTAAAGAACGGGTAAGTAATAACATATAACAACGGAACCCATAATTTTATTGAATATAGTGATTAATGAACGATTGATATAATTTTAAAATAAATATTTTTTATGAGCACAACTTACATTAAATATAACATCGTTTGACATAACATACGTTAAATATAAAATCGTTTGACATGCCACTCAAAAGATATAAAACTTATTTGGTCTAATGTGATGAACAATATTTTTTCTTTGTTTTACTTTGTAAGTTCTTTCGTAGTTAAAGGTAATTGTAACCTTAGTAGATATTAAACTTAACTAGTAACTGATTACCACCTGCGCTAAGATAGGTCAACGGAGCCCCGCTTGGCAGGGCTCCTATTTCTGGGTGGAATAAAAAAATAATTAAGTTTTAGAATAAATAAATGTTATATGTAACACAAATTTTAACAACCAAAAAAATGTGTTACAAGTGTGATCAAAAGATAAAAAAATATTAATTAAATGATACTTCATCAAATACCCTCTCCAAAGAAGTATTACACTTATCTAACGATATATCGGAAAAATTTAAAAACATTTCAAGTGGCTCTTGTGCAAACGTTCTCAAAGTGCCGTGCAATAAGGCTGAGTAACTGTATATATATACCGGGTTACAGGTTAAGTCGACCTAGATCCTTTATGAGGTTTTAGTTTTAATCATTCCTAGCTGATTTGACTATGAAACACCCCACCCCAAACCTAACCCATATTGAGATATTGTAGTTTGATTATTTTTTAAATAAAATGAAGATTATTTGTATAATTATTGTCCTTTTTTCAGATTTTGTGCCTCTCATTTATAATGTTTTTGCTATTTTTGAGTAAAAGATAAGTTTGTTTATAACTCTCAATACTACAAAAGCAGGTAACTCAACCAACTGGGTAGTAGTCAACGATTGAAAATTTAAAAAATGTACAAATTACTATAAACATTTTTTTTCTTTTAAGAATATTTCAAAAAAAGTCTATTGCAGTTATTCTGATTGCTGCAGGTGTGCTAAATATAATCGACGTTTCTTTAACTATCCTACAATGTATAACAAGCTAGGGTATTATCACAATTCATAGAAAAAACTTTCATAAAAGGGACCCAGGCAGTAGCAAAAAATACGGTACTATTGTCCTTCGATGGAGCTGTGGTGCGTGCAAGATGAAGAAAGAAAAAACGATTTACCTGGATTACTGGAAGATTTAACCCTCAATTTAATCCAAGATATATGGTATCAACATGACGGTCGCCCTGCATACTACCGAAGAAGTGTCAGAGAGTGGCTAGACACTAATTACCCCAACAAATTAATTGAAAGAAAGAAAGGAAAAACGTTTATTCAGCACAGGTTCAGGCACACAACGACAATACTAACCATAGAAAAACATAAAAAAACGAGTAAGAAGAAATACATTAAAAACATATATAAGTATATATTATTAAGTATGTGCCTTCAGCTGCGCTAAAAGGGTCCAGTTCAGCAAAAAATGCCAGGCAACTAGTGCCTGACGATGGTTTTCAACTGGACCTGAGATTGTGAGATGTAACGGACGTAAAACAGTTCTGTAATATGGTATGATTATGTGAAGTAAATTATGATGTAATTTACATAGGTACAGCGTGATGTCAGTGAAAATGTGCAGTGTATGTGTGTGATCTGTTGTATTGTGTATATCACAAGAGAAAAATAATAAATATTTTGTTAACGGGCCAACAGATTAATTGGTGTCAAATCAAATAAAAAACCTGTTTTCAACGCTGCGCTGTCAGCCTTATTACGCATATACTATACATAATAGGAGTTAATTAATCCGTGCACTTTACCGTCATTTCAATACGCTGCAAGCAGCCGAGCACGATGGACCACACAACAGATATTTTTACTTTTTTTATATAACGAACAAAAAAAGTATAATAAACAGGTTGCATTTAGATACGACAGTAAACATGTCAGAAACCAAGTTAATAAATTTGTCGATAAAAGGAAATGGTGAAGAAGCAAGAATAAAAGCTAAGCAAAATCTGATAATATTGTTTGCAAAAAATCATTGTAAAGCATTGGTTTTTATTATTGTCAACAATTTTAAGTTACCCTCGTTTTTTTATTTTTCAGTACCGCCACAGTTATGTCAATCCAGATCTACATGTGAGATGTTCATTTACGGCAAGATTGTAAGAAAGGATGAAAGAATGACAGCTGTTTTCTAGACAAAGCATGCTCCAGTCGCATGCAAGTAGGCCGCACACATTGGGTAAGTTGTTAGTCAACGCGGCTCAGCAAAGGATAAGATGACGAACAATTAAAATGTATGATGCAATGTGCTCTTCTTATCCCATAGGCCACACATCTGCGATGGGACACACCGGAGTCGAGGTCATCACAGCAGCGTCATCCGAGTCGGTGACACAAACACCAGGAGCGAGTCAGGCGTGAGCCCTTCTAACCTACTGTTGAGAACCTATTTTCACTTTTGTGCAACGATACAACGAAAACAGAATTTGAAGACCTACCCCTACCGTGGCCAGCCCGAATTCCCGACCTGACCATCACCATCTGCCTAGCCTTTTCACAACTATGTTGGGGTCAGCTTCCAATCTAATCGGATGCAGCTGGATACCAGAATTTTACATGGAGCGACTGCCTATCTGACCCAGTTAACACAACACTGGGCAACACGATACCCCTTGGTAAGACTGGTTGTCAGACTTACCCGTAATGACTACCAAAGATCTACAAATGACATCCGGGACTAATGGCTTAACGTGCTTTCCGAGGCACGGAGGAGTCTCGATATGTGCCAAACGGTCACCTATCCACAGACTGACCTCGGCTAGCAAAGGTACAAAGGGACAAAGGCACAGAATGCGAATATGTGTGCGGAACAGAGGCGGACATGTGGCACATGTATTGTAAAAATAATAATAAATGTTGTTAAAGCTATTTAGTTTGTTATATATCGTTTACTGACCCAAGTGATAACTTTGTCCTTATCATCATCATCATCATCAGGCTGGACATAGCCCTCTCCTAATGAGCGCCATAGCGCCCTGTCTTCAGCTTGCCGCATCCAGCATCTGCCTGCAGTCTTTCGCAGATCGTCATCCCACCTGGTCAGAGGGCGTCCTACACTACGTTTGCCGAGTCGCGGTCTCCACTCAAGAACACGTTTACCCCAGCGGTTGTCGGTTCTTCGCGAGATATGGCCAGCCCACTGCCACTTCAACTTACTAATTCTTTGAGCTATGTCGGTGACTTTGGTTCTCTGTCGGATGTATTCGTTTCGAATCCTATCTGACTTGACTTTGAATTGGTGGACCAACCCTACCGTGAATGTCCATGTCTCGGCTCCGTAGGTCATGACGGGTACGGTACGGTACGGTTTTTAAGCATTGTGGTATGGATGACGAGAAGACTCGGCGCAGTTTGCACTTTGTCCTTAAGTACAGTAATTTTTTACTACTGCCTGAGAGCATTATATCACAGTTTTTTTCTGAAAATCATGATGATACCCTAGCTTGTTATACCTTGTTGGATAGCTAAAAAAACGTACGATATACGTAACGATTTTATTTAGTACATCTTAAGCATAACTGTCATAGACGGTTATTAAAATATTCTTAAAAGAAAAAATATGTTTATACAAATTTGTATATTTCTTAAACTTTCAATCGTCGACTACTTCCCAGTTGGTTCAGTTACCTGCTTTTTTTTTGTATCGAGAGTAATAAACAAACTAATCTATTATCACAAAAATAGCAAAAACATTATAAATTAGAGGCACACAATCCGAAAAAAGGACAATTTTACAAAAAATCTTCATTTTATTTAAAAAATAATCAAACTCCAATATCTCAATATGGGTTAGGTTGCGGGTGGGGTGTTTCATAGTCAAATCAGTTAGGAATGATAAAAACTAAAACCTCTTAAAGGATCTAGGTCGAGTTAACCTATAACCCTGTATTTATATATATATAATATATATAGATCATAAACTATAACTAAACTCACATCACGTTTTTGTCTTCTCATCAGGAATGAGCGTGAGTAGGTACCTACCTACCTACCAAAGTTCATTAATTGGATCACTTCAACATAATTATAGTTATGTCAATCCTCATCGTAACCGCAAATTGATTAATTCAACATGATTTTTAATGTGGTAGGTAGGTACCTATTAATCTTGTCACTAGGCAATATTCGTATTATACAAAGGCTAGCACGAGGTGGAAAATCCTCATTGATGCACTCCGCCCTGGGGCGGGCTGAGGGGTCTGTCAGACTCTTACTGACTGGTTTTCCCATCCTACACTTGCACTGGGGATCATGGGAAGTAATGCGCCTTCCACGGTCCCCGGGAGCACATGTAACTACCCCACCTGTCAAATTACTTTGATAGTTTTACAACTTTGTTACAAAGGTTCATGTTCAACAGTTTGGGATAGCTTGATGTGCTGGCACACGAAAGCGCGGCACGCGTGCGCCTTGGCGTAGGTAGGTACGAGTAGGTACCTAGCAGATATTTATATGGTACCTAGACTTGGTACCTAGACTTCATACCTAGAAAACGCGTGCGCGCACCATCATTCATCGCGTTGTGGTTGCGATTGCGTTGTTTACGCAAATGTAATTCTGTGCCTCCGGTGACGAGTGATTTAAGTCGAGTTGTACCCTTTCTGTGATGTTACATAGAATTGATTGAAAAAAATTGCGATTGTTTTGGTCTAAGTCGCGCGCGCGATATTCTTTGATATCATATATTGTGTTAACTATTTTTAACTTAATACTTAAGTTACTCATAATTGAAACAATTATTTGGTAAAATGATATAATAAAATTAAAATCTCAACATTACAAAGGAACAACGACTGTATCAAACAAAGGTCTGTAGAAGACTAACTAATCATCATAATATAAAAATGGTCGCCACACTGCTCTCGTTGTTTTCCCATGCTGAATCTTGAGCCTATCCAGGATGTTTACGTCTGGGCTCAGGATAAAGCAACGCCAGCACTTCGTGTCACCGTGGGGCACTATGCCGCGGCCGCTCCGGTGATGTCACCCTTAACTTTATAAAGGGAGCTCAGCGATCGCCAACAATTGTATGATTGCGATGCAATGGGATTTAGTAGGCAAATAATTAATTAAAGTACCAAGCAGCTTTAACTGGCGGGGGTGACCAGCGACAGAGATGCCGACTTAGACGCACCCACGGAGGAGGGGTGTGTGGCCCCCGTCCTCCCGTATTGTAATTGTGTTACACCGCCCAGTGTCTGCAGCGCACTGTGGGCCCGTACCACCGGTGCGACGCGTGAGTTTGGCCGCGCGTGCCATAGCGCTAGGTGCTTGACATGGGGCCAAGCAGATGCGTGGGCACGCGCGAACATGGCCTTCGCAAGGCGCCGCACGAACTCGTCCAGGCTCTCAACCCCGAGGTCGCGCTGGATGACTTGGTTCCTCACGAAGCGAGGAGCACCGACGATCGTCCGCAGCGCAAGGTTTTGTTGCGCGCGAGGGCAAGCCATGCTGGCGCCGCGTACGTCAGTATTGGGCGCACATAGGTTTTATATACGCCCAACTTGACGCGCAGCGGGAGGCGGGACGAGAGCACTGGTCTGAGTAGGGAACGGGCAACCCTTCCCTGCGCGACGACGTTGCGGACATGCGGCCCCATGGTCAGCCGACGATTTCTGTCAAGAAAGCCGGTCCGCCATCTAAATACATATTTACATTCTCGATTCTTCAACTTCCCGTCACAATTCTCATACATAGTCAGCAGCTAAAACGGAAGTCTTCAAATTTTGATAAGCCCATCTTTAGTAAACGTGTTTTTTTTATTATTTATCAATAGATGGTGTTAGGTACATCAAGAACTGATAATATGCTTTTTTTATCTACTCTTGTAAAACATACCTCGAGTTAAGTTTATCTATAAGTTCCTCAATTCGCGGCATTGGGATCTTTAACTGTTATCTTATTTAGCGCTCAATCAATGTAGTCTTTCCCTATATTCGTCATATTGAAAAGTACAGCAGGGCTCGCGTTTGGTGACTTGCATTACCCTTTGATATTATTACTTGAAAACGTTTCCACCATTTTGCGAAGTACCTTTCTGTCTGCGAATCGTTACTTACAGGGTTTTGAATTAGTTCAGAACCAGTTACGGTAATTATCATTTCGCACTTACTGTTTACTTTTCATCAGAAGAGAATCACTATCGAATTCAAAATCAACAATTATGTTACATAATCTGTACTTAATTAATTTTAATCGGTTAATCAAACTAGAGTTGGTTGCCCACTCACGAGTACATTAGGTTAGACCGCTCCATCGCATTACTTTCCATCAAAATTTCACAATCTGTTAGGTTTACCCAAGAAATCAATCTAACTCAGACACTTAATAAATAACTCTCAGATCAACTATTATCTGGATTACAAATTAACAAGGAAACAGGTGTAGATAGCGCAATGTTTTCCACTGAATATAAAAAATAAGCGATGTAAGTATAAACTCACTGTATCAATATCATGCTTGTTAACGTAGATTAATTTATTAATAGGTACTCATGTTACTTATTTCATAAATTAGGGGATGGAAACACTTTTTGTTTCTGAATAAATTCGCATATCACAATAATGACATTTATTTTCGAATGACACTGAATCCGTTTAGCGTGAGCGTTGATCTGTTTCCGATTTTGTTTTGTCTAAGTTCACTGATTCTGGCTGACTAGTTTCGTCTGACTATCGTGCGTATTCGCGCGCATTTCTTTCGTACTTTTTGATCTATAACTTCGACCATGTGGAAAGCTACTTAAACTGTTGCAAATCAAAATAATTTCATTTTCAATCGATTTACCTGTACTACTATCTCCCATATTGCCGTAAATTATAGAAATATATTGTGCCGAAAATTCCAAAGATCTATTTTATAATTAAATTTAATTTTCAAATAATACTCATGAGTAGACTAATTTGTATCGGGTTTTTAGAGATAACATATTTCAAAATAATAGTTATCTGACTGATTCTAACACATTCGGACTGCTTCTAAAACTGCTTATTGCATTGATTTTTTTTAAGTCCGCCATTTTCCACGTTGATTAATGATTTTCCAATCTTGATAGTGACACATTTCACACTTTATGTGATTCTTTATCTACTAAAATGAGAGCTTAATAAGAGGTCATTTCATCGGCCCATATAAATGTTCTAGTGTAAGATCCGATAAAACCAGCATTCACATCGTCGCTCACGGATCAAACTCGTGTGTAACGTTATTAAAAAATATATTTTGCACTCACAGTTGATGTATCAGCCTTACATGATAACTGTTTTCCTTTGCGAAGGTGAAGAAATTCTGGCACTATTACTGCTGCTAGAACATGAGCCTAGACGTAATATTTTAGGCGTTTATTACGCTTACTTTGTTTACTCATAGCTGTGCGTGTGGGCATTGCGTACCACTTCTGATGTTAACTATTTTTAACTTAATACTTAAGTTACTCTTAATTGAAAAAAATAGGTATTTGGTAAAAGGATATAATTTAAACTCTCAATATTACAAAGGAACAACGACTGTATCAAACAAAGGTCTGTAAAAGACTAACTAATCATCCTAATATAAAAATGGTCGCCACACTGCTCTCGTTGTTTTCCCATGCTGAATCTTGAGCCTATCCAGGATGTTTACGTCTGGGCTCAGGATAAAGCAACGCCAGCACTTCGTGTCACCGTGGGGCACTATGCCGCGGCCGCTCCGGTGATGTCACCCTTAACTTTATAAAGGGAGCTCAGCGATCGCCAACAATTGTATGATTGCGATGCAATGGGATTTAGTAGGCAAATAATTAATTAAAGTACCAAGCAGTTTTAACGTGTTCCTAGTAGTATGTAATGTACCTATTCTCTTCAAATAAACAGTAATAATAATGTTTAAAAAAAAAGAGTTTGCATGCAAAAAAACCCTGAACCTTTATTACTTCTTTTTCATTAAATCGTTGTAAATAAATGTTATTTATAAAATTCTTGTTTTGCTCACCCTACCCAACTTGTTTGAATTCACAGCTATGACGTCAAAATATGGCGCAAAATCGATCCAATTCTTATTTGAATGATTTGAATCGCATTATACTTATACACTATGGATACCACATCTATGCTAGGGATCAAACCACATACTTGCTATCACCTCCTCTGACGATACCAGAAAAAAAAATCGTAATCGGTCCATTAGTTAGGTCAAAAAGAGCAGTTCTTATTTTCATAAAATTTGAATATCTGTATAATTGGACCAAAAGGTCAATGATTCATTGAACTTGAATCCTTTGATATTGAAAAGCGACGTTGCCACACAGTGCAAACTATCACGACGCTCTGTTACGTATTCTACTTATTTACCTAAAATGTAAAATCGGTATGAGTGTACATCGGCAACGGTTTCTTTTGGCGGTGTTTTTAACAATAGGCGGCACGAGCCATGGCGCCTTTGACTAATGCCGCGGCACCGCATGCGGCGTTTTTAAAGGGCGGTCATTGAGCGTACGTAGGGATGGTTCTATTTTCGACTATTTAACCTCTTTTAAAGGGAATAATGATCGATAAACAAAAAATGCTTTACGGTTTAAATACTTAGGGCATGGTGTTTTTGGAATTATCGTTCTATTATGATAATTCTATTATGATATCCCTAAGTATGTAAAGCTGTACAGCTGTTTTGTTTAAATTAGCTGTTTATTAAATGTTATTAGGTAGATTTCGACATAAAATGACTAAAGTAGAATAAACAATAACAATTTTCCATTAACATAGCATGTGAAATGGTTATTTTTTACTCTACTTTTAGGTTGCTTCCTATTAAAAATGTCGTCGTACCTAGTACCTAACCCGTTTGCCCCTTAGGAAGTCACTAGGTTGTTACGTTAATTCAATAGTAGAAAAAAAAAACTACTTTTTTTTAATTTATCCATTCACTAATTTGTAAATTCATAAAATATTAAAATATACGAATCTCACAAAAATACTTGTATTTTGACGCCTTGTTTGTAGTAGGTTAGTAAAAGTAAAAAAGTATCGATAAACGATAACAATAAAATAAAATCATTGCGCCACTAGTTCTATTTATGATTTTTTTTATTTTTTTCAATTTCGGAAAGTCTGGCTTTGTTAGTTCACCGCCGCCGCGCCGGCTGTCTTCCGGGATAGTGTATGATTTTATAGCATCTTGCGCGCATCGAGTGATTTTGGCAAATTAGAATAAAAACAATTAGTTTATTTATTTTTACGGTGAAATGGACACTAAATTACCTAGTTCGTGTGTGTGTCACTTGTGTTTTTAAATTTATTGGTAATACCTACTTTTTAAAGGTGAAATTGACACTACTGGACTTTGTGTGTGTAAATTGTGTTTTAAATTTATTTGTAATACCTACTTTTTAACGGTGAAATCGACACTACTTGACACAAGTCAAGTAGTGTCGATTTCACCGTCATTCATTCATTTCATTTTGTTTAAAACACACGCGTACACACAAGTGTACGCGTGTGTTTTAAACAAAATGCCAAGACAGCAACATCTTTACAGTGCTGCTGAGTATACAGACGTGGTTTTACTGTACGGCGAATGCCGCCAACATGCAGCCTTGATTCTACGTACTTATCGTGAGAGATACAGCGCAACTCGCATCTGCCGAACTTATGGCCGGACCATCCTGGGGGTTGTCCAAAGGATCAGAGAAAACCAGCACATAGTGCCCAACACTCACGAAGGAGTTGCTCCACGCCACGTTCCATCCATTTCGAACAACGCGTCGTGGACCATTTCGATCGGAACCCAACCTGCAGCCTTAGAATAGCCGGGCGTGTGTTCAGAGTGAGCCATAGAACAATTCATCAAGTGCTGAAAAGGAACGATCAACCGTGGAATCGTATTGTTGCCGCCTTTGGCAAATTAAAAGCCATGGCTCTGGATCCTGAACGAAATTTGCTGAGCAGGCTTCGGGACAATATTGTGCGGCGATGTAACTTGTGCATTCAAGTGGTGGACACTTTGAAAATTTTGAATTTGAAATTAATTTTGGAACGAATGTGAAATATTGAATTTATTTAGTTCAGTTTTCGCGAAATAAAAACACACATTGTCAAACGAATCAAAGCGCCGACAAAGAAACCGCCGCGCCGCTACCCAACACCGACGCCGCGCGCCGCCGCCGCCCCCTGCGTGCATGGTTGCCAATCTTCTTGGGGTCAAGGTACGTGGTCTAAACAGAGTGTTTACTTTTACTGGATTGATTTTGATATTCATTTTGTTTGAAAATTACAGTTTTTCAGTTTACGGTTTTTCATTTAATATTTAATTTTGCTATACTTCTATGAACTAGTATTACTTGCGGATTAAGTGATAGCATATATGTGGTATCCATCCTGTATATTGTCCGTACACAGCACTATATGTATAAACGAAACACAAAAAGTAGTATCGACAGAGGACATAACGATAGTCACAGTACAATTATAGGTACACGTAAAAGAATAGCTTCGGAATTAACTTATCAACAAACAATCAAAACATGCGTGGGCACGGGCGATCACCGGTGAGGTCTATGACCTACTGACCTACTAAAACAAACTGCCGGCCGCGCCGCCGCCGCCGCGCCGCGCCGCCGCGCCGCGCCGCCGCCGCCGCGCCGCGCCGCGCCGCTGCTCTGTCGCGCCTGACGAGCCAGTACGCCATACGTCATAATATCACGCTCGCACTGTATCAACGTGGGCATGGTACTCCGACATCATCCGTTGTTATATAGTCACCGGCAAATAAGATGGCAAGATTTTGGCGTAGTGGGGGTAAGTTCGCGCATCGTACACTTAGTGGCACAAAAAAGTGGTAACTTTTATTGATCGTCATTATTCTATTGTTATTGCTATCATTTATATTTAATCATGTCTGTATAGAACAAAGTTAAAGAAGGGAGAGGAATTCAAGTTTATTAGGAGTTATAAATAACGTGCATTTAAAATTCAAAAAGTTTATATAAAAAAAAAAAAAATTAACTAGTCGTCGTCACTATCCGTTAATAAAACTACCCTTGGCATCATATTGAAAGTCGCAATCGCAGAACACCATGGTTGTGTTCTGCAAGTGTTTGGTCAATGCTGTATGTTTTAAATTGTTCTTTTTCCAATTTTATTAATTTGTATAACTCTGGTTTGAGCATACTTTCCTCGTATGCTATGCCTTTTCAGGAACTCTATCCTAAATTTAAAAACAATAACAACACTTAAGTTTAACACAACAAAAACAAAGGGTTCAATTTTCGTGCACTGAAATGTAATCGGGAGCGAACGGGACGAAGGCGCGGTGCGGGAGGCAAGGGTCGACTGATGCACCAATCGCGCGCTCGGATCGACGCTACCTCATACCCCGCGTCCCGCTTGACCACCAAAGAGACCTAAAAAACGACTTGTGCGCATCTAACGACTTTTGCCATCTTATTTGCCGGTGATTATAATGTAAACATTATTGATGCCGTGAATGGATTGGGTAGTGCTATATTATAAACGTAAATGATAATACATAATGCTCTGTGTCTGTGTAATAAATATATGTAAATATAAAAAAACTACGTGGTGGGGAGAACCCTACATGTCCATAATCCCATCGGCAGCAGCATAATAATATGTTGTGACCTTGTGACGACTGACACGGCCCGCGGCCGTTCGCACTCGGTCGTTGAACTCGACTCGATCGATCACGTGACCTTCGCCACGGTACGTGCCCTCGCTGCTACACTCAACAGCTGATGTGCGTGCGAGGGAATCAATACGGTCACCTTTTTATTAAGAATAATTTAAATGTTGATAATGTTAGTTCAAAAGGAGGTTTGTGACACTTCGAATAGGTACGTTTTCGTAAATAAAAGAGGCTAGACCTTTTGCTCCAGAACCAGTGGAATCCCAGGAATAGTCGGAAACAAATTAAACTCAATGATGTGTAGAATACCTATGTGGCTTTCGTTTTCGTATCACAAGATTGCGGTCGCTCGCGCGGTACTCTGTTCCAGCAACCGACGCGGCGACGCGGCGACGGCATCGTAGCAATTTGACGGTTGTTATGACTTTACGTTTTGTTTAAGGACTGTTTTGATTTTTTTTTTTTTTCTTGTACTTTTTTTATGTTGTAGTATAAATACAGTACAGACTCCAATACTTTTACATAACGTTCCTCTATTATTCCTTTTCCCGTGACATTTTTACAATAGTTCCATTTTATTTATTTATTTTCCGCAAAACGCGGACGAAACCGTGGTGTACAGCTTTGTTATAACAGTTATTGAAGTAACTCTGCCTGTCTGTGTATCTGTTACACTTTCACGGCTAAACTACAGAATCGATTTTGACTTTAAGTAAAATGAACTTAACTGAAATTTAGTATGGAGTAAGCTTATACCTCAAGGAAAGACATAGTTATGTTACTTATCCAACCGTGATAATGGATATTTAAGCGAACGAAGTCGCGGGGAACAGCTAGTGTATAAATATAACCAAACATTTCGTAACTTTTAAGCTTACTAACTTTAACTGAATAAATAACTTTAAGAAAATGTTTTAACTAACTTATATTGACCTGTTTTAATTAAATTTAAATACAAAAACGTACGTTATTGTAACTATGAGCACAAAATATAATTCTGACGTTATTTGAAATTAAAGTATAACATTGAAATATTCTCAAATCGGTTAGTGTTCTTAGCGATAAGGTTGGTATTTGCTTGATTTCAATTATGTATTAAAACAACGTGTGGACAGTTTGATGATTTATTCTTTACTAACTAATTTTAAAGAAATGTGGACTGTAGAAATATGCATAGGTACAAATGAATAGTTATGTATAGACAACTAAACATCGTATGATGTGAACTTGGACATTCCGCCCACCAAAGGATCTATCCTTTTAAAAGAAACAAGAACAAGAAATAAACAATGTAAATAAACTTATACAATATTGATTAAGGTGCATATCGCACTTAACGACAAAGAAAAAAAACAAAGTATGTAACTCCCCTTTTTTTGAATAGGTATACAAATACAAGGTCTATAAAAGGTAAGTAACGTATTATTATAGAAAACTATATCTAAGGACTAAGTATACATAACCTACATCATTGGTAAGAAGCGATATGCTGCGCAACTAGAAATGGTAGGTAGGTTAGGTAAGTAGATACAATATTCAGATTTTTGTAAGCACTTAACATAAATAAGTAGGTTTTTTTTTGTTCCAATAAGTAGGTACATAGTTCGTTGCATTCATAACGTCTTACCGCTCACCGTTATATTTTAATTTAATAATGCTTAGTAACTAAGTAAGATATACATATGTAGTGCACGTTTATTATTATACGAGTAGGTGGGTTGTACGACGTTAGGAATGCCTAGTTTTTATTAACTACACATATACACACAAGCAAGGTAAGCAGGTAAGTTCTTAAAATATATTGATATAAACATAACATGAATAAAGGTAAGTAAATATGGAACGCTAATTATCTTAGTACGTAAATAGGTAAACAATAACAAAGTGAAGCAAATGAGTCGGTTTGCTACTAAGATACGTTTTTTTATACCTCTCTTGTATTTTATTATTTGACTGTATTTTAACTTAATGTGAAATTTGTTTAGGTAGGATATATAATTTACTCGTAGGTCGCTTATATGTACCGTTCTTACATTTAACGGACACCACACGAGTAATGCCATCAGGACCCACATGTTTTTCCATTATTTTACCCAATATCCACTTACTTGGAGGAATATTGTCTTCTTTTAAAATCACTACGTCATCGATTTCTGGTTCAGTACTTTTAGTATTCCACTTATGTCTTTGGTTCAAGTTTATGAGGTATTCCTTGTGCCATCTGTTCCAGAAATCGTTGACCATTTTCTGAGTTAGCCTCCATCTATCTAAACTAGAAATATTACAATTTGTATAATTTTCATCACTTAAATTTAACAATGGTTCACCAATCAAGAAGTGGCCCGGTGTTAGTGGAAGAGGGTCATTAGGATCATCACTTAGCACAGTTATGGGCCGTGAATTTAAACATGCCTCGATTTGTGCTAATACTGTAGCTAGCTCCTCGTAAGTGAGAGTAGCATCACCAATCACCCTTCTAAGGTGAGTTTTCGTGCTGCGCACCCCAGCCTCCCATAAACCGCCGAAATTGGGTGCATGAGGAGGTATGAAATGCCATGTAGTTTGCGCCAAGGCTAACAATTCTGCTATTTCACCAGGAATCGAAGATATGGCACTGTTAAACATGTCCCTTAGCTGCTTGTCTGCTCCCACGAAATTAGTGCCATTATCACTATAAATATCATAACAATGGCCTCGCCTCGATGTGAATCGACGAAAGGCTGCGATGAATCCTTTCGCAGTCATATCAGTGACAGCCTCAAGATGTATAGCACGCGTTATCATACATATGAACAAACATATGTAGCCCTTGTACGATTTAGCTCCTCTACCTGGTGAGAAACGAATATTGATGGGACCTGCGTAGTCCACACCAGCTGATTTAAAGGCTCGATCGGGTTTTACTCGCACTTCTGGCAGCTGACCCATCAGTTGCGTAGTTTTCTTTTTTGAATACCTAATACAATTGACGCATTCTCGGTATGTTTTCTTTGTTAGGTCTTTAGCTCGTAATACCCAGTATTTAGATCTCAAATAATTAGACATTACTTGAGGACCACCATGTAATGTCCTATGATGAGCATCCTGGACTATAAGCCTGCTAAGATGGCTCTTAGCGGGTAAAATTATAGGGTGCTGAGTATCGTAGGCTGCTTGAGATTTTTGTATGCGCCCGCCAACTCTTAGAATCCCGTTATTATCAATAATAGGGCAAAGATTGCGAAGCTTACTATTTTTAGGTACATAGCCATGAGATTTTAACTGCTTTATCTCCTCTTTGAAATCAATCGCTTGGACTTGTTTAATGCAATTGTTTAACGTTTCGTTTACTTCGTCAGGCGTAATAATTTTAGAAAAACATTTACGTTTGTCTTGAGGTAATTTAAAATTAAGAAATCGTCTGCAATATGAAATAATTCTCAACATTTTTGATAAAGTAGAATAGTTAAACCAAATAAATTCCTCTTTTGTATTATTTACAGTAGCCAAAGACCTCAAACACTCCTCCTCTCGTGTATCTTCGATATTGGGAACACTGATATTTAGGCTCACGCTAGACAACCAAACCGGTCCATTCCACCATAGTGAATGATTTGACAACTCTGGACCTTGTAAGCCCCGTGACGCACAGTCAGCTGGGTTTGTATCTGTAGATACGTGCCCCCACTGCTCGTAATCTATAATATTCAGTATATCTGACACTCGGTTGCTCACGAATGTGCTCCACCGACTCGGTCCGCCTCTTAACCAAGCCAAAACAATGGTGGAATCGGTCCACGCAAATAAACTATCTTTAGATACTCCCAACACTTGCGATGTCTCAGACATCAGTTTTGCTGCTAATACAGCACCACAAAGTTCCAATCTAGGGATGGAAACCTGCTTCTCGATTGGAGCTACTTTTGTTTTGGAGGATATTAGGCTTACGTACACTCGCTCCTTATTAATGACTCGCAAGTACACTGCTGCTCCGTACGCGGCTTGCGACGCATCTGCGAAGACGTGCAACTCAATCCTTGATTCACTTGTGTAGTGCAACCATCGTGGTATGCTTAGGCCTTGGATGCATGTCAAGTTTTCCCGATAACGTAACCACTCTGCATGCAAAACACCGTCAATAGGCTCATCCCATTCTAGACCTGTCTTCCACAATTTCTGCATAATAATTTTTGCTATTACCACAATAGGGGCTATCCATCCTAATGGATCATAGAGTTTAGCTATTTCGGAAAGGATATGTCGTTTGGTTATGGGTTGCTTAGGTTCTGGTAAATTGACAGTATATTCAAAGATGTCGGCTTCCCTATTCCAGCTCAACCCCAATACTTTAACAACGCTTTTAACCTTAAAAGGCAACTCATTATCATCCCGCTTATTTTCTCCAATGTACTGTAACAAAGCCTCACAGTTACTGCTCCATTTTTGAAGTTGAAATCCTCCTGAGTTCATAAGGTTGTTCATTTCATTATAAATATCCATCGCTTCTTCCACTGTCTCGCATCCCGTGAGGAGATCGTCCATATAATAGTCAGTTTTAGTAAGTTTTGCAGCAATAGGATACTTTAATTTTTCGTCTTTGGCCAGTGTCTGAAGTGACTTAACTGCTAGGTACGGTGCACATGCTGTACCGAAGGTCAGCCTCAGAAGTTTATAGTGCTTTACTGGCTCATTTGGTGCAGATCTCCATAGTAGTCTCTGGTAGTCTGTATCTTCTTCCGCTACCCGCACCATTCTGTACATTTTAATGATGTCTGCTGTAATACAGATTTTGTGTGTCCTCCATCTCATTAAAATATGACGTAATTCTTGCTGTAACTGAGGACCAACACATAAGTTGTCATTTAAAGAAACGTTATTGGAACCCTTACACGACGCGTCGAAGACCACGCGAAGCTTTGTGGTAGTCTTGTCTTCTCGAACGACGGCATGGTGAGGAAGATAGACAGCCTTAGAGTTATCAATTTCGGGAGAACGAACTTGTACCATGTGATTTAAACTGATGTATTCTTCCATAACTTTATGGTATTCTTCCCGAAGCTTAGGATCTTTTGACAACTTTTTCTCTAAGTAATTAAACCTTTTAGTGGCTATCTCCCTCAACCCACCATTTTGACATTCTGGTTCTTCGTTTTGAAACGGTAACCTTACCACGAACCTTCCTTGGTCATCTCTGACTGTTGTGGCTTCATAAAATTCTTCGCACCTTTCTTCTTCCTTTGAAAGCATCTTTCGTATGCTGTTAGGTTCCTTTTCTATCTCCCAAAATTCACGTAGTAGCTCATCTTCTCTTACTTGAACGTGTAGATTTATGATGTTTGTCTTTGCTGAGGTAGATGCTTGTGACATTCTTCCAGAGATCACCCACCCGAGGGTTGTATTTTGTGCCAATAGATTTCCCTTGGGGTGTTTAATAACGCCATCTAACAACACGTCGCTGTAGACCTCAGCTCCAAGCAGAATATCTATTCTACCTGGTGTTGTAAACCCTGGATCAGCCAATTCCAGTTCCTTAAGTTTGGACCAATCAGGCAATTTGAGATTAATGGTGGGCAGCAGTGTTGTTAGTGTACGCAATACATACGCATTAACTCGAACTGACTCTCTGGGATTGTGGCGTGATTTCACGCAGAGTGAAACCATGTGTTTGATTCTCGATTGCCCCTCTCCCACACCGGACACCCAACCACTCACTGATTTACGTGTTAAATTTAATAACTGAACGGTTGCCTCAGATATGAATGATGCTTGGGAGCCTTGGTCTAACAAGGCCCTAATGATACGTTTGCAACCGTTCTTGCTACTTACTAACACCTTAGCAGTCGCTAATAATACAGAATTTGTTTGTATGTGCTCACAATGACAAGAAACAATATGTGCAGCAGTTGAAGAAGGAGTGGACTTACCTTTAAACTCTTCACTAACGGTACCTGTAGCCGTGTTTTCTCCTTCCTTCGATTTCTCCGTGTTTTGCTCTCTCTCGAAGTGGAGAAGGGAGTGATGTCGCCTTCCACACCTTTTGCAACACGTTGATTGTCGACATTTGTTCACCGAGTGTGATGACGCAAGGCAGTTGAAACACAATTTGTTCTTCTGAACATACTCCTGTCTTTCTTTGGTAGGCATGTCGGCGAACGTTTTGCAATGGTAAATAAAATGCTCGCTGTTACATAACGCACACTTAATTTCGCGTTCTTTTCCATCCTTGTTAACATTCGAATGAAAAGCCTTAGGTTTAACTGCTGGTCTCATTTGCGAAGATTTTATCTTGTTACTCTCGATCATTTCCAGCGATCTGAACCTTGACTCCAGAAAATCTCTTAAATCTTGCCAAGTGGGCAGGTCGCAATTGGTTGTACAAAGTTGCTGTTCCCATTGCTTCATTGTTTCTGGATCCAGTTTGGACACAACTAGATAGTTGATAATCATGTCCCACTTGTCAGACTCAACTCCTAAGTTTTTTAAAGCTTTTAAACAAGTCGATGTCGTATCTACCAGGTGTTTAATCGAACCTGCAGACTCAGTATGTACATACTTTTGTGTAAAGAGAACTCTCAAAATTGCGTTACAATTGAACCTCTTGTTGTTATAACGTTTCACTAATTCGTTCCAGGCATCATCATAATTCGCATCTGTCGTAGTGAAATTTCGCAATATTACTTCTGGTTCTCCTGATAAATTGCTCTTCAAATAATGCAGCTTCTGTACTGGTGACAGTCTTGTATTTCTATGGATTAAGGAAGAAAACAGGTCAAAAAATGTCTGCCATTCCTCATATTTGCCGTTAAAGGTGGGTATTTTAATTTTTGGCAGTTGAATTTCGTTGCTATCTGACGACCTTTGACCTTCAGCAGTACCAAGCGTTGAAACTTGAACCGTTGCATCGAGAAACGGCTGAAGAGCTTCTTTTAAAACTACCTTATACTGCACATACAATTCTTGAAATATATCGTATGTCTTGTCTTTGAAGTACGGATTTTTTCTGTCTTCATCTTTTTTCAAACTCACAATAATACTTTTGTGTCCGTCCTTAAAGTTCTTCCAAAGCTCTTCTAGCAATTCTAACCTTGTTTCTAAGTAAGGTATTTTAATCCTATCTTTTGGGGACTTTTTAAAGTTCTTTTCTGCATTCTTTAAGTTTTCCAGTAATTCATATTGATAAGGCAGAAGATCTTCCATAGTAACTTAATATTCTCAATGATAATATGCTTCACACAACAATAAAAAAGTCAACGAATTTTATCCACGGAATAATGTTCACAAGTCCACAAGTTGAAGGTATTTTGCAGTTTTTTTGTTAACTACGCACTTATTTGTAACTTTTCGTAATCCGATCACTCACTGAATAATTATAAGTACTTAGTTATGTTCGTATTATTATAATACTGTTCATAAAAACCACGAGTTCACAACAGTTTGCATTCACTAATATTGCAATAAAACTTCTAGAAAATCCTTATCGCTTTCTTTTGTTCTCGCGACGCGCTCGTTCACTACCGGTCAGCGGTAAATATCCGCTCGAATTAGGACCAAATGTTCTTAGCGATAAGGTTGGTATTTGCTTGATTTCAATTATGTATTAAAACAACGTGTGGACAGTTTGATGATTTATTCTTTACTAACTAATTTTAAAGAAATGTGGACTGTAGAAATATGCATAGGTACAAATGAATAGTTATGTATAGACAACTAAACATCGTATGATGTGAACTTGGACAGTTAGTTTACCGTTTATTTTAGATGTGTCTGTATAACTAACTGCACTGCAATTCCTCTAAAAATGTATTGCTATACATTTTCCTTAAGTCAAAACCGTTGCTTTAATTGTATGTAAGCTTTGGTCAAAGTAAGTTACGTTAATTTGAAGTCTGGTAAGAAAAATAATAATGAGTCTAAGTACATTAGGGAACAACAATGTTATTAATGTTAATTGATCATGAAATACTGCGAAATTTCAATGGATTCCTTAACTATGTCAAGATGGGCATACCTACTTCCTAAGTGCCACGGCACATGTCTTTTTGTGCAACTGATTACTCCACATTTTTTTCTTCACATTTATGCATTGTTTTACTGATAGGTATGACGTATTATGTACATTTACACTCTCTAGTGAATAAGCTGCTTGTCCCGGCTGTGATTTATGCATAGATATTTGACAGTCTGACAACCAATCTTATCAAAGGGTATTTTGTTGCCCAGTAAGTGGGTTGTGGAGGTCAGACATAGGCAGTCGCTCCATGTAAAATACTTGTATTCAGCTGCAATCGGTTAGACTGGAAGGCGGCTCAAACATTGGGAAAATGCTATGCAGCTGACCTTCTTATGTGTGTCGATGGCAATCTATAAGGTGAGGATGGGACTGCCGTACCCAGCACCCACACCGTATTGACACATTAAGCACTCATGGTACCTAACAGGTTGTGTCCCGTATTGCGTGCAGGTACATACACATACTTTCAAATACTCGCGTAACTACAAAAATAAATGCTTTTTCCCATGGGGGTAGGCAGATACTACGGAACGCCACCTGCAAGTTTACGTTCATATATCTGGTCAGACACGCACGCCGAAATATCACTTTCTTGTGTATTATTAGTATGTTTTGTTTGGAGTCGTTTGTATTTTTTGTTAAAAGTTTAAAAAAGGCAATTTTTTTCAAGGCAATATTCCTATTGTACAGAGGCCAGCTGCAGCACATCAAGCTACCCCAATCTCTCAAATTTCTTTGATAGTTTTTCAACTTTATTACAAAAGCGTAAAAGAAAAAAAAGGCGGCCGTTCGCACTCGGTCATTGAACTCGACTCGATCGATTACCTGACCCTCGCTGCTACACAACAGCTGCTGATACCGCGCCACGGTAATATTATAATACAGTATTCCAACTTCATACAAACAGACGAAACGCGAGCTATACCTACGCGTCTCGATCTCGCGGTGCGCACAGTCGCGTGTTTTTTTAACAATAACCGCGCGATTTTTTTTCTAAAAATCAGTTAATATGACGAGTAGGAAATATTGTGCTGTTTTTGGTTGTATGAATTCGTCAATAACGCATGCAGACATAAGTTTTTTTTAATTACCTGGACACTGAAAGGTAAGACAATACAATAATTTTACTTACTAGTAGGTAGGACCATAATGTGTGTCATTTATTTTCATGTGTTTCATTTATTTATATAAAAAGGATATTTACAATCACAAAACTAAATAGAAACAGAAAGTAGGCAAATGTAAATAAAATGCTGGAGTTTCGTTTACGTACCGCGCGGCTATAAGCATTTATTTCTATCATGCGGTCGAGTTATGTGGCGACCTATGTGGCGCGGCGGGCGAAGGTCCGCCTGCGACGCAATAGCTTGCGGGTTCGATTCCCGCCCTGGCACAAATGTTTGTACGATCTACAAATATTTGTTCTGGGTGTTCTGGGTATTTTCCTATGTATAGTAAAAAAAAATATCTATCTATGTAATGTATTGTATTAAGTATATCAGTCATCTAGTACCCATAACACAAGCTCTGCTTAGCTTGGGGCTAGATGATGCTGTGTGGTTTGTCCAGCATTATTTATTTATTTATTAGTTATACTACTGTATTATATTGTTATCGTGACCTGACCCTCACTGCTACACTCAACAGCTGACACCGCGCGTTAGTGTGCGTACAGCGACCTTGCGTGCGACCGAATCAATGCGATCGCCTTTTTATTAAGAACTAGCTGTTCCCCGCGACTTCGTCCGCGTGGATTTCGTACTTTCCCTTGGTCATTTAACATCACCTTCACCCCCTTTAAAGCGTAGTTTTGAAAATAGAACATAGTCTATGTTACTCGCTGATAATGTAGAGCATAGATAATTTACTCGGGGGAGGTGGATCGACGATCTAGTGAAGAGCTTAGGAAGCCGATGGATAAGGCGACGCAGGACCGATCGTTCTGGAGTTTTTGGGGAGGCCTATGACTAGCAGTGGACGCCGTTTGGCTGAAATGATGATGATAATGAGTAAGGTTGCTATATTTGCGCCGATTAGCCTTTGTGCTCCTGCAGCACCCACACCAACACAGCCCGCTGGAGTAAGAAGACGGCTGCAAGGATGTATATTGACACATTAAAAAATTCGCCAATTCTGTACACAAAATGACGTAACATTGGAATGCAATAAAAATCACAGCAAAATCTAACATAACATCCACCTCTATTCTATTCTCTGATGCCAAACATTTGCCACACAGGATCGCTGCTTTTATAGCGACCAAATTGAAATGTTTGGTAAGTAATCGAGCATTGTATATCGTTCGTGGGCCAACATTTGGCACTGAGGTGTCAGAATATTTATGGATTGTACAAATAGTACCAGTATTGAAAATCCGTCTTGCTTAAAATACTCAGTTTTGTTCGCGAAACATAGTCATTATGATTTTCTAGCAGGCTTCTAAAACTTGTTTCTAAAACTTCCTAGACTCTTACCCAGCGTGGCTGCCAAACTGGCAACAAAGATGGCTTCACTTTTACAGAGAGCTCATAGAGGCTTGCATACATGGCATACTGTGCTGCAATTGTATTTGTTATCTCAATTAGCAGCTGGGGACAGCCCGAGTCTAGCTGGTGATTCCTAATTGTGATTAATGTAAGGTGGGTGATGTTTACCACATTATGATGGAATGTGCCTGAAACAAGGCTTTTTGACAGCCCCAGCCCAAAAGGCCGCAAGCGCATAAATATTTTGTTAACATAGCACCTGAGTTATATTATATCCTATTTTACTTTAAAAAAATATCGTTTTTAAAGGTAAAAATCCATTTAAGAATGTATTTAATATTTAATAGTAGCTTAAAGTGACGTGTTTCAATGACTGAGACATATTCGTATCGGCGATATGTAGGATTGAGGCCCAGACATCAGAAGTAAAACTCAAATCTGTCAATCCACAAATTTATTTCAAACTAATAATCAGTCTGTTTTTTTAAACCAATAAATATAGAAATAACATAAAACCGATAAAAAAAATAATAATAACGGCAGTACATCGTGTCGGCAGCAGACCGCGCGGCTCGCTTCTCACGTCGTCAAATACCTGTGTAAACAGCTCATTCTAATTTTCACATCACATTTCTCAGACTTTGGACAGGAAATTTTTCGAATTTATTTATTTAAAGTCAAATTTATTTAAAATTAAATCATTCAAACAAATCCTTTCTTAACAGCGTAACTGCCAGACAACTAGACACAATAGAAAATGTATGGTTTGTCGGTTACCTGGCGTTTATAGTGTTATTGTTACACACAACACAAAGGCAGTTCCATAAGCTGCTTAAGTGCGAGTGGTGCGATAGTAATATGTCGGGTTACAACATTGGAGAAGGGAGCCGAGTCGATGAAAATACCAAAGACGAGATATTCACCATACAAAATCATATATTTAAGCTAGAGGAGCAGCAAAAAAATAATAAGCAAAGATCCTGTATAAATAACATTGAGATTAAGGCAATTAGCACTGCACCGCATCACGCAGCGTAGCGCGGGAGTGCGCGTTCTTACGTTGTTTGCAAGTACCTGTGTTTGTATAGAAAACACGAGTACTCCAGGAACCTACTACACACAGGAAACGCATTCACGCGCAGTGTTCGTCGTTCGTCGCCACGCACCCCGCTGTGTGATGCGATGCAGTGTGCCAATCGCCTAAAGGTGTGCCCCTGTCAAGCGATGAAGACCTTATTTTTACGTAAAAATGTCACTTCTCCTAAGCATCACATCAACACAGAGCGGGATATCAAAAAGTTTTTATGTTAACACTGTCGGTCGTTGAGGCTTCCTGATATTTTGTTTAGTTACATCGATTCGCTAAGTTTGAGTAACACAGGTAACTGTTTTTTTGTAAACATTCCTTTCTCGCCTGCCTTTTGTTCGCTGCTCGCTATGTGACAAAAGATTCGTAAAATCTTGCTATTATGATTATATGCTTTATTTTCTGTGTTACCGTTGCGTTTTGCTACTCGGTTTATACTTGCTTATCTTTTATTTATTTAAACACATGCTTGCTTTTTTGCAAATCTGTTTATATGTGTAATAACCGTAGCTTGAATATGCTTCACATACCTTTATCTATGCAATCAATTAATAAACCTTTTAATGCTTATTATGGCGCCTATTAATATTTATTATCAGAAGTACAGGGACTACGGTCAAAGACAGCTGTTTTCTTTAGGAATGTGTGCAGTAATGGTTATGATGTTATTAGTTTGACTGTGGCATGCCTGATGGACGGTATGAACGTGTTACCAAATCAACCTTACAAATTTCGTGTTGTTGCTCGGTATCGAAAAACTCGTACATAGCAAAAAAAATTTTTTTTTTAGCTATGTTTATTTTTCACATCTAAAAGCAATTTAGTTTAATATTTTTATGCGAGCTGTATACCCAGGGGCTACGCTTACTGCGGCGCGAGTCTCCGTGTCGCGGCTCCCCTCCCGCGATCTTCATCTATTCAGTCGGCCGATACCCGTCGCGCTGTGTTTACTTACATGTCGCTCTGCGCCTTTTCGCTAGTTCCGCGCACCCGCGTTGTTTCGCGAATAAGGTAGTTAACTACAATTCCGTAAATCAATCGGGAGTATTTGGACATGATAGTGTGCTACATCGTATGCGGTGAAAGTTTGACAGCGGCTCGTAGCCGGTACAGTGATGAGTGAATTGTATAGTGATCAACGACGAGTACCTGCTGTACAAACCATCCTGGGGGTTACTAGGGGTCGTGTTAAGGACTTAGTGTACGGACACAGTAGCCGTAACATTCGAAACGTGGACGAATTAAAAAATCGTATAATTAGTGCATTCAAAGTGATTAAAAGTGACAGGGACATATTAATCCGTGTGAAAAATAATGTGTTACGTCGTGCTAACTTGTGCATTGAACTAGGTCAACTAGGTGGTGGCCATTTCCAGCATCTTTTGTAAATCAGGTAAGACTTTTCTAAATTGCTAAATTATTGTGAATAGATCGATTCAATTTTTGTAAGAATACCAACTTATCGAGCTTCTATCTTTAAATAAAGCAATAAACTTAACCCATTACATGTAAACGTGAAAACGAATGAAAACTAAGTCTTAAAACATTATTATCGGACCACTCGCACTTACGGAGCTTATGAAACTACCCTTGTGTTGTGTGTAACAATAACACCAAAAACGCCAGGTGACAAACGATGCATTTTCTATTGTATCTAGTTGTCTTGCAGTTAAGCTGTTAAGAAAGGATTGGTTTTAATAATTTATTAATCGGTTTGCTCAATTATTGTGAGAAAAAAAGTAAAAAAAATCCAGTCCAAAGCTTGAGAAATGTGATGGGAAAATTAGAATAACTTATTACTGTTTACATACATAGGTCCTAGGTATTTGACGCCGTGAAAAGCATGCCGCGCGGTCTGCTGCCTACACGATGTACGGTGTGCAGTGTGCATATTAATTTTTTGGTAATTTGTGCGTTGTGAAAATATTGTTTACTTGAGTATATTCGAAGCGGATTGTTAATTTTTTTTTGCGTGATTATTTTTCAAATCTTATTTCAAACCACTCCTTGGATTTCATGCAGTAAATTTTTAAACATGTTATATATTGAAAGTGGTTACATCTAAATTTGATGAGATGGGGATGGGGCTTCTATGTGTAAATATGTATGGAAAACTTAAGAGAGAGGCATTAGCTGTGGCCCAAGTGGGGAGTAATGTTTTGATTACAAGATGGACATGCAAGGGTTTGGCACAAGGAGACCCAATGTCTCCAATAATATTTAACATAATTACTAGTGACATTTGCAAAAAAAAATGAATGATGTATCCCAATACGCCGATGATTTCGTTCTCTATATTTCTGGACTAGACATCAATCTTCGGGAAGCCATAGATAATTTAACGAATCTTATTCCAAATTATATATTTAAGATTGGGAGAAAGTGGCAAAACCGTTAAACTCCAATGGATTCCATCGCATGACGGTTTCGCAAGTGGATAAGTTGGCAAAAATAGGAACCTATGATACCTTTTGTGTTTACTTCTCGCTAAGCAGAAACCTTAAATTTTATTTGTTTTACAATGTATCGTTATAATTCTTATTGGAAAACATCCCTTTATATTATTCAAATATTAAATTCATAAAATAAAACTTGTTATAACAAAATAAAACAAATATTGGCCTAGTACATTTTCACTTACACAAATATCTCAATAACTTTCGAACGCGCTGCCTGATACTTATAATTCCAACTGGAACATTGGTTTAAGAGCCACTCCTATCACTTTACGGTAAGTTATTTACAAAATATTCAGAAACAAAAAAGCACCTTTTCAACTTACGTAATTTTCATACATTTCAAAAGCTCCGCGTTGACGACCCAGATTGGGGTCGGCGAAAATTTAAACCCCGTCTGTGGCCGACCCGAGGTCGCTCACAATCGTTTTTTACGTACATTTGCTTCTAAAAACTGTACCTATCTCGCTCAAACTTGTACAGAGTCTACGAGACAGAACAAGGATAGCTATATTACTTCTGTCAAGTGAACGGATGACTTGTAATGAACCGAACAAAATCGGCCCCGCGTTTGTCGGTTATTATTAATTCGCGCGCATTCCGGCTGTTCGCAGAACGTTTTTTTTTTTTTTTTTTAATCTAATTTTTTTTAGGGGCTTTTATCAAAGATATGTCAGCCCCATCATACCCTTTTACATTCGTTGGCTATCTTAATCGGTGTTTACAATCTGACTTAATATTTAATGAAATAGAGTTATTCGTGGAGGACCCTAATTAAATGGCACAACTTTTTGATTATCTCCGAAGATGGTACAGACAAGATGGATTGGATTATGCGTACATCAAGTTTATTTATTTTAAAATCCTTCACGAATAACTCGCGTTCTAGTCCGTTCCGAGCACACTCCATCAGCAAATGCTGCACGTCCTCGATTTGATTGCACCCTGTGCAATTAGGAGAATCAGCCTTTTTCATTAGAAATGAAAACTTTGCCGATGGATAGTTAAGTGCCCAGACCGGAGTCTGAATATCAATTTCACACAATTTCTACCTAATATAGTATTTTCGAACCAGGGAACACGAGTTGGCTGACCTTGAATGCTATTATACCAAATGCCTTTATCCAGAGACATTTCGAAGAAATGTTGTTTCCAGGAATTAAAGCAAGCAGATTTAAATTGAGTTGTATATTTCCAATAATCAGGAATATAATTAATTATACATCCGTCTCCGACTGCTGATTTGGATATACGGTCAGCCTCCTCGTTACTGCCTAGACCAATATGTGCTGAAACCCATTGCAATCGACATTCTATATTATTGTTTTTAAGTATAATTATAAGTTTTAAAATATCATACGCTATCGACGCGCTTTTGCAATCTGAAAAAATTACTGCTTTATTTAAATTTTGATTCAAAACATAAGTTACTGCCTTGTAAATTGCTATGAGTTCCAGCGATATAATTGATATATCACAATTAATCTTAGATCCAAACCTGTTCCCTAAACTCTGGCTCCCTGTCCCTGCTCCTTGTCCTTTAGTACTTTTCGATGCATCAGTGTAAATTGTATGCCACCCGAAATATATTATCTTCAGTTCTGCTACAATTTCACTCAGTAACACATTTAGGTTAGCGGTGCTTAAACTTTCGAGTTCGATATTAATTATATTTTTTTGAATACAGGATGTCCAAATTTCTAAACTAAACATTTTAAGATATTCAGCCGATGTAATTTTTAAGTGCCTAGTACTTTCACTAGTAATGGTATTTTTTTGTTTTGCCAATAAGAAGTATGACAAAAATCGCACAACTCGGATTTTAGATTAACTGTGACATTGTTTGACCGAGATGGAATTTTTAGACAATATTTGTATGCTAAATATTCTCTTCTTAAATATAAAGGTGAAATACATAAATCTGTCTCCATAACATGGATAGGGTAGCTTTTAATGTAACCCCCTATTATTCGTAGGGCCTGATTTTGCAGCTTGTCTAGTTTCGATAAATGTGTTTTAGCGCTACAGTCATAGAGAAACGAACCATAGTCTATCTAATTAAGGAGATATACAGTTTACGTATATGTTTATTATGCATACCCCAAGAACTCCCCGTTAATAGCTTTAATATATTTAAAAAAATTGAACTTTTCACGATTGTTTCATTTATGTGTTTACTCCAACGTAAACTTTGGTCTAACTACATACCTAAATATTTAGTACATGGTATAAATGTTAACGAGTGTTCATTTATTTTAAGGGAAGGTAGTATTTTGCGTCTGCCCCTACTAAATAACACTATACTGCACAATATGTAGACTTATTGGGAGATAAATCGAGGCCAAGCTTGGCTAAAGACATAACAATATGATCTAACGCATTTTGAACATCCATTTCACATTTCATAATGTCTTTATCTTTTACATATACCTAGTACGAAATCATCTGCATATTGCGAGACATCTACTGTATTAAGATGTTGTTGACATACTTTATATGTAATTAAATTAAATAGTAGCGGGGATAAAGCGTCCCCGTGAGGAGCTCGTGGCTAAATAAAAATAGCCGCACGGGTAGGTTAAGCTACGCTTGGCGAGGTCAGTCTGCGGATGGGTGACCGTTCGTAACATATCGAGACTCCTTTGTCATTTGTAGATCTTTGACAGTCGTTACGGGTAGTCAGAAACCTGAAAGTCTGACAACCAGTCTTACCAAGGGGTATCGTGTTGCCAAGTAACTGGGTTGTGGAGGTCAGATAGGCAGTCGCTCCATGTAAAACACTGATATTCAGCTGTATCCGGTTAGACTGGAAGCCGACCCCAACATAGTTGGGAAAAGGCTAGGCTGATGATAAAGGGTCCCCTTGAGCTAAACCTTCATTAGTCCATCGGTCTGTTATTAAATCATTGAATTCTGTTTTAATTTTTAGATGTCTCTCATTCAAAAATGCCCATATATAAGTACAAAATTTTGATCGAGTTTGAATTTTATCTAGAACTTTAACTGCTGCATCAACAGATACATTATTATATTCATTTTGAATATCAAGGATACATGCCACCGTAGGTAGATTTTACAAAAACCATTTTGTATGTAAGTGACTAGGCGACTCAAAGAATCTAAAAAGGACAACGATTTTCAAAATCCAATATTGAGTGGTGATAATATATATATTGTCCCCGTTCAGTACACTGAACGGGGACAAATATTATCACCATTCTAGACGTCTTACTAACATTAAATGATTTTTTTTGCACAAACATGAAGTAAAGGAAATGGGCCTTAGTTTGGCATTAGTGGATGTACGAGTATTTTCGCAGAACGTGAATTTTGTTTATTTTGCCTAAAAAATCCAACTAAATGTGCAAAATTTTAAGGAAATCTGATCGTTCAAAGTAAGAGAAAGTCGAGCCCAAAAGGGTCGGTTACATACAAACATACATAGTACATTAAAGGTGAATCTAATAAAAGCGTCTTAACAAACAAGTGTTTTCTGTAGCCACTGACAGGCCTGGGTAACTACTTAACATTTTGATTGCGTATACTGTGTAATTAATAAAGATTTCGGACAGAAATAGTAAATTTAATTAATGTCGCTGACCGTTTTGACACTATGATGCGGCGGCTGACGCTCATTTCGCGGTATTACTATGATTAAATATGTAAACTATGGATAGTACGTATATGTATATGTATCGTATCATTAGTATTAGGCATATTATTAAAATATTATAGTATTTTGGTTGCGTAACATTGAAATGAAAAGTACGCTACCCAAAACGGCCCGACACGGGTCTGTAAACAGAACACTATTATTATAAACCGTTTGGTAAAAATTGTGGATACGACATCCGTTATTCCTTTTTGAATATTTTTTGTTGACATGTTTTTTGATTCGTGATTTTAACCGACTTCAAAGATAGGAGGTTATCGAATAAGATCACTGTATCCGATCACTGTACCCGACTGCAAAAAGAAGAAAAAGTAAAATACTATTAATTCATTTATTTTTTAAATTGGTGACAGTGTGATGAATGATGCGGTGAAAAGGAAAAAGGAAGTGCCATTTCTTTTCTTGTTTCCATGTGACAGTATTGGGGTAGGCAGTTACATGCAGCTGAGATGAGAATGTTGAGGGGGATGTGTGGTGTTACGCGAATGGATAGAATAAGAAATGAGTATGTAAGAGGAAGTCTGAAAGTGGCGCCTGTGACCGAGAAGTTATGTGGAAATCGGTTGTCATGGTATGGGCATGTGATGCGAAGGAATGAGGACCATGTTGTGAGGAAAGTTTTGAGTATGAATGTGCACGGTTACATGAGTAGAGGAAGACCAAAGAAAAGATGGATGGATTGTGTGAAAGACGATATGGCAAGAATAGAGGTGACCCTTGAGATGACAGCAAATAGAGATGTATGGAAGAAGAAAACATGCTGCGCCGACCCCAAATAAATTGGGAGAAGGGCAGGAGGATGATGAGTGTTGGGCGTATCCATTTTTTATCATACATGTGATTTTTAGTGAAATTGTTCGTATTGTTTGTTGATAAGATAACGTTTATGTGAGGCAGCATGCCTTTTTATTGTGCTTATCGATTTGTAAATATCTTCAAGAGGTATTTCAAATTTAGGCAACATAATTTAAATTGTAATCGAAAGTTCAAGAGCGTGTTTTTAGCGCTTATTTTAAAGTGTTTGTTTGGGCTAGCCGATACTGTCAAACTAAACACTTCTAACAGCTCTACGATAGGGTCTCTTGTACTAAGCATAGTTATGAACTATTATCCCAAGCCACTAAGCTTAACGCGTTCTCAGAATAAAAGTGTAAACAGACCCTTTTTTTCTGAACTGGGACGCGGCACTTTTAAATCGTGTTATTGTGAAGCTTGTGGGATGGAAAAAATGTATGACGAGGTCTGTTCTTTTGTTTGATTTATGAGAATAGTATTATAACTTTTTGAAATAATAGTAGTTGTTTTAACGACCGTTGTGGCGCGGCGGGCGAAGGTCCGCCTGCGACGCAAGAGGTTGCGGGTTCGATTCCCGCCTTGGGACAAATGTTTGTACGATCTACAAATATTTGTTCCGGGTGTTCTGGGTATTTCCTATGTATAATAAAAAAATATCTATCTATGTAATGTATTGTATTAAGTATATCAGTCATCTAGTACCCATAACACAAGCTCTGCTTAACTTGGGGCTAGATGATGCTGTGTGGATTGTCCAGCAATATTTATTTATTTTATTTATTTATTTATAGTTTTTTTTATTTTTATTATGACTTTTACTCAAGAAACTGGGAGAAATTCTCTCACACTGAACATACATGACAATTACTAATACAAGGCAAAACTATACTACTCCATGTATTATTATATTCTGTGAGATAATTTAATAACGATTCCAACGACATATCTTATAGACAAGTGCTTAACGTAACTTAAGATATATCGATGTTGTAATCTGACTCGCCGATATCGCCCGGGACCACCCAGATTCACTGCCACAAACGTTGCTATGACACACATATTGATTTGTGATTTTAACCGACTTAGACAAAGATAGGAGGTTATCGAGTAAGATCACTGTATGTTTTATTTACCCGACTGCAAAAGGAAGAAAAAGTAAAATATTATTAATTCATTTAGTTTTTAAATTGGTGACGGTGTCGCGTTATCACGCGACAAAAGAAAAAAGAAAGTGCTTTTTCTTTTCTTGTTTCCATGTGACAGTATTTGGCGTATCCATTTATTATCATACTTGTGATTTTTTAGTGAAATTGTTGATAAGATAACGTTTTTGTGAGGCAGCATGCCTTTTTATTGTGCTTATCGATTTGTAAATATGTTCAAGATGTATTTCAAATTTACGCAACATAATTTAAATTGTAATCCAAAGTTCAAGAGCGTGTTTTTTGCGCTTGTTTTCAAGTATTTGTTTGGGCTAGCCGATACTGTTAAACTAAACACTTCTAACAGCTCTACGGCTCTCTTGTACTAAGCATTGTTATAAACTATTATCCCAAGCCACTAAGCTTAACGCGTTCTCAGAATAAAAGTCACTGCCACAAACGTTGCTATGACACACAATGGCTGTCAACACATGTTTAGTTGTAATTCTAACAGTGTTATTTGTATTTAAATAATAAACTAACATGAATATACATCTAATTACAATAAGCCTCCCTTAGCGATTGGTCGCTTGGGGTTTAAGTTTTTTACGCCCTGGCTGGAGGACTTAATTTCGAATTAAGTCCCCACAGGAAAGTTCGGTTTACCAGTAGATATCTCTGAAGGATAAACTGCGATGCCTATGCCGAAAGAAAAAGGCACATAGCCTCTTCTGTAGTGACATCGGCGGAGGAAATATCATGCGCGATGTCGGGTAGCTAAGGCGAGAATAGTCCATTTAGGGTCTGAAGGTTAAAGGTAAGGAAAGTTACGTTTCCCATGCTTTGGATGGCATTTGTTGCTACAATCTTCTCCGAGAATCCTTTACAACGTGGTGATAGGTATCACTTACGAGTAAAAGAGTACCTATGTCTCATTTTAGTGGGCACTTGAGGTCTTTTCCCTCATAAACCTCTGAATAAGATGATTTGAATATTTGTATAATTATTTTTTTGTTGATAAGCCTATAATGTCAAGAGCTTGTGGCTAAAGAGGAGTTGGAATGGCCATTCATTACACTTGTAAACAATAAAACACCTTTGTATGTAAAATGAAAACTTTTGACTAGCTACTATGTTTAGAAACGAATGAGAATAATAGAAATGGTAGTAGATTATATAAGATATATAAATATAAGTAGTTTGATAGTAACAATTATATTATAATTGTTTTATGAACAAAATGAAGTGTATTATGAAGTCCAAATGTAGATTTAGGAAAGACATGTTACAACCTAAAGCCTGATAAGCAAATAAGAGATTCTCGACAATCAAATCGAAATAAATATGGTGTTGTTATAAGGGTAGGTAGGTAAATCCAAATAAGTAAGCACCTTTCTTGTTACAAAATTTTGTTGGCCCGTGTTACATATCGAGACTCCTTCGTGCCTCGGAAAACACGTAAAGGCGTTTGTCCCGGTTGTCATTTACAGATCTTTGACAGTCCTCATAACACGCACCCGATCGTCTCGCCATCTCTTCCTGGGCCGGTCTCGGCGGCGCCGTCCGTCTCCGGGCACCCACTGTGTGGACAGTGTACTCGTATGTGACTCACTTGATAAACTATTACTAGTTTCTTAAAAATCTAGAGTCTTATGTTTTCTGATGTACATTGTTACTGAATAACGTTTTCATAATAACAAAATATCAGGTAACTGTTTGCCTGACTACTTAGTCTGGTCGTTGTAAGCGGTACTGCAGAGAATGAGGTATTGGGTTGGATTCCCAGGTTGGACGAAGTGTTATTGGGCTTTCCATCTGGAATTTCTCAGTAACAGCCCGAGGCCTGAGTGTGTGCCCAATTAATAGCAATAGGCTCATCCTCTTTTACATGGAACTTAAACATAACTAGTCTATCAATACACATCTGCCCAACCCTTTGGAGAATACAGGCGTGGTGTTATGTTTTATCATCGCACGAGGTTCGAGATAAATCTATTGTTAAGGTCGGAGCAAATCACGTGTCTTGTATGCGGCAGCCCTGTAATTCTTCCTTCATTATTAGTTGTTATAGCGGCAATAGACACACACTCTGTGAAAATTTCAACTGTTTACAGTCGGCTGACAGACGGATGGACAGCGTAGGCTTAGTAATAGGGACCTGTTGGTACGGACCCTAGACAATCCTAAATGTTTTACACAAATTCATTCAGAGTCATCAAATGATGTTTTTGTAGTTTTTACCAGAAGTTATTTTTTGTTTAAATATAAGTGTGGGGCAACGTTTTTTTTTTTTTTTTTTTAAGTGTAGTTTCACATTGTAAGATAACATGTAACCTTGTATAACATGTTTTACGCAAATAAATAAATTCTATTCTTTAACTGTCTATCTATAATCTTACGCCTTCTATCTATGGGGATAGGCTGACATTACTGGTATTCAGCTGCATCCGGTTAAACTGGAAGCCAACCGCAACATATATAGTTGGATAAAGGCTAGGCAGATGATGGATAGACAGAAACTACAGAACGCTAACTGCTACGATCCTTACATAATATTAATATTACATAGCATAACATAACATGGCGCCTGTTTTCCGTGAAGGGTATTTGAAAAGGGTTTTTGTTATTTTTGGCTTTTTCAGGGATCTAAACTCAGTTGGTCCAGAAAAGTTTTTAATCCCTAAACAAAACTGCACCAATTGAAATCATAATAAATTAATGTGAGACTTGACGTTTTTCTAGCTTACTATACCATTTTTACAAATCTATGAATGCATAATATTGTTGAGAAACACTGATAAATTTAGTGGCTTCTGATGTGATGTCGTAAATGAATTCATTTTTTGCGCTTACATTGCAAACGCTGGCTGAACCCCACGAGATAAATCAAAATAAAGTACGGGAAAAATGGCTTATTTACGAAGTGATTTTAAGCAATACAACATTAATCCTTATCCAATTAAGTACCTTAAATACATTGCCCATTTAATATAGATCAATATGGCCCTTTACAGCATGTAACTTAAATGAATATTACAGATTTTAAATGATTTACCGTTCCAATTTAAAAGCCTACAATTTCCGGTAAAGAAATTTTTGCAATGACCATTAATAAATCGCAGGGTCAAACATTCAAAGTTGCGGTCTTAGATTTGAGCGTTGAGTGTTTTTCTCATGGTCAATTATATGTCGCTCTTATGAGAGTAACTTCTAAACAAAACATGTTTGTATTGTCTAATGACAAAAAAGTTGTGATCGTGTTTATAAGGAAATTCATAACACCCGTGCGAAGCTGGGGCGGAACGCTAGTAATTAATAAAAGCATTAGTGAGTTTAAAATATCGCTAGTGAAAGTTCAAAATAACATTCGGCTATAAGTACGAACTTGTAAGTTAATTTAAACATCTAGTTATTTATTTATTTTATTGAAAAAACGTTGCCCCACACTAGGAATTTCTCTATTGTGGGTGCGTTTACAAACATTCAAACTCACATATAAAAACAGCCAGACCCGGAACAACTACCTGTAGGCCATACAAATATTTGTTCCGTGCGGGAATCGAACCCACGACACGAGGCGCAGCAGTTAATCGCTCAGCCACTGCGCCAACCGTGCCGTCAAAATAGACTAAGTTATTTAGACTCGAAATGTATTAATGTTATTATGTAAATTATAAATTGTAATCATCATCATCCACCTGCTCTCATCCCAATTTATTTGGGGGCCGACCCCAAGCAGCATGTTTTCTTCTTCCATACATCTCTATTTGCCGTCGTCTTTTCTAGCCATATCATCTTTCACACAACCCATCCATCTTTTGTTTGGTCTCCCTCTACTCTTGTAACCGTGCAAATTCATACTCAAAACTTTCAAATTAACTCTAAATAAACTTATAGTAAGTTGACCGTCATCCACTGCCTAGGGTGGAAGACCTGCAGCTCCAGTTGATAGGTGGGGAACATTTTAGTAAAATCAAATTATCACAGGCCAACGCGCAAATTGAAATCGGCACAAAAAATTATTTACGGTGATAAAATACCCATAATTTCTCGCGGTCTGATCGACCAGAGGGCTGGCTCATTCTTTGCCCAAAGAATTAGTATTGCCATCCAACGTGGCAATGCTGCCAGTCTTTTGGGCACGTTTCCAGATGACAGCGATGCGGAGGAATACTTTGACGCCTGAGTGTCCTGGTCGGCTTTTTTTTGTTTTTGTTAATATGTATATAGTTAGTTTTATGGTATAATTGTATATATTTTCATAAGTTGATCTAACCTTTCTTACCTTATATAAATGAATAACTCAAGGAAAGACAGAGAATTGTAATTACACTTACCCATAAAGGTTTGTTTATGTATAAAAGGCTAGTTTACGGACTTCTGTCAAGTCCGGGTATTTCCCAAAAATGTTTAGAGCAGTTATTCTCGGATTTACCACAGGTGGGGGTATTCTTGGATGATATTATTGTCACGGGAACTACTAGGGAAGCTCACATGCGAAACTTTAATAAAGTATTTGATCGTTTAAAAGAGAATGGCTTGAGAATAAAAAATAAAAAATGTGTGTATTCTTCGTGGAATCAGTTAATTACTTAGGTTATTACCCGACAAGGTTAAGGCTATAATAAAAACACCAGCCCCAACGACTGTCTCCGAGTTGAGACCATTTATTGGTATGGTCATGTACAACGGCAAGTTTATCAAAAATGTTAGCACAGTGTTGGCACCACTTTATAATCTGCTGTGTTACATTACAGTTGGAATAAAGAGTGTCAAGAGTGCGGTTAGCAAAGTAAAACATTCATTAACATGTAGTGACGTTTTAATGCACTATACACCGGAGATGACAAAAGACGCGAGCAGTGTAGGTATAGGCGCGATGATATCGAACGCGGCCGCGTGTGGTGAGCGGCCGATGGCATACGCGTCGCGCTCCCTGACGCAGGCCGAGCGCTCTTCCTCGCAGATAGATAGAGAGCACTCGCGATTGTGTACGGAATTCGTAAATTCCATTAGTACCTTTATGGGCGTATGTTTATATTGAGAACAGATCATAAGCCTTTGACTTACATATTTAGAAACATGGTAGGGATTCCCATAATGGCTACATCTTGATTACAACTATGATATTGAGTATGTTTCGTCAAGTAATAACTGTGCGGATGCGTTGTCACGATTGTCATGTAAAAAGTAAATAATTTAAGAATAGAAAAAGAAAGCACTTTAATTTCGTCGAAGATTTATTACCAATTACTTGTAAAGATGTTAAGGAAGCAACAACTCGTGATAAAGATCTCAGTAGAATTTTAACATATTATACTCAATCGGTTTGGCCACTTACTTGTCCAGACAAATCGATGCAACCCTATTTTAGGGACGGGTGTGCCCAGGGGCTGTGCTAACTGCGAGTGCGACGCGAGCCGCCGTGTCGCGGCTCCCCTCTCACGATCTCTACCGATTCAGTCGGCCGATACCCGTCGCGCTGTGTTCACGTATCGCTCTGTGTCTTGTCGCTAGTTCCGCACACCCGCGTCGTTTTGCGAATTAGGTAGTGTACTACAATGCCGTATATCAATCGGGAGAATTTGGATGTGATAGTATGCTACATCGTTAGCGGTGAAAGTTTGACTGCGGCTCGTAGCCGGTACAGTGAACTGTATGGTAATCAACGACGAGTACCTGCTGTACGAACCATCCTGGGGTTTACTAGGGGTCGTGTTAAGGACTTAGTGTACGGACACAGTAGCCGTAACATTCGAAACGTGGACGAATTAAATACTCGTATAATTCATACATTCACAGAAAATTGTGAAACGTGTGAAAAATAATGTGCTGCGTCATGCTAACTTGTGCATTCAACTAGTTGGTGGACACTTCCAGCATCTTTTGTAAATAAGGTAAGGACTCGTTCAAATATGCTAAGTTATTGTGAATAGGCTGATTCAATTTTTGTAAGAATACCAACTTATTGAGCTTCTATCTTAACATAAAGCAATAGTAGTCGTTAAACATTATTATCGCACCACTCGCACTTAAGCAGCTTATGGAACTACCCTTGTGTTGTGTGTGTTATTGTTACACACAACACAAGCAAGTAATTAAAAAGTAGACACAATAGAAAATGTATCGTTTGTCGACCGACAAACTATACATTTTCTATTGTGTCTACTTGTCTGGCAGTTAAGCTGTTAAGAAAGGATTTGTTTTAATGATTTATGACCCAGTCTGCTCAATTGTATAAGTAAGTAAATTCGAAAAATTGCCAGTCCAAAGTCCGAGAAATGTGATGGGAAAATTAGAATGAGCTGTTTACACAAGTATTTATATGTACGTAAGCGAGCCGTGCGGTCTGCTGCCTACACGATGTATGGTGTGCATATTAAATGTTGTTAATTTGTGCGTTGTGAAATAGTTATTTGTAAACAAGAGAGCAAAGTCGTTTATGCAAAAATCTTTGCTCTCGTGTAACACACATAACTTTTCACTTCAGCATCGAGAACACTTTAGAAGATAAAATAATAAACAGGAATAGATTGAAATAAGTTTTTATTGTGAATCAAAATAATTAACATTGTAGGTAGAGGTGCCAATTCAATAAAATGGAACATTTTATAAGTTAAAAGTAAAATTACTGCAAATTAAAAGCAACAGATTTGTTTGGCAACGTATGTTTCAATATGCACGTTATGTTTTGTTTTTAAAGTAGCTTTCAACATTGAGTAAATACTCCACATTGTAGATGACCGCCTCGTCTGTGATAAATATAAAAAATAAGATAGCTACACCGTCTCCGAAAAACTGCTTGCGCCCTTTTAAAGTCTCCATTCATTGAAGACATTTCTCGCGAGACTTCTCAGGTACGAAACTATTTCTCACCAGGTCTGACGGCTGGTTTACTTAAATTACTGAAGCTGTCATGATGTAGTCATGATGGCCCAGTGGTTTAGGCCTCGCCTCTTGTGCACTAGGTTGTGGGTTCAAACCTGGGCAAGTACCAATGTGAGTTTTTCAATTCATAAGTACTTCTAAGTTTATCTTGGACATCACTGACATCGGTGAAGGAAAACATCGTGAGGGAACCTGGACTTATATAATTAATTTAAGTCAGAAATCGCCAACCCGTTTTGAGCAAGCGTGGTGATTAATACTCGTGCCTTCTCTGTATGAGAAGAGGCCTTTGCCCTGCAGTGGGACAGTAATAGGCTGGTACTACTACTACTGAAGCTGAATGGTTCTACAGTAAACAGGTCTTTAAAGACATTCGCAATATTTTGATCCCCTACTGCACTGTACACTATCAGAAACGCGGCCTAGAGCTCCAGTGCCCCGTATTTTTCCAAAAACTGCTTAAATCTTTACCTTGTGTTTTGCTGCTAGTATGTCCATTTTTATTTGCTTGGAATGATCCCGGCACCATTTGAATTTCTTTTTAAACTCTCTTCGTGTTTCACACATTCTTATATATTGCGGCCCAGCGCGCGGCCTCCCTTGTAGAACCCAGTTACGGAAACTAAGCCGAGCCTTCCTATGAGATTCACCTACATGCTTGTTCCACCCTACAATACATGTCTTTTATTTATTTTACTCGCAATGCGAGTTTTCTCTTAGGCATCACTCAAGATAAACTGAAGTTTAGCGCACATTGTGTTAATTATATGCCTATGATCTACATTGTCAGATATTATGTATTCACCGCAGTCCCACAATTCCACTGGAAAGTATATATTACGTAGTGCCCCGTTACATAGCTCACTATGTTTACAAATTTGATTATTGTTTCTTACTTCCCATAATATTCTGTTACCTATCCCTCTCTTCACATAACCAATTTTATTCATTACACAAATTCAGCATTTCATTAAAAACAATTCCCTTGGATGCGCATTGAAGTCACCCATAATAAATATCTGCCGTATCTGCATTATAATCGTCAATTCTTTTTTTTTTTTTAACGTTGCCCACGCTATAACAATTACCTGTAGGTCATACAAATATTTGTTCCGTGCGGGGATCAAACCCACAACACGCGGCGCAGCAGCCGATGGCTCAACCACTGCGCCAACCGTGTCGTCAAACAAAATTACCGCATTTATTTCCGACTTTATTTCTGAATTTACACGCAGTAAATTCAGGTAGGTTGTCCTGACCGTCCGTAGGCGTGTAGACTGAGAACACTAACATTGATCGACACTGCCGTACGCATTTAATTGCCGAAATTGGCACGCTATTACACTTAATAGACTCAACAGGGGTCTCTCATTGGTGAGTTTGTTCCGCCACTTCTTCTCCCAACAAAAACACCTGGAATTGGTGTATCGTGGTCGTTTTGGGGGAATATCTTTTGTTAATAAACTGCTGATTCTCACTTACCGAGTCTATGTGTGAATCTGAGTGAGAATCTAAACAATCCAGGGATCCACTCAAACACACATATAGAAGAAGGGGCGTTAAAATTGGGGCTGCCCCGCTTCAGTAGTGCGTCAGGATTGTTCGCAGATGCTCATGTTGATTGCTTCTTCGCAAGCATGCGTAAAATGTGTTCATCCCTGGTGCGCAGGGTGTGGAACAGCCCCACAGTATTCTAAGCATGATTTTGAGCCGCCTAGACTGCTTGTACGTGGGTTGCCGTCTCGCATGGGATGTCGCAACGGTGATCAATTATGTAATGTTTTTGTGTTGTATGTTTGTTTTGTTGATCTCTGTTTAGTTTCAGTGCCTGCTAACATAGTGGTTATTTTTACTAACCATGCAGAGTGTCGATAGTTGAGTAATGATTTATTATTATTATAGTAGGTGACCTTATTGGTGATGTTCTTCAGAAAAGTCAGGATGCGTAGTACTCGCCGTATATATTTAAGTACTCGTACGTATATGACCGTAAATGAAGTCACAGGATTTTGTAAGGATCGTACCAGGTGGCGTTCTATAGTTTCTACCTACCCCTTTAGTTTTTATGTACCAATAAGGTTTAGCTTGTTGTTGTGCGCTGTGTTCATGCTGCCTACAGCGCTGTCAAAATGGCAACTGACACTATTGACACCAACATATGACCGACACAATTGACATAACAATTGGTACAGAAACATTTCATTTTTTTTAACTATATTAAAATCAAATAAAAAACCATGAAACGCACCCTGAGCATCATATACCTATTGTTAATGACTTAATTAGCAAGATATTACAAGAAGATTTTAAATTTACAGGTATGTGAAATAATGTAAAAATCTATACTAGTTCTTGCCCAAGCTTTTGTCCTTAGAAGTAACTCTGGTCTATACGTGTGCCAAATTTTATCCATATCTGATCAGCCCTTATTGCGTGCGCGAATTACGAGATGCCATAATCCCATAAAGCACAATAAGCACCAGCACGATTTTCCACGTAGGCATATTGCAATTTGCAGGCCAGTATAAGGTAGTATGTAATGTAATAAGCTATTCTCAATCGTAAAAAGCACACATTTCTGGAAATATGTTCATTAAAATCACCATTCATACTATCTTTATTTAAATTGTGCTCAAATGTCATGATTTCATGAAAAAGTCATTCAAACGCATAATTTGAACTTGGGTCGCGAATGATTTTTTTAATATCATATGCACATATACAATCTAATACTGAGTTAACCTGCAAATTGCAAAAATGCTATGAAAATAAGTTGATTAGCAGAAATCACAAAATAATGGAAGTATTCTACTCTTATTGGCTTATGGGGTGATAATATTTGAAACGTCAGTCTTGTCTATTTTGAGGAAGTTTCTCAATTTGACATGTATCGTCGTGCACCTCCTCAACATTCTCATCTCGGCTACATGCAACTGCCTTTCGTTCATCCTTCATGTGGCCCAACATTCTGATCCATACTAGACAACAGATATGACTATTGTTTCATAATTTTTGCCTTTAAGTTGAAATGTGGGAGTCGCAAGATGTTGATTATCATGCCGCCATTCCATCAGGGTGGATGAATTGGCGGTATTTTTTTCAAAAATTTGCGACTCACACAAATGTTTAAATAATATGCTTGTCAGCCTGACCCATTTCACACGTTGGACGACTGAACCGAGAAAGCGAAAGTTAGACAAGACATGAATATGGAGAAAATCATACATTAAGACTTGAGGACTGAAGAGATTTCAGATTCGGATTCACACTCTTTAGCTTCTAATGCCATATCTGCAATCTGCTCTGAATCTCAGGCCCATTTTCACCCACAAAACAATGTCATCGGCAAAAACCATGTACCAGGGTACTTCTTTCTCTTTTAATTTAATCTTTTATTTCATCATCGTTACCCTGAACGTGCGGGTGGCACCCAAATTGTTTATTTATTAAGATATTTGAATACCACCCTTTAGTTCTTTTATTCTTTTATTTGATTCTCATATTTTAATTATTTTTGTCATTTAATTAACTTTATTTCTTTATTATTTGATAAAAGTTATGTCTCTACCTAAATGTTTTGTATCTTATATGGGTAAATGACCTGAAGTAAATGAATTTTACTTTTTTAAATTATTTGAATGGGATGTAGAATATTTTGGAGAGATGGGTCTTCAAAATTAAACACAACATTTTTTTTGCAAACGTTCGTTGCCATAGATTTTGTAACGCGGTGAATTTTAATTCGCGAAACAAATATTTGTTAGAGAGTAATAATAGTAATATATTTGAATTCACGTAGTAACTAAACTGTTCGTTTCATGAATGAATGTTGAATGTCTCGCGAGTCTGAGACAACTGACCTTTGACCTTTGTTGACCTCGTTTAACTTTCATTATTTACTTACTGTATTTATTCATAACAACAACAATACTAATAAACAACACCTTCGTGCTTTTTTTCAGCCTAATTACAAAACATAATCCAAGAAAATATATCCAAAGTGTGTAAAGTATAGTATGGTGACCCGGTGGCCACAGTACAAACTAAAAGCCAGAGCAAGTATTATGGAATACTGATTTAAAACAAAGTAGTTTCAACTTATGTAAACATCAATATTTTTGTCAGTTCTCAGAATAGTAAAAGTAAAAATAAACCAAAACTATGGGAAATTCGGACACCATCAATTCATATTATGAACATTTGCTCAATGAATTTTCTTATCCTGATCAAGAAAACAACCCTTGTCATGGTATCGAAAACGTGAGTATAATTGTAAGCAAGAAGAGATGGAAAAAACGCAAAAAGCACAATGTACTCAAACATGCGCAACAACCAACGATTGCTTTTCGATTGTCAAGATTCAGCACGAAGCAAGGGTTGATCACCAGACACTCAAGCATGCCTCAACTAAAAAAATGGACAAAGCCAGCCTCAACACGAAACAGAGACGGGGATGGGAAGAAAAAACAAAATAAATTCATACGAAGCACTTTTCAATCGAAATTTATTACCAATGTTGTTTCTGAGCATCGGTTTGACAATTGCTTCTCGAACCCATTCCATTATGCCAGTCAAACAAAATGGAAAATATACAGGTGTCAACTAGGCGCAGTAGAGGACAGTTGTTGTTGTTCTTGTAACTCTGATGCCATGTTTGAAGTGATGAAGGGTTTATATGACTGTTACAAAGCAAAAAATTGTGACACATGTGATTGCGTACTTTGCAGCTATAAAACAAAAGATGAGAAAAGGCGGAAATCTTTGACCGCTGAGGAAAGAGACAAAATATTGGATGGTAAATCAGCAGCAGAAAAAAATAAAATTTTGAGAGACTTGGCAAAGTCAAGACAACCTTTACCTGCTGGGAAGACTGCATCAGAAAAAGATTTGATAAACAAAATAAGTAAAGAGCTAGGGCTACCAGCACCACCTAAAACTGAAGCTGAAAAGGCTAAAATGGCCAAAGCTTATGCCTTGGGTGTAGTTACTCCCTTAGAAGGGAAGTCAAATAAGCAGAAAGAAAAGATTCTAAAAGCGCAAGCAGCCCTTGGTTTGCCACTTCCAGAGGGAAGAACTCCTTCGGAAAAGGCTTTGATTGCTAAAGTACAAGCATCAAAGTCCCGTTCTCTTGCAAAAACTGAATTTAAGGAAGAAGGTCCAATCCTAGCAGCAAAAATGCGAAAAGCCAAAGCGGAAGGGTTACTTACTCCGCTCCAAGGCAAAACACCAGAACAAAAAGAGAAAATATTGAGGGGATTGGCTATGACTGGTTTGCCTCTCCCTGAAGGTCAAACACCATCAGAAAAAAAACTAATAAACAAGGTTCGTGCCGACCTTGGCCTACCTTCAGAACCTAAGTCAAAATCTATAAGGGAAAAGCATGAAGACGCTGCTAGAGCAGGCTTACTACAGCCCTTGGAGGGCAAGTCACCTGCAGAAAAGGAAAAGATATTAAAAGGACTACATAATTTGGGAGTTCCATTACCTGAAGGTAGGACGCCATCAGAAAAAGCACTTGTTGCTAAAGTAAAGGCTTTACCCCGTTCGCTCACGGCTCTTTCTAAACAAATGCGTCAAGCTAAAGCGGAAGGATTACTTACTCCACTCAAAGGGAAAACACCGGAACAACAAGAGAAAATATTGAAAGGGTTGGCAATGAAAGGCATACCTCTCCCTGAAGGGCAATCACCATCAGAAAAAAAACTTATTGACAAGGTTCGCGCCGACCTTGGTCTACCTTTGGAACCAACATCAAAAGCTATTAGAGATAAACATCAAAAAGCGGCCAAAGCTGGTTTGTTACAGCCATTGGAGGGCAAGTCACCTGCAGAGAAGGAAAATATATTACAAGGTCTACATAATTTGGGAATCCCATTACCTGAAGGAAGGACGCCATCAGAAAAAGCACTTGTTGCAAAAATAAAGGCTTCACCCCCTTCGGCCGGGCCGCCTTCTGAAAGAATGCGTAAAGCTAAAGCAGAGGGACTACTTACTCCGCTTAAGGGTAAAACACCGGAACAAAAGGAAAAAATCTTGAAAGGGTTGGCTATGAATGGCTTGCCTCTTCCTGAAGGTCAAACACCATCAGAAAAAAAACTGATTGACAAGGTTCGCGCTGACCTGGGTCTACCTCCAGAACCCAAGACGAAATCTATAAGAGAAAAACATGACCAAGCAGCCAAAGCTGGCTTGTTACAGCCGTTGGAGGGCAAATCGCCTGCGCAGAAGGAAAAGATATTAAAAGGTTTACGAAATTTGGGAGTCCCACTACCAGAAGGAAGAACACCATCAGAAAAAGCACTTGTTGCTAAGGTCAAGGCTTCACCCCCTTCAGTCGCAGCGGTTTCTGAACAAATGCGCAAAGCTAAAGCAGAAGGATTACTTACTCCGCTCAAAGGGAAAACACCAGAACAAAAAGAGAAAATTTTGAAAGGGCTGGCTATGAATGGTTTACCTCTCCCTGAAGGTCAATCACCATCAGAAAAAAAACTTATTGACAAGGTTCGCGCCGACCTTGGTCTACCTACAGAACCTAAGACAAAATCTATAAGAGACAAACATGAACAAGCAGCCAAAGCTGGCTTGTTACAGCCCTTGGAGGGCAAGTCGCCTGCAGAGAAGGAGAAGATTTTACAAGGTCTTCATAATTTGGGAATCCCATTACCTGAGGGACGGACACCATCAGAAAAAGCACTTGTTGCTAAAGTCAAAGCTTCACCCCCTTCGGCTGGGCCGCCTTCTGAACGAATGCGTAAAGCTAAAGCAGAGGGACTACTTACTCCGCTCAAGGGTAAAACACCAGAACAAAAAGAGAAAATTTTGAAAGGGCTGGCTATGAATGGTTTACCTCTCCCTGAAGGTCAATCACCATCAGAGAAAAAACTTATTGACAAGGTTCGCGCCGACCTTGGTCTACCTACAGAACCTAAGACAAAATCTATAAGAGACAAACATGAACAAGCAGCCAAAGCTGGCTTGTTACAGCCCTTGGAGGGCAAGTCGCCTGCAGAGAAGGAGAAGATATTACAAGGTCTTCATAATTTGGGAATCCCATTACCTGAGGGACGGACACCATCAGAAAAAGCACTTGTTGCTAAAGTCAAAGCTTCACCCCCTTCGGCTGGGCCGCCTTCTGAACGAATGCGTAAAGCTAAAGCAGAGGGACTACTTACTCCGCTCAAGGGTAAAACACCAGAACAAAAGGAGAAAATTTTAAAAGGTTTGGCTATGAATGGCTTATCTCTCCCTGAAGGGCAAACACCATCAGAAAAGAAACTTATTGACAAGGTTCGCGCTGACCTTGGTCTACCTACGGAACCCAAGACGAAATCTATTAGAGACAAACATGAACAAGCAGCCAAAGCTGGCTTGTTACAGCCCTTGGAGGGCAAGTCGCCTGCAGAGAAGGAGAAGATTCTACAAGGTCTTCATAATTTGGGAATCCCATTACCTGAGGGACGGACACCATCAGAAAAAGCACTTGTTGCTAAAGTCAAAGCTTCACCCCCTTCGGCTGGGCCGCCTTCTGAACGAATGCGTAAAGCTAAAGCAGAGGGACTACTTACTCCGCTCAAGGGTAAAACACCAGAACAAAAAGAGAAAATTTTGAAAGGGCTGGCTATGAATGGTTTACCTCTCCCTGAAGGTCAATCACCATCAGAAAAAAAACTTATTGACAAGGTTCGCGCAGACCTTGGTCTACCTACAGAACCTAAGACAAAATCTATAAGAGACAAACATGAACAAGCAGCCAAAGCTGGCTTGTTACAGCCCTTGGAGGGCAAGTCGCCTGCAGAGAAGGAGAAGATTTTACAAGGTCTTCATAATTTGGGAATCCCATTACCTGAAGGGAGGACGCCATCAGAAAAAGCACTTGTTGCCAAAGTGAAAGCTTTACCCCCTTCGGCCGGGCCGCCTTCTGAACGAATGCGTAAAGCTAAAGCAGAAGGACTACTTACTCCGCTCAAGGGAAAAACACCGGAACAAAAAGAGAAAATTTTGAAAGGGTTGGCTATGAATGGCTTATCTCTCCCTGAAGGGCAAACACCATCAGAAAAGAAACTTATTGACAAGGTTCGCGCTGACCTTGGTCTACCTACGGAACCCAAGACGAAATCTATTAGAGACAAACATGAACAAGCAGCCAAAGCTGGCTTGTTACAGCCCTTGGAGGGCAAGTCGCCTGCAGAGAAAGAGAAGATTCTACAAGGTCTTCATAATTTGGGAATCCCATTACCTGAGGGACGGACACCATCAGAAAAAGCACTTGTTGCTAAAGTCAAAGCTTCACCCCCTTCGGCTGGGCCGCCTTCTGAACGAATGCGTAAAGCTAAAGCAGAGGGACTACTTACTCCGCTCAAGGGTAAAACACCAGAACAAAAAGAGAAAATTTTGAAAGGGCTGGCTATGAATGGTTTACCTCTCCCTGAAGGTCAATCACCATCAGAAAAAAAACTTATTGACAAGGTTCGCGCAGACCTTGGTCTACCTACAGAACCTAAGACAAAATCTATAAGAGACAAACATGAACAAGCAGCCAAAGCTGGTTTGTTACAGCCCTTGGAGGGCAAGTCGCCTGCAGAGAAGGAGAAGATATTACAAGGTCTTCATAATTTGGGAATCCCATTACCTGAAGGGAGGACGCCATCAGAAAAAGCACTTGTTGCCAAAGTGAAAGCTTTACCCCCTTCGGCCGGGCCGCCTTCTGAACGAATGCGTAAAGCTAAAGCAGAAGGACTACTTACTCCGCTCAAGGGTAAAACACCGGAACAAAAAGAGAAAATTTTGAAGGGGTTAGCTATGAATGGCATGCCTCTGCCTGAAGGTCAATCACCATCAGAAAAAAAACTTATTGACAAGGTACGCGCTGACCTTGGTCTACCTACGGAACCCAAGTCAAAATCTATCAGAGAAAAACATGATTTAGCGGCTAAAACCGGCTTGTTACAGCCCTTGGAGGGCAAGTCGCCTGCAGAGAAGGAGAAGATTTTACAAGGTCTACATGATTTGGGTATTCCATTACCAGAGGGAAGGACCCCATCTGAGAAAGCACTTGTTGCTAAGGTCAAGGCTTCACCCCGACCGGGCGTTACGCCTTCTGAACGAATGCGTAAAGCTAAAGCAGAAGGACTACTTACTCCGCTCAAGGGGAAAACACCGGAACAAAAAGAGAAAATTTTGAAGGGGTTAGCTATGAATGGCATGCCTCTGCCTGAAGGTCAATCACCATCAGAAAAAAAACTTATTGACAAGGTACGCGCTGACCTTGGTTTACCTACGGAACCCAAGTCAAAATCTATCAGAGAAAAACATGATTTAGCGGCTAAAACCGGCTTGTTACAGCCCTTGGAGGGCAAGTCCCCTGCAGAGAAGGAAAAGATATTAAAAGGTCTACATGATTTGGGTATCCCATTACCAGAGGGAAGGACCCCATCTGAGAAAGCACTTGTAGCTAAAGTAAAGGGTGCTCCCCGTTCGGTTGCAGCCATTTCTGAACAAATGCGCAAAGCTAAAACGGAAGGATTACTTACTCCACTAAAAGGAAAAACGCCAGAACAAAAAGAGAAAATTTTGAAGGGGTTGGCTATGAAAGGCTTACCCCTCCCTGAAGGTCAATCACCATCAGAAAAAAAACTTATTGACAAGGTTCGCGCTGACCTTGGTCTACCTACGGAACCCAAATCGAAATCTATTAGAGACAAACATGATCAAGCAGCCAAAGCTGGTTTGTTACAGCCATTGGAGGGCAAGTCACCTGCTGAGAAGGAGAAGATATTAAGAGGTCTTCAGAATTTGGGAGTTCCATTACCTGAAGGAAGAACGCCATCAGAAAAAGCACTTGTTGCCAAAGTCAAGGCTTCACCACCTTCAGCCGTGGTCCCTTCTGAACGAATGCGTAAAGCTAAAGCAGAAGGATTACTAACTCCGCTCAAAGGGAAAACACCAGAACAGAAAGAGAAAATTTTAAAGGGGTTGGCCATGAATGGCATGCCTCTCCCTGAAGCTCAATCTCCATCCGAAAAAAACCTTATTGACAAGGTTCGCGCCGACCTTGGCCTACCTACTGAACCCAAGACGAAATCTATAAGAGACAAACATGACCAAGCAGCCAAAGCTGGTTTGTTACAGCCGTTAGAGGGCAAGTCACCTGCAGAGAAGGAAAAAATATTAAAAGGACTACGTAATTTGGGAATCCCATTACCTGAAGGAAGAACGCCATCAGAAAAAGCACTTGTTGCTAAAGTCAAGGCTTCACTCCCTTCGGTCGCGGCACTTTCTGAAAAAATGCGTAAAGCTAAAGCTGAAGGATTACTAACTCCACTCAAAGGAAAAACACCTGAACAAAAAGAGAAAATTTTAAAGGGGTTGGCAATGAAAGGCTTACCCCTCCCTGAAGGTCAATCACCGTCAGAAAAAAAACTTATTGACAAGGTTCGCGCTGACCTTGGTCTACCTACGGAACCCAAGTCGAAATCTATTAGAGACAAACATGATCAAGCAGCCAAAGCTGGTTTGTTACAGCCCTTGGAGGGCAAGTCACCTGCTGAGAAGGAGAAGATATTAAGAGGTCTTCAGAATTTGGGAGTTCCATTACCTGAAGGAAGAACGCCATCAGAAAAAGCACTTGTTGCTAAAGTCAAGGCTTCACCCCCTTCAGCCGTGGTCCCTTCTGAACGAATGCGTAAAGCTAAAGCAGAAGGATTACTTACTCCACTCAAAGGAAAGACACCCGAACAAAAAGAGAAAATTTTGAAGGGGTTGGCCATGAAAGGATTACCTCTCCCTGAAGGTCAATCACCATCAGAAAAAAAACTTATTGACAAGGTTCGCGCTGACCTTGGCCTACCTACGGAACCCAAGTCGAAATCTATAAGAGACAAACATGATCAAGCAGCCAAAGCTGGTTTGTTACAGCCCTTGGAGGGCAAGTCACCTGCTGAGAAGGAGAAGATATTAAAAGGTCTACGTAATTTGGGAATCCCATTACCCGAAGGAAGGACGCCATCAGAAAAAGCACTTGTTGCTAAGGTCAAGGCTTCACTCCCTTCGGTCGCGGCGCTTTCTGAACAAATGCGCAAAGCTAAAACGGAAGGATTACTTACTCCACTCAAAGGAAAGACACCAGAACAAAAAGAGAAAATTCTGAAGGGACTGGCTATGAAAGGCTTACCTCTTCCTGAAGGTCAATCACCATCAGAAAAAAAACTTATTGACAAGGTTCGTAACGACCTTGGTCTACCTACAGAACCCAAGACGAAATCTATTAGAGATAAACATGATCAAGCAGCCAAAGCTGGTTTGTTACAGCCCTTGGAGGGCAAGTCACCTGCTGAGAAGGAGAAGATATTAAAAGGTCTACGTAATTTGGGAATCCCATTACCCGAAGGAAGGACGCCATCAGAAAAGGCACTTGTTGCTAAGGTCAAGGCTTCACCCCCTTCAGTCGCGGCGGTTTCTGAACAAATGCGGAAAGCTAAAGCAGAAGGATTACTTACTCCACTCACAGGAAAAACACCAGAGCAAAAAGAGAAAATTTTAAAGGGATTGGCTATGAAAGGCCTACCTCTCCCTGAAGGTCAATCACCGTCAGAAAAAAAACTTGTTGACAAGGTTCGCGCCGACCTTGGTTTACCCACAGAACCCAAGACGAAATCTATAAGAGCCAAACATGATCAAGCAGCCAAAGCTGGTTTGTTACAGCCCTTGGAGGGCAAGTCACCTGCTGAGAAGGAGAAGATATTAAAAGGTCTACGTAATTTGGGAATCCCATTACCCGAAGGAAGGACGCCATCAGAAAAAGCACTTGTTGCTAAAGTCAAAGCTTCACTCCCTTCGGTTGCGGCGCTATCCGAACAAATGCGTAAAGCTAAAACGGAGGGATTACTAACCCCACTCAAAGGAAAAACACCAGAACAAAAAGAGAAAATTCTGAAGGGACTGGCTATGAAAGGCTTACCTCTTCCTGAAGGTCAATCACCATCAGAAAAAAAACTTATTGACAAGGTTCGTAACGACCTTGGTCTACCTACAGAACCCAAGACGAAATCTATTAGAGATAAACATGATCAAGCAGCCAAAGCTGGTTTGTTACAGCCCTTGGAGGGCAAGTCACCTGCTGAGAAGGAGAAGATATTAAAAGGTCTACGTAATTTGGGAATCCCATTACCCGAAGGAAGGACGCCATCAGAAAAAGCACTTGTTGCTAAGGTCAAGGCTTCACCCCCTTCAGTCGCGGCGATTTCTGAACAAATGCGGAAAGCTAAAGCAGAAGGATTACTTACTCCACTCACAGGAAAAACACCAGAACAAAAAGAGAAAATTTTAAAGGGATTGGCTATGAAAGGCCTACCTCTCCCTGAAGGTCAATCACCGTCAGAAAAAAAACTTATTGACAAGGTTCGCGCCGACCTTGGTTTACCCACAGAACCCAAGACGAAATCTATAAGAGACAAACATGATCAAGCAGCCAAAGCTGGTTTGTTACAGCCCTTGGAGGGCAAGTCACCTGCTGAGAAGGAGAAGATATTAAAAGGTCTACGTAATTTGGGAATCCCATTACCCGAAGGAAGGACGCCATCAGAAAAAGCACTTGTTGCTAAAGTCAAAGCTTCACTCCCTTCGGTTGCGGCGCTATCCGAACAAATGCGTAAAGCTAAAACGGAGGGATTACTAACCCCACTCAAAGGAAAAACACCAGAACAAAAAGAGAAAATTTTGAAGGGACTGGCTATGAAAGGCATACCTCTCCCTGAAGGTCAATCACCATCAGAAAAAAAACTTATTGACAAGGTTCGCGCCGACCTTGGTCTACCTACAGAACCCAAGACGAAATCTATTAGAGACAAACATGATCAAGCAGCCAAAGCTGGTTTGTTACAGCCCTTGGAGGGCAAGTCACCTGCTGAGAAGGAGAAGATATTAAAGGGACTACGAAATCTGGGAATTCCATTACCCGAAGGAAGGACACCATCAGAAAAAGCACTTGTTGCTAAGGTCAAGGCATCACCCCCTTCAGTCGCGGCGGTTTCTGAACAAATGCGGAAAGCTAAAGCAGAAGGATTACTTACTCCACTCACAGGAAAAACACCAGAACAAAAAGAGAAAATTTTAAAGGGATTGGCTATGAAAGGCCTACCTCTCCCTGAAGGTCAATCACCGTCAGAAAAAAAACTTGTTGACAAGGTTCGCGCCGACCTTGGTTTACCCACAGAACCCAAGACGAAATCTATAAGAGACAAACATGATCAAGCAGCCAAAGCTGGTTTGTTACAGCCCTTGGAGGGCAAGTCACCTGCTGAGAAGGAGAAGATATTAAAAGGTCTACGTAATTTGGGAATCCCATTACCCGAAGGAAGGACGCCATCAGAAAAAGCACTTGTTGCTAAAGTCAAAGCTTCACTCCCTTCGGTTGCGGCGCTATCCGAACAAATGCGTAAAGCTAAAACGGAGGGATTACTAACCCCACTCAAAGGAAAAACACCAGAACAAAAAGAGAAAATTTTGAAGGGACTGGCTATGAAAGGCATACCTCTCCCTGAAGGTCAATCACCATCAGAAAAAAAACTTATTGACAAGGTTCGCGCCGACCTTGGTCTACCTACAGAACCCAAGACGAAATCTATTAGAGACAAACATGATCAAGCAGCCAAAGCTGGATTGTTACAGCCGTTGGAAGGTAAGTCCCCTGCAGAGAAAGAAAAGATATTAAAGGGACTACGAAATCTGGGAATTCCATTACCCGAAGGAAGGACACCATCAGAAAAAGCACTTGTTGCTAAAGTCAAGGCTTTGCCCCCTTCAGTCGCGCCGCTTTCTGAACAGATGCGTAAAGCTAAAGTTGAAGGTTTACTTACGCCGCTCAAGGGTAAAACACCAGAACAAAAAGAGAAAATTTTGAAGGGGTTGGCTATGAAAGGCATACCCCTCCCTGAAGGTCAATCACCATCAGAAAAAAAACTTATTGACAAGGTTCGCGCTGACCTTGGTTTACCTACGGAACCTAAGTCGAAATCTATAAGAGACAAACATGATCAAGCAGCCAAAGCCGGTTTATTACAGCCTTTAGAGGGCAAGTCACCTGCAGAGAAAGAAAAAATATTGAAAGGTCTACATGATTTGGGAATTCCTTTACCTGAAGGACGGACGCCATCAGAGAAAGCTCTTGTTGATAAAGTCAAAGCTGGCATTCCAAAATATTTAGCAAAGGCAGACCGAGCAAAAGATGCTAGAGAATCAGTGCCGACCATCACTTCTGATAAAATACGAAAAGCTAAAGCAGCAGGACTATTAACACCTCTTACTGGTAAAACTCCCGAACAAAAAGAAAAGATTCTAAAAGGTTTAGCTGAAACTGGATTACCATTACCAGAAGGAAAAACTCCATCTGAAGTAGCATTAATAAATAAAGTAAAAAAAGATTTGGGGATCGTTGATAAGACCCCGTCAGAAAAATTAAGAAAGGCTAAAGCAGCTGGACTGATGACTCCTTTAGAAGGCAAGACTCCAGCTCAAAAAGAAAAAATTCTAAGAGGTAGAGCAGCTGCAGGTATGCCGCTTCCAAGGTATAAAACACCATCAGAAAAAGCTTTAATACAAAAGATTAAAGATGATACTGGTTACGTTACACCATCACCATCAGTAAGACTGAAGAGAGCCAAAGCTGCTGGTTTGATAACTCCTTTGAAAGGGAAAACCCCTTCAGTAAAAGAAAAGATACTCAGGGCTATGAAAGCCGCAGGTGTGCCGATTCCTGAAGGCGAAACGCCGTCCGAAAAGAAACTTATAAGCAAAATTACTTCGAAAAGGACAATAGGTTCCGAAAAACTGAGAGAAGCGAAAGCTGCAGGATTGTTGACCCCACTTGAAGGAAAAACTCCAGCTGAAAAGCAAAGAATCGTCGAAGGATTAGCCAAAGCCGGTCTGCCACTGCCGGAAGGTAAAACAAAATCTGAAAAATCAATGATTGCTAAAGTTAGAGCCCGAACACCGCCAGAAGGGTCCACTGTGTCGGAGAAGTCACTTATTCGCAAAGCAAAAGCAGAAGGGCTATTCACACCTATTACCGGAAAACCACCTGCCGAGAAAGAAAGAATACTCAAAGGACTTGCACAAGCTGGGTTGCCATTACCTGAGGGTAAAACACCGTCTGAAAAAGAGTTAGTGAAGAAAATTAGAGCAGAGGCAGGTTTACCACCTGAGCCGACTCCTTCGGAAAAGAAAGGGAAAATTAGAAAGAAAGAGAAAAAAGTCGGTGTATCAGCATCAAAAAAAGGAGTAGGTGTAGGTGCTGCAGAGTTTGAAGATATTATAAAAACCACTAAATGTGACCGAGGCTGCGGTTGCGACAAAAAGAAAATCAAATTCAAACATAGTTACGTCAAAATTAGAGTGACGTCTCCAGATATATCTTCCCTCTGTGATTGTCCTAATGAATGTGTCCCAGGCATTAAGAACGGGGCTTTCATTGATAACGAGGGTATAAAAGTTACCGTTGGAAGCGCTGTTGGTATACCATCATATTCAATGGAGAGTATTAATCAAGTAATGCTTGATGAATTTGCATTATACACGGATTTCAGTAATACACAACTGAACTATTATGATAATTTTAATGACTCTAGAAAATCAAAATTCAAAGTAAGCAGTTCCATATCGGGTCCTCTTAATAAAAGTAAAACAATGAATTACATCCTCAACGCTAGCAGTTCTGATATTAACTATAGTTCTAGACCATTTAGCTCTCATAGCGAGAATATTTACGTGCAGAGGAGTATAACACATTACCAAAACAGGGCCACTAAATCGGACAGGATTGTGGAAAGTCATGGTTTATACAAACAACGCATACCAACTTCAAAAACTAAATCTGCAAGCAGTTTTGATACCATTCTCATTATAAAAAATGATATGTCTCTAAGCACATGCACAAGCAATATAACGGACTCAATTAGTTTGATGTCGGTTTTGGACAGCAGCATCACATCTAGCTCCGCTCATTACTCGGGCTACCAGTCTACTAATGATCTTTTGAGTATTAACTCACTAGACGGACCTACAACAAGGTAACTAATACGCTGATTCTTTAGGGTTCTGATTTATTTAAAATAAACAGGTTCATGAGTAGTCTCTTGGGAGGCATGTAGCTTAAGACCATACGCTTGGCAATATGAAAATACAATTGCCTCTGCTACTGATATGTATCATAATATCGATAGGTCTGCAAAGTCAAATGCGTCCCTAAACAACCATGAATCAATCCAGTCTCTCCCTTGTTGCCCTCCCACCAAGGGCTCTCTAAAAACAAGTTCTGTATCCCACAGGGGGTGCTTTCAGCGCGTAGTCACTTAGTTTATAAGTTTTATGCCCTGACTAGGAGCCTTCATTTATTTAGGCACCACAGAATAGTTCGCCAGCTAACGCTTGCTACTTAGCGCGCAGTGAGTAATGCGGTAAAATAGTTCAATCGGAAGATCTTCGTGTGGAATGTTACCTATGTTTCGCAAGTTATTATTTCTTTTATTTTAATAATTATGACGATTGATGTATATTATTTGAGGTAAGCACTTCACAGTCGCTTATATACTCTTTGCTCGCAGCTGGTTTCAATTTATGCCGCTGCAGCGGCACAGTACTAGATTGAGTGGGTATCAGCGAGATCTCTGCCGCCATCAAAACATTTTGACAGAGCAGCTGCAAATGTAGACAAATTTAAAAATATAAAATTGTAATAAATGATTCGTCATTCTTAAATATCACTACTACTACGTTTTTATTTTCTGCAGTAACGATGTTATCGACCGCCACGCAATATTTGAGGAACGCAAAGTAATAAGAAATTTTGGGGCAGCAATTCCACAACAATATACTATAATGAGAATGTCTCAACTAGAAGTTAACTTTGGAAATAATATGACGAAAGAAAAAAAGGCAAACTTTGAAACGGAAGACCCCATCGTACTCTTCAAACATTTGCCTAGTAAACTCGATGTATCGAAGATAATGTTCAAGATAATGTCAAAGAAACGATTCGAAAGGGCTTCCTCGATATTCATAGTAGTACCGATGTCTGATGATGAAGAGGAACAGGACTCCTCCAATTGTGTGGATTCTATTACCAGTATGCAGTCGAATAAATCTCATTTGACTGCGAACCCTATCAGTGACATTGCTCCGGGTGTGTACCTAGTTTATTTTTTTTATGTATCTTATAACTTAGCTCTTACTGTACCAACAATCCACCAGACAATATCTAATAAGCAAAGAAACAAAAATATTCCACATACAATACTGTGTCGAATATTTGATATTTTTTTACTCGTATAACATAGTTGGTCACATATTAAAATTACCTTATTTTCATAAGCACTGCTACTATTTGCCCTTAGAAGTATGTCCCATTTTTTACCTGCCATACTGATACATATGTATTATTTCCTTCCAAGATACGGAACTCTCAGTGTGTAAGTCCAACTCACACATGGCCGGCTATCTATAACTCATAATTGTGTGGAAATTTAACTGAAACAGAATAACTGTTTAAGATCCGGCGCTGAGACCACCTTTATTTAGCAAACGCGACGTACAGGTTTGCGGAAAAGGTAAAAAGTTTTACATGCAAGAATTATCATCGTCTTATGACACAGAAACGATGTTCAAAAATGAATCTCTAAAAGTTCTGCAACGTATTGAGGTGGCGGAGGAAAGTGAATATTGTGAACTCAGCTCACCCAATGAACTAGCACAAATTCTAGACAAGGCAGTCCGAGGCGTTGGAACTGATACAACCACAGACCGGGCATGCTGCAGCTCCACAGCTCATTATGCAACGAATGTTATATCCAGCCGAATAACGCCTCTTTACTTGTCAGGTACCTACTATTTCAAATATTTTGTAAAACTTCTGTGAACGCAACATCTCAACACAAGGGCTCTCTTCAGTAGCCTGCCCAGCGAACTAGCCATTTGACGTCTAATGATGGTTCCATCACCAGCTGATTATCACAATTGGCGATCGAAATAGTCTGTAACACTGATATTATAGTTATCAACCTATCCAACTGACATTATTATGAGATGTGATGATTCTATTTTACTTAAATAGTGATGTTGGTATTATTGGTCATGTTCTATAGAAAGGCGTGCGTGTATGAACGTAAACGAAGTGAAAGGAGTATGTAAGAATAGAATAGAATAATCTTAGTTGTAAACCATAAAAACTCACAAATGAGTTTCAAAGCTTATCGCTAAAAGCATTCTTTTACACACAAGTTTTGGATGGACTTGATAGAGAAAGAGTAAAGATATGTTTCTATTACGCCGTACAGTACTATTTAAATATAATACAATACATAACTATTTGAATGCTTATATTATATAATACACCAAATATTAATATGAAAACAGGAAATAGATACTTATTATCATGCAAAGTCACGAACTTCTTATTATTATGACCTGCAAGGAAAGTAGTAGATAGGTGGGGTTCTGAAGTTTCATCCTCATCATAAAAGGGCGTGAGTTTATTGATGTGTGATCTATACATAATTGATAGGTTAATTTTAATTTAGTACCGTTCAATAGTTTTCATATTTCTATATATGGTATTATATAATGGTCATTCATAAACTATGCTTTTTCAATGTTCTAGGTAAAAGTTTCAGCTGGTTCCGTTTACCAGGCATGAGCAAAGCATCTACAGGGTCATCAGCGTGCGAAATCCCTCCATGTTATGACCCAAGTTTCAGTACCGTGCCGCCTAATCTTCGCCATCGTGGTCGTAGTCAACAAAACCAAATAACAGAATCCTCCCTTTGTGGCTGTCCATCAGACGATTTCCAAGTAATGAGGAATCCATCAGCTAAAGTGCAGAAGCCTTCAATAGAGTCAATGCGTGACCATGGTAGAACTGCACCCAAGAAACTTGGCAAGTATTTCATTGCTGTAGACCAGATATCTAATTTTATTTAGGATCTAATTACTTGGTCTTGCAAGTTGTAGCTTATAGCATATACAATGTATAGGTATACATTGTATATGCCAGAAAATTTAGAAAGTTTTGTAATAATTGTAATTGGAACAAATGCGCGACGTTTAACCGTCGGCGTCGTCGAGGTTTAACCTAGTTCTGACGGCCTGCAGTGTAAATACCGCAGAGAGCGATGTCATGATGATAAATGGATCGTCATACCATTCAAGATCCTCTTTCGAGGTGGTGAGTCTTACTGAGATTCTTACTTTCCTTTCCTACTCTCCGGACGTAGATACTTCGGGACACTTACCGAAGTATCTACGTCCGGAGAGTAAGCCTGTGCTGTCCTGTGCTGTGTAAGCCGGAGGCCGTCACGCAATTGCTTCCATGCCATTGTAGTAACTGCCTCAGGAATAGCCGTATGGCTCGCAGGGAAGTGCCGTGAGTTCGTAGCGACCCCCTACTCACCACCCGTCTGTCTACCTGTATATGAAGCTCTTTTTAAAATCTCGTTTAGGATAAAGAGCGTGCAAATAAACATTTTGTTTCACATTCAAATATTTTTATAACTTACCAATTAACCCGGCCACGTTTCGCTAAGACTCTATCTTTTGTTTTTCTCGTTTCTGTGGGTACTTTGGAATAAAAGCATAAAAAAAAACATTTTTCAATTAATATATAATATAACGTTGAGTAAACATTTCAAGTAAAAGCATCGAATATTTTTCCATATTCGATAACTAATAATCTGTGCTTTTCAATATTTTAGGTAAACGTTTCAGCTGGTTCCGTATACCAGGCATGCGTAATACATCTGCGATGTGCGACATACCTCCATGCTATGACATCAGTTGCAGTCCCATGTCATCTTATCACTCTCGCAATTATCACCGCAGTCCACAAAATCCAACTCGAACATCGGCTCCGCGATATATCTGTCCACCAGATGATTTGAAAGTACCGGGGAAATCATCAGCTAAAGAACAGAAGCCTTCTTTAGAGTCAATACTCTATAAGGGTGGAACTGCACAAAAAAAAACTGGCAAGTTATTCTTGTTGAAGATTTATCACCTCCATGTATTTCCTAGCACTGGCTATATAGAAACTGGATATATACAGTTGACATATTATAGATTGTACGTATCACCAGATTGTACTTTGTTCTTATATACGAGTATACTCCTTTTACCTTCCTAATCCACACATCGACATAATCTAGGGATATTTCAGGTTTAGTATCATAACTATAAAACTGCTGGCCATTTAACAAATATTTTAACGTCATTTTGATCCTGGCACGTTTCTCTTCTTTATTATATTCTTAATTTAAATAAACTCAAAAGAATGACAGATTCGGTAAAATAAGGTAAGTTAACTTGAACACTTCTCATAAGCTTGATAATTTAGTGCATTCAGTTGGATTTTCCGATACCATGGAACGCCGACATTTAACCAGAGAAGAGACGATGAGAGCAATAGGCATGTTGGATAATGGCAAAAAAATAACTTACATGTTCAATTGAGAAAATTTGACAGTTTGAGATAGCTTGATTTGCTGGCGTCTGAACATTTTTCTTATAGATATTCCTTTTACCTTCCTAATATACCTACTCTTTATAATATTTCCTGTGTTAAAGTTCCGCAGAACTCCCAAAAAGTCGCGGATTTATTCATTTAATCATTCACAAAAATAATAATCATTTATTTCGAGGAACAAGACTAGTGTGTTAGTAAGAATAATAACTACACTTACAAACAATATGACTCGCATAGTTAGTAAGTATAATATTATTATTATTAGATAAGTGTCTTACCCACTGTATTTGTCTTACCAAGACAAATACAGTTTTACATTTAAATTATAAGTTATTTATTATAAACATTATAATATATTTAGCGTTTTAGACTCTAAACCGAAAACATTTATTAAAATGATTACAAAACAAATCAAAAATATTCTAAGTACTAAAATTAACTGCAATTGAGCAATGTTAGTGAACGTCCGTCCGATCCAATGGTCGCCGAGTAATAATGAACACGACGACTGCCGCTGTCCCCGCTCGTTCGCCTTGCGCTCCCCTCTCCGTCTCGTACCACCATCACGCCACTCTGACGTCACAGCTAAGGACACGCCCCCTGGGCTCTATTTTTCAGCTAATTATATATTATAAAAAATGTAAATTGGCAATAACAAACACAAACAACAATGTCAATGTAACAACAAATACAATATTTACGGCATTTCTTTTCTTAAAATATTTACACTATCATTCACAAATTTTAACAAATTAAAAACAGTATCCATATTGTGGCCACGGAAAAAGATGTTAATCTTGAACTTAGTTGTTTTCAAACGAAGGTTTTAAAAAAAAGTCGCGAGTCGCTTGACGCCAATCACTTCACAAGTCGTGACGCTCATGCTCGTAAATGGGGCCTTAAACGTTTTGCTTGTACGATAAGAAATTTGCGATCGTTAAAAGGAGCGTCAAAATTGAATGTCAATTGTAGGATTTTAACACAACAATCATCATCATCTAGCAACTCTAGCCTTTTCCCAACAACCACCACAATCCAGTAACTGGGTAATACGTTACCCCTTGGTTAAAACTTTTAGACGAACATTTGGGCTTCTGGATACCCGTAACGAACGTCAACATTAAGGCATTTGTTGCAACGACTTTCAGAAGTACGGAGGGGTTTCGATACATAATGGTGACCCATCCACAAATCGGATTTTACCTTCGATTGATCAATATGTTATTATAATAAAATTACAAAATTGTTTCAGGGAAAACAATAAGCTGGTCACGTTTACCAAGTAAGCGCGATGTATCTGCAGGAACCATAGCACCGTACGATGAAACTCAGTGCTTCAACTCCACCTCCGGACTCGTGCCACCTAATCACCCTCGCAGACATGGTCGTAGGCATCAAAATCATAAAAAATCATCCCAATCGCTTTGTAGCTGTACATCAGATGATTTGAAAGTGGCAAGGAATCCCTCAATCAAAGTACAGAAGCCTTCCATTGAGTCAGTGCGTCATGAGGGTGGCACTGCATCTAAAAAACCGGGTAAGCAAATTATTTTGAACTTTGTTACTGAGACAATTTTTTTACAGCAAAAACAGTTTATCTTTTATATAATTCCTTAAAATAGTGCTAGGTGGTGTCTAGACTCCGACGTCACCTTTGCTAATTTGTCTCTATAATATCAGTGCATTGAACCTTCGCGTCTTAACAAATATAACAACCAATATATGACGACCAATACTTTATTACGTTTCAGGTATAAGTTTCAGCTGGTCTCTTTTGTCATGCAAGCGAAAAGCATCGCCGGCGTACGAGTCACCTCCGTGCTTCGACCCCAGCTACAGTCCCGTGCCGCCTCGCCGTCATAGTGGGCAGAATTCGAAAGGAACCAAGAATAGATCAATTAAAGCGCAGAAGCCTTCAATTGAGTCAGTACGTCATGAGGGTGAAAATGCGCCTAAAAAAGCAGGCAAGTTTAAAAATTACAAAATTTATTTTTTTCCAAAAATACCCTCTTTATTGTTGTCAAGGGTTGATTCAACCGCGCTACTCTTCAGTCAGGCAATTCTGTACTCAGGTAGTGTAGGAGAAGTATTGAACAAGTTTGCCTCAAATATCGACTCCAAAATGTCTAACAGCTCTCATAAGTAAAGCCATTTATGAAGATAAACACGCACTCGATATTCATGCACGATCTGTTACTCCTCACATGTCATAACATGTGAGGAGTAACAGATCAAAGTGTATTAACTCCATTAACTAGGTTATAGAGGTCAGATAGCGGTCGCTACATGTAAAATAAGCATTCAGCTGCATCCGGTAAGACTGGAAGCCGACCCCAACATAGTTGTAAAAAGGCTAGTCAGATGCAATTCTAATTTCGTATTCACATTTCAGTGCAGTATTTAAGATAGTTATCGTGTTAAATGTTTTAGGTAAAAATAGCAGCTGGTTCCGTTCACAAAGAAGCTGTGAGACATCTGCGGCGTTTGACCTCAGTCCGCAAAATACCACTCGAGAAACTTCCTCGCCATGTATCTGTCCACCAGATGATTTGGAAGAAGCCTCGAACCCATCAGCTAAAGTGCGGAAGCGCCCATCGTGCCAGTCTATACTGTCTGCCGTCAAAAAAGCTGGCACGTACATTTTATTTTAAACTGATTTATAGAAGCTTTTTAAGGCTAATGCGTATGGGCAACCCGCGTGATTCTAATTATGTAAGGAATTTTGCAAATAAAAAAAAAATGGCGTAGGTAGGATGTAAAAAAAATATCGTTATTTGTTTGGAAACGTTATTGGTGACCGTAACAAACATACATTTCTCGAAATATAAGGTGTTACAAAATCAACCTTATAAATTTCGTGTAGTTGCTCGGTATCGATAAATACATACAAAGCAAAAAAAAATTTTTTTGTTCAATTTTTCACATCTAAAAGAAATTTAGTTAAATATTTTTATACGCGTTTTGGCTCCGGGGCGAGCTTTAGCCACCGTATCGCGGCTCCCTCAAGCCCCTCCCGTTGGTAGTCGGATTCAGTCAGCCCATATCCGTCGCGCTGTGAGTACGTGTCACTCTACGCCATTTGCTAGTTCCGGCACCCGCGTCGTTCGCAAATAAGGTTAGGTTAGGGGCTTACTACAATGCCGTATACCAATTGGGAGTATTTGGACATGATAGTGTGCTACATCGTCAGCGGTGAACGTTTAACTTCGGCTCGTAGCCGCTACAGTGACCTGTATGGTAATCAACGATGAGTACCTGCTGTACAAACCATCCTGGGGGTTGACTAGCGTTTGTTGGACCATGGGCAGTTTCGCCCTCGTTAAGCAGATGCAGGCCACGGCTCTCCAGTGATGTTGAAGAAAGGGTATTGAATTACTTCAACGACAATCCACACGCGAACGCAAGTGACGCCCGGTCGGGACTTACGAATAAGTCACGTTACTGCGTGGAGAGTGCTACACGAGTAAGGCTTGCATCCGTAACATTTTTAAGAGTACCATAACCGATCCCCAGACATTACGAACCACGGCTTAGTTTCTGTTGGTGGTTGGTGGAAGAACCTGCTCGAAAATTACCTACCTACTACCACCGAGAGGCCTGAGAGTACCTAGATGTTACCTAACCTAATCACTGGATAGGCCGTGGAGGGCCTATTGAATAGAATACCAACTTATCGAAATTCTATCTTAAAATAAAGCAATCGACTTGACCCATTACATGTAAACGTGAGAACTGAGTCATAAAACATTATTATCACACCACTCACACTTAAGGAGCTTATGGAACTGCCTTTGTGTTGTGTGTAACAATAACACCATAAACGTCAGGTGACCGACAAACGATACATTTTCTATTGTGTCTAGTTGTCCGGCAGTTAAGCTGTTAGGAAAGGATTTGTTTGACTGATTTATGACTCAGTTTGCTCAATTATTGTAAGTAAATCTTTGCCAGTCCATAGTCTGAGAAATGTAATGAAAATTAGAATGAGCTGTTTACATAGGTACTTGACGACGCGAAAAGCTTGCCGCGCGGTCTGCTGCCTACACGATGAACGGTGGTCATATTAAATTTTGTTAATTTGTGCGTTGTGAAAATATTGTTTTAATTATTTTTTTTGCGTGATTATTTTTCAAATCTCATTTCAAACCACTCCTTGGATTTCATGCAGTTCATTTTTTAACACCTTATATAATAATTAAAATCACCGTTTTACTTGTCTCTAAATTAGAATTGTGCTCAAAAATCACATGCAATAGTCACTCAGTCGCACAATTTTAACATAAAAAATCAAATAATTATTTCAATTATATTAAATACTTCGTGAAGTACACATTTTGTTTCGGCCACGCATGATTTTTTTTAAACCTGTGACAATTGGGTTGTGCAATCTATGAACTCCTGTCAATTTGGGATTATTGACTGGTTGATGCGGTGTCAGGCCTCGTTCTTCTAATAGTTTGAGCGTAAACAGACAGCCCATTTAAGTCTCGAAGTAGTTCTTGGATCTATACTGAGGTCAGGTGACGCGCGTTGTTAAGATAAACCGATCTTTTCGTGCTAATATGACAAAGTTTAGTGGTGGTTGGTAAATTCTTTGAACGGCGGCGGTGGCGGAACGACTTAAATGAAGTTTTACGCTTACGTTTCGTTGACAAAGCCCAGACTTGCACTGCTGCTTCGGGTGCAGTATCCATGATTTGAACGATTTGCTTCTCATTAAATTTTGGAAAAATAATAATAACCGATGATGCCCAGTATGTCAAGCTCTAAAGCTTCATAATTTTTTTTCTCTGAATTATCATAATTTAGACCTATTAAGGGTCCGCGTACGAAAAAAACAAAAACAACTCATTTTAGACTATTCTATTGCCCAATTATGTGGAAACTAAAATAATGGCAATAAAGTTTTTGTATTGTAAAACCCATTCATGCCAGTCTGATCACATTTTAATAGCTCAGCTTTGCGCTCTTGAAAATATAGTTCATAATTTCCTTCGATATATTTTTTTATTTCATTTTATTATATGATACTCGTAATTATGATATAAGATGTTGTATTTTCATCAAATAATATTTAATGTACAGGTTCTGCCTTGTTCCGTTCCTCGTGCACGCGGTCTGTGGCGTGCGACATACCTCCGTGCTTCGACTCCGGCTTCAGTCCAGTGCTGCCTCAGTACCCGCGCCAGCCTGGTCGTAGTCACCGAAACCAAACGTCATCATTCCACTCGCTTTGTAGCTGTCCATCAGATGAGTTGACAGCTACCAGGAATCCGTCAGCTAAAGTGCAGAAGCCTTCCATTGAGTCAGCACGTCGCGAGGGTAGCCCTGCATCCATGAAAACTGGCAAGTAAATTCTATGAACTATTTTATTGAAGCATCAACCATCTGGCCGTAACTTTATCTTCACAAGTACTAAATTTAGTCCAAGTTGCGGCCCAGGGACGTATAGTGAATTCGGACAGTGGCCATCCCAACTAAACAAGACAAGCACAGTGAGTCTGGGATCCTTAAATTTTTCATAAAAAGTACTTAAGACCTTGGTGAACTTCAAATTGACTGTAGATTCGGATATTGGGATTTTGCACTTCTCAAGTAAATAAGATTGCTCCAGTGTGTTTAGTAATATCGGAATTGTCTTTACAAAGACCTCACTAGTGAAGGTATTCAGACGTATAATTAGGCAAGAATTTGCTTAATTAAATATTAGACGTATCATATCTTTACAAACAAAATTGAATAAGTCAGTTGAGAAACAAGCATTACTCACAAACTAGGTACTTATTCAATTAAACAGCACTTAAGAGAGCTGCTACAAAAAGAACACGTTTAGTTTTAGCTATATTTTTGAAATACACATTAGAACTGCCATTCTTCGGACGGCTATGACGACCAATACTTTATTACGTTTCAGGTATAAGTTTCAGCTGGTCTCTTTTGTCATGCAAGCGAAAAGCATCGCCGGCGTACGAGACACCACCGTGCTTCGACCCCAGCTACAGTCCCGTGCCGCCTCGCCGCCAAGGTCGTCAAGATACGAAAGGAACAAAGAATCGATCAGTTAAAGTGCAGAAGCCTTCCATAGAATCAATACGTTACAATGATAAAACTGCTCACAGAAAAGCAGGCAAGTACATTTTGTGTGTGAAGCACGTTAAACCGTTGGTCCCGGCTGACATTTGTAGATCTTTGACAGTTGTTACGGGTGGTCAGAAGCCCGTAAGTATGACAAACAGTCTTACCAAGGTGTATCGTGTTGCCCAGCGTTGTGTTAACTGGGTTGTAGAGGTCACATAGGCAGTCGATCCATGTAAACTCATGTAAAATACTGGTATTCAGATACATCCGGTTAGACTGGAAGCCAACCCCAACATAGTTTGGAAAAGGCTAGGCAGATGATGGTAGTGATTTCCAGAAACCCCTACTAGGAAAAACGAATAATCTCGTGATGTTTAATTCTCTCAATTTTCATAGGCGCTTCTGGTCCGCACAGATTTTTAACGTAATCATGAAAACAAAGTTTCAACCGTGATTTCCGGATGTAAGCGCCTTACATGTGGATAGAAACACATGCACACACATACATCACATCACATACACACACATGTATCATCATCATCATCCTCCTGCCCTTATTCCAATTTATTTGGGGTCGGCGCAACATGTTTTCTTATTCCATACATCTCTATTTGCCGTCATCTCAAGGGTCACCTCTTTTCTTGCCATATCGTCTTTCATACAATCCATCCATCTTTTCTTTGGCCTTCCTCTACTCCTGTAACCCTGCACATTCATACTCAAAACTTTCCTCACAACAATGTCCTCATTCCTTCGCATCACATGCCCATACCATGACAACCGATTTCCGCACAACTTCTCGGTCACAGGCGCCACTTTCAGACTTCCTTTTACATACTGATTTCTTATTCTATCCATTCGCACACATGTATGTGCAAATATGTATATGTAATATAGAACTTTCGAAAAGAAACTATTAAATTAATAGTTTCTTTTTAATACTACTTAATATTTCTTATTAATACTCTTAATGTTAATAGGCAAAAGCTTATTTTACATTCGATTTTTTTCTTTTATTTTTGAACCACCATTTTGATTAGTTCCTATTATACTTTCAGGTAAAAGTTCAAGCTGGTTCCCTTTAAGAAAACAGCGAGAGACATATACGGCGTATGACCTCAGTCCCCAAAATCAATCCCCAAAATCTTCCAAGTCATGTGTCTGTCCACCAGATGAAGAAGAAACTAGAATTCCAGCTAAAGTGCAGAAGTCATCATTCCAGTCAATGCTGGATAGTGTCAAAAAATCTGGTAACTATTATTCTTTTGGATAAAGGAAAATTCCCAAAAATAACTTTATTTCAACATTTATTTTCTGTGTAATGCATTAACACTATAAAATTGTGATAATAATGTATTTTATTGCTCAGAATCAATGATAGTTTTTTTTAAAAACGATGTTCAAACTTTTCTCGAACGTGATCTTTCGCAAAATTGGTTGTAAACAATGATGATTTGCCTTTATGAATTTTAAAAATGGCTTGAAAATTCCCCTCAACACGCATTCAAGAACTTATTCCCTTTCCTCACAAACAGTGATAAAACATGACAAAAATGGGCGGCAAATTAACTAATCCGGGAAAGTATGCAGAAAAAATAATATTCCTAATATGCGATTGCGTATGTTTTATTAACTTGTAAAAATATCCGTTGAGCTTGGTTGACAACCCAAAACAACTAAAATCTCTAAACCGAACAATGCCAACGTGCTTGACCTGTTTCCATAGTTTAATTATAATAATATTATTTAATATTTTTATATTTTATAATTATAAAAGTATGTTTTTAAATGATTTATGTACAGGTTCTGCCTTGTTCCGTTCCTCTTGCACGCGGTCTGTGGCGTGCGACATACCTCCGTGCTTCGACTCCGGCTTCAGTCCAGTGCTGCCTCAGTACCCGCGCCAGCCTGGTCGTAGTCACCGAAACCAAACGTCATCATTCCACTCGCTTTGTAGCTGTCCATCGGATGAGTTGACAGCTACCAGGAATCCGTCAGCTAAAGTGCAGAAGCCTTCCATTGAGTCAGCACGTCGCGAGGGTGGCCCTGCATCCAAAAAACCTGGCAAGTATATCATTTGTTGTAGAACAGATATCTAATTTTATTTAGGATCTATACTTCGTGTGTAGGTGCAAGCTGCATACCTACACATTGTATATGCCGGAACATTTAGAAACCACCTGGCCGCAACTTCATCTTCACAAGTACTAGTCATAGTTACGGCCCAGGGTCTTATAGTCAATTCGGAGAGTGGTCATCCGAACTAAACAAGACAGCCGCAGAGTGTCTGGGATCTTTGAATTTGGCTTGAAAAGTACTTAAGACCTTTTTGAACTTCAAATTCTGACTGTGGATTCGGACATTTGGATTTTGCACAAAACGGAACGTCATAATCTTATGTTCTCCTTGAGAAACAAAGAACATGGGAAAACAAGTAAAAATACTTTTAATTATTTGATTTATTCACGAAAGTTTTAGTAGAATAATTATTAGTGAATGAATATTTGAATGTTACGAGCTAGTGAGAAATTTCTGTACATGCTTAGTTCTTATGCTAAGCACAGTTTAGTCATGTCCTTCGAGCATTAAAATTATTAAAACACTTGATCGATGCTGACTAATAAAACATTTAAAAATTATTTTATGTAATTTCACGATAATGGCAACTGGATCGTTATTTCTAATGAAATTATGGTAAAGATAATTTTAGTTGAGAAACAAGCATTTACTCACAAACTACTTTTTCAAACAGCACTTACTACAGAAAGCTACTACAAAAAAGAACCGCTTAGCTTTAGTTTTTTTTTTTAAAGCTACATAAGATCTGTCTCTCTAAAAGCAAAAGCTACCTATTTCTGAGTTTGATATGGAGTATTTTTTTTGTATTTTACTAGATTTATTTAAAAATAATTATTTATTATTGTGCAGTTTCTGGGCCGCAAAAGGCATGAATGAAAAGCAGTTACATGCAGCTGAGATGAGAATTCTGAGGGGGATGTGTGGTGTTACGCGAATGGATAGAATAAGAAATGAGTATGTAAGAGGAAGTCTGAAAGTGGCGCCTGTGACCGAGAAGTTGTGTGGAAATCGGTTGTCATGGTATGGGCATGTGATGCGAAGGGATGACGACCATGTTGTGAGGAAAGTTTTGAGTATGAATGTGCAGGGTTACATGAGTAGAGGAAGACCAAAGAAAAGATGGATGGATTGTGTGAAAGAGGATATGGCAAGAAAAGAGGTGACCCATGAGATGACGGCAAAAAGAGATGTATGGAAGAAGAAAACATGCTGCGCCGACCCCAAATAAATTGGGATAAGGGCAGGAGGATGATGAAGATCTGTCTCTCTACGGACGGCTATGACGACCAGAACTTTATTACGTTTCAGGTAAAAGTTTTAGCTGGTCTTTTTTACCATGGAAACCTAAAGCATCGCCGGCGTATGATAGACCACCGTGCTTCGACCCCAGCTACAGTCCCGTGCCGCCTCGCCGCCAAGGTCGTCAAGATTCGAAAGGAAAAAAGAATCGATCAGTTAAAGTGCAGAAGCCTTCCATAGAGTCAATACGTTACAATGATAGAACTGCTCACAGAAAAGCAGGCAAGTACATTTTAATTTAAACTGGTTTATTTGTACAATTAACAATGTTGACGCAAATTTGTCTTTACTAATACTAAGTGTATTGTTAGTTTTGAGTATGAATGTTCTGTAACAAGAGCAGGGGAAGACCAAAAATACGATGGGTGGATTGTGTGAAAGATGATATGGCAAGGATGGAAGTGAATGACGAATGAAGGTATCAAGATAGATAATTAAGCAAATCATGTTACTGAAAAGTAATTGCAAAGTCAGTTTAACTAATAAGTTTGAACTAAAAAGTTTTAACTTAAAAGCACTTATGTCATGTTATAAATCTTTAAGACACAAAATCAGTTAACACTATATTTATATAAGTGTAACACAAATCAAAGCACTCAGATATAGTAAAATTAACCAGAACGCGGGATCTATTTTATTAATTATAATAAAGTGTATCAATTTAATTGAAAATAAACTATTAAAAACAATAGGCAAAGCCTTATTTTTCATTTGAATTTTGGTTTCTTTTATTTGTGATCCACAATTTTGATTTGTTTCTATTATACTTTGAAATCGTTTCAGGTAAAAGTTCAAGCTGGTTCCGTTTACGAAAACAGCGAGAGACATCTACGCCGTATGACCTAAGTCCCCAAAATCAATCTCCTGAATCTTCCACGTCATGTGTCTGTCCACCAGATGAAGAAGAAACAAGGGTTCCAGCTAAAGTGCAGAAATCATCATTCCAGTCAATACTGGATAGTGTCAAAAAAGCTGGTAACTAATATTCTACTATACTATTAATAGGATTAATTTGTTGAAGCAACAACTACAGAATTCCGATGTACCACAATGATTTTATTGCGCTCTCCAACCAGATGTACCAGATGTATTTTAAGAAAAAATATTTAATAATTTCGGCCGACGTTTGTAAATTGCTGGTAGATATCATCTCTTAATTATTTTCCCTTAAATACTTCATGAAACTTGCCAATATAATTACTATTCAGACTTAGTAAGCTGTCATGTTTTATATCAACTTTATTTTTTTGCAATTTGCATCCCATTATGGGGTTACAAATGTTATCAAAAAAAGGTATTCGCGACAAACAGACACTTCTCGAAATATCATCATTTGGTACAATTGTCTGTAAGAATTGTGCTCAAATATAATGATTTATTCGTTATATACGCAATTGTTACGGTCGCGAGTGACTTTTTTATAACATACAACCTGATACTGGGGCAAATTGCAAATAACCTATGAAAACTGGAATTTCGCGGGTTGCCATTAAGCGTTCGCTTAAACTATGAATTTGTAATAATAGTACAATATGATTTATAACCTGTTTTTTAATGTTTCTTGTATAGGTTCTAGCTTGCTACGTTTACCGTTCAAGAAAATGCTCGGAGGCACCAGTCCCATGTCGCCTAATCGCCTTCGTAGTTGTATGCAGTACAGGACACCAGAATCCTCCTGGCCTTGCGCATGTCCACCAGATGAGTTAGAAGAAATATGGGACCGGTCAGTTAAAGTACAGAAGCCTTCCATTGAGTCAATGCGTCGCCCTGGTGGAACTTCGCACAAGAAACCAGGCAAGTTTGATTCATCCTACTTCATAGAATCACTATCCTTTTTTCATATACTTTTGACGACCGATGTGGCGCGTCCGCCTGCGACGCAAGAGGTTGCGGGTTCGATTCCCGCCTTGGTACAAATGTTTGTACGATATACAAATATTTGTTCCGGGTGTTCTGGGTATTTGCTATATACAATAAAAATATCTATCTATGTAATGTATTGTATTAAGTATATCAGTCATCTAGTACCCATAACACAAGCTCTGCTTAACTTGGGGCTAGATGATGCTGTGTGGATTGTCCAGCAATATTTATTTATTTATTTTTATTTATATAGTTCACTTGGTTCTGAGCAACGTGCGCTCGTTTAAACGTTTTGCGATTAAATGATTTTGGGACAGCTTGGTAAATAATTTTCGTGACTTAGTTATGGATAACATTACTTGTTGATAGGTTGTTCCTGTCTAAGGATTCCGTATTTTAGCTCACAGGGAATGCCATAGTCCATTATAGATTTTTGTGACAGATCTCCCACGTACCCAAATATTCACCCCATCTGTCATTGTCAATCTAAGCGATTTGCGCCGGTGGGATCTCTGGCGAGGTCGAAAGATGGTATGAATGGTCCGTTCATTCGTTCGTCTGAATGTCCGCGGGCTGTAAGTCATGAACCGTAATAGGCAGACAGTTGAAATTTTCAAAGAGAAAGTGTTTCTATTGCCGGTATAAGAAAATAAATAAAATAAAAGGGAGCACCCATACAAGTAAATTGATTGTTTAGATATATGTATTTTGCTCAATTTTAACAATCGCTGTATCCCTTATCTTGTATGAAGGAACAGAACCCGTCGTCCGACTCGCACTTGTGGTGGTTCTATTTAAAAAGGTTTTTGCATGATTTTTCTGCACTGTAATAATGTAGAATGATATACCGAATGCGTGTGAAATATGTTCTATTTCTGTAGGGTATGGCTTTGCGCCCTGTAAAACGCTTCGAGAAGATCTAAACGGTCACACGAACTTTTTTTATAAGTAAGAATGTATTTTTAATACGAATCTTATGCAATTAAATGTTTCTTTTGTAGGTGTACCACAGTACGTTGACCACGTTCCTGTGCCGCCTACTCGTAGTCATAGTAAGGAAACTCAAACTGCACCAGTGGTTTGTGGCTGTCCACAAGATGAAAAAAAAGTAAAGAATACTCGACAAGTTAAAGTACAGAAGCCGTCCATAGAGTCAATACGTCACGAGAGTAGAACTGCACCCAAAAAAGCAGGCAAGGAGATGCGGTTTTGGACTATTTAATTGAAAACACTTTGGTTAGGTTATAAGTAATAAGGTCATCTATCATTTGTGTTTTACGCGCTCTTCACTCGCGTAGAGAATGCCCGCGAGTGCTGTAAAATACAGTGTAAATGGTATCGCGCATTTGCGTGCCGTTCCCCGAACGGTGTCGGTATTTGTCCCACGAACGCATCTACACTCGCAGCTTGTCACTACAGCACAAAGCGTCACTGTAACAGCAACAGCGACATCGTCCTCCATTTTATTTGAGATTGCGAAAGAACTGTGAAACCTTTCGAGTTTTACACGAAATTTACGGCGCGATTAGGCACCAATTAATGGCTAAATTCGCACGTGAGTGTAGAGCGCGCATTAGGCAGTAAACTAAAAAAAGGTTATGTGCTAGACGTTGAGTAATCAACAGGATGAAAAAGACTTGTACTTGATTGTAAACCATCAGAATAAAACGTAAAATGAAGAAATCTCCGACAGTAAATTTCAACTGTAGGGGGTCTAGAACCATGTAGTCTTGGTATAAGGTTGAGTGTCGATGTCCCTTCCCACTCTGTATATGTTCCACCAGTTAATTATCTTTCGTGACACTCTTATTATTATCATAGACATTTTACAACGGTCCTTATTAAAAAAAATAACATTTAATTATCATAATATCATCCATAACTTACTCTTTTAAATGTTTTAGGTCAAGGTTCCGGTTGGTTGCATTTATTTTGTAGGCGTAAGGAGGGAGAAACAGTATGCGAATGTAAAGAGGACAAAGCAATGAACCCCAAGGTGTTAGAGAGCCCTGAAACTAGCAAACAGAAGAAGGTAGAATTGGTATGCGAGTGCAGTAAGGAAAAATCAATAAGGCCGCCAGTGTTAGAGCGCCCTAAACTCATAAAGAGCCCTGAAACCGGCACACAGACGGAGGGAGAATTAGTAAGCGTGCTTAAAAAAGACAAACCGATGAGTCCCACAGTTTTAAAAAGCCCAAAAACTAGCAAGCAGAAAGAGGGAGTATTAGTATGCAAGTGCAGTAAGGAAAATCTAATAAGCCCGCAAGTGTTAGAGAGCCCTAAAGTCCTAAAGAGTCCTGAAACGAGCACAAAGAAGGAGGGAGAATTATTAAGCGTGCTTAAAAAGGACAAACCAATGAGTCCCACAGTGTTAGAGAGCCCTAAAGTCATAAAGAGTCCTGAAACTAGCACACAGAAGGACGAAGAATTAGAAAACGTTGTTAAAAGGGAAAAAGCAATGACCCCGCCAGTGTTGGGGAGCCCTGAAACTAGCAAGCAGAAAGAGGGAGAATTAGCATGCAAGTGCAGTAAGGAAAATCTAACAAGCCCGCCAGTGTTAGAGAGCCCTAAAGTCCTAAAGAGCCCTGAAACTAGCACACAGAAAAAGGATAAACCAATGAGTCCCACAGTGTTAGAGAGCCCTAAAGTTCTACAGAGCCCTGAAACTGGCAAACAGAAAGAGGAAAAATTAGTATGCGAGTGTGCAAAGCAAAAACCAACGAGCCCTGTAGCCCTACAGAGCCCTGAAACTGGTAAACAGAAAGAGGAAAAATTAGTATGCGAGTGTGCAAAGCAAAAACCAACGAGCCCTGTAGCGGCTGTAGCCCTACAGAGCCCTGAAACTAGCAAACAGAAAGAGGAAAAATTAGTATGCGAGTGTGCAAAGCAAAAACCAACGAGCCCTGTAGCCCTACAGAGCCCTGAAACTGGTAAACAGAAAGAGGAAAAATTAGTATGCGAGTGTGCAAAGCAAAAACCAACGAGCCCTGTAGCCCTACAGAGCCCTGAAACTGGTAAACAGAAAGAGGAAAAATTAGTATGCGAGTGTGCAAAGCAAACACCAACGAGCCCTGTAGCCCTACAGAGCCCTGAAACTGGTAAACAGAAAGAGGAAAAATTAGTATGCGAGTGTGCAAAGCAAACACCAACGAGCCCTGTAGCCCTACAGAGCCCTGAAACTGGCAAACAGAAAGAGGAAAAATTAGTATGCGAGTGTAAAATGGATAAACCAATGAGCCCTCCAGTGTTAGAGCGCCATATAGACCCGGAAAGCCCTGACACTAGCGAACAATATGAGTGCGATTCAGCATGCGTGTGTAAAAAGGAAAAACCAATGAGCCCTACTGTGTTAAAGCACCCTACACCTAGCAAACAGAAGGTAGGAGAAATAGTATGTGAGTGTAAAGAGGACAAACCAATTAATCCTAAGACCCTAAAGAGCCCCAAAGCTAAGAAGAAAAAGGTGGGAGAAATTGTATGCGAGTGCAAAGAGGACAAACCAACTGACCCTAAGACCCTAAAGAGCCCCAAAGCTAGCAAACAAAAGGTGGCAGATATAGTATGTGAGTGCAAAGAGGAGAAACCAACTGACCCTAAGACCCTAAAGAGCCCCAAAGCTAGCAAACAAAAGGTGGCAGATATAGTATGTGAGTGCAAAGAGGAGAAACCAACTGACCCTAAGACCCTAAAGAGCCCCAAAGCTAGCAAACAAAAGGTGGGAGAAAACCGATGCCGGTGCAAACAGGATAAACCCGTGAACCCTAAGGACTTAAAGAGCCCCAAAGCTAGCAAACAGAAGGTGGAAGATGTAGTATGCGAGTGTAAAGACAAAAAAACAGATGAAAAAGCCAAAACCATACCAAAAGCAGCCACTGAGCCTCGGCAGAAGCGATGCCCACCATTGCTACCTCCGGCTTTACTAGGGCTTCCAGCTGTAGAAACACCTCAAGGATACATTTATGAAGGCATTGGACCTAGTTGTAAATGGTTAGATACAGGGGAAATCAAGAAATTGAGGTCACAGTTGACACAGGAAACTTCAGGATTCAAAGCATGCAAAAGAAAAAAAGTAGAAAAACCAGAAGGCCATGTGGCAAAACAGCAATTTGCGGGACCAGACGACAACATCGAATTAGACTTTGGAGAGGCCATCAGGTGCTTTGCAACTTTGAATCCTGATCGTTTCAAGCATTTGATGCAAGAGGAGCTACAGAGCCAGCTCGATGCTGATGAGAAAAAGAGTAAAAATAAAGACCGAAAACTGTTTAAAAAAAAATTAGGAAAAACTACAAAAAAATCAGAAAAACAAGCGAAAATTGACAACGTTGACAAAACAACAACAACAAATGAACTTAACAAAGATGGCACCCACACATCTTACGAAAGAGAGCTTTCTGACGTCTCAGAGAGTGATTTTCCGCAAGGATTAAAACTTAGCTTCGCTGTCAAAGACGGTCCTACCGGTCTCGCTGGCGTGGATTGCATAAAACAAGTTTTTAAATCTCTAAAGAAATACCGGTAAATGTACAGAAAATGTTGAAATGTATGAAATTGTTGTTATTTCAGTGTTTCTGTCTAAGTATCTACTCTTTGTTGAGAATATAGCGGGCGCTATCTTAGTAATGTTATGTCATTCCTGGAAATTCCACAAGATTTATTTTCTTAGTACAAAATGTGTTTATGTAAACAAACTTTACTTTATTAACACTGTACGTACGACTGTCAAGTTTATATTTATGTTATTTTTTTCATATTAAGATCGTGTAACTGTTTTTTTAACATTATTTGTATTATTAAATGTATATTGTATCAATTATAAACTTTTTTAATTATTGCTTACATTCTTCACAACCTTAGCAAAAATCTCTTGTTAGGGGGTGGCTTTCCGAAGATTTAAAAAAAAACCTGTATTCATCATTCGCTATAATACTACTGTGTTGACGATCTGCGAAAGACTGCAGGCAGATGCTGGATGCGGCAAGCTGAAGACAGGAGGCTATGGCGCTCATTAGGAGAGGGCTATGTCCAGCAGTGGACTAGTATAGCCTGATGATGATGATGAAGTAATGCAGGTGTACAATTACTAGCTTAACATGAGGCTTAGACCGCGTGGAGGTCAAACAGCAGTAAAAAGCGTTCTCCATCTTAGTCCCCCTTAAAAAAACATACATCTAATAAAACATGTGCCAACCTAATCGATCGGTCCCGAAGTCTGCAAAAGATGTACGAGTATACCAACAAACATTTTCATACACATACAATGCAGACTGTCTTTCAAACTGATAGCAACGATTGGCTGCTGGGCTGCGTATCCCGGGTTCGATTCCTGCACCCAACAAAAATCAGTATGGCCTACCGGTACTCGTTCCGGGTCTAGCTGTTTGTGTATGCGAATTTAAATGTTTGTGAACGCACCCACGACAGGAGATATTTCCCCCCGTTCCATGTATCCCTACTAAAATACCTAGTGAGGGCCAACGCTTTTCAAAAAAATACAATTTTGTTGGGCATGTACCAAATAAATGGTTACTTTCTTACTTCTTTTCAAACTGAAATGAGGCTACTGGAGATGGCGGGATGACCTGGATGTTTTCCATAAGTATCGGAAACTGATTAATTAATTATGAAAATAATTGCGCAGAATCGTGACCGCTATTTATTTATTTATTTTGGGAAAACCAACAGTTACACACATTTCTTAATTTAAATAATAAATAAATAAATATTGCTGGACAATCCACACAGCATCATCTAGCCCCAAGCTAAGCAGAGCTTGTGTTATGGGTACTAGATGACTGATATACTTAATACAATACATTACATAGATAGATATTTTTATTATATATAGCAAATACCCAGAACACCCGGAACAAATATTTGCAGATCGTACAAACATTTGTACCAAGGCGGGAATCGAACCCGCAACCTCTTGCGTCGCAGGCGGACCTTCGCCCGCCGCGCCACATCGGTCGTCAAATTTAGTATAATATAACAAAAGTATGTATACATGTGCAGCTCACGACGTAATCTAAATCTTAAATAATACAATTTTAGTAACAATTTGGTTGCGAGTGAAACTTGAAAGAGAAACGGAAAGAACAAATAAATGAATAAAAGAGTTAATTAAACTAAAGCTCTTCACGAGACCAGAGGGCTGGTTTTTTTTTTTTGGCCAAAGAATCAGCATTGCCATTCAACGTGGCAATGCTGCCAGCCTTCTGGGCACTTTTCCCGTTGACAACGATGCGGATGATTTTTTTGATGCCCTATGATTATTTTATTTCTTCATATATTAATAAAATTGTATAACTAAAGCTAATTTACATGTTCTACTTATCGGAGTCATTAATTAATTTTACTACAGAGCTTCTAAACCTATTGGTAGACAGTGAGAACGGATCCAAATCACCAAATAATGTATTGAAACTATTTGCTGTACGGCGAAGAGGTGCGCGATCATCGGATCAATGTGACAGGCAGAAACTTCGAAAAGGCTGGAGGATAAGGAGTGTATATATTTTCCCAGCAGCTGGATAATTCAATATAGTATAAATAAAATGGTTACTGGTAACTCTACTTACTCCTGACACCTGCATTATACACTCAATAAGTAAGTGTGTATCACGTGACTACATGATAGTGTGACCTAAACGCAAAAATAACGCACCCCATGAATTCTTGGTGTAATTAGGAAATCTCTGATAAGTAGGTGCACTTAACCGACAAAGATTTCTACTGACCATCTTCCTGCTCTGTACTATCAGACCTGTAGGCTTAGCCAAATTGACATTCTACAATCGTTAACGCAAACAGAAAACTAATCAAATGTATGGGGCTGACGTCAACTCAACGTTAAGTCACGTGGTTAAAACAAACGAATAGAAAATTCGTAGACAAATTTACATCGTTTAAAATGATACAGTGAATTGTGAGCGTTTCTACAATGTTGATCGCTACATCTATACTAATATTATAAAGAGGTAAAATTTGTATGTAGGGGGTAATCTCTATGATGGAACTATGTTATAACTATATAAAATTTCGCTGTTATAAAGCTGCATTATTTCTGATTCATGACTATAAATTATATTTACATGATGCATATTAACCAAGCTATCGCAATGTTAGTCTAGCAGGACAGACATAAAAACGTCTAAAAACAGAACTACAGAACTTACAAAAAAAGAACTAACAGAACTTATTTGCATGCGCTGCCCTAATACTAGTTGTTTAAAATGGAAAACAATGTATGGCAATCTAGTCAGTCTTAGGCTGATTTTAGTCTTACGCCGACGGCAGGCGTACCGTCAGCGCTGATGTCCGAGATATATGGACTTCTAGGAAGCGTTTTTAAATAACGCGTAGCTATCAGCGCGCACGGTGGTCAGCGCTGATAGCTACGCAGCCATACGCGTCGCGCGTCGGCCTCGCGTAACTGTCGGAGCTGACGATCGCACGAACACCTCTGCGTTCAATGAGCGTTCTTGTGTCGAGCGGAGTGGACGTCGTCAGCGCGTACAGTTAAACTGCCATAATATAACAAGACAAAGTCTCCTGCAACTTCTCTCTGCTCAATTAATGGATGAACATAGAGTCTTCGTCGCCGCCGGTTTTTATTTTTTTGGGATACATAGTACAAAGCAGCAATAATTAATACACCGCATTTTGGTCGTCGTCTGTACAGTAAGGCGGTCAGTACGATACTAAAACGAGCCACGCTGAGCCTCAGCGCTGACAAACTACGCGCTGAGCTATGAGCGCTGACGGTGAGCGTGAGACTAAAATCAGCCTTACATAGTTTTTTATGTTTAATAAAAGTATTTTTTCGACACACAGACTTTTGGATGAATACTTAAACAAAAGTATATATCCTTACAAAATTATTTTATTATAACAAGGACATCATGGAGATAAGATTTGCCTTTACAGTATGTCAATTGGCGTGTTATCTTAGCCTTGCCTATAGTTGCGAGTTATGCAAGGACATAATTTTCACGGATTCATGACGCTCTCGATATATCATTCCCCTTTTGTCTTGTTGATGAAAAGTTCTGAATATCGCTGCGGTTCTATTATATTAATTAGTTTTTTTACGGTTAGGAGTTGTCAGTCTATCAGTCTTTTAATTACAAATGTGAGGAGCTCGTGCGTCAGTGCGTGGTTACAGCCGCACGGAACAACTAAAGGTTCAGCTACGCGTAGCGAGGTCAGTCTGTGGATGGGTGACTGTTCGTTATATATCGCGACTCCTCCGTGGTCCCGGCTGTCATTTGTCAAATGGCGTCTCATATAGACGCCATTTTTGATCCAGCTGTGTTGAGATCGAGAACTGTTTTGTTAATTTACCATAATTTTAGACTGCATTTACCATTCAGCATTTAAAATGCATACTTTAAATATGTTGTGGTGCACTTATAATGGAGACGTGTGGCTTAGGCGCTGAACAAGAGATATAAAAGGCTAGAATGTAAGTTAAAACAATATCAAAGAAATAGAGGGTATATTGATTATGTAAAGGGACGAACAAAATTGTTTTGTATGTTTCGTAAGTAGAAATATTAGTTCATCTCGCTTATCATGTCATTGTTTATGTTTCTAAATTTCAAGTGCCCAAGATTTTAACAAAGGAAGATTACGAAATAACTAATAAGTAACGTACCTCTCCATAAATTCTAATAAAGCTGCGAACTGTTTTGGGCTTGCCCGATATCTAGATTCCACCCTATACAAGTTATTACTTCATTTAAGGTATCTTTCATTCAAATGCACGATATCATATTATTTCGAGTGACAGTTATGTTCAAAATTACATTCCGCATTGTGATTCCGCACAATAATAATAAGAACTCGTACCTTATTTCGCTTACTTTTTACACTTAAATCAATTATTCCTTTCGTAACAAAACAAAACTTAAGCCCGTGCACAATGTAAACAACTGTGACTTTGACGTTTGTTGGTACGCTCACCATAGACTAAAGTATAGGATTTTTCTAAGGACATGGTAGAACGAGCGATCGACTCAGTAGAGTCAAGCTGGCTACCAAGATAAGAGTTTTCTACCATCGCTTACGCAGAGCGCGTGTCGTTAACAATAGTAGACAGAGAAATGATCGACCAAACGAACAGCGATTAATAGTACCCATCAGGGCAGTAACAAAGATGTCCGTAAGAATTGAGGAGCTACTTTTCGTATTTTAATGAAATTAATATACTTATATAGCAGTAAGACCTTAAACACAATGTGTCTAGTAGCCAGCAGAGCGTAGTGGTCCCAATTAGAAGCTGGTTACCCACAGCAATAGTACCCATTAGGTGGGCATCAGGACAGTTATAATGAGCTCAAACACGATGGATGTATATATGACTAGTAACTAATACAAGTAAAATTCGTGAAATACTTATAAACAGTAATCGATCTGTATTACTGAATTATTAGTCGAATGTCGATCGAAATCAGATTCGAATCTAAATTATTACATACGGTGTGGGCCAGCCCCAGCGCTATTCTGGCAATGATTGCCGCCCGGCGGAAGTGCCCTTGTGTCGCTACAATGCGGCTCAGAATTTTTTAATTACTAGTGGACGCAGGATCGTCGAAATTCGACGTTTTAGCTTTTTTTCACACTTTGCACTCCTGTTCCATAGAAACTATTTATGTGTTCACAGAAGAATGTCGCATTTACAAATAAGGCGTTCAGAGTGTTACTATCTAAATAAATTAGAAAAGTTTGCTTGTTTCGCCAGTTATACTATACAAATCGGCTATCTTTGCAAAGCAATGTTTTTCCTAGAAAAACTTATGCCCCGTACAGATTGTTGATACGTTGCATGAAAAGTAACAATTACACATTAAAACAAATTCGCATAACTATTGTGGAACATTTCATGTGGCATTGCATAAGTTCGGACGGTTTATTTGTGTTCACCAATCTGTACCGGGCATTATTAGTAGTCTAATAGTAGAAGCGATTTGTCCTAAATACATAGTTATCTATCTTACGAGGTTAAACAATGCCAGCCTGTTACTAAACCACTGCTGGGCAAAGGCCTCTTCTTATACACAGAAGGCACACACAATTAATCTCCGAGCTTGCAACAAGCAAGATTGGTTCGCCATTTCGGATATAAATTAATTAGGAGTCCGGGTTTCCTCACGATTTTTTTCTTCACCGATGTCAATGATGCCTAAAATGAACTTGTAAAGTACGTATGCATTATGGTACTAGCTCAGATTTTAACTAATAATTTCATGCCTAACAGGCGAGGCGTTGGCCATTAGGTCATACGATAAAAGGGTTGTTTTAAGTAATGTCTAACCTGGGAAAAGAACTTTTCCAACACATTTGATATAATTTAACAATGTTGAATTGAAAAGATGCTGGACTATTCTTCTGCTCAGTCTGCGCTCACCCTTAGTGGTACACTAGACATTAGAAATTCATCTATCTTTGCAAAGCTCTCTACACATCGAACCGGTTGACTGTCCAGACAGATGTTCCAGCACGTGCAGTGCCGTTTTAATGAGTGAAGACCTGTAAAATAACGAGTACCACGAAAGTCAACTGAACAATGATTTATTACCACCAAAAATAATGAAATACGCAACACTTGATTTACATTAAAAAATACACAAAAACGGTAGCTTTTGATTGCTACTAAAAATAACATTCTCTATGAAATATGAATAGGCCATAGAAAGTGGTGCATTTGAGATGTTTCATTTAGCCAGCGCGCCGGAGATACCGGATGTCTCAGCAACATCGGCGCGATGCGGCGTCCCGGCTGCACGAGGGGTCACCAGCGTGAGACCTGTGCCACCAAGGGAAAATTTCATTCCTTTCGGATACAGATTTGCTAGTTTTGCAGAATCCTCCGGTGTAAGTATGATGGTTTCGTAAGGAATCTCCGGGGGTGACGTACCGTAAGGACATATACATGGTTCTTCTTCTGGTGTGATTTCTTCGTCTTCATCTGAATACACTGAAAGGCCTTTTCTCTTTTTTCTTTCAGTTTCTTTTTTAGCTTTTTTCTTTTCTGATTTTTTCTTTGCTTTTTCTTTTGCCTGTTTCTTTTTGAGTAGCTTTTTACCTTCTATTCCTTGATACACTTCCTGCTCTGATTTAAGCGGCGGCAGCAAGTCCCGAAATTGTTCTAGGTTCTTTCCCACATAGTATTTAATGGCATCTTCAAAATCTAATTCAACTTCCGCTTCTGGTTTTTCTAAAATCATATCGTTAGTTCTTATGACTTTTTTTCTTTTCTTACATGCTTTGAATCCTGATGTTGTCTCTGTCAACTCTGATCTCAATTTCATGAGTTTCTTTATATCAATCCATCCACAGTTATATTCGTAAGGGTATCCATCATGTATGACTTCAGGCGCCCATGGTGCATCTGGCTCGGGTTCAGGAATTGTTTGAACATTGTGTTCAGATTTCGGTTTGTGTACTTTCACTTCCACTTTACACTCACATACGTTTTTATCCCCATTACACTTGCATAAGATTGCTAACTTCTTACACTCACAAATGACCTCTTCCCTTTGAACCTTTTTGAGGCTCCCTTTAAGAATGGCATCAGATTTATGAGAGATGGATTTTCTGATGCTAGCAATAAATGTTGTAATTTTGCTCCTTTTAGTGCTCGCTGAATCGTGCTGTAACGTTGATGTCCCATCTGCCGTTTGTGACAGCTGCTGCTGAGACTGGTCTGTGGGCAGACAAACCCTATTTCTCTCTTCCATATCTTGACATGAGCAAAACCCGTTATTAACAAACTCATATGGTTTATCTTGAAGTGTGCCGTTATTATTACTAGAGGAGTCTTTTAGATTTCCAAATTTATGGCATAAATCAAGGCGCGGCTGTTGACTTGTCTGAAGTTGCGACTGCCTGCTTGTTATTCCATCTGCAATGGTGCTTGTGTCCTCGAGGACTTCACTGGCGGAATATTTTGGCATTTTTGAATGACGGCTTGCCTCAAAGCGTGTCTGCCGGCTTGTCTGGTCCCGCATCTGCTGGCTTCCCACATCGTCTGCTTTGACGCGCGCGTCCTTTATGTCTTCACAAAAGCAACTATATTCAATAGCGGAGTCCTCACAATAACAACCCTCTTCAATAGCCGAGACTTCACATAAACAACCCTCTTCAATAGCGGAGTCTTGTGGCATTTCAGTTTGCCAGCTCGGCTGAAGGCTCGGCTGTGAGCATTCCTGAAGCTGCGGGTGCCGGCTTGCCTGGTCCCGCATCTGCTGGCTTCCCACATTGTCTGTTATGATGCATGAGTCCCCTATGTCTTCACAAAAGCAACCATCTTCAATAGCGGAGTCCTCACAAAAACAACCCTCTTCAATAGCCGAGACTTCACATAAACAACCCTCTTCAATAGCGGAGTCTTGTGGCATTTCAGTTTGCCAGCTCGGCTGAAGGCTCGGCTGTGAGCATTCCTGAAGCTGCGGGTGCCGGCTTGCCTGGTCCCGCATCTGCTGGCTTCCCACATTGTCTGCCATGATGCATGGGTCCTCTATGTCTTCACAAAAGCAACAATCTTCAATAGCGGAGTCATCACAAAAGCAACCCTCTTCAATAGCGGAGCCTTCACAAAAGCAACCCTCTTCAATATTGGAGTCTTCACAAAAACAACCCTTTCTCCTAGCGGACTCTTTTAGATATCCAAATTTCTGGCATAGTTCAAGTTGCGACTGCCTGGTTGATATTTCGTCTACAATGCTTGTGTCCTCGAGGATTTCACTGGCGGAGTATTTTGGCACTTTTGGCTGCCGGCTTTCCCCATGAGGCAGCTGTCGGCTTGATGTTTCATCTGTTATGATGCCTGTATCCTCTATATCTTGACAAGCACAATGCCCTTTACTAGCGGAGCCTTTTGATATTTTAGACTGCAGGTTTGGTGGAAGACGTGGCTGTGGGTTTGCATGGGGGGGCGGCTGTGAGCTTGCCTGAAGGCGTGGCTGCTGGCTTGTCTGAAGTTGCGGCTGCCGGGTTGATTTTTCGTTTGCAATGTTGCCAGCATCCTCTATAACTTCTTTTGGCATTTTAGACTGTCGGCTTGATACTCCGTCTGTTATGATACCTGTGGCCTCTTTATCTTTACAAAGGCAATGTTCTCCAATAGCGGAGTCTTTTGGCATATTAGACTGCCGGCTTGATACTCCATCTATTATGACGCTTGTGGCCTTTTTATCTTTACAAAGGCAATGTCCTCCAATAGCGGAAACTTTTGACATTTTAGACTGCCGATTTGGTGGAAGACGTGGCTGTGGGTTTGCATGGGGGGGCGGCTGTGGGCTTGCCTGAAGGCGTGGCTGCTGGCTTGTCTGAAGTTGCGGCTGCCGGGTTGATTTTTCGTTTGCAATGTTGCCAGCATCCTCTATAACTTCTTTTGGCATTTTAGACTGTCGGCTTGATACTCCGTTTGTTATGATACCTGTGGCCTCTTTATCTTTACAAAGGCAATGTTCTCCAATAGCGGAGTCTTTTGGCATATTAGACTGCCGGCTTGATACTCCATCTATTATGACGCTTGTGGCCTTTTTATCTTTACAAAGGCAATGTCCTCCGATAGCGGAAACTTTTGACATTTTAGACTGCCGATTTGGTGGAAGACGTGGCTGAGGGTTTGCATGAAGGGGCAGCTGTGGGCTTTCCTGAAGTCGAGGATGTTGGCTTGTCTGAAGTTGCGGCTGCCGGCTTGATTTTCCGTTTGCAATGTTGCCAGCATCCTCTATGACTTCTTTTGGCATTTTAGACTGCCGGCTTGATACTCCATCTATTATGACGCTTGTGGCCTTTTTATCTTTACAAAGGCAATGTCCTCCGATAGCGGAAACTTTTGTCATTTTAGACTGCTGGTATGGCGGAAGACGTGGCTGTGGGTCTGCGAGAAGGGGCGGCTGTGGGCTTGCCGGAAGGCGCGGCTGTTGGCTGGTCTGCAGTAGCGGCTGCCGGCTTGATTTTCCGTTTGCAATGCTACCAGCAGCCTCTATGACTTCTTTTGGCATTTTAGACTGCCGGCTTGAGATTCCATCTTTCATGACACCTGTGGCTTCTTTATCTTTACAAAGGCAATGATCTCCAATAGCGGAGTTTTTTGACATTTTAGACTGCCGGTTTGTCGGAATCCGTGGCTGTGGGTTTGCGAGAAGGGGCGGCTGTGGGCTTGCCGGAAGGCGCGGCTGCTGGCTTGTCTGAAGTTGCGGCTGCCGGCTTGATACTCCGTTTGCAATGTAGCCAGCGTCCTCTATAACTTCTTTTGGAATTTTAGACTGTCGGCTTGATACTCCATCTTTTATAACGACTGTGGCCACTTTGTCTTTACAAAGGCAATGTTCTCCAATAGCGGAAACTTTTGACATTATAGACTGCCGGTTTGTTGGAAGCCGTGGCTGTGGGTTTGCCTGAAGGCGCGGCTGCTGGCTTATGTGAAGTTGTGGCTGCTGGCTTGATATTCCGTTTGAAATGTTGCCAGCATCCTTTATAACTTTTTTTGGAATTTTAGACTGTCGGCTTGATACTCCATCTTTTATAACGACTGTGGCCACTTTGTCTTTACAAAGGCAATGTCCTCCAATAGAGGAAACTTTTGACATTTTAGACTGCCGGTTTAGTGGAAGACGTGGCTGTGGGTTTGCATGAAGGGGCGGCTGTGGGCTTACCTGCAGGCGAGGCTGTTGGCTTGTCTGAAGTTGTGGCTGCCGGGTTGATTTTCCGTTTGCAATGCTGCCAGCATCCTCTATGACTTCTTTTGGCATTTTAGACTGCCGGCTTGGCTGAAGGTGCGATTGTGGATTTGCCTGATAGCGCGACTGTAGGCTTGATACTCCATCTTTACAAAGGCAACGCTCTCCAATAGAGGAGTCTTTTGGAACTTTTGATTGTCGGTATGCCTTATCATGCAGCTGTCGACTTGATGTTTCATCTGTTATGACGCTTGTGGCCTTTTTATCTTTACAAAGGCAATGTTCTCCAAAAGCGTAATCTTTTGACATATAAGACTCCTGCTTTTGTGGAAGACGTGGCTGTGGGCTTGCATAAAGCGACGGCTGTGGACTTGCCTGAAGGCGAGGATATTGGCTTGTCTGAAGTTGCGGCTGCGGGCTTGATTTTCCGTTTGCAATGTTACCAGCATCCTCTATGACTTCTTTTGGCATTTGAGACTGCTGGCTTGATACGCCATCTGTTATAACGCCTGTGGGCTTTTTATTTTTACAAAGGCAATATTCTCCAAAAGCGGAGTCTTTTGGCAGTTTAGTCTGCCGGCTTACCTGGTCCCGCAGCTGTTGACTTCTCACATCATCTGCTCTGATGCGTACGCCCTTTATGTCTTCACAAAAACAACCCTCTTCAATAGCGGAGTCTTCACAAAAACAACCCTCTTCAATAGTGGAGTCTTTTGGCATTTCAGACTGCCAGCTTGTCTGAAGCCGCAGTTGCCGTCTTAATATTTTATTTTTGATGATAACTACGCTATGCATGCGTTCACAAACGCTATCCTTGTCGCTAGTGAAGTCTGTTGGCATTTTAGACTGCCAATTATCCTGATAGCGCGGCTGTTGGTCAGCCTGCAGGCGCAGTTGTCGGCTGGCCTGAAGGCGCAGCTGCCGGTTTGATGTTTCGTTTGTAATAATGTCAGCACCATTTATATCTTCACAAACGTAATTCTCATCACAAGCAAAGTCGTTTGGCCTTTTAGACTGCTGGCAAGACGGAAAATGCGGTTGACGGCTTGTAAGAAGGCGCAGCTGCCGGATTGCAAGAAGCCGCGGCTGCCGGCATAGTTGATCTGTTATGGCGCTTGTGGCCTCTACGTGATCACAATCGCAAACCTCTTCTTTTGGCCATTTAGACTGCCGGTTTGCATTAACGCACGGCGGCCAGCTTGACATTTCGTCTGTTATGGTGTCTGCGCTATCATTGTCCACACAAACGCAATCTTCTTCATAGGTTGAGTCATCTCCCATTATAGACTGCCAGTTGGCCTCAACACATGGAGGCCAGCCTGACATTTCGTCTGTTAAGACGTCTGCACTCTCAGTGTCTTCACAAACGCAATCCTCTCCGCTCTCGAAGTCTTTTTGCCTATGACATTGCCGGTTTGCCTGAACACACGGTGGCCAGCTTGACATTTCGTCCGTTATGACGTCTGCACTCTCTGTGTCTTCATTAATGCAATCCTCTTCGCTACCGAAGTCTTTTAGCCTTTCACACTGCTGGTATGCCCTAAAACATGGCTGACAGCTTGCCATTTCGTCTGCTATGATACCTGTACCCTCCATGTCATCACAAATGCAACCCTCTTCAATGGCGGAGCATTTAGGCGTTTTAGATTTCCAGCTTGCCTTTATTTTTGACAGCCAGCTTGACAATATATCTGAGTTGAAGCCTGTGCTCTGTTTGCCTTTACAACTAGCCTGAAAACGCGGCTGCCGGCTTGATATTTCATCTGTCATAGTGCTTGTGTCCACCATGTCAACGCAAACGCAATCCTCTTCTGGCAGCGCACGCTGCCGGTTTTCTCGAAAACACGGTTGTTGGGTTGCCTGTAGGCGTGGCTGCTGGCTTGACTGAAGGCACGGTTGTCGGGATGCCTGATGTCGCGGCTCCCAGTTTGATATTTCTCCTGTTATGACACGTGTGTCCTCTACGTATTCACAAACGGAATCCTCTGCACTGTTGGAGTCTTCTGGTACTTCAGACTGCCAGTTACCCTGATAGCGCGACTGTTGTCTTGATATTTTTCCTGTTATGATAACTGTATCCTCTATGCCTGCGCTCACGAAATCTTCTTCAATAGTGAAGTCTTTTGGACATTTAGACTGCCTGCTTGCCCTTACGCACGGTGGCAAACTTGACATTTCGTCTGTTATCGTGTCTGCTCTCTTGCTGTCTTTGCAATAGCAATCTTCTTCGCTAGACAAGTCTTCTGACATTTCAGACTGCGGCGTAGCCGGAAGGCACTGCTGCCTGCTTGATATTTCATCTGTTATTATGTCTAAGCACTTTTTGCATTCACAAACGCAATCCTCTTCAATAGCGAAGTTGTTTGGCCTTTTAGACTGCCGGCATGCTATTTGATCTGTTATGATGACTGTTTCTTCTATGCCTTCACAAACGAAATCCTCTTTAATATCGATCTCTTTTGGCCTTTTAGACTGCCGGTTTGCCTTAACACACGATGACCAGTTTGACAATTCATCTGTCATAGTGTCTGCGTTCTCTTCGTCTTCACAAAGGCATTCGTCATCCCTGGTAGATTTAATTGGCGTTTTGGATTGCCAGTTTACCTTTCCGCACGGCGGGCAGCTTGACATTTCATCTGTTGAGATGTCTGCGCTGTCTTCGTTTTCACAAAAGCATTCCTCTTCGCTAACGAAGTTCTTTGGCATTCCAGACTGCCGGTGAGACTTAAGCTGCGGCTGCCGGCTTGATGTTTTGCCTGTTAGGATGCCTTTATCCTCTTTGTGTTCACAAATACAACCTCCTTCACTGACGGAGTCTATTGGTTTTTTAGACTGCCGACTTTCCTGAAGGTTCGGCTTGCGACTTGATACTTGGCCAGTTGTGATGCCTGTATCTTTTGTGTGTTTACAAACGCAATGGTCTTCATTGGCAGAGTCTTTTGGCATTCTAGACTGCCTGCATACGGGATGTTGTTTCGGCTCCGTGCATTTTAAATTGTCAAGGGCAGTGGGATTTGCTATTTCGTCTAAATCGGTTTTCTCCCTCTTGGATCTAAGTTTTGTCTTATTGCTCTTTAAATGCGATAGGGGCTGTCGACGACTTCCCCGGGGTATGGATGTTTCATTTTTTGTGTTATCTGAAATAGCAACATTATCACTTTAAAACACAAAAATACTAACAATAATAATAAACTTTTCCTTTGTTCAAAATTAAAAAATACTGTAATTTAGTGCTGGTTTTATGATGGGACCCACTGTGATACAAGGTTAGCTAGGTAATAAGTTAGGAATAAAAACTTATTTTATGTAGAGGTAAGATTTGTTTGTTTGTAATGGATAAACTCAAAAATGCATCCATACAAAGCTTCATTTTCAGCGGGTAACATATGCTGTATTATTTAATTTCAAATTAATTAGGGATCCCTACGAAAATTGCAATAATGTAAACAAAGGTATCAAAAATACTATAAAAGTCATACACACAAATAAATGAAATTGAAGTGCATGTTTGTAATATCCAAAAACCTTTTCAATGAATGTATTTTTTATCCGTTGCCCCATACTAGGAATTTCTCCTGTATCGTGGGTGCGTTTACAAAATTTCATACTCATACACAAAAAGCAAAAAAATGAGGAAAAGCCGGTACGGTATCCTGTACTGTACTCATGGTACTTATCAGGTTGTGCGTTGATCTACCCTGTTAAGACTATATTAAAGAGTAATAAATCTTAATACTTGCCTGCTCTTGTGGTCGACATTCTATCTTCGTAACGTGTTGAGTTTATACATGGAGCTTGCACTTCAGATGGAGCATCTGGATGGCATCGGCAGCTAGGAGCACGGGCTTCTTTATATCGACTACGCTGGTGGTCATGTCTCCAGGGACAGGGGGGCTCGAAATACTTATGCATATTGTGCCGAGGATGACCAGGGCAATGGCGAGAACTATGCAATGTCACGTGACTATCAGACCGCGTAGGGCGCAGATGTTCTGATGATTCCGTAGTTGACGTACGCATGACCGGTACGCAAAAGGCGGATGTTTCAGCTAAAAAGAAAGCTCAGGTTATTTATAGGTTTTATAGTTACACAATAATGCACTTTTAACATAGCTAACGCAAAACCTAATATGCTTTAATTAGAGAGTATTGAGTTAAGGACATAATACGATGGCAAAGACTATACGTATAGTATTTTTTTTAAAGCTTACTATTGATGTAGGAAAATCGGGTTGACCCTATTTATATTTTACTTTCTTTCATATTTACAGTGCTCAATCATAGATGCATGAAGTAATTATAGCATGACTTTACGCATTTAAAATCGATTCATATTTCCTCAATCAGTGGTCATTATTTCTTAAAAAAAAAAACAAAATGAAAGTTACTGAAATCGATTCAGTAGTCAATTATGAGCCACTACTCTCAGAAATTGAGTTTATTGTGCAACACATTGTATAAATATCTTTCTTTCTTTCAAATAAAACATTAACCCAAAGTTATTACTTAACCCAGAGCGTTTTTTATTAGTTACTTCTTTTTTTTTTAATAATATTCTATAGTTGCTTAATTTCCAATACTTTGTACGAAGTTTTGAAAGGTACGTCGTCGTCACATATAATTATCTGAATAATGTTTACAACAAAAAACATACATATCATCACGCGTATCTGCCTTGCTTGGTCCCGCAGCTGCTGACTTCTCACATCGTCTGCTTTGATGCATGCGCCCTCTTTGTCTTCACAAAAGCAACCCTCATCACAAGTGGAGTCTCTTGGCATTTCAGACTGGTGGCTTTCCTGCAGGTGCGGCTGCCAGCTTGCCTGGAGCCGCGGTTGCTGTCTAGATATTTCATTTTTTATGAGAACTACGCTGTGTATGCGTTCACAAACGCTTTTGTTTTCGCTGGTGAAGTCTTTTGGCTTTTTAGACTGCCGATTACCCTGAAGAAGCGGTCGCCGGTCAGCCTGGAGGCGCAGTTGTCGGCTGGCCTGAAGGCGTAGCTGCCGGTTCGATATTTCGTTTGTTATAATTCCTGCACCATTTATATCTTTACAAACGTAATTCTCTGCGCTAGCGAAGTCGTTTAACCTTTTAGGCTGTTGGCTAGCCTGAAAATGCGGCTGTTGGCTTGTCTGAAGGCGAAACTGCCGGCGTGCTAGAAGCCGTGGCTGCCGGCATAATGTTTGATGTGTAATGGTGCTTGTGTTCCCTATTTCTTCACAATCGCAATCTTCTTCATAGGTTGAGTCATCTCCCATTATAGACTGCCAGTTGGCCTCAACACATGGAGGCCAGCCTGACATTTCGTCTGTCAAGACGTCTGCACTCTCTGTGTCATCACAAATGCAATCCTCTCCGCTGTCGAAGTCTTTTGGTCTTTCACACTGCTGATTTGCTGGAACACACGTCGGCCAGCTTGACATTTCGTCTGTTAAGACGTCTGCACTCTCTGAGTCTTCACAAATGCAATCCTCTTCGCCATCGAAGTCGTTTTGCCTATCACATTGCCGGTGTGCCAGAACACATGGCGGCCAACTTGACATTTCGTCTGTTAAGACGTCTGCACTCTCTGTGTCTTCACAAATGCAATCCTCTTCGCCATCGGAGTTTTTTTGCCTATCACATTGCCGGTGTGCCAGAACACATGGCGGCCAACTTGACATTTCATCTGTTAAGACGTCTGCACTCTCTGTGTCTTCACAAATGCAATCCTCTTCGCCATCGAAGTCTTTGGGCCTTTCACACTGCCGATTTGCCCTAACACATGGCTGACAGCTTGACATTTCGTCTTCTATGATGCCTGTGCTCTCTTGGTCATCACAAACGCAACCCTCTTCACTGGCGGAGTATTTAGGCGTTTTAGATTGCCAGCTTGCCTTTATGTCCGACAGCCAGCTTGACAATTTGTCTGTTTTGAAGCCTGTGCTTTGCTTGCCTTTACAACTAGCCTGAAAACGCGGCTGCCGGCTTGATATTTCATCTGTCATAGTGCTTGTGTCCACCATGTCAACGCAAACGCAATCCTCTTCTGGCAGCGCACGCTGCCGGTTTTCTCGAAAACACGGTTGTTGGGTTGCCTGTAGGCGTGGCTGCTGGCTTGACTGAAGGCACGGTTGTCGGGATGCCTGATGTCGCGGCTCCCAGTTTGATATTTCTCCTGTTATGACACGTGTGTCCTCTACGTATTCACAAACGGAATCCTCTGCACTGTTGGAGTCTTCTGGTACTTCAGACTGCCAGTTACCCTGATAGCGCGACTGTTGTCTTGATATTTTTCCTGTTATGATAACTGTATCCTCTATGCCTGCGCTCACGAAATCTTCTTCAATAGTGAAGTCTTTTGGACATTTAGACTGCCTGCTTGCCCTTACGCACGGTGGCAAACTTGACATTTCGTCTGTTATGGTGTCTGCTGTCTTGCTGTCTTTGCAATAGCAATCTTCTTCGCTAGACAAGTCTTCTGACATTTCAGACTGCGGCGTAGCCAGAAGGCACTGCTGCCTGCTTGATATTTCATCTGTTATTATGTCTAAGCACTTTTTGCATTCACAAACGCAATCCTCTTCAATAGCGAAGTTGTTTGGCCTTTTACGCTGCCGGCATGCTATTTGATCTGTTATGATGACTGTTTCTTCTATGCCTTCACAAACGAAATCCTCTTTAATAGCGATCTCTTTTGGCCTTTTAGACTGCCGGTTTGCCTTAACACACGATGGCCAGTTTGACAATTCATCTGTCATAGTGTCTGCGTTCTCTTCGTCTTCACAAAGGCATTCGTCATCCCTGGTAGATTTGATTGGCGTTTTGGATTGCCAGTTTACTTTTGCGCACGGTGGGCAGCTTGACATTTCATCTGTTGAGATGTCAGCGCTGTCTTCGTCTTCACAAAAGCATTCCTCTTCGCTAACGAAGTTCTTTGGCATTCCAGACTGTCGGAGAGACTTAAGCTGCGGCTGCCGGCTTGATGTTTTGCCTGTTAGGATGCCTTTATCCTCTTTGTGTTCACAAATACAACCTCCTTCACTGACGGAGTCTATTGGTTTTTTAGACTGCCGACTTTCCTGAAGGTTCGGCTTGCGACTTGATACTTGGCCAGTTGTGATGCCTGTATCTTTTGTGTGTTTACAAACGCAATGGTCTTCATTGGCAGAGTCTTTTGGCATTCTAGACTGCCTGCATACGGGATGTTGTTTCGGCTCCGTGCATTTTAAATTGTCAAGGGCAGTGGGATTTGCTATTTCGTCTAAATCTGTTTTCTCCCTCTTGGATCTAAGTTTTGTCTTATTGCTCTTTAAATGCGATAGGGGCTGTCGACGACTTCCCTGGGGTATGGATGTTTCATTCTTTGTGTTATCTGAAATAGACACATGTAACACTATGTAATAACAATAAAAATAAACCTTTGTTCAAAATTAAAAAATACTGTACTTTAGTGCTGGTTTTATAATGGGACCCACTGTGATACAAGGTTAGCTAGGTAATAAGTTAGAAATAAAAATTTAATCTAAACTTATTTTATGAAGAGGTAAGATTTGTTTGTTTGTATTTGGATAAGCTCGAAAATTGCTTAACCAATTTATCAAAATAGTTCATCCATACAAAGCTTCATTTTCAGCGGGTAACATATGCTGTATTATTTAATTTCAAATTAATTAGGGATCCCTACGAAAATTGCAATAATGTAAACAAAGGTATCAAAAATACTATAAAAGAACACAAATAAATGAAATTGAAGTGCATGTTTGTAATATCCAAAAACCATTTTACTAAATGTATTTTTCAAACGTTGCCCCATACAAGGAATTTCTCCTGTATCGTGGCTGCGTTTACAAACATTCATACTAACATACACAAACATCCAGACCCGGAGCAACTACCTGGAAGACAAACAAGTGTCTTGACACATGGCGCAGAAGGCAATCTGGTTGGCGCAATAGCTGAGCGATTGCGATACGATGATTTGACGATGATTGTCATACAAAAGTTTATTCGGTTGTCATACCAAAAAAAAGCTTTTTCTTCTGTGCCTGTCTTAGTTTTGAAAATAAAATATAAATAAATAAATAAATAATGCTGGACAATCCACACAGCATCATCTAGCCCCAAGCTAAGCAGAGCTTGTGTTATGGGTACTAGATGACTGATATACCTAATACAATACATTACATAGATAGATATTTTTATTATACATAGGAAATACCCAGAACACCCGGAACAAATATTTGTAGATCGTACAAACATTTGTCCCAAGGCGGGAATCGAACCCGCAACCTCTTGCGTCGCAGGCGGACCTCCGCGCCACAACGGTCGTCAAAAAAAATATAAAATAAAATATAACTTATGTTACTCGCTGATAAGGTAACTTTTATGAACCGTAATTGTTTTCGTAAATAGACTCCTTATAACATAAGCTATCTGCTAGTGAAATTTATTACTATAAACACACAGACAATAATAAAAAAAAAACAATAAATTTAGGACAAAGCCGGTCCGCTATCTTGTACCGATCACATGGTATCAGGTTGTGAGTTAATGTCCCTTCCACCATGAATAGACGATATTTAGAGTCTAAAATATGTAGAAATCCTTGCCTGCTCTTGTGGTCGACATTCCATCTTCGTAACGTTTTGAGTTTATATATGGAGCTTGCACTTCAGATGGAGCATCTGGATGGCATCGGCAGCTAGGAGCACGGGCTTTTTTATTTCGGCTATGCTGGTGGTCATGTCTCCAGGGACAGGGGGGCTCGAAATACTTATGCATATTGTGCCGAGGATGACCAGGGCAATGGCGCGAACTATGCAATGTCACGTAACTTTGAGACCGCGTAGGGCGCAGATGTTCTAATGTTTCAGTAGTTGACGTACGCATGACCGGTACGCGAAAGCCGGATGTTTCGGCTAAAAAGAAAGCACAGGTTATTAAATTATAGGTTATTAGCTTCCGCCCGCAGCTTTGCGTGAGTGGTCTGTTGATAAATGAAGCTGCCTATGTCCTCCAGACTATCCATGTAATTTTCATCACAAACGGCGCAGCAGATTAGCGGTGAAACATACATACATTCACACAGATAAACAAACAGACAGACAGTTAGAAGTTACTTTCGATTTAATAATGTGAGGTATGGATGCATTCTATTATTATTGATGAGGATTACTTATTATAACCGTTTAACTTGTTGTACGGTAGCAGCAAAAAATAAAAACTAGGATTGAAATGAAGTACAGCACATCAAACTACCTCAACCTCAATCTGTCAAATGCCTTTGATAGTTTTCAACATTCAAGTTCATTGATGTTGTGAGAATGGAAAAAACATGGAAAATTTGACACTTTGGGATACTTTGACGTGCTGGACGTCTGTACAAAGGTCATGAATTATCAGGTGATTATTATTGTTTTGAAGGTTCTACTTACTGCAATAGATTCCTGTAAACTACATATCGCACTGCTAGATTAAAACTGAGACAACTCAAAATACGAGATTGTTTAGTTACAACTCCAAAATACTAATTTATCAATAGAAAATACTGATTCCTAGCCCCATTTAATATGCAGTGACATTCTACAACATGTTAATGACCTACTATAAAATTACGTTTCAACTTGTCTTACAAAATCTAGAAAAATGGGTATTTTTCATCTGAGCACTGAAAAAAACAGTTTTTGGAGTTGTGTCAGTTTTGATCTAGGTGTGCGATATATTACATGATTTGTTTCATTCAGCAAAAACATGTATATTTAAAAATTAGGAACACGTGAGCAAGCTACGTAAAGCGGACCGTGGGAAAAACATGGCGTGCCTAAAATGTATCCATGCTACCTTTAACGTTTGACCTTGCGATTGATCGTCACTGATCAAATGCAAGTTCTAATGAGAATTGCAGACGTTTAAAATTGAAGGGTAAGTTATTGGGTATTATTGGGATGCGCTGGATAAGCATCTTAGCTTCTCCATTCAAAATTGTGGCCGCTCGTACAGTCATCGGTTGATATGACTGTGTCGATACGAGTTGTACGCTGATGTATCGCTGGTTATGTCCTGGGTTATTTTATTAATTTTAGCAACTGTCTCATTTCTTGGTACCAATATGGTTCTTTCACCTTTCACAGCAAATTTTCATCCTGTATGTTTTGTTGAATCCTGGCATTGAGACAATTTTATCTGCTCGATCAAAAACATATGAAAGCATGTATAGTACTTAACTATACTTCTCAGAAAACGGCGAGGCTCATCAGTTTCATAAGAGCTTTTCTCTCAAAGGTTCAAAACTGTGTTGTCTATAGAAGGAATGGTTGCTTTTCCACCCGAGCAACACATACCTGCTGCTTCCTCTCCCTGCTTAAAAGCTCCACAAAATCTTAAGTCTTTGCTCATCGCTTCTACTTTTATAAGGAGCTACTGAGACACCAGAACAGTCTCAAAATTGACGTCAACAACACACTGAGTATCAAGTAACTCAATGGGCTGCTGAGACTCCAGAACAGTTCCGAAATCAACGACCGCATACTGTTTATCTGGTGTCTAAGCGTGAGACACCAGTCTGAAATATGACGGCATAACCGATGCAGTCATGACTCGTTAACTACTCTTGGTACCGCCGGCGTACCAGCGGTATTAGAACCTAACGGCTTGCTACGAGACGATGGTAAGAGACCAGACGGCATGACTTTGTTGCCTTGGAAGATGGGTAGGCCTTTGGTGTGGGACGCAACCTGCGTCGATACCCTTGCGCCATCTCATGTTTCAAGCACGGCAGGCTGTGCTGGCGCTGCCGCGGCGGGTGCTGAGACCCTCAAACGGCGCAAATACTGTAACCTTATTGGTAACTACAGTTTTGAGCCGTTTGGGGTGGAAACGTTCGGGTCATGGGGTCCGAGTGCACGTCATCTCTATAAAGAAATTTCTCGACGTCTGATCGACACTTCGCGTGACCAGAGGGCTGGGTCATTCTTTGCCCAAAGAATTAGTATTGCCATCCAACGTGGCAATGCTGCCAGTCTTTTGGGCACGTTTCGAGATGACAGCGATGCGGAGGAATACTTTGACGCCTGAGTGTCCTGGTCGGCTTTTTTTTTTTTTTTTTGTTTTTGTAAATATGTATATATTTAGTGATATCTAACCATGTTCATTTAACTACCTTAACATTTTTATGCGTATCCAACTGATATTTCGCCAGTTATTAATTCCATTAGTATATGGAATGTTTTTCCCGACGTTGAGATTATAGGGTGCTATTATCACTAGCTAGATATGTGGTGGATGGGCAAAAAGATATTCGGCATTACAGAAAGTAAACCTCAAGCCAGAGTTGTGTCACTGAGTTCAGTATTGCAATTGAACGACTTTTGGAAGGGTGGGAATTAGGGCTTGCAATCCGGTCCACGGGTAATTAAACTTACCCATAGACCCACCGGGACCGCGGGTAACGAGTGAAATAAATGCTTGCCATAATTTATTTATTAAGTACGTTCTTAGGAATAACCTATACTTATGGGTAATAGGAATTAACCCTCAAGTTACGAGCATGTTGGACATTGGCGCCGATAAGCCCTTGTCGACGAGCTAAACTATTTCCATCTTTCTTTCTTTCTTTCTTAAAAAACAAGAAAGGAACCGACATACTCGTACATAATGACAGCTGTCAATTTTAGTGAAACAAAAGCTTACGTACAAACATGGTTCACGATATCAGATCGCATCGACAAAAAAGACGGCGAAGTTCAAGCCGGGCAAAAACTAATATGACGTCTTTAACTTCAGTTTTTATCTATCACCGTCCTTTTCTTGTGTTGTCTTTCAGAGAGAGATATCAATTCTGTAAGTTTAATTTAATTTGTGTAAAATGGAATCGGCGTCATTGTATTTTCGGCTTAAAATAGCATTAAGGAACCGATGACCGCAGTCGTACTATAATTTAAGTTTTTTTTTGCATTAGTTCAGGTGAATGGAGCCCTCGTTTAAGAAGCAGCCGTTTGGGTCCATCGATCAAGGTTAATGTACCCTTGCCGCGTACCGTAGATGGGTGACCACCCATTTCACTCCGAGACCCCCCGTACCTCGGAAAACATGTGAAGCAGTCGCTCCATTTAAATTCAGCTGGATTTGAGTAGATTGGGAGACGACCCTGACATAGGTCGGGTATGGTATTTTAACTGTAAGTAAGATTAAGCGTCTGCTGCCTTTAACTGAGCTCATAAGGTTCTCGGTTCAATACCCAGGGTCAGATAAAGTGTTATTGGGTTTTTACGTCAGAAGTTTTTCAGTAGCAGCCCGGATTCTACATTTGTGCCCGGTTGACGGCAATAGGCTCGTGTGATATCTATAGTATGCGACTTAAACATAACTGGCAAAATGTGGGAGTACTATATATTTCATTTTTTAGTGACATGTGATTATAAGTTTATTTTAATTTTATTTAATGTATTACACTGTCATGATGGCCCAGTGGTTTAGGCCTCGCCTCTTGTGCACGAGGTTGTGGGTTCAAACCTGGGCAAGTACCAATGTGAGTTTTTCAATTCATATGTACTTTCTAAGTTTATCTTGGACATCACTGACATCGGTGAAGGAAAACATCGTGAGGAAACCTGGACTTATGTAATGAATATAAGTCTAAAATCGCCAACCCGTCTTGAGCATGCGTGGTGATTAATGCTCGTTCCTTCTCTGTATGAGAAGAGGCCTTTGCCCTGCAGTGGGACAGTAATAGGCTGGTACTACTTTACTTTTACTTTTATTTAATGACCTGAATTTATTTAATTTGATTTTGATTATTATTTGACCTAATTTTATTTCAATGAACTGCATTTTATTTTATTTTATTCTATTTGGTAATTTTATTATGATAAATGAATTGTAATAATTTGTATAACAAAAAATTTAAGTTGACTCATGTCAACTTACATTTTTTGTTAAGCAACAACAATGGAATAATATGGGTTATGATTACCTGAAATAAATGTATTTTATTTTTATTTTATTCTTTTATTTTATTCTTTTATTTTATAAGTGCACCTCTACCTAGCCTGTCGGGGATAACAGATGTGATGTTATGTAAGGCTACGTTTGTGCTAGTGTTACAAGTATTTTCTGAAATCCTAACTACTCCGCTGTTTTTTTCTGATTTATTTCTTTTAATGTAAAATACAGTTGGATCGTTTCTCTGGGACGCGTAGGGCTTCATTCTCAACGCTTTTCTGGTGGTCGAATGTTGATTCTAGTTTTCAAGAGTAGCGGGATTGTCCAAAAGAAAAGACTACGTTTACTTTACTTGGAAAGAAACTGGACCAGTTGACACCACTTGGGCTGGATAGCTTGCTCTGGATTACTGACGATATTGTAGATGGCGTACCCACGACAGGAAGATGGCAATGGCCAATCGTTTTATCTAAAACATTTAAAATATACAAGTTGGTGAGGTACCTAGGTATAAGTGCATAAAAATCTTTGTTCACCATAGCATTATGAGATAGGAACTTATAATTGGAAACGTTCAGATCAACGAAGGAACGCAACACGTGCACAGTAATATGACAGTATAGTAAGTCAGCGCTGTCTTGTAACTAGGCATGTGTATACACTAGTCTCGGTCCATCCCAAAGAGGAAAAAACATGTCATTTATTCAGCCCAAGCACACAAGACACGGTAATAAACATATAAAACATAAAATATTAAACAAGATTGGTGGATTAATTTAGAAATAATAAAAGAATAGGTATAAATAATAATAATAATCGTCGTTACGGCCAATGGCCTACTGGCTAAAAGCCTCGACGACCATCTGTCGAGGCTTTCGTTACACGGTTGGATCAAAGGCCTGATACAGAAGGCAGTACTCCTCGATACGGCTCGCATTGTGAGGAGGTTCCTGTCTCTGCAACCCTAACCGCCGGTAGCTTGGACCCTGCTCCTGCCATCGGTGGACTACTATTTTTTATATTTTTAAATGTTTTTGTATTTTTTATATTGAAATATTTAAAAATGTAATTTATATGTATATACAAATAATAATAATAATGCGTTATTGAAAACAAAGTAAGTACACAGTTACATAAGCGCACTGCCTCCTGAACTAGGTTGTTAGCCTGTATCTCAGGATAAATAAATAATATTATTATGTATGTGCCATAGGGCAGCGATAAATGGGTCAGGTTCAGCAAAAATGCCAGACAACTAGTGTCTGACGCTAGTTTTCAACTGGCCCTGAGGTTGTGAGATATCACGGACGTAACTCACTTGTATAGTATGATGTGAGTATGTGTAACAAATAAGCATGTAATTTATTTACTATACATACTTAATAATTCATTAATTGTGAATCTCAACTAATCAGGGACCCACTCAAGGTCCCTGATTAGTTGAGATTCACAATTGGACCCGATAGGCGGCGCTGCGATCGCGCAGTAAATGTAAGTGAACTACTATACACGTCAGGCCGTAATTTCATTTCATTGTAAATTAAGCTCGCGTATATTTCGGCATAATATAAATCAGTGCGCTTACGTGGGGTGCGACTGGAGCACACGTTGGGACACGTGGGAGTGTTTCTGGGTAGATCTAAGGATTGCATAGATGGCGTATGCATATCTGGTATACAGCAACCGCCAAATGTTTTACCTAAAACATTCCAAACAACAGGCTATGAATAACATAATTAAATGTTGGTCATTTTATTTAGAAAACATTTTACAACCAAATCACTTAAGTTGAGCTTACTTAAGCTTTTATATATCTGTTTTTAGTTCAGATAGGAGCTCCTAGCTAAATAAAAACAGTCGCACGGATTGATCGAAGGTTAAGGTACGCTTGTCGAGATCAGTCTGTGGATGGGTGACCGTCCGTGTCATATCGAGACTCCTCCGTGGCTCGGAAAGCATGTTAAGCCGTTGGTCCCAGCTGTCACTTGTAGATCTTTGACAATCGTTACGGGTAGTACGTAGAAGCCCAAAATTCTGACAACCAGTCTTACCAAAGGGTATCGCGTTGGTTGTGGAGGTCAGATAGGCAGTCGCTCCATGTAAAATACTGGTATTCAGCTGCATCCGGTTAGTCTGGAAGCCGACCACATCATAGTTGGGAAAAGGCTACTCAGATTATGATGACGAGTTCAGCTATGAAAATCAGTTACTAACCTCTTGCAATTGAATTACATGACATAACATCACGCCTGCGTTTCCTGGGTTTTGACAGAGGTGTACTTGAAGCATACCAACATTTCACCAGTTATGTTTTAAGTCCCCCATGTAAAACGGTCCTGGGTTCTATTCCCAGGTCGTGCCAAAGAATTGTAGAGTTTTTCCAACAGGGGTTTTCTCATTAGCAACCTGGAGTCTGAATTTGTGCCCTTAACATAACCGGCAAAATGTGGGTGTTATATAGGTGCACCTCTGTTCAACTCTTCTGAGAACAAAGGCGTGATGGTACGGAGAAAATGATTCTTTAGTTCCCTTGCTTACTAGTAATTTTAACAATTGAATGTTCAATACTTTAATTTTATTTAAATTTACCGGATACGTCTGTCCATAAGCAACCAAACCGTTTTTTTTTTGTTGCCTCTGCAAGTGCATGGTTAAGAAAACATATACAGTACCCGCCCACTAACTATATATTTTGTTTAAGTTAAGTTTCCCTAGTACGGAGCGCAGTCTATTACATACAGTGTGTACGTGTGCGTCCCAAGCAAATCGTTCCTACCTTCCTTCGCCACACGCTCAATACGGTCACATAGGCAGTTTGTATTGCCATCGTGAAGGCATTCGTACGAGTGGCCTTTTATCGAGACAGGGGCATTTTAGTTATACGGAGACGATATCAATATACACTTGGTTTTATCTATGTAAGTAAGAATAATCGTGCGCCCATTTGACTACATTACTTATGCCTTCTTGCATCGCCGACCGGGCCAGTTTACAGTCCCGACCGCTGTATGTCAATCATGTGTAGTCTGATTGACCATACCACGGTAATATTATAATAAACAGTCCTCCAACTTTATACAAACGGACGAAACGCGAGCTATACCTACGCGCCTCGATGACGGGGTGTGCTCGGGGCGCAGACAGTCACGGCTGTACCGCAGTGTCGAACGGACGGTGTGTTGTTTTTTTAACAAACCGCGCGATTTTTTCTCTATAAATCAGTTGTGACGAGTAGGAAATATTGTGCTGTTTTTGACATAAGTTTTTTAAATTACCTGGAAACTGAAAGGTAAGACTATAAAATAATTTTACTTACTAGTAGGTAGGCCACGACCACTGTTCGAAACGTATGTATTAATTGAAAAGCTGTTATTCTAACAATACTAAAAGACTTAAATATTATTTTTTGTATAGATGTATACATCGCATCGTCACAAACGATTTCAAGACGACAACATTAGCAAAGTATTCTACCCGTGATTTTATAATGTTGGTCAACCTATAATTTAATTCTGATTGATTGATCTATTAGTGCATTGAACGCCGTGGATTAATCCCGCCATTCACGCGGACAGAGTCGATTTAGAATGCTTGATTTCAGATTGCTGTAGCTGCCCGTTCACCCTTGTTCTTACTTACTCATTATAAATTACCGAATAAACGTGACTGTGATTTGTGCTACAACCTACGTTTTACTGGTTTGCCCGAGTACCCATCTACCTCATGGAACTTGTACCAAGAAACAAAAACGATGTACTATTATCGCTACGCCGCTAGTTTCTGCCATTATAGACCTACAATTTAACAGGCCAAAATTAAGTCGCGTAATTTTCAGCAGGTGTGTTACTAAACTTACGTGGGGAGTAACTGCAGACTGCGTTGGGATACATCATGGCTTCAGACGACTGGTCTAAAGATTGCAGAGATGGCGTACGCATATCTGGTACACAGCTACCGTCGGATGATTTACCTTGGACATTAAAAAGCACAGGTTATGAATAAAATTTCATTGCACGTCAGTTTAGTTAATTTATAGAGTTCTGGCTAGATTATACCATCTTTTACCACTGGTTAAACGTCGTGAGATCTCTGACTGTATATTTCTATTGAAAACGTTTCAGGGTGACATAAACTGTTCTGATATATTGTCAACTTTCTACTTCAACGTTCCAAGTAAGTCCAAACGGTATAATCCACCATTACAAGTACCATTTGCAACTACTAACTATAGGCAAAATTCGTATGTTGTGCGTGTGAGTAGGTATTTTAATAAGGTGTGCAGGCAGTTTGAATTTGATATTTTTGAAACTAGCGTGAGCTCGGTAAAAAAGTGTTTAACATTGAACTTTTTTAAAACTTAGATTATCTTAACATTCTGTTTCTTATTGTTAACAACCTGTCGTAATTTCAAATTTTTAGGTGATGATCTACTTTCATATTTTACTTTTATTTTATTTTTTAGCCCTATTTGGTGGTGTGTATACTTTGTTCCACAGTACTTTATACTACACAAGATCTAGACGTGAAGACTTGTAATTGGCTGTCAGATAATCATGCTGTTATTTATTACCATTGTATTTAGCTGTAAGTCTTCCAAAGTCCTTAAATAAATAAATAAATAAATAAAAACAGCCGCATGGGTCGATCGAAGGTCTGTGTATGGATGGGTGACCGTTCAGCACATATCGAGACTCCAGCATGCTTCGGGAAGCATGCTGGAGTCTCGATATGTTGGTCCCGGCTATCATTTGTAGATCTTTAACAGTCATTGAGGGTATTCAGAAGTCCAGTACCGTATGGCCCAGTAACTAGGCTATGGAGGTCAGAAAGGCAGTCGTTCCATGCGACTGCCTTTTTAATACCATGCTGGATGTTAGAGTTAGAGTGGAGGCCGACCTCAGCATAGTTGGGAAAAAGCTAAGCAGATGATGATGAGTTTGGTTGGTTTACATAATGTAATGTAGTAACCATAATAATATTAAAAAAAAACAGTAACTATGGTAGAACTGATTAGTAGTCACCGGCATTTATTTAAGTATGTAATTTCCGTTAAGTGTCGCACTACGCTTACATGGAGAGTAACTGCAGACTGCGTTGGGATACGACAGGGCGTCAGACGACTGCTCTAAGGATTGCAGAGATGGCGTACGCATGTCCGGTATACAGCAACCACCGAGTGATTTACCTTGAACATTTAAAAGCAGCAGTTATAAATTCATGAGTCATAATTAATTCAAAGTAATATAAGTTAGTCCACATTTTACAAGTAATTAACATTCAGGCTTTTCACCCGGCTGCGCGGCGCAAAGGATTTACTTTTATTTATTACGTTGCGTTTACAAACATTCAAACTCACATACACAAACAGCCAGACTCGGCAAAACTACCTGTAGGCCATACCTACAAATATTTATTACGTACGGGTATCGAACCCGCGACACGTAGCGCAGCAGCCCATCGCTCAGCCACTGTACCAAACGTGTCACCAAGTTTTTTGCTAATAGTTTTTTGTTTATTTCTCTATGTATGTATGTTTCTTTTGCAGCACTTGTTGCGAACTCCTGCCCTATAAACGCACATCTAGATCTCGATCTCGACCGTGTACAATATTTTCCGTACACCCCTCACCTCTACTGAATGAATGAAATGATTGAATGTTGTAAGTAAGATGGTTAAAACACATCTATAAAACATATTGGTTTTCACCAACCTTACACCCTCGCTGCTGCTGCACTGAGACCAAACGCCTGGGCCAATTTGAATTTTTTTTAATGATATTTACTTTTCATTTCGATTGTTAGCTCAGTTACAATAAGATCAGTAATTAACGTCTTGCAGGGTGTTTAAAAATTAAGTTTGTGTTTACTTTACTTGAGGAAAAACTGGATCTCACGATACAAGGACTATCACACGACTGGACAATGGACAATTGAGATGGCGTACGCATATCCGGGCACGTAGGACAGCAGGGTTCTTCTTCTAAAACATATAGAAGCACAAGTTTTGAATAACTTCATTAATTGTTATGTCACAAAAACAACATACACAAATAATGTTTATTCAACAACACGCCTGTCAAAAATACGGGCCGAAATTCGGCGGGCATACGCCTATAATGTACTGGAAGCCACTAGTTCACCTTTGACATCATTGGGCTTCTCTGGTGGCCCATCTAGTCATTGCAATTTCAATTTTATTACAGGTTGAACCAACCATTATGAGTTTTTATTTTTTTGGAATGGGCATCTCGCTGTTTATCCTTTAGGGATATCTACTGCTTAACCGAACTTTCCTGTGGGGGCTTAATTAAAATTAAGGCACCCAGCCAGGCGTAAAAACTAGCGACCGATCGCTAAGTTCACCCCCTGCGGGGTACGAACCTCGGCTTAGGACGTCGCTGAAGAGGACAGCAAGGGCAGGCTGGATCAGATAGATATATGATTTAGGGACATTTTAATCATAAACCGGCTCAGCTTCGCAGGTTGGCTCTAGCAAAGGGTCGGGAGGGGGGCATCGACGGGGTCGTCGCGACGGGGCTCGACGGCGAGGACGAAATGACGGTTTGTGTTTGCGAACAGTGCTGGTGGCCTTATCGCTCTCTTGGAGGAGAGCGATAGGATCATCACCATTTTGAATGTGTATTTACGTCAATCGTGATATGACCGAAAATGTTTTTAATGTTCGACGTTTACGAAATGGATCGCTTTACGCTTGAACGAAATTGGGAAAAATTCGACTCATTTTCTAAATCACCAAATAGGTATATAAAATGAGCCGAAGACGAAGCTAAGCTAACCGAAAAATCTTCTTTTCCGGCTCGTTTTCAACTCACGAGGCTATCAACAAAAAACAATTGTCGCATTTAGGGGTTAGGATTCCACACGTAACCATGGAAAAGCCGATACTTCCATGACGATTGACTGTTTGGTGCGGATTTTAGACGGGTGGAAAAATTTATCCATTATTTTGAAATACCGAGCCAATATAAATCAATACTACGCCTGGTCCTCTTATACCTGCTGAACGTATCTACTCGCAGATAGACAGACAGGCTTTAGCAATAATATATGCATTACCTACGCAAATATCATCAGTACTTGAACGGAAGGAAATTTACTATATGAACAGATCATAAATAACATTATTATTATTATATTATTATTATTCATTTACAAGGTTGGTATTCCGGATATGTCGGCGTCTCGGTTGAAACGTTGGGCTGTGCTTTTATCTGGGTACAATTATGATATTGAATATGTTCTGTCTAAATCGCGATTACCGTCCACAGTTGCTAACGAACAAACTGTTAAAGAGATTAAGAATGTAAATTTTGTTGAAAATCTTTTTATCAAAAACTAATTCTGATGTCAGTAAGTCTACGGCTAGGGATGTATTATTTAGAAATTTAAGAAAATTACGTAAGTTGAAAAGGTGCTTTTTTTCTATATATTTTGTAAATAACTTACCGTAAAGTGATAGGAGTAGCTCTTAAAGCAATGTTCCAGAAGGAATTATAAGAATTAGGCAGCGCGTTCGAAAGTTATTGAGATATTTGAGTAAGTGAATATGTTCTAGGCCAATATTTGTGTTATTTTGTTCTAACAAGTTTTATTTTATGAATGTAAGTCAAATATTATTGTTAATGAATATAAAGGGATGTCTAAGGAATGTTTTCTAATACGAAAAGTAAACACAATATTGATTGAAAAATTAGGTATCCTCTTCAAGATAAATTTAGGTAGTATAAATGAAGTGCCATTTTTAAATAGCCGCTACTTAAGGTAACAGAAACCTTTAGTAGCGCCATCAGGATGGAATTTGGTGAGGACAAATATGCGGTCATGCATATAAAGCGAGGGAAGATTGTGGAATCCGTGGGAACCAAACTCGCGGATTTAATAAACCTTAGAGCTCTCGCCAAACAAAACTTTAAAGTATTTGGGTATATCGGAACTCGGAAGCGTTAGGAGTTAATGTTACTGACATGAAGAAATCGTTGAAGGAGCGCTTTGGCAGCCTGAAGAAAGTATTGAATAGTCTTTTGTCAGGTAAGCCCTTTTTACCTCCACAAAAAATTTGATTCGACTGATTGATTGAAATTGAAAAATTGGACCACCAGTTAGTAAATATGAACCTAAAATCGTCAATGTTGCGGATGAATGCTCATGCCTCTCTGTATGAGATAAGGCCTTTGACTTCCAGTGGGACCATCATAGGCTACAGTTATTATTTTTTATTTGTTTGTGGAAGAAAATCACTTTTAATGATTAATCGGAGCAATCATGATCATAAATGAAAATCATAATGTGATTTTTCTGCAGATAACCGGCCTTCAAGCAGGCCGGATTTCTGTCACGTAATTTTCAACAGGTGCGTCACTACGCTTACTTGGGGGGGCGTAACCGGAACCCACGTTGGGACACGTCGGAACGTCACACTGAAGATCTAAGGAGAGCATGGATGGCGTACGCATGTCTGGTACACGGCTACATCCAGAAACTTTGTCTAAAACAATTAAAAGCACGGTTTATAAATAACATTAAAAACATTTTACACATTTAAAAAAAAAAAACGAAACGTCGGGCTTGGCTATCATTAGTAGGTCTGACAATCGTTACGGGTAGTCAGAAAGCCGAAAGTCTGACAACTACAGCTATTATCAAGTGATAAATAATATTTATTTCAGTAAACGGTCAACAAGTCAAAAAAAAATTAAAACTAAGTCGGTGTTTCCCAACTGTGAGAAACTGAGACTATTGTGAGTAAACTCAAAGGTCTCTGTTAAATCAGGTAAATATATCACGTGAGGACCATGCATATTAGTGTCTGAGAAGGTCTTTTGAGGACAGAACCACACAGATACGAGTGGACCTGTCCACTAAGTGCAAGCATGTGTCAGTGCAAGTATTGTAGAGCTCAAGTGGCTACGTGTTATCTATTTACTGGCTTTTCTAGTAAAGCTATTCCTTCGCTCCCTGTAAAATATTATTATTTATTATTCAATTCACATACACCATACTATACAACTGATTTACGTTCGTGACATCTCACAACCTCAGGTCCGGTTGAAAACCAACGTCAGACAGAGTTCTGGCATTATTGCTGACCCATTTGGCACAGCCGTAAGGCCCAAAATATATCTTTAATGTTAGCCATGTTTAGTATTGTGTCGTTGTGTGCTTGAGTATGTGCTGAATACGTGATTATTCTTTCTTCTCTCTATTATACCTACAGTTGCACTATCAGACTAAGAGCCAACACCAACATATATAGTTGGATAAAGGCTAGGCAGATGATGGTGATGACAACAGTACATACTTGAAAAGAGACAGCACTCCTGCACTGATGATCCTGGAGATGGCGTTCGCATGTCCGGACAACGGAGACCGCAAGGCTTATTACCTTGGAAACGTCAAAGCACTTTTTTAATTTCAATGTATACAGTTATACTAGAATAAGAAAGCTGTTTGTTTGAGTACTAACTTAGAGTCGGACTTTAAACAATATTTTGGCATTTGACAGCTAGAAGGTTATCTAAGGCTATTAAACATTCGTTAAAAGTGTGAAACCGGCTAGTATTTTGTACTGTTGTAATTTTATTTTTGAACTTTTCCTTTTACTTATAAGAAGATAAATAATAAACATGCGACACACCTATCGAAAATAACAGACTTTAATTCGGTGTGCTTACTCATCCAATGCTTCATAAAGCTACCTATATCAGGAGTCAGGAGTCATTACGTCAGGAGTAATTTTCGGCAGGTGTGTCCGTACGCTTACGTTGGTCGCTGAACCCCAGAACGGGACACGTGGATATGTTGCACGCCATCGCAAGAGAGACTTGAGCCGGTGTACCCGGGGACTATATCCAACCAGATAACGTATCTGAAACATAAGAGAAGCACAGGTCAAAAATAATAATAATAAACCAGCCTGTTATTGTCACACTGTAGGGCAAAGGCATTCAAAGAAAGTACGAGCATCAATCACCACACTTGCTGAAGGTGGGTTGGCGATTTCAGAATTATATTAATTGTAAGTATAGGTTTCCTCACGATGTTTTCTTTCTTTACTTGGCAAGTAAATACAAATTGATATTAACTGTCGCCATAACATTTGTATTTCTTTGTCGAAACTTTGGTGCGGAGTCACCCTAAACACGACCCTAACGACCTATGTGGCGCGGTGGGCGAAGGTCAATAAAAGGTCAATAAATAAATAATGCTGGACAATCCACACAGCATTATCTAGCCCCAAGCTAAGCAGAGCTTGTGTTATGGGAACTAGATGACTGATATACTTAATACAATATATTACATAGATAGATATTTTTTATTATACATAGCAAATACCCAGAACACCCGGAACAAATGTTTGTAGATCGTACAAACATTTGTCCCAAGGCGGGAATCGAACCCGCAACCTCCTGCGTCGCAGGCGGACCTTCGCCCGCTGCGCCACATCGGTCGTCAAATGGTTCTGACATGACGGGAAATAGAGATGTATGGAAGAAGAAAACATGCTGCGCCGACCACAAATGAAATTGGGATAAGGGCAAGAGGATGATGATGATAATGGTTCAGCGTTAATCGTGCAAGTTGTCGCTAGCCCGAGTTAAAGACACCCTTCCACAAGAAATGTGCTGTTAAACTCAAAGCATGTAATGAAACCGGTCTCTGTGACGGGTGCCAAGTCGCGCAGACCCAAGAACCGTTGCCGATTGGAGTCGATATGTCGAAGACCACACCGGAGAAATTGTTAGCCGAAGTTAACGAAAAGCTAGCAATAGTCTTTAACATGAAAAAGACAATGTCTGATAACATATGTTTCTAAGCCGAAAAATACCAAGAGTTAATAGAAGAAAACGAAAAAGCAGATAAAAAGATTAATTGATTAAAGCGCTGGAAATAAATTCACATCGGTAGCCAGGTTTGAATCCACATCTTCATGCAAAAGAGGCGAGGCCTAAACCATTGGGCCATCACGACATACATTCATCATACACGTTAAATTTTAATTTTGGTCAGATACAATCACAAGTATGTACAACTACGACATTTATTTTTCTGGGAACAGCACAGCGCCCGCGACTTAGTCCGCGTGGATTTGGAACTTTACCCTTTGAACTATAACATCCCCTCAACCCCCTATGAAGCGTTGTTTTGAAACTAAAATATGGCCTATTTTATTCGCTGATAATGTAGCTTTGTTAAGGTGAAATATTATTTTTATCGATTGATTACTTTTTGAGTTTATTCATTACAAACATACAAATATACAAATCTTTCCTCCTCGTAATATATGTATATATATACTAACTGTCCCGGCGAACGTCGTACCGCCTCAAAAATTAAGTTGCCATCTGTTAGAAATATATGGAACTTATTTTAGGAAAAAAAAAAAATATTGAGGTCGATAATTGATCTTATCTTTTAAGTACGACCAAAACACACTATTGTATTAAAATCGGTTCAGTAGCTTATGAGTGCATAGCGGACAAACAACGTGACACGTAATTTATATATATTAAGATATATATATATATATAAGGTGTTAAAAAATTAACAGCATGAAATCCAAGGAGTGATTTGAATTGAGATTTAAAACAATCACAAAAAATTATATTTATAACAATCCGTTTTGAAGATAACAATATTTTCACAACGCACAAATCACCAAAATTTAATATGCACACCGTACATCGTATAAAGAGCACACCGCGCGGCTCGCTTTTCACGTCTTCAAATACCTATGTAAACAGGTCATTCTAATTTTCCCATCACATTTCTCAGACTTTGGACTGGAAATTTTTCGAATTTACTTACAATAATTGAGCAAACTGAGTAATAAATCATTAAAACAAATCCTTTCTTAACAGCTTAACTGTCGGACAACTATACACAATAGGAAATGTATCGTTTGTCGGTCACCTGGCGTTTATGGTGTTATTGTTACACACAACACAAAGGCAGTTCCATAAGCTCCTAAGTGCGAGTGGTGCGATAATAATGTTTTGTGACTTAGTTCTGACGTTTACTTGTAATGGGTCAAGTTGATTGCTTTATTTAAAGATAGAAGCTCGATAAGTTGGTATTCTATTCAATAGGCCCTCCACGGCCTATCCAGTGATTAGGTTAGGTAACATCTAGGTACTCTCAGGCCTCTCGGTGGTAGTAGGTAGGTAATTTAAGTAATTTTCGAGCAGGTTCTTCCACCAACCACCTACAGAAACTAAGCCGTGGTTCGTAATCTCTGGGGATTAGTTCCTGCACTCTTAAAAAATGGTACGGATGCAAGCCTTCCTCGTGTAGCACTCTCCACGCAGAAACGTGACTTATTCCTAAGTCCCGACCGGGCGTCACGTGCGTTTGCGTGTGGATTGTCTTTGAAGTAATTCAATACCCTTTCTTCAACATCGCTCGAGAGCTGTAGCCTGCTTGGTGAGAGCGAAACTGACCATGGTCCAACAAACGCTGGTAAACCCCCAGGATTGTTTGAACAGCAGGTAATCGTCATTGATTACCATACAGTTCATTTTACCGGCTACGAATTGCAGTCAAACTTTCACCGCTAACGATGTAGCACACTATCATGTCCAAATACTCCCGATTGGTATACGGCATGTAGTAAACTACCTAATTTGCGAAACAACGCTGGTGCACGGAACTAGCGAAATGCTAGTACATACTCGTACATATATAAAACTCACACCTTTTTTTCTTGGATGTAGGCAGAAAGTATATAACGCCACCTGCTACACTCATCCTGACACACTCCTTTCGCTTCGTCTACGTTGCGAGTACTACGAGCCTGACCTTTTCGAAGAGCATCACCAATTAGGTCAGTGTATGCCCTTATTGTATAATATGTATCATGATAGTTTTACTTATCTTTTAATGTAATATAATAGGTAACTATACCTTTATTTCTCGGTATTTCTTTTTAATTTCTGTAAATGATATATTTAAATATAACATAAAATCACACCTGTACTTCGCGAAGGGTTACGAAGAGGTTTCTACAGGTGCACCCACATGTCGCCAGTTATGTTTAAGTCCCATGTAACAGGGGGCGAGCTTATTGCACAAATCCAGACTCAAGGCTCTTACTGAGCAAATTATAAAACCCGATAAAACTTTGCCCGACACGGACAGATCCTCAGACCTCATGCTCAACAATAGTGCTCGCGACCACTAACACAACAAGGCATGGGCATGCAGTCTCATATGAGTTAAAAAAGAAGGATGTCACAATAATGCGGTCCAGATATTTCCATCTTGATTAGAATCATCCCAAGCGGCAGCCAGCGTAAAACAAAATTCCTTAGGGTTTTTGCAATTTTCAGATCAGTATCACGTTGTATGTTTTGATAAAGTTATTTGCGACCGCGAAATGTTATTTCAAAAAGGTCGTCGAAGTGAAGACATCTGTAGCCGCGTTGAATGATTTTTGGTAAGGGCAACATGCCAAATATAAAAAGTTTTTATTTCACGTAGCTAAAAAGGTTTCAGTTTAAAAAGACAACCTTTTTGTAATAAGATTCTAGAATGGGCCCACTATTTTTCGCAAAAACAGTAACATGGCTTTGTTCGTTCTTACTGGTTCGTAAAAAAAACTGGCTCTAGTAAGCAGTTACTGATACTGAACCTAGCAGCGGCGGTCTCACGGGAGCCAAATTTCGAAACCTCCGAGTTATTACAGCACCATTTTGAAGGGTCTTGGCTTAGTTGTGCGTCGTAGTTATTGGCGTTTAGTTGGACCCGATTTTCTTTATTAAACCTTCGTGATATATCCACTAAAAACTTGTGGAGGCAGATGCGAATTAGGATCTACGATTTTGTTGTGGAACTTCCGCAATGGAGTAGGCTCATAACCGTAATTGTAATCTCCCCTTCATATTTATTTCATATTCATTAAAAAAGTAATTTTGATTATTTAAAATGTTTAAAATGTTACATTTAAAATAGTTGCAATGTAATAACAAACATTTTAAATAATGTTGTTTTTTTTAAATCTAGCGTCTCTGTTTGTCCGGTATAAACTTCGGAACTGCTTTTTATAACCAATTTTTATTAATTTTAGCTTACTGTGAACAAGCTAAAAAAATAGCATAGTTTTATCTCGATTATTGACCACAGTAACGCGTGGCAGCGTCACCTAGTCGGTAATGAACTTTAGAACAGTGAAAAATTACACTGACATTTGTAGCCGAGGTCGGTTAATTATTTAGAGGTAAAAATATTTAATCTGGCAACATACCAGCTGCTGTCAATGTCATTGACACGTTCTCACGTCACTGCTTCAGTCAGTTTTCAGTAAAGTTTTGTTTATAAAATTCTACAGTCCAAGGTTTCAGCTCATTTCTTAACTTTCGTTCTATACTTGAACTGCCTACTGATGACTGTTATTGAAGCCTTTAGAATAAATTTGCTAATTTATAAATGGACTTCGATTTTTATATGTTTATTTGCAATTACCGGTGCATTCTTGCTGATTATATGGGATGTTTCAATGATAGTCCCAACCTAAAGTCAAAGAGACGTGAGAAAACGATTGAGATATTGTGGATACCTAAATCATACCAAATCACAGGTATGCAGTTAAAGATTACAAACGAGGAAACAGACAATCTTTGTGTATTAATTAACAGCAACTTAAACTTCACTCCGCTCCACTCAATGCGTGCCAGAATCTTGATTAAAGCGTAACAATAGCACAAGTAGAACTATGTGTAGCATGTAAGTTATAGTTAAGCATATATTTTTAAGCATATTTCTAAGTTACTTTGTCGCATTAGATTTTATCTGTAATGGCAAAGGAAACGTGTGTGTGAAAAATAAATGATAATGAATAATTGAATCACATCATCAATATTATAAATGCGATAGTTTGTTGGTATGTACTGTGTGCGTGTGGTTCTCCTTCGCGCTGAAATGCTAAATTTGGATTAAACTTTACAGTATTGTAGCTTACATATACTGAGGAGCTCGTGGCTAAATAAAAACAGCCGCACGAGTTGATCGAGGGTTAAGCTACGCTTGTCGAAGCGCAGTCTATGGGTGGGTGACCGTTCGTAACATATCGAGACTCCTCTGTGCCTCAGAAAGCACGTTTAACCGTTCGACCCAACTGTCATTTGTAGACCTTTGACAGTCGTTACGGGTATTCAGAAGCCCGAAAGTTTGACAACCAGTCTTGCCAAGGGATATCGTGTGGCCCAGCTAGGCAGATGAGTATTAAACTTATACTTCAGAATAACACATAAGCTATAATTTACAGTATACATCTTCAGACAAAGTATTGCGTGGCTGCTAGTAAATAAATGGAAAAACGTAATTTTATAGAAAAAATGTTTTATCGGTTTTTGTTACCCACATACTACACTAAGATTGCGCACGCACTCCAGCCGATCCGAATCCGTGAAAGTACGGATATATAAAAACTCGTACCGAATTCGGATATCACTTATGCACTAATGCGATCTGTGTTTAAATCCAAGCAATTCTGGGGCCATTTTTGGTAAATCTGGATTTGAATCCGAGTTAATACGAAAGCGTTCAAACAAACAGTATTACGGCTACTTCGGTCCGTCTGTATTCTGTTCCGAAGACGAGTCTCGCGGATGACAAAGATAAATCGGATCTAGTGCGTAAGCCATACAAATTCTATGACAACTTTGGGACATATTTTAAAATATTCGGATCGAATGCAGTACGTAACCGCTCTTACGCAGAATTCTTAATTCGATTAATACCAAGTCGCGAAATACGTTACGTCGCACAGATATTTCCTCGCAAATATTTATCCACCATAGTCAACTCACGTTTTAGCAAATAAACATTAATCGCATCATAACATACCTTTGATTATTATAGGTTACCAGCATTTGCCCGCAAATTCGTCGGCGTGAATGTCAGTTATCGAGGATGCAGAGAAGTCGTGGATTAAAAACTATCCAGTATCCTTCCCCAGGACGTAATCTATCTCCGTGCCAAATTTCATTACGATCCGATCAGCCGTTAAGTCATGAAAAGGTAACAAACTAACAAATAGCGTTACTCTCGCATTTATAATATTAAGTATAGATTAGTCAGTCATTACAGTTAATTCGTATTGAAGTTTGTTTCAGTATGTCATTTTACATATTTAATACTGTACAATAAAAAAACAGTACGTGTAATCGAATGCTTTGAACAATTTTCCACTCTCACAGAGAAGAACCCTGAGTCCAAACGGTATCTGCCCCGCGTCCAGAACATGTGAAGTCCTAATGTCAAAGGTTCGGCAAAATTTTTACATTCACGAACAATTAACTGTACTTGTTACAAAAATATAAAATATTTTGAACATGAGCTTGAAAAATAAATGCAGTCTACTCAGATCGTATTGACATTAACTTGTGTTGATATTTAATGACTACAATTTTTAGATGTCATTTTTGCCAATTATTGTTATGTTATAAAGAAATTATATTTATTTTTGTAAATTGCTATTGACACATTTTAAATGTCAAAACAAACACTTTTACCCTTCTAAAGTTACGGGTTCAAATGTCTATCGTGACTGGACTTTTAAAGTCATCCCACTGAACAGAGTATGCGACGTTCTAAAACAAAGATGCGGTATGAGCCAAAATGTAGAACTCAAATATAATCAATCAAAAGGTACCTTGCGGAAAACAGCCGTTTTTGCTCAGATATAATTTTCGCTTCATAAGAAGCCATGGTCGCTATGGAGCTGCAACATACCCGGTCTATGGTTGTGTCGGTTCCAACGCCCTGGACTGACTTTCGACAAAATTCATCTTCCGCCACCTCAATACGTCGGACAAGTTCTAGAGATTCATTTAGGAACATCGTTTCTGTGTCATCAGATGATGATATTTCTTTCATTCATTTCAAATTTAACTCCTTTTCCGCAAACCTTTCCGTCGTGTTCGGTAATGGATGATGTTCTCAGCGCCAGATCTAAAATGTTTTTTGTCTTATTGTTACTGGTTACTGTTGAGTAAAATACGCTGTTAGAAGCCTACTGTTTCACTGAGACAGTGCCTGAGGTGAAGTCATGTGTCGTGAGTGCTAAGACATTCACCGGCTGATAGGTGTCAAGAATCCTCCCCCGTGCACCGCGTCTCAAGCATCATCTTAGATTACAAAGCTATAAATAAAACCAGATTTAAAAATATATGTTAGCTAAACGGTAGGCCTTTATATGTAAGCATAAACACGGTATTTGATTGTTAATGTAGCACGTGCAGTTCTAGATAGGAAATCAGCTTCGTAAGCCTCTGTCTAAAAATCCATGTGCCTCCCTAGAGGTAGCGCAGACGAAGCAGCTATATTAGTTGGCAAGTATCCGTCGAAAATATACTCGAGCATGCGTGGACATATAGCATAGGGAATCGACTCTTGACTCGCTATTCTAACCTCTATTAAGATTTATAATTCATCCATGTATCAATGATATTAATGATTGGTCGATCATTTTGCTGCTTTGTCCGCGGACCCTAAACAATAATTTACTGTACATATGTGATAGAACAATAAAAATAACACAAACCATAGAAAGATTTTTCTGAATTACTCACTCGGATCCGCTTCACTGGTATCTTTCAGTATGATATCAGTTTTACCCGAACGAATACTGGTAAAAGAATCATGATAGTTGAAGGAGCCTTGTTCCTCGTCATCTTCAGACATTGGAACTACTATATAAATTGAGGAGGCTCCCAAGAAACGGTTTTTGGCCATAACTTTTTCCAGTATCTTCGAAACATCAAGTTTACTAGGCAAGTGGTTGAGTAGCACAACGGGCTCCTCAGTTTCAGAGTGTCTATTTGTCACCATCTTGTTGCTTTCAAAATTAAGCTTTGTTTGAGACATTCTTAGAATTTTATACTCGGGCTGTGGGACTACTCCTCCTAAATGTCTTGGAATCTTGCATTCCCCAATAAATGTGGGATTGTCGATCGAATCGTCGCTGTCGATCAGAAAACATAATGATATTTTAGTATTTTACGACAATATACATTTAATACAACTTCATGATGTAATGTAATTGCCTTTATTTTCTACACAAAAGCTGTAATTTATTTAATTAACCTACATCATCAAAGTGTTAGTTACCTTGTTGTTGGTCCATCTATTGAGCTACTACTCATAGGGTCACCAGTAGACTGGTAGTCCGTGTTTCGTGTGGAGTTAGATGTGATGCTGCCGTCCGTAACTGACATAGAGCTGTCAGTGTCCATGCTATTGTTGGAACTTGTACTAAATAATAATATCTCACTTTTTATGACGAGAATTGAATCAAGACTGTTTGCGGTAGATTTAGTTTTAGGAGATAGGCCTTCGTAAATACCTACTGATGGATGAAGGTGACTTGAACTTTCCACAGTCCTATCAGATGCACTCATTCTGCCATCGTAGGGTGATGTACTACTCTGCAGGTAAGCGTTATCGCTCTCAGTACTATATGGTCTGGTACTACAGCTTTCATCAGAACAGGAACTTTGTATGGTGCAGTTCACTCTATCAGAACCAGGAAAGGATTCAGAACTGGAAATTTTATATCTTGACTCTAAAGAGTCTTCTAGACCTTTATAATCGGTAAGAGTGTTAATGTGGTCTGATTTTGATAGAATCTCCTCAAGAATGACACGATTGTTATGCTCTCTTGTAAATGATGGGGTACCAATAGCTCTCACCACGGTAACTTTTATACCATCGCTGTCAATAAAGGCTCCGCTCTGAACACCTGGTATACATTCACCGGGACAATCACAAAAAGAAGATATATCTGGGGTTGTCACTTTAATTTTTACGTAACTATGTTTAAATCTAATTTTCTTTCTTTCACAACCGCAGCCTCGGTCACATTTTGTTGTTTTGGCAACATCTTGATACTCCCCAGCTATTCCCGCTGCAGGACCTGCCTTGATTTTGGCTATGAGCGCTTTCTCTGATGGCGTCCGTCCTACAGGTAAAGGAATACCCATATTATATTGACCTCGTAGTAGCTTTTCCTTATTTTTAGGTGTTTTGCCCTCCAACGGAAATAGTAAGCCAGCTTTAGCTGCTTGTTCATGTTTATCTCGAATGGCTTTACTTTCAGGTTCAATAGGTAGGCCAAGATCACCACGAACCTTGTCAATAAGCTTTTTTTCTGAAGGTGACTTACCCTCAGGTAGGGGCAAACCTAGGTTGGCTAGTGCCCTTAGAATTTTGTCTCTTTGTTCTGGTGTTTTGCCCTTGAGTGGAGTTAGTAATCCTTCCGCTTTCGCTCTACGCATTTGCTCGGAAGGAGAGAGAGTTGCTGAAGGAGCTTTTGAAGTTGGACTAGGACCTGCCAAGATTTTAGCGATAAGAGATTTTTCTGATGGTGTCCGCCCTACAGGTAATGGAATACCCATATCATGTAATCCTTTAAGTATCTTTTTTTTCTGTTCAGGTGTCTTGCCCTCCAATGGCTGAAGTATACCAGCTTTAGCTGCTTTTTCATGTTTATCTCGAATGGCTTTATTTTCAGGTTCAATAGGTAGCCCAAGGTCAGCACGAACCTTGTTAATAAGTTTCTTTTCTGAAGGCGTTTGACCCTCTGGCAGAGGTAAACCTTTCGTGGCAAGTGCTCTTAGAATTTTGTCTCGTTCTTCTGGTGTTTTGCCCTTGAGTGGAGTTAGTAATCCTTCAGCTTTCGCCCTACGCATTTGTTCAGAAGGCTTTAGGGATGCTGAAGGTGAACGAGGACTAGCCGCTATTTTAGCAATCAGAGACTTTTCCGATGGTGTCCGCCCTACAGGTAATGGAATACCCATATCATGTAAACCTTTGAGTATCTTTTTTTTCTGTTCAGGTGTCTTGCCCTCCAATGGCTGAAGTATGCCAGCTTTAGCTGCTTTTTCATGTTTATCTCGAATGGCTTTATTTTCAGGTTCAATAGGTAGCCCAAGGTCAGCACGAACCTTGTTAATAAGTTTCTTTTCTGAAGGCGTTTGACCCTCTGGCAGAGGTAAACCTTTCATGGCAAGTGCTCTTAGAATTTTGTCTCGTTCTTCTGGTGTTTTGCCCTTGAGTGGAGTTAGTAATCCTTCAGCTTTCGCCTTACGCATTTGTTCAGAAGGCTTTAGGGATGCTGAAGGTGCACGAGGACTAGCCGCTATTTTAGCAATCAGAGACTTTTCCGATGGTGTCCGCCCTACAGGTAATGGAATACCCATATCATGTAAACCTTTGAGTATCTTTTTTTTCTGTTCAGGTGTCTTGCCCTCCAATGGCTGAAGTATGCCAGCTTTAGCTGCTTTTTCATGTTTATCTCGAATGGCTTTATTTTCAGGTTCAATAGGTAGCCCAAGGTCAGCACGAACCTTGTCAATAAGTTTATTTTCTGAAGGTGATTTACCCTCAGGTAGGGGCAAACCTAGGTTAGCTAGTGCCCTTAAAATTTTGTCTCTCTGTTCTGGTGTTTTGCCCTTGAGTGGAGTTAGTAATCCTTCAGCTTTCGCCTTACGCATTTGTTCAGAAGGCTTTAGGGATGCTGAAGGTGAACGAGGACTAGCCGCTATTTTAGCAATCAGAGACTTTTCCGATGGTGTCCGCCCTACAGGTAATGGAATACCCATATCATGTAAACCTTTGAGTATCTTTTTTTTCTGTTCAGGTGTCTTGCCCTCCAATGGCTGAAGTATGCCAGCTTTAGCTGCTTTTTCATGTTTATCTCGAATGGCTTTATTTTCAGGTTCAATAGGTAGCCCAAGGTCAGCACGAACCTTGTTAATAAGTTTCTTTTCTGAAGGCGTTTGACCCTCTGGCAGAGGTAAACCTTTCATGGCAAGTGCTCTTAGAATTTTGTCTCGTTCTTCTGGTGTTTTGCCCTTGAGTGGAGTTAGTAATCCTTCAGCTTTCGCCCTACGCATTTGTTCAGAAGGCTTTAGGGATGCTGAAGGTGAACGAGGACTAGCCGCTATTTTAGCAATCAGAGACTTTTCCGATGGTGTCCGCCCTACAGGTAATGGAATACCCATATCATGTAAACCTTTGAGTATCTTTTTTTTCTGTTCAGGTGTCTTGCCCTCCAATGGCTGAAGTATGCCAGCTTTAGCTGCTTTTTCATGTTTATCTCGAATGGCTTTATTTTCAGGTTCAATAGGTAGCCCAAGGTCAGCACGAACCTTGTTAATAAGTTTCTTTTCTGAAGGCGTTTGACCCTCTGGCAGAGGTAAACCTTTCATGGCAAGTGCTCTTAGAATTTTGTCTCGTTCTTCTGGTGTTTTGCCCTTGAGTGGAGTTAGTAATCCTTCAGCTTTCGCCTTACGCATTTGTTCAGAAGGCTTTAGGGATGCTGAAGGTGCACGAGGACTAGCCGCTATTTTAGCAATCAGAGACTTTTCTGATGGTGTCCGCCCTACAGGTAATGGAATACCCATATCATGTAAACCTTTGAGTATCTTTTTTTTCTGTTCAGGTGTCTTGCCCTCCAATGGCTGAAGTATGCCAGCTTTAGCTGCTTTTTCATGTTTATCTCGAATGGCTTTATTTTCAGGTTCAATAGGTAGCCCAAGGTCAGCACGAACCTTGTTAATAAGTTTCTTTTCTGAAGGCGTTTGACCCTCTGGCAGAGGTAAACCTTTCATGGCAAGTGCTCTTAGAATTTTGTCTCGTTCTTCTGGTGTTTTGCCCTTGAGTGGAGTTAGTAATCCTTCAGCTTTCGCCCTACGCATTTGTTCAGAAGGCTTTAGGGATGCTGAAGGTGCACGAGGACTAGCCGCTATTTTAGCAATCAGAGACTTTTCTGATGGTGTCCGCCCTACAGGTAATGGAATACCCATATCATGTAAACCTTTGAGTATCTTTTTTTTCTGTTCAGGTGTCTTGCCCTCCAATGGCTGAAGTATGCCAGCTTTAGCTGCTTTTTCATGTTTATCTCGAATGGCTTTATTTTCAGGTTCAATAGGTAGCCCAAGGTCAGCACGAACCTTGTCAATAAGTTTATTTTCTGAAGGTGATTTACCCTCAGGTAGGGGCAAACCTAGGTTAGCTAGTGCCCTTAAAATTTTGTCTCTCTGTTCTGGTGTTTTGCCCTTGAGTGGAGTTAGTAATCCTTCAGCTTTCGCCTTACGCATTTGTTCAGAAGGCTTTAGGGATGCTGAAGGTGAACGAGGACTAGCCGCTATTTTAGCAATCAGAGACTTTTCCGATGGTGTCCGCCCTACAGGTAATGGAATACCCATATCATGTAAACCTTTGAGTATCTTTTTTTTCTGTTCAGGTGTCTTGTCCTCCAATGGCTGAAGTATGCCAGCTTTAGCTGCTTTTTCATGTTTATCTCGAATGGCTTTATTTTCAGGTTCAATAGGTAGTCCAAGGTCAGCACGAACCTTGTTAATAAGTTTCTTTTCTGAAGGCGTTTGACCCTCTGGCAGAGGTAAACCTTTCATGGCAAGTGCTCTTAGAATTTTGTCTCGTTCTTCTGGTGTTTTGCCCTTGAGTGGAGTTAGTAATCCTTCAGCTTTCGCCCTACGCATTTGTTCAGAAGGCTTTAGGGATGCTGAAGGTGCACGAGGACTAGCCGCTATTTTAGCAATCAGAGACTTTTCCGATGGTGTCCGCCCTACAGGTAATGGAATACCCATATCATGTAAACCTTTGAGTATCTTTTTTTTCTGTTCAGGTGTCTTGCCCTCCAATGGAAATAAATAACCAGCTAAAGCTGCTTTATCGTGTCTATCTCGAATGGTTTTATTCTTCGGTTCAATAGGTAGGCCAAGGTCGGTTCGAACCTTCTCAATAAGTTTTTTTTCTGAAGGTGATTGACCCTCAGGGAGGGGTATACCTCGGTTAGCTAGTGCCTTCACAACTTTCTCTTTCTCTTCTGGTGTTTTGCCAATTAGGGGTGTCAGCAATCCTTCCGCCTTCGCTCTACGCATTTGCTCATATGGTTTAATGATAGCTGAAGGTGTACGAGGACTTGCCGCTACTTTGGCAATAAGTGATTTTTCCGATGGCGTCCGACCTATTGGTAATGGTATGCCCATATCATGTAAACCATTTAATATCACTTCCTTATGTGCAGGTGCTTTGCCTTCCAATGGTTGGAGTATGCCAGCTAAGGCTGCTTTTTCATGCTTATCTCGAATAGCTTTATTTTTGGGTTCAACAGGTAGACCAAGGTCGGCACGAACCTTGTCAATTAGTTTCTTTTCTGAAGGCGTTTGACCCTCTGGCAGAGGTAAACCTTTCATAGCAAGTGCTCTTAGTATTTTGTCTTTTTGCTCTTCTGTTTTATTTTTGAGGGGCGTAAGTAACCCTTCCGCTTTCGCTCTACGCATTTGTTCCGAAGGCTTGATAATTGCTACTGAACGAGGGCCTGATGCTACTTTGGCTATGAGAGCTTTTTCGGATGGCGACCGTCCGACAGGTAATGGAATACCCATATTATGTTGACCTCGTAATATCTTCTCTTTTTGAGCTTGTGTTTTTCCTTCCAATGGCAATAGTAATCCAGCTTTAGCTGCTTTCTCATGTTTATCTCGAATGGTTTTATTTTTAGGTTCGATAGGTAGCCCAAGGTCAGCACGAACCTTATCAATGAGTTTCTTTTCTGAAGGTGATTGACCTTCGGGGAGCGGTAAGCCTCGGTTAGCTAAAGCTTTTAAATTTTTTTCTCTTTGTTCCGGTGTTTTATCCCTGAGCGGCGTCAGTAATCCTTCTGCTTTTGCTCTACGCATTTGTTCCGAAGGCCTTATGGTTTCTAAAGCTGCCTTTGAAGGTGGACGAGAACTGTCCGCAACTTTGGCTATAAGAGCTTTTTCGGATGGCGACCGTCCTACAGGTAATGGAATACCCATATTATGTTGACCTCGTAATATCTTTTCCTTTTGAGACGGTGTTTTTCCTTCCAATGGCAGTAGTAAGCCAGCTATAGCTGCTTTTTCATGTTTATCTCGAATGGCTTTATTTTTAGGTTCAATAGGTAGGCCAAGGTCAGCACGAACCTTATCAATAAGTTTTTTTTCTGACGGGGATTGACCTTCAGGGAGGGGTATACCTCGGTTAGCTAAAGCCTTAAGATTTTTTTCTATTTGTTCTGGTGTTTTACCCTTGAGGGACGTAAGTAATCCTTCCGCTTTTGCTCTACGCATTTGTTCTGAATGCCTTCTGGTTTCTAACCCTGCTTTTGAAGGGGAACGAGGGCTTGCTGCTATTTTGGCTATTAGAGATTTCTCCGATGGCGTCCGCCCTATAGGTAATGGAATACCCATATTATGTTGACCTCGTAGTAACTTTTCTTTTTTTGCAGGTGTTTTGCCCTCCAAAGGAAAAAGTAAGCCAGCTTCTGCTGCTTTTTCATGTTTATCTCGAATAGCTTTATTTTTAGGTTCGATAGGTAAACCAAGATCGGCCCGAACCTTGTCAATTAGTTTCTTTTCTGAAGGCGTTTGACCCTCTGGCAGAGGTAAACCTTTCATAGCAAGTGCTCTTAGAATTTTGTCTCGTTCTTCTGGTGTTTTGCCCTTGAGCGGAGTTAGTAATCCTTCTGCTTTTGCTTTACGCATTCGCTCCGAAGGCGATGGAATCTCTGAAACTGCTTTTGAGGGTAAACGAGGGCTTGCTGCTATTTTGGCTATTAGAGATTTCTCCGATGGCGTCCGCCCTATAGGTAATGGAATACCCATATTATGTTGACCACGTAGTAGCTTTTCTTTTTTTGCAGGTGTTTTGCCCTCCAAAGGAAAAAGTAAGCCAGCTTCTGCTGCTTTTTCATGTTTATCTCGAATAGCTTTATTTTTAGGTTCGATAGGTAAACCAAGATCGGCCCGAACCTTGTCAATTAGTTTCTTTTCTGAAGGCGTTTGACCCTCTGGCAGAGGTAAACCTTTCATAGCAAGTGCTCTTAGAATTTTGTCTCGTTCTTCTGGTGTTTTGCCCTTGAGCGGAGTTAGTAATCCTTCTGCTTTTGCTTTACGCATTCGCTCCGAAGGCGATGGAATCTCTGAAACTGCTTGTGAGGGTAAACGAGGGCTTGCTGCTATTTTGGCTATTAGAGATTTCTCCGATGGCGTCCGCCCTATAGGTAATGGAATACCCATATTATGTTGACCACGTAGTAGCTTTTCTTTTTTTGCAGGTGTTTTGCCCTCCAACGGAAAAAGTAAGCCAGCTTCTGCTGCTTTTTCATGTTTATCTCGAATAGCTTTATTTTTAGGTTCGATAGGTAAACCAAGATCGGCCCGAACCTTGTCAATTAGTTTCTTTTCTGAAGGCGTTTGACCCTCTGGCAGAGGTAAACCTTTCATAGCAAGTGCTCTTAGAATTTTGTCTCGTTCTTCTGGTGTTTTGCCCTTGAGCGGAGTTAGTAATCCTTCTGCTTTTGCTTTACGCATTCGCTCCGAAGGCGATGGAATCTCTGAAACTGCTTGTGAGGGTAAACGAGGGCTTGCTGCTATTTTGGCTATTAGAGATTTCTCCGATGGCGTCCGCCCTATAGGTAATGGAATACCCATATTATGTTGACCACGTAGTAGCTTTTCTTTTTTTGCAGGTGTTTTGCCCTCCAACGGAAAAAGTAAGCCAGCTTCTGCTGCTTTTTCATGTTTATCTCGAATAGCTTTATTTTTAGGTTCGATAGGTAAACCAAGATCGGCCCGAACCTTGTCAATTAGTTTCTTTTCTGAAGGCGTTTGACCCTCTGGCAGAGGTAAACCTTTCATAGCAAGTGCTCTTAGAATTTTGTCTCGTTCTTCTGGTGTTTTGCCCTTGAGCGGAGTTAGTAATCCTTCTGCTTTTGCTTTACGCATTCGCTCCGAAGGCGATGGAATCTCTGAAACTGCTTGTGAGGGTAAACGAGGGCTTGCTGCTATTTTGGCTATTAGAGATTTCTCCGATGGCGTCCGCCCTATAGGTAATGGAATACCCATATTATGTTGACCACGTAGTAGCTTTTCTTTTTTTGCAGGTGTTTTGCCCTCCAACGGAAAAAGTAAGCCAGCTTCTGCTGCTTTTTCATGTTTATCTCGAATAGCTTTATTTTTAGGTTCGATAGGTAAACCAAGATCGGCCCGAACCTTGTCAATTAGTTTCTTTTCTGAAGGCGTTTGACCCTCTGGCAGAGGTAAACCTTTCATAGCAAGTGCTCTTAGAATTTTGTCTCGTTCTTCTGGTGTTTTGCCCTTGAGCGGAGTTACTAATCCTTCTGCTTTTGCTTTACGCATTCGCTCCGAAGGCGATGGAATCTCTGAAACTGCTTGTGAGGGTAAACGAGGGCTTGCTGCTATTTTGGCTATTAGAGATTTCTCCGATGGCGTCCGCCCTATAGGTAATGGAATACCCATATTATGTTGACCACGTAGTAGCTTTTCTTTTTTTGCAGGTGTTTTGCCCTCCAAAGGAAAAAGTAAGCCAGCTTCTGCTGCTTTTTCATGTTTATCTCGAATAGCTTTATTTTTAGGTTCGATAGGTAAACCAAGATCGGCCCGAACCTTGTCAATTAGTTTCTTTTCTGAAGGCGTTTGACCCTCTGGCAGAGGTAAACCTTTCATAGCAAGTGCTCTTAGAATTTTGTCTCGGTCTTCTGGTGTTTTGCTTTTGAGGGAAGTTAGTAATCCTTCTGCTTTTGCTTTACGCATTCGCTCCGAAGGAGACGGAATCGCTGACACTGTATCTGAGGGTAAACGAGGGCTTGCTGCTATTTTGGCTATTAGAGATTTCTCCGATGGCGTCCGCCCTACAGGTAATGGAATACCCATATTATGTTGACCACGTAGTAGCTTTTCTTTTTTTGCAGGTGTTTTGCCCTCCAAAGGAAAAAGTAAGCCAGCTTCTGCTGCTTTTTCATGTTTATCTCGAATAGCTTTATTTTTTGGTTCGATAGGTAAACCAAGATCGGCCCGAACCTTGTCAATTAGTTTCTTTTCTGAAGGCGTTTGACCCTCTGGCAGAGGTAAACCTTTCATGGCAAGTGCTCTAAGAATTTTGTCTCGTTCTTCTGGTGTTTTGCCCTTGAGTGGAGTTAGTAATCCTTCTGCTTTTGCTTTACGCATTCGCTCCGAAGGTGACGGAATCGCTGACACTGTATCTGGGGGTAAACGAGGGCTTGCTGCTATTTTGCCTATTAGAGATTTCTCCGATGGCGTCCGCCCTATAGGTAATGGAATACCCATATTATGTTGACCTCGTAGTAGCTTTTCTTTTTTTGCAGGTGTTTTGCCCTCCAAAGGAAAAAGTAAGCCAGCTTCTGCTGCTTTTTCATGTTTATCTCGAATAGCTTTATTTTTTGGTTCGATAGGTAAACCAAGATCGGCCCGAACCTTGTCAATTAGTTTCTTTTCTGAAGGCGTTTGACCCTCTGGCAGAGGTAAACCTTTCATAGCAAGTGCTCTTAGAATTTTGTCTCGGTCTTCTGGTGTTTTGCTTTTGAGGGAAGTTAGTAATCCTTCTGCTTTTGCTTTACGCATTCGCTCCGAAGGAGACGGAATCGCTGACACTGTATCTGAGGGTAAACGAGGGCTTGCTACTATTTTGGCTATTAGAGATTTCTCCGATGGCGTCCGCCCTACAGGTAATGGAATACCCATATTATGTTGACCACGTAGTAGCTTTTCTTTTTTTGCAGGTGTTTTGCCCTCCAAAGGAAAAAGCAAACCAGCTTCTGCTGCTTTTTCATGTTTATCTCGAATAGCTTTATTTTTAGGTTCGATAGGTAAACCAAGATCGGCCCGAACCTTGTCAATTAGTTTCTTTTCTGAAGGCGTTTGACCCTCTGGCAGAGGTAAACCTTTCATAGCAAGTGCTCTTAGAATTTTGTCTCGGTCTTCTGGTGTTTTGCTTTTGAGGGAAGTTAGTAATCCTTCTGCTTTTGCTTTACGCATTCGTTCCGAAGGAGACGGAATCGCTGACACTGTATCTGAGGGTAAACGAGGGCTTGCTGCTATTTTGGCTATTAGAGATTTCTCCGATGGCGTCCGCCCTATAGGTAATGGAATACCCATATTATGTTGACCACGTAGTAGCTTTTCTTTTTTTGCAGGTGTTTTGCCCTCCAAAGGAAAAAGTAAGCCAGCTTCTGCTGCTTTTTCATGTTTATCTCGAATAGCTTTATTTTTAGGTTCGATAGGTAAACCAAGATCGGCCCGAACCTTGTCAATTAGTTTCGTTTCTGAAGGCGTTTGACCCTCTGGCAGAGGTAAACCTTTCATAGCAAGTGCTCTTAGAATTTTGTCTCGGTCTTCTGGTGTTTTGCCTTTAAGGGTCGTTAGTAATCCTTCCTCTTTTGCTTTACGCATTCGCTCCGCTTTGTCTAATATTTTGGCTATAAGAGCTTTTTCAGATGACGTCCGTCCTACTGGTAATGGAATACCCATAGCGTGTAGATCTTTTAATATCTTTTCTTTTTCTGAAGGTGTTTGGCCTTCCAGTGGCAGTAGTTTGCCCGTTTGAGCTGCTTGTTCATGTTTATCTCTTATAGCTTTAGTTTCAGGTTCAATAGGTGCCCCAAGATCAGTGCGAACCTTGTTAATAAGTTTAGTTTCTGATTCTGTTTTACCTTCAGGGAGAGCCAAACCTTTCATAACTTGCGCTCTTAGAAGTTTTTCTTTTTCTGAAAAGCTCTTTAAAGACAACTTCTCTTCTTTTTGTAAATGACCACAAAGTATGCAATTGCAGTTTTCGCAATTTCTCTTTTTATAACAGTCGTACAAGCTTTTCATGACTTCAAACATCGCATCAGAGTTACAAGTACAGCAACAATTGTCCTGTCCAGTGCCTACTTGACACCTGTAGATTTTTAATTTTGTCTGTCTGGGATAGTTAAAAGGGTTTAAGCGCTCATCAAACCGATGTTCAGAAAAGACATTGACAATAAATTTCGAATGAAAAGGGCTTTGTTCGTATTTTTTATGTTTTGAATCTTTCCGATGTCCACTTCTGTTTCGTGGCGGGGCTGGTCTTTTACGTTTGTTTAGTTCAGGCATGCTTGTTGTTGCTGCTGGTGCTCGAGCTTGCTGATTGGTGATCAAACTTTGCATCTTGGCCCTGCTAAATCTTGATAACCGAGAATCAACTCTAGGCTGTTGAGTCTCTAAGAATACATTATGCTTTATACGATTTTTCATTTTTTTTCTGTTTACAATTATAATGCTTACGTTTTCTGTGCCATGATATTGGCTTTTTTCTTGATTTAAATGAGATATTTCTTTTTGTACATGTTCATATGAGCTGATGCTATCGAAATCCCCCATTTCGTTTTTTTTACCTTTTCGAATCTTGGCTAACAGAATATTCTGCGTATCAAACCTTCTTGATAAAATATTTGATTAAAACATCCTTATTTTTCATCTCTATGCTATGGTTTTTTATTTGAGAAGGAATAATAGGATGACCATTTCAAGTTTATTCACAAATAATATTTTTTAATATCTTGGTTAAAGTTTTAGTTGGGCTGAAAAAAACACGAAAGAAAATCTAAATAGGCATTTATGGAATAACTAACTACCTATTCTGGCTCATCTTCGTACAGATAATGCTAGAATATAATTATTTTCTAAATTGTCAAGAAGTTGAATTTAAGAGTTAGTGTTTTAAATGTTATTATTGGAATCAATGTTGGTTATTTCATTATTTTCTAAGTGTATGGAATAGGGTTTGAACATCTTAGCAATAACATGTTTTACAGAATGTATTTAGGTCAGACGCCTAGAGCACTAATTTCTAATATCATTTAGGCATAACTACATAATGCCTGGCAGTAATAAGCATTTTCTATGGACAGCACCCAAATACTCCAGCAGCCGTCGCCTGATTTTTTAGTGAGTATTAACAGGCTCGTGACATCTTCGTGAGTAGGTTGAGTTCGAAGAGAGGCCCATAATTTCCTTTGTGAAAATTCTTAATAAAGCTAGCTATAGAGGTGCGCTGGTATAAAACATGACGATTCGGTGGGGTGTCGAAATTTTTTTTCCACACTAGGAATTTCTCCTGTATCGTGGGTGCGTTTACAAACATTTAAACTCACATACACAAACAGCCAGACCCGGAACAACTACCTGTAGGCCATACAAATATTTGTTCCGTGTGGGGATCGAACCCACAACACGCGGCGCAGCAGCCGATGGCTCAACCACCGCGCCAACCGTGTCGTCAAATTGTCTGAATAGCAGTAAGATTTTTATTTGAATAGTAGCATTTCGTCCACGACTTCGTCCGCTTGGATTTCATGCTTTTCCATTGGTACTTTAACATCACCTACACCCCCTTTAGAGCGTAGTTTTGAAAATAGAACATAGTCTATGTTACTCGCTGATAATGTAGCTTGTAGGTTCTTAAAGTAGTTTTTGAGTTTATCCATTGCAAACATACAGTAAAATCTTTCCTCTGTATTATAATGTAACCGAAATCAGGCAACACCGACATCCAACAATTGTAAATTTTACCAATATAGCTTTTTATATTGGTTAAGAGAACATTTCATATTTAGTTTTATTTTTCTACTTTAAATTACTTTAAAACAACTCGAGTTTTATTGCAGCTTGAGCATAGTTTATTATAAACAACAATACATACAACAGTCAGAATTACGAATTTACGAAGAAGAGGAGAACGAAGATTGAGCAACGAATTAAATTGAACGACTCATCTGCCAATCCTTCTCCAATCCCTCTCCATCTCCATCTCACTCCCAATCGTTCTCCAGTCTAACCGGTTGCAGCTGAATACCAGTATTACATAGAGCTATTGCTTATCTGACCTCCACAACCCAGTTCCTGGGCAACACGATACCCCTTTGCAAGATTTGTTGTCAGACTTTCGGGCTTCTGAATACTCGCAACTTCTCCAAAGATCTACAAATGACAGCCGGGAACAACGGCTTAAAGTGCTTTCCGAGGCACGGAGGAGTCTCGATATATAACGAACAGTCGCCCATACACAGACCGATCTCGCTACGCGTAGCTGATCCTTTAATTGATCCGTGCCGCTGTTACTTACTAAGACTTTTGAAATTTTAAGACTGATAGACTGATAAATCTTAACCTCTCGTAAAAAAAAACAATCAATGTAATAGAACCGCAACGATATTCAGTTTACAACGTTTCATCACCTTGACAAAAGGGGAATGATATATTGAGAGCGTCATCAATCCGCGAAAATTATGTCCTTGTATAACGCCAACTATAGGCAAGATAACACGTTCGCAAACCATGTTGTATGCGCGAATGAAAGTAATCATGCTCTTTAATCTTTTAAATTATCTCCGAAATTGTATGGCCAATTGGCATTCTATGTGGGGTAAATCGTTTCTCCATGATGTCCTTGTTATAGTAAAATATTTTGATAAGGATTGATACTTTATTGTTTAAATTAAATATTCATCCCAAAGTAAGTATGTCGAAAAATTACTTATTTAAAACATAAAAAGCTATGTAAGTCAAAAAATATAAAACGTTTTTGTAGAACTATTTAAGAAGAACCAGATTGCCATTCATTGTTTTCCATTTCAAAGAACTATTAAGGCAGCGCATGCAAATAATGCTGTTTTTAGAGGTATTATTTCCGACTTGCTAGACTAACATTGCGAATTCGGAGTGGAGGACGCTCCAGTCTAACCATCCGTTTTGTACGAATTTATCCAATTGTCTCGATATTCAAATAAAAAACTTACTGCTATTCAGACGTTGGGAGGAGGGTAGGTAGAGAGGACGTTGTATGAAAACATCAATTCAAAATGTTTGCAACCCTACGAAGCCGGAGTGGATCGCTAGTACACATTGCGATGAAGACAAAACACGTTATGAATCTTGTGAGAAAAGGGTGACGCGATTTACGGCTGATTCCAATAACCTATCTCGATCCCAATCTGGAGATCGACTGTTGGATGTAACCAATCAATGGCCGAGTTTGTAATGAATAAAATTGAGGGCGTAACAGACGCGATAGTTTTAAGTCCCGGAATGAGATTCGGATTGGGATACGGTATTTAAAGGTGCCGTTAATTAATAAATAATCATTCTAGGGCTTGTCGCCTGACCCCTTTATTGTGTTTGATTGAACACTCTATGCAATAAAAGATTCTTATCCCGATTTAAAATACGAAGCTTGTTCATTTTTTCGACTTTAAGCGTCACGTTTAAGAATTAATCAATGGAGTTTACCTTAGAATATTGAAAATAATCGTTCAAAAAGTTGAAAACGTGCGACTTTACGTTTATTAATACTTTTATGCTATTTGAGACGTTCATTAATTCTGCCACATCGGCACGTTGGTTTATTCCGAGCGCACGCTGACTATGACCATCTTCTTTTGTCTTTCAAAAGTAATTGTATTTTTAAGTTGAATGTTGTTTTATTTTTACTGCCAATATTGTTACCAAAATACTGGACTAGAAAATGTAAGTAACTTATTTAACTAAGTAAGTTGCGAATCAATGTCTCAATGGGTGCCTTCAGATTCATTAATCATTTATAAGTTAATAAACTACTCGTATTTTTTTAATTTCTTGTTACTCAATAAATATTTTACTAACTATTTTGTTTTTATTATTTGTGAACTCTATACCCTTCCAAGTGCTATAAATTCTCGCCCAAATGCACACATTACATTAACAGGATAGTTCTATGTATTAATTTTTTTTTTTTTTAATCGGTTCACTATTTCCTAACCAATTATGTATATTAGGTAGGTATTAGTTAAGACGGCTCTCTTTTTTTAGGGTACCGGACATAAAATGAAAAAAATTGAACACTTATAGGATCACTTCGTTGTCCGTCTGTCTGTCATGACCCTTTTTTTCAAAAACGCGTTGAGATATCAAGTGCTTGGAGCTCTAGAAAAATCATGCTTATTAGTCAACGTAATAATAAAATACGGCAGTTCATGTTAGGCCGGTCATATCTAACACAAAAAATCGCAAATTAACGCTAGTTTTGATATATTAAATATATTGTTAGGACCACTACCAGTAGCGTTTATCTACATTTGTAGCTTCACAAGACCTGTGCTAACTTTTGCAGCACTCGAAAAACCGCGACATTTTCGTATTTTTTTGGTATTCCCAATTTATACTGAGAATACCAAAAAAAATACTTGGGACTTATGTCCCAAACTATGCGTTTTGTTTATAACATATCCTATCCTACAAATATTATAAATGCGAAGGTTTGTGAGGATGGGTGGATGATTGTTACTCTTTCCCGGTAAAAAATCGGAACTGATTTTGATGAAACTTAACGGTTAAATACTTTATACATCAGAATAACACATAGGCTACAATTTATAAACATTTTGTGTACTTAGTTGGCGGAAACCTTTGCAAAAAAATCTTTTATGATACAGACGTCTCGCCGTTTTCAGAGAAGTTTAAAAAAATACAATATCATATGACTTCTTTTGGAGCAGATAAAATTGTCTCAATTCCAGGATTCAAGAAAAAATCCAGGATGAAAATTAGCTCTGAAAAAAACTAAACTACCTTATAATCGTAGATACCGAGAAATCTAGGGCGAAATAATCAGCGATACATCAACGTACAACTCCATCGACACAGTCACTTCATGCAATGACTGTACGAACTACCCCGTGGAGTTTCTAAATTCTTTGAAGTGCCTCTGGGCACTTGATTGCGAATCACTGAACTAGGGAGGCATAATGTGAAGGTCACAATTTTAACTGGAGAAGCTAGACAATGTGCTTACATTACGCATCCCAATAATACCCAATAACTTACCCATTTGTTGTTGCATTTTGATCAATGACGATCAATCGCAGGAACAAACGGTCAAACTTTAAAGGTAGCATGGATACATTTAAGGATTGCTCACGTGTTTGTTATTTGTCAAATGTACAATTATTGTACATGTTTTCGCTGAACGAAACAAATCATAGACTCCTATATTGCAGTAATTAGAACCGTCGAAACATATCGATAATTACCTATGTACTTTACCTCTAAACCTTTCAGTTTGTATTGTTTGTTACTACCGTATGACAAGTAAAACCGCTGTATTAAGTAATCCTCTGTTGAAAAAATGCGAAAGTTTCACAGCTAACGTGCTGAACCGTTTGTGATGAAATTCGAAGCCTGGGGAAGGGCTTTTTGATAAAAAAAAAACCACGTGGGTTCAGCCACGGGTGGAAGCTAGTGCTATATACGTTTTTACAAAAGACTCAATTGTTAAAATTTAAATATGTACAGAAAGAATTGACAACTTTCGGAGAATTATATCTTGGTATGTTTTGAACCTACAGAGCTAGTTCTGGTCTCACTACTCGTCTACTTTCTAAACATATCTTGTAAAAAACGCAAAGTTTAGTACTCATATTAAGATTACCATTATAAAAGTGAGAAATTTTCATGGAATTTTGCAAAGTTACTAGGTCTTATGAAGCTGTAAACTCGGATAAACGTAACTGGTAGTGGTCCTAATAACATATTAACATAATGAACTAGCCGTTATTTTACGATTTTAATGTTCGTTATCACTGGCGCATGTGACATGTTTAAACACTCGCAATTTATAGAGTACTTCCAGTTGTCGTAGGATCATGAAATTTGGCGAAAAGCGAGGTCTCATAGCACAAGCAACGGAAGTAGTCCAAACAAATGTGATTTTATCATTTAAAAATATGTTTTTTAGATATTTTAATTATTTTGGTGAAAGTAGCTGAACAAATACCTCACTATTTTACGGAACCATTGGGGCGTGAGTCTGACTCGAGCTTGTCCTTATTTTTTTTACTTGTACATGATGAGTTTTTCTGCTGCCCGATGCAGCTTTACCTATACTGCACCGGCTTTTAATAGAGAAGTCTCCCGACGTATAAATGGAAAGGTGCGGCGCCTGGGTGGCACTGTGTCTATCTACGTAATACAAATATCTATATAAAATGCCTCGAGAAATTCAAATAAACACTTTTTTTTTATATGTTCACAAGTGACAACAACAAGGCACACACATCTTACTCTTCTCAAGCCACTCACTACCGCTAAATAGAAGCCCACCGTTGTATTTTCAATGCCCATCTCCGTGCGGAAAATTGAAAGTCCAAAAGTGGGATATATATAAATAGATTTCCATATCGTTCGTTTAGGTATGACGTCATAGCAGACACTCTAACAGTAAACACTTTATCTTGCTTTCTTTCATAAGATTCAAAGCAGGTGCTGTCGCTGGAGAGCCGTACCTACAAAAAGTTGCCTCACCGAACATTCGTGTGGTGAGTCAAAGAGGCGCGGGTCGCGGCGGCGGCGCCTCAGCGCGACCCAGTTGAAACTCATCTTGTTAGATCGTGTTTCCTGGCTCTTACGGACATTTGGCATCATTGTGATAACTTGAAAAATTCAATATTTTCACATACCTGTCATCTGCCGAATCAAATCAACTGAATACACTGGATTTAAATAACCAAAAAATCTTAACACTGGTTTAAGTAGTTTGTGAGTAGCGTTACATGTGGCTTTTTATTATAATTTTATAAAAAAACAGTTAAGCACAGAAAAAAAAATATATGCGATTGTCAATCCATAGATTTATTTATTTTATGTCCACAGATGTAAAACTAAGAGGATATTTTTACGTTTTAATTTAAAGTAAGGTCGTGTTAAGAGTATATGAAACATGTCTAAACTAAGCTTAATATCATCATGAGCATAGCTTTTTCATAACTATGTTGGCATCGGCTTTCAGGCTAACCGGGTGCAGCTGAATACCAGTATGTTGCATAATAATGATAATTCGATGAATATTTTAAGTAACAATAACTATTTGTATAAATTTGACTTAAAAACCTATATTGGTAAACTAAATTGAAGATAAATAAATAAATTTTAATCAAGCTGTAAGTCCAGCCGAAATTTCGCAGCAACGGCAAGCGATCGCGCAATCCAGTCGGCCTGAGGTCTTTTTTAGGGTGCTCTTGGTACTGTATCGCACCCTGGGTACCAAGAATGCGCATATCAAACGTATTACGGTATAAAAGCAATCTACGCGGGCTTCTTCAAACATCCCTGAAACACTACTACAACGCGGCAACCCCCTCAGCAGCCTAAACGCGATAGTAAATTGTACTCGAAGGGTGCTGTATGCCTTTAATGAAAATTGAGCCCACAGGCTACACGCTACACGGAATAAAGCGACTTTACTTCACGAACGAACCATTGCCCGCTGTACGAGTGAAGTCAGTCAGGTGCGAGCTATCATATGATTGTCATTATCATCCATGAGGTCGGCAGTCGTATTGTGCCCTAGATATTTGAATTGGTTTACTCTATGTAGAGGAACATCATTCAGTTTAATGGTAGGCATCTCAATAGGTACACTACCGCTACCAGCGCCTTAAAGACTTCACTCGTCATCACATTGTATACAAGTCCATGTTGCAATGTAATAACTTTCGCAAATCCCCAAAAGCTTTGAGGCCACATGGCGACGTACTCAGCAGTACCATGTCGTCCGCATAGCGTTAGCTATTATTTAAGCTCACACCATCTATACAGCAGCCTGTCAATCAGCTCTTTCACGTATAGGTTGAAGAGCGAGAGCGAAGTCAACCTCCTTGTCTCACCCCGCACTCCAAACCATATATAGAACGACGCCCTATCTGATCTCTACGACCCAGTTACTGGAAAATAAAGAGACCTAAGTAAACGACAATCATGACCAACGGCTTAACGTGCTTTCAAACGCACGGAGGTTTCTCGATAGTAGCGGATGGTCACCCATTCGCGGACCGACTATTGACAAGCGTTGCTAAACCATAAAGAATGACCCGTAGGGCTGTCACGAGCAGGTAAACTAAGCTGAACGAACATTACGTGTAAACAAGGTTACACTGTAGTTTCTCTTGTCATGAGTGTCAATATAACTTCGGCACAAAACATGATAAAGTACTACAGTCATATCACGAAGTAAATATGCGTGGCGGCTTATCAGGATCTATTTGGTTGAATTTCAGACATCAGGCAGGAAAATAAGTTTCAAGGAGAAACCATACATTTGCAAAGACAACGACGCACAAGCTGATATTAAGAGAGAGCAGTACATGATTCTGGACCCCCCCAGGCTTGAAGTTTTCCTAATTTTTACGTTTTTTCTGATGCGGTGTCTGATGTGGCTTCATGATATCAGCGTTTGAATGGATGTCTCTCCCAACCTGTGCACACTAAGTTCATTAACCAATCGAACTTAATCACACATATCTTAATACTTACTTACGAATAATAAGAATCGAAAACTGTTTCACGCCGCCGTTACTGCGACGCATGATCCAGATTCTGAATATCGTAATCACAGCTCTGTAGGAGCGCGCCACACTGTAGTTGTGCCAGAACGCCGCCAGGTGGCATGCTTACGATTCTTTTGATGTCCAAACGATTGGATCCACACAGACACTATTCAGACTAACGCGGTGGTGGTGGCGGGCAACCACGCTGCAGGTCCGGTATGGTCTGGTAGTGACCTGACTAACCATAGACCATTACTTTATTGTTGTCAACCTGTGTAAACTCAGCTTTATATTTAAAAAGACTTGACGTTAGCTACCCAAACATTGTCACACCCTTGACAATATTATATTAAAAACAAGTCAAATATAATATACTGTTGACGACAAGTTTACTATGATTCGTTATACCAACATAATAATTATATTAAAGAATCCATAACAATAAGACGTCCAAAACTTAATTAAACCGCTTCTCACGTCGTCAAATACCTATGTAAACAGCTCATTCTAATTTTCACATCACATTTCTCAGACTGGCAATTTTTCTACTTTTTTTACTTACAATAATTGAGCAAACTTACAAGTTAGCACGACGTAACACATTATTTTTCACACGGATTAATATGTTCCTGTCACTTTTAATCACTTTGAATGCACTAATTATACGAGTTTTTAATTCGTCTACGTTTCGAATGTTACGGTCTCTGTGTCCGTACACTAATTCCTTAACACGACCCCAAGGGGGCCTAAAAATCTAGGGCCGTAAGGTTCGGCGATCTAGGCAGCCATACAATAGGCCCTCCGCGGCCTATCCAGTGATTAGATTAACATCTAGGTAAACCCCCAGGTTGGTTTTTGCACTACTTACTCGTCGTTGATTACCATACAGTTCACTGTACCGGCTACAAGCCTCAGTCAAACTTTCACCTTTAACGATGTAGCACACTATCATGTCCAAATACTAAACTGCCGTATACCACGGCATTGTAGTAAACTACCTAATTTGCGAAACAACGCGGGTGCTCGGAACTAGCGAAATGGTGCAGAGCGACACGTAAACACAGCGCGACGGATATCGGCCGACTTAACACTTTCACTAAAATGGTTCTCGCAAATTCATAGCAACCCGGCCGTCGAGTCCATCGGCATGATGATTACGTAACGGGAACCCTATGCCCAAGCACCTGGTAGCCGAGTTCGCTAAGCCGCGCCCACTCCGCGCCAGCCAGGTACAGGGTTGTCAAACGCCCTTGACGGCCAACAACATTTGTTACAGAACAAAATGAACTATATTGTTCTTTGTTTACATCTGTTTTTATTTGTTTTGTTATTTAATATCATATCGTTTACGCCCAGAGAACCTACAAAAAGGATATGCTTACATATTGCATAGGTTTTATCGCGGGCTTTGAGCGCGGCGACCGAATCAAGAAATTCCGTAACGAAAATAAACCTAAAACCCCCCACTCCGACCGGCACAGCGGTGCGGCGCGGCGTTGAAAGCCGTGCTTCGTCAAACGTCGTTTCAGTTCGGCAGACTTCGGCACTCGCGTGCGACTAGACGTATGCGTGTATTGACGCGGTATTTTCTAGATATTTAGAGGATATCAAGACACAAACTTTAACAGTTACCATAAACCTATAGTTTCAATGATAAAAATTCCTGAATAACCTACATGTATTGTAAGATAATAAAAATATTTTAAACAATATTAACTTCCCATTTATTCAATAAAAGAAAAAATAAACGTTTTCTTATCGGTCACCACGCTCAAAAAGTGTAACTTGAATTAATATCACAGAAAAAACTTGTGTATTGACTATAGCGGACAGTTCTATTCAAAAACTAGAAAACAAACTGAAGGAGAGAGGAGTAACAAAACTTTACAAAAACGAAAGAGGTATCTATATCTAATACTAATATACTAATACTATTATAAAGAGGTAAAATTTGTATGTAAGTTTGTATGTAGGGGGTAATGATCAAATTCCATATTTATTTTCACTGTTAGAAAGCTATGTATATTATTCCTGAGAGCTATAGGCTATAAATTATATTTACATGATGCATATTAGCCAAGCTATCGCAATGTAAGTCTAGCAAGTCTGAAACAAATACAGTATATTATGATTTAATAGTTGTTTAAAATGGCATAAAATGTATGGCAATCTGGTCCGTCTTAAATAGTTCTACAAAAAAGTCCGTGATACTATATAGTTATCTTTTATATTTTATCTTTTACATAGCTTTTTGTGTTTTGAAAAAGTATTTTTTTCGGCATACTTACTTTTGGATGAATATTTAAACAACTACGTATCAATCCTTATCAAAACACGTTATTTATAAATAATCTCGAGTAAACCCTATTTGCAATAAAAATCGAGTTGTTCAAGAGTAATTTTAAATAGGAAAAGTAAAACTAAATATGAAATGTTCTCTTTGGTCTGTTGGCTAAATTAAAATTTGTTGGATGTCGTTCTATTTAATTCTTTCGGTTGCAATATAATAAAGAGGAAATTTGTTATTGTTTGTTTGCTATGGATAAACTCAAAAACTACTTTAAGAACAAGTTACATTAATAGCGAGTAACATAGGCTATGTTTTATTTTCAAAACTAATAATAATAATAAATAAATAAATAATGCTGGACAATCCACACAGCATCATCTAGCCCCAAGGTAAGCAGAGCTTGTGTTATGGGTACTAGATGACTGATATACTTAATACAATACATTACATAGATAGATATTTTTATTATACATAGAAAATACCCAGAACACCCGGAACAAATATTTGTAGATCGTACAAACATTTGTCCCAAGGCGGGAATCGAACCCGCAACCTCTTGCGTCGCAGGCGGACCTTCGCCCGCCGCGCCACAACGGTCGTCGAAAAAACTATACTCTAAAGGGGGTGGTGGTGATGTTAAAGTACAAGGGGAAGGCGCCATGTTATGTTATGCTATGTAATATTATGTAAGTATCGTAGCAGCTAGCGTTCTGTCTTTTCTGTCTATCCATCATCTGCCTAGCCTTTATCCAACTATGTATGATGGGGTTGGCTTCCAGTTTAACCGGATGCAGCTGAATACCAGTAATGTCGGCCTATCCCCATAGATAGAAGGCGTAAGATTATAGATAGACAGTTAAAGAATAGAATTTATTTATTTGCGTAAAACATGTTATACAAGGTTACATGTTATCTTACAATGTGAAACTACAGGTTTGCTTTAATTCTTAGCATGCAAATTTACAGTCGAGAAATTCCTTAATGACATAGAAATTGTTTGACTGAGCCATTCGTAATATTTAGCTTTGATTTGAGCTCCGCAGCCCCGCTTCTATCAAAAAGTCTGCCTCTGTTAGATCCCTAATTCCGACCGGTATATCGAAGGAAGGAAGTCTAACAATTAAACACAAAATAACTTTCTGGTAAAAACTACAAAAACATAATTTGATGTCTCTGAATGAATTTGTGTAAAACATTTAGGATTACCTAGGGTCCGTACCAACAGGTCCCTATTACTAAGCCTACGCTGTCCGTCCGTCTGTCAGCCGACTGTAAACAGTTGAAATTTTCACAGAGTGTGTGTCTATTGCCGCTATAGCAACTAATAATGAAGGAAGAATTACAGGGCTGCCGCATACAAGACACGTGATTTGCTCCGACCTCAACAATAGATTTATCTCGAACCTCGTGCGATGATAAAACATAACACCACGCCTGTATTATCCATAGGGTTGGGCAGATGTGTATCAATAGACCCTATAGAACACCCTCGTTCCGCTAGTTATGTTTAAGTTCCATGTAAAAGAGGATGATCCTATTGCTATTAATTGGGCACACACTCAGGCCTCGGGCAGTTACTGAAAAATTCCAGATGGAAAGCCTAATTCGACGACATGGTTGGCGCAGTGGTTGAGCCATCGGCTGCTGCGCCGCGTGCTGTGGGTTCGATCCCCGCACGGAACAAATATTTGTATGACCTACAGGTAGTTGTTCCGGGTCTGGCTGTTTGTGTATGTGAGTTTAAATGTTTGTAAACGCACCCACGATACAGGAGAAATTCCTAGTGTGGGGGCAACGTATAAAAAAAAAAAAAGTTTGTTTATCCAACCTGGGAATATAACCCAATACCTCATTCTCTGCAGTAGCGCTTACAACGACCAGACTAAGTAGTCGGGCAAACAGTTACCTGATATTTTGTTATAATGAAAACGTTATTCAGTAACAATGTACATCAGAAAACATCTTGATAAGACACTACATTTTTAAGAAGTTTATCAAGTGAGCCGCTTGCACCGTGACCGTTGGGCAAAACTGTCCACACAGTGGGTGCCCGGAGATGGACGGCGCGCCGTGACCGGCCCAGGAAGAGATGGCGAGACGATCGGATGCGTGTTATGAGGACTGTCAATATGTAACACGGGCCAACAAAATTTTATAACAAGAAAGGTGCTTACTTATTCGGATTTACCTACCTACCGTTATAACAACACCATATTTATTTCTATTTGATTGTCGAGAATCTCTTAATTGCTTGTCAGGCTTTAGGTTGTAACATGTCTTTCCTAAATCTACATAATTATGTGTTGACAGTCATTGTGTGTCATAGTAACGTTTGTGGCAGTGAATCAGGGTGGTCCCGGGCGAAATTGGCGTGTCAGATTACAACATCGATATATCTTAAGTTACGATAGGCAGCTGTCTACATTAATGTCGTTGGAATCTTTATTAAATTATCTCACAGAATATAATAATACATGGATTAGTATAGTTTTGCCTTGTATTAGTAATTGTCATGTATGTTCAGTGTGAGAGAATTTCTCCCAGTTTCTTGAATAAAAGTCATTATAAAAATAAACCATTATTTCAAAAAGTTATAACACTATTCTCATAAATACACATTATTTCTCATAAATCAATCAAAAGAACAGACCTCGTCATACATTTTATCCATCCCACAAGCTTAACAATAACAAGACTTATAAGTGCCGCGTCCCAGTAAAAAAAAAGGGGTCTGTTTACACTTTTATTCTGAGAACGTATTAAGCTTAGTGGCTTGGGATAATAGTTTATAACAATGCTTAGTACAAAAGACCCTATCGTAGAGCTGTTAGAAGTGTTTAGTTTAACAGTATCGGTTATCCCAAACAAACACTTGAAAACAAGCGCAAAAAAGAACTCTAGAACTTTGGATTGCAATTTAATTATTTTTTTAAAGTGTAAATAAGAAGCAAATGTATATTAATGGAAAAAAGCGTGGGGTGCATAGTGTCAATAGTTATAAACATTTTCTATTTTTAAATGATTACTGTCACTCACAGTGGACTCCATGTATCGGTGTGTATTCTTCAATATTACATGCTGTGTGGACATTTGGACCCCGGTTCAGTAGATATTCAAAGATTTTAAAGTTGGTGTATACCAATTTTACGAAAAACGTTACAAAACGTTACAATTCAATTATTACACGCTTTTTATTAGCCTCACCTGTATGATTGTTTGTAACCGATACCTTTGGATTTGATTTTGACAGATTTCAAACGGTTAGATTTTGTTTAAAGCGCATTTTATGGTATTAACTAAGTAATGATCCAGCTACTTATATCTGTCAATAAAATGTTTATAACTAGTAACACTATGCACCCCACGCTTTTTTCCACTAATATTTATTATTACACCATGGCGTATTCTGCAGCAAGAGCGCAGGTCGTATATCCCGTCACGCCAGTATTAATGACATCATCCGTCGTGCTCTTGCCACCGCCGCCGCGCCGTGGTACCAGCTATTTTAGAATCCAGTGGCTTGGCACGCGGCGATGGTAAGAGACCAGATGGAATGACCATAATACCTTGGTAGATAGGTAGGATTTGGTGTGGGATGTAACATGTGTCGACACCCTTGCGCCATCCCATGGTCCTAGTACGGTGGACTGTGCAGGTGCGGCTGCTGCAGGTGCACAACAACCTAACTGGAAGTTGTATGTTTGGGCTGTTTGGGGTTGATAGTGTTTCAACCCCAAACAGCCCAAACATACATGCGGGCCATGGGGTCCGTGTGCCCATTTCGTTTTTCGAGAAATCGCGAAGCATTTGGTCGACTCTTCGCAAATCAGCATTGCCATTAAACGTGGCAATGCTGCCAGCCTTCTGCCCAGAAGGCGACCCATGCCAGCCTACTGGGCACATTTCCCGTTGACATGGATGCGGATGAATTTATCAATTCTCTGTCATTATTTATTTTTATTTTATTTTCTATTTTTTAGTTGGATTTTTTAGGCAAAATAAACAAAATTCACGTTCTGCGAACAGCCGGAATGCGCGCGAATTAATAATAACCGACTAACGCGGAGCCGGTTTTGTTCGGTTCATTACAAGTCATCTGTTCACTTGACAGAAGTAATATAGCTATCCTTGTTCTGTCTCGTAGACTCTGTACAAGTTTGAGCGAGAAAGATACAGTTTTTAGAAGTACGTAAAAATCTATTGTGAGCGACCTCGGGTCGGCCACAGACGGGGTTTAAATTTTCGCCGACCCCAATCTGGGTCGTCAACGCGGAGCTTTTGAAATGTATGAAAATTACGTAAGTTGAAAAGGTGCTTTTTTGTTTCTGAATATTTTGTAAATAACTTAACGTTAAGTGATAGGAGTGGCTCTTAAACCAATGTTCCAGTTGGAATTATAAGTATCAGGCAGCGCGTTCGAAAGTTATTGAGATATTTGTGTAAGTGAAAATGTACTAGGCCAATATTTGTGTTATTTTGTTATAACAAGTTTTATTTTATGAATTTAATACTTGAATAATATAAAGGGATGTATAAGGGATGTTTTCCAATAAGAATTATAACGATACATTGTAAAACAATTAAAATTTAAGGTTTCTGCTTAGCGATAAGTAAACACAAAAGGTATCATAGGTTCCTATTTTTGCCAACTTATCCACTTACGAAACCGTCATGCGATGGAATCCATTGGAATTTAACGGTTTTGCCACTTTCTCTCAATTTTAAACATATAATTTGGAATAAGCTACGGGCAGACCTCGTATTCCCGAGGTGCACCGAGCTATATGCTGCAAAGCGAGTCAACTTCGATAAACACTCCGAACTAGCAAACAAGTCCGCCGCCATTACGGATACTTTGCAGTTCAATGTGAAACTTGCTCCCGTATTAGATTAAGGATCAAAAAAGGCTGCTCCAGTTCCATTATCGTCCTTGGATCCATAACTGTAAATTTTATAGAATCCGTCATAGTTTTGTGTGACAGTTTCCGCAGATTTCTTCAATAGGTAGTGCTACAGAAGTATGAGATCTTTTAGGTCATGTTATATCAGAAATATTTAGGTGAATATGTGACTTAATATCAGTATTTGCCATCCATGTCGACAATGAGAACATCTCTAGAACTTTAGAACGACATAACGTTTGGTTGGACAACTGTATACGATAGTTAGCAACGGTTTTTCCTTATTGCGCCAATATTATAACTCCTCGCATATCGATGTTAATTGTGATATCATTGTAACGGTGTCACCGTCAACAATAGACTTAGCTTATAAGCAAAATTTGGCGGCTAAATATTTCCGTCGAATAAACAATGAGGCCAGACATAGCTCCGATTCCATCGCGTGGATTTGACAACTTTAAAAAAAACCGTGGCTCGGTTTTGGATTTAATTTAATTTCGAAATATTGGTGTTAGCGCTATAGTCAAACTTAAATCTTCCATGGTCTAACTGACTGCGAATAATTGCAAAATATAGACGTTTTAAATGCAATGGATGGACCCCCCAAGATGAACCTGCCAGCACCTTAATAACATTTAAAAATCTGATACTTCTTTCACAGATTTCATTGATCTGTTTACGCCATCTCAATGATGAATCTAACCAGAGTCCTAAATATTTAACAATTGGAACGGTTTCCAGGGTGACATTGTTGATAAAAACATTTGCATGCTGTAATGTCTTTCCTCTCGAATATAAGTATATTTTTTTTACATGGGAGATAGTTCCAGTCCTAATGCTTCCAGCAGATTCATTAAATTATCTATGGCTTCCTGAACATTTATGGTAAAGTCACATTTATTTCAGTTTAACACAACTGTCTTTAGGCTTTGAACTCAGAGTAAGGTGACTTGGTCAATGGGATATTCCTCCACAAGTCAGGAGTAAGGTAGGCATAGGTCTTGGCAAAAGCCGCATAAGTGGCCTTAGCAAAGATTCCGAGGGTTCCAGTAGAGCCACGAGCTGAAGTGTAGCAATCCTGGACCAGCCATCTGAATCATTCATCAATCATCATTGATGTCTAGTCCAGAAATATAGAGAACGAAATCATCGGCGTATTGGGATACATCATTCATTATTTTTTTTGCAAATATCACTAGTAACTATGTTAAATATTATTGGAGACATTGGGCCCCCTTGCATGTCCAACTTGTAATCGAAACATTACTCCCCACTTGGGCCACAGCTAAATGCCTCTCTCTTAAGTTTTCCCATACATTCCTATTTACACATAGAAGCCCCATCCCCATATCATCAAGTTTAGATACCACTTTCAATATGTAACATGTTTAAAAATTAACTGCATGAAATCCAAGGAGTGGTTTGAAATAAGATTTGAAAAATCACAATCCGCTTCGAAGATACTCAAGTAAACAATATTTTCACAACTCACAAATTACAAAAAAAATAATATGCACACCGTACATCGTGTAGGCAGCAGACCGCGCGGCATGCTTTTCACGGCGTCAAATACCTAGGACCTATGTATGTAAACAGTAATAAGTTATTCTAATTTTCCCATCACATTTCTCAAGCTTTGGACTGGATTTTTTTTACTTTTTTTCTCACAATAATTGAGCAAACCGATTAATAAATTATTAAAACCAATCCTTTCTTAACAGCTTAACTGCAAGACAACTAGATACAATAGAAAATGCATCGTTTGTCACCTGGCGTTTATGGTGTTATTGTTACACACAACACAAGGGTAGTTTCATAATACTGTTTTATGACTTAGTTTTCATTCGTTTTCACGTTTACATGTAATGGGTTAAGTTTATTGCTTTATTTAAAGATAGAAGCTTGAATGCACAAGTTAGCACGACGGACGTAACACATTATTTTTCACACGGATTAATAATTATGTCCCTGTCACTTTTAATCACTTTGAATGCACTAATTATACGATTTTGTAATTCGTCCACGTTTCGTATGTTACGGCTACTGTGTCCGTACACAATTCCTTAACACGACCCCTAGTAACCCCCAGGATGGTTTGTACAGCAGGTATCATTTTGGTTTAAATTGTTTTTTTACACTCGTCGTTGATCACTATACAATTCACTCATCACTGTACCGGCTACGAGCCGCTGTCAAACTTTCACCGCATACGATGTAGCACACTATCATGTCCAAATACTCCCGATTGGTTTACGGAATTGTAGTTAACTACCTTATTCGCGAAACAACGCGGGTGCGCGGAACTAGCGAAAAGGCGCAGAGCGACATGTAAGTAAACACAGCGCGACGGGTATCGGCCGACTGAATAGATGAAGATCGCGGGAGGGGAGCCGCGACACGGCGACTCGCGCCGCGCAGTTAGCGTGGCCCCTGGGTATACAGCTCGCATACAAATATTAAACTAAATTGCTTTTAGATGTGAAAAATAAACAAAGATAAAAAAAAAATTTTTTTTGTTATGTACGAGTTTTTCGATACCGAGCAACAACACTAAATTTGTAAGGTTGATTTGGTAACACCTTCATACCGTCCATCAGGCATGCCACAGTCAAACTAATAACATCATAACCATTACTGCACACATTCCTAAAGAAAACAGCTGCCTTTGTCCGTAGTCCCTGTACTTCTGATAATAAATATTAATGGGCGCCATAATAATCATTAAAAGGTTTATCAATTGATTGAATAGATAAAGGTATGTGAAGCATATTCAAGCTACGGTTATTACACATATAAACAGATTTGCAACAAAAGCAAGCATGAGTTTAAATAAATAAAAGATAAGCAAGTATAAACCGAGTAGCAAAACGCAACGGTAACACAGAAAATAAAGCATAATAATATAATCATAATAGCAAGATTTTACGAATCTTTTGTCACATAGCGAGCAGCGAACAAAAGGCAGGCGAGAAAGGAATGTTTACAAAAAATCAGTTACCTGTGTTACTCAAACTTAGCGAATCGATGTAAATAAACAAAATATCAGGAAGCCTCAACGACAGTGTTAACATAAAAACTTTTTGATATCTCGCTCTGTGTTGATGTGATGCTTAGGAGAAGTGACATTTTTACGTAAAAATATTTTGCAAGTAGTGACTTCATAATCATCAGGCTATACTAGTCCACTGCTGGACATAGCCCTCTCCCAATGAGCACCATAGCGCCCTGTCTTCAGCTTGCCGCATCCAGCATCTGCCTGCAGTCTTTCGCAGATCGTCATCCCACCTGGTCAGAGTGACTAGTGACTTAACCCACACAAATTCGAATCCACGCTCTTTGGCTAGAGCTTTAGTTTTGTTAAGGAGAATTTTGTTCTCAAGTGTAAGATGGTCGTTTACATAGATCTCTTAGTCTCCTCGAAGCCCCAGATTATCGGTGTTCAGGTTTTCGTGTTTTCTTGCGGCCATAAAATCATGTTTCTTGTGAGAATTGTGCACGGAACCAATTATATTTTTGTTTTGTTTGTCGTTACGCGTTGGTACCCTTGCTATATAATTAATCTAGTCCCTAGGGATGGGACAGTTGATAGTTTCCCCGATCTTGGCCAATATGGTGAACAGGTCTTCATCGCTTGACATGTGCACACCTTTAATCTTAATGTTATTTATACCTACTCAGGATCATTGCTCATTATTTTTTTGCTGCTCCTCTAGCTTTATATTTAAGCTAGAGGAGCAGCAAAAAAATAATGATCTTGTATGGTGAATATCTCGTCTTTGATATTTTCATCGACTCGGCTCCCTTCTCCAATGTTGTAACCCGACCTATTGTATACCTATCTAATGCCGGATGACACACCCATACGCGGTCGCATCAACATCAGCTCCACGTAAAAATTTACAAATATTGTAATTTTTCATTTGCGCGTGTTCTTACGTTATAGTGCAGTGAATAAGTGTGTGATTCACCAGGATTTATGTTGGCAACACCCTGAGCCTTCTGGATCAGAGGTTGCAGGTAGGCAACTTTGGAGCATTCCCTTCGCCAAAGGGTTAGTGTTTTGTATTACAAAGCTAAATTGCCTGTAAGGCCTTTGAATTCCACGTTTAACGACACCAAGATCACAAGAATCGGAGCACCAGAAGTGAAGATATAAAGCATTAAAATCTGCCCATCTTAACCTCAATACGTGGTTTTCGACGGAATTAACCTCAAAACTCCACGAGGCGTGACGTGATAGCCAAATCTACACAAGGAACGACGTCACACTACTCAATTTGTGCCTGCCTGGAGCCTTCGGAATCGGCTGGACAGTACCATTTGGAGCTGAATCCATATCATCATCTGCCAGGTACCATCCAGGGTAACTCTTACTCAAGAAACAGGATAACGGGATATTCACCCCCTCCCAATATCTCACCCCCTCCACCAGCTGAGAGGCAACACCCCGGCCACTTGTATTAGTTCCCGTAATATATAGTTCTATAGTTTCCGTGAAACCCCCCCCCCCCAACCCCCTTGTTGATTACCTCACCCCCCCCCGAAGCCTATCTCTGGAACCAGTAGAGATAGCTAGATCGAGTTTGGGCTCATTAGACTCGGGAGGAGAAAAGGAATAATCTGACCCCAGGGGAAAGTCCAAAAAGCACTTAAAAGAGGATAACCGGCAAGAGATCTTCTCAGGAAACCTTTGTCGCTGCATCCTAGCGTAAAGAAACAGAGCGTACATCCTGCTCTGACGCGCACCGGCGTGTACTCCGGAGCACAACGTAGACGCAGCCCATCGAGCGTCACGTCAGACTTTAGTTTTGTGTCATCATTAATTGTAGTTTCACATAATTAATCATAAGGTAAAAATAAATCAGAAATATGTCTTCCACCTCTAACATCCGAAAACTAGCTGCGGAAGTCGCACCTAGGACAGGCTCGCTGAGGACCAAGGTCCTTAAAAATGCCGCAAAGTCCACCTCATCCGAACGGCAACCACCAACTAAGCCCACTGAGCCCGCGACGTCGAAGGCAGCCTCAGAATCTGAGGTAAGGAGCGGAATGGCATTAGAAGTGGAAGCCCAGCCAGTGGTGTTTGAGGGCGGCAGTCACTCGGCGAGGACGTCATCGATACCTGACACGGAAGAGGCGGCGAAACAAGCTGCGGAGAGAATTATAGACTGGGCCCAGGTGGGAATCTCTCCGCCTCATCAAATAGTTTCGGACGAGGAGAGCTCTGTGGCCTCGTCATTGGAACTGCCGGCTCGAACGGCGCGCCCCAGTCTCCTTTACAGAACACCTAAGAGAGGCACGGGTGTTGAAATGGACCTTGCTACCCGTGAGGCCAACGTACTCCTTCAGAAAGGAAAAGCTGCGCTGGAGGAGGCAAAAAATACAAAGAAGGAAACAAAAGCAACGGTCCACGACAGCCTTCAGGGTCTGTACGAGATCGTTCTCTCCCTTGCCGACTCACGAGCAAGGCACAAATTTAACCTCGAGAAAGAGCGTGTCCGGAACGCAAAAGAATTGGTGAACATCGAGAGATTCCACAACAATGAAATAATAGAAATCAAAAAGAACCTTACAGCTGAACTCTGCCTCGCTCGGACAGACATAGTCGACATTTTAAGGGAGGCGAAGGATATTCGGAACTGGCTGGGTTACGAAACTGAGGAGCCTTACAGAACAATCAAAGACAATAAGAGGGCCATAGAGGCTTTGGTAAGTTCCATGAACCATCTCAAAGAAGCGGTCACGAAAGAGAGCACACCTGAGGCCATTGACCAGAAATGGGAATCGGTGAGGGAAGACCTCTCCCGTCTGACTAAAAATACCGTTGGAGTTACCAATCAGATCGACGTTCTTCGTCAGACCATCGAGAAAATCAAAGTGGACTTATCAGAGTCTACGTCACTCCAGTCACGTCAGTTAGAACCAAATTGTGTATCCGCGAAGGAACACATAACGGTCCTTAAACAACTAACAGAGGACATGGCCAAACTACATGAAATAGCCTCAAAGATCCTGGACAAACCGATGGCCTCCCCCCTCCCACCACAACCACCATTAGACCTTACCACTCACCTGAAGCCCCTGTCTGAAAGACTGGATATAGTCTCGTCGGACCTCCGCTTGTTGCGAGACAAAAAACCACCAACAAACGCGTCAGTGGCGCCAAGTCTCAGCACGGAACTTGTAGTAGCGGAGGTCAAGAAGACTTTAGCTACCATTGAAAAAGGAGTAACTGATATGAACAGAGCGGACAACTCCAACAACAGACAGGGCACGAGGACCTACGCCCAGGTAGCAGAAACGCCCAAAATTCCAAACCACACTCTGATCATCACCTCCACAGACCCCAAGCACACAGGGGATAATGTCATTGAGAAGGTCAGGGCATCATTGGACCTAAAACAGACAGGAGCTAAAGTCAATAAGGTCCGAATAGCGCGCAATCAAAAAATTGTGTTGAGTTGCGCTACTAAAGAGGATCTCCACCTTATAAAAGATCAGGTTCAAAAAAATCAAATTCTGAAAATCCATGAACCGAAACCACAAAACCCGCTTGTCTGTATCAGAGGAGTCCTGTCTATGTACAGTGATGACGAGATGATAGATTTGCTTAAAGCGCAAAACAAACACCTTCTTCAGAACGTCAAAATGGAGGGACAGACCGTCAGAATGAGATACAGAAAGCGAGCAAGGAACCCTCACGAATGCCATCCTGTCCTGGAATTATCTCCAGGTCTCTGGCAAAACTTCACACAGGCTGGAAAGGTCCACCTGGGCATACAGAGATGCCTAATAGAAGACCAGTCACCGCTAGTACAGTGCACTAAATGCCTCGGGTATGGCCACACACGGACACTCTGTAAGGAGACCAAAGAAACCTGCAGCTACTGCAGTGGGCAACATCATGAGCGAGCCTGCAGTATAAAAACCGAGGCTAAGCCACCAACGTGCACAAATTGCAAGAAAGCAAAAAGGGAAGGAGAAGTCCTTGCACACGTGGCCTTCAGCAACGAATGCCCAGAAAGGTCAAAATGGGATAACATAGCAAGGTCACGGGTGTCTTATTGCTGAGGGCGACCAAGAGAACAATAACACAGCCACGCTCCAGAATACAGGATTGGCAATAAGCAGGTTAAAGGTAATTCAGGCCAACTTGCAGCGCTCTAAACTTGCGACAACGGAACTTTATCAAGTGGCTGAACAGAAGGGAGTTTCAATCGCACTAGTCCAGGAACCTTATATTGGGAAGGCAGGTGTGATGAAGCAAAACCCCGGTACACAAGTCATCCAGTGTACCCTGAACCGGCAAAAGCCAGTTAAGTCGGCAATCGTTGTGTTCGGCAACAATTTGGAAATTATTCATGATCCCCAGATGGTAACCGAAAACGTGGCATCTGTACTACTGAAAGTGGGCCAGCTGAAGCTTGGTTTGATTTCAGTCTACTTCGAAGGTGATCAAGACATAGAGCCTTACCTCGCAAGAACAAAGGAGTTCCTTAACAAAATACAAACGAATAACACCCTGGTAGGGGGAGATGTGAACGCTTGGAGTCAGTGGTGGGGCAGCGACCATGAGGACCATCGCGGGGCAGCATACAACGCCTTCCTATCTGAGCAAGAGCTTCAGATCCTCAACACGGGACAAACCCCAACCTTTGAAACCTATAGGGGCGACAGGTTATATAAGAGCATCGTGGACGTAACTGCCTGCAGTGTGTCAATATTAGAAAGAATCGAGGATTGGCGTGTAGATAGAAATTTAACGACTTCCGACCACAACGCGATCACACTCTCATTTCGCCTAGAAAAAGCCTTGGTGCCGTTGAAACCTATTTCAACGCGGATCTATAACACCAAAAAGGCGAAATGGTCAGATTTCAGGACACACTTCACGACAAACCTGTCCAAACACAACATCACACCCGCCAGGTTGAAGGAAGTTACAAGCCCGGAGGAATTGGAGGCGCTGGTGACTACTTATGTCGACCTAATACACCGATCAGGCAAACGGTCAATCCCAAAGATTGGAGTAAGGAAGTCCGATACCAAACCCCCATGGTGGTCACCTGTTCTAGAACAACTAAAGCGAGAGGTCTTGACAAAAAAGAGGAGAATCCGAAACGCGGCTCCTAGTCGTAGGGAGTTTACAATCAACGAGTACGTACAGGCCAAACAGAATTATACGATCCAAGCAAAGGAGGCAGCAACAGAGAGCTGGAAGCAGTTCTGCTCAACACAAGATCGAGAGAGCATGTGGGACGGCATTTACAGAGTCCTACGCAAAACAGCCAGAAGACATGAAGACACGCTCCTGAGGAACGCCGCCGGCGACACTTTAAGCCCAGAACAATCAGCGGAACTTCTGGCAAAAACGTTTTACCCTGATGACTCAGAAGATGCAGAACAACAACACCACAGATCGGTCCGGAGACTTACGGAGGAAACGAATCAGATTGAAACTGAGAGTCTCTCGGTGGACGACCCACCATTTACACCAGCAGAGCTGGAAATGGTCCTTCAGGCACAAAACCCGAAAAAAGCTCCAGGACCTGATGGTCTGACGGCCGATATTTGCACAGCTGCGATTAACTGCAACAGGGAGGTGTTCCTAGCATTGGCAAACAAATGTCTCTGTTTGTCATATTTCCCAAAGCAGTGGAAAGTAGCACACGTGTGTATACTACGTAAGTCGGGAAAGGATGACTACACCCACCCAAAGTCATACAGGCCAATAGGACTGCTCTCGGTGCTGGGAAAGATTATCGAAAAACTCGTCGTTGGCCGACTGCAACATAATTTCCTCCCTATGCTCAACTCAAACCAGTACGGATTCATGCCGCAGCGAGGAACCGAGGACGCCCTCTATGTCTTGATGGAGCACATCCGAACCGAAATCAAGGATAAAAAGATAGTGCTTTTAGTTTCCCTCGATATAGAGGGGGCTTTCGACAACGCTTGGTGGCCTGCTCTGAAATTGCAGATGCTGCGCAAAAAATGTCCCAGAAATTTGTACGCTCTAGTAACCTCGTACTTGGAGGACCGGTACATCAGGCTAAACTACGCCAGAGCTTCTAGTGAGAAGGGTACCACAAAAGGTTGCGTTCAGGGCTCTATAGCCGGTCCGACGTTTTGGAACCTCATACTGGACTCGCTCCTGGAAATGCTGTCAGCTTTGGGGGTATATTGTCAGGCATTCGCGGACGACGTGGTTCTTGTTTTCTCGTCCCATGAGATCGATTCTTTGCAACAGACAGCTGAAAGCACGCTGCAAGCTATCTCGGAATGGGGTGTACAGAATAAGCTACGTTTCGCCGCCCATAAAACCAATGCAATGGTAATAACGAAGCGGATTAAGTACGATACCCCAGTAATACACATGTCTGGAACAAGGCTGAATCTAGTCGAGAAGATCAAACTACTGGGACTCACCATAGACCGTAAACTCACTTTTAATGCACACGTCACAGCAACTTGCAAGAAGACTGCCGACATTTACAAACAATTAGCGCGTGCAGCAAAGGTGACATGGGGTCTAAATAGCGAGATAATAAGGACTATATACGTGTCGGTGATAGAGCCAATAGTGCTTTATGCGGCAAGCACATGGGCTCCGGCAGCTGAAAAATTGATGATCAGGAAACAGCTAGATACACTGCAGAGAGGATTTGCGCTGAAGATCTGCAAAGCGTATCGCACGGTGTCTTTGACATCAGCACTGATTCTGTCAGGCCAATTACCCCTTGACCTCCGAGTGATGGAGGCTGCCACCCTCTTTAAGATCAAAAAAGGTCATACCGAGGAGTACCTGCCACCGGGTAGAGAGGTCGAGCGCAAAGTGAGTCCTCTGCAGATACCCCATCCATCGCAACTTATCATAACAGAATACGAGTGCCTAGAGAACTTGGACCGCGAAACCCTGAATGACCGCCAAGTAACCGGACCTCAAATATATACTGATGGTAGCAAAATCCAGGGAAAAGTTGGAGCTGCTCTTACATGGTGGAATGAAGGCAGGGAGACCAAGTACTCTACCTTTCGACTGGAACCCCACAACACCGTCTTTCAGTCGGAACTGTACGCTCTGTATCGAGCAGTCAAATTAGTGAGAACCTCTAGGATGACCTGTGTCAACATATTGAGCGATTCAAGATCGTCGCTCGATCTGATGAAGAGCCCATCCGCCACTCACCCTTTGGCACTCGGTATAAAGAGGCTGGTGCGTGAAATCCGAGAAGATGGTAGAGATGTGAGGCTGTTTTGGTTAAGGGCACACGTTGGTACTCCCGGTAATGAAAGAGCGGACGAGCTGGCCAAAAAAGCTGCACTCACTAAAAAGACAGCCCCCGACTACGATAAGGTGCCAATATCGTTCGTCAAGAAGCAGATACGGGAGGAAACTGTTAACAAATGGCAGCGGCGCTACGAGACTTCCAGTACGGGCTCAGTCACTAAAGTATTCTTCCCTACTGTCCAAAAAGCAAGAAAGATCCTCAAAGATATGGTACTAACACCTACCCACGTACAAATCTTGACCGGCCACGGTGGATTCGGGGCTTACCTCCACCGCTTTCACCTTAAGGACAGTCCCTCTTGTGTCTGTGATCCCAACTGTGACGAGACGGTATGGCACGTGCTCACCGAATGCCCACGGTTTGAACGTGAAAGAATAGACCTTGAAACTGAAATCCAGTTGTCAGTTACCCCGTCCACTTTGCAATCTATAATGGAGACTAGGGCCACTAGAACACCATTCTTAGCGTTCGCGAGCAGGGTCATGCGAGTCGTAGCGAAGGCAAATGGTTCTACACAATACTCTACACGCGCACAAGCTCACAGTCAAACACCTACACCAACATTCACGCAAACACTAACTCCCACGCAAACACCTACACTCAGGCAAACATCAACTCTCGCGCAGACCCTTATCGGGACAGAGCAGTCGTCGAGGCACTGATCCGCTTACTAACGCAATGACGAGTTGATGGCGCCTTGGACGACGCGGGTATTGCTCGGGGCCGTTTGGGTAAAACGGGGGAATAGCTAGGTGGAAATCCGCGACTGAGGAGAGAGTACTAATAAGTAAATTTTTATCATAGTATCACTTAAATTTAAGGACGTAAAATGTATTATCAGGATTATTTAATGTACCTATTAAGTATTAGCTTTAAGTATAGTTATTGGGGTTGAGGGGCCATTTGTTTGGTGCGGCATTACGGGCGGCGATGGCTTGTATGTGTGTTGAAGGTTGGGAGATTCCTGATTATTTATGCGTATGTGGGTCGTTATCGCTTGGGTATCGCTTCGGGTTGGTGGCCTCTAAACCCTGAAATTCTGACGGGATTTATTGTGATGATCGCTAAAAGGTGCTCTGGAGTGACGCCACTTGCACGTGGAGTTGCCCAGAAGCAAACAATGTATAATTATCAAACAAGGGCACGGACGTCATGTCCGTGGGTTAAATGTAAGGTAGGAGTGCGGTTTTAGTCAGTAGGAGTCTGACACTGCCCAGACTGGCTCGTCTGTGAGGCAGCTTGGGCGTCCATGAGGATTTCCCACTACTACCGAAAAAAAAAAAAAAAAAAAAAAAAAAAAAAAACCCGACCTATTACTATCGCACCACTCGCACTTAAGGAGCTTATGGAACTGCCTTTGTGTTGTGTGTAACAATAACACTATAAACGCCAGGTGACCGACAAACCATACATTTTCTATTGTGTCTAGTTGTCTGGCAGTTACGCTGTTAAGAAAGGATTTGTTTGAATGATTTGATTTTAAATAAATTTGACTTTAAATAAATAAATTCGAAAAATTTCACGTATCCTATGTACCTATAACTTACAATCTATTTTTAAATAAGCAATATAGTGCCATTGCTCTGTACGACTGCGGTTTCGTAAGTGCACTATTGCAGATTCCAACAGCATCACATTTCAAACCTGGATGTCGAAAAGCCTTGTTTCAGGCAATGTAAGCAATTCATGTAAGCATGAATCACAATTAGGAATCACCAGCTAGACTCGGGCTGTTCCCAGCTGCTAATTGAGATAACAAATACAATTGCAGCACAGTATGCCATGTATGCAAGCCTCTATGAGCTCTCTGTGAAAGTGAAGCCATCTTTGTTGCCAGTTTGGCAGCCACGCTGGGTAAGAGTCTAGGAAGTTCTAAAAACAAGTTTTAGAAGGCTGCTAGAAAATCATTATGACTATTTTTCGCGAACAAAACTTAGTATTAAACGTATTTTAAGCAAGACGGACTTTCAATACTGGTACTATTTGTACAATCCATAAATATTCTGACACCTCAGCGCCAAACGTTGGCCCACGAACGATATACAATACTCGATTACTTACCAAACATTTTAATTTGGTCGCTATAAAAGCAGCGATCGTGTGTGGCAAATGTTTGGCATTAGAGAATACATAGAATAGAGGTGGATGTTAGATTTTGCTGTAATTTTACTGTATAGAATTGGAGAATTTTTTAGTAGTGTCAATCGAAATCCTTGCAGCCGTCTTCTTACTGCAGCGGGCTGTGTTGGTGTGGGTGCTGCAGGAGCACAAAGGCTAATCGGCGCAAATATAGCAACCTTACTCATTATCATCATCATTTCAGCCAAACGGCGTCCACTGCTAGTCATAGGCCTCCCCAAAAAGTCCCGAACGATCGGACCTGCGTTGCCTTATCCATCGGCTTCCTAAGCTCTTCACTAGATCGTCGATCCACCTCCCCCGAGCAAATTATCTATGCTCTACATTATCAGCGAGTAACATAGACTATGTTCTATTTTCAAAACTACGCTTTCAAGGGGGTGAAGGTGATGTTAAATGACCAATGGGAAAGTACGAAATCCACGCGGACGAAGTCGCGGGGAACTGCTAGTTCTTAATAAAAAGGCGATCGCATTGATTCGGTCGCACGCAAGGTCGCTGTACGCACACTAACGCGCCGTGTCAGCTGTTGAGTGGAGCAGCGAGGGTCAGGTCACGGTAACATTATAATACAGTAGTATAACTAATAAATAAATAATGCTGGACAAACCACACAGCATCATCTAGCCCCAAGCTAAGCAGAGATTGTGTTATGGGTACTAGATGACTGATATACTTAATACAATACATTACATAGATAGATATATTTTTTTACTATACATAGGAAAATACCCAGATCACCCAGAACAAATATTTGTAGATCGTACAAACATTTGTCCCAGGGCGGGAATCGAACCCGCAACCTATTGCGTCGCAGGCGGACCTTCGCCCGCCGCGCCACATAGGTCGCCACATAACTCGGCCGCATGATAGAAATAAATGCTTACAGCCGCGCGGTACGTAAACGAAACTCCAGCATTTTAATTACATTTACCTACTTTCTGTTTCTATTTAGTTTTGTGATTGTAAATATCCTTTTTATATAAATAAATGAAACACATGAAAATAAATGATTACATTATGTACCTACCTACTAGTAAGTAAAATTATTTTATAGTCTTATCTTTCAGAGTTTCCAGGTAATTTAAAAAAACTTATGTCTAGATGCGTTATTGACGAATTCATACAACCAAAAACAGCACAATATTTCCTACTCGTCATATTAACTGATTTTTAGAGTCCGTTTGTATGAAGTTGGAATACTGTATTATAATATTACCGTGGCGCGCTATCAGCAGCTGTTGTGTAGCAGCGAGGGTCAGGTAATCGATCGAGTCGAGTTCAACGACCGAGTGCGAACGGCCGCCTTTTTTTTCTTTTACGCTTTTGTAATAAAGTTGAAAAACTATCAAAGAAATTTGAGAGATTGGGGTAGCTTGATGTGCTGCAGCTGGCCTCTGTACAATAGGAATACTGCCTTTGAAAAAATTGCCTTTTTTAAACTTTTTACAAAAAATACAAACGACTCCAAACAAAACATACTAAAAGTCAATACTAATAATACACAAGAAAGTGATATTTCGATTCTGTAGTAAACTACAGAATCGATTTTGACGAAATTTAGTCACGGCTAATGCCGTGAAAGTGTAACAGATACACAGACAGGCAGAGTTACTTCAATAACTGTTATAACAAAGCTGTACTCCACGGTTTCGTCCGCATTTTGTGGAAAATAAATAAATAAAATGGAACTATTGTAAAAATGTAACGGGAAAAGGAATAATAGACGAACGTTATGTAAAAGTATTGGAGTCTGTACTATATTTATACTACAACATAAAAAAGTACAAAAACAATATATAATTCAAAAAAGTCCTTAAACAAAACGTAAAGTCATTACAACCGTCAAATTGCTACGATACGGTCGCCGCGTCGCGTCGGTTGCTGGAACAGAGTACCGCGCGAGCGACCGCAATCTTGTGATACGAAAACGAAAGCCACATAGGTATTCTACACATCATTGAGTTTAATTTGTTTCCGACTATTCCTGGGATTCCACTGGTTCTGGAGCTAAAGGTCTAGCCTCTTTTATTTACGAAAACGTATTCGAAGTGTTATCAACCTCTTTTTGAACTAACATTATCAACATTTAAATTATTCTTAATAAAAAGGTGACCGTATTGATTCCCTCGCACGCACATCAGCTTTTGAGTGTAGCAACGAGGGCACGTACCGTGGCGAAGGTCACGTGATCGATCGAGTCGAGTTCAACGACCGAGTGCGAACGGCCGCGGGCCGTGTCAGTCGTCACAAGGTCACAACATATTAATATTATGCTGCTGATGATTATGGACATGTAGGCAGGGTTGGCAATGTTTAAAACATACGTTTAAAACACTGTTTAAAACAATACGAAAATACATATCACGTTTAAAACATAATTAAACACAATTTGTTTTAAACATGTTTAAAACACGTAAAAAAACACGACATTATAATGTGTTTTTTTTTAATAATATAATATAATTAAAACAAGGCAAAAAAGTTAGCTTGAGAAACTTCAGATCATGGAAATTGAGGGTTGAGTTGAAGAATAAGAGAAGGAAAGTTGATTGAAGTTGATTGCATATTAACTTTGATAATAAGAATAATAATTATAATTACAATAAATAAAGCACTTTTTGATTTTTTACTATATTTTTTTTTTCATTTTTACGTATGTATGTGTTTAAAACATGTTTAAAACGTGATTAAAACAAGGCAATTAAAACAGCAATGAAGCATTAAAAAAAAAACATGTTTTTTTTTCCATTTCAAATAAAACATGATGTTTTGTTCTTTAAAAAAAAAAATGTTTTTTTTTCAACCCTGCATGTAGGGTTCTCCCCACCACGTAGTTTTTTTTATATTTACATATATTTATTGCACAGACACAGCATTATGTATTATCATTTACGTTTATAATATAGCACTACCCAATCCATTGACGACCGATGTGGCGCGGCGAGCGAAGGTCCGCCTGCTACGCAGGAGGTTGCGGGTTCGATTCCCGCCTTGGGACAAATGTTTGTACGATCTACAAAGATTTGTTCCGGGTGTTCTGGGTATTCGCTATGTATAATAAAAAAATATCTATCTATGTAATGTATTATATTAAGTATATCAGTCATCTAGTACCCATAACACAAGCTCTGCTTAGCTTGGGGCTAGACGATGCTGTGTGGACTGTCCAACATTATTTATTTATTTATTTATTATTATCAACATTAAAATTTTTCTTAATAAAAAGGCGACCGCATTGATTCCGTCGCACGAACATCAGCTGTTGAGTGTAGCAGCGAGGGTCAGGTCACGGTAATATTATTATACAGTACTCCAACTTCATACAAACGGACGAAACGCGAGCTATACCTACGCGCCTCGATCTCGGGGTATAATAATACGCTCGGGTCGCAGACAGTCACGACTGTACGGCAGTGTCGAACGGACGGTGTGTTGTTTTTTTAACAATTACCGCGCGATTTTTTCTCTAAAAATCAATTAATATGACGAGTAGGAAATAATGTGCTGTTTTTGTATGAATTCGTCAATAATGCATCCAGACATAAGATTTATTTAATTAGATTTAGGTTTAGTAGCTGCAGGCAAACAAGTAAAAGATATTCCATTTTCTCCACCTTGTCCATGTTTCCCAAAACAATTTTTAATTAAGCTTTATATAAGAAAGCGGATTTATTTTACTTTAAAATTTAACAATAAAGTATTTCGTTCGACTCAGTCGACGCGCAAATATCCATGTTTTTTTAATTAAATCTACCAATCAAAAAACATCACGCATTTTTATTGAACACTTCCTATTCAACATACAAAGTATTTCATTTATTTATTTAAAAAGGATATTTACAATCACAAAACTAAATAGAAACAGAAAGTAGGCAAATGTAATTAAAATGATGGAGAATTATTAAAATGTAGGCATTTATTTCTATCATGCGGCCGAGTGATACTACTGCATTATAATATTACCGTGGTCAGGTGATCGATCGAGTCGAGTTCAACGACCGAGTGCGAACGGCCGCGGGCCGTGTCAGTCGTCACAAGGTCACAACATATTATTATCCTGCTGCCGATGGGATTATGGACATGTAGGGTTCTCCCCACCACGTAGTTTTTTTTTATTTACTTATAATTATTTATTACACAGACACAGCATTATGTATTATCATTTACGTTTATAATATAGCACTACCCAATCCATTCACGGCATCAATAATGTTTACATTATAACAACGGATGATGTCGGAGTACCATGCCCACGTTGATACAGTGCGAGCGTGATATTATGACGTATGGCGTACTGGCTCGTCAGGCGCGACAGAGCGGCGGCGGCGGCGCGGCGCGGCGCGGCGGCGGCGCGGCGGCGGCGGCGGCGGCGCGGCGCGGCGGCGGCGGCGCGGCCGGCAGTTTGTTTTAGTAGGTCAGTAGGTCATAGACCTCACCGGTGATCGCGCGTGCCCACGCAATACGCATGTTTTGATTGTTTGTTGATAAGTTAATTCCGAATCTCTTCTTTTACGTGTTTTCAAAGTCTCCACCACTTGAATGCACAAGTTACATCGCCGCACAATATTGTCCCGAAGCCTGCTCAGCAAATTTCGTTCAGGATCCAGAGCCATGGCTTTTAATTTGCCAAAGGCGGCAACAATACGATTCCACGGCTGATCGTTCCTTTTCAGCACTTGATGAATTGTTCTATGGCTCACTCTGAACACACGCCCGGCTATTCTAAGGCTGCAGGTTGGGTTCCGATCGAAATGTTCCACGACGCGTTGTTCGAAATGGATGGAACGTGGCGCAGAGCAACTCCTTCGTGAGTGTTGGGCACTATGTGCTGGTTTTCTCTGATCCCTTGGACAACCCCCAGGATGGTCCGGCCATAAGTTCGGCAGATGCGAGTTGCGCTGTGTCTCTCACGATAAGTACGTAGAGTCAAGGCTGCATGTTGGCGGCATTCGCCGTACAGTAAAACCACGTCTGTATACTCAGCAGCACTGTAAAGATGTTGTTGTCTTGGCATTTTGTTTAAAACACACGCGTACACACAAGTCAAGTACCTAGTGTCGATTTCACCGTTAAAAAGTAGGTATTACAAATAAATTTAAAACACAATTTACACACACAAAGTCCAGTAGTGTCATGACATTTTTAATAGGTTGCTTCCTAAAAGTAGAGTATAAAATAACCATTTCACATGCTATGTTAATGTAAAATTGTTATTGTTTATTCTACTTTATTCATTTTATGTCGAAATCTACCTAATAACATTTAATAAACAGCACATTTAAACAAAACAGCTGTATAGCTTTACATACTTAGGGATATCATAATAGAATTATCATAATAGAACGATAATTCCAAAAACACCACTCCCTAAGTATTTAAACCGTAAAGCATTTTTTGTTTATCGGCCATTATTCCCTTTAAAAGAGGTTAAATAGTCGATAATAAGTCCATCCCTACGTACGCTCAATGACCGCCTTTGAAAAACGCCGCATGCGGTGCCGCGGCATTAGTCAAAGGCGCCATGGCTCGTGCCGCCTATTGTTAAAAACACCGCCAAAAGAAACCGTTGCCGATGTACACTCATACCGATTTTACATTTTAGGTAAATAAGTAGAATACGTAACAGAGCGTCGTGATAGTTTGCACTGTGTGGCAACGTCGCTTTTCAATATCAAAGGATTCAAGTTCAATGAATCATTGACCTTTTGGTCCAATTATACAGATATTCAAATTTTATGAAAATAAGAACTGCTCTTTTTGACCTAACTACTGGACCGATTACGATTTTTTTTTCTGGTATCGTCAGAGAAGGTGATAGCAAGTATGTGGTTTGATCCCTAGCATAGATGTGGTATCCATAGTGTATAAGTATAATGCGATTCAAATCATTCAAATAAGAATTTGATCGATTTCGCGCCATATTTTGACGTCATAGCTGTCAATTCAAACAAGTTGGGTAGGGTGAGCAAAACAAGAATTTTATAAATAACATTTATTTACAACGATTTAATGAAAAAGAAGTAATAAGGGTTCAGGGTTTTTTTGCATGCAAACTCTTTTTTTTTTTTAAACATTATTATTATTTGTTATCTGTTTATTTGAAGAGAATAGGTACATTACATACCTAGTAGTATTACATACCTAGTTACTTACCTAGTAGTAACTAGGAACACGTTAAAACTGCTTGGTACTTTAATTAATTATTTGCCTACTAAATCATGACATGGTGGCCCATGGCGACACGAAGTGCTGGCGCTCCTGTATCCTGAGCCCAGACGTAAACATCCTGGATAGGCTCAAGATTCAGCATGGGAAAACAACGAGAGCAGTGTGGCGACCATTTTTATATTAGGATGATTAGTTAGTCTTTTACAGACCTTTGTTTGATACAGTCGTTGTTCCTTTGTAATATTGAGAGTTTAAATTATATCCTTTTACCAAATACCTAATTTTTGCAATTAAGAGTAACTTAAGTATTAAGTTAAAAATAGTTGACATCAGATGTGGTACGCAATGCCCACACGCACAGCTATGGGTAAAATTACGTAATATTTTAGGCGTTTATTACGCTTACTTTAAGCGTAATAAACGCCTAAAATATTACGTCTAGGCTCATGTTCTAGCAGCAGTAATAGTGCCAGGATTTCTTCACCTTCGCAAAGGAAAACAGTTATCATGTAAGGCTGATACCTACATCAACTATGAGTGCAAAATATATTTTTTAATAACGTTACACACGAGTTTGATCCGTGAGCAAAATCAAAATCAAAATCAAAATTCATTTATTCAAATTAGGCTGAGAATCAGCACTTTTTGAACGTCAAAGACGTTTACATAAGACAGTCCTCCAAAACGCCCACCCTTCACGAGCGACGATGTGAATGCTGGTTTCATCGGGTCTTCCACTAGAACATTTATATGGGCCCATGAAATGACCTCTTATAAAGCTCTCATTTTAGTAGATAAAGAATCACATAAAGTGTGAAATGTGTCACTATTAAGATTGGAAAATCATTAGACAACGTGGAAAATGGCGGACTTAAAAAAAAACAATGCAATAAGCAGTTTTAGAAGCAGTCCGAATGTGTTAGAATCAGTCAGATAACTATTATTTTGAAAGATGTTATTACTTAAAACCCGATACAAATTAGTTTACTCATGAGTATTCTTTGAAAATTAAATTTAATTATAAAATAGATCTTTGGAATTTTCGGCACAATATATTTCTATCATTTACGGCAATATGGGAGATAGTAGTACAGGTAAATCGATTGAAAATGAAATTATTTTGATTTGCAACAGTTTAAGTAGCTTTCCACGTGGTCGAAGTTATAGATCAAAAAGTACGAAAGAAATGCGCGCGAATACGCACGATAGTCAGACGAAACTAGTCAGCCAGAATCAGTGAACTTAGACAAAACAAAATCGGAAACAGATCTAGTGTAATCATACCGGCAGTCACGGTAAACGGATTCAGTGTCATTCGAAAATAAATGTCATTATTGTGATATGCGAATTTATTCAGAAACAAAAAGTGTTTCCATCCCCTAATTTATGAAATAAGTAACATGAGTACCTATTAATAATTAATCTACGTTAACAAGCATAATATTGATACAGTGAGTTTATACTTACATCGCTTATTTTTTATATTCAGTGGAAAACATTGCGCTATCTACACCTGTTTCCTTGTTAATTTGTAATCCAGATAATAGTTTATCTGAGAGTTATTTATTAAGTGTCTGAGTTAGATTGATTTCTTGGGTAAACCTAACAGATTGCGAAATTTTGATGGAAAGCCATGCGATGGAGCGGTCTAACCTAATGTACTCGTGAGTGGGCTACCAACTCTAGTTTGATTAACCGATTAAAATTAATGAAGTACAGATTATGTAACATAATTGTTGATTTTGAATTCGATAGTGATTCTCTTCTGATGAAAAGTAAACAGTAAGTGCGAAATGATAATTACCGTAACTGGTTCTGAACTAATTCAAAACCCTGTAAGTATTAAATATTCGCAGAAAGAAAGGTTCTTCGCAAAATGGTGGAAACGTTTTCAAATAATAATATCATAGGGTAATGCAAGTCACCAAACGCGAGCCCTGCTGTATTATATATATTCTTCATATTGAAAAGTATTTCAATATGACGAATATAGGGAAAGACTACATTGATTGAGCGCTAAATAAGATAACAGTTAAAGATCCCAATGCCGCGAATTGAGGAACTTATAGATAAACTTAACTCGAGGTATGCTTTACTAGAGTAGATAAAAAAAGCATATTATCAGTTCTTAATGTACGAGTACCTAACACCATCTATTGATAAAGAATAAAAAAACACGTTTATTAAAGATGGGCTTATCAAAATTTGAAGACTTCCGTTTTAGCTGCTAACTATGTATGAGAATTGTGACGGGAAGTTGAAGAATCGAGAATGTAAATATGTATTTAGATGGCGGACCGGCTTTTTGACAGAAATCGTCGGCTGACCATGGGGCCGCATGTCCGCAACGTCGTCGCGCAGGGAAGGGTTGCCCGTTCCCTACTCAGACCAGTGCTCTCGTCCCGCCTCCCGCTGCGCGTCAAGTTGGGCGTATATAAAACTTATGTGCGCCCGATACTGACGTACGCGGCGCCAGCATGGCTTGCCCTCGCGAGCGAGTCACATGTGCAGCTGCTCCGCGCGCAACAAAACCTTGCGCTGCGGACGATCGTCGGTGCTCCTCGCTTCGTGAGGAACCAGGTCATCCAGCGCGACCTCGGGATTGAGAGCCTGGACGAGTTCGTGCGGCGCCTTGCGAAGGCCATGTTCGCGCGTGCCCACGCATCTGCTTGGCCCCATGTCAAGCACCTAGCGCTATGGCACGCGTGGCCACCCGACGGCCCCGCGACTTAGTTGCGGACAGCGACGCCCCCACCCCACCGGACTTGAAGCTCGGCTAAGCCGTACCAGTTTACACGCGGCTTAACCCTACACTACTACTCCACAGACCATTCTCACCAAGGAGTGTGTAGTTGCCTAAGTTAGTATAGGTAACGCACACTCTCGACTCACACAAGCGCGACTCCACATGCGCCCAAACTCACGCGTCGCACCGGTGGTACGAGCCCACAGTGCGCTGCAGACACTGGGCGGTGTAACACAATTACAATACCGCCCACGCACTCATTTCGGCACTCCCGCCCAATCCACAACCGGCTAGACCTGGAAATGGGGAGGATGGGGGCCACACACCCCTCCTCCGTGGGTGCGTCTAAGTCGGCATCTCTGTCGCTGGTCACCCCCGCCGGGCCTCCCCCAGATAACTGGGGGTCTTCCTCAGGGGGGTAGACCGCCGGGATGCCGTGAAGACAGCGACACTGAGCTGCGGCGCTGCCCGGCAGCGTCTGTCATGCTACAGTGTCGCGGCGCGCCCACGGGAAAATCTACACACATGCAACCATCACACAAAGCGGGTTAAACCCCGCCATCAGCCGCGCTTATAGGCTACACAATGAGGGGCCCGTATTTACGGGCCAACGTATAGCTCCTGCGGGAAGGGGGCGAAGCCCCGTGACCGCCTGCCACGCCCCCTGACAGGGGCGTCGCGATTATCTATTAGTTCGTTCGTCAAGTATCTTGGAATGTGTGGCTTATCTTTAGTATCTTTGTGTTTTTTATATTGGTTAAGAACGGGTAAGTAATAACATATAACAACGGAACCAATAATTTTATTGAATATAGTGATTAGTTAATATAGTGAACGATTGATATAATTTTAAAATAACTATTTTTATAATCATAAATTACTGTTGGCGATCGCTGAGCTCCCTTTACAAAGTTAAGGGTGACGGCATGGTGGCCCATGGCGACACGAAGTGCTGGCGCTCCTGTATCCTGAGCCCAGACGTAAACAACCTGGATATGCTCAAGATTCAGCATGGGAAAACAACGAGAACAGTGTATCGACCATTTTTATATTAGGATGATTAGTTAGTCTTCTACAGACCTTTGTTGGATACAGTCGTTGTTCCTTTGTAATGATGAGATTTTAATTTCATTATATCATTTTACCAAATACTTATTTCAATTATGAGTAACTTAAGTATTAAGTTAAAAATAGTTAACACAATATATGATATCAAAGAATATCGCGCGCGCGACTTAGACCAAAACAATCGCAATTTTTTTCAATCAATTCTATGTAACATCACAGAAATGGTACAACTCGACTTAAATCACTCGTCTCTCGCAACCACAACGCGATGAATGATGGTGCGCGCACGCGTTTTCTAGGTAAGTCTAGGTACCAAGTCTAGGTACCATATAAATATCTGCTAGGTACCTACTCGTACCTACCTACGTCAAGGCGCACGCGTGCCGCGCTTTCGTGTGCCAGCACATCAAGCTATCCCAAACTGTTAAAATTTCCTGTTGAACATGAACCTTTGTAACAAAGTTGTAAAACTATCAAAGTAATTTGACAGGTGGGGTAGTTACATGTGCTCCCGGGGATCGTGGAAGGCGCACTACTTCCCATGATCCCCAGTGCAAGTGTAGCATGGGAAAACCAGTCAGTAAGAGTGACAGACCCCTCAACCCGCCCCAGGGCGGAGTGCATCCATGAGGATTTTCCACCTCGTGCTAGCCTTTGTATAATACGAATATTGCCTAGTGACAAGATTACTAGGTACTTACCTACCACATTTAAAATCATGTTGAATTAATCAATTTGCGGTTACGATGAGGATTGACATAACTATAATTATGTTGAAGCGATCCAATTAATGAACTTAGGTAGGTAGGTAGGTACCTACTCACGCTCATTCCTGATGTGAAGACAAAAACGTGAGGTAAGTTTAGTTATAGTTTATGATCTATATAAATCTTAATATATATATTTCTTGTGTGCGTGTGTATGTGACTGAACTCCTCCTAAACGACTGGACCAATTTTGATGAAATTTTTTGTGTGTGTTCGTGGAGATTCGAGAATGGTTTAGATTTACAATTGGACCCAGTAGGTGGCGCTGTACGGGCAGGACAACGTCTGTTCGGTCCGCTCGTTATATATATATAAATACAGGGTTATAGGTTAACTCGACCTAGATCCTTTAAGAGGTTTTAGTTTTTATCATTCCTAACTGATTTGACTATGAAACACCCCACCCGCAACCTAACCCATATTGAGATATTGGAGTTTGATTATTTTTTAAATAAAATGAAGATTTTTAGTATAATCGTCCTTTTTTCGGATTATGTGCCTCTAATTTATAATGTTTTTTGCTATTTTTGTGATAATAGATCAGTTTTTTTATTAATCTCAATACAAAAAAGCAGGTAACTGAACCAACTGGGAAGTAGTCGACGATTGAATGTTTAAGAAATATACAAATTTGTATAAACATATTATTTCTTTTAAGAATATTTTAATAACCGTCTATGACAGTTATGCTTAAGATGTACTAAATAAAATCGTTACGTACTTATATCGTACGTTTCTTTAGCTATCCAACAAGGTATAACAAGTTAGGGTATCATCATGATTTTCAGAAAAAAACTGTGATGTAATGCTCTCAGGCAGTAGTAAAAAATTACTGTACTTAAGGACAAAGTGCAAACTGCGCCGAGTCTTCTCGTCATCCATACCACAATGCTTAAAAACGAAAGTTTTTAATGAGTGCGTCCTACCCGTCATGACCTACGGAGCCGAGACATGGACACTCACGGTAGGGTTGGTGCACCAATTCAAAGTCAAGTCAGATAGGATTCGAAACGAATACATCCGACAGAGAACCAAAGTCACCGACATAGCTCAAAGAATTAGCAAGTTGAAGTGGCAGTGGGCTGGCCATATCTCGCGAAGAACCGACAACCGCTGGGATAAACGTGTTCTTGAGTGGAGACCGCGACTCGGCAAACGTAATGTAGGACGCGCTCTGACCAGGTGGGATGACGATCTGCGAAAGACTGCAGGCAGATGGATGGATGCGGCAAGCTGAAGACAGGGCGCTATGGCGCTCATTAGGAGAGGGCTATGTCCAGCCTGCCTGATGATGATGATAAATTCAAAGTTATCATAATACCCTCTTTCGTTCAAACTTGCACCGAGAACAGACGTGTTACTAGTTATTCTAAAATAAAAGTTTCACGCATCACGCGATAATAGTGCATAATTCTAAGTAACCAAGTGCTTATTGTCCCGCTTACAAGCATAAGGTGTTTATCTAAGCCGCGGAGGTGCGCCCCTGATCACCCGCGCCCCGCGAGGAAAAGAAACAGTGGTCATAATTGCCGTCCTGCTGTCGCTCCGCTGCTACCGACCGCGCTACGCCGCGCGCTCCGACGTCAGCGCATACTGCTATCACGCATTCTCTACAAGACCGGTTTCCGCTACGAAGTTCCTACAACGACGACTCGCTTGTACAAAGATATCGAGGTATTTATAAACATACTTAATTACCAATACTGCAAACTGTCGGGAACACTATTAATAGTGTTAAAGGTACTGAATAATGGAAAGTCCTAAGGATAAATCACATTCGGAAGCGGATGACAGTCTCATGGACACAGACTTGCATACCCCACCAAATTACGTATCTCAGCGCAATAAGCCAAGTAGGGGGGATATGGATGACTAGAGGAATTCAAGCACGAAATCAGACAAATGATGACGTTTTTTTTCGATAAACAGAGAGAAGAGATACAAAAAATTACCTCAACCCTAAAAGAAATACGACAATCGAACCATAACATAGAAGGCTCGATAGCTTACCTAACTGCACAAAATAAATTCCTTAATAATAAAATCCAACTGCTGGAAAACCAGGCCAAAGAAGATAAGAAGCAAATAGTTCTGCTTGAAAATAAAATGGGAGGACGAAAAACCAATTTTGTAGTCAAGAATGTGCCAAAGAAACCCAGTGAGACCAAAGAAGATCTTATTGAGATGATGTTAAGCCTTCCTCATACCTTAACCTGTAACATTACTAAGTACGACATAAAGGATATTTATAGGGTGCGTGGCAAGGAAGCTGATAAGCAAAACACCCCTATCATCGTGGAAACGGGCTCCACTCTTTTGAGGTCAGAAATTCTAAAGATGGGGAAAGCCTATAATATAAAGAACCAAACTAGGCTATGCTGCAAACACCTGGGCTTCAAAACGCAGGAAGACACCCCTATCTTCTTATCGGAACATTTAACCCCAAAAGGATCACGACTTCACTTTCTTGCCCGAGACTTAGCCCGATCGGGAGCTTACAAGTTTTGTTGGACTACGTACGGTAAAGTGTTCATAAAAAAAGATGAGCATGCCAAAACCATACCAATTACATCTGAGGCGCAAATACATCACCTATTAACAAAAGAATGACTAGCCATCTATCACATTGGTGCACGATATTTGCGAAAGTTACATGAAATACCACTATTAATTGACTACGTAAAGTCTTGTTATTGTGAATGTTTTGTAATAATTGAGATATACTTACCTAGTACTTCTATTAATTTACGTTTAGAATTAAGTTGCTTTGTTATACACAAAACGCACACACTATCTTGCACACACACTATCATACTACCTTACACATTTAACTCAATCACATACTTACAAAAACACACTATACAACACACTATACACCTAACATACACTTCCACTTATATTAATATATATTTATATTTATCCATAATCCCCAAACGAAAATCCACGCAAAATACATGGCGGTTAACTATACACGTACACGCAAACTACCAACAACCTACCTTACACATCCAAAACACGTTTCTAAATATGACATCTATTCAACGCCGCTACACATCTCAATGACTGACACATTATCTACTGTTACAGATATAGATACCATGGAAATTGCCCGTACGGTTGCATGCGATAGCTCAGAATTATGCAACCACGTCAATATCAACAAAAGTGACCTTACCATCTCCCAAAACATAAGAAGCATCTATTGCAATTTTGATGACTTTGTACTTAACTTGTCTACTCTTAAATTCGAAGCTGACGTTATAGTCTTATCGGAATGCAGATTGACTACTAGCAAACCTATACCCCAACTGACTAATTATTTATCGTACTCTACAACGCGACAGATCAATCAAAACGATGGGGTTGTGGTATATATAAAACAATCCCTAAAACACAAAGTTAAGGAGCCTGAAATTTCCCAAGCTTCCTGTCTACAGGTAAACTTACTTAATAACACTATCTTATGTATTTATCGCTCGCCCTCAAACACAAACATTGACAGTTTCGTAAACTCCCTCAGCACCTATTTACACAATTTAAATACGCATAAAAACATAACTATAACAGGGGACATAAACATCAACATTATAACTCGAGAAACTGAATCATCACATGAGCAAAAAAATAGAAATAGTTATTTGGATATGTTATCACTGTACGGTATACTTCCAGGACACACACTACCAACTCGTGAAAGGAATTGTTTGGATCACCTCATGTTAAAAACAAATAAGAAAAAGGTTTCCGCGTTTATTGCTATCCTACATACCTCTATCACAGACCACTATACTACATTTTTATCATTATCTAAATTAAAAAATAACAGTACTCCTAAAAAAACTACTACCATTATAGACTACGAAAAAGCATTGAAATATCTACAGGAACAAAATCTAGCTGAATTATTGTTCTGCAGCGACCCAAATCTACTAACTGACCTTCTTATAGAAAAACTAACTGACTCTTTAAAATTTAGTACCACTATCCGCAAAATCCCAAATAATAAAAATCGATATTTAAACCGTGGATTACGAAAGGAATATTGCGATGTATAAGAAACCGAAATAAATTACAGAAACAAAACAAACTAGACCCATTTAATGATACCCTTAGAATAACATATATTAGGTATAGGAATTACTGCAACAATTTGATAAAAAAAACTGAAACGTAAATATGAGAGAGAGCTACTCGTAAAATCACTACCAAATAGTAAGCTTCTCTGGAAAAATATTAAAAATATAACCTACACGAATAACACTAAAAATCATAATACAGAACTTCTTAACATCAAGTCCTCCTCTCTTCATTCTGTAAACTTTATTAATAACCACTTTGCTAACGTCGGTAAACAACTTGCTAATCAAATACAACCTAGTACATATAATCGTAATTCTCAGCATTCAAAAACCCATACGCAGTGTAACTCATTCGTGCGTCTAGACACTGATATAGATGAAGTGAACCGCATTCTAATGAGCCTAAAGACTGATAGTGCCCCTGGTTGGGACAACATACCAACAAGGTTCTTAAAATACAGTCGAAAGGAAATAGTGCCCATTTTAACACATCTTATAACAATCTTGAAACAATCTGTCATTACTCCAATTCACAAGGGAGGGGACAGGGAAGACGTCAATAACTATGGGCCAATATCCGTCCTACCTGCTGTTTCAAAAATATTAGATAAATTACTGAACAATAGACTAATTCAATATCTAACCAAATTTAATATTCTATCACACTCGCAATTTGGCTTTAGGCGAAATATATCTACAGATGACGCCGTAACAGCCTTGAGTTGTCTAGTAACGAAACACCTTGACTCAGGAAACAAATGTCAAGGTCGGAGATATTATTAGCGAAACTGCAGAGGTAACGTACAGCGTGCCGCAAGGTAGTGTACTTGGCCCTACGTTATTCTTAATCTACGTTAATGATTTATGTAATATGAATATTAACAATGCACAAGTCATTTCTTACGCTGATGATACAGCTGTCGTCTTCTCTGGTAAGTCCTGGGATGATGTAAAAATTACCGCTGAAAAGGGTTTGGCTCAAATAGCTACCTGGCTTAACAGTAATATGCTAACTCTAAATGTATCCAAAACTGTTTATATGTGTTTTAGTATATATCAAACTACCAAACAGACTGACGACCTTGATATTAAAATACATGTTTGCGGTTATACAAGGAACACACAATGTAGCTGCACTTGTATAAAACAAGTTACACAATCTAAATACCTAGGTGTGATAGTTGACCAGCGCTTGAGTTGGTACCCTCATCTCGAGCAGGTAGCAAATAGGATCAGGAGATTGAGCTGGATTTTTAGAACAATAAGACATGTAGTTCCTAAGGGAATTTCTATTGACAATAAACGTCCTAGGAATATTCTGGTTGAGATTTACGTAGCTCTGGTACAGTCAGTACTGACATACTGTATACCTGTATGGGGAGGAGCAGCTGAAACCTACTTCATAAATCTTGAGAGAGCTCAACGCGCACTTATTAAAATAATGTATTTTTTAAACAGAAGATATCCGACTGCTGGCCTCTATAAAACCAGTGACTTACTTTCGGTGAGAAAACTATATATAACTCAAACCATTGTAAAAAAACACAAAGAGCTTCCATTAGAATCATCTAACCTAACAAAAAGAAGGAAAGACATTGTTGCAATCACACCTCACACTAAAACTATATTCGCAAGTAGGCAACTCAAAAAGCAATCAGCTAACCTTTACAACAAAATAAACAAAAA